>CM059033.1:25707500-28107500 GCA_030279155.1 Forsythia viridissima
TAATGTTTGAAATTTATATTTTACTCAAGAAAGATATGTATCACAAATTTTATAAATGAAATGGTATTCGCCTATGCCATGAAAGTTGTGAGTGGGAAATGGGGCGTGAGGGACCGGCGCACCCGACGAATGTTAATGTTGAATGTTGAATGTTTAATGTTTAACCGCTTTGCGGTGCTACCGGTAGATGGATCGGGTTCCAAATAATAATGGCCCACTGCATACTGATTGGATAGGCGATACACAAAAGTGAGCTCACAATGTTAAAGTTTTTAAAGGATAAGAAAAGACGGGATACATATTCTATAAAACTACTTGAAACTAATGCATATCATAAGCATACATTATGTGCATGAGGTTTGCTTACTGGGCGTTAGCTCATTCCATATTCTCCACTTTTCAGATGATGAGAGCTAGATGATTCGAGACGACTACTTGTGGCGAGACGGACTCAGTATTGTTTAAATCCAAGTTTAATGTTTGTTATTATTTCAGAAATAAGACGTATTAGGCCGATTAATGTTATTGGAATACTATTCTTTTACTTATTTTAATTAGCCAAACTATGAGGTTTTCTGCAATTATTGTGTTTATTTAATAAGAAATTGGGCATAAAATGTATTATGCAAATTATTGCTTTTAATTAATATTATTGAGAGTCATTAATATTATTTTGTATTTCAAAATAAAATAAAATAGAATGAAAATTTTATCTACTTTTCCGCATTTACATCTTGTTGTTTAATGGTAATTAAATGCTAACATTTCTAAGTCTAGAATTTCTGGACTTGGGGTGTTACAGTATTGGTATCAGAGCTAAGAGTTTTAAAATTGATTCTGTAGACTTTGAAAAATAAAAAATAAAAAAAATAAAAATAAAATTGTGGTACTAGGTCACGCCGCCAAGGAGTCCTCTCGCGATCATTTGGTAAGGTTGAATTTTATCTCTTAAATTGTAAACAATTATTTGATGCATAAATGTTGTAGTTGCAATATAGTATTAATGAAATTTCATTAAAAGCGATAATAATAAATAAATAAATAATTATTTGCATTCCAGTATGGCCCCCGCTACTCGTTCTCAAGCTCACGAAGAAACATTTGAAGCTCGTCCAGAGGGGTCAGGCAATAGCACAGGGACTCCAATGACAATGGAGGCTTTTATGCAAGCATTGGCTTTACTTGGGCAAAACAATCGACCCGTGAGGAATGACCAAACCCACGAACAAGGAAAGATAACAGAGTTTAAGAAGTTATCTCCACCATCATTTGCTGGCACCATTGAACCTCTAGAAGCTGAAAAATGGTTAACTGAAATTCAGAAGGCATTTTCGGTTATGAGCTGCACAGAACAAGAGAAGATTACATTTGCTGCTTACATGCTTCAAGGAGATGCTTATGATTGGTGGTTGATGGTTCAACGCCAACATGAGAGTGATACTAGACCATTTACTTGGAATATGTTCGCTGAGGCTTCAACAACAAGTATTTTCTGAAGAGTATACGTTAGCACAAAGAGAGGGAATTCATTAAGTTAGAGCAAGGGAGTCGAACAGTTACTGAATATGAGGTTGAATTTGCTCGTCTGGCAAAGTTTGCCCCAGACCTGGTAGCAACAGAAGAAAGAAGAGTAAGGCTCTTTGAGGAAGGACTTAGGTATCGTATAAAGCAAGCAGTGATACCATTCGAATTAACAACCTATAGAGAAGTGGTTAGTAAGTCGCTTTTGGTGGAAAGAGCTCAACTCTTGGACAAGGAGGAGATTAAGGCCCAGCCAAGCGGTCACAAATTCAATGGTGAAAATTCTAGAGCACAGTTTTGGAAGAATAATGGCCAAAAAAGGAGAAACGACCAAGGCAACAACAAGAATCATTACCAAAACAAGCAGCCGAGGAAGACTTGCTCGAAGTGTGGCAAGGAACATCTTGGCGAATGTATTATGGGTACGGGTGTGTGCTTTAAATGTGGAAAGCCTGGTCACTTCGCAAATAATTGCAAGGAAAGGTCTTTTGGCAGTAGCAACAATGAGCAAAAGAAAACTCAAGCGCGGATTTTTACAATGTCTAAGAAAGAGTCTGAAGAGGCTTCAACTGTAGTGACAGGTAAATATTAATATTAAATTAATTATTTTATTTGTTGAGTATGGTTTAACTTCATGCTTTGAATTAATGTAGGCACTATGTATGTATGTAATGTACCTGCCAATATTTTGATTGACTCTAGAGCTACTCATTCATTTCTTAGTCCATCGTTTGCTAAGAAACTGGAGAAACCACTTACGCAAACGGATACACGGTTTAGTGTGTCCACACCCTCTGGAGCTATAATGAATTCAAATTATGTTTTATGTGATTGTTCAATAATAGTAGATGGAAAAGAATTGCCAGCAGATCTTATAGTGCTGGATGTCCAGGACTTTGATATCATATTAGGGATGGACTGACTATCAAGGTATCATGCTACGATTGACTGTTATAAGAAAGAAGTGGTGTTCGAGCCTCCAAATATGCCTAGCTTTTGCTTTTCGGGGACAAAGGAAAAGCCATCTATTCCTATAATCACAGCTATGAAGACTCGCCAATTGTTGAACAAAGGTTGTGTAGCTTATCTAGCTTCAATAATGGAGGAATCAAAGACGAATATTCCCATTAATCAAGTCCCAGTGGTTAAAGAATATCTAGATGTATTCCCAGATGATCTCACTAGTTTGCCACCAAAAAGGGAGATTGATTTTGTCATCGATTTATTGCCTGGAGCAGCTCCAATATCAAAGGCACCATATCGCATGGCCCCTGCTGAACTCAAGGAAATCAAAGACCAACTCCAAGATCTTTTAGATAAAGGATATATCAGACCAAGTTTCTCTCCATGGGGTGCTCTAGTTCTGTTTGTAATGAAGAAAGATGGCTCGATGAGGATGTGTATGGATTATCGAGAGCTGAACAAGGTGACAATGAAGAACAAGTACCCGTTGCCAAGAATTGAGAACTTATTTGACCAACTCCAAGGTGCTAGTTATTTTTCCAAAATTGATTTGCGGTCGGGATATCATCAACTAAGAATCAGAGAAGAAGACATTCCAAAAACTGCCTTTCGCACTAGATATGGGCATTATGAGTTTCTAGTAATGCCTTTTGGTTTGACAAACGCTCCAGCAGCTTTCATGGACCTGATGAATCGAGTTTTTAAAGAATACTTAGATCAGTTTGTCATAGTTTTCATTGATGACATTTGATCTATTCACGATCTAAACAAGAGCATGAGCGACATCTGCGATTAGTGCTTGAGATACTTCGAGACAACAAACTCTTTGCTAAATTTAAGAAGTGCGAGTTCTGGCTAGATAGGGTACCATTCTTGGGACATATCGTATCAAATGAAGGGATTGCAGTGGACCATAGCAAGGTTGAGGCTGTCCAAAACTGGTCGACACCATCAAACGTTGGTGAAGTTCGTAGTTTCCTTGGGTTAGCTGGTTATTATCGAAGGTTTGTCGAGGGATTTTCTAGAATTGCCTCAGCATTAACCTAGTTAACCAAGAATAACGTAAAGTTTCAATGGACTCCAGACTGTGAACAAAGTTTCCAAGAGCTAAAGAAACGCTTGACTTTAGCGCCTATCCTAACGATTCCACAGGATAATGAAGGGTTTGTCATATACAGTGATGCTTCAAAAAAAAGGGCTTGGCTGCGTTCTTATGCAACATGGTAAGGTAATTGCTTATGCCTCAAGACAGTTGAAAGAATATGAAAAGAACTATCCAACACATGATCTCGAGTTGGCAGCTGTCGTCTTTGCATTGAAGATTTGGAGACATTATCTATATGGGGCTAAATGTAAGATCTATACTGATCATAAAAGCCTAAAGTACTTTTTCACTCAGAAGGAGCTAAACATGAGACAACGTCGATGGTTGGAAATTGTAAAAGACTATGACTGTGTGATCAACTACCACCCAAGCAAGGCTAATGTTGTGGCAGATGCGTTAAGTAGAAAGACTCATGGATCAATAGCTACATTGCAGGCCATTCAGAAACCATTGTTGATAGAAATTCAAAAGTTTGAGTTGGAGATTGTACCTCGAAATAATTCAGGCTATGTTGCCAATATGACCATCAAACCAACCCTACTTGGGAGGATTAAAGCATTGCAATACGAAGACCCTCGGGTATTGAAATTTCAGACTGAAGTTGCTGATGGAAAGCGCACCGATTTATTATCACTGTTGATGGTGCACTTCGATATGGTAGTAGGCTTGTAGTTCCTAATGATGAAGGATTGAAACGAGAAATCATGAGAGAAGCTCATAATACTCCTTACTCGATTCACCCTGGAAGTACGAAGATGTTTCGAGATTTGAGAGAATATTTTTGGTGGATTGGAATGAGCCGAGATATAGCAGCATATGTTCAACACTGTCTCACTTGTCAACAAGTTAAGGCTGAGCATCAACAACCTTCGGGCCTCTTACAACCACTTATGATACCAGAATGGATTGGTATGGACTTCGTTGTTGGCTTACCTAAGACCAAGAAGGGCTATAATTCTATTTAGGTAGTTGTTGATCGTCTTATTAAGACGGCGCACTTCTTACCGGTCAAGACTACTTATAACATGGAACGATATGCAGAACTATATATGGCAGAGATAGTCAGACTGCATGGAGTTCCATTATCCATTGTATCTGGCCGTGACCCTAAGTTCACTTCTTCTTTTTGGAAGAGCCTACACAAGGCCATGGGCACACAGTTAAAGTTTAGTACGGCGTTCCACCCGCAAACAGACGAATAGTCAGAAAAAACAATTCAAATTCTTGAAGACATGTTGCGAGCTTGTATTATTGACTTTCAAGGCACTTGGGATGAGTACCTTCCATTAGTTGAGTTTGCCTACAATAACAGCTTCCAATCTACCATTGGTATGGCACCTTATGAGGCATTGTATGGAAGAAAATGTCGATCACCCATCCATTGGGATGAGGTTGGAGAAAGAAAGTTATTGGGCCCAGAAATTGTCCAACAAACAGCTGAGATTATTGAGAAGATTCAAAAACGGATTAAGACTGCTCAAAGTAGCCATAAAAGCTATGCAGACAAAAGAAGAAAGCCTTTAGAATTTGTTGTTGGCGACATGGTTTTTTTAAGAGTGGCACCTATGAAGGGTGTAATGAGATTTGGGATGAAAGGGAAGTTGAGTCCTCGTTTTGTAGGACCCTTTGAAATTCTGGAAAGAGTAGGTGAATTGGCATATCGAATCGCATTACCGCTGGCTTTGTCAGGGGTTCACAATGTATTTCATGTTTCTATGCTGAGAAAATATATCTCAGACACCTCTTACATCCTAAGCTATGAGTCGTTGGATCTCCGCAAGGATTTTACTTATGAAGAGATGCAAGTAAAGATATTAGAGAGAGTAGACAAAGAACTTAGAAGGAAGACGATAACGCTAGTCAAAGTACTTTGGAGGAACCATGCTGTGGAAGAGGCGACATGGGAGTGCGAAGACGAGATGCGCGCGAAGTACCCCCACCTATTTGGTAAGTTTTAATTTCGAGGACGAAATTTATTTTTAGGGGGTAAGAATTTGTAACGCCATATATCCATTTACAAGATTATTATAAGTTTATTATGATGCTCGTATTAATATTACGATTTATTCTTAAATTAATGAATTTATGTTCTTGTAACTAACTATTGTTTTGTAGTGGAATGTACCGTGGACGCCTTAGACAATCAACGTGCCTCATAATTTAATAATAACATGCTTATAATTTTATTAATGTTAGATTAAAATATATAATATATTTATCTTATTATGTACTTATATCTTTGGTTTGAACTTAGTTATCGAGTTAGAAGTTTTCTATTCTTATTAAATACTTTTTTGTGTGATTTAACATATTAAATAATTAGGCAGAATTATAGAAATTTAGTCGCTAATAGAATCAAATTAAGTATTAAATAAGTTAATATAGGTAAATGAGGAGTCTATTTAATTAATTAGCATATATTATACCTAATTTGACGCCATTGGGTTAGAAGTCAGGATTTTTGCTCATTTTATACGTCTTTGCAAATTAAGCCCAGCCTTCATCACGATCCCAAAAATATTCATCTGTCGTTTGCGGTTTTAAATTGGATTTTTGCTTCACCACGTAAGGTACAATCATTATTAATTTTCTTTGCAAGAAAAAAAATGAGTGGGGGATTTTATATTATAATGTTATAGTGGGCTCATGTTTCAAGGAGATTGATGGGATTAGATCTTTTGCAGGGATTAAATATTGTTATCAATTTGTGTCATGAATTTGATTTCCTGTTTCAATTGTGAAAGATGAGTACGTGTTGGTTGGTTGGTGAAGTATACTTCTAATATAATCAAATTAAGTGAAAAAGTTGTAGTTATTAATTTATCAATTCATTGTCTCATTTTCGTACCTCTTTTTTGGTAAATGTTTATTTATTGATTCTTTTAGAGCAAGCATAATAGTGTATTAAATAAATTTATTTATTTTTATACAGATAAAGTTATTTGAATTCTTATTATTCTTCTTTCAAATCTAGGAATCTATTATTAATATTTTTTTAAAATATCTAAGAACTGTTTATTGCTAAAATATTTATGTTTAAGTTATTCGATTCATTAAGTTTATTTTAATATTCTTAATGTAAGATATTCTTTTTATATATATATATATATATATATATATATATATATATATATATATATATATATATATATATGTATTTAAAGTGTAATGGCTCGGACTTAGGTGCATCTAAGTTGTTATAATAAAAATAAAGAATGAGTATGTACAAGTTTTTTATTTAAAGTTAATGACATAGGACTCTTGGCGCGTTGACTTCTTGGGTGGCCAAGGAAAGCTCCACTTGCTATTTCAAAGCAAAATTCTACATATTCGAGGTAAGTAGACCTCTCCTAGAATTCATTTTTAGAATGCAATGTTAAATGTTTAG
The DNA here is from genome assembly GCA_030279155.1 of Forsythia viridissima. Lineage (NCBI taxonomy): Eukaryota > Viridiplantae > Streptophyta > Magnoliopsida > Lamiales > Oleaceae > Forsythia > Forsythia viridissima. The sequence goes on from CM059033.1 coordinate 25,714,478, forward strand.
ATGTGTTACATTAATAGCCATTATGTGAACATGATATGTTTTGCTGTAGTTTTATATGCATTTATATTTCATTAATGTTTCACACGACATATTATTACATGAACATTCATGTTAATGCATCCATAAGCATGAATAAAGTAAAGATTTAAATGATAATGTTTGAAATTTATATTTTACTCAAGAAAGATATGTATTCCAAATTTTATAAATGAAATGGTGTTCGCCTATGCCGTGAAAGGTGTGAGTGGGAAATGGGGCGTGGGGGACCGGCGCACCCGACGAATGATAATGTTGAATGTTTAATGTTTAACTGCTTTGCGGTGCTACCGGTAGATGGATCGGGTTCCAAATAATAATGGCCCACTGCATACTTATTGGATAGGCGATACACAAAAGTGAGCTCACAATGTTAAAGTTTTTAAAAGTTAAGAAAAGACGGGATACATATTCTATAAAACTACTTGAAACTAATGCATATCATAAGCATACATTATCATGTGCATGAGGTTTGCTCACTGGGCATTAGCTCATTCCATATTCTCCACTTTTCAGATGACGAGAGCTAGATGATTCGAGACGATTACTTGGGGTGAGACGAACTCAGTATTGTTTAAATCCAAGTTTAATGTTTGTTATTATTTCAGAAATAAGACGCATTAGGCTGATTAATGTTATTGGAATACTATTCTTTTACTTATTTTAATTAGCCAATCTATGAGGTTTTCTGCAATTATTTTGTTTATTCAATAAGAAATTGGGCATAAAATGTATTATGCAAATTATTGCTTTTAATTAATATTATTGAGAGTCATTAATATTTATTTTGTATTTCAAAATAAAATAAAATAGAATGAAAATTTTATCTACTTTTCCGCATTTACATCTTGTTGTTTAATGGTATGTAACGACCACGGACTTTCCCCTACAGGCATTTCGCCCAGGGGCTATTTCGTGCGTCGTTAGCTTACGTACTGTCCACTGGGGGTTTCTTCCCAAACTAGATTTCTTTCGTGTCGCCAGCGATTCTAACACTTGACCTCCTCTCATTAAGGAGAATTTAAGTGGAATGCTGGTACTAATTGGACAAGTTCCCAAACTAGATTTCTTTCGCGTCTCCAGCGATTCAAACCTTTGACCTCCCATTAAGGGGATCTTATAGAGAATGCTGGTACCAAGTTTCCCTTAATGGGAGGTCAAGGGTTCGAATCGCTAGGGATGCGAAAGAAATCCAGTTTGGGATAAAACCCCCAGTAGACAGTACGTAAGCTAACGACGCATGGAATAACCCCTGAGTGAATGGCCTGTAGGAGAAAGTCCCTGGTTGTTACAAAAAACGCGGGTTTTTTTTGTAACGACCACGGACTTTCTCCTACAGGCCTTTCGCCCAGGGACTATTCCGTGCGCCGTTAACTTACGTACTGTCCACTGGAGGTTGGGCTCCAAACTGAATTTCTTTCGCGTCCTTAGCGATTCGAACCCTTGACCTCTCCCATAAGAGGAACTTATGGTGAATGCTGGTACCAATTGGGCGAGTTGGTCAATTGGTACCAGCATTCTCCATAAGTTCTCCTTAATGGAAAGTCAAGGGTTCGAATCACTGGGGTTCAAATTGCTGGGGACGCGAAAGAAATCCAGTTTGGGATGAAACCCCCAGTGGACAATACGTAAGTTAATGGCGCACGGAATAGTCCCTGGGCGAAAGGCCTGTAGGGGAAAGTCCGTGGTCGTTACAAAAAATGCACGTTTTTTTGTAACGATCACGGACTTTCTTCTCCAAGCCTTTCGCCCAGGGGCTATTCTGTACGCCGTTAACTTACGTACTGTCTACTGGGGGTTTCATCCCAAACTGGATTTCTTTCGCGTCCCCAACGATTCGAACCCTTGACCTCCAATTAGGGAGAACTTATGGTGAATGCTGGTACCAATTGGACAACTCGCTCAATTGGTACCAGCATTATCCATAAGTTTTCCTTAATGGAAGGTCAAGGGTTCGAATCGTTGGGGACGCGAAAGAAATCCAGTTTGGAGCCCAACCTCCAGTGGACAGTACGTAAGCTAACGGCGTACGGAATAGCCCATAGGCAAAAGGCCTGTAGGGAAAAGTCCCTAATCGTTACAAAAAAAACCGCGCGTTTTTTGTACCCCTACAGGCCTTTCGCCTAGGGGCTATTCCGTGCACCGTTAGCTTACGTACTGTCCACTGGAGGTTGGGCTCCAAACTGGATTTCTTTCGCGTCCCCAGCGATTCGAACCCTTGACCTCCTCCTATAAGGAGAACTTAAGTGGAATGTTGGTACCAATTGGGCAAGTTACCCAATTGGTATCAGTATTCTTTATAAGTTCTCCTTAATAGAAGGTCAAGGGTTCGAATCGCTGGGGACGCGAAAGAAATCCAGTTTGGGATGAAACCCCTAGTGGACAGTACGTAAGCTAACGGCACACGGAATAGCCCGTGGACGAAAGGCCTGTAGGGGAAAGTCCGTGGTCGTTACAAAAAATGCGCGTTTTTTGTAACGACCACGGAGCATTTTTTGTAACGACCACGGACTTTCTCCTACAGGCCTTTCGCCCAGGGGCTATTCCGTGCGACGTTAGTTTACGTACTCTACTGGAGGTTGGGCTCCAAACTGGATTTCTTTCGTTACAATATGTAAAGTCATCTATTAAACCACCAATGTCTCTTCCTTCTTCTATCTCGAATGTTCTTGCACCAGTGTCATCCCCTAGTGCAATTGTGTGTGTCCCGACAGCAGTTGCACTTCCAACTGCAATTCTCAAATCTTCATAATCCGCAAAAGTGTCTGTACGGTAACTTCTATCTCTAGGATGAGACTATCCAAGAAAAAAATAATTATAAGTGCTAACGTATGAAACATACATATCACTAATATTTTTAAATGTTAAATACTTTTTTTTAATAAAAAAAGCTCTCCTCTCATACTTCATCACTAGCAGTGAATTTTTTCGTCATAGGATCCCATCCAAACCCAGAGTTATGATGCATAAGTTTAGAATATTTGTTATACTGTTTTTAAACCACTTCACACGACTTTTATATTTGACATAATTCTTTCAATCCCAAGCTTTTCATTAAGATAAGGAAGTATATGTTTTTCTACAGTTATCTTGCTCAATAAGCCATTACTATCACGCCATCTACGAGTAGCAACATCAACCATGAGTTTTAGCAGTTCATTGCTCTCTTTCCATGTCCATTTTTCATATTTCTTCATACATCTATGAACTGTTAAGAAATATTATAATATCTTTGTAATAGGTATTGAAGAAGTAATGGCTATGGAAGAGAATAAGTAATGGCAATGGAAGAGATTATTTTCTATATGTTATTCACATTTACAAGATACAATATATATAGAATTATACAAGAGTATATTCTGAGAATATGCAAAATATACTATCATCTAATTAAGAAAAATATACAATTACGAGATTTGTTTCCAAGACTCCCTCTCAAGTTGGCGAATGAATATCGTGAAGTCCCAACTTGTCACTTAAGAGACGAAATTGTTCACTTCCCAAAGGCTTAGTGAAGATATTTGCAAGATCAGAACGTGATGGAACATACGAAGTTAAAATAATGCCAACTTGTAGCTTTTCTCTCACAATGTGACAATCAATTTCTACGTGTTTAGTGCGCTCGTGGAAGACAGGATTCCTGGCAATATGAAGTGCCGATTGGTTATCACAAAACAAAGTTGTCGGTCGTTCTTGTGAAACTTTAAGATCTTGCAGAATGTATCGTATCCATGTAATCTCTAAACATGTCACAACCATAGCTCGATATTCTGCTTCTGCGGATGACCGAGTCACATTTGTTTGTTTTTTTGATTTCCAAGAAATTAAAGAATTTCTCAAGAAGATGCACTATGCCGAAATAGAGCGTCGAGTCATTGTGCAACCTGCCCAATCTGAGTCACATTAGGCCTTTAATATGAGATCATTAGAGGAAGGAAAGAATAATCCTTGATTAGGACTGCCTTTGTAAATCTTAAACCCTTAAAGCAGCTTCCCAATATGGTTTTCATGGATTCTGCATGAATTGGCTTAAGATTTGCATTGAGTATACTATATCAGGCCTTGTCACTGTAAGAAAAATCAATTTTCCAACTAACCTTATATATTTGGTAGGATCATGTAGTAGATCGTCATCATTAGGTTTTAACTTTAAATGCTCATCCATCGGGAAAGAATTAGGACGAGATCCCAATAATCCCGCATCCTTCAAAATGTCTAGTGAATATTTTCTTTGAAAAACAAATATTCTTTTTTGGGAACGAGAAACTTCAATGCCAATAAAATATTTCAAATTACCAAGGTCTTTGATGCAAAATTGTTTTAGGAGAAAGTCCTTAAAAGATTTAATTGCTTGCTCATTATTGCCTATCACAATGATGTCGTCAACATAAATAAGTACCATAGTGAATGAGTCCTCTTCAGTTTTGGTAAACAAGGAATAATCAGCCTTTGATTGATTGAAACCGGCCTTCTGAATAGCATGAGAAAATTTTACAAACTAATTACGAGAAGCCTGCTTCAAGCCATACAGTGATTTATTGAGCCGACATACCATATTCTTCCTCTGTCGGTGAAGACCAAAGGGAACATCCATGTATACCTCCTCATCCAGATAACTATGAAGAAAAGCATTTTGAACATCTAGCTGATGTAAGGACCAATTGCGAGAAGCAGCAACAGATAATAGGCAACAGACAGTGGTGAGTTTGGCATTGGGAGAAAATGTTTCCAAATAATCGACCCCTTCAATCTGGGTATATCCTTTAGCAACAAGGCAGACTTTGTACCGTTCGACACAACCATTAGAATTGTATTTGATTTTTTAGACCCATTTGCAACCAATGGGGGTGTTTTTCTGCTGGTAATGGAACAAGTTGCTAAGTGTTTTTATAGATGAGAGCATCGAGCTCAGCCTGCACTGTCTCTCTCTATTTTGGGTCAACAACTGCCTGATGATAGTTAGTGGGCTCACATAGACTATAAATATTTACAAGAAAAGAAAAATGAGAAGGAAAAATGCGTGAATATGATAAAGAATTAGAAAGATGGTGCCTTGTACCTCAAGAAAGACTAGGTGACGACAACTGGTAGGGTCCAGTATGAGCGAAGTGTGTGGAATAATCTGCATGCCAAGCAGGTTGTCTTTGGGGTCGGTTTGAGCGACTGGTGATAGGAATGTGTGTAGGGTGATGATACTCAAGGACAGGGTCTGAGCTAGATGAAATAGGTGAGTGAGGGAAGACGGTCCTTTGTGTGATGGACGGAGGCGAACTGGGATGAGTGAGAGGGTTGGTACTTAAATTAGTTTCTAGACGATGTGTATGATCGGTGTTGGGTGGTTCAGTTTCTAGAGCGAGTGCGATGGTGGTCAGGTCAATATCTAGGGGGTAGAGTGTAGTAGGTAAGGGTGGCATGTAAGGAGAAATGGTTTGTTTAAAAGGAAAAATATGTTCATGGAATTTGATGTCGCGACTGACTAAAAATTTTTTAGTGTCTAAATTAAAAAGTTTGTAACCTTTTTGGCCAGTGGGATAGCCGGCAAAGACACAACGGTAAGCTCGTGGCTCAAATTTGGTTGTAGGGTGGACTACAGTCGCATAATACTAGCAATCAAAAACAAGAGGATGATGATATGGTGAAATGTGATGATATAAACGTTCGAAGGATGTGAGGTTAGAAAGAAGGGGTGTCGACAAACAGTTAATTAAATAAACAGCAGTTAATATACATTCACCCCAAAATGTGATAGGTAAATTGGATTGAAAAAGTAGAGAACGAGCGACTTGTAAAATATGATGGTGCTTGCGTTCTACAACTCCATTTTGTTGTAGAGTGTAAACGCAAGAACGTTGAAATTCAATCCCTTTTGAGAGAAAAAAAGAATTGAGAGAGATAAATTCTATTCCATTATCTCTTTGAACAATTTTAAGTTGTAAGTTAAATTGAGTCTGAATAAAAGTGAAGAATGACATAAGTAATGTAGTTGCATCAGATTTGTGTGTCATAAGGAATACCCATGTACAATGAGTGAAATCATCAACAATGGTCAAGAAATAACAAGTACTTGAATGTGTAAGATTTTTATGGGAATCTCAAATATCACAATGAATTATTTGAAATGGTAAAGTAGATGAAATACAACTTGACGGAAAAGGAAAATGACTCTGCTTAGCTAACGGACAAATGTCGCAATTATTTTCAAAAAATTCATTAAAAGAAGGAATAAACTTAGATACTAGTCGTAAACTTGAGGGGGATGGATGGCCAAATCGGTGGTGCCAAGTAGCTTTAGCAGTGTTGGTATGATATGCGGTGGGTGATTTGGAATCCGGTGATATGAAGTAAAGACCTCTGCTCTGCTTACCCCAGCCAATCATCTTCCCCGTAACCAAGCCCTACAAAACACAATAATCCAGAAACAGAATTACACAACAATTCAAGAACTTGGTAATTTTACTGGCAGATAAAAGATTTAATTTAAAGGAAGGCACAAGGAAAACATCCTTTAAAACAATGTCTTTATTAAAATCATATCAGTAGAGTCAATAGGTACGTTAGAGCCAGTTGGTAAATTAACAGAAGGTGTGTTAGGTAAATGTGATTGAACAAATAATGTAGATTCGGAAGCAATGTGGTCCGTGGCCACACTATCTAAAATCCAGCAGTTTGACGAAATAGAATTAATAGAGGAAGGACTAGACAGACTTGCTGCGTTTGCATAAACATCATTATTACCATTAGCCAGATGTGTCATATTAGCCATGGCAGTGGTTAATTGCTGAATTTGCACAGACGAAAGGCCTGGAAAAATAGTATGCGAGTTGAGGTTGCGGGAAGAAGTAACGGCTGCAAGCCCATGGATATTACTACCTGTATTGTTCATGGCAGCAGACGTGGTGGCTGTCATATGTGCAGTATCCTAATTCTACCCTTAGATTGTGATTTTCGGCTGCCCGGTGTTTTGTTACTTCTTGATTTATAGTTGGGATCATATCTCAGGTGCCCAGGTGGAAAACCATGAAGTATGTGGCATGTATCAATAGTTTGACCATCTTTTTTGCAATAATAACAAAACAGTTCGTCATTTTTAAAAAATGAAGAGTTACTAGAAGACTTTTGATTCGGATTGAAGCCTTGAGATGGTCGTACAGTCGCATCAACTGAAAAGTTCTCCTTGATTGATCCATTACCGACCTCTTGCTGTTTCTCTTCTTGAGTCACCATGTTATAGGCCTCTCGGATGTTAGGCTCTGGTTTCATGAGTAATATTTGGCTTCGAATTGTTTTATATGATTCATTGAGTCCCATAAGGAATTGCACAAGTTGATCTTCATCGTGGTATATATCCATTTTCTTCCTTTCATCGCACTTACAACAATCACATGGACAAGGGGGGCGATATAAATCTAATTCATCCTAATAAGCTCGCAATTTTGTAAAATAGTTAGCAACCGTCATGGTTCCTTGGACATGCGATGCAATAGATTGCTTAATTTCAAATATGCGGGGTAGATTACCTTGAGAGAAGTGTGCTTGAAAATCTTCCCAAATGTTTTGGGCTGTAGGAGAAAATAGAACATTAGAAACAAGTTCTGATGAAACTGAATGAGAGAACCACGAAATCAGCATGTGGTTCGCCCTTTTCTCATAAGATGTATTCATCCAGATTTGATGTCTTGGAAGGTTTCTTGAATCTGCCATCGATAAAGCCTAACTTGTTCCTCACCAAAAGAGCAATCTCGACGGACTTGCTCCATGTTGCCCAGTTGTCGCCATTCAGCAATTGAGATGAGAGCGAGATGGATGAATTATCTGAATAATGAAAGTAATAGTAGGTTGAAGGGTCAGGACCATATTTTTGTTTGGTGGCAGAACTAGGATCGATTGGGGGGTTAATTTGTGTATCGGCCATTGATGGAGATTAGTTGTAGATTGGTAAAGATGGTAAAAAAAAAAAAAGAAACTTCGAAAATTATTACAGACGATGAATTCGCTCTGATACCATGTTAAGAAGTATTATAATACCTTTGTAATAGGTATTGAAGAAGTAATGGCTATAGAAGAGAATAAGTAATGGCAATGGAATATATTATTTTCTATATGTTATTCACCTTTACAAGATACAGTATATATAGAATTATGTAAGAGCATATTATGAGAATATGCAAAATATTCTATCATATAATTAAGGAAAATATACAATTACGGAATTTGTTTCCACATGAACTTTGTCATTTTCTTGTACTGAATCTCCCATTAATTCTACTGTTAGATTGTACATGCAATATATTAAAGAATTAAAAAAAAATTATAGTAGACTTTACAGTACTGTTAAGAACAAACAAAATATTACTTACGTGTTGAACAGTAAGAAATAATCAAATAAAATAATTTCATTTTCTGAGCACCTAATAAACAATAAGAAATAATCAAACAACGCAAACAAAAATAAAGTTAAAGCTGCTAATCCAAACAAATCCTTGATCTTCATATTTTCTAAGACAAAAAGGAATTATTATTGCAAATTGTAAATTGTTGCATCTAGGTGAAGAAGCTACATGTACACAAGAAATGAATAATTTAAAGGACTAAAATTATGGAATGCGCGTCCATTTTAATGTCTAGACTTTGATGTTAGAATGCTGGCCAAATTGATTTTAAATTTGACATATAATATAGTCTACATTTGTAGGCACTTGTAATTATTATATAATTAAATATTTATATTTTATATATTTTTCAATTAACAAACCAAAAGATGATTAACCAAAATATTATAATAATCATTGTTAGCCTGCCATTATAATAAAAGGTTCGAGATTGTTAGGACCTAATTGATATAATTTCGTAAAGTTTGTAATTTTTTTTTTATTAATAACGTCAGAAAAATCTTTATTGAGGTCTGAATCCAATTGCCAAACCCTACGCATAAAGACATTGAATAAATTATAATAATTTAAGCAGATGTAGTACAATGCCAAACTATCGCCATAGAATAATTTATAATAATTAAGCAACAAAATTGACTCACACCAAAACATTAATCAAAATACTGCAAATTCATCACGCAAAATATTCTCAATTTTTGACCCAAGACAATGTACTTTGATATCAAAATTTTAATTACTACAAATTCTAGTTACAATTGCATATAAATTATTGAGTACAACAAATTTTTACTTGAATAGAAGAGATACGAAAAAAACTCTAGAAGTAAAAGAAGATATGCCTTCTTTATTTTGAGGCTCTGGAGTCTTTATAAATCTCACGGTAAACGGGAGACTTTTTTTTAAGATTTGTTATTTATACTTTTCACTAAAAAAATTCTAGAAGTCTCCAGAAGTATAGTAAGTAGAGAATCTCTACAAGTCCTTCTCAACTTGAATACCTCGTGACTTATAAATACTCCTATAAAGTTTTAATTGAATACCTTGTAATTTTGAGAGACTTTAAAAAAATCTCAATTGAATACACCAATACTTTTATAGACTCTTATGATGGTGTATTTAAATTGAGACTTTTAAAGACTTTTAAGTATTTAAAAGTTTAGAGGTATTCAATGTAGACTTTTTAAGAATTTCTAAAAGTATTGGTGTATTCAATTGAGACTTTTAGAGACTTTTAAAAAGTCTTTAAAAGTCACGGGGTATTCAATTAAAACTTTGTATGAGTCTCTATAAGTTACGGGATATTCAAATTGAGAAAGACTTCTAGAGATTCTCTATTTACCAGGCTTCTATAGACTTTTGAAGACTTTTGAGTGAAAAGTATATATAGCAAATCTAAAAAAAAGTATCTCATCTACCATGAGATCTGTGAAGACTTCAGAGCCCCAAAATAAAGAACGTCCATTTTTTTTCCACTTCTAGGATTTTTTCGTATCTCTTCCATTCAAGTAAGAATTTGTTGTAATCAATAATTTATATGCAATTATATCTAAAATTTGCAATAATCAAAACTTTGATATCACAGTAGTCTTGTGTCAAAACTTGAGGATATTTTACGTGATGAATTTACAGTATTTTGATTAATGTTAGTGGGAGTCAAATTTTTCGCTTAATTATTAAAAATTATTCCATGGTAATAGTTTGGTATTGTACTGGAAATCTTTTGTTTTACTTTGATTATTTTATTAATGTAATTTAGCGAAGAATTAATTTGGCTAATATGTCAACAAAATAGGTGTATCATTATTTGTCTGTTATTTATATTATTATAAACACTGTTAAAATAATTTTATGCCAAAAAAATGAATCTAGAATATACAATCTTTTATGATTTCTCTTTATTTTAGAGAAAATTTTTTTTATTGAAAATAAAGAATGAATAAATCAATACTTATGTATATATACAATAACATAAATTAACATACTTTATTAATTTCACAGCCAATAAGAATGACAGGCTAACAATGAGAAATATAATTTATTATTTTGAGTTCTTAATTATATGTATTGTAGATGATTTGAACATATAAAATAATATTATAGTATATATAAATTTAGCTTAATATTAAAAAAAAAAAAAATGAAAGTATATAGAAATTTACGGAAGTCTTTAATAAAAGTCTACAGAAGTTTAAAGAAGACTTTTATTAATTCCAAACAAATTTATAAAAGTCACTTAAAAGTCAACGAATTCCACAAAAGTCATCTACTTATAAAAGTCTATAAAAGTTTTTAAAAGTCTCAATTGAATACACCCCCCTTAAAAAATTCTATATTGAATACCCATAAACTTTTAAATACTTAAAATTCCTTAAAAATCTCAATTTGAATACAATCCCTAAATCAATATATCTATTTTAATATTTAAAACGAGTAAATTTAATAAACAATCACTTAACTTTATCTAATATTACCAATTGCTCACCCAACTTTAAAGTATTACACATTGCTCACTGATCTATCTCAAACTATTACCCATCCATCACCCGACTCATTTCCGTCAATTTACCTTAACAAAAAATACCACTTGGCGGACAGAATCTTATGTGGCACAAAAATCTGTTAAAATCTACCACATAGAATAAAAAATAAAAAAAGGAAATATGGAACAAAAAAATAACGTTTTCTTAGCAATTAGGGTCCAATTGGAATTTTGTGTTTTGTTTATTTTGTATGAAACATTATTTCTTTGTTGATTTCCTCTTTTTATAGTCTATGTGGCAGATTTTAATATATTTTTGTGCCACATAAGATTTCGTCTGCATTATGGCATCTTCTGTTAAAGTTAATTGACGGAAATAAGTTGATTGATGGATGAGTAATTGTTTGAGATAGATCAGTGAGCAATAAATAATATTTCAAAGTTTGAGTGAGCAAGTAGTAATGTTAAGTAAAGTTTGATGACTATTTATTAAATTTACTCAATTTAAAATAGAGTTGCTCATTTTGACACTCGACTAATTTCAAAGGGGTTAAACAAATTAGTCTGGATGAAAAACCCAAAACTCATCTTTGTACGCCTTGGTCTCAATCTCACACAATAGAACAGGACACAAACAGCAGGCCGTACTTGTCTCAACTCTTGGAATCTTTCCAGTTTAATATATCTCGATGCCAGATTGCTGTATGAATATATCCACCTTTGGAATCGGAAGTAAACAGGACCTTGAACTCATATTTTTCACACGGTCAGCATCCAAATGGCTTCTATGAGAACACCCATTTCGGAAACCTCATTTTTGGTTCAAAATTGGAGTGATCACTCACAAAATTCGCTTATTTTCTCTCAAAATCTCTCATTTTCAAGACATGGGTTTCGATGTTTGCAATTTGGGATTGTTAAACTTCCTTTTTCACGATCAAATGCTGTGAAGAATTCAAGTCAAACTCAGTCTTCTACTGGTAAGCTTTATTTAGTTCTAATTATTGATAAATTGGATCGTTGAGTTGATCGATTGTGAATCAATTTTGATTCTGATTACTGTTTGATGCTAATAACTACGAAAATTTTCTTATTCTCTTGACTTTGTGGGTTTTTCTTCTTGTATTCTAATGAAATTCAGAAACATTTTATTTACTTTGAGAAATAATCGACTTTTTAGCAATAAAATCTTTGGAAATAAATAGTTACTTTACCACCAACATTACTTGATTCTAATGTTATATTCTGATATGCAGAAATTGAATCGACTCAAATATCTGATGTTCCACTTCTTTCAAGCACAGAGGTTTCTTCTCTCAACTCTTATTTGTTGTAGTATGAGACTGTTAGTGAATTATTGGAAGATTATGCCTGAAAAAGCATTTTTAGACTTGCTTATTGATTATGACCCGAGTAATATGAAAATTTGATCAGACATTATTGGAAAAAAATGTACCAAATTAGTTAGTAGTTGATTATTTAATGGTTAGTCTGCGAATCTGAGATAATCGACATGCTAACGGGGTTAATGCCTATACATGTGTCTGCGGATAAAAAGCTAGCATATCGTTTTCTTAATTCATCAAAGCTGTATAACATGGAAGAAGAAAAGTTGTGATGATAAAACGTGACCAAGTATAGGCTGCTTCTAGGCTTCCGAGAAGGAAATTTGATGATTTCACTTTGTTCATCTCATCGAGATTCTGTTTGCAAAGGCAATATACTGTGTAACAAAAAATACAGAATCTGGCATTCTAGTTTAACTTTGTTTGGATAATTATTAATTTAGTACTTTCTACACATTGAAGTTATAAATGTATTATCCGATGTTTCACTTGATGTCATATGTCAATTAACAAAAATGAAATTCTATGAAAGACACGGACTTTCAACTAACGTAAAAAACTGTGTGAAGTCAAACTGACATTGAATTTAGGTTAGGTTAGAGAATTATATGAAACTGGTTGGTTGATGATAATAATAAATTGTGCATAATTTTTTTGAAGGTGATCGAAAGGTTAAGAACAAGTCGGGAAACTTACAAAAGCAAGCAGCAGTATTTGGCAATGTTCTCTAGCGTTTTTGGTGGAATAACAACTGATCCAGCCATCATGGTCATCCCCTTGGATGATCACATGGTCCACAGAGGCCATGGAGTTTTTGATACTGCTGCGATTATGGATGGGTCAGTAGGTTCAGTCGCCATATTGTGGTGATATTCTAAATTTATGGATGTCATACGAGATATTATGCTTTTGGAGCTTTCTCTGTGTTTATTTATGTGTTAAGGGTTAAACCTTAATCCCTAGTTCGGCAAGCTATTATAAGCAACCAGAAATCTTAAAACCACGAAGGAACACACAGATACAGTGGTTGTCCACTTAAGTTTTCACTAAATAAATGAGAAGAAGAAGTTTACAATGGAGATCTCACACCTCTCTTAGCCTGTGTAACTCTCTATATTGGAAACGGCTCTACTAATATCCTTTATGTAATAGAACAATTTAGGGTAGCCTAATAAAAAATATGAATGCCCAATATTAGGTCGATCTGCAACCAATTAAATAAATGAAAAGTACGATTAGGCTCCATACAATCCAACATGGTCTTCATAAAATAGAGTTATCTCTGTAATCACGACCATTTTGAGAACCCATTTATTTTTCTTCTGATTTTTTATTTTTAATTTTTCAGCTTGTTATTTCCCATAAAAAATTTATATTGACTAGGTTTTTTTCTCAAGTTCTGCTGTTTAAAGCATACACAAAGTGGAGAGAATTCTTACGCATAGCTTACCGACTTTACATTGACTGCTGGGCTTTAATTTGTTTGACATGGTATTCTTAGATTTTTTTTTTTCTCATATAATTCCAGACGAGTAACTTTTTTGGAGGAGTATTAAATATCGGGTGACGTTTTTCATTTCCTCTGCATCCAGATATCTGTATGAGTTGGACCAACACCTTGACCGTTTTTTACGATCAGCAACCATGGCCAAGATTAAGCCTCCTTTCGATAGGGAAAGCACTAGGAGAATACTCATACAAACTGTGAGTGTTTCAAAGTGCATAAAAGGATCCCTAAGATATTGGCTTTCAGCGGGACCCGGTGATTTTCAGCTATCACCGTCCGGGTGCCATCAATCGGCCCTTTATGCCATAGTAATCCAAGATCAATCACCATCCGATCACATAGGTATCAAAGTAGTAACTTCATCCGTGCCTATAAAACCCCCACAATTTGCTGTCATGAAGAGTGTGAATTATCTTCCGAACGTGCTTTCAAAGATGGAAGCCGAAGAAAGTGATGCTTATGCAGCAATTTGGTTGGATGATGACAGGTTTATTGCTGAAGGGCCTAATATGAATGTGGCTTTTGTTACAAAGGAAAAGGAACTTGTAATGCCTAGTTTTGACAAAATTCTTAGCGGTTGCACAGCTAAGAGAGTTTTGGTGCTTGCGGAAGGTTTGGTGAGGGACGGGAAACTTCAAGGAATAAAAGTCCGAGATGTAACTGTGGAGGAAGGAAAAGAAGCAGACGAGATGATGCTAATTGGCAGCGGAGTTCTTGTCCGCCCGGTAGTGCAATGGGACGACAAGGTCATTGGTAATGGTAATAGTTTTATTTCTTTTCTTTTTTGCAATAGCTTATGCATCAAAACACTGTGCTTCATAAAACATGCTAACGAGAATTACTCGACATTGTTCTGGAACTGGAAGTCAGGAAGTGTCCTGGTTCATTTTGTTGAAAAATATCATGGTATATTTCTTGCATTGATAAAATTCCGGAGGTTTCATCTGAGGACACGACTAAACAATTTTAGAAAAATGCAAGATATATTTTCTTCAATCTTACCTAACTCTTATACACAACGATTTCCTGGCTAAAGTTAGACAAATGTGTGTTTCGAGTCTTTTGACTACCATTTTCTGCCTTTTGGATTACTTATCAAACATATAAATTCTTCTTTTGTTGCAGGCAAAGAAGGTCAGGTCACTCTGGCCCTCCTAAATCTCATTCTGGAGGACATGAAATCGGGGCCAACCACGGTCAGAGTTCCCGTTCCTTATTAACCCGATTACACTTCTTTCTCCATACAATGATAAAGTTTAGAGACGGTGGCGATGGATGACCTGCCAGTACAACCTTGTTTAATATCTGCACATCATGGAGCTTGGACAGATTTTTCTCTGACAAAACTTTGATTCAGTTAAGTTTGTTGTATCATGAATTCTGTCAATAAACCCACTCGGGAAGAACTATATTTGCATTTTGGAATAGTAAAAACTCAGTAGTTGATGCTTGTTTTGTTGACTCGGCATGAAAGATTGTACATTGTTTATCAGGATCTCACATAAAGTTTGGTACCACAGTATTAGGCACAATTGAATAGTACAAAATAAGAAAAGAAGTCAAAATATAGTTCATGGCTTAGTCCAGTCCTGCCCAGCTCCTGTGTCATACTATGTGCGTTCAAAATTTTACCTGTCTTGCACTTTTCACCCCTTGTTTCATTTCTTACACATAGGTCTCTCGCATATATTTTGTTTTGGTTAAGATATCCCATGACACGGGCAGTCAACTTCTTGGGTGGAGTCCATGGAACCCAACCAAAGGAACTAAAATGGATAAGATAGCAATCCTCGACCATGTAATTTGTTGGGTTACAAAGAGAAATTTATTGGTAGTCTAAGGCTTGGTTTGGTATTACTGTGCTTTTAAGAGAATCAGTTTTTTCTGTGCTGTAGAAAGAATCAGTTATAAGAAGAATCAGATAAGTGTTTGATAAATTCTTATTTCAAAATTGATGTATGTTTCAAAAACAGCATTTGAGTGTTTGGTAAACAAAAGTGATTTATTACTGTAATGATATTAAATTACTAAAAATAACATTGCTTATAATAATGTTACTTTGTATTATCATTATTATTATTAGTCAAATATTTTTTAACAAGACAATGTATTCACTATTATTATTTTAAAATAAAAATAATAAACACTTCATAAATTTCAAATTTTAAGAAAATTACAAAATAAAAGTATAGTCATATAGTGAAATAATTAATTAAATTTATATTATTTCTTATGCATCCAACTTGCATCTCGCAAATGGGTATTAAAGGAATTAGTTTAATGAATTAGGGGTAAAATGTATATTTTAATAATATATAAATGAAAAAGCTAAAATCTGAAAAGCTGCTTTTTTGTTGCTTGTCAAAATCTGCTGCCAGGTGAGTCAGATTATTTTATAATCACTTTTAAAAATTTTGTCAAATGCCTAAATTAACTTCTAATTGTTTGAGAATTAGAAGTTGAGTTTCAAAATTAATCCCAACAGACCTAATTGTCAATATTTGTGTTTGACAACAACTTAACGTTGATGTTTGTATTACAACTGAGGTTAATAGTAATCAAAATATTCAGTTTTGGCACTTCTATTGATAGATTAAGAATAAAAAAAATTGTATTTAGTTTGACAATTCATCAAATAATGATACCCCAATTCATGCTCAAGCCTTCACGCTTAGCATCGTTTCTCCATATCCACATAAACTCGTGACATCTAAGCTGTGCAATAAATTTTTGTTATCGCATTTTACTTCATGAATATTTATTTGATGTGACAATTAATAATTTGTGGCTGGATGATATTTTGAGTAAGTTTGATAAATATTTTTGTAGATTATAAGTAGTAGGTCTTACAAAATGTATAGATAAAAAAAAGGATAAAAATTATGGATCCTACGAAATATGTGGATAAAAATAATATTTGACCAACTTATAAGCATTTATAAACAAGGACAAATATACATAAAATAGAGAAAAAGTTATGGCCGAGCTCCTTAACATTTCAATTAGTGTGGTTTTGAGCCCCAACTTAAAAAATGGTGTTCTGGATCCCAAATTATTTAAAAATTTGATTTTAAGTGCACATGTGACAAAATCGTCAATATAGACTTTAAAATAGGACGCAACTTTCACATGACTTTAAGTTGAATAGTAAAATCATCAAATTATTTAATGTCCAACTTTAAATAACGTAGAACTCATATTTAATCTTAACATTTACATTGAATAATTTCTATCCCCTGGAGACTCAAATTTAAAGATTTAAATAAGTTTTTGACTCAAAACCTCATATGGTGTTCTCTTTGCATTTATGTTTTGAGTTTTGAATTCATTTTGTTTTTTGTGTATTTGAGTGTTTGTTTTGAGATTTTTGAAAATGCGTTCTTTTTGAAATTTTTGAAAATTGTTTCTGAAAAGAGAAAACTCGAAAACGCGTTTATTTGAAATTTTTTTAGAAATTTGGACTTACTTGAAATTACAAATAATTATTAATTAAAAATAATTAAAAACAATTTAAACTTGGAATTAAAAACAAATAAAAACATTTAAAAACAATTATTATTGGAAATAAAAATATGTAAGTTCAATTGAAAATATTTAAAAACAATTAAATACATTTAAAAACAATTATTGTTGGAATTAAAAATATTTAAAAATTATTTAAAACATTTAAAAACAATTTAAAAACATTTAAAAATATTTAAAAATAATTAAAATTTTGGAATTATTTGGAATTTACAAATAAATATTAATTAAAAACAATTATGTTTGGAATTAAAAACAATTATATTTGAAATTAAAAATAATTTAAAACAATTATATTAATTCAAAACAATTAAAAAGAAGTCGCGCATGCTCGGGACTCGAATCCCTGACCTCCAATTCGAAATTATCGCGTGCTGACTATTTTAGTAAAGAACCGCATTTTGTAAAAAATACAAAACGTGGAAAATGATTAAATTATCATTGTTTTGTCCAGCGTAAAATGAAAAAAAAAAATGCTAGATCCTAGATTCGAAACGCAAACTTCCTTAATCAAAACGCACGTTTTCAACCGTTTTGAAAATCAACCATATTTTGTACACAAAACGCGAAAACAATGAAAACATAATTTTCAATTTTCTTTGAATTTTTTTTTGGGTGTTTTGAAAGATGTATTTTCAAAAATGATAAAAAGAACGTGTTTTCACTATTTTCAAAAACATAAAACAGAAAATGAGTTAAAAATACCAAATAGTTTTGAAGGTTAATAACTCTTCCTCAGGTGGAGATCATCCCCGATAACTCAAAACAGCTAACTAAAAAAGTCGGGGAGCTGAACCCTAATTTCAAATATAACCCAGTGGACAACCTTTTCTGAGAAACAGATCAACCAAATGATCTGTCCAAATAGTCGGCCATGGCAATAAACAAACAAACTACTGTTCTCCACGTGTCCACAGACGATTGGCAGATTTCCCTCGAAATTTATGGCCGCCAAAATAAATAATATAATTCTCCATGACTAACTATAAATACACTCGTATAAATACAGTAGTTGCGTTCTTATATTTTTTATTTTTTATTTATACTTGGGTGTACTTCGTGGACTTCTGTGATTTTCGCCGGCGGTGAGATTCCGACGCCGATTCCGATTAATTTTGGTGAGGTTTTGAGAAGAAAGGTGAACTAGAAAGATGGTGAATTCGATGGTGGAAAGAGCGACGAGCAACATCCTCATCGGTCCTGATTGGGCTATGAATATTGAGATTTGTGATATTTGCAATCACGATCCGGTGTAATTTTATCTACTCCTCTTTTTCTTCCACATACTTTATTTAATCGCATATTTTCCGAAATGAAGAAAGAAAGTGAAGTTGAATTTTCATAGCATATTTATGAGTATGTGTTTATAATCTTAGCTGAATTTCATTTATTGATTTGGTCTGGAATTTTTCTTGTTTGCGAATTTTCTTTAGTTGTTCTGGCTTTCTCTTATTATCATCATAAATTAGACAGAAAAATACTTTGGTGGAATATTTAGAAATTTTGAGTTTTCCTATAAGTTGGTAACCCACAACTTGATCATCAAAATCCACACCATTGTAGGTTCCACAGCTTATAAGCCAAATAAGTTGGTAAGTTTCTACTTATTTGGCTTAGAATAATGCTATTTATCATTATTGTTGACATGTGTCAATAGGTTCTATTGTAATTGATTGGTTTGAAGAGAATGTTTTCCGCTATGTGATCCGACCATAGGATTTATGAGAATAGGTTACTGAGATTTGAACCTCTTTGTTCCTAACTGAGTCTTGATGGGCGAGGATGACGATTTGAGTTGCGGTGGTTATAGTTTTAGGATTGAAATAGTGAATAGAGTAAGGAGAAAATCATTTGAAGGAGAGTTTCGTTTGAGAGAAATTTCCTACTGTCGTTATTATGTAGCGTGAATGGATATTGCCACATAGACTAATCATTATCACCAGTGGTGACAAATATTATTATTCTTTAGCTTCTAAGTTGCGGGACCGACAACCATGTTGATTTTGGCACACACAATTTGTTTGTCCACAATTTATAAGAAAGCAACACTTTTGTGAAACATGCTAGTGTGGATTTATGGCTTTTACAGTTTTTTAGCTTATGATTATGCCGAGCTGTAAAAGACTTTTGGGTTAAAGTCACTGGAAGTGGCACGCGGTTTAAAAATAGTGAAGTTAATGTTGGTGATAGGGAATAAGGATAAGAATTGAAGATATCAAAGAAGATGATGAGTAAAGATAAAGTTGAATTTGAATAAGATTGAAGTAGCTTTATTAGATAGGGTTATCATTTTAATACCTCTTATTCACAGATAGACTTTGAATTAGACTAGATTTTCTCATTTTATTGGATAGGATTTTGTTTTAGTTTAATTAGATAAGTGTTTTGCTAGTTTGATTTAATTAGATAGGTGTTTTGTTATTGAGTAGAAGTTCTCTTTGATGCAAATACTATATTATATAAAAAGAGACTTATGTTTTTCATTTAAACACACGTTATTATTATTCAATTACAGAATACATATTTTCCTCATCTCTTCCTCTTCCCTATTCTACTTCTTGTTATGTTCTACGTTAGTTTGATATCAGTGCTTTGTCGTGTTTCTCTATCCAAGTCACTATTCACGCACATATTAACAGTTTGGTAGCTTGAGGCAATAACTCAAACAACTCATCACGTGCCACCTCCTTACTACAAAAGCCATCTTCAACCTTCCAAATCTCACATTTGCCTTTGATCAACAACATAAAGAAAAAATCAGCTACTCACACATAACCCAAACCAGCCTCGAATACCTTAGCAAAGATAGAAGTGACATTAGCAAACAAAAAGGAACAAATAAGCGTGGAAGAAATTTAGTTTACAGCATTGTTTTTAATTTTTGTCCATTGTTCTTAGTTCCAAAAAAACAAAAAAGTAGCAAATTTTATTCTTTTACCCTTGTTCGCTTAGTTGCCAAAAAAAAAATATCAAATTTTATTTTGCTAGAACCATCAATTGTTGCTGTTTCAATCCATTAGTCACAGAGCCAACATCTCATCTACAACCAAATAGTCAAAACAATACCCAATTGCAATTTATTTACATACACAACCCATCACTTATAAACTAAAACACATACACATATATCCGGCCCGTTAGCCCAACCCCACTACATAACCCACCAACTTAGTCCACAAAGAATATATCCCATTAACATCAACCCATTTGGTCTAACCCACATACCTCAAATCCAACAACCCGCTAGCGCTACCACAATCACCACGCCCCTTCATTAAGAACCATTGCCGCCACCATCGCTGCCGCATCCAACTACCATCACTAGGTACCATTGACACCTTATATCACCAGCAATATCTCAGATTTCATTATCGGACTACCATCACTGCCACCATCTAACGCCTTTTCTTCCCCCTTTGGCTTTGCCACTAGTAGTCCACCAAGATCCAACGTTGACTCTGCTATTTTGCCACCATTCCATAGTATTCATAGGACCTAACATGGAATATGCTTGTTCGGACAAATGGTGTTTGACTCTAGTTGCCCTATATTTTCATGAGGTACATTGTACTTGGTTATATTGAATACTTTGCTTTTATTTAAATGTTTGACGACAAACAACCAAAAGATATTCTTTACTAAATTTTTAGTTTTTGTGTTTTCAATTAAAAAAGAAAGTATTTGCTCATTCTTGTTTTTACTTTTGTTGTAATTTATTGAAGGGAAAAAAAACATACACATCACACACAAGAACAGGACACCTAGTTTGAGTTTTCTGATCAATGTTGTGTGTATTTGGTTAGCGATAATTTACAATTATTTAGACTAATTTGAATTGCTTCGGCATTCCACTCTAATTTGTTACCACTATATACGATTCATATATCAACTCTTATAGCTACACTGAGCCCTTAAGTCGATACCATGGTAACAATTATTCATCTTTCTGTCATCAATACAATTTCGATACCATGGTAGCAACTATTCATCTTTCTGTCATCTATACAATTTCGATACCATGGTAGCAACTATTCATCTTCCTGTCATCAATACAATTATCCCCGTTCCACAGACTATGTTGAGAACATCAATTATACTATCAGGAGAGTCAACTTAAAATTGTGAAATTTTGATGGTCGTTTCAATCCCGAGACATTTCTTACCTAGCTAGATAATCTTGAAAAGATCTTTAACTTACACAAAATGAATGACTCTCGTTGTATTTATCATGCTAGTGAGTCACTTGTAGGCTCTGTCACACATTATTAAGAATTATTTTTACGTAATAATAATCGTCTAGGTTGGCATCTTATCACTTTGTGGGATAAGATAAAGCGAATATTATGCAACAAATATTATGACGATCGGAATCTCTCTAGTCAGAATCTTAATTCCAGCCGCACTCATCTATACTGTTTGCTTTAGAAGGATCTGAGTCCTCTTAATCCCTCACGAATTTCTTTCGTATCCCCAGTTATTTGAATCCAAGACCTCTCTTTATATGAGGTACTTAAGTTAAATACTGGTATCAATTGGGTGAGGTCTTAAGTTTGAATAACTGGGGACGCGAAAGAAATTCGTGAGGGATTAATAGGGCTCAGATCCTCTCAAAGCGGACAGTATTGATAAGTGCGGCTGGGGTTAAAATTCTGACTAGAGAAATCTCGATCATCACAAATATGTCCGAGCCTATTATTGAACTAAACTACTAGATCAATTTTTTTTTGCACTGTAGGCAAAGTGCATCCACATCTGACCTACATTGATGACCAATTAGAGAGTTGTGATATTTATGAAGCTCCTTATGCTACAACTTCTAGATTTATCAATGGTTTGAATCTTGAGATCAAGCGTGATATTATTTTCACACCCTATTCCTTAGATGAAGCTTACCGTAAGGTAATACTAATTGACAGATACATCTATCTTCACTAATTGTGTCATAAAACTAGACTTACTTCGTAGTCTTCGACAATCTCATCCTAAGTCTAGTAGTGAGTCTAGTTGTGTTAGTCTTCCCCAAGCAATTCTGCCTACTTCTTCTCTAAATATGGGTAAGCTTGACTTCGTTCAGGATAGTGTTCTTTCTGTGTCTATCTATTATCCATCTACTTCTGAACCTGTGTGTCCACATTGTCATTTTAAAGGACATGAAGATTCTAAGTGTCTACAATTTATTCCTGTCCAAGAAAACCATTTTGCTACTTCAGTCCAGGAATGTTCTGATAATGAGGACGAGAGTTTTAAGCCTATCGTTGAGCTCCTTCTTGAGATTACCTCTTTACTAGATGCTACATCTAATAAATTACCTAAAGAGTTTCCACCTTTACTAGGCATTTCAAATACTATAGACTTAGTACTAAAATCTCTTACCATTACTTCAAATGCTAAAAGTCATCATTCAATATTAGTATTTTTTGATAAACTTCCTAATTTTCTATATACTAGTCATTGTTCTAAAACGATTGATGCTTTCTGCATTGCTACATCATCTTATCATCTTTTAAGATAATTGTTCGTTTACCTAATTCTTCTATTGACCTTAATTTGTTGCCTACTAATTATCGTCACATTACTTCAGTTCAGGCCATTATTGACCCTAATGACAATCATCAAGCTGAGATGAAATGAAAAATTATTTTAAATGATGAAAATTATGTGCTTGATTTTAATGTGCCTTGTTGGCATAAATTTTTTAAAGAAGAGAATTATGTTTTGCTTTGTGTTTCTTTGGCATGGCATCCTAAACATGTTAATAAAAAGCAGTCACTTGACTGGCCATCGTACTTAAATAGAAGTTTTGTTTTCAATATAGCACAATTGTTTGTTTCCTTATCAAGGCACTCTCGAGCGTTTAGTGCTACAATCATTTGTTTTTGCAGGCCATTCAATTGTGCTAGTCATTTGTGCTCCTCATTTTGTGGATCGAACTAATGTTATTGTAGATGGGTTGTACGGTTTATTGCTATTACAAGCTCAATGTCGATACCTAGTTTGCCAGAAAGATTGACTCCCGTGGCCAGATTTTTGCACTCTAACTTGTCAAAGTCGAGTTTTCTTAGCGGGGGAGAAATGATGGGGGGATAAGAATGAAAATTGAAGATATCGAAGAAGATGGAGAGTAAAAATATAGTTGGATTTGAATAGGATTGAAGTAACTTTATTAGATAGGATTTTATTATTTTAGTACTTGTTATTGACATATAGACTTTTAGTTAGACTAGATTTTCTTATTTTATCAGATAGGTTTTTGTTTTAGTTTAATTAAATAAGTGTTTTGCTAGTTTAGTTTAATTAGACAAGTATTTTTCTATTTAGTAGAAGTTCTCTTTGATGCAAAGATTATTTTTTTAGGGTAATTTGCAATTTTGGTCCCCAATCTTTCAAATATATTACTAATCTATCCCCAACCAATTTTTTTAGCACCAGACATCTCAAGCCGTTCAGTTTGTTGCATATTTTGACGGATTTGTCATCCTCTTTAAATAAACAAAAATATAAAAAAAGTTCAAAACAACAAAAAATAAAAAAAAATTGTAAATAAAGTCCCATAATTTTTAAAAAGCACAAAATAACTTCATCTTCTCCAAAACCTCACCCCACCTCATCCTCTGGACAAATCATTTCTACTCTAGCATCTCTTTCACCACCATTAACAAGAAATGCATTAAAGTTAGAAATTCGTAGACATTTTAAGGTTTAATCTGCCATTTTTGGAATGTCAAATGTTTACGAGTTGGTTGTGAGTGTGTATGTTTCTTCTTTTTGTTAGGAACCTAGGCTTTCGTGAAAAGGGCTAAAGAAACGCTGAACAACCTTGTATCATTCGACAAATGGCGATAAAATCCCTTTGTTTATGCTCCAGGCCGTGGCGGTTGCCTGAAGTCCATCTACACATGTCTGAGTGTTTGTTAAAATGTCGATGAGAAGTATCTAAACATAGTTAGTTTCAAAAAAGGAAAGAGTTTTCAAAGAAGTTCCATTGATAGTAAGGAAAGAATTCATCAGATAATCAATGTTAAGCTCTGCTAGAAATTTGCAATCTTCTAAAGCCCTGACGGCGTGATTGTCAAATATCTTGTTCTCTGTAGATATTTTTCTATCAACAACAGAAATTTCTGGGCTGTAGATAGGGAATTTCGGACACAAAACAGGCCATAATCATACACATTGGACGAGTAATTGGAATTCGGAAGGAGTAGTGATTTGCAAAAGGTAGGATAAGGGGTGGATTTGCAAATGGTTAAAGGAGGCGGACCACGGAGGAGGAGGAGGAGGAGGAGGAGGAGGAGGAGGAGGAAAACATCTTTAATACATTTCTTGTCAATGGTGGTGAAAAAGATGTTAGAGTGGAAGTGGGGTGGGGTTTTGGAAAAGATGAAGTTATTTTGTGCTTTTTAAAAGTTGTGGGATTTTATTTGTAATTTTCTTTTATTTTTTGTTATTTTTAGCTTTTTTGTATTCTTGTTTATTTAAAGAGGAGAACAAATCTGTTCAAATATGTCAATGGAGATCGTGATTTGCAACAAACTACGAAGGTTGGGGATGACTAATGCTAAAAAAATTGATTGAGCTTAGTAACAAATTTGAAAAATTGGGGACCAAAATTGTAAATTGCCCTATATTCTATAAAAAAGAACTTATATTGTTTCATTTAAACACACATTATTATTATTGAATTGAAGAATACATAATTTTCTTCTCTCTTTCTCTTCAGTATTCTAGTTCTTGTTATGTTCTACGTTAGTTGGTCTCGTGCGTGGAGAATCTACTTTTTTTTATTTTTTTTATTTTTTTTTCTTTTAAGTAAAAAGGGCTTACCTTAGTATCAAACTAACTTAAATTTTCTGCTTTATCCAATAAAAATAATTTTTTAAAACTTATTTACATATAATTGAACTTTTTAAGCTTAGCTAAACATGCAAGTACAAATACTGTAAATTAGTAATGCTGATTTTCTTGAACTCCTGCTTCCATTTTGTTTCACATTTCCACGTAAATTTGATATAACCATGTGGTTTCTTCTTGACAACAATCTAAACTCATCTATCCATATCAATTCTGGTTCATTTACGGCTTTTACAGTTTCACTCCTATGATTAAATATGTAGCTGTAAATGACTATTCTCCCGAATAAGTTAGTGGAGTAGTAATACAAAGTAGAACCCAAACCTATCTTGATAGAACATATATCCACTCCTCAAATCGAAAAGTTTTCAATTTTAAATGATTAATCGATGTGTTCCCCAAGTGTTTGTGTCCTACTTTTTTGAAAGGTTTCGTGTTGGTGTGTTCATGTCCCATGTTCATATTCGTTCTTCATAGCTTATAAGTATAAAAAATATAATAAAATAAAAGAGAACAAGATGAAGTGCATGGTAATACTGATTTTCTTGGAATCCTGTTTAGAGATGCTTGGAATTTTATTTGATTTCACCGCATGCGTGCTTGTTGACGATAATTGAAGTTCATTTGGACATACCAATTTCAGTAGTTTTAAACAAGATGAAGAGTACAGCTATGATATTTTTTAGATTAGAAATCCTTCATTTCCACCCCCATTTTATTCCTTCACTAGTGCTTTCACTTTAGTAGTCTGTAATTGCTGAAATCTTTCTTTCGAATTTATTGTTATTTGGGTTATCAGACAAGCAAAAGGTGTTGTAAAAGGTATAAAGAAGCGTCTAGGCAGCAAAAATCCAAAAGTCCAGCTTCTTGCCTTGACAGTAAGTTGACTTCTGTGGTGAATTTTATGTCTTTCCCTTCCATAAATCAAAAAATCTAATATCTTTTCATCAAAAAATTAGTGAATATTACTTTTATGGAAAGACAAAGTAATAGCAAGAAGAGAGGTGCTTAAAGAAAACTGGAAAATTAGAACTAGATTCCAGGATTGCTTGAATTAGAATTCTTCAAAATATTTCCTCCATAGCCTCCAAAATTTCTGTGCTCTCAAGTTGTAACGTATATGGTGTTTCATGTTATTTTCTAGCTGTTGGAGACAATTGTAAAGAATTGTATTGACATTGTCCATATGCTTGTTGCTGAGAAAGGTGTGCTTCCTGAGATGGTGAAAATTGTCAAAAAGAAGGTAATTGCTTGCACATATTGCTGCAAATTTTTGTTTTCTCTTTTGTTTTGGGTAAAGATATTCAGAGACACCACTTTTTTTTTCTTCTTTTTATTGCAGCCTGATTTTCAAGTTAAAGAGAAGATACTAATTCTAATAGATACTTGGCAAGAAGCTCTTGGAGGAGCAGGGGCAAGATATCCTCAATTCTTTTCAGCATATCAGGATTTATTGGTATGTTTGTTAGGATGTTTCAATTCTAATTATTCTTTCCCCCCGGCAATTTGGATGTTGTTGCTTCCATTCTCTTGCTCTCCAATATGCTTTCTTGATATTTGTTTCTACTGTAAAATTTTCTGTATTTAATTGCATACTATGTCAGCGTATTGGAGCAGTATTCCCTCAGAGAACTGAGAGGTCAGCACCTATTATCACACCCCCACAAACACATCCTCTCACATCTTATCCACAAAATCTTCGCAATCCAGAATCTAGGCCGGACGCAGCTGAGTCTTCTGCTGAAGCCGAATCTCCAACATTGAGGTACATTATCTTGACTGTAGGTGTTAAAGGAAGACAAGTTGGGGAGCTTGTCCAGTTTAGCAATTTTTGTGCCTATTTTATTCTTTATGTCCTGAATATTTTGATTCATGAGTGTCATTTTCTTGGACACGATGATCTTGGAAATTCAGTTCCTAAGAATAATTGCTTCATTTTCAATTTTGCGTTTTTATTTTCTGTATACTTCACATGGTGGAAAAAGCATGCAAAACATATGGATAAGGGATCGATTGAATCATTGACTGATTAAGTCCACAATACTTTAATGGTTGTTCATGTATCAAGTTTTGATTAGCAAGTTTTTGTTACTGGGCTATTGTACTTGGGAGAAGTGTGCAATGTGAAGAAAATTCTGTTAAAAATCAGTGGATTAATTTGGTTAGTAGGTGCTGGAATGGTTTATCCTTTACAAATATATATTTATAGGACATAAGCCAAGACATTTTTGAGCAAAAACCTTTCTAGAAATAAATGCAGATAAATTATCTCATTAGAAGAAAAACATATGTTGATTTCTAAGGTGTCACCTGCATTGACTTCTTGATTTTACGGTCTTTATTTCCTTTCGATGTTTTTTTAGGAGGAAAAAAATATTTATTTAAAAACGTACACAAAATGAGGGATAGTCTAGATGAGAAATGAAAAACTAAAAAAGAACCACTTCCCAGTCCTTCACAGTAAATGCTATATTCTTAAGAAGTGTTTCAAGGACTTGTTAGTTTGAACTTTGTGTTCCTGTGTGTATCAGTATAAACAGTGTATTCTAGGAAAAGGCATGTGTTCCTATTACTACCCATGATGCCTGGTTTGTTATTCTATATCATTCTCATGTCATTTTTGCTTGTTTTAAAGATGAAGTGGCTCTCATTCTAAGTTATTGGTGTTTGGACCTTGTTAAGCTATTACCTTGATAGAACATACTTGTTTTCCCTCTATCATGAGGATCTATGCTGTTGAGTGTTGTCATTATGATCGCGAAATTTTACGTGAGTTTGACAAGAATTTGGAATGCATGTGGACGTATGCTGTTGATGGCAATTAAGTGCTTTTTATTTATGATGACTAAATCTTATTATGTTGGCTTGTCGGAAAGTAGGTGTAAATGTGGAGTTATATGGTTGATTTCCATTATGCACTTCTCTTCACAATGACCACATCTTTTTATGTCAGCTTGAAAGAAATTCAGTTTGCACGTGGTATCATGAATGTCCTTGCAGAAATGCTGAATGCATTAGATCCTGGGAACAAAGAGGTATACGGAAATTTGTTGGTTATTAACCATTTACTTGAACATCATAATAGTCAAAAGGGTAACTGTTTTAATTATGATGTAAACTGGAGATGGATTAATTGTGGGATGAGAGATGTAAGCATTTATTTTATTTGCATGGCAGGGACACAGGCAGGACGTTGTTGTTGACTTGGTGGAACAGTGTCGTACTTACAAGCAAAGAGTCGTACACCTTGTAAACTCAACTTCGTAAGGCCTTGTGTTTACTTTCCTACTAAGCATCATGTGCATTTTTGTAGTGATTTGAAGCTTCTCTATTTTCCATCTTTTTACTCTTTTCTTGTCCTTCTTTTGTTTATGAAATAGGGCACATTTTATTTCTAAGTTGATGTAGCAATCATAAAGAACATTAAATCATTTTTTCATTTATCTCTTTGTCGAAGTCCTATTCTTTGTGTGCACGGGATTTAGGAACATTGAATCATTTTTATGTTTGGTTCATTTATCTCTTAGTCGAAGTCCTATTCTTTGTGTGCACGGGATTATGGTATCCGTACATTTTTAAGTTTGAATTCACCTGATGTAGGGATGAATCACTGTTAAACCAAGGACTAGCACTGAATGATGACTTGCAACGTGTATTGGCCAAGCATGAATCAATTGCTTCTGGAACCACTGTTCCATCAGAGAAACCAAAACCTGAACCCATTCGAGCCCTGGTAGATGTTGATGCTCCTCTTATTGACACAGGAGATGGCAAACAATCAGACAAAGGGTAAATTTTGTTTCTACGCTTTGAAGTACAAGTCGAGTTGTTACTAGTATGGTCCTCTTTGTTTGTTGTTTATCTGCTCATGTATTATATCATTTCACTTAGTGCTACCTAAAATTGTCCCTCTACAGCCCTGAAGTGATCAAAAATTTTTCCACGACTTGTGCACTTATAACCTCAAACATGATGATGAAGGATGGGGAATAACTTCTAAAGAAGAGCACTCTGACACTGTAGAGAATCCATTAACAGCACCAAAGTTCTTTTCCCTGGATATATGTTTCCAGTTATTAGATTCTTTTCCAAGGGCATTCATGTGTAAGCACATGGAACGTTGGTATAAATTATTCGCCGATTATAATCACCTCCTCTTCCCATCTGGGAAAAAGTGAGCTTGATTCACAAATTTAAGTGGGATGGACCTCCTTGTTCCCATTCGGCTGTAAAATAATCTATACTCTTGAACATAAAGTTATTAAGTTGTCAAGCATTTGATTGTCCTTCTGAAATATCAAAGTATTGTCTACAGACTATTATTAGTACGTTTTAGATATTCTTTTCAACTCTGCATACTATTTGATTTTCTGGTTAAATTGTTTGTTCTTGAATATTTTAATAATTAAGTATCTTTTAGAACATATCTAAGAAGTGAATACCTTGTTTTTCATTTTCAGATCCACCTCCAGTGCAGGCTTAGCGACACAGTTATTACTTCCTGCACTTCCTGCAACTAATGGTCCATCAACACCTCAATCAAAGGCTGATCCGACTATAGATCTTTTGAGTGGCGATAGCTTTAACTCACCCACAGTGGAAAACTCGCTGGCAGTTGTTCCGGTGGGAGACCCTCAGCCAGCCAGTCCTATATTTCAGCAGAATGCCCTCGTTCCTGTTGACATCTTTTCACAAAGTAATCATAATCACTCCACAAATTCTATTGGACAATCTTATCCTCCGGCGTCGCTATTTCAGAAACAAGAGAACTTCCAATCTCCACAATCTTCTTTATTTCCAAATGGAGGAAGCGTTCCTAGTACCATGTTAACGTATGAACAGTCACATGATTCACAAGGCTCTCCTGCCTGGAATAGTCACATAAACCAGCAACAGCAGCCACCTTCACCAGTTTATGGTGCGTGTCTAATTTAATCTTTATCCATTTTGTTATTCTTTTGAAACTTATCAAAGAGGTAGAATATTGGAACTCATGGTACTATTCCTTCCCATTCCTAAAAAACGAAAGAAAGAGAGGAAGAAGACGAAAGTGCAAAAAAGACGAGGAAAAAAAGAAAGGACCAACAGAGAGATCAAAGGAGGGAGTGAGCCTTCCTGTTTCCCTATGTGCCTCTTATTGTACTTGAAATGATTTATCATGCAACCGAATTTCAAACGAATACCTACATGTACTAGGAAAAAATTTTCACGTCACATGACTGACCTGCTTTTGGGGAACTCATGGTGCTATCCCAATCTCCGAAAAAATCGATAGTTGGCCGGGCTTTTGGGGATTGTGTACTTTACATGGCTTGTAACATTGGTGTACTTGAGATTTATTTTGCAATAAATTGCAGATGTCCAAGTTTCTTTTGCCTGCTTTTGTTTGATAGGTGCTCAAATTAGCGGTGCACTTCCACCTCCGCCATGGGAAGCTCAGCAAGTAGACAACAGCCAATTGGCCAATGGTCACTCCCCGGATCTAACGCAAGTCTCACAAGTAGTAATCACTCACTCCCAGCCATTGCCTAGTGGCACATATTTTCAAGGATCACAGCCTGTGGTAAATGGTCCAGCCGTAGGTACGTACATTCAGCCATTCAACAGGAACCATCTTACAGCAATTAACTACCAGGCTATACAGAACAACCAACTTGTAGGCTTGCATTCTCAACCAACCCTTGGTCTGCAGTCTACGGGTATGTTTCCTCAGCCAATGCAATCTGGTCAGATGGTGTATATGTACCCTCAACAAGTATATGGCAACCAAATGGCAAGCTACAGCTATGGTTACGGCCAACAACCCAGTTCTCAATTCCTCGAGCAAAGCATATCAGGGTTATCTTTGAAGGATGATGGCGTCATCAGGAACTCTTCGAATCAAGTTTCGACTCCCACCTACGTGCCATCCGGCAAGCTCTCGAAGCCAGAGGACAAGCTGTTCAGCGACCTTGTTGACATTTCTAAATTTAAACCAATCAAAACCGCTACAGGTAGAGTTGGGAGCATGTGATCTTGGCTTATCTTAAGTCTTAACTTTTTCATTTTTACCCCTCTTTGGTAAATTTTTGTAATCATATATATATATACTAGTGAAGTCCACGTGCAAATGCACATGTTGTATTTTAATTAAGTAGTTGATAGAGTGGTCATTATTTGTAAGTTTCTTAATTATTTTCTCGCTTATGAAAGACTAAGTAAAATATGTATTAAAACTTGTTGAGAAAAATACATATTATTTCAAGTTGAACGATATAGTTTCGATTAATTTTTAATACAAACTTTCTTCATTTTTAGATTATCTGATGAATGTTGTGTAATTTATTGACAGAATTGATTATTGCAATTCCTAAAATTGGATACTTCAAATATTATATGAAAAGATTATTGTATTGCTTTAAAATTTAAACTTGTTTCAAATCTCTCTTCAATATGACATGACTTTTTAAAAAATTTCACTCTTTCAATTTAATTTTGTTCATTATAATCAAACATTCAAAAAAATTTAAATCGCGCAATTGTCGTGAGATATGCATAAGACTACTTGTGAACTTGTGATAATAAGTAGTAAAAATACTTATTATAGATTAGCATAAGTTGTTAATTAATGATTTCTCTCATTAGGTAGATTTTTGAAATTATTAATAAGCAAGGATTTGGGAGTAAGTGTTGCCAGCGTTGGGGGGGGGGGGGGGGGGATGGGTGGGAAGGTTTTTTAAAGTACTGATTTTGGGTGTTTATGAGTGGAGTGGAATGGTTTTTGATAGTTTTTAATAGCGATTTTTAAATGATCTAATCTATGCTTGAGAGTTTATTATAGCAGTTCTAAAAGTTTTTTAAGAGAATCAAATTACATATATGCCCCTATATCAAAAAAATTAAATTAAATTTTAATTTTTTTATATATCAACTTATCATTGAAAATATAAAATTAAATTTTATGTTCTTGCATGTGTTTTATTCTTTTGTATATGTTCTTTTATTTTTATAAATATTAAATATAGGGTAGTTTTGAAAATAATTTTTTGAAATTGAGTAAAATTGAAAGAAATTTTGAAGAACGACAAAAAATTATCGATTTGGAGGATTGAGAGATACGCTTCAAATTACACTATACCGATTTTGGACGGTTCTCAACCTTTTCATAAATGGTAACCACCCAAAATCGGTTAAAACAAAAAAAAATTCCCAAGCATGCCCTTATTGTTATTTGTTTTCCCAATTTAAAAATTAGAAATCAACAAAATTATATACACGTATAATTATAATGATTTAAAAATAACTTCACGATACTAAATTACATAAAAACGTAAAAAAATCCTCTATAGATTAAATTAACAAAAATAATTCAAAAAGTAAATGAATGTTCATTCTAGCATCTAAATAATTTTATGCTTATGATTTCTCCACACATAACGATTAGCAATGGAAACATGCATTTGTCATTCTTAACAGTGTGCATGTTGTTAAGTGCAAATTTCAATAACCAATGAGTCGTGTTCACTATATTCTTTTGCCGTAGCCAATAAGAAATCAGGAAATTTTTTTTACCATAATCAATAATCGAGGTAAAAATATAAATAAAAATAAATTAGTGTAAAAGAGCACACATTTAGAAACAATATTTTGTATCCTCACCAGAGTGAAATTTATTATTACTACTATTTTCTCAAAAAAAAAAAAAAAAAAAAAATCTCGCATTGCCAATTTTGTTGTACTTAGAAATCCATAAAATTTTCTAAGATGATACTTACACAGCTGATAAATACTGATTACGAATTTGACATTATAACTATTTAAAAACTCAAAATGAAAATTAAAAATCAATACTCAAATAAGTACAAATGTTCAAACAAGCATAAAAACTAACAACAGAACTTATTCAACTAAATTGGACAATTTTTCAAATGACATGACTAAAATCGAAATGAAGACGAAAAATACGAACAAAAGAAGATAGGAGAAATGAAGCAATGTTGGAAAAAAAAAATAGTGCTGAAAAAGATTTACGATTGAAAAAAAAAATGAAACAAAAAAAAGGGAATCAAGAAAAGATAACAAAAAACTTAGAAATAACAAAATAGAAAAAAAATAAAAAGTGGTGGGAGTGCCACACTAAATATCCATATTTTAATATATAAGGATATGGATTAAGGATATAGCAACATTGGGTGAATAAAGCGGGCCAAAAATATATAAAAGGAACTTATGAATAGTAATTGGCACACACTCATATGAACAGTGGCATCACAAAGTGACTCTTTTATATAGTTAAGGGGATATATATATAGAAAACTGATCTAATGCCCTCAGGTGGGCAGTACATGTTGCCCACATGCTGATTTGTCAGTATGTGGGTTGTTGATGTAAAAAACAACTTTTTACATCAACAGCCCACGTGCTGACAAATCAGATATATATATATATATATATATTCCTCCTCTTTAAATTGATTTTCATTCCTTGTAGAAAGGACAGTATAAAAGGAAGGAAAAAAACATTTCTTTTTTTAGGGTGAA
The DNA here is from genome assembly GCA_030279155.1 of Forsythia viridissima. Lineage (NCBI taxonomy): Eukaryota > Viridiplantae > Streptophyta > Magnoliopsida > Lamiales > Oleaceae > Forsythia > Forsythia viridissima. The sequence goes on from CM059033.1 coordinate 25,748,125, forward strand.
TTATGTATTATGACTTTCCATAATTTCATGAAAAATGGAAGGCCAGATGTGGAGCAGTGGTTGACTTAAGCAGTGGTTGACTTAAGACAATTGAGATTGAAACACTTGATCATTGATCAGAGAGATGAAACTTGATGAAGCTTATTGCAGTGGTTAGGAGACGTTAGATCAAGAAATGCTTCTCTTGTGTCCTTTCCTATGCGGATATGAGTTAACATTGTTATATTCCGAAGATATGGGCTGAAAATAAAAATTTAAAAAAAAAAGGATTTTCACAAAACAACATTTGATCAGGGGGTTGTGAGGATGAATAATTAATTATTTGGGTTTCTATAATTTGTACTAATTAAAAGTTCGGAAATAAATTTTTTTTTTTTATACTTTGTACTAATTATATTTTTCAGTTGATTCAAAGTGACACGTGAGTTTGAGTTGAATTTAAATCAATTAGCTATTTATATTAATTTTTAGAATTGAAGTTTTATTTTTATTTTTTTTAAGCTTAGTTTATTGCAACAAATAATCTCCTAAGTTTGTAATATTTGGTTATTTTTTTAAAGGATATTTGAAGTTAAAAAGTATAGGAAAGACATTAGGTATTCACATTCAATATAGAAAAAGTTACACAAATAATCTAAAAAATTAAATTATTAATTAAAATGCTGACCGACTTTTTTTTATAACATTTTATTGTTTTACTTTTAAAAAAATATACTGTTTCACTTTTTGTGACAATAAATGTTACACTTTTTGTAACACAGGTAATACAGTATGTCACGCATGGAAGACATTGTATTTTTGGTACATTCAACCTCCTATTTTCACTCCCACCACTAGTGCTATTGATGCCCACCCCATCTCACCTATATAACTGCTATCACAATTTATATCTCACAATTAATGATATAAATAATGACATTTGTTGTATGTTATTTAGTTATGGTGACACGCCCACCTCAACTACTCGTCTGTCTCACCGGTTTGTCCACCCTGTGGGTCTCATGAGCACGCTTCTGACAGATAAACTGCAATAACTCAACTATCATCAGATTAGCCAGGTAGACGACCCATGGAATTACAGTTACCACCAGTTATCGAGAATACGAAACATCCCTCATTAACTTATAATAATGATGGAGATAAAAGGACACCCCTTATCAAATGAGGGAGATGAAGGGACACCTATCATCAATAACTGCAGGCCATCCCTATAAATAGGGGCCAACCCCCCAGGTAAAAAGAGAAACACGCAACTCTTTTACACTCCATATTGCTATGTAGCATAAATACTTTAATCATATATTGATTATCACGCCGGAGTGGACACGGGGGAAAAAAGCTCTGCCACCTTTTGCAGGTCTCTACCATTGTCGTTGCCGTGCTCAAAGGAGGAGAAAAATTATTTATCATCAATTGGCGCCGTCTGTGGGAATCGCACAAGAAGTTATGGCTCGAACCAGAAGGGCTAGGAATGTAACCGCTCCACTAGCCTCCGTCGGGGATGTAGGCACCGAGTTCAACGCCGCCACTAACCACCCACAACAAAAATTTGCCTCTGCTGCTCAACTCGCGGCACTGCAAGCTCAAGTGGCGGCCTTAACGGCTCTACTCCAAGATCGGAATGCTGCGGTTTCTCAGCTACCACAGGGTCCTAACCCTGGCCGGTAGGATCTTCATTACCAGGGGCTCTGCCCCAGGGTCCTAGTCATCCACCGATAGGGCCCTCACCGCTAGGGGCTCCTCCCCAAACTTCTAACCTTCCAACAATGGGAACACCGCCAACAGTAGCTCCATTGCAGGCTCCAGTTTCTTTAGCTCCACCTTTCGCACCCCACTTCTATTCATTGACATCTGGCCCAAATCCATACGGGGGCAACCGTCATGGATGCCCACGCCTACGCTGGTTGAGACACCAGTGTTAAGCCTGGAACAGAGATTAGAAGAAATGATGGGTCATCAAATAGCTGAGGCTATGTCCAATAAAAGTAGTAGGCAACAATCCATGGTGTTGGAAGAAGACCTTTTTTCCCTATAAGTGATGGCAGTCCCCTTGCCACGAGACTTAAAACAGCCAAAGATGGAGAAGTACGACGGATCCTCTGATCTTGTCGATCACCTCTGATGAGGTTGCAAGCTACTCCAGATGCGATTATGTGCAGGGCTTTTCCACCAACGCTTAGGCGCGAGGCCAGGGACTGGGTAGTCATTATTTTCCCAAAATCGATCCGTACATTTGACGATTTTTTCAAGAGTTTTGCTGCCCACTTTGCCAGCAGTAAACGTGTTAAAAAAACTGTCATCAGTCTGATACAATTGACACAGGAAAATGACGAACTGCTAAAAGATTTTATTGCCCGGTTCAATAGAGCAATGCTGGGAATCAAAGATCTGTAGATGTCTGCTGTAGTCACTGCCATGATGAGTGGAACTAGAAGTCGTCCTTTCAAGATTTCACTCTCCAAAAACCCACTGAATACGATGCATGAGTTACTCAATAGAGGAAATAAGTATGTGGACACTGAAGAAGCCTATCTCATTACCAAAAGTATGAAAGATCGAAATGAACATGAGTCTAACAAAAAGAAGATTCAGGATGAGCCCGAACCTTGAAATAATAAAGGTAAGCTCACCCAAGATGAGGCAACATCGCCCAAGCCGAGGTAAGTTAACCAGGCAAGCTCACCCAAGAGCCGAGATAAAAAAAATTCCAAAGCGAGCTCACTCTACGCGGGTGACCAGGCGAGGCGAGCTCACCTCTAGGCGGGCGACCTCACCCAAAAAAAAAAAAATTCAAGACGAGCTCACTCTAGGCGGGCGACCTCATGTGAGGCGAGCACACCTCCAGGCGGGCGACCTCACACAAAAAATAAAAAAAAAATTTCCAAGACGAGCACACCTCCAGGCGGGCGACCTCACAAAAAAAAAATTTCAAGGCGAGATCACTCCAGGCGGGCGACCTCGCCTAGGTGAGCTCACACGAAGAAAAAAAAAAGATAAGCAGGTTCGTTAAAATTACTTCTACTTCTCATTAACGATAGTATATGAAAAGTAGAAGGGCTTATAAGGCCAGCTACCTAAAAATAATGACAGTTGCTACTGTCTGATAAATAAGGCCAGCTGCTACTGTCTGGAAAACAAGGTCAGCTGCTACTGTCTAAAAAACAAGGCCAATGAGCCTCTATCCAAAATCAAGGTGATGAGCATATGTTTAAAAATCAAAGCGATATCCACTATTGAAAAATAAGGCAATGAGCCTATATTTTAAAATCATGGTGATAGCCACCATTGAAAAATAAGGCGATGAGCTTATGTTTAAAAATCAAGGTGATAGCCACTATTTAAAAATCAAGGTGATAGCCACTATTGAAAAATCAAGGCGATGAGCCTATGTTTAAAAATCAAGGCGATAGCCACTATTTAAAAATCAAGGTGATAGCCACAATTGAAAAATCAAGGCGATGAGCCTATGTTTAAAAATCAAGCTGATAGCCACCATTGAAGAATAAGGCGATGAGCCTATATTTATAAATCAAGGTGATAGCCACCATTGAAAAATAAGGCGATGAGCCTATATTTAAAAATTAAGGCGATAGCCTCTGATTAAAAATCAAGGCGATGAGCCTCTGTCCGAAAAACAAGGCGATGAGCCTATGTTTAAAAATCAAGGCGATGAGCCTTTGTCCGAAAAATAAGACGATGAGCCTATGTTTAAAAATCAAGGCGATGAGCCTCTGATTAAAAAATCAAGCCGATGAGCCTCTATCCGAAAAACAAGGCGATGAGTCTCTGTCAGAAAAACAAGGCGATGGGCCTCTGTTAAGAAAATAAGGCAATGAGCCTATGTTTAAAAATCAAGACGATGAGCCTCTGTTAAAAAAAAAAAAAGGCGATGAGCCTACGTTTAAAAATCAAGGCGATGAGCCTCTGTATGAAAAAGTTAGAGAAGCGCATCTACTCCCCATTGACAACAGTTTATGAAAAGTAGAGAGACTTATGATAATATAAATAATGACAGTTGTTGTATGTTATTTAGCTATGGTGGCACGCCCGCCTCAACGACTCGCCTGCCTCACCGGCTTGCCCACCCCGTGGGTCTCATGAGCACGCTTCTGATAGATAGACTGCAATAACCCAACTATCATCAGATTAGCTAGGCAAACGACCCATGGAATGATAGTTACCACTAGTTATCGGGAATACGAAACATCCCTCATTAACTCATAATAATGAGGGAGATGAAAGGACACCCCTTATCAAATGAGGGAGATGAAGAGACACCCATCATCAATAACTGCAGGTCATTCCTATAAATAGGGGCCAACCCCCTAGTAAAAAGAGAACACACAACTCTTTTACACTCCATATTGCTATTTAGCACAAATACTTTAATCATATACTGATTATCACGTCGGAGTGGACATGGGGGAAAAAAGTCCCGCCACCTTTTGCAGGTCTCCACCATTGTCGCCGCCGTGCTCGGAGGAGGAGAAAAATCATTTATCATCAACAATCATCACCAACACAAACACTATCATAAAAGCAATTGCCATAAACAAGAAATTCATTAAAAGCAATCACCAAATCTATAAAAAAAAGAATCAAATAAAATCAAAAACAAGATTTGAAATTTCAGATTGAGTAACACATTGTGTAAATGTGTTACGCCGCCTACTATCGACGCCCATCAACGTCAACCATTTGCACCTCCATTACCATCAATCACCACCATTATTTGTACCACCCAAATCCCCACGCCAAAATAAAGATTGGGCAAAGATTCTAAAATATTAAATCGAGATTCCACAATAAAAATTATAGTATAAATTGAAAATTTTGAAGAAACCCTAAATTTGCAGTGGCCCTGCGAATAACATACTCCAATTTTATCACCACCACGCCAATTCCAATACACCCATAACATCCAAAATCAAAATTTGGAGTTTCAAGCTTCAAAACCTACTCTTGAGTTTGTAGTTTACATTCAAGAATATAGGTTTGATTTCTGAATTTTGAGATGGAAACAAACGTTGTCATGGTTTCCATTGCCCACATCGAAAGTATGGGCTTTGAATGTGTGATTTATAACATCTTGGGCACCTTCTTCTTAATAGCTAGCTTTTGAGGGTGAGTTCTCCACAAGAGATTGTAACAATAGTATCAGACCAGGCACCACGTCTCTCGATTGCAATCGAGCGACGCGGATGGTGACTTCGACATAACAGTGTTTGTTCGGGACTAGTCATGGGCTAGTGCAAAGTCAATCCGACATGAACGTCGAGATCACGGATAATGGTGGTTTGTCATGGTTCCCATTATAAGTTACAAGCCCACATCGAAAGTATGGTCTTTGGATGTGTGATTCATAACCTCTTGGCACCCTCCCATTAATAGCTAGCTTTTGAGGACGAGTTCAACCTAGAGATTGTAACAAACGTAGAGGAAGCACTTGAATTTAAAGCAAATGCCGACAAACAATTTGGGTTGGTAGTCGTGATAGAGGTGGCGGCGCCAACGATAAATGTGGTGGCGAATGTGGTATTGGTGGGGCGGGTATATTTGATTTTAGAGTTTGGAATTGAATTTTGATTAGATAGTAATTATAAAATAAAAATAATATTTTAAGACAATAAAATTAGAAATAAAGAAAAGAATATAATGCGAGACATAATTTCCTCTATTAAATATGAATAGGGATGGAAAATTAAAATTTGTTTGTAATGTTTATGTACCAAACACGCACTAATAGTACTATATGTCACGGGACGGGCACACTAAGAAAACACGTGACATATAGTAGTATTATATGTCATGGGACGGGCACACTAAAAAAACACGTGGCAATGCCTAATAAAGAATTCTACGGCAGCAAGTATGTGAAAAAAGCTTGTGCATGAGTTGTCTAGACTAGTAGAGACTGGACACTACCAAATATTTGTTTTGTCCGACTACATATTATATTAGGGTTTGAACTTTGGGAATTGAGGGAATACTAATAAAAGGTTATGATTTTGAGGAGTATTTTGTAAATTTATTTTTTCTATGTTTTTTAATATCGATCGAAGATGAAGAACTTCAAATTATTTCATTTTCTTTTTTCACTTTCTAACTTCACCATTATATAGAATGAAAACAAATCTTCATGTACATGTAATCACGAGTTGAATAAATAGTATTATGGTGTGCATTGTTATAGAAACACAATGTATGACGTGCATATAAATCTTTGTTAATAACAAAGACACGAGTCATATTGTCTCGTTCATTTTTTGTTGTTCAAATAAACACTCTACTCAACTCGAATTCATGTAACCATCTAATTAAAGTCGAAATTGACACATTTTAGATGTTCGATCCATTTTTCCACCTCAAGCACAATCTACAGATTATTAAAAGATTGGAGGGAAAAAAAAAAAAAACATGAGGAAAAATCAGGAGACCACGTGAATTGAAAACCGTAATTAAATTTGTCTGTGCTATTCCCTTTCGATTTTGTTTTGTAAACTAATTGTTCATTTTGCAAAGAACATGCTTTATGTCACGCACTTAGTAGGATTTGCCATTAGTTTTGTTTTTTTTTTTTTTGGTCACGAATGGTCCGTAAATAAAAATATATGTTAAATAATCAAATTGGGCTATCTCGATCAAAAAGCCGCCGCCTCTGCTGCCGCAGCCACCACCACCAAAGGTGGCTGTGAGGGTGTACAGGTGGCGCGATCGCACAGAACCTCAATATTATAGGGGCACAAAAACTTTTTTTTATTATATGTGCTTATATATATTTAAAATTTTTATTAATTTTAAAAGTTTAGAATATTTTTTTTATTATAGGTTTTTAAATAGTTATAAGATTTCCCAAATATTTAAAATGATGTTTCAAAAAAAATTTAAAATATTTTATTAGAATATTTATAAACTTTCTCAAATATACCATAATACTTATAAACACGTATGGTTATTTAAGACAACGAAATGTCTTGAGAGCTTCAAAATTGATTAATAAAAAGTAACTAATTACTAATAAGTGATAATATTCCCATAAATGAAGAGGGAGTCGAAGAGTTTATTGGCCAATTATCAAGAAGACTTTTATAGTCTGTTTGCAAAAAAATTACTCCCTCCATCCCAAATATATAGGCTGATTGGATTTTTCACACGGATTAAGAATGTTATTGAAAAAGTAAATTTTACCTATAGTTTTTCTAATTTATCCTTATTTAATGAGTATTATTTAATGTACAATTTCAAGATTAAGTTGGGAAAAATGATTATAAATAAGCAAATTAAATAAGAGTATTTTAGTAAAGGAACAAAAAAAACACCTCAAAAATAGAAACAAACCTATATATTTGGGACTAGATAAAAAGGAAATGTGGCCTATATATTTGGGACGGAGGGAGTATAAGTATATCTTTAAAAAAGATGGAGAAAAAGGGTAATTTCATTCTCTTTAAAAGGAAGGATTAAAGATTCATGTACTTTAATGTTCAATCAATTTTCATTTTCCTTATTTATTGTATAACTGTTGAATAGTCTGAAAGAGAAGTAATTTTTCAAGTAATTTAATCTACATATATTCTGATTTGTTCGTCCATACTTAATTTCTGATTTTTCAAGTAATTAAATTAAGTAATTAAATATTAAGTCTCCTAGATAGGTAATGACTTTTATTTAATATTATTGTATTTATAATTCTTCTATATTTCTGTTTGATGGTTGGTATATAGGTTTTTATGGAAACAAGATAGCTTTAATTAAGCTTATAAAGTTTTGAGTTTAATATTTAATAAGGTAAGTTAATAACTTCAATTTTCGCGATCTCATTTGGCCTTTATTTAATTAATTACTTTCATAACTATCATTTTTGTCATAAAAGTTTAAAATGCATTCTAGAAAACAATAATAAGGATTTGAAAAACGAAAGAAAAACAGAAAAAATCTCAAAAATGTGCTCTTAACAGATTTGTTGTTAAAGAAGCCAAAAATGTAGACCAAGTAATTGGAAATGAAAAAATGAAAGTGGTGAAAATTAAGATGTTGAGAAAAAATTGAAACTTAATGATAAAAATGAAGATGTTGATAGTGAATTTTTTAAGGAAAATGATATTAATGAAGAGGTAGATATTTTAATTCATAATAAATCAATTCTCACAACATCTATGATCAAGAACTTGGGATAATCTTGACATATAACATATAGATTTGTTATTGATAAATGGTCCTACAATAGATTTTTCACTAAAAAATGGTCCTAAAGATAATTTATCTAGATGTTTTTCTTCAAACTTTTACACTCGTTATTTATCAAATGGTGAGAAACGTGATACATCATGCATGGATGGTTTATTCAATTGATTTTGATAGATTTTTTTTTTTTGACAAGTTATTTTACAGAGATTTACAAAAAGAAAGTCGATTAATAAATAAAAGATTGTAAAAAATAAACAAATATTTAAATTTCATATTTTTGCAATGAAATATTATTATTGTAATATAATTTATTTTTTATTAATATATTTTTTAGTTAAATAAAAAGAATACTATTTTAAATTAAAGCACAAGACACCCAAAATCTCATGACTGTTCTAACCACCACTATCACCATCCCTCTCTTAAGAGTTAAGACATAGGGCCACCACCAGACGGCTCAACATAATGGCAAAAGGATTTGTAAGAATTCTGTGGCAGTGTGGGAAATAGTTAATATTTTCTTTTAATTGATCTAAACTTGAAAATTATTTCTACTTGATGTATAGCTCTTTAAAATGACTAATAAAAGGTAATTAAATTACTTAAAAGTTAAAATTAACTTTAACTTTTTTTAGACTTAACCAAACATGTTCTTATCAAGCAGATTTTGACAAAAACGGAGACATTTACATAGAACTTTGCTTGAGGTTCTCCTAATCTTTGATCCTGATATATAATTTAATTTGCTGTGGGATTTTAATTAAATTTTTAACTTATATTAATTGGAATATGTGTACTCCTTAGGTTTTTGACTTGGGATTTCTGCTACTAGTTGGGTGTTTTGGGGGCATCTTCTCTTGAAATTATTCAATTTTCTTGTACCTGAATCAAAGGGAAAAATTTCACGATTCCCATGATTTCGATAATCAAATTTCTCAAAAAGCATTTATAGTATGTTTTGTTCGTGATACAGATACTAGATAAAATTAAAGGTAAGTAGTACAAAACGTCCCTACCTTTGAAACTCATTGTGCGAATCGTCCCTACTTTCGAAATTTTGACATTTTCACCTTCACCTATACCATTTTTTGTACAAAACGTCTTTTTCGTCCAATGTCATCCATTTCCTACCGTTATCTCATTTCCATAACACGATTCGTGACACCAATTGAAGGAATTTCTGTCCAACTACATCATACTGTTCAAACCAGATAATAGAGGTACTTCTACGTTCATGGACTTGACCCCAACGCCGCCACCTCCCATCCATTTCCCCAGCCTCACCCACATTCTTACCACTTCTCCTACTCCATACCCGACCCCAAAACCAATCTCCATTCTCCTCATATTTTAGCGATGTGAAAGCCAGTCTACAAAAAGGATCCTCAATTCAGAATCGCTCCCAAATCCTCCGCAAAACGCTGTCATTTTCAAAGTCCACTCTTGAAACGCCGCCTTCTAAAATCGCTTCATTGGAAGAAATTCGTAAAAACCTCTCTGAGTTCTGCAGCCACTCTGCCGTTCAGCCACCATCCTCATCCGCCACTTCGCCTCTTTCCCATTCCGATCAACCCATCTCATTCCAAGAGATCTATAAAAGAAACATCCTTTCAAAAACTGAAGAATCTGGTTCCACTTCTTCGGATTCGACTGCGAAACCTGTGGGAATTGCCCCGGCTGGTGGGGTACTTCCATTCGAGGCAATTCGCCAGAGCCTCAGTCACCTGTGGCCCACTGCCCCAAATAAACAAACCAATTCTGGTGGGAAGGCAATTGATTCTATGTCACTTTCACAATTTAAGGAGAGCTTGAGTTGAAACTTGTGGACTCACACGCACAGGAACCCCAGATGATGATTGGGGGCAGTGATAGTTTGTCTTCCTCGATATTTGGAAAGAAAAAAATGGAGAGTGGTGATAAAGTCGGCACTGCAATGAAGACCGAGTTTGTCAAGATGTACAATTATAATGATTTGAGGCATTATTGAAGATGTTGAGGCCAGAGAAGAAGAATGGAACATGGTTGAACATTAGGATGTAGTTGGACAAAAATACCCTCAATTGGTGTCATGAATCGTGTTATGGCAATGAGATAACAGTAGGAAGTGGATGACATTGGACGGAAAGGACATTTGCGCAAGAAATGGTATAGGTGAAGATGAAAATACTAAAATTTCAAAGATAGGGACAATTTGCAAAATGAGTTCCAAAAGTATGGACGTTTTGTGCTAATTACCATAAAATTAAATACTACAATACATGAACTTTTAATTTTTTTTCCTTCTTTTTAGTGCTACTAAATCTACCATATCAAACATTCTTTTAGAGCATGTTTGTTAGTGTTTATAAGTATTTTTAAGTTGGTCAAATATTATTTTTATCTACATTATTTTATAAGATCTATTGCTTATAATCTACAAAAATCCAGGGCCGACCCTAAAATTTTGGAAGTCCTGTGCAAAAATTTAAATAGGACTCTTAATAAATTGGAATATTTTGAAATGTAAATTTTTGACTGACAACTAATTTTTTTTACATTCACAAGCATATTTTATAATAATTTGTTTAGAACCAAATTAGATTTTCACACAAGTCAAATGATTTAAAAGTTGTTATACAATACAAAAGTACGGAATATAATCAAATCATTTTTACATAACAAGAACAAATAAAGTTCTCTGAATTACAAATATTTAAAAATGCGTAATTCTATATATTATTAGTTGAGCATCCATTAACTTCTTAAAACCCTAATTTCAAGAGCAAAACAAATGTCAAATATATGAGAATATATATATATATATATATATATATATATATATATATATATACACACACACACACGCAACATATGCAATGTGTATGCATATACATATATACAGATTTACAAGCCAAAAAATAGTTTTCTTCTTTTTCACTGAATTTAAAATGGTTGGAATTTGGAAAATCATTATGATTCCACAATCAAGATAAATATTTTTAAAACTAGGTTTAAAGAAAAAATTGTACGGTCTACAATTTAAAGAGTATATTAAGTGCGTGTTTGGTGGAGTCTAAAAGTAACTTTTTAGGAGATTTTTAGAAAAAGTTGATAAAATATGTGGTTGAAAAGATGATAAAATTTATGGGTTCTATAAAATATGTAGTTGAAAATAAGTTTGAAAAAAAAAAGAGTTTAAAAGAAATTATATCAAACATGTTCTAATATAGATAATGTAGATTAGATCTGAACTTGTTTTTTATTTGGTCACATTTCAATTTCAAATGTAAATAGGCTTATTTAAACAAAAAACTTATGGGCCACAATTTTTGAGTCCTGCAATGGTTGTGGGTTTTAAGCGACTGCCTAGCCGTCTTATGCCAGGACAGACCCTGCAAAAAACTTTGTCAAGCATATTTTAAAAAGCAATGGACAATCTGTTATAAGAAATAACGGCATAAAACTTTACCAAGCATATAAAACTCTCTAAGGACAATCCATTATAAAAAATAGGGATTTTCTCATAAATAAACTACTTTTTAAAAATAATTCTAATTTTATCAACTTAACAAATTTATTCTAAAAATACTACATTCTTAAAATATATTAATTATTAAAATAATAAATTAAAATCAAATCTATACCACAAAATATATATTTCCACGTGAATTCACTTAAATTTGTATTTGAGTCCTTGATTATTTGCACAATAAGTCTTTTATCTTTATAAAATATTCACTTTAGTCCCTATATTTCTTCTTTCATTTCAATTTCGTCCTCTTTTATTTGCAATCTAAGTCCTTCAACTTTTAAATTTTTACAACTTGATCTCCATATTTATACTTTTATATCAATTTAGTCATTTACAGTATCACTATTTGATACATATGTTACAAATGATATTGTGTATCAATGTTTGATACAAATGTTACAAATGATATTTTGTACCAATCTGTGTTACAAATTGAAATATAAAATATCAGTGATACAAAATATTAATTCATGTAACATGTATTGTATAAAATAACATAATATAATCTGTAACATATTCAGTAATACAAAATACTATTTGTAACATTTGTATCCAACAGTGATACACAATATGATTTATAACAGATTGCGATACTAAACAGAAATTGTTACAATTGTTACAACTGCAAAATCAACTCTAAACTTCAATAAATTCGTTATAGTATGATATAGATATGTAACACAATGTTAAATTTAACAAATGAAACTATTGATTTCATCATTTGTAACATACGTAACATCAGTGATACATAATACCAATTCATGTAACATGTGATGTGTAAAATAACATAATATAATATGTAACATATTCAGTGATATAAAATATCATTTGTAACATCTGCATCAAATAGTGATACAAAGGACTAAATTGATACAAAAATATAAATATGTGGATCAACTTGTACAAATTTAAAAGTTGAAGGACTTGAGTTGCAAATAAAAAAGGACAAAATTGAAATAAAAGAGGAAGTATAGGGACTAAAGTGAAAATTTTATAAAGATGAAGGACTTGTTGTGCAAATAATCAAGGACTCAAAACAAATTTGAGTGAATTCACGTGGAAATAGTTCTTTCATTTTAATTCATTATTTTATTAATTAATATAATATTAATTATATAGTATTTTTGGAATAAATAATTTAAGTTGTTAGATTTAAAATTATTTTAATATTTGTAAGTAGTGGGTGTAATATCCACTAAAAAACAGGGGCAACAGTGACTCAAATTTATTGACGTACAATTATTGTTGCGATTACCAATGGATTAGTGACATATTTTTCTATTTTTTAAAAAAATTATATATTCCGTGGGTAACACTCCGTTACTAATAGTAGGTAAAAGAAAAATAAATAAATAGAAAATTTTAAAAAAAGTTTCTGACGAAGGTTTTCATTGTTAACTGGGATAATTGCATCAAAGGTCTCCAACGTTTCAAAAACATTAGGGATATGCCCCTAACCTAAAAAAATAGCACCAGACATCCCCAACATTTGAAGAAATAGGCACCGTAGGTCCCTCTTAACATTTTCTATCCATTTTTTCCGTTAAATCGTTATGTTTGCACCGTAGGTCCCTCTTAACATTATTAATCGTTATGTTCGATTATTTACATTTCAATAAAATGGATCTTATTCTGGCTTGATGTATATTTTAGATTCTTGGTCGGCGTAGTTCCTGTCTGCACATTTTTGTTTTCGTTTCTTAATTATAATTTTTGCAGTGATTTTGAAGCTGGCTTGTACCTATCAAAATTTGTAGTTGTCAGTTGTTGAAATAAATTGAGTCTGGCCGATTGTGGGAAATTATCATGTTTGCTTCCAAGAAACGAAACAGATTTTGAAGCTATCAACATATGTGGAGATTGCAAATTTTTGTTTCTCGAGGATCTCGAGGCCACCACACCAGACTCTCATGGCTTTGATTCTTTCTATAGGGAAAATGAATCATATGTCAGCTTCAGGAGGTACAGGCATTTCCCTGGTGAGGACGATACTATTTCTTATACCACTTATGGAGGAGACTCTGATACTTCCATTGATGATAACCTGGAAAATGAAAATTTTCAATACCATTTATGGAGGAGACTCTGATGCCTCCTCAATTCAAGTGTTCTCCTTCGGTACGAGTCTGGTCTGGTGGCCTTGAGATCCTTAAGAAAAAAAAATTTACAATCTCCACATATGTTGATAGCTTCAAGATCTGTTTCGTTTCTTGGAAGCAAACATGATAATTTTCCACAATCGGACAAACCCAATTTATTTCAACAACTGACAACTACAAATTTTTATAGGTACAAGCCCGCTTCAAATTCACTGCAAAAATTAAAATTAAGAAACGAAAACAAAAATGTGCAGACAGGAACTACACCGACCAAGAATTTAAAATATACATCAAGCCAGAATAAGATCCAGTTGATTGAAATGTAAATAATCGAACATAACGATTAATAATGTTAAGAGGGACCTACGGTGCAAACATAACGATTTAACGGAGAAAATGGATGAAAAATGTTAAGAGGGACCTACAATGCCTATTTCTTCAAACGTTGGGAATGTCTGGTGCTATTTTTTTAAGTTAAGGGCATGTCCCTAACGTTTTTGAAACGTTGGAGACCTTTGATGCAATTATCCCTTGTTAAATATATAAAAAAGATAAACAATGTGCCAATGAAAATATTTGATTAACAAAAAAATTAATAAATTTTTAAATAAATACGGACAAAATATATAATTAGTCGGTAATTTTATAAAAAAAAAAGGTAAAAAGTAAATAAAACAAAAGAAACAATATCCTTTGGTAATTTTGCAAATACATATATCCGAGGGATTTTCTGATTGTTGCTTCCATTGGTAACTATATAAAAAAGATAGGGATAATTGCATCAAAGGTCCCCAACATTTCAAAAACGTTAGGGATATGCCCATAACCTTAAAAAATAGCACAAGACATTCCCAACGTTTGAAGAAATAGGCATCGTAGGTCACTCTTAACAGATTCCATCCATTTTCTCCGTTAAACCTTAGATTTGGACTACACGCGCATTATCTCTCCAAAAAACGCAATTAGAGTTGCAAGGGTAAAAATGGCCACTAAAAAATGGCATTGGTTTTCCAACAGAGCTTCAGGTTCTTGTTTAGTGAAGAAAAATGGCCATGAAAAATCTAGTTCCAAATCCAAACACAAATTTGGGGTTTCGAAGTAGATGACATGAATTTCTTTCTGCACATGGTCAGTTCTGGGTTCGAGCAGTGCAAAGTGGAATTCATTTAGGAAGATGAAGGCCAATATGAAATGAATGAAGTTGTTGACCATGAAGACTTGATCTCAGATGATGCAACTAATGGTATGATATTTGGAAGTTCTGAGGTGGCCAAGCAGTTCATTGAGGAGCTAGAACGGGGTTCAGGTGTTGATAGTTCACATGAGCACTCTCAAGGGATTGATGGTCAAATCGTCACAGACTCAGAAGAAGAAGCCGACGCTGATGAAGAAGGGGACGGTAAATAGTTGTTTGATTCTACTGCCTTGGCAGCTCTTTTGAAAGCTGCAACATTTTTTATGTTTGAGAAACCCACTTCCCACCACCTGAAACCCACTTTCCTTCACCCTTGCCATTGCTACAAACCGATTTTGGGCCAATCAATTACTATTACCCTCTCAAATCAGTCCTAGATGTTGATTTTGTCGAAAACTATCCCCTCGTCATCAGCCCTTCAATGGCTTTCGCCGCCGTAAACGTTTAACCTTTGCCACTACTCACCACCCGAAACCTACTTTCTTTCACCCTCACCACTGCTACAGACCCGATTTTGGGCCAATCATTTTTTAATGTTCCGCGGCACTTGTCGGCCGTCATGGCTGCGAAACATGTGGAGAGAAAGGATCCAGTGGCTGGAGAGTCTCTGGGTGCCTATAAGGATCCTGTGTGGTGCGATGAAAGAAGAGTTGTGGAGGAGTTCGTGATGGAGCAGCCGGTGCCCCCCGGGTGTTTTGGATGCTGCCTCTAAGGAGTTCACTGGGACAGAGGAGATGATTTGGTCGGAGAAAGGTTGTTTGGCCCTAAGAGAGATTTGGATTATTACCCCTACAACTCCAGTCGCATTTTTTGGAGAGATAATGCGCGTGTAGTCCAAATCTAAGGTTTAACGGAGAAAATTGATGAAATCTGTCAAAAGGGACCTATGATGCCTATTTCTTCAAACGTTGGGGATGTCTGGTGCTATTTTTTAAGGTTAGGGGCATATCCCTAACGTTTTTGAAAGGTTGGGGGACCTTTGATGCAATTATCCCAAAAAGATAAACAAATTGTCAAAGAAAATAATAAGTCATTAAACCTTTTTGAAAAAAAAAATTTGAAATATTAACAAATAAGTACCAATGGATTATGATCTGTCCAATAAGGCCTCTGCTGGTTTGAATTGCCAGATGATGAAGATGGTTGTTGACAGCTGTTTGTAGATTTTTGAACGGCATTGGCAAATGCAGGTGTTGGAGATGTGCCTCAAAATTTATAAGCTTTTCATGATGTGTCTCGAGCAATAAGTAGTGGCTAGTGTAGTCCACACATCACCCAAGGTTTTAGATGAGGCAATAAATGGAATAATATTAGGAGAAACGGACCCGACAATCGCATTTAGAATCAGTTGGTCTTGTCGGATCCATATAGCAAAATTTGGATTTGAGAATGTGACGTCGTTGATTTGGAGATTTGGAGAATGACAAGAATAATTAAGAGCCATCCATCATCGAAACTCATAAGGTTGTAACCAATTGATAGGGTTTGAAATTGAAGGCACTGTGATGGATAATTTGTGCTTGTTGGTTTAAGAGGAACTTGAGCAGACGTATTAAGAGATATGAGAGAGTTTAAGGAGGTCGAGCCAGGATTTGATCAGAAGACAGCGATTGGAACGACTGTTTGTGCTATCGTGGGATCTGGTGCTTTAGATAAAATTGTTTATCTAGATAATAGTTATCTGGATAACACGTATATCATTATCATGTTTGGTTCAGTTAGGTATAAGAATGAAAAAAAAAAGTAATTAAAAAAACAAAAAAAGAAAAAAAACGGGTGGAGTGGCTGACGGTAGTGGCGGGCGGTGGCGATTATCTTAAGATATGGATGTCCAAAATAGATTTGTTCTATATTATTAAAATGATACGTTCATCTTTTAAAAAAATTAAGTCAATCTGTATTCGGATAAAAAATTTTGTCCTCCTCTTTTTAAGGATAAAACTTATCCTCATTTTTTGATAAAATTATTATCTGGATATAAATGTATCTGGACATCAATTCTACTCAAACAGAATAATAGAAATTTTATTCGTTATCTTTAACGATTGATCATATACCAAACGGGAGACCTTGGAGTCAAATTCTATTGATTTTTGGTTTATTTATGTTTCGTAGGCAAAATCCCAACTTGGAGTTGTATTGTTGTTGCAGGAGAGCAAAAGTGAAAATCGAGCTTTGAAGATTGGAGGTGAAGCTAGACGAAAAGAAGATGAAAATGGCCAAGTCTGGAACCTTTTGGAAGTGGTGAAACAAGGCCTTACTCGTGCAAGAATTTATTTTGCTCAAGCAAAGGGCAAAATTTCTATTTTCTCTCAAGCAAGAATTGATTTTGCTTGAGTATATCACACCTAGGCGGTTTTCTGTTAAGTCAGGTGACTTGGGGACAGTTTTGTCCATTCAAAACATGAAATTTGAGGCTCATTATATTGCCACCACAATTTGTCTTTGTTGAACCACACTTTAAATAATTTTAAGGTTCTCAACATTTGCTTATTGTAATACTTATGTCCCTAACATTTTATTTCATCAAATTCCTATCTTTAATCTTCTAATTAATTAGCACATCTCGTCATTGATGATGATTTTTGTTAAAATATTCTATTTTACGTACTTTGAAATGAAATAAAAATATTTTGTCACACTTTTGTATTTATTCTTCTTTTAAAAAAATATATATGATGGGCAAATAAGTAGTTTTACTAAAAATGGATTTTTTGGACGTGAACTTTTATTAAAGATGAGATGTACTAATTAATGGAAGATTGGGGATTAAAAAAACGATGAAAAGAAGTTGATGACATAAGTGCTACAATGAATAAAGATTGAAGACCTTAAATGCAATTAAAATGTAGTGCAACAAATAAATTTTGTAGTGTAAATATAATTATTCATATATATATATATATATATACATATATGGGGAGCGTTCCTCCTACCAAGCTATTTGACAAATATATTTGACAAATGATCTCGACTATTCATTTAAATTAATCTAAGGATCTACATTTATTTCATTAAAATCATTTAAAATCCCAACACCCATAACCAAACATACCAAAATCAATTCATTATCTCTATTTCTCCCCACAGACGCCGTCATCATCTCCCAACTCTTCTTTGGCAAAATCCACTTCTGGCAAAATTGATTCATCTGCAAGAGTGAAGCAAAATCCAAGAACCAATTTATAACCCTCCTGGAGACCATAAAGCCCTGCATTTTTAGCGAATTTGGCAGCAAAGGTATCTTGGATTTGGTTTCATCGTCCGGCATCAACTGGTTGAACCTCTGGAGAAATCCCAAATTCTCATCTCTCTCTCTTTCTGCATCACTGTTTGTGTGACCAAATTGATTGATGTTAACAGTTCATTATCAATAAAAGATTTGAGTTGAGTAGACCCAATTGGTATTTGTTCCATCTGAAATGGAGAAATGAAGATGAAGCATTGCAGTTTCAACAGCCTTTAAGAAATTTCTTTGAGTTAATTTTCAATGAAGAACACTGCTTCTGATTGTACTTGCTCGGAGTTTCAGCATATCAAAAATTTTCAAATAAGGAGTATATTTTAAAAATAGTTCATGCATTTGCGGTTTATGATCTGATTGAAAATTTACCATATGATCATTGAATAATTAAGAGTCATTATTAATGTAATAAACTCATGATAATGTGAAACGTGTTTTGTCATTAACAAGCCATATAAATGAAGTAATGATCACATGGATTGTCTTGATTTTGCAATGCTTTTGATGTGTTTGTTAAAATATGGCACTTATTAGTTAGACCAATTTTTCTTTTCTTTGAAAAGCTTAATCTTTAATTACATCTTGATTGAGAACAAATGTTGCAATCATATGTTGGACCGAAATTCCCTTCCAGTAAATAGAAGAAAATTATAAATTAGCAAAAATGATAAGTTCTTGAATCTACAGCAATGAGCCTCAAGGCAACAATTGCTACCGCTGATAGCCGCAGTAAGGCCTCTGTAAATATGATTTGCAAGTATGAATGTAAGTGGAAATGCACTGATAGCAGCAATAAGGATTATGAAATCTCCAAGAAATGGCAGCTAAGCAGATACAAATGTTGTGATGGCCTTAAGAGCCTCAGCAAAGCAATAATTGTGATAATATCTGAAGAGCACATAAATGGTCTTAGAGCATGACCAGCTAAAATGATATATCCAACATTAATAATGAAGAGATTTACATATTGCAATCTCCAACGCAATAGTTATTGAAAACAAAAAGAAAGAAAGAAAGAATAAAAGTTTCTTTCTTGATTTACATAAACCATATTGAGCAAAAATATTGAAGTGCTGAGAGGTGAAGACTGCTAATGCAAATCAGTTCCATATACTACTACAAGATTGTCTAACTTGAGAGTGGAAAATTGAATAAACTTAAATCTTCTGAACAAGACCGTCCAACTTGAAAATGGCAAATAATTCCAAATATGAATCCTGCATGACATAAAAAATAACAATTGTTTAGTATGCATAAATAAATAAACATTGATTTACAAGTGAAAAAAAAAAACATTACAAAAATTAATTACATGTTATGATTGCTTGGAAATGATTAGTTCATTTCCATTTTTCTTTGGGTTCTTGGGACATATCCTCTTGTCATGGCCTAATCCTTTACATAATGCACATTGACGCTTTTTACTTTTCTGTGCCAACTCAATACTTGATTTGAACCTCCCTAAACCAACATGATCTTTTTCTTTACCTTTATCATCCTTTTTCCGTCCTTTTGTGATTGAAACATTGGGATTCGATATCACAAATTGAGAGCTATCATCATTATGAATATCTAATTCATTTGGGAAAGAATCTACCGGAGGCTTTGTTCCAATATCTAATCTATAAATCTGCTGAGATACTTCTTCAATAGCTTTGATATATAATTGGTATCCTTCATCTGATTCGGCAGCGTGACAAGCTAGTTGGGTTGCTTTCCTACACATATGACCAAGTCTCAATGCCTTTGTATGTTGCTCACCATCGTTAACCACTCAAAATATGGCCGCAAATTATTCCCACAAACTCAAAATGTTGGCATTCACATTTTCCTTCATGATTTTGCATACTAAAGCTTACTTGAAACTTCTCAAATGCTCTTTCTCTATGTTTTACGATGTATGTCCCACAATCATAATTCACATCTTCAACCCTATAATCTTTGACTTTATTCGATTCTTCTTTGAATTTCTCAAAAATATTTCTAGTATATACCTTTGACGCATGCTTTAGAAGTAAAGCATCATCGTTCACAATCCGATATTTATGTTCTGATTCAAAGTCCTCATCGTTCTCCCTTTTCACAATTGAAGCTAAAGCCTGATCATATTTGAGAACAAAATCACGAAGGTTAGTTCGAGGAGTAACAAAGCTATCAAAAAATGAGTTAATACCTTCACTACGACTTGTAGTATTCATGCCCGCAAAAAATAATCTACGATTATATACTGGAACCCAACTTTCACGTATTACGTACAAGTCGTGAAGCCATTTGTTACTTTCCAAGCCATACTCTACAATTATATCCTTCCATTTTTTCTCAAAATCTTCAACTTTATACGTGTAATGAATGCAACTTTTTATATCTTTCTTGAAATTTGACTTCTTGTAATATATCTGTGATAACTTTTCACCAAACTTTTTCATGATATGCCAAAGACATAAACGATGATGTGTGTAAGGAAGAACATTAGAAATAGCTGCCTTCATAGCTGGATCTTGATCTGTTATGATACAACTGGGATTACATCCTCCCATAGCATCAAGCCATGTTTGAAATAACCACAAAAATGTTATCTCTGTCTCATCTTGTAACAATGCACAACCAAATTGTATGGATTGAAAATGATGGTTCACACCAGTAAATGGAGCGAATGGCATATCATATTTATTTGTCCTATAGGTTGTGTCAAAGGTGACAACATCACCAAAACATTGATATGACATACGAGATCTTGCATCCACCCAAAAGAAATTGGTTGCTCTTCCATCTTCATCACATTGTATCGCATAGTAAAATTGTGGATTTTCTGCTTGTTTCTTTTGAAAATATGTGAGCACAAATTGTTCATCACCAACTTCTAACTCGTTACGCCTTATACACCTCAAATGGTTATAACAATCTCTCCCGTTGAAACCAATATTATTACCGTTGAGAATTGAGACTACTTTGGCAACTTTTATATTCTCATTTTTGAATGTTTCAGAAAGATTTTTGGCGGATTCGGGCATGCTTCTATTTGACCTCATTTTCATCCTTTTAAGTGGTGAAACAAATTTATGGTTGTGGTCATCTTCAAATGCTTTCACAATCCAATAGCCACCTTCAATGTCATTTGAGATTCGCATATTAGCCTTGCACCCACCTCTAACTGTTGAGCAACTTCTTCTTTTTGTAGAGCCATTTTTTTCATAATTCTCTGTTTCACTTGATCCTCCAACAATCTTCCTATTATAATGTTTGCCTTCATGTGAGCACACAAATTTCATAAATGTAACTTCGTTTATACGTGGGCGTGACTTGACAGCTGTTCGAGTACGAATCCAAAAACCATTTTGTCGTCCAAAATCCTCATAATAAGATCTTGCCTTCTCTGCTGTCTTAAATTTCATCCCAGCATATGGTGCTGGGACTAGTATTGATGATGACCCAATCTCATTAGGTTGAAACGTAGGTGTAACAGTGTCATAAGTACTTGCTTCCATCTACGAAACAAATTTGAGAGATTTAGTGTCGTTCCTGAAGAATTACGAATTTTGAAGATTATTTAGGGTGCGTTTGGTAGGGATTAAAAACCCATTTTGATTTTTTTCAACCGTAATTTTTGACTTTTCAACCTATTTTTAACATGAAAAGTCAACAATTTCAACTCAAATAAACCAATATTGGTTTATAAACTGTTTATAATCTCTATCAAACGCACACTTATAAAGCACAAGTCAATGAAGGATTGAACAATAGTCATATGTTTCTAATACATGTGTGCACCGAGACGCAAACTGCTAATGTGCAATGGGTTCAAGTTTGTTACTTCTAGAAAGTTCTAATAGCTAAGTGTTAGGAAATGCTGTTGGTTCATGCACTCCAATATCTCTGGGAATTTACACAAACACATTTCATTTAACGAAAGTGCAACGCGTTAGAACTGTGAAGAAAGTGCAAAACCATATCATATTGATTCAATTTGTTTCAAATTTTATCTTCAAAATTATTGGTTATATTTTACAGAGATCCCTATATAAAATACAAAATCAACTAATGTCTACGCATCAATAGTTTGGAGTCGAACAATTACAGAATCTTGAATAAAAATAGAAAGGACAAACAATAGGGAAATCGTAATACAAGCTTGTACTCTCAAAACCAAAAACATAAACAAAAAAAAGTTCATAGAAAGAGAGCTTGCAAAATGAATTTTTGGTTTGTAAAAATAAATGAAAAACGTAAGGGAGCTTACATTGTTTCAATCTGTTGGAGCCTACTTCCCAGTTGATGCCGGACGATGAAACCAAATCCAAGATACCTTTGCTGCCAAATTCGCTAAAAATGCAAGGCTTTATGGTCTCCAGGAGGGTTATAAATTGGTTCTTGGATTTTGCTTCACTCTTGCAGATGAATCAATTTTGCCAGAAGTGGATTTTGCCAAAGAAGAGTTGGGAGATGATGACGGCGTCTGTGGGGAGAAATAGAGATAATGAATTGATTTTGGTATGTTTGGTTATGGGTGTTGGGATTTTAAATGATTTTAATGAAATAAATGTAGATCGTTAGATTAATTTAATTGAATAGTCGAGATCATTTGTCAAATAGCTTGGTAGGAGGAACGCTCCCCTATATATATATATATATATATATATATATATATATATATATATATGAGTCTTGATCTCCTATTCACTTATAATGTTTACGCTGAAGTTGCATCACATGATTGGTTTCATAGTACCACACTCATTATTTTTACCAATCATGTGTTGCCACCTCAACGTAATCATTATAAGTGGGTAGGATATATATATATATATATATATATATATATATATATATATATATATATATATATATATATCAAATCTCAAGACTTTATTAGGTTATGACATCTTAGAGACAAAATGCTACTTTATCGCGATAGAATTTATTCTTCCCAAATTTTCTTGGTTCTGATTAAGAGGAAGAAGAAGACAATTGAAGACTTATCGAAGTAATGATGGAAGACTCTTTTTGTCGTCATTTTTTATTTTATTAATTTATTAAATTTAGATTATGTATTCTTATTCAAAAATGTGTTTTTGTAATTCAATTATACTAGGCTAAACGCGTATTGTTAGGATGACAATGAAACCTTGTTTGAAGCTTTAATTCAATATTTCTCGTTTTTTAATTACTTTAATTTATATTTGGTTAATTATTTACTAAGTATTTATTATGTTTAAATGATTGATTAATCTTTGAACGTATTTATGACTTGTATTATTTTCGAGAAGTTTAATATATATATATATATATATATATTTGTTTAAGCACGTTTTTTTTAGCAAATAACCTAAAATCTAATAAGGGATAGTTATCATGTTTGATCAACCTTTGAACGTATTTATGACTTGTATTATTTTCGAGAAGTTTAATATATATATATATATATATATATATATATATATATATATATATATATATATATATATATATATATATATATATATATTTGTTTAAGCACGTTTTTTTAGCAAATAACCTAAAATCTAATAAGGGATAGATATATATATATATACACTTATGCTTTGCGAGATTTGTATGCGAATGATTGTTGAAAGTGAATACATTTTTATATATTTGAAATCTTCATAGAGATATTGTAACTTCGTATGTAAAAATAGTTTTAACTTTATTTGAAAAAGATTGTTAAATAATTTAGAATTATTAATTTTCATCTTAAACATGATTTGATTAAATTCACAAAATTGAGAATTAAAGTGGACAAAAATGGTAAATCCAAAATCCTAAGCGTTTCATAACTTAATTTTTTTTGGGGAGTAGCAACACTTTGATGGTTGGTAATGCAGTGGCAATCAGTAGAGAGAACGGCAATAATATATAAACGGTGTATAAATGAATCACGTCTTAAAAAAGAAACTGGGTTATTGCAAATATTTGCAACACAAAAATTAAAAGTCATTATGGTTGTCTTGGTCCCAAAATTCGCAGTGCTAGACTTAGTGCTTCAAAAAAAAAAAAAAGAGAAAAGATTTAAAGTAAAAATTAAGAAATTAATTATGTATATCCATCCAACAAAAGTCTCAACCAAATACACATCGCCGTTTTGCACATAAAGAATGGTACTTCAGACAATTTTATTTTGTTAGACATCGCCAGTTCCAAAAAAAAGAGAATTGGTCAACACTGCAACCATTCATCAATTAAAAAAATGCCTACAAATTGCAAAATGAGACCAATGACTGCTTTTCTATTTTTTGTGCATACGCCTTCTTCCTTCTTCTTTCCCTGCAACTAGAACATATTAGAATCGCCTAACTCAATCCAAATTTCAGTGCATTCAAAACTAAATTTTTAAAGAACAGCCCAAAGGTTAGTACAGGCAGATTCATGTGGCTCCCCCATATTCAAAATTGCTTTCTTTTACACTTTTTTAGTAGAAACTTAGTCTAAAATCAGTCTCAACCATCCAATTTGTGTTTGTTGGGATAAAGTTAGTTTTAAATTAGTCAAATTAGATGCGCTATCCTCGTGAGACGATATTCTATTCACTATCTATATTACTTGTCTACGATATAGTATCCTTGGTGGATTTTGGCGAGACAATAGCAATAAAAGTTGGTAAATTTCTGTTCCATTTCTAGTATATGTGATAAAATTGTGTCTAAATATAAAATAAATATCTTAGAAATTTCAAAAGAAAGTCTTCTAATGAGTCCTTCGAATATACAACTTTCGACTGCACTAACAACTTTATATATAAATAATATGAAATATATTCATAAATATTATCCCAAACTAATTAAATATGATAATATATAATTGATGTGACCATATATAAGATCTATTAAACATATTTTATATGTACAAAATAAGTGCTCTATTATCATTCTCCCTTGAAATTATAACTAATAGCATTAAGAAATGTGTGTTTAACCACCTTTGTCAATCTAAACACTTAAATTGAAAAGAAGTACATTCGTTTTATTTAATTTAATTTTGTCTTAAATGTCTTCGATCGCATGTAGACTAAATTTATTTCTTTTGTTAAAATCGGACACATTTACAATTTTCATAAATTGGAAATGGCAAAACTTGAACCAAATATGTTGAACTATACGTTTATATCTAAAAGCTTATATTAATAAAAGAACAAACATATTATTTATTTAATCTTCTAAAAAGCAATTTAATAAAAAATGAAACCCACCTTATATATATAAATCTCAAAGAGTCCAACATTTAGTTAAAGTATTTAAAAGTCTAAATTAAATATACCCTATCAAATATTTTTTTAACATTGGTGTCAATATATTATGAGAAAGTTAAAAATTTATCAACTACTCCCCTAATCAATCCTTTATATATTCCTTATATTTGTTAGTTTCACTTAGAATAATGCTATTTAGCTCAATCGGTTGTGCTTAATATTTTTGAATTATCGATCGATCGTGCTTAATATTTTTGAATTATCGATCGATCGTGCTTAATATTTTTTAATTAACCGTAGCTAGTGTGTTCACTGGCGGAGCTAAATATTTTAAGTTGAGAGCCTTAAATTAACATGCAAAAAAATTTGAAACGTGGTGGAATTTTTTTTATACATTATTGCAAGTGTTGTTTACGAGTTCTCTTACTTTGATAACATTGTATAATTACTTCATCATTAATCTTGTCAAATATATCATTCTCAATATACAAAATCAAGCTACCATTCAATCATTTATGATATATGTATATGATTAGGCAATCGATTCTTGATGTAGTTTGTTATAGAAAATAGCATCCCTATCATGGCATTAGCTCTCAGTCTGAATTGGCAATACTGATTTGCTGAGAAACCAGACCATACTCAATGAAAAAAATGTTATAATTGTATAGTCGATATAAAAATTGAAAATATAAAATATTTTATTTATACATTATACACAAACAGATAAACAAACCCACTCACTGCTAGTAGTCTGGTCGGATGGTCTAGCGATCATCGAGAAGTGCAGTGGCCCGTGGGGCACGGTGGTCCGGTAGAGTCGCTAACCTAGTGCAAGAGTTTTTGTAAATAGTAATTGAAATTTTATGGTAAAATTTACGGATTGAGTTTAAAAATTTGGGAGAGTGGTGTTGTCGCTAATTATTTGTAATTTTGTATCATTAATTTTATTAGAGGAATAGGTCAAATTGTCTTCTATTAAATTGATATTGGGCCAATAAATCTAACATTCTTCCATTAAATTTATATTGTGCTAAAGTTTTATGCTATTAAATAGCATCTTAATAAATTCAAATAAAAACAAATAATTTTGTTCCAAAAGTTTGGGGGTCCAGGTTTCCCCAGGACCCTCACCACCCCACTCCATCCCCCCAACCCACCCGCTCCGCCTGTAAGTGTGCTATACTATTACATAAATTAGTGCTTAGCATTATTGTCGTTAAGAATAAAGCTATCATTACTAATTTATGTGATAATAATGATGATGACAACGTTCAAATGTTAATGTTTTAACACAAAATAACGCATAGCAAGCTATTAAGATGCAGGTCTTTGATAGAATTACTATGTGATTGTTTGAATATGACTATATGAGTCAAAATTTAACTCTATCTTTGAATTTTCCGTTTTATATATATATTGTGTGTCTATATAATTTTAAGAACGAAATATTACCAGAAAGGAAAGGAAGTATTGTTCAATTCTTTCGGGCATTGTCAAGAAAGGAAAGGAAAGCTAGACATATCCGATAATACAGTATAGTCAAGCAGTCAATTCCACAACATTGAACTAATGCAGTAGCGCACAACAGCAGCTGCTGATTGAGCTTGCCATCTCAATTCTCATCATCCCATGTTTTTTTTTTCCGGGAAATGCTTCGAAAATCTATTATTCAGTCCTATCTACAGTATTGATAAATGAAATAAGGGCGCCACATGCGCGTGATTGATTCCTTTTGTGGTCGTCCTTTAGGAGTTATTGGTAAAATGATTTATGAAAAAATGATTTTGTTGTTTCGATTGTAAGACATCAAAACAAAAATGGATGCCTGCTTGAGTACCTTTAGCCTAATCTTAGACAAAGACTGAGGAGGATATGATGCCCTGCTGGGATATAAGAT
This sequence comes from Forsythia viridissima, assembly GCA_030279155.1. Classification (NCBI taxonomy): domain Eukaryota; kingdom Viridiplantae; phylum Streptophyta; class Magnoliopsida; order Lamiales; family Oleaceae; genus Forsythia; species Forsythia viridissima. The sequence continues at coordinate 25,775,462 of CM059033.1, forward strand.
TTACACCACTGAATCCTCAATCCTTTGCTTGCTTCCTGGAGTTGATTTGATAACAGCTTATTCTCATACTAAAGCATCGGATTGCTCCTTATTACGCTACTCAACCAGCTGATGAAAGGTCGAATCCAGTATAATGTGATAAAAAATCTTCTCTAAGATTCATAATAATTAATGTCTTAACACAGATTAATGTACAACGACTAGATGGAGGTCTTTGATGAAAGTATATATTGTGTGATTTTTAGATTTCGAGTTGAAATTTAACTTGACTCTAAATTCGCCATTCTATATATTGTGTCTTCATAGGTTCAAGGACTAAATAACCAAAATCTAGATCTAGTCGATCAAAGATTTTCTTTACCAAATTGGGATGAACTTCTTGCAATGATTTCATGACCATTAATAATAATTGGAACCATAATTTTCATAGTTATCATTGTCATTCTCCAGAGCACATGGATTACGAGACACTGTCGATGGAACTCTTTGCTAGGTGATCATCTAATTAAATTAATTCAAGTTGAAATTTATCTCTACTCTAAATTCTCTATTCTATAAATTGTGTATCTTTATTGTTTCAAGGTCGAAACACTATTACCAAATTTTAGAAATAGTTGATATGAGATTTTCTTTATTAAACTGTGATGAAAATTCTTATAATTCATAAGCATTAATAGCAAGTGGGACCATAATGTATTTCCGGGGACTCATGTAATAGATAAGCTTAAATATTGTGTTTCTTAGATTTCTTTCCTTCAAGAGTTCCGCTAGTTAACATGTGAGACTAGCCTATCGTGTAGGAGAGAGAGAGAGAGAGAGAGAGTATCTTGATTGAGTAAGACACTCTTATTAATTAGTACCAAGTGAAAACCCATAGTTAATGCACGATCACTATCTGTGAATTGAGTGAAGGTACAAAAGAAATAGGTGCTTGAGCTGAAACTCTCGCATAAGCTCGATCAACTTAGGGGAAAGACTAAGTGCTTTCAAGTTGAAAGGGAAAGCTAGCAAAGTAAAGAGGAGGGGGACGACAAGCGGAAGGTAAGGAAGAGTGGTACGTATAATTAGGCATTTCCTTCTGTATGCAATATAAAAATGTAAATGTCATTTCTCTAATAGCCCAAGTTTTCAAAATTTCTAGTTTGAAGAACTTCACCGTTCTCAGTAAGGTGTATGAAGCAATCAATAAAAATGATTCCTGTCTTTATTATATATAATCTGTCTCAGCCCTGCCCCTATGCTATCTCTATTAATGCGCTAAGGTAAAAATCAATCGCATCCCAACCCCATCCATTCCGTTAGCTCATTATAGTTCATTTAGTTGAGCCTAGAACTATGTGAAATCAATATCATGAATGTAAATGGGCCCATAATGTATATAGTCCTTGTTGCCAATGTTTATGCTATAACAAAAATTACGTAGTCAACACTGTTATTTGTCACAAGTGAGGAATACCAATTCAAATATTTTAACACAAGAGTAATTTATAGAGAATAATTAAATGTTATCACAAAAGCCTTCGCTACAACTCTATATTACTTAAGTTTGAAAATACGAATCGATATTTGAGCTAAAATTTAACCCCACCCTAAAGATTTTACCCAAATTTGACATGGCATATTTACTTTACATGCAATATTGGGCTCTTCATTTTATGCAAAATGCAAAATAGGTCCAAAAAACCCTAAAAACATATTATTCCTACCTACCTAAGCATTTATTTATTTTTGCCAATTTATTTGGTAAGTCAGCACCTTAGGGTTATCCCCACTTTACCTTCCTTCTTTATTGCCACACGTTTAGGGTTCTCTTTTTTTTTTTTAATTGATAAAATCTAACCACACGCTAAATGTGGCGGTAATTAACACTCACCAATCAAATCTCAGATTAATGCGTGTGCACTTTTAGTCCACAGTTGACAAGACAGCGACTGTCAAACTAATTTTCACTCAAGGTTCTCAAACATTGACGCTAAGATCAATTGGGTCCTTATTCTTATTTGTTTGGCAATCACATCCCCAAACTTTCACAATGGTGTACAGTCTTTTTTTTTTTGGTCTAATATCCACGTGGCCACACTTGTTAACACTGTTATAGTGTGTAATTGTAACGTTTCCCTCCAAAATCAAGAATATAACCAATGCAATTTAGGTATTATTATTTTTTTTAATTTTTATACCAATATTTTTCTTCTTTTGAAGCGTTGGTCTCTCCATATAAAACAAGTTTTGCTATTGTGGTATCTCGATTAAAGTGAAAGCATAGTGTATCTAAGGAATTTTGGTGGACATTTAGTCGAGCAAGTAATCTTGATCAATCTAAATTCTCATTGAATTCTCAATTATTTATAACGTACGTTAATGTTGAATCACATCTAAGTCAATCGTAAGAGAAGTAAACTTGAAGTGTTGCAAAAGATTGGGATGGAAAACAAAACAGAACGTACCGAATTTAGCATGTATAACCATCAACCAGAGACCAAAGCAGTGCTCGACAAAACATAAAAGATTTAGACGGAGGTGAAGGCAAAAAATCATGTTATTAGATTTAACAAGAGACCGTTTCTTCAAATGCTCTAAGTGCATGGCAGGCAGATATTTGACAATAGAATATACGATGTCGATTCATAGGGACTCGTGTCACACATTATGAAAGTTTTTAGATGTGATTGCCAACACAAATAAGAATTGGGATCCAAGTGCTCTTAGTATCAATGTTTGGAGACTTTGGGTACGAATTTCCTCTTCAAAAATGGAGCGTGTGATTCACGCATTAGACAGACGTTTGACTAGGGTTTCAAAAAACGCATAATGGATGATGATAAATATCCCACCTTGTTGCGTCGCTGGCGCAACCTGATTGGTTTTATCTCTCCTCTCTCTACAATACACACATGTTAATGTTTGTTCGTATAGAAAAGTACTATAAATACTATGTATGTCTCAACAGTACACACTCTTTTTTCTCTCTCATACTTCGCTTTCTCTTTCTAAAACATTTCCCTCTCTCTCTCTCTAAACAATTTCAAACCTAAAAAGTCCTAGGGTTCTCTATAATTTCGCACTCGAAATCCTCATAGTCACCTTCGGATCACTTCAAGAAAATCATGTGTATGGATTCTCCAGTTTCTTCTCTATTGAATGAGATGCAATTTTCAGTGAGCCGTGGAGGAATTTTTCTGGGTTGATCAGTGAGGTTTTGATCTAATTTTCCGATTCCAAAAAAAGGTTTGTTTTTTCTTATCTTTTCACTGCTCGCTGTGTTAATATGTTTTTAGGTATATTTATTGTTTTTCCCGTGTTGATTTTTGCTGGCTTTTAGCTGAATTTGAGCTTATTTTTTTCCCTTATATATCTGTTTCTGTTAAAGTGAATTTATTTCTATTTATTTTGCTGGTCCATTTGTTTTTTATTTTTGTCCTTTTTGGGTTTGATTTCATGTGATTGCTTATAATTTTATGGTACTTTTTATTTATCCTCTTCGGTTTATGATGTATCTGAACTGGGCCGCGTCCATCAGAATAATCAAAACCGTTAAAATATAAACCCTAATTACATTACTGGAATTTAAGCATAAGATTAATCCATGTGGCTTTTTTGTTTTTACAGTTGTAATTGACTTTTCTATATGGGTTTTCAGTTAATTTTCTATGCGTTGATGTATCTTTTTAATAGTACTTACGAAAAATAAGATTAGCAATTTTCATCTAGAGAAAACCCTAAAATTGCGTGAATCATTTTGCTGTCTGATTTGTGTGTTTAGCTATTGTATAAAATCTTGAATTCCATACTGCCTCGTCCACGTTGTCACTGTGAACTAGGTTTCTAACATTTGTTAACACTTGGAGCTGCCACGCGTTACTGTCATTTATTCTTAATTGTCTGTCTATCTTCTCGTATTTTCCGCATACAATATTGCAACAACTTTTCTTAGTTTCAATCGTGCATTTATCATGGCTTGAATTTTCGCATTCTTTCATTGGATTGGATGGTAGCATACATGCCTATGTAAAAGTTTGTTCATTGCACAATCCAGGCTTGTCTACTACTGTGTTCCCAAACATGCACTTGGCGTGAACTTTCAGGTGTATGGTATTGTACATTGGTATGGGTTCATGTACCTAATTAAGTGAATCTATGCATGACTTCATCCAGTTGTTTTAGGCTTTTGCTTTTGAAATGGAGAGGAGTATTATGGAGATGGAAGTAAATCATCAAAAAATTGATTCTCCTGCATCTACACCAAGGCCCTTAGGAATGCTCATTCGGATAAACTCAATAGCTATAGATCTCAGTATGGTTGCAGAAGAGGATACACAAGAGCACGAACACTTCTCCATACGGTAAGCCTTTGTTTTAAGAATTCACCAGCTTATTTCACTTGTTAAATTCTGTCATCCTCAAGGGCTTTCCTTGATAAGAATATGTCGGCTTTCCTTGATAAGAATATGTCGTCTCAACTCATTGCATGTTTTGTGTTTCATGTGCACTGAACTGATGCATGCTTATATGTACGATTACTCATTGAAATTGGTATATGATAATTTAGATTGAAGATACTGAACATACAAGTACAACTCAAGTTAGATGCGGAATTCTCAATGTCCTTTCTTCGTAGGCCGTGATAATAATGCATTTCACACAGGTTACTTTTTGTGAATGTTTGAGGATATTATTTTATACATGAGGTTCCGTATAGGAGTTCTTTGAGTTTTAGTGAGAAATTTTACTGCATATATAGCCTAATACTAAAGCTATCTAGTTTGGGCTGAAATTAATTGTTATTCTTTGTAGATAAAATTGATTTAGGCACAGCGAGTGTTGCATAATCTCTTAACTACCTTTCTCATATTGTAAGAAGACATGATTACATCAAGGTTCATTAATGAGAGGTTGTATATGAAAGTTACCTAGAAACCTCCCAAATGTAAATCGTTCTGAGTTTCTACTGTGAATGCAGTGGATATGTTGCTGGCACGAGGAAAAAGGACCGAAAGCTTTGTTTGCCTTTTGCTTCACAAGCTAATGGTGGAGATTTGGAGGAGAACCTCCCTCCATTATACGTCCCCAGATTTAGATGGTGGGAATGCTTAAACTGTGTTTCGGATATTGGGACGGAAACTAGTTCAGAAGAAATAATGATGGAACAATCTCCTGTACCATTAAACAAAGAAAAAAAAAATATTGGTACAAATTCTCCTACCAGGGATGGAGTAAAAGCTATATTGTTGCCGTCCAGATGCAAGCAAGCTAGAAATACTGAAATTGGTGATCAAGCTGTTGCTTGTACATACTTAAGCACAATCTCATTACTAATGCATTAACCAAGCATAAGTTTGGCTAACCTACTTGACCTCTCTTTATTGCAGTACATATCCAGACTACTTTTGCAGGTGACAAGCATGGACCAGATGGCTTTGGAAATAGCAGAAACTGCAGTCATGTAAATGATATCGCAAACTCTAATCCATGCTCAACAGCAAGACATCCAGCTAAAACATGTGAGTTTGTGAGTAATCTGGAAGCATTGCTAAAAGACTCCTTGTGGAAATACAAACTCAGGATATTGGTGTCTTTCTTCTGAACATGGTAGTGGGTTTAGCTCGAATATTTTCCCCATGTTCCTAGCCGTAATATCCTATATGTCTGTGCAGGCAGCAAAAGTGGAGCAAATGTCATGGATAAAGAAGGTCGCAACCTGAGTTTTGATACTACAGAACCTAATCCTCACCAGGCTCAAGAGACACATACAAATACAGCGGGTAATTTGACAGCATCAATGAATTCTTTAAAAATGCTTATTTTTCATTGTTGTTCCAATTATGGAAATACTAATGTTATGGTTATTTGTTACAGATGCCATAAAATCTAGAGATATTGATATCTTTGAGCCAAAGAATTTAAGGAATGATATTGGTGATATCAGTGATAAGGCTGTAAATGCTGATACAGCACATGCAATTGGACTCCTTTCAGTCGAAGTGGATGAGCACGAAAATGCATCATCTGGAAGTGATAATATATTAAGTGGATTGCCACATAAGAGGAAGCCTAAGTTGCGTTATCTCGCAGAAATAATGGATGGAGAAAGAATTTCTGTAAACGATCACACAAAACTGAGTGCTTCGTCCAGCGGAATGCATGCTGTGTCTGCTGAGTTAGGAGCAGTTTCATCTCCTCAGGAACAGGAGGATTTCCTTGAACATGATGGAAAAGGTATCAGAAGTGCTCAGAGGAAAAGAAAGATTACTCGAGAAGAAAACAAAAGACCCCCAGAAATTAGCTATCCAAGTAGTTCGGCTAAAAAGTCTGGGGCCTCTAAAGTAAATCCAGAGAATAGATCTGTTGAAATTTCTGACTCACAATCAGAAGGAGGTGCATCTACACAATTAGATTTGCAGATTGGCATGAAGAGTCGAAAGATCAAGCTGGGCAAAAGCAAAGATCTTGTTCTCAGTAAAAAGAAAAGTCAGATCCATGTAGATGAGGAGTTGTCTCTCCCAGTTCCCGAGCTCGAGGTACCAAAGATAATTTCTGTAGTCTCTACAGATTTGCCGAAATATAATATTCCTACCCTATCGGGACAAATGGAACCGTTGTTTAGGAGTTCCCAGTCTACACAACAAACAGTGTTAAACTCCAACTTGTCCAACAATAAAAGGTCTGAAGTTGAAGCTGGTCACGATGTTCTGATGGCTCCCAAAAACAGCAAGTTAGGAGAATGTTTAGTTAAAGAGAAAGTGGCATTGGATCTTTCTCTCAACAGCTTTATGAGTGCAGAAATAAATGATAATGATCAGTCATCAATTGTGCAACAAAAGGGCATTCACAGTAAGGGTCCTCAGAGGAAAGAATTTCTGTGGGATCTGAACGAGATAATTACTCATAAAACCACTATGCTGGGAGAGAAGCAATTTTCAACTCTACTTGATAATGATTGTTTACCTCTGCACAAGAATTTGGTGAGCAACTTTCACTCTAACATACTATTCCCAAAATACTTAGTTGATCGTTTAGTTTCACTCTTAACATACTATTCCCAAAATACTTAGTTGATCGTATATGTTTTTACTTTTAAATTGTCTGGAAAGAAGCAGAAGAGAAGTTTGGGGGGGTTTGGGTTGGGGGTGGGGGGGCAAATCCATTATTGCTGATTGTTTTAGTGATACAGATGATGGCAGTATGTCTTTTTCAGGTTAAACTGATGTAAGTGTAAACTTCGAAGACCATTTCATTGAGGACGCTTCAATAATTCCAGCATGATGTTAGGAATTACAATATATTATTTTTGGCTGCATTATGAGGATTTCACTTGAAAGTAAATTGAAGATATCACATATTCTTCAGATTCCTATACCTGTTTCATGCTCGATTTATGTGATTAGAAAATTTTTTGATAACAAATTTCGCTCCTATGACAGGAAATCAAAACTTCTTTGTTTGACTCGAATTAGTGCAAGCTAGACTCCTAAGTATTCAAAGTTTTTTCCAGGATATCTCTTCCTCCTGCAGAAAAGAGAAAGCTGGAGAAGGGCAATGGCATCCAGGAGTTTCTGCTCCACAAACTGACCGAGAAACTGATAAGAGTATTGAACTTGGAGCATCAGATGACATCCCGATGGACATAGTTGAGCTTATGGCAAAAAACCAACATGAAAGGGCTCTTGGTAATTCAAAGAAGTACATACTACCCGAGGAAACCTATAAACCTGTTATAGGGTTTCCTGCCATTCACTGCAATGGATGTCCTGGCACGACCAATTTTCCGCTCAGCAGCACAAGAAGCAAGGGAATAGTTTTGGCGAGTGATAATGTGGGAGCTATCCAGGACAGTCCTATAAGCTTCCCTCTCTTGAACACAAATCAGTTCCACGTGGGAAAACCAGAGGAAAACCAATCAAGATTCTTCAGTTCATTTCCACAGAATCAACCGAGTAAAATGCAGTTTTCAGCTTCAGGCTCCAACATAATGGGATCAAGACTCGGTGAAGGCGCAAAGACAATGTGGCCTCCTAGGAGGGAAAACATACCTACGAGGATGCATTCATTCTCAGACCAGCAGCATAAAGGAAAGACTGTAAGTGACATAAAGGGTGGTGATATGGAAAATATAGCTCTACGTGACACATTGATAACTGAACAGGGGATAATTGAGCCAAGCCGGAAATCCGTCGGGTCATTAGATCCGTACTCAAATGACACAATTCCAGCAATGCAATTGCTGTCTTTGATGGATCGGGGAATGAAATCCAGTTCTTTCAATGTGAGTGCAAAAGAATTCATCGATAAACCCTTTTCGCCCTGCAATCACCACCCAAGGTTCAACAGGGAAGAGAATCAGAGTTTAATCAATAGATCACTCTTTTCACAGCAACATCATTCTAAGGATCTTGTTTGGTTACGGTCTGGTGTTCGTAGTGCTGGTGAAAGCTCGAAGAAGCCTACATCTTCTTTGAACTGTAAGAGCTTAACTTTCTAAAAATTTCATGTGTGTTTTTGCCTACTGCTGATTTATTCTGCTAGAGAAGAAGAGACAGATGAAAATCTGTAGTGAGAAGGGAAATATTTTTATTAATCAGAATCAGTGTATTTATACAATAGTTTGGACTCATCTATTACGTATATCGACAGACATAACTAATGAGAATACTAAACTAATAAGAGTACAAAACAGATGTTTAAGGTTGGATACAGGATAAACTATAAGATAAGACTAATCACATTTATCTTTAATAATTTTCTTCTCTGCTTCATTGAGATATTCCTGAAAAGGCTACCGGATTTTGTAGGTCAAATGTCCGCTAAATGTCTGGAGCAAGAAAACTCAGGAAGACAACAAAAATCTGAATCCTCGAAATGTGCTTTACATGCTATTCGAGATTCTTGTTTTGGAACGGACAAGCAAAAAACTATCCTTGGTACCTCAAGTCCTATGGTTTTTCCTCAACAATCTCATAGATATGAAGGTCCATCAGTCCCCATGGACTTGGAGGCCCCCAATAAACTTTCAAATCGGCAAATGAGAATCAATTCAGAAATGGTTCTTTGCACTCTCAACCGGAACCCTGCTGAATTCAGTATTCCAGATTCTCAAAACAAGTACACCATAGGTGCAAAAGATTTGAAGTTCCGAAAGATGAATGTTTGCAAAGAAAGACCTCGCTCTGTTAAGGTGAATGAGCAAAAGAGACAAAGGGTTACAAAGGATGCATCGGCGAAAAAGTATGCAAGAAAATAGCTCCTTCTGAGGTACTCTACTCATACGTAACAGTAAAAGAGTTTCTGCATGTTCCCTGAAGCTCCTAATCTAAAATTTGGACAGAATTTCATGTGAGATTTTGCTTATCTGATATTCAGCTGTATAATCTTCGGGTTTATATCTGAATATCAAATAAGAAAATTTATACAACTATATGCATGTTAAGACAGGGAAAGTCAATTAGATTATGCATACAAATATGTTGATCTAGAAATAAGTTGTTGATTCTGGATCATGATTCTGTATAAGATCTTTGGTGCAATGATTGACTTGGAATAATTTCAAACTGACATATCTGGAATATGTATAATTAGATGTGTTGTACTCAGCAAACTTGTTTTAGAAGAGATGTGATGCGTATAACCTGGTAATTCTCGAGTAGAGGTTACATATCTCATAATTTAATTTTGTATCGAACTGTCAATGCATACCCGTCTTTTTGGAATATTTAATGGGCACGCTTCATATGCAGTACTAGACCTTAGTGCACATGATAACAAACAAAATTTTAACTTATTTTTGTTTTTTTATCATGTCGAGCACTGTCCCATCTAGTAAACCAAACATGTCAAATGTGTTGATGTGGCTGCCTTAAAATGATCAAATCCAAGCAGCATGCTGGCAGATAGCATCCCTATTTTCTCATCAAAAATGCTTTTTCTGATAGGAAATGTCAGTTTTACCCTTTTACAAAAAATCGTCGTCATTTACCTTCTTCGGACATTTGGGCATGGAAAACGTCGAGTAAACATGTTTTGAAGTTTAATTTTTGAGGAACTCATTAGAAAACTGATTAGACCGTCGATATACAATGTGTAGCTATTTTTCATCTTGTAGTGTCTGCTTGAAGTCTCATTTTACACTAGGAGCTGGATGAGGGACCTCTTAGGTCATTTTTGGGTAAGCTTAAGTTTACTTATAAGTAAATAAGTAATCTTTTTTATTGATCAAAATTACAATTAAATAAACTACTTATTTCAACAACAAAATAAAAACTACATTAAAAACTGTAGCCTTTTTAACCACAAGCGACCCCAACATCGGCGTCATTCGTTCTCCTGAGAAGTCCTCATACAATCAACCAATACATGTGTCAAGGCCATCATGACAATAATTAACTAAAAATTAAAAAAAAAAATCATTTAATTGAAATTTAATTAATTTCAATTTACAATGAATTTGAAAGTATTCAAAAATTAAAATTTATACTATTCTTATTAATTCTTAAAACCAAAGAGAAAAATTAACAAAAAGATCTTCTTGCAAATTGCAACGAGATTGTAATTTTGATGCTAGGCATCGACAACAAGAGAATCAATCATAGATTTTGTTTCGAAAAAATAAGTATCTAATGAAAAAGCTAATTTCGTGAAGCTGATTGGCCATCGTAAATGACGACATTTCATTTCATTGTAAATAACTTAGTTTTCATGTAACCAAATTCTAAGAGCTTCATTTGTAGGGGAAACGTACAAGGGGCCGTTCGGGATTGAAAAAGGTAATAATGAGGATTAGGATGAAAGTTTCCACATATTTTAGGTTTGATTTGAACTTCATAAATTGATCTTAAACTGATAAAATGATAAGAACAAAAATAGATTCATTAACCCAAGAAACTCTATTTTCTGCCCATATAAGATATGGTGGGAGGGGGAGGGGAGTATTGGAGAATCATCACAAATCCAAGAACTCGCTGTCAATGCATGGAATTCCAAGGATCTCGTCCTTTCGTCTCACCGATATCATCAACATATGTCTCAAAGGATAGTGGTTGAAAGTTCTGGTCGTGGCACAACTTCTCGTTAATGGCATATTCAGTAAGCGGGCTATAACATATCGTGTAGTATTGAGAAAGAAAGTCTAGTGTATGGTACAAAAAATTAGATTTTACTTCATTTTCTTTTTTAGTAATGTCTAGTACTATTACTATAGTGTCTCTAATATCCTCTCGGCTAACATTTCTCAATAGGTATGTACAATATGATAGTAGATAAGATTAATTTTGCTTCTTTTTCTTTATTAGTGTTGCCAATATTTGTGCATGCAGCTCCCATTATCACGGTGTCACCAATATCCTCAGGGATAACAATATTGGACAAGATTTTGTAGTATCATAGACAAGATTTTCTACCTTTTTCTTTCTCAATACTCAGCGATTATCTACAGTTTTCATTTACCGAATAAGCCATTAACGAGAAGTTGTACTATACAGTCATGTCCAATAGTAGTGTTGCATAATCGAATATACCTACATTCTCAATGGGGAGATTCTCTTGATGTAATGGTGGAAGGTCAGATGAGTCTTAGCTATTGTACCTTATTTATTGTTCGTATCAAACTGGTAGGGTCTATGCCAAACCCTTTACCGACTAGGTGATTTTTTCGAGTTTGAATCTATATTTGATTATATTTGACTCGTGATTAATATTTGTAGTATGATATCATGTTTAATATCAACTATTATATAATTATAAATATGCCAGTGAAGTGGTGAATCATATAGAGTTGTAAAAAATAATATTATAATCAATCTTGAATAAAAATGTCAACGATTAGAGGTTTTCGAATTAAATAAAGTTCCCAAACCATTCCATATGCTAATTAGGGAGAAGACGAAATGTTACCGTTATCAGAAAAAGTATCGTCTTCATCCACGAGCCAATCCAATGGCTCGTTACCTTCAATTGGTCCAATTTCAAGTAGCTCATCGATCATCTGGTCTCATCGGCATATATTCTAAAGGATTTGAGTTCGCGACAGAACTTTTCATAAATGAATTATTTGGTGGTTTAGCAGCATAATCGAATGGAAGATTTGGTAGCCCTGAAGACAGTGTGTGCCTGAATGTGCTTGCATTCTCATTGAGTGCAACATATCACTTCCCTTCCCCTTAAAGGAGGAACTCGTGGTGGCGGTGTCCTAGTAATCGGACTGAATGTACCTGTAATATTCTCACCGGTGGATACGTAACCGTAACTTCCCATTAAAGGAAGATTTTGTAGCCCCATTATATTTGAGCTGCTGCTGCACCTGCAATTTGATTGAGAAGAGTGGAATGGTTGTATGTTAAACCACTTTATCAAAAGTTTAAAGTAATAGAGTTGGAATATATTTACTTATTTAAATTTAGGCCTCAATGTCGCTGGGTATAAAGCGTTATTGAGAATGTGACAAGGAAAACCATGGGTTAGGTTGGGTTGCATCGTTGTTGAAATGTCCAGTGTAGTTTGTTGTCATTGCTGCCTTGGGAGGAAATGCTCATTGGATTGTTCTCCATCTCGTTCCAATCCGAAGAATCTTGTACTCCAACCGAGGAGTCTTCGTCTGGTGTATCTTCATTTTCATCATCGCCGTCTTCCTTAATCCTTAGGGTTGTTACCATCGCTTTGTGGATTCTTATTGTTGTTCCGTTTCTGCACCTTCTTGTACATCTTACACAAAACCCAATTATCCAACTACGATAAAAGAAATCCCATCAAGGTGGCAAATAAATTGAAAGTAAACAAGCCAAGAATCATGGGGTGTTCAAGTTAAGAATTTGGACGAGGTTATCTCCATATATAAAGCCATTTCAATCCTTGTGTGAAGTAAACACATCTTTACCCCATATCATATCTTATCACATAAACACATCAATTAATTATATTTTCCTCGAACTCATTTTCAATCTCATGTTCTATGAATCTACAACTTTTCAAACAAACGTTACATCAACTTTAAACACATTAATGTTTAATTATATAATAGATTAATTCGAAACAAATAAATTCTAATTCCTAGTTCCTCCCTCAAATTCAATTTTAACTCTCTATTCATGCATAATCCAGGAAGTTTTTCAACCCATTTTAGTAATATCAAATTTATATGAATAAAAGAAATAGAAATAGAAATAGAAAGAATCAGAAATTCATACCCTCATAAATATATAATTATTGTTCAATAATAGTGCAAAAGGAAAAAATCAGAAGATAATACTACTTTAGAGAAAAGTAGGGTAAACAATTCTTTTTAGATAAATCAAACCATTTTCTACGGTTCGATTTGTTTACAAAACCACGATTTACTTGATAAAATAAAATTGTCACACTTTTCAAATAAATTAAAATATAAATATATTAGTCTAAAATCAAGAGGTTTTAATTAAAACTTTCTAAACATAAAGATTACGTGAGTACAAGTTAATTAAGGCAATAAGCAACATTAATTAAAAATGATAATCATTTCATTTCATCTTAATTTTATTTTGTTGATGTATATATATATTGAGTACATTAATGAAGTACATCTGGTAAACGTATAAAATAACTGATACACCTAATTCTACAAACTTGCATTCTTCCTGCCTTTTTGTTGCATATTTTAATACTAATTATGGATGCAAATGTGTGACCAATTATGTGTTTCTTTAACACTTACTGTTACTTAATTCACAGAGTCGTATTTTGCAATCACCACTGATTTAATCATTATGAATTGTCTATGTTAATTATTACCTTTTTAATATCAAAATATTAGTGAATGGTGATATTTAACAATAATTTCATATCTATGTAATATAAGTTTTAAGTAGGGGGTGGATCTATACATCTATGTTACATTCAAATAACATTGTATTTTTTTAAAAACAATTGTGTAAAAGGTTCGATTTGGTTGTGAACAGTGTGGTAATGTTGACGGGATTTTGGTACAGTTTGACGAGTTCACAATTTTTGTATTTGGTCCTACAAAAATCACACCACCAACAACGAAAACAAAATTTATTGACTTTGATAATTGTTGTTCACCAATTGAGAGAAACGAAAAATCAAAAGATCAAAGAAAATAATAACCCCACATGATGATAAATATTTTCTACTCCTTCGAGTACGGTGGTGACAATGTTAGAGATCTGCAAAAATTGACGGGACTTCTTTCCCATGTGTCTACTCCAGTGTGATAATCAGTATGTGATTAAAATCAAATATGCAGAATAATAATATGGAGTGTATGAGAGTTGTGTTTTTTACCTGGGGGTTGGCCTCTATTTAAATGGATGGCATGCAGTTATGATATTCAATAGTCATTGATAACGGATATCCCTTCATCTCCCTCATTATTAGAAATTAATGAGGGAGTTTTATCTTCTCAATTGCCTATGGTAACTGTCATTCTATGGGTCGTCTGTCTGGCTAATCTAATGGCAGTTGGGTCATTGATGTCTATCTGTTAGAGGCGAGCTTATAATACCAACGAGGCGGGCGAGTCGGTGAAGCAGGCGAATCATTAAAGCGGCCGTGCTAAGACGTGCCTCAATTGGCAGATAACATATAGCAGCTGTCATTATTTTTATCATCATAAGCCTATCTACTTTTCATAGACTGTTTTTAATGAAAAGTAGAATTAACCTACCGCACCTGCTCCTCTCTTAAATTTTTAAGACAGAGGCTCATCGCCTTAATTTTTAAACAAACACTCATCGCCTTGACTTTCAGACAGAGGCTCACCGCCTTTATATTTAAACAGATGCTCGTCGCCTTGTTTTTCAGATAGTAGCTCATCACCTCGCCTTGATTTTTAAATCGAGTGTCACAGTGGAGATATTTTACAAACGATAGAGATAATGTGTGTCACAGTAGAGATATTGCCTGGTTTGCTTAGATCCAAGAATGCGTATGAAAAACAATTATTGAATTTGTAAAAAGAGAAGAAGTTGTTGAATTTTAGAACGTGGTATTTAGCTTTTGTGTGCAGATTGGTTGTAATGTGGCTTATTGAAGTGTTTATAATGTATTTGTCAGTATACATTTGTTTGGACGTGTCATGTTCTTATAATGTGTATGAGTTTTCTTCACTATGTTTAACTGTAATATTACAATATATGTGATTTTGTTTGTTTGTGTGGAATTTTATAATTGTTGTAAGAAGAAGACCCAAAATCTGGCTTTAAATATTTGTGTGCACAAAACGTCCTTATCGTTTACTATTTTTTACGCAAATCATCCTTATCGTTTGATTTATTTGCGGTAATGAACTATTTTGATAATTTTAACGGTAATATTAACAGATATGGACAGCAAAGATCTTTTCTGCAAAGAAACGTTTATTTAAGAACCCGAATACCAAAATTCAAATAATAAAAATAATTTACACAATAAGAGAAAAAGTTAAAGAAGAAATGTGTTAATTACCTTAAATACTACTCTCTTTTACCATCTTTGGGACAATCCAATGGAGGAAAAGCGGTCGGCACCCCCAGCTACTATTGGAAAACCCCACATTGGAAAAATGCTTGTTTCTGAGCAAGTTCTCCAGCCATTGAAGGTAGGGTCCAGAGACCTTTGACTGACCTCTTTGGCATCATTACAGAAAAAAAAATGAAGAAAAGCAAATAAATAAAAAGTGAGCAGAAAGGAATGAGAGAGAGAGAGAGATACAAACCCAAAATTTTTGTTACAATTTAAGAATGTTGGGCTGAATGTGATGATGCCAACAATCCAGTACACTCCTTTACTGTACACTTCTTACCTTCTGATTTTTGTTTGTTCTTGGTTACCTTTCGGCTGAATAAAGGTAAAATGGTGATCAAGTCTCCGATCACCACAATGGTTTGCACTCTCTAACTTTGTTGTCATTAAAATCATGATTGCTCTCTGAATAATTTAGTTCTCGCAAGTAAGTGAATAAAACTTGTTGAAATGTTCTTTGATTCTGTTACTCTGTTACTAAACCTCTTTTGTCAATAAACTCTGTAAAAAACCCATTGTCTCATCTTTGTGCCTTGGCATGGGAACATGATTCTCACGGAATCTTGGTGAAATTGAGCAGTGTTAGTTTCCTTTTCTATTTTTCTTGTTGCCTCTATGAATAGATTTTAAATAAAAACTAATCAGTCGGATTTGTGTACTAAGTGTGCATTACTTGATTATTTTTGTTTTGTTAATATTCTGAGTTGGCTGAATATTTGTTTACTTCTCTGTTCTATTTTGCATGCTGCTTTTCTTGGTGAATTTTTTGCTGTCATGACAAATACCAATTTTGAACTTGGGGTTTTTACTCGAAAAGGGGATTTTTCTATTTGACAACAAAAGATGAAGGGGGAGCTAGTCCAACATAAAATAGCTAAAGCCATAAATGGAACTTTCCTGATACTATGACTGAAGATCAAACCACTAAGGCAGATGAACTTGCCTATACCTCCATAATACTGCATCTTTCTGGCCAAGTCCTAAGAAAAGTAGGAAAGTTAGATTCTACTCAACTCCTTTGGGAAAAGTTAGAAGAATTGTACTTAGTGAAGTCCCTGCCAAATAAGTTGTTTCTGTTGGAAAAGTTTTTCAGTTTCAAAATAGATTCCTCTAAAGATCTTGATGACAATCTTGATATCTTTAACAAATTAGTTCAAAATATCACCAATACAGGTGAGAAAGTGTCTGAAGAGTATAAAGTTGTTATTCTCTTAAATGCAATCCCTGAGGTCTATAGGGATGTTAAGACTGCCATTAAGTATGGCAGAGATACCCTCACCCAAGACATTGTTGTAAATTCTTTAAGGAATAAGGATTTAGAGCTAAGAACTGAAAAGGCTGATGGTAGTAGTTCTGAGTCTCTCTATGTTAGAGGTAGATCTCAAAATAGGCAGAATGGGGGTTATGAGAGCCAACAAAGTCAGGGTAGTAGCAATAATAGCAACTATAAGAAAAAGAACAAAGGGAAGTCTAGATCCAAGTATAAAGCTAGAGGTAAGAAGTGTTATGGGTGTGGTAAGACTGGCCATTTTATCAAAGATTGCTATAAGAGAAAGAATGAGCAAAAGGATAAAATGGCAAATGAAGAAAATGTAGTTAAACCAAAAGAAGCAAATACAGTAGATGTCTATGTTGTCACTGAACCTGTCAGTGGGCATTCATCTGTCAATTATACTGATAAAAGTGATCAAATTCAAGAATGGATCTTGGATTCTGGTTGCACTTTCCATATGACATCTAGGAAGCATTGGCTTCATGACTTTAAGAATGTTTCTAATGGGGAAGTCCTTATAGGAAACAATGTGGTCTGTAAAATTGAGGGGATTGGAAATGTAACTTTAAGATTTGAGAATGATTATATATGTACTCTTGAAAGAGTCAGATATGTACCTGATCTCAATAGGAATTTAATTTCTGTAGGAGACTTAGATGGAATGGGATTGTGTGGTAAATTTGGAGATGGCATGTTAAAAGTGATCAATGGATCTCTAGTCATCTTCAAAGGGTTCAAGAGAAATGGGATTTATGTGACTCGGGCTGAAATAGTGTCTCAGTGTAATTGTTACGACCCGTTTTAATTTAGTCAAAGTCAAATTTTATTTAGTCAAAGTCAATGAAATTTTGGGTCAAGTCTAAGTCAAATAGTCAAAGTTGGACTTTAATTAAGTAAATAAATTGTTTTGGACTATTTTATAAATTATGGTTATTTAAAGATTTAAATGTTATTATATGGAAGTTGGGGGGGCTTAAGTTGCAATTGGGCCTAAATGTAAATTGAATTTGGATCCATTTTTTTGACTTACACACACAGACGCAGAGACAGGGAGAAAACGCGGCCAGAAGAAAGAAAAAGAAAGGGAAAAAGAAAAAGGGAAAAGAAGAAGGGGAAGATGAAGGTGCAGGCCGAATCGATTTTTAAGCTTGGGTTCTCCATTTTCAAGAGGTAAACAAGAACCTTCTTATTTTAGAAATGAGTTTAAAAATTAGGGTTTTTGATTATGAGCTTAAATGTGAACCTTATGAAAGGAGATAAGTTATTTTTAGTGTTATGAGTTATATTTGCATGTTAAATGAAGGATTTAATGGATGAAATTTTAGGGTTCTTGACTTAGTAAGTTTATTTAGATATTTAAGCTATTTTGAGGATATTAAGGCTATTGTTGGTTTATTTGTGTTATAAGTTTGAAATGATGATTTTGGCAAACCCTAGAATTTCTATTTGAGTAATTTAAGTGAATGTAATGTAAATAAGATTATTTGAGGGCCTTATGGAAGATTAGAAATTGTTGAGAATGTTAAAGAGAATTATATGTTGTTGAATAAGTGGTGAATTAGAATAAGGATGAGATCCAAGTGAGTAAAGTAATTTTGAATAAGTTTTGCTTAAGTATGGTAAGTTAAGCTTAGCCCTGCTTCTAATAATTAGTGTACTTGGGATGATTATTTATTTATTCGAGCAATTATATTCTATTTCAGGAGGTGACGAGGAAGTTGGTGCAGCGTACCGACCAACTTAGTCCTAGCCAAAAGCTATGTGAGTGGAAAAACTTATTTTTCAAAATATAAGAATTTAAATACCATGTGTTTTAGTTACAAAATTATTATGAAGACAAGCATGATTTTTAGAATATAATAGATTTTATAAACAAATTCAATTCTATTATTGCAAGTTATTGATATGTTTTATCATGAGAAATGTGATTTAGATACAGTTTATAAAACCACCAGAAAGTGTTTGATGATGCTGTTATCTACTCTAGTGCACAGAGGGGCTTTGGCCGTGTACTAGGGTGTATTATGAGAGGTCTTTATGACCCACTCTTATGCACAGAGAGGCTTTGAGCCGTGTATAAGGGTGCTTATTTCAGAGGTCTTTAGGACCCACTTTCGTACACAGAGGGACTTTGAGCCGTGTACGGGAGTGCTCAGCCAATCTACGCGCGTATGACCAGACATGGTGATTTTACCCGCTCTGCACTGGTGTGAATGTGTTTCCACAGTGTATGACCAGATTACAGATTATCAGAGGATATTTTCTAGTGTGATTTTTCAATATATGATAGCTTATTTAGTTTACAGAAACACATGTTTACGTATTTTATTATCAGATGGCACTTCTTTGCAGATTTACTAAATTGTCAGATTAACCAGTTTCTTTATGATTTACGAGTTGCATTTACTCAGTATGTTTATATAACGTGAGAAAGCAGTTTCTTGAAAATTATGATTATTTATGAACTCTCCACTCACTGAGCTATAGCTTACGGATTTTCTATACTTTCTTACTCAGGTAGTAGTTGAGTTTTGAGCAGCTTTTGAAGAGTTAGTTGATTGTTGAGCCAGAGCTACACGAAGATTAGTTGTATGATTCATCTCTATCGAGCATGTCATCATTCATTTTTGGGGATATATGTCTTAGGTCCTTTTGATGATTTATTTTGGATCATATGTATATGGTTGGTTAGGCTCACTACTCCTTTTGTAAATTCATGTGCTTTTGAGCCATTTGTAAAAGATATTGGAGATGATAGAGTTGTCAGTTCTTGAGCTTGGTTATTATGTTGTGGGACAGGTGATCCCTATTGGTTATTTGAAGTATGTTGTTGGGAAATTTTATTGTTTTTCAGGTTTGGTTTAGCTCAATTTACAAGGAAAATTTTGCCAAAATTTTTATATGATGTTTTAGTTCAAGAAAGTCAACAAGTTATAGAAAAGTCTAAGTAGCCTTAATGGTGGGTCCGGTATCCAGCTGGCATCTATCATCGGTGCACGGCACGTCTTGGGTCTGCTAGGGTGATTCGGGACGGGTCGTGTCAGTAATAGTCTATCCTCTAGTGCTGAAGTTGAGCCCACTTTAAAGTGGCAAAACAGGTTGGCACATGTTAGTGAAAAAGGTCTTCACATCTTGCAGAAACAAGGAGTTTTTGGCAAGGATGTGATCTCTAAAGTCCCCTTTTGTGAACACTGCACTCTTGGCAAACATCACAAGCTTCACTTTAACACCGGAAAGCACAAAACCACTTCTATCTTAGAGTATATCCACTTTGACTTATGGGATCCTGCCACAGTTCCTACTCAATGAGGAAATAGATATTTTCTTTCCTTAATTGATGACTTATCTAGAAAAGTTTGGATTTTCTTATTAAAACAGAAGTCTGACACTTTTGAAAGGTTTAAAACCTGTAAAATTCTTATAGAAAACCAGACTGGGAAGAAGATTAAAATCTTCAGAACAGATAATGGCTTAGAATTTTGCAACTCTAATTTCAATCAGCTGTGTAATGAAAGTAGTATTCTGAGACATAAATATGTGCCCTATACTCCCCAACAAAATGGGGTGGCTGAAAGAATGAATAGGACTCTCCTAGATAAGGTAAGATGTATGATTGTTAGTTCTGGTCTTCCAAAAGTCTTGTGAGAAGAAGCTGTGATGACAGCATCTTATATTGTCAATAGAACATCTTCAAGTGTTCTAGATGGCAAGACTCCAGAACAACTGTGGTATGGAGAATCTCCTAACTACAGTCATCTTAGAACCTTTGGGTGTGCTGCCTATTCTCATCAATCTATAGGAAAACTTGAAGCAAGGGCTCAAAAGTGTGTTTTTCTTGGTTATCCTGATGGTGTAAAAGGATACAGATTATGGGCCAAAGAGGTAAATGACTTTAAAATAATCACTAGTAGGGATGTGACTTTTAATGAGTCTCACATGACTTGCCGTGCTGATAAAGACTCTAATGTTAGTACCCCAGAAAATAGCACTAGGTTTCAGGTGGAGACTGATTCTCCTTCTGATCTTAATCAACATCAGAATGCTACAGCCTCTGATTTGATTCGAATGATGATAGTGAGAGTCAGCCAGAAATGGAAGACTTGACCCAAGACTCTCATCCTTCTAATCTTGATAGGTACATTAAGGACTAGAAGGGATATTAAGGCTCCTTCAAGGTTTGATGATTTTGTTTCTCTTGCTGTTATGTCCTATAATAATCTTATGTTTAAAGAACCAAACTCTTACAATGAAGCTATAAGTAGTAAATTTGTTGATAACTGGTATAGTGCTATGAATGAAGAAATGAAGTCTTTAAAGAAAAATGTCATCTGGATTTTAGTTCCAAAACCAAAAGATAAGTCTCTAGTTGACTGCAAGTGGATTTTCAAAGTAAAAGAAGGGATTTCTAAAAGGGATTTTTTTGAAGTTTAAAGCCAGACTTGTAGCAAAAGGTTTTACTCAAAAACATGGTATTGATTACAATGAAATCTTTTCTCTGGTAGTTAAATACACTACTATCAGGGTCATACTTGCATTAGTTGCACATCATAATTGGGAAATTGAACAAATGGATGTTAAAACTGCTTTTCTTCATGGTGATCTTGATGAAATCATTTATATAACTCAACATGAAGGTTTTGTTGATTCTACTAAACCTAATAGTGTGTGTTTACGAAAGAAATCTTTGTATGGCCTTAAACAATCGCCTAGACAATGGTATAAAAGGTTTGATAACTTTGTATTATCTGTTGGTTTTCAAAGGATTGCCTTTGATCATTGCATGTACCTGAAGAAGAACAAATATAATCAGGTGACTGTTTACTTACTTCTTCTTTATATTGATGACATGTTACTGATTGGTTCTAATATGCATGACATAAATGAAATGAAGAAATCTTTATGTTCTGAATTTGATATGAAAGATTTAGGGCATGCTAAAAGAATATTATGAATGGATATTGAAAGAAAGAGATCCAATCGTGTTTTGCTATTAAAGCAGACTGCTTACATTGAAAAGGTTTTGTCTAAGTTTTCTATGCATGATGCTAGAACTGTATCTTTACCTTTAGCAAGTTATTTTAAATTGAGTAAAGAACAATGTCTCATAGATGATTCAGACATAAAACATATGGAAAAAGTGCCTTATGCAAATGCTGTGGGGTCTGTCATGTATACAATGGTGTGTACAATACCTGATGTTGCCCATGCCATAAGCACTCTTAGAAGGTTCATGGCCAATCCTGGTCCTGAACACTGAGAAGCTCTGAAATGGTTATTAAGATACCTGAAAGGTACTTCTAATCTTGGATTAATCTATGGGACATGTAATGAAGGAGTAATTCTTAAAGGTTTTGTTGATGCTGACTTTGCTGGTGATAAGGATAATAGGAAATCAACTACTGCTTACGTTTTTACATTGTGTGGTACTTGTATTAGTTGGAAGTCTCAACTCCAACCCATTGTAGCCTTATCTACTACTGAATCTGAATATGTTGCAGCAACTGAGGCGATTAAGGAAAGTTTGTGGTTAAAGAGATTGTTATCTGAAATAAATATGTTATCTAATCCTGTTGTAGTTTACTCTGATAGCCAAAGTGCAATACATTTGTGTAAGAATTCTGTCTTTCATGAACGTACAAAACACATTGATGTTAAACTTCATTTTATTAGAGATATTATTTTAAAAGAATTAGTGTATCTTGAAAAGATACCATCCCAGTTTAATCCATCTGATATGGGTACAAAGGTACTGTCCCTAAACAAATTTCGATCCTGTTTAAGGTTGCTAAACATTGATGCTGGTTAGCTTTGTCTGCAGGTGATTTCCTTGATGTGAACTCTGTTGCTCTTATACATTGGCATCAAGGTGGAGATTGTTGGGTTGAATGTGATGATGCCAACAATCCAAGGGCAATGATGATATTGGGTGTAGCCCATATATGGAGATGATCCATGATCCATTGCCTGAGATGTTAAACCTCTTTTATCCACGGCCCACTTACGGAAGACCAAGCCCAATGCTGAAACAAAATCTGAGATGGCTGAGAACCGTTGGATGACTTCTTGATCTATGGTTGGCAGCTCTGGTATAAATACTGCCTGAAGTTGCCCTATTTTTCAGAATCACCATCCGCCGTCTGAAAGAGAGAGAAATAGGGTTAAAGTTTCTTCTATTGAAATTGCTTTCGTCTTGTTCTCTGATTTCACTAAAACCTCTGGTTTTAGTGTTCTTCTACTTCTTCTTTCCTTCTAATGAAGGTTTCTGAGTGATAATAAAGAGAGAAGTAGTATAGGTTGTGGTCTCTGTTTTTGACCGCCGTTCTGAGTTACTGTAGCAACTCAGTATTTTGTTCAAAGGAGTTTGTGGTCTCCGGTTTGGGCCTGGTTCTTAAGGTTGTAACAAATGGTACAATGTTCGGAGCCCTAAATCCATTTGAGTATTCTGATATACAATGGTTCTTAGAATTGTGTTCTTTGTTTGTAAACGGATCTTGTATTTTAACAAAAAACTTAACCCAAAATTTCTAGTTGCATTAAGAAAAAATTAGAAATGATATCCAACTATATTTAAATTTCAAGAGAAAACAAGAGTCTTATTATTTAAAGAAAATATCATATTATTCAATTATATTTGTATTTTTAGTATTTTATTAATCTATGAGTAAATTTAATAAATAATCATGCAATTTTACTAATATTAGCACTTTCTCACCCAACTTTGAAATATTACTCATTATTCACCCATTTATCTTAAACAATTTCTCATACACATCACTCATTATTCACTCATTAGTCATTAATCATGATTCAATATAGATGTGTGAGCAATGAATAATGTTTTAAAGTTGGGTGAGCAAGTGGTAATAATAGATATTATTGAATTTTTTTTTTTTTTTATCAGAGTAGAAGATACGAATATTAGTACGATAATATGTTTCAACTTGTTTCTTAAAAATAGAAAATACAGCATCCGCATGAGATTTATGACGAACTGAAAAATACCAAAGAAATTTTAAAAAATGATCAATAATTATTAAGCAAAATCTATATCAAGAGAAAGTACAGGACTTGCCCCTAGACCCTAGACCTCGTATAAAAAATGTCAAGAAGACCTTGACTCTTAACACTATAGAAAATGTCAATAAGGCCTTGACTCTTAAAAAAAAAAAAAAAAATTCATCAAAAATTGATACTAAAATAAAATCTCTATAAAGGAACCAAACATTTTTTCTTCAATCCAATTTACCCTACTTTGTAAATTTCCTTATTAATGAAGCTGATCTGGTCCAAGCCCCTTGTAACTACATCAAAGTGCATGAAATAAAACAATTAATTTCAATAATTAATAGGTCCCCCCCCCCCCCCCCCCCCCCCCCCACAAAAAAAAAAAACAAAAAAAACAAAAAAAAACTAGTATAAATAATAAACAGATCATGACAAAACAACTTTCAAAGTTTACTAAAGGATCAAGAATTATTAATGCTAATTATCCACTCGTGCGGGTGATTAAACATAAGGGTAAATAGCACTAGGGGTCCTTAACCTTTGAACGTTGTAACGATCGGGTCCCTAACCTTTGTTCACTAGCAGTTGGAGTCCCTAACCTTTTAAACGTACGTACCAGAGGTCCTTTTTTGATGAAAAATGTCAAAAATTCTGTTAACTCACCACGCGCTCAATTTTTGAAGGGCAAAAATATCTTAACACTATTCATAGGTTAGAAACTAAAGAAAAAATCAGTCAGCCAGCTTGAATAAATACATTTCTGGTTTTGGGCATAGCGATTGTCGGCGGGGCCGCCGCGCGCCACTTTCGATTGTTTTTTCCTGGTGGTGGGTGGTGGTTGGAGGTGGAAGAGAAAGGAGGCGGAGAAGCTCTAACGGTCGTGCGCGGCGAATTGTAAAGAATTTTACAATGAATTGGCTGCCAAATCTGAATCCCTTCATTTCCAAACAAGGGTTGACTACAAAATCTGAGGCCATTTTGGAATTTTGATCATTTGGGTGCAATTTTTTTTGTTTCTTGTTCTTGTTTTTCAGGCGGCGAGTGGCTTCCCGACCTCTCTGAAAGCCATTTTGTTTTTTGAATAGTGTTAAGACATTTTTGCCCTTCAAAAATTGAGCGCGTGGTGAGTTAACAGAATTTTTGACATTTTTCGTCAAAAAAGGACCTCTGGTACGTACGTTTGAAAGGTTAGGGACTCCGACTGCTAGTGAACAAAGGTAAGGGACCCGATCGTTACAAAGTTTAAAGATTAAGGACCTCTAGTGCTATTTACCCCATTTTTGCCCTTCAAAAATTGAGCGCGTGGTGAGTTAACAGAATTTTTGACGTTTTCCGTCAAAAAAGGACCTCTAGTACGTACGTTTGAAAGGTTAAGGACTCCGGCTACTAGTGAACAAAGGTTAAAGACCCGATCGTTACAACGTTCAAAGGTTAGGGACCCCTAATGCTATTTACCCTAAACATAATAACAATTGCTATTGTGGTATATTTATGACGTTGACCCTGAATTTGATTTGATATCAAATAAATTAAATAAATATACCTTGTGGGTTAAATATTTAAGTTAGCAATTGTCATCAAACTCTTCTAAATAATTCTCAATTGCCATTAAACATGCTATTGAATTTTTCTAAATATTTCTTAATTATCATTGAACTTTAAAAAAAAAATTAAATTCATTATCTCACTCCCTGTTTTAAAAATTAATAAACTTGATGACATAATCGACAGACGAAATTAAAAGTGGCAATGAGCCTAACCAACTCATCCTGTTGCCACTGGGCCAGTTTGGCTCAAGTGGCGAGTCGAGCTTGACTTGTGTTGAGAAGGATTGCTCAGTTCGACCCATGGCTGATGGACTTTTTGGGTTGAGCCGAACCCAGCCTGGATTTTTTTAATATTTTTTTAAATGCAAAATTTTTATAAAAATTTAAAAATTCAAAATAAAATAGTATATAATAAATTCAAAAATTCAAAAAATAAAAAATTGGAGACCACGACGGTCACAAAAGCGTAATTATTTTTTAAACATGATTTTTTCAAACATGATTTTTATAACCTTAACTAACAAAACATGCTTTTTAGTCACCATAGAGTGCTAAATACTTTTTGTACAAAATATGAAAATACAATACTTGTGCACTCTAAAAGCCAGCATGGCATTGTATTATTGCTTCATTGGACCACCTTTGACTGAGTCAAACCCAAACACTATGACAAATCTAATGATAAAATCAAACCCGTTCATCTTTCCCCTTCTGTCAATTCCAACCGTCCGTTACTTTGCAGAGTTTTCAGAAGTTGGGCCCCTTTTCTTCTCCCTCTAGCACTGCAATCACCATGCAAAGCCAACATAACTGCACGCGCCACCTCCTCTGGTGGTGCCAATCCATCGCCTTCGTCAGCGCCACCGTATATCACTGCCAACACGCTTATAGCGTATTCTTTCGCCCTCCCCTCCATCTTCCCCATAACCTGCATAAATCAAATTTCACAAACATCACGAAAAAATTCAATCTAAAAAATGATGCTAGTTTGTCTTTACAACCTGCACCATCATTGGCACCGCTAGAGCGTGCGTTCTGACCTCTACTGCCCCCTCCTCCAACGTGCATAGCAATTCCAATGCTGCCAACGCCCTCTCTGCCACAGCATTTTCGAAGTCTGCAAGTGCCTCCACCACCACACCGACCGCACCAGCATTCACCGCCACGCTCCGGTTAACTTCCGCAAGACAAAGTGCTAGTAAAACTTTACTCGCAGGCTTCGGTGCCACCCTCTCTTTCAAACACGCTACCACACCAGTCATCACTGCCACCGGGCACGCCACTGTATCGCCACCTTCCACGGTGGCGCGTGGATTTGGAACAAGTGACCGTTCGAGCGTGTATATCGCCTTGACCCGATCAGGGTTCGACCCAGTACTGAATTGGAGCTCCGCCACGTGGAACAGCTCTTCCAACTTGTCATTTGAAAGTGGCAGTGGCGGTGGCGGTGGTGGCCGAGCAGAATTTTGTGCGTTTCTGATTGTCTTATCAAGCGTCGAACCCTTCAACGGCACGGGCTCGGGATCGCCTTGTGGCTGAGAATGTAAATGGTGAGATACAGGCGAAATGGGAAGTGGGAACCTCCATTGAGTGAAGCTTTGTGAGGTGTTTGAGGAAGAAGAGGAGGATGACTCCGGCTGGGACGGTGGCTGTTGAGTTGGTGGAGATTCATGCTGCGGGGGAGGGGGCGGGGCATCAGAATTAGAGAGTGGAAGCGGTGGCGGAGTGGAGGTGGTGGGACTAAGTGCAGTCTGGGTGCAATGGCGGAAGAAAGCACAGGAGAATAGTGGACGTGGAGTCGATTTCAGCTTTGGATGATGAGTTTTCATGGCGGAAAAACGCACAGAAACACACACACTGAAGGCGTTATTTTACAGGAAGACAATCTACAGCATTTAACTGTGTTCAGCCCACAGTATGATACAATATTTTGACTCTGTGTGTGTGTGTGTGTGACTGAGTTTCCATAAACTTTTAAAGTGATAGTTTTTGTTTTTGTGTAAGGTATGGCAGAAATTATTTTTTAATTATTTATAAATTAAG
The DNA here is from genome assembly GCA_030279155.1 of Forsythia viridissima. Lineage (NCBI taxonomy): Eukaryota > Viridiplantae > Streptophyta > Magnoliopsida > Lamiales > Oleaceae > Forsythia > Forsythia viridissima. The sequence goes on from CM059033.1 coordinate 25,802,813, forward strand.
AATTTTATGAAATATGTGAATAATATATAAAAAGTAAATTGTGGATTATAAAAAATATATAGATAAAAAGTATAATTGACTAATTTAATTAAATTAAATTATAATTTAAATAATAACAATATTGCAGTAAAAAGAGATGCTAGTATTTAGTCTAGAGAGAATTTTTTTTTTTATTTATAAACGAGCACTTTCTATTTTCTTGGAAGATGATTTAAATAATTTGTTATAGTTGTGTTCAACTAAACATGTCGAACGCTGTGCTTTATTGTCATCTATTGACCAAAATTGAGCATGATTGATGACTTGGTATATCCAACATCATTCGTAAATGCACGAAAATGCATGCTTCAAAATTATCTAACTTTCTATTTTGTTTACGGAAAATTTTGACTGAAAATGTCACTTGTTCGAGTTTTGTTACGTGTTTCAAAATGAATTAATTGAATTGTGGGCTTCAATTAAATTAAAAATAATGCTTGTACGTGTGTCACGGTATATCATGGGCAACTGTGTGCGTGAGAGAGGAGTGGGAGACAGAGGGGGTGGGTGCATGCATGAGTTGTAAGTTTCAGAAGTTGCAGTAGGTTTTGCGTCTTTTGTATGTACAGTGATTTCACTTATAAAATTGGAAGTACACTCACCGGGAAATTTGCACCCAAGGTCTCCAAACATTTATAATTGGGCACATGTGCTCTATAGACATACTGTACCTTTTTTTGGGTCAAATATTCACCTCCCATCACTTTTGTAGGGACAATTTTGCTTGCCCGTTTCTGTCTTCAAACAAAATTATGAATATAACTAGCTTGATTTTATATAACTTTTCATTTATTTATTTTCCAATCTTCATTTATTTTCTTTTCAATACCTCTATAAAATGCGGACTTTGCAAGTGTAATATTAAAATAGTAATGAAGATAACATTTAGTCGATCAAGTCATTGCGATTGATCCAAATGCTCATCTAGATTGACCACGAATCAAAAACCATGTTTTTGAGTTTTACAATAGACCCATCCTCTTATTCTTCCCCTCAAGTGTGTGTTAATAAGTGGATATTTGAGGGCAGAACAAATGTTATCCATTGATTGGGGACTTATTTGCACCATTATGAAAGTTTGGAAGTATGATTGCCAAATAAACAGAAATGGAAAGTCAAGTGCTCCTACTATCGATGTTTGGAAACCTTGGGTTAAAATTTGTGAAAATTAGGACATACACCAACTTTCATTTCATTTTTGGATATTTACTGGATTATATTATTATAATTAATTTTACTGCATATTATATATATTTTACTGGAAATATTTAAAATATTTATATATATTTAATTATATATTATCTCATCCACTTATGATAAATGTTTCAGCTAAAGATTAGGAGGCTAATTTATCTAATCTAAAATGATGGAGCAATTCACATAATTTAACATTTGAATTCCTGAGTGTCATTTATCCATACGTTTCTTACAATTTCTAAGAAAAAAAATCACAGAATCCCATAAAATCCTATGTTCTTCCCACTTGAGTTGTAATCGTCAATTTTCTTCACCATTCCAATCAAATTTCTAAACTTCGGTTTAGATTCACTATATTCCATCCAGATTCCAATCGGTATCATACTTCAAATCCATTCCCCGTTAACCGAAAATGCGTTATTTGCGTAGCGGCTCGAAGTCTAAACGAAATACAAAAAAGAGACGAAATTTATCTAGTTCAAAGAGGAATCGTGGGTTACTGAGCGGTACAGCTAAACTAGTGAAGAAGAAGGTTAACATACCCGTGCCTGAAGGACAAACGGTACAAATTTTTTATTATTGTCTGATTCAATACACGAATGCATTTGAATTTTTTGGTGGTATGAAATTGAAATTTTGCCCAGCATTGATTAATTTTGTGTTATTTTCATATAATAGTACTTCACATCTGATCTATTCTTATATATCACTTAATTGTGAACAAATTGGGTTCTTTTTGTTTCATTATATGAAATTTGCTCAAACAGAATTTAATTAAAGTACATTTAATAGGAATTTTTGTGATTTTGTTTGTCGTGTTTGGCATTTTTATCTTGATTCAGTTATTTATGTTATATCAGTAAGAAAATATTCAATGTATTATAGAATAAAAATTCTGGTACGTCAGCATCCTGATGAATGAACTACTGCCTATCCTGTTTTTTTGTTATAGGTTTATGTTTTTTTTTTCAATCACTATGTTAGAAGTTTAAATTTCATCGATAGATAATCCATTTTCAATAGAAAGTAATATAAATCTCTATCCTCTGTATTTTATTTTTTCTTTTTTAGAACTGTACACATAGATTGTGTAATTTAATAAGTATTTCGATTAATGTTAAATGATAAATCGATATCAACTTATGTTAGCTTTAATACTTTATTCAACTAAACCTTGATAATATAGGAAATGACTTGCAGTTGTTAGTTGCATTTGCTAATTACATCTGATAATGTGCATTAGTAATGTACATATCTAAATCCACTCGTATTTAAGTATTTATCTTATGGGTTTTGTTAATGTTATTTGCTAATATAAATACTTACTAATTGCGCTTGTTAATTGCATTGAATAAATTTCAAAATAGTTAAGCTGCAAATATTTTGATTGACGTGATTAATTTGTATCATCTGTACCTCAGGATTGCTGCTTTTCGAAAGAGTCGATCATGATGAATATCAATGATTTGCAATCCAAGCACAAGAAATTGATTTATGACCAATTAAAAATGAAGATGGAGATCTATAATTTGTTCACTGATTTTGCAAATTCAATCGTTGATGGAATTGAAACAGTAACTTCATTAATTGGTGTTGATTAGTTAGACTATACTGATCCTCCTTAGCCTAACATGCAAACTTACGAGAATCATGTAAGTTCAATAGCACTATTACTTTGTGTTTCGGTGTTTGTTTTTTATATTGATATTTTTTATTCTTACTAATTAGTCCATATTCACCCGATCACAAATAGAAAAATTATTGTACTCGAACAAAAAGCTTATCGTTACTGCATATTTTCTTGTTTCAGTCAAAGGCTTGTGACAGGAATGCAACAATCGGTATGCGTCTATCAATGACAACTCGAAGTGCTACGAGACAACATCAACTCAACACAAGTCATGAGATTGACATTCCTATCTTTGATCTAGGCATTGAATCTCAATCACATGAAGCTTGTATTGTTCTAGAAGATAGATTGGTCCTTACTGCAGACGACATCAAGAAGATAGATGACACTGTTCCAACAACGGTATGGATGATACATTATAATTGTCGCTAACTTTCAATTTCTATTTTTGTATTGGCCCTACATAATGACTTTTTGACTTTTAATTTTCCACATTAGCGAACAACTATAGAGCATATTCAAGACAGTAGTGATTGTTCTCTGCAAGGAATGAGTAAAAAACGTAGGACGACAAGTGAAGATATTCAAAGTAACGACAAAGTTGGAAATGAAATCAATGCAAGTGTACCAATTAGCCTGTTGGAGGACTAAATTGTATTTAGTGAAGAAGATTTTAAGCACATGGACAAATCAGTGGGAAAAAGTCGATGTCGTGGTCAAAAGCGACCTGCTAAGTAAGTTCTATTTCGAACTCTGAATTCCTATTCATAACTTATCCTCTTAACGATTGTAATAGCATATAACATTGTCTTCCTCGTAATTGTACTTTGCAAGCAACTACCTCCGATTCCACTTAACTTTGAATGTGGTATCACACCTGCTCCGCAAAAGAGAACAATCAAACCAGCAGCATGCATTAGATCTCCATTTGTTAGAAGCTTCCATTCACAGCCCGAAAACTCGTCACAGCTGTTACCTATTTCCTTTCAGTACAAGATTTGCATAGAGTCTCCCAACTCTTCGGATGTTCAAGCCTTTCTGAAATGGTACAACATTGGACTCCGGCCTGGTAACAAGTGAGTAATGCATTGTTCTTTGATAAATGTACTCATACTTTTAATATTTATAAATGATTAACCAAGTTTGACTTCTAATGTAGATTGAAGAAATTTCACAAAGAAGATCTCGCGATACGTCCACCAGATAAACTTGGTCCCGTGAGCATTAGAGATAAAATGTGGTGGTATAGCTTGAAGCAGGTCGCAACACCTTTAAACACCATGGTAATTGTTTATCAAAGAAGATCATAATTTGTCCTAACTGTTTCATATTTCCTATATTAATGTAGATGTTATTTTCATACAGCACATCGATGCGATGTTTTTCTTCTTGAAAATGAGGTTGAAACTCAACACTTCTAGCAGAATTAGGGCAACATGTACCGATTGCTACTTTGATCTTAAGGTTAAGAGCTTAAATGGGAAGTTTAGAACTGATTCCAATTCAGTAAATAAGTTCACCCCTCTCATGCAATACACCAATGGGAATAATAATAGGTTCAACTCTGATTGGAGGGAGGTTGATCATGTCTTTATTCCTGTTTTCATGGACAAAAAAGCTCATTGGATTTTGGTTGATCTGGACATGTCTAAACTGCATTTGGATGTATATAATTTCTCGTTCAAGACAATAAGAGATGCTATTGTACTTGATGCCGTTGAGCCATTGAGTCAAATGATACATACTTCGCCATGCTAAAATTTTGACCCATGACATTCCAGATGAACCTCTGCCATTCACACTGTGCAAGGATATTCCACATCAGCAAAATGGGTGAGTAGTTCTTTAGCATCCATTTTATTTTAAAAAATGGTTATCAAATTTCATCTCTTGAGATACAATTGACTTGCGCTGAATTCTTATAAAAAATATACCAACCTCATTTAATTCCTTTTAATTCATGTATGCAGTGGGGACTGTGGAATCTTTGTCATCAAGTTCGCGGAGTACATAGCTGAGAACAAGATCAAAGACATGCCGAAGAACTTCGATACCAAACTTACACGTCTCAACATGGCTACCCAATTATACAAGTTTGCTTGCGAGAAGCCTTACTTAAACATTTCTGGGTAGTTCGTTAGTGGAGTTATTATAAGTAGTTGTCTTGGTTATTAATTCCTTAACTTCAGCTACTGTAGAACTCATTTCATTGTCAGCTTTTGGGTTCGGTTTTATGGTCGTTTATGTAGATGTATTTTCGTATTGGTATTGGATTAACATTTTTTGTAGACAGCATTGTTCTTGCACTATGATATTTTGGTTTTTATCTTTAAGGGGTATAACTTAGTTAATTCAGTTTATATCCTCAATGTCTCTGATAATGTCTTCCAGCTTTTAGTTTTGCACTTAGTAACATTGGATAATATTTCAATTAGTTAATCTTCTATTGATAATAACGATTACTGTCAATATTAATAATTATTATTTCACTCAATCAATAACTTTGAAAGACAATTCCATCCGTTACCGTGTATGTGGTGATAATGATTATCGATTCAATAGTATGAGACAATATTAATTATCTTGTGTCCGTTTTTCATTCGATTTTGCTTTGCATATTGAATAATGTATTTGTTAATTGATACCCGAAATTTTTCATTACGGGAACATGGTGATAATGATTATCGATTCACTTGTATGAGACGACATTAATTGTCTTGTGTCCGTTTTTCATTCAATTTTACTTTGCATATTGAATATCGTATTTGTTAAGATAGATCTGAAATTTTTCATTTCGCGAACGATGTTACGGGTAGGTGATTTGCATATATAATTCAACAAGAATTGACAATATGTGTATCTTGTGTTCAGTTAGTCGAACCCAAGTTTTTCATCAGGATATTAATGCATATATGCGTCAACAATTTATATTGTTTGCACACCATCTACTTTGTGCACAGGTGCACAATTTGTAGTGTGGAGCAGTATGCCATTTTGTGTGCTTGTACCTGCGTCCTTTAATGCTTCAACTGCATATTATATATACCCATCTTCCAATCTAACACTAATTACATTGATCTTCTAATTAAGATCAATAATGTGCTTAAAAAATTGACTGGAAATCCCGACTATTTACAATACCATTAGAGTACAGTTGGGACACAAAAATACAGGAACAGATACTTGTGTTCAAGAATAATCCAGTCATGCAATTATCTTCAATACAGAAATCTTATGTGATTATAAACATAGGTGTTCAGTTGAACAAATGAAATTGAAGGGGGAACAAATTCTCTGTACCATAAATGACAATTACTTGAACCAATTCCAAATGACATCAGAAATTACATGATGAAATTCAAATCACAATTTTCTAACAAAACACACTGAGAAATCAACAATTTTTGAATTCTGAGAATGCAACCACAATTTCTTGCAAACCATTTGAGTAATCACTGCAAGACCGATTAACAACTTTAGTACAAGATAATAAAGAATTTGCAAATCTTCACATATGCAATAATGTAACATATAAGCCAAATTTAACAATGTGAAGCTACTTACCTTAAAAAAAGGTAGTGAATAGTTCTAGATCAGATTCATGTTAGAACGAGTTCCACCTCCAATTTTATGCGCTTAACAAGGAATATTATATTCCTACTTAACAAGGAATATATTCGGAAGAAAGATAAATCAAATATATTCTAATTTGAATTTCTGATTTTGAAAGTATTATGTTAACTTTTAACATGTATAACTTATACATTTACCTTCTAACTTCTATCAATATTGGCCTTTCTTTTCCCATATTTTTTCACAGGTGCACGTGGTGGATTTTTACAGTTAGTTCTGTTGTGGCCGTACTCCGTGCAACTTCCACATTTTGATCTTTTCTTGAACTCGCAAACTGATCGAAATCGTTTCTCACGTGGTCTACCTGATTTTCTTTTCGAGAGTGGAACATTAACGATCATATTTTCTACATCAGTTGGTATGTTCCAATCAGACTTATTATCCAGAGGATACACTGTTCCCATATATGCTCCAATATATGAATCCTTGCTGAAGTAGGGTAAGCAATAGTCGTATACAGATAAATTATTTCTTCCAATTACTGCGATTGCATGTGAACATGGCATTTCATCAAGTTGAAATTGATTACAAGAGCATGTCTTATCATCCATCCTTACCAAAAATGATGAGGTTTCATCGTTAACTTGATATGTACTCTTACTTGATGGTACGACCTATTTTAACAAACAAATGAAAAATATAGTTAAACATTTACCTACATTCATTTTCATATATACAATTACAGGTTTCACATATTAATAAAAGCATTCATATGAATTTACATATATATAATACCATTAAATTGAATCGCTGATTTAGAAATTTGAAAAACCAAAACTAAAAGGATACATACCTCCATTCTTATTGATTCTCGAGATCTCTCCCTCATCATCTTCTCACATCTTGATCCGAGTCTTGTAAATGTTGATCCTGCATCGGTTAAATTTTTGAAAAACCACTTTTGTACTGTATAATGTAAAGACTCAAACAATGCCTCAATTGGAAAGTTTTTTGCCGATCTTGTTACTGAATTAACAGATTTTACAATGTTGATGTCATGGTGTTGAACCTGTTCGATGTCATATGCGCCTTCGTCCACTTATGATAACCGACTCGTTCCTGTCTTATAATTATCATTATAAGAAAATGGAAAACAATCATAGATTTAATTAAGAATACAAATACATAAAATATGTTTTTATACTAGATATCCTCGTATGTCTTTATCTATGTTATCAAGATGTCTTATTTGTATCTCAAATTTAGATTTTGTATAAGCTCTTGCTGCTGCGTTGAACGGTTGCCTTATGAACTTAACCTTTTTACTAAACTGCTTTTTCAAATTCTGGTACAGATGATAACAACATACACCATGCATTGCATTTGGGTACACCTTCAATATTGCATTCTCTATACTGCCATGCCTATCTGAAATGATGACCAGACCATCACGATCACCATATGCCTCTTTCAACCTTAACAAGAACCACACCCATGATAAATGGTTTTCAGAATCACCTACTCCAAATGCAAGTATGAAAATATTATTATTTGCATCTTGTGTGCAAGCGATGAATAACGTGCCGCCATAGCTACCTGTTAAGAAAGTACCATCGACCACGATAACGGGCTTGCAGTATTTCCATCTTTCTATTGATGCTCCTATCGCGAGGAAGCTGAACATTAATCTGTCACACTCATCTGTTTCAATTCTGGTGTAGGAACCTTGATTAGATTGTTCAATCATGAAAAAATGAGTTGGTAGTGTCCTATAAGATTGTTCTGGGTCACCTCTGACTAACTCCAACGCACGTTCACGAGCTTTCCAAGCCTTATCGTAACTAATAGATACTTCGTAAGTTTTCATCATATCTCTAACAACGTCAGCAGGTGTGTATATCGTTATCCCAGAAGTAACGTTAATACTTTCAATACTAGGTTGGCAGACAACATTGCTATCAGATTCCTGTATTATTTTATCGTCACACGTCACATGTTCACTTATTTCTAAACCTATTTCTTCTATCGTTGGTAACTTCCGATTCAATGAAATATCGATAGACCCTTCATCACAATACGTACCCCTCATATTCAAAGTCGATTCCAATGTATTTGGCGCCGTCATCACACTATCCAATGTCATTCTGTTGTCATTAATTCTTGGTATCAGGTTGATATCAACACATAGTGGAAATTTCGTCAAGTCTGACTCATTCTTTTTTATCCCTTTGTAAAAGAACACTGAACTATCACCCGATATTCTTATAAGGGGTCCGTTAGCTACAATCTGGTATTGTATCGTCACATTGTAGTGTGCTTGATCCCTCTTTAAGTCCTTCAATACTCGTCCAAAATTCTATCGTAATAAATTAACACATTAATATCATCCATTTCTGCATAACAAAACTAATTAACAAATTGTAAAGCTGAATAATCATACAAGATTTGTGGTAATTTCAACGAAACATAACATCAAAACTCGAGATTAATGTAAAATGTTATTGTTCTAATAATTAGAAAATTTGAAAATAATTGAATTAACAATGTATATTACATTTTTTATTATCAAAACTCATAATCTATTCATTTACAATCTACAATGGATTAACACATGGTTACTAGAAAATATAATATATTTATATGTAATGAACGTATATATTATTCCAAACAATGATTCATGAAGGAAACAATCTCACCATGAAATTTTTTTTGATGCAACAGGTTATGAGCTCTTCAATCGTAACAGTAGTTTCACTTTCTGAGCAACTTCTGAGCGACTCTGTATCACCGCTTCATTTTCCACAAGAAATCCACGAATCCGGAAAAATATCCAAGCATTACAAAATGCTAAATTGATAAGAATTATTGATTCCGCAGTTCAAATTTTGAAATTTCCTAAATTTTTGCTTATCCCGTTCAACAACTGGCTTATCCGAAACTGTTGCTCTTTGATTGTGGAATATGTATAACTTGACTATATTAACCCTCCTAGTATATATCTTAATTTGGGTTAACAATCTAGTAATATTCATTTTCTTGGACACAGCCTAGTACTATTCCAACACTGGTTTAAAAGTGGATATTACACCTACTACTTACAAATATTAAAATAATTATAAATCTAACAACTTATCTTATTTATTCCAAAAATACTATATAATTAATATTATATTAATTAATAAAATAATGAATTAAAATCAAAAGACTATTTCCACGTGAATTCACTCAAATTTGCATTTGAGTTCTTGATTATTTGCACAATAAGTCCTTCATGTTTATAAAATTTTCACTTTAGTCCCTATACTTCTTCTTTCATTTCAATTTCGTCTTTTTTTATTTGCAATACAAGTCCTTCAATTTTTAAATTTATACAAGTTGGTCTCCACATTTATACGTTTATATCAATTTAGTCCTTTGTATCACTATTTGATACAGATGTTACAAATGATATTTTGTATCACTGAATATGTTACATATTATATTATGTTATTATACACATCACATGTTACATGAATTGGTATTCTGTATCACTGATATTACGTATGTTACAAATGATGAAATCAATAGTTTTATTTGTTAAATTTAACATTGTGTTACATATCTATATCAATCATACTATAACGAACTTATTGAAGTTTAGAGTTGATTTTGCAGTTGTAACAATTTCTGTTTAGTATCGTAATCTGTTACAAATATTACAAATCATATTGTGTATCACTATTTGATACAAATATTACAAATAATATTTTGTATCACTGAATATCTTACAGATTATATTATGTTATTTAACACAATACATGTTACATGAATTAATATTTTATATTACTGATATTTTATATTTCAATTTGTAACACAGATTGTTACAAAATATCATTTGTAATATTTGTATCAAACATTGATACACAATATCATTTGTAACATATGTATCAAATAGTGATACTATAAAGGACTAAATTGATATAAAAGTATAAATATGGGGATCAAGTTGCAAAAATTTAAAAGTTGAAGGACTTAGGTGGCAAATAAAAGAGGACAAAATTGAAATGAAAGAGGAAGTATAGGGACTAAAGTGAAAATTTTATAAAGATGAATAACTTATTGTGCAAATAATCAAGAACTCAAATGCAAATTTAAGTGAATTCACGTGGAAATATATATTTTGTGGTATAGATTTGATTTTAATTTATTATCTTATTAATTAATATAATTTTAAGAATGTAATATTTTTAGAATAAAATTGTGAAGTTGATAAAATTAGAATTATTTTAAAAAAGTAGTTTATTTATGAAAAATTCCCTATTTAAAACACATGCTTATATCTAAGAACCCTTAAAATTTCCACCCATCAAGTCACTGACCAGAAAACTATGGTCTATGGTGGGCTGGTTCTGTCGGCCTGTTTATAAAGTTTTACACTGAAATTGATATAAATAGCATTGAATGCAAACTTTAACACTTAATGGCATTCTTTTTGATAGATTTTAAATTTAGTAAAATAGTGTTTCTGTTTTTAAAAGTGAAATTTAAAATAATAAATTAAATTAATATAATGATTCAACTTGGGATCTGACAATAGACAAATGTCGAGCAAATACACGTAGAGTGAAAATTTATATTGCAAAAGTGTAAAAGAATTTCTAAACAACATGTCGAGGAGACATTTTTTGACTTTGAGAATTATGGGTAAAGTAAATAAAAAAATGAAATGAGAATGAAATATTTTTAGCTTTCAAAAAAAAAAAAAAAAAAATACAGAATGTAAGTTGATTGTTTGTTATTGCTTAAATTATAATTTCTGGTCAAATTTGTCAAATCTATTTTACAGAAATGTTCTACTCTCCCTAGTGGGGAGTGTTTATAAAGGCCACCGGACACGTGTCCGGTGGCCATTGGATAAATGCTTGACATTAAAGTCAAGCATTTTTTCAGTGCCCAATGGCCATCGGACACGTGTCCGGTAGCTTTTATAAACACTTTCCACTAGAGGGAGTAGAACATTTCCCATCTATTTTATATCTACACATTTTGTAAAACTCACAACTTACTACACATCTATTATTTACACATTCTATAAGACTCGTTTATTATAAACACTTAAAAAATAATTTTAACACCACTAAATATAAATTAACACTATCGATGGTAATAACTAATAATATAACCTACACCTATTACTCGAAAAATAAAACAATATATAAATATCGAATTACTTAAAATTGTTAATCATGTTTATTTATTTATCTTTGCTTCTATTAAATTCTAATTTTGCTAAAATTAGTAGCATATTGTGATACTTTCTTTAGACATGTGAGCATGTGACTATCCCATAATGGCAGCATTTCTTGACTTTGCATACCCTTTGGGCCTTTCACACCGGCCACCAACTTCTTTGAATTTTTGTTTTTCCTTTTAGGTTCCCTAATGCGTGTGTCGAATTTATTTATTTTGTCAAAGAATTAATATAAAAAAGAATTTAAAATTAAGTGATGAATAAATTTATATTTAAAATCTTTATGTCCTTTGATACCAATCCACGTACTTCGTATTATGTTTTTTTTTTAAATGGTGAGATCTCAACTTTTAAAAATTGAATTCTTTTAAATATAATATAATATTCAAATTAGACTTTATGGATATAAATATTATAAAAATGATTGGGTATTTTTTTGGTTTAGTCCTAGGGTGTAGATTACAAATAAAAGCTTTACCATGCCAAGAGATGATTTAATAATATTATGAAAAATAAATAATTTAAATTTTTATTTATTATATTGTAAAATATATACAACTTAAGTATTCGCATCGCGAGTTTACCATAACTTATATATTTTTTTTGGTGTTATAATAATTATTTTACACTTATAATATCTTATTTTATGTTATTTTTATATTTTTAATTATTTAAAACTAGTTTTTATCTTTATTACGTGACATTTAAGTTTAATTATCTATTTTAAATTTTGAAATATTATTTTCTCTTTTTAATTGAAAATCACTGAAAAGCCGTAAAAGTTTTCCTTGTTTCTTTGCCATGGCCCTACTAAAGCCGTGATAAAATTGGCTAGGCCAATTTTAATTGCTCAGAAACTTCTCTATTTCTTAATTTAAAAAAAAAAAAATAGAGTCTTCTAAATTGCTTTTCAAATAAACAGTGTATATGTTATATTCTTGAAGTCGACATAAAATTAAAAATTGTTCACACGTATTTATTATATCATACCACACCAATCATCTTAAACATTTGGGATAATTGCATCAAAGGTCTCCCAACGTTTCAAAAACGTTAGGAATATGCCCATAACCTAAAAAAATAGCACCAGACATCCCAACGTTTGAAGAAATAGGCACCGTAGGTCCCTCTTAACATTTTCCATCCATTTTCTCCATTAAATCTCAGAATTGCACTGCACGCACTTTATTTCTACAAAAAAAATGCGAGTGGAATTGCAGGGGTGACTCTAGAAGCCTATTGTCCATGAAATTGTAATTCAACATCTTCTCCACAGCTCCCACCGAGTCTGCCATGTCAAAAATTCTTGATTCTCGTCGTTCTCAGGCAAAAGGTTGTATGTATGTATAATTCACCGACGAAAGGTTCTAGATCCAATAGAGTCTCTGACCTTGTTCTCGATGGCTTTGGGCTTTTAGGAAAATTAGGCAGAGGTCTCCTTCATAGACTAAAATTACGATTGTCCACAATATCAAAACTTTTTTCTCTTACGGAAATTGATGGCACAAATTAGAATTCAATTATGGGCTTCAGTTCCCGGTTACAGAACTCCTCATACTCTACTCTATTCCCTCATTTCTTCTTCACCTCCACAACTCTCAATGATAGTGTCAATTCAAATATCTTAGCTGCAATTGTCAATGGCCCTTTCACACCCTCCATAGACCCCTCCAAACTCATTCTGCAGTCTTTTTTTCTTACTGAAAAACTCACTACCTTTGCTATTTCCTCCAGTTCTGATATGATATTTGAAACATGTGTCCTTGAAACAAACCTTGCCCCATCTGTTCCCTCATCGAATAATCCAGACAAGTCATAACCACGCGAAAAAGAAATAATATCAAATGCATTCAAACTAGCAGGCCTCGGAAGACTAGTAAACCTCATTCTGGTATCCAATTCAGACTCCGACTCCGACTCCGACAATGATTGATCAGATAAAGACTCCATATCATCATTCTCATCATCATTAACACTGCACAATTTATCATCCTCAATATAAATTTTCACGTGCTTAAAACCCCTTTTGAACCATTTGTTATTCATAATTTTCGGGATTGTGATCTAGGTTTCTGGATTTGTATTAAGCAAATGGGTTAAAAATTGAATCAATTCCGTCGATCGACTCCTCCGGCCGGTAGTACCATCGTACATGCACCCTCACGTTCGATCTTCTCCAATTGAGCCTTGGCTTTAGCCATGGACACAGACAATAAAAAGAGCAGAAGAGAGAGAGTAATGATTCAAGATAATTATAGAGAGAGAAAGAGAAGCGATTTACAGTAGAGTGAGAGTTTCACCCCTACAATTCTACTCGAGTTTTTTTGGAAATGAAGCGCGTGCAGTGTAATTTTGAGATTTAATGGAGAAAATAGATGAAAAATGTTAAGAGAGACCTATGGTGTCTATTTCTTCAAACGTTGGAGATGTCTGGTGTTATTTCTTTAGGTTATATTAGGGGCATATTCCTAATGTTTTTAAAACATTGGGGACCTTTAATGCAATTATCCCTAAACCTTTTCTTGACTTCACTTTATTGCTAGACGGGTTGAATTGTGGACCACTAGTATAAGAACAATGTTATTGATGATTACTAGTGATGATTATATGTCTCTGTAACATGTTACGACTTACGAGGCATTAATTTAAAGAAATGGAACCCAATTTATTTTTTATATTATTTAATGTCATATTACTTATTCATCATTATCGGTGGTAATAAATAATATTATTCATACTATAATCAAAATATGATTCTTCAGACTCTAATATCATAGAGCTTAGGCGATGAAAATTTAACTTTAGTAGTTATTGATTTATGAAAATTGTGCATAAATTAGACTTTTGATAAAAATATAAATTTAATCTACACGTAAAGCGATGTCTTCAAAATAGATTTAGTGTTTGTTTGACGTGGTTTAAAAGTAATTTTTTGTTAAAAGTTTAAGAAATATATAGTTAAAAAGTTGATAAAATTTGTGAGTCTCATAAAATATATTGTTGAAAATGAGTTTGAAAAAAACTTAACCAAACATGCGCTTAAATGAATAAATTAATATTTATACGAGGTAGTTCGTCCGCGAAAATACAATAAAAGTCCCGGGAAATTTTTCTTCTTTTCTCCATCTAAATCTATTTGGAAGTTTCTTTGATCTTAATATCCACTCCCAGGAAAAAAAAAAAAAAAAATCAAAATTGGATGTTTATTATATATGCTCTTTGAGAACAATGAAAAATTGAAAATATAGCATTAAAGTTGAAAAATTTTTTAGATCTGCGAACTTTCCTAGCTGCTGATCTCGTTGAAAAAAATACCTCCAGTTTCTCTATAAAATCATCTGTATTTTCATTCCATTTTAGACTAGGTGATTTAACAATTTTCTGCAATGGATCGTCGGCTCTTCGAGGCAGTGGTAAAGGGGGATGTTTCAGGCTTTCACAGTTTAATGGAAGAGGATGAAAACATCATTAAACAAATAGTCCCAGGATCGTTGAACACAGTACTGCACCTGGCTGCAAGATTCGGACACGAGGAAATGGCGTCTGAGATCATAAAATCGTGTCCGGAGATGGTTTCATCGGAAAATGGAGAGCTGGAAACACCTTTACATGAAGCATGCAGAGAAGGGCATTTGGAGATGATCAAACTGATGCTGGAAACTGATAATTTTATTGTTTATAAACTGAATTCTCGCGAGGAAAGCGCGTTTTTCGCAGCGTGTGAGAGAGGGAAGATTAATGCAGTGAAGCATCTGATGAATTTTCCTCGCCTGTTTTTGCTGGAGTTGGATAATTCTACCACTTCACTTCATGCTGCAGCTTCATCCGGGCATACAGGTAAATATTTCATTTCAACAACTATCTTGTTTAAATTTATTTATTTATTTAAATTATATCTTCTTCAACACGACCATCATGTGTATGATAGATTCTTTTTTTCATCAAATAAAACTTATTTTTTGTAATTTGGAGCTCAAATACAACTATGGCAAAGTGTGGACATAAATTGTTGTCGGCATTGACCACAAGTCAATGGCCTTTTGTCGGATTTGTGGTCAAATTTTACTCTTTTTTGAATGGGAATTTATGGGATCACTTCGTAATGATTTAGTGTTTGTTTAAGTTCGAATATATTTTTTATTTATATATTTTATAAGATTTTTAATTTATTATTCGTTTATTATCTATACATTCTTATAACTTATAATTTATAAGTAATTAAAAAATAAATTTAACACTGCTAAACATGTGTTTGATTGACCTTATTTTTGCTAGATTTAACAAGAGTCAATAGTATTGATTTTCATCATTAATTTAAGTAGCAATGGAGTTCCTGATTCATTGTGCAATGGAGCTGTTATACATTTTAATGCGTTGAACAATAAACTAAGGAATCACTTCACCTGGCAATGATGAATATTATTATTCATTTAACGAAATTTACCACTAAAATCTTTTTATTTTTAAATTCTTTAGACTTTTCTAAATCCATAGACGAGAACGAATATTAAGTAACAATCATATTTCAAACTTTAAAAACATGTTTCGTCCTCATTTTCTAAAACTCGTTTTTTTTTTTTTAACTCATTTTATGGGATTCAACTTTTATCAATTTTTGAACTATATATTTCATTAATTTTTTTATCAATATTTTATAAAAATCTAGTTTTTATCTAAACTAAATAGGCACTTAATTACTTTAATTTAACCATGTTGACTTGAACGCTCGAGCTGGGCAACGAGTCAACTTAGGCGCAACTTGTGTCCTAGGACAACGGCCGGAACCTGGTACAGATGGGATTCAATTTTTTAATAACTTTTTTCTTAAACATTAACGCGTTTTTTTATTTCTATTAGGTTCGTTTGGGATTAGTTTGAGATAACAAATTTTAATTTCAAATAATTATGATTATTTAAGATATTTGTTAAACTTAATAAAAATTTAATTATGGAAAATCTATACAATTTTTTCAGCAAATTTTGAGAAGAAGGCAGAAAAGTAGCTTATCAGATCATGCTTTTAATTTTTGTAATTACCAATCATTGCAAATTTTTCATTTTCACCCCATTAATTTTTATTTTTTGTCTTAAGTTTGTTGGTATTCTATAATAAAATTAATTCCTTTTACTATCTAATTTTATAAATTTTGAGCTTTTAATAAATATTAATTTTTTTCCTTTTAAATAATTTTGATTAATATACTTTCATAGATAAATATTTAATAATATTATATATAATTATCAAAGAAATTTTTTCACAATAGGACCATTGTACTACTTGTAATTATTAAACGTGTAATACTGATTTTAGAAAATACAAGAATTTTAAATAAAAAATTTACCATGTTATGTGGTGTCCGTGTAGGATGTTTAAAGCTTTGGCTTTACTAAAGCTTTTTGTAAATTTTAAGTAGTGGGCCTTACAAAAATTTTAGATTTTACGAAATGTGTGGATAAATAATGTTTTACGAGCTTTCAGAAGGCAAATACAATCCAACATCTGGCCTTGCATAAAACACGTAAATTACACACATTAGAGTCAAATATATTTATTTTTATATCTCAATTATGTTGTTGTTGCTAGCTAATGATTTACATTGAAAGGTAACAATCAGTAGGCTAAAATGAATTCATATAATGAACAATCAGTAGTCATTTTTTCTGTAAAAAGTTACATACCGTCTGTCTATTTCCAGAAATAGTGAAGGAAATACTGAGAGCACGCCCCGACTTCGCTTGGAAAAAGGACTTTCGTGGATGCACACCACTGCATGTAGCATGCAGCAAATGCCATTTAGAGATAACAAGAGAAATTCTAAAGCTGGATTCAGATCTTTCCTCTATACAAGATATTGAAGGCAAAACACCACTTCATTGTGCTGCAATTAAAGGCAAAATAAACATAATTGATGAAATACTTTCTGCAAATATTGGATCTGCTGAGATTGTAACACACAATGGAGAAACAATTCTGCATTTGGCAGTAAAAAATAATCACTATGAAGTGGTTAAGTACTTAATGGAAATGCTTAACACTTCAAAACTTCTTAACTTGCCTGATAGTGATGGGAATACTGTTCTGCACTTGGCTACGGCACGAAGATTCACTCTGGTAAGATCTCTAGCTCTTTGATTATATTTATGCGTTTAGAATTTAAGGTTTAGGGTTTTGACGGGAATATGCAATAAATAAGGGGTAGGAGCTATAAAGAAAAAAGGAAGGCTAAGGCCTAAGAGAAGCTTAGAGTTAACAAGGTGAAAACTGACTTTTTATTTCTAAAGATGTTTAGATAATAATTATTTTTTATTCATATTTCAAAGTAAAAAGGTTACTTTTGAGTTGAACTCTCGCCGTCACTCGGGGGTGGGGGTGGTAGTGGGAAGCTCTCTAAACATCTCAAACTTTAGACGAGGTATTTAACAAGCACAAATACTGATAGTGATTAGTTAGCGTACTAGCTCTGATCAATGGTTTTCCTGATGTCCAAATTAATTGTTTATAGATGGTTACATGCCTACTTAAATTTGGGATGGAGGTAAATGCTTTGAACCGCAAGGGGTACACAGCACTTGATGTGGTTGAAGCAGGTGCAAGCACAAGCAACTCTGGTGCTCTTGCAATTGTACCAGCATTACAAGAAGCCGGAGCAATGAGATGTGACGAATTATCTACTCGACTACTAGATGTTCCAAAAATTGCCAAATCCACCTCTAAAAGATCAAGTGAAAATGTTGCAAGGGTGAATTCATGGTCAAACAAGAACTTAGAGCCATCACATTCCCCTCACCGTCCTCGTCATCACAGGCAAAATCGCCAACGAAAAAGGCAACTTGATCTCCACAATGAGAGTCTACGAAATGCTCGAAACACCATAACAATTGTTGCAGTTTTAATAGCAACTGTGACATTTGCTGCAGGCGTTAACCCTCCTGGAGGATTCAGTCAAGAAACCGGAAATGCAATTCTTGGGAAAAAAACTTCTTTTAAGGTATTTCTGGTATGCAATATTGTGGCTTTATTTCTGTCTATTGGCATAGTGAATGTTCTTGTAAGCATTGTTCCTTTCAAGAGGAAATCCATGATGAAATTACTGACAATAACTCACAAGATAATGTGGATTTCTACACTGTTTATGGCATCAGCTTTTATAGCAGCCATTTGGGCAATAATGCCAAAGGGAAAAGGAACAAGATTGGTTAAAGTGGAACTAGTAGTAATAGGAGGAGGGTGCACAATGGCAGTATTTTGTGGGCTTGGGATAATGTTGGCAAGGCATTGGTATAAGAAGTACAAATGGAGGAAAGATAAAGAGAGAAGGGTTAAGGATGGAAGCCCGAAAAGTAATATCAGTCGTGTTGATGAATTGAAGATGATCGGAAGAAGTTATGAGACAAGTAGTAACTCTGATCTTGGTAGCTCTGATTATGGTTACCATTTGTATTAGGTATATGGAATCCAGGGTCTTTAGGCAGGGGTACAAGGAAGGATTGGTCGACGAAGTATGGAGCAAAGACTGAACGTTGATACCTTTGATTTTGCTCTCGAGGATAACCTTAATTATGTGCGCGCTACAGAGACTTGCAGAACCTCCTATTGAAGGAGATTCTTAATCCTAGCCATATTGGTTTGATAGTCTCTCTCTCACTTCGCCATAAAACTCGTCATTGATGCTAGTAACAAGGTTGAACAAGTGGTGCTGTTATATAGTTCTAAGTACGTGTAATGGTTGTGGACTGATATGAGGTTATTGAATAGACAATTAATGTATGGGATTAGTCCCTTCTAACGTTTATATCTTAGCAATTATATAAATTGAGTCCTACTTTGTCCAACTTGCTTGTTTTTCACTTTATTTCAAATTTAAGCATAGAACTCTACCTATTTATTAGTAACGAAAAACAACATATAAGGTCCTTTCAAAAATGAAACCACAAATCTCAATATGATATTATAGTAGTTCAAGTCTCCCGCTACTCATTTGATGAAAATGCGCACGTAAAAAGCTTTGATTGAAAAAATGAATTTTTCTTGATCAATATTTATGGCTTTAATCGATATTTTGAAAAAGGATTTATTTGCACTAGAATCGGCTGAAATATATAGGTCTTGGAAAGTGTTGGGAATATTTTTGCGATGGAAAGTTCATAGTTGGAAAACTTAAGTCTTACACTCATGGATTTTGTTTGATAAATATCGTGTGGTTCTTCTTACTTGGTGTACACGATTTTACATTCTTGAGGTTGCATGAAGATTAAAGTTTCTGATAATTTTTTTATTTAGAGTCAATTTAAAGATATAAGAACAATAATACGATATTTTTATACACAACATTTACCTTATTGTATTTATATCATTTAAGATTTTCCATCTACAATATTTTCCAAATATACATGCAGATGTTACATTGGAAAATTTGAGCCTCATGAATTAGGATTTCAAACCTACTACTCTATATATAGAACTCGACATTCACATTAGGTAGTCAAAACACACAAATTTCTGCACGGCATATTTAGAGACACACCAGAGAGTGGTTACATGTTCCCTCATATTTAGAGTACGAAACAAACTCTATTGAGAGATGTTCTTGAAGTCTTTATTCATCTGAGTTTTTCTCAAACGCAAAGGTTTCAGGCTGGATTCATTCTTGGTCTAGAACATCTCGTGGACTTGCTAAACTTCAAGAGTCTTCTTGAATTTATGTTAGACCATTTTTTGTTGTTACAATTGGGAGTTGCTTGTGACAAGGGTGCGAACTTGAGGATCACAGGCATTGACTTGCATAATCTATAAGAAAGTCGAATTGGTGATAGACATAGATGGGGATCTTGCTCGGGTTCGTGATTGCAATTGAAGTTACAATTGGAATGGTATACAAATCAAGGCAAGAGGTCTTGGTTCCATTCTTGCCGCAGTAGGATAAAAACAAGGAGTTTTTTGTATCTTGTAATTCTATATATATATATATATATATACTAGTTTTTTTTACGTGTGTTGCACACGTCTGCAAAAAATGTAGGGATAAATTTTTGTTTAGGCTGTAAGTATTGCTTGAATATATACGTATAAAAATATTAAATATAATACGTAAATAATAAATATGAAAAGCACATACCATTTAATACAATTAATTAAGTAAAATATTGAAATTATAATAAGAAAAGCAGAACCAAATAAGCACATAATTCGTATAAAAAAATTAAATAACTAAGATTCGTAAACGACTTTGGTAAAATGACCATTTTTATATTTTTATTGAATTGCACCACTTTGTGAATTTGAATTGGACCAAACTCTCGGCTACAACTTTTTCAGCTTTTTTACTAATGACTCAAAAGCCAAATATTAAAGAATTGTGTACAATTTGTTTATATCATCAAAAAAAATTAGTGAAAAATTGAATGAAAAAAGAAAAAATAATAGCATTTATTTAGAATAATTTGTAAACCTAAAAGGTAAAATAAAAAAACAAGATTAGTAAAAAATTGAATGAAAATTAAGTGTACAAGAAAAAAAATAAGAAAAATAAATTAAAGAATTTTTTTTTTGGTTATTGGCATATCTCAACGATTTTAAAACAATAGGGACCTTTCATGCAATTATTCTTAAAATAAAATTAAAAATAACAATGCCCAACATGTTTTTTTTAAAAAAAAAAAAAAAATTCCTAACACAGTGTTGTCGAGTTACTCGACAACATTGTGTTAAAAAATAAAAAATAAAAAAAAATTCAAACACATTGTTGCCGAGTAACTCGGCAACAAAAAAATAAAATGTAAACACAATGTTGCCGAGCAAATAGGCAACATTGTGTAAATAAAAAATAAAAAATTTTCCCAAACAAAATGTTCTTGGCAACATTGTGTAAAAAAAAAAAAAATTAGAAAAAGACAAAGGAAATGGTCTTTAAAAAAAAATGTGAACAATAACCAATATATATATATATATATATATATATTTGTAATACATATGTGTGGGTTAAAAAAAAAATAAAAAAAAAACATGAACAGTAACGTACACTGTTCATTGCCGAGCTACTCGGCAATGAACAGTAACATTTTTTTTTTTGTAATACATATGTGTGGGTTAAAAAAAAATTTATTGTGAATAGTATTTTGTACTGTTCATTGCTGAGTTGCTCGGCAATGAATTTTCATTGCCGAACAACTCGGCAATGAACAGTAACCATTTTTTTTTTTTTTAATACATATGTGTGGGTTTTTTTTTTAAAAAAAAAAAAAAAACGTGAACAGTAACAAAATTTTTTTTTTTTTTGTAATACATATGTGTGGGTTAAAAAAAATTATTGTGAACAGTAACTAATTTTTTTTTTTTTTTGTAATACATATGTGTGGGTTTAAAAAAAAAACGTGAACAATAACGTGTACTGTTCATTGTCGAGCAACTCGGCAATGAACAATAACAATTTTTTTTTATTTTTTTTTTTGTAATACATATGTGTGGGTTTTTCATTTCCTTTGTCTTTTTCTAATTTTTTTCACTTAACAAGATTTTTTTCTTATCGAAACTTCAGAAAAAATGTTTAGTTCCAAGCATTTTTTGCCGGCCAAGTAGTTCTTATCTGATTGATTTTTTTCACGAGAATCACAGACCCAATTCAATTGCATTGTTAAAAGGTGAAACTATTTTCCTTTTTGTATATTATTTTGTTTAATTGCACATTATATTTTGAGGTTGATTTTTATTTCTGAAATAAAAAATAGGTATTTTTGCTGTGATTGGTTGGTAATCAAATATAGGAGACCACTGAAATCTCAATTGGGCTCAAGATTATTTACAATTAAGACAAATATAGTAGCAGAGAATTCAGGAGAAATGTAAGATTCAGAAAAACTTAAACATAAATAGCTGATTTGAAATTTCCTAAAAATTATAGATACAAAATGTGTCCTTACAAATATCAAACATAAAATTTATAACATACAATTGATCCCACAGTTTTATCACGCAGCAAAATCTAAATCAACTCGATAATAGATACAGGTCGAGATGGTGGTCCAACTCGATAACCAAAATTGGTTGTCCAACTCGACATCCAAACTGGTTGCCGAGCAGCTCGGCAACCACACGGGTTGCCGAGTGGCTAGCCTGGTGAAAGGGTTGTTCATGGGATGGATGGTGTGATATTGTCAGTTCAATTTTATCTGTTTGAAGTTTGAAGATTGAATAAAAAATTTTATATTCTTTACAGTAGCCATATTGCTAGTTGAATGAAAAATATCTTCATGACCTTTTTTAACACAGATTCTCTTCACTGATGTGTTAGGATGTTGAACTTCAACAGGATTTACACACTATATTTTGTATTTACTTTCATTTTAAATTACTCTTATCAAAAGTATATGTTACATTTGGAGAATTAAGCAACAAACATGCATATTATCATACAATGCAGTAGTTCAGGACAGTAATTAAAATCGTGTGACTTCAATGAATTTTCTTGAATTTGCACTCATTGTGAAAATGTATATATGTTTATCAATTTACATCATGAATAACTCCAGAATTCCAGAATTTAGTTTCAGCGATCTCATCAAGATATTATGTTCTTAACTGAAGCATGTTTGTTGAAGGGAAAATTAAGGATATAGCATTTGTTAAGGATCTTGATGGTTACTGGATTGAAATCTTTGACACTGCATCAATTGCAAAAATGGCGACAAACATGGATGGCCAACGACAGAAACCAAGGTTGAGCTGTGCTTAGGGCATTTTTTGATGAGAGATAGAGAAGAGATTTTTTTTTCGTGAAATGTTAGACAAAGTAAAAAATTGCGGTTGTCTTCATTGGCAAAACGGTAACGTATTGGACGAAAAAAACTACAGTAAAAAAATTAAGGCTCTTATATTATTGTAAGGATATATATATATAGTTGGAGGCTATAAATTTTGTAAACTCAAAAACCGTTTGGTTGTATTTGTTTCTTAGTAAATTTTCTGCAGGTCATGTGGATGTTTTCCTAGTGGGTTTTACGACATTGTAACTTTGGTGTTCATTACTCAATCTTTACTTTATGTCGATGACTGCAATATTTTGCAAAAAATAGCATCACACATTCCCAACATATAAAGAAATATGCATCGTAGGTCCCTCTTGACAGTTTCCCTCCATTTTCTCTGTTAAACATCAGAATTGGACTACATGCACTTTCTTTCTCCAAAATAAGTGATTGAAATTGTAGAGGTAAAAATTTCAGTCCATTATTAACCTGGAATGTTCTATTTGTCTTTATGAAATATAAAATTGAAAAGTGGCTTTGTCTACTTTACCAATTTCTCCTGCCAAATTCTCACGTCGGTCATTATTGATAAGTAAAAAATCTTGTTCACACACAACGAAGAACTGATCAAGGACAGAACACAACCATGTAGCTGGTACCGTCGGTACAAGTGAAAGTGCTGGTGGGATCATCCTCAGGATATGTAAAGGCGTCCTTGCATCTGATCTTGAAAAACCTGGAGAAATGCGTTGGCCTGCACTGCCTGTTGCCGCAACAGTACTCGTTAGTCTTAAAAACCGTACACGAATCGTGGCAGCCGCCAGGAGTTTTCACTTGGGCACTGTGCAGTGATATCCGTCGCGCATCTTATGCTCTTGATACATCCATTCGAGGCACGGATAAATTGTACCGACACGTTAAACCCTTTTATCAAAGAAATGTCGTAATAATCCTTCCTGACGAATGAGTTCAGCCCGTATTCAACTAGAGTCACCAGAGCTATACCAAAGTCTTTGCATTCAAGCAAGCCGTCGCAGTCTTCGGTGAGGCACTTACCATTACCAGATGAATCAAACGTGCAATTCGTTCAACCCCAATTTTTGACTGATTTCGTTGAAGGGTAGTCGAGCGCCCATGTTTGGCAACAATCGAGACGGCGACCTCCACTGAGCAGAGAGGCGGCCCAGACCGTGTGCAGACAGTTGTTTTGAACTATGATGATTATCACATGGCTGTGCATGAAGAAACGAGGAATAAAAATTACAAAAATAGCAAAAGGAGAATTCAAGAAACTCATTTTAGCAATTGCAACTGAGGCAAATAGAACGTTCCAGGTATATAGTGGACTAACATTTTACCCCTACAATTTCAATAGCTTATTTTGGAGAAAGAAAGCGCGTGGAGTCCTATTCTGATGTTTAACGGAGAAAACGGATGGAAACTGTCAAGAGTGGCCTATGATGCCTATTTTTTCATATGTTGGGGATGTGTGGTGTTATTATTTTAGGTTATGGGCATATCCCTAATCTTTTTGAAAGATTGGGGGACCAAATATGCAATTATCCCTTAAAGTAATAAGAATCTGTTAAAAATATTTATTGGCAACTCTGAATATTTATTTAGATGTTTACATAAGTTTTGCATGCAAACAAATTGAACAATTTACAGTACTTTGATAATCTAGAAAGTGTTTTCATATTTAAAAGGTTGAGTTAGACACGTTTGTTGATGTACTTTAGGAAATCTAATTATTCTAATAAATAACAATTCTAATTGTCCAGACGGTCATAGAAAAGTTCAATATTTGTAACATTGATAGAAATTACCTATTCAACCACTTTCTAAATGTTTTATGTTAGATTTAAAACTTATAATTGGTATTAGAGCGGGTCACTCTACTTTAAGTGTTGATCCACAGATCTAGTCATGTATGGTGATGCTACTAAAATGTAAAAGTCAATGCTCTTGAAGAAAGGAAAGATCTGGACACGACATGACTTTGGAATAATTAATTCAGTCAATTCGAAATGGAAAAATCAGTCCGGCTCCCGAGCCGACTCATATAACCCAGAATTTGGGTTGGGCTAGCCCTGGTACAAACAAAACCGGGCCTATATGTCCCTTCCCGACTAGCTCGAATTTTTTTTTTTTTACTCTTTAACACTAATCACTCATTTTGTAAGTAGCCCCAATACATAATCTAAATAATATCAATCTAAAATGGCCTAAGCCAAAATCTCTAATTTAAATTGTTTTTTTTTAAACATTACTCCAAGAATCCCAATCTCTAACATAAAATTGTTTAAATTTAATTAAAATTTTGTTTAATTCAAGTTTGAATCCAAATTATGTTTGATGTGACAAGTAAATTATTTATTTTAAATTTACTTACAAGTAAATTTTTTAATTTAAGCCAGACATGTTTATATCTCAAAGAAATAAAACTAGCATACTTTTACTATTTGTATTTTTTTTTAAAAAAAGGTGTCAATAAATAGTTTACAATATTTGAGTCTTCGGATTAACGAAGAAGAAGAAGCACAAATTTGTCCGAATTTGTTCGCCCATTTTCTAGCCAAAGCAGACGTCATCTTTGTGAACGGAGACATATTCTGGCTCCTGACGTCAAGGCGGAGCTGACAGTAAGGCGAGTGAGTGGCGCGTGAATTTCGGTTGCAGATTCCTTCCAGCGGTGCGTATGGACGCGTGTGGGGGTATTCCGGTGATTGGCTAGCGGCATTGTTATCCTCGTCCTATTTCTGGTGGTCAGTTATATTTTTGGTAGTCTGAACAGATTGGACAGCGATTCGGTAGTGAACGTATTCAGCGTTTGCAAAACCTTCGTGGTTTTTCCAGCTTGTGTGGTTGCTGTTGCTGCTGGAATTCTTTTAATTTTTTTCGCATCTCTCCTATTTAATACGGACCGTCAGATTTGGTCCGCTCTGATAAATTAGCTAATCTCTTTTACATTTCAATACTAACAGGTCATTGTGTGAGGTGACCATTAGGTTTGGGGTTACCATGTGGGGTAACCATTGCTTGTTGCTAGTGAGTTTAGGAATTTACGTGCACATTATTGTGACTTGTGTTAGCTTTTATTTTAGTGCTGATTATTTGCGATACTTTATTTTTTTTGTGCATTACTATTTAGAATTGTCACATGGACTTTACTCGTTTGACAATTTTCTTGATCTGAGATCTTGAATCTCACGAAACTTGGGAATCTAAAACGGTGTATATTTAGGCCTTTAGGTTTTTCTGCATGATTATCTTGAGGTACTTGTTGGTGTGTATTCTTATTTGTTGAGATGTCTGCACATCGTTTTGACTTGAATAGCTTTACTGGTAAATGTGATTTTTTAATTTGGCAACAGAAAATGAAAGGTATTTTAGTTCAGCAAAAGATTTCAAAAGCTATTGATAATTCTTATAGTCCTACTGTTACTACGGATCAGAAAAAGAATTCTGATGAACTTGTTTATACTTCTATCATATTGCATTTATCAGACCATGTGTTTACGAAAAGTTGGAAATTTTGATTCTACATAAAAGCTTTGGAAAAAATTAGAAGAGCTTTATTTAATCCAATCTACTCCAAATAAAATTTATATCTTTGAAATTTTTTTCAACTTCAAAATTGATCCCTCGAGGGATTTGGATGACAATATTGATATTTTTAATAAGTTTGTGCAAGATATTACAAACTATGGTGAAACGGTCCCCGAAATTAACAAAGATATAATTTTGTTAAATGCCATTCCTGATTCATATAAAGAAGTCAAAAATGCAATTAAGTATGGGAGGAAGACCCTTACACCTGACATTGTCATAGACTCTTTAAAAAGTAAGGAGAGAGATTTGAAGTATAAAAGAAATGAGAGAAAAAATAGTGAAGTCCATTTTGTGATGGTAGACCTCAGTCGGGGGATGGGAGTGGAAGTGGAGGTAGGCAAAACAGTGGTAGCAATAGAAAGGGTAGAAGTCGTTCTAAGTCACATGGGAAGGCAAAAGGAAATAAATGTTACGGGTGTGGGGAAATATGACATTTCATTAGTGAATTAGTGAATGCTATAAAGAGAAGAACAAACAGAGAAGAGAAGATCAGAGAGAGATAAATGTAGTGACCTCTAGTGATGAATCTGGTGAGGTGTACATGCTTTTAAAATCTGAACTAGCTGATATTAATCTGTCTATGAACTCCCACATACATGAGTGGATTCTTGACTCCGGTGTATCTTTTCATGTCACATCTAATAAATTTTAGTTTGATCACTTGCATGAGTTGATCATGGACATGTAGTTGCATGGGGTGGAGTTGCTTATAGAATTACTGGTGTTGGTAATATAACTGTTAAATTTGACAATGGCTTTGTACATACATTAAAGAAAGTCAGATATGTTCTGCATATAGGTAGAAATTTGATTTCTTTAAGGAAGTTAGAGAGTACATATTTCATGGGTAGGCTTGATAATGGCATGATTAGAATGTGTAAGGGTGCACTTAGAGCTTTTAAAGCTATTAGGAGAAATGGAATATATATTATACATGCTGAAGTGATGAGTGGTCTAAATTTCACTATCTCTTCCATTGACGCTGATCACACACAAAAGTGACACAATAGGTTAGCTCACGTTAGTGTTAAGGGACTTAAGTTCCTTAACGACAAGGGTGTGTTTGGTAAGGATCAAGTGTCTGACATCCTATTTTGTGATCATTGTATGCTTGAAAAACATCGTAGAATATCGTTTTCATCTAGCACAGACAAGACAAATAGAGTGTTAGAATACATTCATATTGATTTGTGTGGTCCCGGGAGCAATCCCACTTTTGGTAGTAACAAATATTTTTTGTCTATTGTTGATGATTTCTCCATACGTGTATGAGTTTATCTATTGAAAGATAAAAGTGAAACTTTCATTAAATTTAAAAATTGAAAAGTTCAAGTGGAGAATCAAAAAGGTAAAAAGATAAAATATTTGTGTAATGATAATGGTCTTGAATTCTACAATGCTGACTTTGATAATTTGTGTAATGAGTGTGACATCACTAAACATAAAATTGTGCCTTACACTCTCCAACAAAATAGAGTTGCTGAAAGGATAAATCGTACTTTGCTTGATAAGATTAGATGTATGATGTTGAATTCTGGTGTGCCTAAATCATTTTGGGGTGAAGCTATTATGACTGCTTGCTATTTGACTAATGTGTCTCCTTTTATTGTTTTAAATGGTGATACACCGTATGAAAAATAGTATGGTAAATATACTGATTATTCCATAGTTTAAGACTTTTGGCTGTGTTGCTTTTTTTCATCAGAGCGAGGGAAAAATAGATCATAAGACTAGGAAATGTGTTTTCTTCGGATACCCAGGGGGTGAAAAAGGGTATAAGTTGTGGGATATGAGCCAAAAGGGTGTTAAAATCATCATTAGTCAAGAAGTCATTTTTAATGAGTTGGAAATGTCTTATTTCGAGAGTGAAAAACAGCAAGAAACCATTAGAGAATAGTCCCTAGTTAAGGTGGAGAAAGTGAGTACCCACATCCCCATAACCCTTATTGAGGTGGAGAGTGACACAAATCAAAATCAGCAGAACATAGATGTAGAAGATAACGAGGATGTGATAGAGGAAAACCCCGTTGACTAAAACATTTTAGCTGATTATCAATTGACCAGAGATAGAGAGAGGAGACCACATAGGGAACCCCAAAGACTATCCAACTTCACTGTAGCCTATGCTAGTTATCAGGAACTAGTTGATAAGGAGCCAAATACCTATGTAGAGGATATAAAGAGTGAGAAGTTCGTAGAATTGTTTAGTACCATGAAAGGTTGTTAGGAATCAAACTTGGGATTTAGTTCCTAAATCTAAAGATAAATCCATAGTTGGATGCAAATGGGTTTATAAAGTGGAAAGGAGAACCACTGAGAGTGAGCCTGTAAGATACGAGGATAAGCTAGTAGCCAAAGGACAATGGTATAGAATGTTTAATTCACATGTTTTTTTTTTTTTTTTTTTTTTGATGAATGAGTTTGATAATTGATAGTATTACCTGCACCATATCACAAATGATGATTGTGTGTATTTGTTACTTTATGTGGATGACATTGGATGGACCTAACAAAAAAATGATAAACGAAGATAAATGTAGAATTAAGTAAAGAATTTGACATGAAATACAACATTCTAGAAGGTTCATTGGTATAAAGATTGATAGAGATATGTCAAATTCATGCTTATTTGTATCAAACTACTTGTGCTTAAAATTTTGAAGAAATTTGGCATTGTTAATTGCAAACCCACTTCTGTACCTCTTGGTAACCAATTTATCTTGTCTGAGGAACAAGATAAGAAAAAGGAGTTTATGAGTAAAAACTCCTACTCAAATGTTATTGGCTCCGTTATGTACTTGATGTTTTGCACTAGGCCAGTCTTGGCCTTTACTGTTAGTATTTTAAGCATGTACATGTTTGATCCCGGTCCTAAATATTGGGAAGCTTTAAAGTTGTTGCTTAGGTATTTGAAGGTTTATAACCTTGCAGATATGGGCACTAAGGTGTTAACAATGGTAAAATTTAGAAGTTGGCTTATACTTATAAACTTCAGTAAAGATATGTAAAGTTCCAATGTGTTTGGAATCTTTTTTAGCAACTACTAAGCTATTGTTATTTTTGGGGTTTGCAGATATATTTGGATCTAGGTGGAATTTTTTGGGATTTTTGTGATCTCAAATAAACCAGGGGCAATAATGATTAATAGGACCCGTTATTTCTTCATAGGCTTTGAGCCCATGATTGAAAGATAATTGTATAGTCCACTCCACAATGTGTCAGCCCAAATTAATGAAAGACGTGTGTGGGTCATTTGGAGGTTTTAATGTACCTTTAGTAGTTGCTCAGTAACCCAGTGTGTTTAACCAGTCTATGATATATATATATATATATATATATATTAGGGGTATAATATAATATAGGTTATTATATTATTACTATATACACGTATATATTTATATATTATACATATATATATTCTTGGTTTTGGGCAGAAAATAACAGCAATATTACCACCATTATACCACACGTGAATTAAGTGGGTCTTCAACCAAACTAGAAAAAAAAAGCTTCAGCCATTATTTCTTAGTGAAATTGTAGCCCACTTCATTCCATTAAACACTGAGCTCAGATTTATAATCGTTCAACAGAAAATACTTAAGTTGTTACTCGACCCATTTTCAGGGTGATAGTTCCCGACACAGATTCGAGTTCTCTATTCGTTCATTCTCAAACTCCCAACTCACCGAGATATTTGATCAATTAAATTGATCTCACTCATTGGTGAATCAAAAAATCATCAAACTAACTAAAGGATATACATAATCATGTCAAGGGATTTAGATGAAATATCCGGTGATCAAGTAGAATTTAATTCTTCGCACAGTCATACTTTATAATTAAATTTGACCCGTGGTCCGTTCAATACACTCCAAGTGTACTAGTGTCACCATTAAACCATTTCTGCGATAAGGACAAGCATACCCGAATGATTAAATAGTCAACACCACAACCTTTCGGTACAAGGTGCCAACCCTCATACATTAGTTGTGAATAATTTTATTCATGATCAAAATATAAGTTGTGTCACACTATACTTTTCAACGCAAATACCCAACTTATATAATCACAAGTGATCATTGGCACTTTATTTACATACTCAATATTAAATAAATGCAATAATAATAAATGAATATAAACAAAAGTTTTATTCAATATAAATTATCATTTCATCACAACAAAATTATACTATTTGGGTATACAATCCAACAATTTTCTCACTTGCCATAGAGTATAATCTTAAAATATAAATCCATGAACCCAAATGGTGAAGAATAAACCAGCATATATTTCTTTATTCTCTAACAATACTTAAGGATCCGTCTGGACTGATAATGACTTATCATATCAACATCATAACAAATGTAAAATCTAGTACACAGCATAACATACATGAGACTACCATTGCAAACGCATAAGGTATTCTACTCATGTCCTTTATCTCTTCAAGAGTTTCTTTGGGAATACTCTTAGATAGTTGAATTCCATGTTTGAATGGCAAATTGCCCTTTTTGGAATCTTGCATAGAAAATCTGACAAACATCTTTGTCAAAATATGTTGCTTGGGACAAAACTATCAGCTTGTTCTATCGATCTCTTAAGATCTAAATGCCTAGAACACAACTATCTTTGTCCAAATCCTTCATATCGAAACTGTTGAGCCAACCACACTTTCATAGATGATGACATTCCTATGAGTATAATATCGTCCACGTAAAGCACCATAAAAATTACCATTTTGTCCATAGCCTCCTTATATGAATTCGAATAATCTACTTATTATACGGAGATCGCCTGTTTGGATTCTCCTACTAACAAGTATCTAGAAGGTTTTCTGATGATCCTATGACTTTGTCTAAGGAACAATATATCTTGAATCATAACATTTTCATCAATGTTGGTATCACCTTCAGGTGACACAAATACCTCATCATTACATTGAACATTTTCTTGATCTATGAGATTAGATGATAAATTATTTCTTCCACTCAGATAACGTTCTCTAGGTGTTTGCGATACCATAGGTCGTCTGTCACTAGGTTGTGTTTCAGGAATTAATGTCGTGGAATTGCTCCCACTCATTTCTTCCAATCATTTCTTTTCTGACCTCATTTGAAACACTTGTCTTTCGACTTTCCATATGTTTTGGTCTTATTGACTTCCTGCTTCTTGCTAGCTTTCTTCTTTTTCTTTCCACATCTGCCTTTCAACTTAGAAATAGATGAGCTACCAATAGCTGCACAAGCATCGCCATCCTTAGCTTTAAAACCACTTTCCACATTTTGCATTCATTAGCCCAGTCAATGACATATCCATCTTGTGTAAGTGATAGTCCACAATAAACTGTGAAAAATATATCATGTAGAGATTTCAATACAATTTCGACCTGAGTATCTGCATCAATAGTTGTACCCAGATTCTCTGCTACATTGAAGTGTCCAATCATAGTCAACATATGATTTTTCACTAGCGTTCCGATTTTCATACAGATGTTGTGTAAAGTACGAATGACTTCAAATCGAGCTCTTCTACTTTGATGTGCAAACATGTTCTTGAGATTTTTCATTATGTCATAAGAGGTTTCAAAACTGTCATGCTTCTGCTGTAACACATTTGGCATATGCATCAATGCCAAAATATAACAACGAGCCAACTTGTCTGCAACCACCCACTTATTATAAAAATCCATCTTGGCCTTGCTTTCAATCTCAGTAAGTTGCTCAGGCCAAACTTCATCGAGCACAAAATCAATTTTCTTAACAGTGAAAACAATCGTTAGGTTACATTTCCAATCTACATAATTTTTTCCAGTAAGTTGGTTTTGTTTTAGGATAAGAAAAAATGGACTGAGAGACATTTTGCTGAAAAATAACAAAAATTATTGTATATTAAAATTGAGCAACAAATTTAACATATGATGCATGAATGCACATGTAGATCCATCAAATTACAATAATGTAATAACTACTTGATCATTGTGATCCAACATGCCCCTCTATAGGAAATGTCATTGTGTCCGTTGATTAAGTTGAGGCCCTCCTACTAGACAAATCATACCTGACAATAAATGCCTAGATAAATTCAGTATCGCTTTATTTGGTCACCAAGATCATAAACGAGAGTCTCTGTATGAGGTTCGTAGATGATCTCGATTTGAGTGTACAACATTTGTACAGATCTCCAGATACTTGAAAAACAATCTTGTCATCTATAGAATGATCTCAAACTATATTATATCTAGACAATCTTACTAAAAAGGAATCTAATCAAACAACCTGAATCACATAGCCTTCCTATAGGGAGTTCGTTGCGTTACCGGCACAAGGCTAACGTATTCTGTTTCTTATGGATTGACAAAAAGAGACCATGAATTTTTATTTAAATAAATACTATATCCCACTCAATAATTTAAGATAATAAATTTTAATTTAAAATATTATCAACTCTCCACATTAATTAAATTAGCATACAGTTTAATTATTACGAACTTCCCTTTCTAACAAAAAATTAATGTAAATTAAATTAATCAAAGAAAAATCGTTATTTCAATAAATGCATTATATTGTAAGTTTCACGAGTGACGTAAAAATTAATTTTATATGTCATTATTTACAAAATAATAATATTTCAAACAAATATTTAAAGCATACATTAACAATAAATTAACAATTATTTGTGGCCCAAAACAATACTCAAAAATAAATTAAAAACTAATTGTGCCAAAGCCCAATATTTAATTTGAAACTTCATCCCAAAACCTTGCTTCAATTACCAGACAAGTCCAAAGAACAATAGAAACCAAACACCCAAGAACAGGAACTTGTTGCCAAACATGTTCAGCTATTCCAGCAACCAACACATGGACCTTATTCTTTCTTAAGACTTTCTTGCCAAAAAAATCAACCACCATCGGAAAACACCAAAGCCTGGAACACATCAATCCGGAGAACACCCCCGGATCTGCGTGGCCGCCCGCAAATCTCAGATATGCACAGCGTGTCAACCACGTAGATATGAGATATGCTCAGCCGCATCAGAGCACTGCACCCAGTTGCCCAGATTCAAGATCTATGCAGCCGTCTGTCAGACATATCCATAATCTGTACGGTCGTGCTAGTGCACATATGCGGCTAGATCTGTATAGCGGTCGTTCTCATCTGTTCGATTTTTTTTGCCCATTCATCAATCTTCAATTATTACAAAAATTAACTAGTCCCCATTTTAAGGCTCACATTTTAAATCTATTTTGTAATTAAAAATTAAATTAAGATAATGAAGTCGTAATCCACCGATCCTGTTACATGCTCGAAATAACGAAATACAATGAATAAGTGGGGGCCACAAAATAATTGAATCAAAGTATAAAATAATTTTAATTATTCAATCAACATATAAACAAATAACCATAGATTTCGCTCGACTAGAATATGCAATTATCATATCCAGAAAGTATAACAAACATATGAACGATCTAGACTGCTCTGATACCAATTGTTGGAAACTGGCACGAGAATTAGCTAGAAAATAAAAAAAAAATCTTTAATTCAATAAATCAGTATCTTTCCTAGGCGTTCACATGTTTACTATAATTAAATACTAATAGTTTAGTATTTTACCTGAATTGATAAAAGATACTGGATCTTGATTTGATTTACGAAATTCTCGCTTTTGATTCACGAACATAGTGCTCCCAATGTTAAAGTCTTCTATGATATTATCTCAAGTATAGATTACACCGGCGTGTGGGCCACCATTTAATTGAATAAAAACTAATTTCTGGACTGAACATATTTAAAAAAATCAAGAAGTAAAATTCAAGTCACACAAGATTTAAGAAATTCTCTTTTTTTTTTCTTAATTGTTGAAATGGATATCACATGCAATGTGATATAAATAAGATAAGAGTCATAATTGCAAACAAAGACAAATGCCATAATTGCACCCAAGTTTAATTAGCTTATGATTGATTTAATTACATATGTAATTTATGAACTTTTATCACAATTATAATCAAGTCCAAAACTTTCATAGTAACTGAATTAAGCCCAAAATATTATACAGCTACCATAGGGACCTGTTCGAACATATATTTTCCAAGCTCGAATAATTAGATTGTCTAGTCAACACTAGATCGTCTGATCTAATTATTAATCTCTTGCTTTTTCCACTAAATGCAAAAGACTACACTTTCAGATTATATAAGATTACAGAAACTGTAATATTTTTCTCTGACATACCATATATATATTTCATCACTGTCCAAGATCCAATAATTATGTATGAGTATAAATGACCGTTTTTCTCTTATAATTATTCTCACTAACTTTAAGTTATATTTTCTTCAACAGTCATGTGAACTAATTTACAGATATTGAAGTTTAGATGTTGCTAAACACTGAACTCAGATTTATAACTGTTCAACATAAAATATTTAAGTTGTCACTCGACTTATTTTTCAGGTTTATACTTCGCTCATTCTCAAGCTCCCAACTCACCGAGATATTTGATCAATTAAATTAATCTCACCCATTAGTGAATCAAACAACCATCAAACTAACGAAAAGATGTACACAATCATGTCAAGGAATTTAAATGAAATATTCGATGATCAAGTGAAATTTAATTTTTCGCACGGTCATGCTATATAATTAAATTCGACACTTGGTCTGTTTAATACACTTCAAGTGTACTAGTGTCATCATTAAAATATTTCTGCGATAAAGACAAATCGCATAAACAAATGATTAAATAGTCAACACTACAACCTTCCGGTACAAGGCGCCAGCCCTCATATATTAGTTGTGAACAATTTTATTCATGATCAAACTATAAGTTATGTCACACTATGCTTCTCAATGCAAACACCAACTTATATTATTAGAAGTGATCATTGACACTTTATTTACATACTCAATATTAAACAAATGCAATAATACTAAATAAATACAAACCAAAATTTTATTCAATATAAATTGTCATTTCAACAAAAAAAAAAATTATACTATTTGAACATATAATCCAAACACAAATAGCTTCTATATGTGTCAACAACATATTAGCATGTCGACTACAAATCCACAATCAACACAGCAAAAACAAAATCAGTGATGATAAATGATTTTTATTTTCCTCTGAGCACAGCGGCGACAGTGGTGGAGACATGCAAAAGGTGGCGGGGCTTTTTCCCTCTATGTCCACTCCGGCGTGATAATCAATATATGATTAAAGTATTTGTGCTAAATAGCAATATGGAGTGTATAAGAGTTGTGTGTTCCATTTTTACCTGGGGGGTTGGCCTCTATTTATAGGGATGACCTGCAGTTATTGATGATAAGTGTCATTTCATCTCCCTTATTTGATAAGGGTGTCCTTTCATCTCCCTCGTTTGATAACGGGTGTCCTTTCATCTCCCTCATTATTATGAGTTAATGAGGGATGTTTCGTTTTCCCGATACTGGTGGTAACTGTCATTCCATGGGTCACCTGCCTGGCTAATCTGATGATAGATGGGTTATTACAGTCTATCTGTCAGAAACGTGCTCATGAGACCAACGAGGTGGGCAAGTTGGTGAGACAGGCGAGTCGTTGAGGCGGGCGTGTCACCATAGATAAATAACATACAGCAACTGTCATTATTTATATCATCATAAGCCCATGTACTTTTCATAGACTACTTTTCATTTACTGTTGTCAATGGGAAGTATAAATAACTACTGTACCTGCTCTTCTTTAACTTTTTCATACAGAGGCTCATCGCCTTGATTTTTAGACATATGCTCATCGCCTTGTTTTTTTGACAGAGGCTCATCGTCTTGATTTTTAAACATAGGCTCATCACTTTGTTTTCTTGACAGAGGTTCATCGCCTTGTTTTTCTGACAGAGACTCATCGCCTTGATTTTTAATCAAATGCTCATCGCCTTGATTTTTAAACATAGGTTTTTTTTTTTTTTTACAGAGGCTCATCGCCTTGATTTTTAAACATAGGTTCATCGCGTTGTTTTCTTGATAGAGGCTCATCGCCTTATTTTTCTAACAGAGGCTTATCGTCTTGATTTTTAATCAGAGGCTCATCGCCTTGTTTTTTGGACAGAGTCTCATCGCCTTGATTTTTAAACATAGGCTCATCGCCTTGTTTTTCAGACAGAGGCTCATCGCCTTAATTTTTAATTAAAGGCTCATCGCCTTGATTTTTAATTAAAGGCTCATCACCTTGATTTTTTAGACAGTAGCAACTGGCCTTATTTCTCAGATAGTAGCAGCTGTCATTGTTTTTGAGCATCTGACTATGTTTTTCAGATAATGGTAGCTGGTCTTGTTTTTCAGACAGTAGCAGCTGTCATTATTTTTGGGCACCTGTCCTTGTTTTTCAGACAGTGGCAGCTGGTCTTGTTACAGTAGTAGCTGTCACCTTGAAATTTTTTTTTGGGCGAGGTCGTCCGCCTAGAGGTGAGCTCGCCTCACCTGGTCGCCCGCCTAGAGTGAGCTCGCTTTGAATTTTTTTATTTTTTATTATCTCAGCTCTCTGGGTGAGCTTGCCTGGTTAACTTGTCTCGGCTTGGGCGATGTTGCCTCGTCTTGGGTGAGCTTACCTCTATTAATTCGAGGTTCGGGCTCGTCCTGAATCTTCATTTTGTTAGACTCATGTTCATTTCGATCTTTCATACTTTTGGTAATGAGATAGGCTTCTTTAGCGTCCACATACTTATCTCCTCTATTGAGTAACTCATGAATCGTATTCGACGAGTTTTTGGAGAGTGGCATCTTGAAAAGACGACTTCTAGTTCCACTCATCATGGCAGTGACTACAGCAGACATCTGCAAATCTTTGATTCCCTGCGTTGCTCTATTGAACCAGGCAATAAAATATTTTAGCAGTTCGTCCTTGTCCTGTGTCAATTGCATCAGACTGATGGCAGTTTTTTTAACACGTTTGTTGCTGGCAAAGTGGGCAAATGTACGGATCGATTTTAAGAGAAGAGTAGCTACCCAGTCCCTGGCCTCGCGCCTAAGTGTTGACGAAAAAGCCCTGCACATAATCGCATCTGGGGTGGCTTGCAACCTCATCAAGTCAACAAAAGACCTGAGGTGATCGACAGGATCAGAAGATCCGTCGTACTTCTCCATTTTTGACTATTTGAAGTCTCGTGGCAAGGGGACTACCATCACTTCTACGGAAAAAGGGTTTTCTTCCAACACTATGGATTGTTGTCTACTACTTTTATGGGACATAGCCTCAGCTATTTGGTGACCCATCATTTCTTCTAATCTCTGTTCCAGGCTTAACACTGGTGTCTCAATCAGCGTAGGCGTGGGCATCCATAACGGTTGCCCCCAGTATAGATTTGGTCCAGATGTCAATGAATGGAAGTGGGGTGCGAAAGGTGGAGCTAAAGAAACTGGAGCCTGCAGTGGAGCTGCTGTTGGCGGTGTTTCCATTGTTGGAAAGTTAGAAGTCTGGGGAGGAGCCCCTAGCGGTGAGGGCCCTATCGGTGGATGGGTAGGACCCTGGAGCAGAGCCTCTGGTAATGAAGATCCTACCGGCAGAGGGTTAGAACCCTGTGGTAGCTGAGAAACCGTAGCGTTCCGATCTTGGAGTAGAGCCGTTAAGGCCGCCACCTGAGCTTGCAGTGCCGTGAGTTGAGTGGCAGAGACAAATTCTTGTGGTGGGTAATTAGTGGCGGCGTTGGACTCGATGCCTACATCCCCGACAGGGGCTGGTGGAGCGGTTACATTCCTAGCTCTTCTGGTTCGAGCCATAACTTCTTGTGCGGTTTCTCATAGACGGCGCCAATTGATGATAAATGATTTTTCTCCTCCTCTGAGCACGACGGCGACAATGGTGGAGATCTACAAAATGTGGCGGGGCTTTTTTCCTCCGTGTCCACTCCTGCGTGATAATCAGTATATGATTAAAGTATTTGTGCTAAATAGCAATATGGAGTGTATAAGAGTTGTGTGTTCCGTTTTTACCTGGGGGGTTGGCCTCTATTTATAGGGATGGCCTGCAGTTATTGATGATGGGTATCCTTTCATCTCCCTCATTTGATAAGGGTGTTCTTTCATCTCACTCGTTTGATAACGGGTGTCCTTTCATCTCCCTCATTATTACGAGTTAATGAGAAATGTTTCGTTTTCCCGATAACTGGTGGTAACTGTCATTCCATGGGTAGCCTACCTAGCTAATCTGATGATAGTTGGATTATTGCAGTCTATCTGTCAGAAGCATGCTCATGAGATTAACGAGGTGGGCAAGCTGGTGAGGCAGGCGAGTCGTTGAGGCGGGCGTGTCACCATAGATAAATAACATACAACAACTGTCATTATTTATATCATCAATCAGGTAAATTGCAAAGTATGAACAAATATAATCTCGTTTGCATTGTGGCGAAGTTGGAAAAATCAGAACAAACTGCTTAAAATTTGAGAACAGAAACAATCAGACTAAGATTAGCAATATACTTAGGGTGTGTTTGATTGGCACATTTTCCATGGAAAATATTGTCAAATCTAACACTTTTATTTTCCCACTTTGTTGTTTGATTGGCCATGGAAAAGGAACTACATTTTCTAGGTACAATCATTTAAAGCATGAATTTGCCTTCTTTCTTAGAAAATTTTTTCTTACCTAGATAGTGGAATTGATTTTCCCACTTCCATGGAAAATATTTTCATTTTCCACCATTTTTCCATGCTAGTGTGTTTGATTGGTAGCATGGAAAAAGGGTGGAAAATGAAAATATTTTCCATGTAAGGAGGAAAATAAATTCTACTATGTAGGTGAGAAAATATTTTCCTTGAAAGTGGGTAAAAATGTGCTTTAAATGCTTGTACTTAGAAAATTCATTTTCTTTTCCATGTGCAATCAAACAACAAAGGTGGAAAAGAAAATTTTTGAATTTGACAATATTTTCCATGAAAATAACATTTTCCATGGAAAATGTGCCAATCAAACACACTCTTAAAATTGTCTCTATGCTATTAAACGTGTTTTTGCACTATGCTATTAAACCTGTTATTGCACCAAAGCATGTGCCTGAATGAGTAAAAATGACTAACCTGTTTTGTCATACATGCTTCTCTCATAACTAGATGCATGATACTTTGATAGTGGTCGAACCCAACACATGATATAAAAGAGTTTTACTATTTGTTGCACTTCCACTTCCACTTCTACTTCTACCTTCATTTTTGGGTGAAACATTTGGCCTAATTAGACTAAATCATTATTTACCACGTAAGCATGTATAAGTGGAAGTGTACAAGTAATAAAATTCGATATAAATTATCTCATTTCTGACAATTCTAGTAATTTTGATATTTTTTTATTATGGAGAGACATGTGCTCAAAACTCGTAGCTTAGATATTTTTTAGAGCTTGTTCAGTTTCTATTTTGTGCCAAAAAATCTAATTTTTTTTTTTTGCTTAACAATGTTGATTTTTTAAAGTTTTTGAAGGTGAAATGACTATTTTATCTTTAATCAACACAATACTATTTCAAAATAGTAAAAACAATATAGTCATTTTACTCTCAAAAACTTTAAAAAGTCAACATTATCAAACCAAAAAATGAATTTTTTAACACAAAATGAAACTGAACAAGCTCTTAGGCATGTCAATAAAGGAATTATCTTAAACTTTGAGCATTGTAGTGGAAGTCTTGTTCAAAATTGATGGGCATTTCGAACTCTTAAACTTATACATAGAGCATGTTTGGTAACTATTTTTTCTTAAAAAAAATCTATTTTTTTTGCCTATAATTTTTGACTTTTCAAACTTTTATACTACAAAAAAATTTGAAAAATCAATAAAGTACCCAAAAAAATATATTTTTCCTCAAAAAAAAATTACATCGAACATGTCTATAGCATACACATATTATATGAGTAAACTGCATGTATTGTCCCCAACATTTAGCTTCGGTTGCACTTTGGTCACAATTCCTTTTTCTCCGCATTTAACTCTCCAACCTTCAATGGTCAGATTGTCTCAGTCCAGATTTGGTATTAAATTTGTCAAAAAGACAATTTATAGATTCATAATTTTTTGCATATCAAAAATAAAGACAATGATACTTAATTTGGATTAGATAGTAAATTTTTCTTTTTACCTTCCGTTTAATATTAATTTGAAAATTTAAAAAGGTAATATTCATTTATTTGTTGTACAATATTTTAATTATACTTAATATCTTTAATTATTGCTTAATATGGTACTCATATCCTAACATTTTTTAATCACTTTCTTTCTTAATTTTATTAATTAGTACATTTCGTATTTGATAAGTGATAACGCTTTTCATCCAAAAAAATCTATTAGGAAGACATAAAACGACTTATTTTTTCATCATATAATTAATAAAATAATAAATACAAAAGTGCGACAAAATATTTTTTTTTTTTCATTTCAAAACACGCAATAAAATAACTTGACAACAACCATCATTAAGGATTACTAGTGTGAGCACGTGCGAAACGTGATGTCTCGTTAATTAAGAACGCAATAGTGTTTATTATATCTTCATTTTACGAATTGACTTAATATTGGTAATCTAAGTGAAAAAAATTAAATATTAAAAAATTAGTCAATTGAAACCTAAATATAAGCATAATTATAACTTAAAACCTAGTTTACTAAAATTCATTACAGTAAATAACTCAAACATATAATAAAATTGAATTCAATTTAGTTCATAAAAGTCACTATTATTAAGTACCATTTTCTTCGAATTTTCATTCCTTCTTAGGGATGACAATTTGATCTGCCCTTTGCCCCATCCCCGTTTAGAATTTCCCCGCCCTGGATAATCAGGTATTCGGGGCGGGGATAATTGCCCTGAGTCGGGGTTGGGGCGGAGCTACTCCACCTCGAACCCGTCTCGAAATTTTTTTTTTTACTTTTTAAATTTTTAAAAATATTTTGATGAAATGAGCGTTGAAGGAGTCAAACTCGAGATGTGAAGATTGATTCACAATTTCTAACCACTAAACCAAGACCTATTGATTTACATTTTTTTTTTCATTTTGTTTAATAAACATATTATACACAATTTGTTTTTTAAATTCTAACCATACCATTTAGAATTAACTTTAATTCCTCATTTCATAATTCATAATTTCATATATTTCCCTAAATGAAAATCACGGTTACAAAAAAAAAATTAAACGGGGTAGTAAGCCGCCTCGCCCCAGATCCCGACCCACTCCGGAGAATGGGGCGGGTATGGGGGTGAAAATTCTCCGGCAGGGTGGGGCGGCCCCGACCCGTCTAGTTGCCATCCATTTTCCTCATCAAAGTTTGAGTTTATTCATTTATAATATTTTAATCACGTAAAGAAAGTTGAATACTTTTACATTAAGAAATTTCACATTTGTTCTATTATAAGACTTTTAGCATAAGTATCTACAACAACATCTACATATTAATTTTAAATTTTGTTCAAATAACTTAATTAAAAGATAAAGAGAGGATTGAATTGAGCTTAAGTCATAAAAAATTTTAGTTTTCAAGAACGACAAATTAGGCTTCTTCGGTAAGTGTACCAATTCAATCATCACGGTGTTTAGTGGCAAAATAAAAAGTTTATAATTTTTTTTTGTTACTTTAGATGAAGCTCTGAAGATAATCAATAAATTAATTGATCAAGTCGTTTCATGTTCGAATTAAAACTCTTAAAACAACATAATCTATATATATTAAAAAAGTGAATTGATTGTGGGTAATATTCATAGGAATGCGTGCCCAGCTATTTTTCTTTTTTTTTTTTTTTTACTTTTCCCTAACTCCTATCCTCTGTTTCATTTTCATTTTTTTTCTAATTATATATTTTTTCAGCCTAAGTTTTTTTCAACATTTCGTCATTTTTTTTCGTCTTTCTTTGGTTGTCTTGTTCGTCTTCCTTCTGACTTTAGTCATGCCTTTTGAAAAATTGCCCAAAATGTTTTCAGATATTTTTATTATTTTGGATACCCAATCAAATATTATTTTTGTTTTTCTCCAAATAGAAGCTATCCAAATTCCTAATAACTTAAACTATTGAAACAAAATTCATTTTCACACACACACACACACACACACACACACACACACACACACACACACACACATATATATATATATATATATATATATATATATATATATATATATATATATATATATTAAGCTCTAGGTTTGGCCTCTTAGGCAGAGACATAGTAACATATATCAAGCAACCCACTTTGAACTTCAAAATTATTTACAATCGAAACAAATTTCCTTCAATTAATTACTTATATTAAGTTAGCAACACGTTGATCAAGATTACAAGAAATACATATATTTAATTCATTTTTTTCTATCGATTACTTAATCAAATTACAATTAAGTCCAAAAAACTTACCCACAAGCACAAAATCTTGCACTTCGTAAGAAAAAAGAGAAAGTGAATACTACTCTCAAGGTAGAAAGTTACTATAGTAGAGAAATAAAATATATGCATGAGTACAACCCTGTCCGATATACCAAGAAAATAAAATCACTAATTAACAACTTATGCCAATCTATAAAAAGCATTTTTACTACTTATTACTACTGCAAGTTCACAAGAAATCTTATGCATATCTCACGACATTCGTTTGATTTAAACTTTTTTTAAATATTTGTTACATTAGAATGATTAAAATTAAATTGAAAAATTGAAATAATTTACAAAGTCGGGTCATAATGAGGATAAATATGGAATAAGTTTAAACTTTAAAATAATAAAATAATCTTGTGAGATCTTAATTGAAGTATTAAGTTATAGGATTTGTATTAATCAATTATGTTAGTGAACTACACATCATTCATTACATCATCAAAAAATGAAGAACGTTCTTGTTAAAAATCAATTGAAGCTATATCGCTCACCTTTAAATAATACGTACTTTTTTCCATAAGTTTTAATATATGTTTTATAATTAAAAAATTCACTAACAATGACCACACTATTAAATATTTAATTAAAATACAACACGTGCCTTGCACTTGAATTTCACTAGTTTCTAAAAGTAAATAAATCATGTTGTAATTGTTAATTAAGCATGCTAGTGGAAGTTGTATGTATTTGATGCAAGTTAGAGATTGTGGCAAAAATGGGCTATAAAAGTGTAAAAAAGTAAACAAGTCAATAAACATATAAATTACAATTAAAATTGTTCCACAACTATCCGTGTGTAAAAAGTAAAATCTTAAATACAAATTTCTAAAGCATTAAATAGAGTTTACATTGCTAATGTGCAAACAAATCATTTTCAAAATTAATACTCTAGAGTTGTACTAATATTTCAAAAGGAAAATGACAATAAAATTATATACGTCATTTTATTATTTATTTAGAGACTATTTGCGCCAATTTTCCTAAAAATTAAGTTAAAA
The DNA here is from genome assembly GCA_030279155.1 of Forsythia viridissima. NCBI lineage: Eukaryota > Viridiplantae > Streptophyta > Magnoliopsida > Lamiales > Oleaceae > Forsythia > Forsythia viridissima. Next base: position 25,847,233 of record CM059033.1, read on the forward strand.
TATGAAGAATACAATTGAAGTTCTAATATTTGTAGTTAATAAACGAATAGCTCAATTAAATAAAAGTATTTGAATATCAAATTTGTGATACAATTATTATTCATTTTATGTTGTAACAATAAAATAAAATTTTAAAATTTAAATAATATAATTACTTAATAATAATAAAATAATTTTATTTCACATATTTATTAATAATTATAAGCTTAAATTTTAGTTATTTTATAATAGTTCGTAAAATATATAAAAAATATAGTACAATATCAAGTTGGTCAATAAAGTGTCAATTAAAAAAAAAGAATGCGTTAATATTTTTAAGTTTTTATAAAATAAAATAAAATTATTGGACTCATTTGCACCTTTTACAAAGATTAGAAATCTAATTACAATTTTTTCTAATTAAAACTAATGTCATATTTGTTTTTTTTTATCAAATAAGGACTAATTCTGCACAAAACCACATAGGTTATAGGTCTTCTGTGTAAAAAATAAACATTAAGGATGATTTCTGCACTAAGGATAAATGTGAGCTTTTGGTTGACTATTTTGAATAGTAAACCAAACATCCACACTTTTAATATAGGTAGGACATGTGTTAATTAATATAAGTAAGATAAAAATTCGATGGAAGAAAATTAAAAATATAAATACTACAACAAACAATTAAAATATGGGAAATTAGCACGTTTCGTCCCTATCCTTTAGGTCTATTGCGCAAATCGTCCATATCGTTTGAACTTTGGCACTTGGGTCCTTAAATCATCAATTCTTTGCGCAAATTGTCCCTACTGTCCAAATCTGTCAATTTTTGCTGTTAAATAAGCGTGTACAGTGCACTCTCTCAATTTTTGAAGGACAATATCGTCAAATCATAAATTTCACTATTACTCAACCACTACCACCAAGAAATCCATACTTCCAGCCATTATCTCCTAACTGGTTCGTTCTTAGATAATGAAAAAGTGTTACATTATTGAGCTAGAACAATCCCTTCACAAAAGCATCCACAATCTGTCTCTGTGATTTAAGTATCATCTCATTACGCTTTAATTCCATTTCCATTCTGTTTCCATTTCTCTCGCCATTTCCATCTTTTCTTTTTCCATCTTCACCAATCCTTCTCCCAATAACTTGATTGATTCAACCATTTCCTCCACTGGATTCCTCACTCTCTTAGTCTCACTCATGGCTTTTCCTGGATTCACACTCCCTCTGAAACCCCAATATTCTTCATCGCCATTGTTAAATTCAGGATTCATTCTTCTATCGGGTTTTTCGAACTTCTTGATTCTTAATCCTGGGAGGATCATATCTTGATTTCCCGAGAATTTCATAAGAAACCCACTGTTGTTGAAATTAGTGTTGGATTTCTCGAAATTTTTGTCAGAATTCTTTGTTTTAAACTTTAGAGGAACTGAAAATCCTCCCATAGTCTTTTCAGAACGAAATTTAGTTCCAAAATCAGTATGATCCTCGTCTTGCTCTAGATCATGCTCCTCTGTATTGTCTCACATGTCCAAGTATGAAGAATAGTCTGAATTTTTAGCTTTAATCCTGCTGTCCAAGCAAAAATCAGGCCTTGAATCGACATTATTCTTTCATTTGAGCTTCAATTTCAGTATGCTCTGATAGAGAAATGTTTTCAATAGGGCAAAATTATTTATTTTGTCACCCGATCCAGTATCGGCCGAGGGAGGGTCAATTCCATTCTCCATGGCATATATGTAATCAAAGAAGAACCAAAAGGAGATGAAGCATTTGGCGGGATAGGGATATGAGAAAGACTGCTGCTTCTCAGCGCGATAGCGCTGGCGGAGCTTCTCCATCTTGTGGCAGCATTGCGCAGAAGTCCTGGGAATGGAGGCGTCAGAGAAGCGGCTGTTGATGATGGCCGCCACTGCATCCCAGTCCGCCGTGCGCAGGTACCATCTACAGAGTGCATAGTGGCGAGGGAACAGTAATGGAGCATAAAACGAACCAGTTAGGAGATACTGGCTAGAAGTGTGGTTTCTCGGTGATAGTGGTGGATAAATAGTAAAATTTATGATTTGACGAAATTGTCCTTCAAAAATTGAGAGAGTGCACTGTACGCGCTGATTTAATGTTAAAAATTGACAGATTTGGGCGGTAGGAATGATTTGTGCAAAGAATGGGTGATTTAAGGACTCAAATGTTAAAGTTCAAACGATATGGACGATTTGCACAATAGACCTAAAAGATATGGACGAAACATCATAATTACCTTTAAAATATAGTATACTTGTAGTATCTCCAATTATACTTATAGTATATTTGTAATATCTTCAATGTTATAAAATTATATACGTCATTTTGTTATTTATTTATCTTAGAGCATCTCCATTCCAACGCTAAAATGGATTGAAAAACTTCTCCAATAGAACGCATATCTCTACGCCATTTTGAGGAGATGAACAGTGGCACATCATTTGTAGATATGGAGATGAGTTTGTTGTGATATTTATTCAAGTTTTACCCTTCTGTGGCTGAAGCAAAAATTTATTTTTTCTTTTGTATTCTTATTGATTTAGATTTTATTATTCTTGTGATATAAAGCGATTTATGTTTATTTTAATTTGATTATTATTTTTATTGACACAATAAATTGTATTACGAGTACTAAATAACAACTACTAAATATATTCAAAAATAAAGAGGCTCACATTGCACTTTGAAATGCATTGATTGATCATTTGTGGGAAGAATATACTAATTTGGAGAATTAATTGACAAAATTAATTATGTTTTATTTTTTTTATTTGTATCTGTCCAATTTTTTAAATTTTTTATGCTAAATATTTTTTTAAATTGTGATATTGAGTATCATGCATTTTCTTATTTTTTTAAATTAATGCAATAATTACGAAAATTAAATGTATTTTAAAATTTATATATTTAACACAAATACACCATTTAATTAAATAATTTTTGAACTAAATTATTGTTAAGAATTAAAAATATAAATATATGAGAATAGACAATATTCATTTAGTGCAACATTTGAAGTAATAAGTTGGAGATGACATATGGATTTGGTGTGAAAGTTACACCATTTTAGTACAAAAATTACTCCAATTTGAAGATATGAGTTGGAGATGACTTTAATTTTTATTCAAGTTTTTTCAGCAATTACATACTTAAAGCACAATAATTTTAAAATTTTCTCTTATAAAAAATTTAATTGGCATAACTATAATTATATATTTAATATGCTAAATTAATTATTATTTAATAAATTTACTGGACGTATTTGCATTTTTTGCAAATGTTAGAAATTCAATTATAATTTTTTAAAATTAAAACTAATTAATATATATATCTCTAAGTTTGTTCATAGTGAGAAAATGGTTCATAATATTTGTTTTTTATACAAATATTCCTTACTTATGTATTTTTATAAAAAAAAAATTATATACATACATATATATATATATATATATATATATATATATATATATATATATATATATATATAGGGAAGTATGGACAAGTCTTAGTGGAGGATCAGACATTTCAGCGAGATCCTTTTCTTTTGTTGGGAAAAGATGATCAGGGAAATTCCCAAGAAATAATTGACATCTAAGGAAATCAATCCTATTTTGAAGTATCAATCTTTTGACATATCGATTTTGGAGGCATGGAAATAAATCTATTGACAAAATATCTACTCTTGGAGTAAACATAAATCGATTGAGGTCATCAAGTAGCTCAAGATCATAATTTTTGTAAATGATATTGTGAAATGATTCAATTGAACAATCAAAAAGATTTGAAGCATCCATATGAAAACAAAATCTTTTAATGTTTGCAGCATCCATATGAAAACATGATTGAAAACAATAGGCAAATTTTTGAAATAGCAAAATTCTTACAGAGGGTATTGGAAATTACAGAGATTTGAAAAGATACAGAAATTGCACTCTGCCTATTACAAGACTAACTCTGATCTTAAATAGACATAAATGCCTCGGATCCTTCTTGAATTATTGACAAAGGAATCTTCTTTTTGAAAAATGGGAGTTCACTTTCTTGAAACCCGTGAAAGGTTGTCTGCCATTTGTCTGAAGAACAGTTTGCTTTTCACTGTTTTCTTTTTGAAAAGTTTGTCTGAGTTCTGTAGCACTTTTGAATTTTGAGCACCTTTGATTGATTCGTATCAATTTCCACTTGATTGAAATCTTTGAAAATCTTGAAGCTTTTTGAAATTAACCAAAACCACAGTTTTTCCCCGAAGGGTAATGATAAAAGGGTAATTGGTTACATTTCAAAGAAATCCACATTGACACCAAGACAGTCGTCTTCATTTTGGAAGAAGTCTGGATCAGACCCAACTTCTGAATTATTACCGGATCCTCCTTTGCTTGATTCTGCTTTTGCCATGGAAGCCGCTTTCTGGGCAAGGACTGCAAAGATTTCCGGGTCAGAACACTGGGACATTTGAGCAAGAATTTTTGATTTTTCAGTTTGAAAGTCATTTTGAAAGACATTTGGACCGGAACCAATTTTTGATTTGATTTGTTGATCAATCCATGACTGGACTGCTTTTGGACAAGCATTTGAATCGTTGAATTTTTCCCACCACTTCACCTTGCAACGTCGGACAATGCTCTTGAAAAAGTATGGATCAACGGTGGAAGGGAAAAGTTGGAAATCCCAACAGAAAATCCAGGCGATCTTGAAATTTTTGCAATATTGAAACAGAAGATCTTCATGAGGAATAAGATTAATTCCTTTATTTTTGAAAAGTTTGAATCCTTCAGAAATCCTACTGGGAAAGATTTCTTCAGATGCTCCAAAGCAAAACCACCATGTTTGAAACCATTTTGGAAATATTTGAGGACAATTTTGATCAAAAAGTATGAACCAGGAATGACTTGTAGGCCGGAAGTACAAAACATTGAACCAGGCTTTCATGTAATCCTGATAAGAAAAATGTGATTTTTGACCATTTTTTAGAGAGAAAACTTTTGTTTCCCAAGGTTCTTGATTCCAATCAGAAAGGGTAAAAACCTTAAGGATTTTGATTTTTGAAAAATCAATCCAATGACCGTTTGGTTTGTTTGGGGTATGCGAAATTATTGCAGATTTGGTGACTTTGAGGATTGACTCATACCACATTCTGGATTGATGAATTTGATGAGGAATGAAATAAAATTCATTCAAGACTTGATATCGTTTGTCTGAAAAATTGAAAGGGTCGTCATCTTTGAGGAAGGGAGGAAAAATCCTATCAAGGCATTCTTCTAGAGATGGGTATTTTGCCCATTCATCTTCGAATTCTGCAACTTGAATAGTCTTTTCTTTGAGGACATATTGATATTTTGGGGTGTTGATTTCGGGAAGTTTGCCTGATCCAGGGACGGTATCAGGTTTGACAGCATTTTTGTAGTTGATTTCTTTTTTGATTTGAGAGGGGAGAGTACCGAGAACGGTAAAAGGATTTGAGGTAGAAAGACCTTTTGATTTTTGAGAAGCAAGATTTTGAGTATTTTTGGAAGAAGATGAGGAACTTTCAAGAAGATAATCTTCTGGAGTTCTTCCTTTGAATGCTGGCGTGACTGATCTCTTCGACATGTTTATTCTGCAAAAATTCTCTCGTTAAGAAATCTGGGAGTGAATTACTCTCTCCTTTTATAAACTCAATTGAGAAATCGAAACATGACAAAATTGCTTGCCACCTGGCAAAGATTTGTTTGGAAACAAGATTTTTAACATCCTTTTGTAAAACGTCTTTGGATGCTTTGCAATCAGTTCTAACAAGAAAAGTTTTATTGATAAGATCATCTTGAAATTTTGAAATACACAACACAATTGATAAACATTCTTTTTTGAAAGTAGAATAATTCTTTTGAGGACCAAGCCAAATACCAGAATGATATCTGACTAATTGTTCTTTTTGACCATCAATTGACTGTTTGAGTATACCACCATAACCAATGTCTGAGGCATCAGTTTCGACAATAAGAGAGGCTTTTGGATTGATAATATTGAGACAAGGAAGAGTTTTGACACTTTCTTTGACCATTTTGACTGCTTGGGTATGTTTGTCTGACCATTCAGGAGGGACCTTCCTAAGTCTTTGATACAATGGTTCACATATCTGTCTAATGTTTGGAATGAAATCAGAAATATAATTAACACAACCAAGGAACCTTTGAAGACTAGTTTTCTCTAAAATTTGGTCTGGAAACTTAGACGCAAACTCAAGACTACGTTTGATAGGGGTAATTGTTCCTCTAAAGATCTCATGACCTAAAAACTTGATCTTTGTTTGACATAAAACAATTTTCTTTTCTGAAACAGCTAATCCATTTCTCTTAGCTATGGAAAGGAAAATATGCAAATGTTTGAAATGTTGTTCAACACTATCAGAATAAATAAGTACATCATCAATATACACAATTGAAAATTTTTGATAAGGATTGAAAATATCATTCATAATTTTTTGAAATTCAGAAGGGGCGTTTTTTAGACCAAAAGGCATAACATTCCACTCATATTGACCGAAGGGAACATTGAAGGCAGTTTTGTATCTATCCTTTTCATCAATCTGAATTTGCCAGAATCCAGATTTAAGGTCAAATTTTGAAAAAATAACCGCATTAACAAGTCTATTAAGCAGGTCTTTCTTCTGAGGCATTGGATATCTAATCCACTGTAACACTTGATTAAGAGGTTTGTAATTGATAACTAATCTAGGGGCTCCTCTCTCAATCTCACCATGATTGTTGACATAAAAGGCTGCACAGCTCCAAGGTGATTTGCTTGGCCTAATTAGACCCTTTTTAATAAGGTCTTGGATTTCTTTGGTGCAGGTTTCAAGGAGCTCTTTGTTCATTTGAATTGGTCTGGCTTTGGTTGGGATTTGATTTTCTTTGAAGTCTGGAATATAGGGAAGAGTCACAATGTGTTTCTTCCTATTCCAGAAAGCGTTAGGAATAGTTGAACAAACTTCTTTCCTAATGGCTGAATCAATCTTCTCAATTTGATTTCTGACATTCTTGGTTTCTAATTGCTCAGAAACCCTAGCAAATCTAATATCTTCCTTGAGATATTTAATATGCTGTTTCTTGAGGTTAATATTATTAACCATCTTTGAAATAGAATGATGTTTGATAAGATTGATATCCCTAATTGAAGGAGGATTGGTGAATTCAAAGAATATCTCTTGATCGAGATATTTTGATCGTAAACCTTCTTTTGTAACGGAAATTGGGTAGAGTTGAACAAGAAAAGGAGTACCAAGAATAACTTCTTGATCAAGATCTTTGACAAGATAAAAGCTACTTTTGAAACAAACTTGACCATTGCAAACATGAGCTTTGGTGAGTTTGTAGTTAATGTGAAGGCTTTTGCCACTGGCACCATAAAGGTTCTCAGTAGTTTTTTCAAAATATTTGGTTGGGACCAATCCTTCACGGATACAGTTTTGATCGGCACCGGAATCAAGCAAAACCCTGGTTTTGATTTTAAACTCTTTATGGATGACAATCGTAGCATTTGTATACCATTTTTGAAGACGAATTTGATTAATAACATTCATCGAATGTTCTTCATCAATGGGAGAAAGATTTTGAAAGGGTTTTTTAATTTGAATGTCTTCATCGTCTTCTGAAGTGGCAGGAGAAGCTGAAGAAGAACTAGGAGTGCGAATTTTGGCTTTTCCTTTGATAGATAAAGCTTTAAGGGCAGAGACATCAAATTTGACAGCTGCGAGTTCATCTTCAAGCTTAAAAACCTGTTGTTTCATAAGATTGACTTCAGAACGAAGATCTTGACTTGAAGAGGCTTTTTCTTTCTTGAATCTTCCCATAATCTCATTAAGATTATAGCTCCGTTGAGGGGGTTTTTCTTCAGGAATGAGGAGATTTTGGAATTTTTCTTTGAGACTAGGCTCTTCAATTTGGTCAATGATTTCTTGAATTAATTTTTGTTCAGAGGACAAAACATTGATTGAACTGGATTCATCACAAATGCAATTATCTTTACAGTTGCAAATCTTTTTTGAAAAGGAAGATCGAGAGGATTGAGAAGAAGAAGATTTATCAGAATCTTCTTGAAGATTGTAAATAACATCTTCGGAATCAGAAGAACTTGAGGATTTGATAAGATTAAGGAGTTGAACCTTTAACTCTTCATCAATCTGAAGGTTATTGATTTTTCTCCTTAGAGGACACTTGTTTGCGAAATGACCTTGCTTGTTGCATTTCCAACAAGTAACTTCAGAAGGGTCTTTTGGGGTTTTTGTCTGTTTGTTTCCAAGCTTGTAATAATCTCTCTTTCGTTTGTATCTATACTTCTGAGGTTTGGGTTTTTTGTAAAAATCTGGGGTAAATCCCTTTTTGTAAGGTTTTCGAAATTTTGGAAATTTGTGGGGTTTTTTGTGATGTTTTGAAGGATGAGGGTTGAGACGTTCGAAACCATATTGTTCACAAAACGATCCGAGTTCTTTCCTTCCTTCCATCCTGTCTGATTTCAGTTTTGCTTTGAGCTTGAGATCATTGCAGAGTTTGAGGCCTTCTTTATTGATATAGGAAATGATTTGTCCATAGGTAAGAACATCATAGGGGATGGTTGAGAATTCGTCACGAATTGATTCCCTAACCTTTTCGACAAAGAGTTTTGGAAGTCCAGCAATGAATCTTTCTTTCCAGAAAGCAGAGCTGCAATCTTCCCTGATCATGACTTTTTGAAGGAAAATATCTTTGTACCATCTGAAGTCTTGGAGTTTTGGACAATGAAGATTCATAAGGATATCAGAGGCCTTTTCTGTGATAGAGGAAGGGTCTCCAATAAAATGTTTGAGAATTGTATAAAGGAGAGTATTGACAGAATCTTGTTTCTTTGGATCAAGGTGACTATCTCCTTCTTTTTTGACAGCTGTTTTGATTTTTTCTCTTTCTTCTTCAGTGATGTAATGGCACTACCAATTCTTAAGTTGTCCTTGAAAACCATTGATAAGAATGTAGGCAGACTCCTTATCAGTATTTCCACGTGCTTCACAAGCACTTGCTGCCATGGTCATTTCACTGATAACATTGAGAATTTGTTGTTCAGAGAGATTGTCGATATCCCATGATACGACTTCAGTTCCTGAGAAAACCTTTTGGGGTCTCTGAGGTTCTTCTGTAAGCATATCAGGAAAGGTTGGTCTGGGATAGTAGTGAGGGATTTTGTGGTGCTCAAATCTCCCTTTGAGCTTGTTAACAGAAAGGTTTTCAAATTGTTCTTGAATTTCTTGGATAGAATCAATAACATTGATTCTAGAAGAAGATTCTTTGTTTTGGAGTTGTCTGGCAATTTCGGAGAGGATGTCCGTAGTATTTGTTCCAAAAAGCTTAGAACCAAATCTAATACTTTCTTCCGAAGGCCTAATGAGAGTGTTTGAAGAGGCTTCTTTTCCCTTCTTCTTTCCTTCTTCAACCTTTTCCTTACCAATTGGCTGATCAATTTGGTTAAGTTGGGTAGCAACAGAATGAAGAAGAATGTTTGTATAGTTATTTTGCTGCTGAAGTGTTTTGATATCTTTGACTGTAGGATTTTCACTTTCAATCCTTTCTGAAGGAATTTGTTTGAGAGGTGAGGCAATGACCTTGACATCTCCTTTTGGAATAACAATCTCTTCGAGAGGAGGATGTACAGACTGAAAGGTATTTCCAGAGGGAGTTTTCCAAAGTTTGGATTTTGAATGCGTATTATTGACTGAGGGTTTTTTTCCGAAAACTTTGAATTGTGCCCAGTCAAAAAAACTGATATCTTCAGGAAAGGCATAAAATTCATCCCAGAATTTATTTCTTTCCTTTTTAGAGAGCATTTCTTTCAAAGATTTTCTGAAGCTTCGAACTTCAGGATCTTTGGATTTTTTGAATTCTCTTTTCCTATCAATAGAAGAAGAGATAACGTTCAATTGATTTCTCATATCTGAGAAAGTAGGAGACTCAGATCCTCTTCGGGTTGAGTCAACTTCTTCTTCAGAGTAATAAGTTTGAGAGATGTTTGGAGAGAAGTCAACACCTTTGAATTTCTCAGAGGGTTGTCTTTCTGCTTGTTTGAAAGTTTGAAAGGGCTCACGAGGAGAGCAAAAGGAAGATCTTGCAGTTGATGATGAAGGGGCAAATTGAATTTGTACACTACCATCAGCCAACTCAGTGATCTCCTTCAGTTTTGTCCTAGGAATTTCTCTAACAGGAGGTTGTTCATTTTCAAAAGTCCATAGAGGATTCCTAGTGACTTCATCCCAAGCAAGACGACGAGGGATTGCAACATTTGAATGGAGGGGATTAACTTCAATCAAAAGAGTCTCATTTTTGGGAGAAGATCTAAGGGCTTTAGGACTCATGTTGGTAGTCATAACTTTGTAATAAATGCGATAAATAATACAAATAGCCTTTGATCTAACATCCATATCAAGATTTTTGGTTTGAATATCTAAACACAAACATTTCATGATTGATTCATCAGACAGATCTAAAGTAAAATTTGGAAAACTATTGCAATATGCAGGACCACTTTCAAGATTTGAATCAATTATTGCAAGTAAGGATTTCTCAAATTTTCCCCATCTCTTATCTCTAAGAGTAAGGCAAATCGGAATATCCAAACCTAATCTAAAAAGAGGTTTGACTGCAACTTGAACAAGACCAATATGCAAATATTTGTATTTTTGTCTATGTCTCATTATTGTATCTCTTGTTAACAGCCTAATCGTACCAGAATTAGGTTGCACAGAAATAGATTGTTCACAAGTTTTGATAGCATAATCAGTTTTGAAATCAAAAGTACCAATTTGATAAATCGTTTTTGGATCAACTTTTGGAATTGACCAATTATGAAGCCTTTGTTCTATTTCAGTAATTTGCAATTCACTTTCATTCAAATTTTGAGAATTTTCTTGAATATCATCATTTTCAACAAAATTATTGAAATTATCAAAAAGATCTCTATTTGGATTTGAATCAGAACTAGAACTTGACATACTTCTAGAACGATTGAACCAAGACCTAGACCAAGACATCATAAACAAAATAAAATTCCTGACTAAGCAAAAGGACAAGAAAGAGGTAAACACAATACTCAATCTCACCGGGACCACCAACTCAGGCTGACCAACGGACTTACAGACTCCAGAGTACTTCAGTGTTTGGCCGACTTCGAAGACCTATTGCTTGAGGAAGGAATATCATTTGGCTTACTTTGACTTGAACTTGGCTCTGATACCAATTTGGAACGGGAAGTATGGACAAGTCTTAGTGGAGGATCAGACAATTCAGCGAGATCCTTTTCTTTTGTTGGGAAAAGATGATCAGGGAAATTCCCAAGAAATAATTGACATCTAAGGAAATCAATCCTATTTTGAAGTATCAATCTATGTCAATAATTCAAGAAGGATCCGAGGTATTTATGTCTATTTAAGATCAGAGTTAGTCTTGTAATAGGCAGAGTGCAATTTCTGCATCTTTTCAAATCTCTGTAATTTCCAATATCCTCTGTAAGAATTTTGCTATTTCAAATATTTGCCTATTGTTTTCAATCTTGTTTTCATATGGATGCTGCAAACATTAAAAGATTTTGTTTTCATATGGATGCTTCAAATCTTTTTGATTGTTCAATTGAATCATTTCACAATATCATTTACAAAAATTATGTTCTTGAGCTACTTGATGACCTCAATCGATTTATGTTTACTCCAAGAGTAGATATTTTGTCAATAGATTTATTTCCATGCCTCCAAAATCGATATGTCAAAAGATTGATACTTCAAAATAGGATTGATTTCCTTAGATGTCAATTATTTCTTGGGAATTTCCCTGATCATCTTTTCCCAACAAAAGAAAAGGATCTCGCTGAAATGTCTGATCCTCCACTAAGACTTGTCCATACTTCCCGTTCCAAATTGGTATCAGAGCCAAGTTCAAGTCAAAGTAAGCCAAATGATATTCCTTCCTCAAGCAATAGGTCTTCGAAGTCGGCCAAACACTGAAGTACTCTGGAGTCTGTAAGTCCGTTGGTCAGCCTGAGTTGGTGGTCCCGGTGAGATTGAGTATTGTGTTTACCTCTTTCTTGTCCTTTTGCTTAGTCAGGAATTTTATTTTGTTTATGATGTCTTGGTCTAGGTCTTGGTTCAATCGTTCTAGAAGTATGTCAAGTTCTAGTTCTGATTCAAATCCAAATAGAGATCTTTTTGATAATTTCAATAATTTTGTTGAAAATGATGATATTCAAGAAAATTCTCAAAATTTGAATGAAAGTGAATTGCAAATTACTGAAATAGAACAAAGGCTTCATAATTGGTCAATTCCAAAAGTTGATCCAAAAACGATTTATCAAATTGGTACTTTTGATTTCAAAACTGATTATGCTATCAAAACTTGTGAACAATCTATTTCTGTGCAACCTAATTCTGGTACGATTAGGCTGTTAACAAGAGATACAATAATGAGACATAGACAAAAATACAAATATTTGCATATTGGTCTTGTTCAAGTTGCAGTCAAACCTCTTTTTAGATTAGGTTTGGATATTCCGATTTGCCTTACTCTTAGAGATAAGAGATGGGGAAAATTTGAGAAATCCTTACTTGCAATAATTGATTCAAATCTTGAAAGTGGTCCTGCATATTGCAATAGTTTTCCAAATTTTACTTTAGATCTGTCTGATGAATCAATCATGAAATGTTTGTGTTTAGATATTCAAACCAAAAATCTTGATATGGATGTTAGATCAAAGGCTATTTGTATTATTTATCGCATTTATTACAAAGTTATGACTACCAACATGAGTCCTAAAGCCCTTAGATCTTCTCCCAAAAATGAGACTCTTTTGATTGAAGTTAATCCCCTCCATTCAAATGTTGCAATCCCTCGTCGTCTTGCTTGGGATGAAGTCACTAGGAATCCTCTATGGACTTTTGAAAATGAACAACCTCCTGTTAGAGAAATTCCTAGGACAAAACTGAAGGAGATCACTGAGTTGGCTGATGGTAGTGTACAAATTCAATTTGCCCCTTCATCATCAACTGCAAGATCTTCCTTTTGCTCTCCTCGTGAGCCCTTTCAAACTTTCAAACAAGCAGAAAGACAACCCTCTGAGAAATTCAAAGGTGTTGACTTCTCTCCAAACATCCCTCAAACTTATTACTCTGAAGAAGAAGTTGACTCAACCCGAAGAGGATCTGAGTCTCCTACTTTCTCAGATATGAGAAATCAATTGAACGTTATCTCTTCTTCTATTGATAGGAAAAGAGAATTCAAAAAATCCAAAGATCCTGAAGTTCGAAGCTTCAGAAAATCTTTGAAAGAAATGCTCTCTAAAAAGGAAAGAAATAAATTCTGGGATGAATTTTATGCCTTTCCTGAAGATATCAGTTTTTTTGACTGGGCACAATTCAAAGTTTTCGGAAAAAAACCCTCAGTCAATAATACGCATTCAAAATCCAAACTTTGGAAAACTCCCTCTGGAAATACCTTTCAGTCTGTACATCCTCCTCTCGAAGAGATTGTTATTCCAAAAGGAGATGTCAAGGTCATTGCCTCACCTCTCAAACAAATTCCTTCAGAAAGGATTGAAAGTGAAAATCCTACAGTCAAAGATATCAAAACACTTCAGCAGCAAAATAACTATACAAACATTCTTCTTCATTCTGTTGCTACCCAACTTAACCAAATTGATCAGCCAATTGGTAAGGAAAAGGTTGAAGAAGGAAAGAAGAAGGGAAAAGAAGCCTCTTCAAACACTCTCATTAGGCCTTCGGAAGAAAGTATTAGATTTGGTTCTAAGCTTTTTGGAACAAATACTACGGACATCCTCTCCGAAATTGCCAGACAACTCCAAAACAAAGAATCTTCTTCTAGAATCAATGTTATTGATTCTATCCAAGAAATTCAAGAACAATTTGAAAACCTTTCTGTTAACAAGCTCAAAGGGAGATTTGAGCACCACAAAATCCCTCACTACTATCCCAGACCAACCTTTCCTGATATGCTTACAGAAGAACCTCAGAGACCCCAAAAGGTTTTCTCAGGAACTGAAGTCGTATCATGGGATATCGACAATCTCTCTGAACAACAAATTCTCAATGTTATCAGTGAAATGACCATGGCAGCAAGTGCTTGTGAAGCACGTAGAAATACTGATAAGGAGTCTGCCTACATTCTTATCAATGGTTTTCAAGGACAACTTAAGAATTGGTAGTGCCATTACATCACTGAAGAAGAAAGAGAAAAAATCAAAACAGCTGTCAAAAAAGAAGGAGATAGTCACCTTGATCCAAAGAAACAAGATTCTGTCAATACTCTCCTTTATACAATTCTCAAACATTTTATTGGAGACCCTTCCTCTATCACAGAAAAGGCCTCTGATATCCTTATGAATCTTCATTGTCCAAAACTCCAAGACTTCAGATGGTACAAAGATATTTTCCTTCAAAAAGTCATGATCAGGGAAGATTGCAGCTCTGCTTTCTGGAAAGAAAGATTCATTGCTGGACTTCCAAAACTCTTTGTCGAAAAGGTTAGGGAATCAATTCGTGACGAATTCTCAACCATCCCCTATGATGTTCTTACCTATGGACAAATCATTTCCTATATCAATAAAGAAGGCCTCAAACTCTGCAATGATCTCAAGCTCAAAGCAAAACTGAAATCAGACAGGATGGAAGGAAGGAAAGAACTCGGATCGTTTTGTGAACAATATGGTTTCGAACGTCTCAACCCTCCTCCTTCAAAACATCACAAAAAACCCCACAAATTTCCAAAATTTCGAAAACCTTACAAAAAGGGATTTACCCCAGATTTTTACAAAAAACCCAAACCTCAGAAGTATAGATACAAACGAAAGAGAGATTATTACAAGCTTGGAAACAAACAGACAAAAACCCCAAAAGACCCTTCTGAAGTTACTTGTTGGAAATGCAACAAGCAAGGTCATTTCGCAAACAAGTGTCCTCTAAGGAGAAAAATCAATAACCTTCAGATTGATGAAGAGTTAAAGGTTCAACTCCTTAATCTTATCAAATCCTCAAGTTCTTCTGATTCCGAAGATGTTATTTACAATCTTCAAGAAGATTCTGATAAATCTTCTTCTTCTCAATCCTCTCGATCTTCCTTTTCAAAAAAGATTTGCAACTGTAAAGATAATTGCATTTGTGATGAATCCAGTTCAATCAATGTTTTGTCCTCTGAACAAAAATTAATTCAAGAAATCATTGACCAAATTGAAGAGCCTAGTCTCAAAGAAAAATTCCAAAATCTCCTCATTCCTGAAGAAAAACCCCCTCAACGGAGCTATAATCTTAATGAGATTATGGGAAGATTCAAGAAAGAAAAAGCCTCTTCAAGTCAAGATCTTCGTTCTGAAGTCAATCTTATGAAACAACAGGTTTTTAAGCTTGAAGATGAACTCGCAGCTGTCAAATTTGATGTCTCTGCCCTTAAAGCTTTATCTATCAAAGGAAAAGCCAAAATTCGCACTCCTAGTTCTTCTTCAGCTTCTCCTGCCACTTCAGAAGACGATGAAGACATTCAAATTAAAAAACCCTTTCAAAATCTTTCTCCCATTGATGAAGAACATTCGATGAATGTTATTAATCAAATTCGTCTTCAAAAATGGTATACAAATGCTACGATTGTCATCCATAAAGAGTTTAAAATCAAAACCAGGGTTTTGCTTGATTCCGGTGCCGATCAAAACTGTATCCGTGAAGGATTGGTCCCAACCAAATATTTTGAAAAAACTACTGAGAACCTTTATGGTGCCAGTGGCAAAAGCCTTCACATTAACTACAAACTCACCAAAGCTCATGTTTGCAATGGTCAAGTTTGTTTCAAAAGTAGCTTTTATCTTGTCAAAGATCTTGATCAAGAAGTTATTCTTGGTACTCCTTTTCTTGTTCAACTCTACCCAATTTCCGTTACAAAAGAAGGTTTACGATCAAAATATCTCGATCAAGAGATATTCTTTGAATTCACCAATCCTCCTTCAATTAGGGATATCAATCTTATCAAACATCATTCTATTTCAAAGATGGTTAATAATATTAACCTCAAGAAACAGCATATTAAATATCTCAAGGAAGATATTAGATTTGCTAGGGTTTCTGAGCAATTAGAAACCAAGAATGTCAGAAATCAAATTGAGAAGATTGATTCAGCCATTAGGAAAGAAGTTTGTTCAACTATTCCTAACGCTTTCTGGAATAGGAAGAAACACATTGTGACTCTTCCCTATATTCCAGACTTCAAAGAAAATCAAATCCCAACCAAAGCCAGACCAATTCAAATGAACAAAGAGCTCCTTGAAACCTGCACCAAAGAAATCCAAGACCTTATTAAAAAGGGTCTAATTAGGCCAAGCAAATCACCTTGGAGCTGTGCAGCCTTTTATGTCAACAATCATGGTGAGATTGAGAGAGGAGTCCCTAGATTAGTTATCAATTACAAACCTCTTAATCAAGTGTTACAGTGGATTAGATATCCAATGCCTCAGAAGAAAGACCTGCTTAATAGACTTGTTAATGCAGTTATTTTTTCAAAATTTGACCTTAAATCTGGATTCTGGCAAATTCAGATTGATGAAAAGGATAGATACAAAACTGCCTTCAATGTTCCCTTCGGTCAATATGAGTGGAATGTTATGCCTTTTGGTCTCAAAAACGTCCCTTCTGAATTTCAAAAAATTATGAATGATATTTTCAATCCTTATCAAAAATTTTCAATTGTGTATATTGATGATGTACTTATTTATTCTGATAGTGTTGAACAACATTTCAAACATTTGCATATTTTCCTTTCCATAGCTAAGAGAAATGGATTAGTTGTTTCAGAAAAGAAAATTGTTTTATGTCAAACAAAGATCAAGTTTTTAGGTCATGAGATCTTTAGAGGAACAATTACCCCTATCAAACGTAGTCTTGAGTTTGCGTCTAAGTTTCCAGACCAAATTTTAGAGAAAACTAGTCTTAAAAGGTTCCTTGGTTGTGTTAATTATATTTCTGATTTCATTCCAAACATTAGACAGATATGTGAACCATTGTATCAAAGACTTAGGAAGGTCCCTCCTGAATGGTCAGACAAACATACCCAAGCAGTCAAAATGGTCAAAGAAAGTGTCAAAACTCTTCCTTGTCTCAATATTATCAATCCAAAAGCCTCTCTTATTGTCGAAACTGATGCCTCAGACATTGGTTATGGTGGTATACTCAAATAGTCAATTGATGGTCAAAAAGAACAATTAGTCAGATATCATTCTGGTATTTGGCTTGGTCCTCAAAAGAATTATTCTACTTTCAAAAAAGAATGTTTATCAATTGTGTTGTGTATTTCAAAATTTCAAGATGATCTTATCAATAAAACTTTTCTTGTTAGAACTGATTGCAAAGCATCCAAAGACGTTTTACAAAAGGATGTTAAAAATCTTGTTTCCAAACAAATCTTTGCCAGGTGGCAAGCAATTTTGTCATGTTTCGATTTCTCAATTGAGTTTATAAAAGGAGAGAGTAATTCACTCCCAGATTTCTTAACGAGAGAATTTTTGCAGAATAAACATGTCGAAGAGATCAGTCACGCCAGCATTCAAAGGAAGAACTCCAGAAGATTATCTTCTTGAAAGTTCCTCATCTTCTTCCAAAAATACTCAAAATCTTGCTTCTCAAAAATCAAAAGGTCTTTCTACCTCAAATCCTTTTACCGTTCTCGGTACTCTCCCCTCTCAAATCAAAAAAGAAATCAACTACAAAAATGCTGTCAAACCTGATACCGTCCCTGGATCAGGCAAACTTTCCGAAATCAACACCCCAAAATATCAATATGTCCTCAAAGAAAAGACTATTCAAGTTGCAGAATTCGAAGATGAATGGGCAAAATACCCATCTCTAGAAGAATGCCTTGATAGGATTTTTCCTCCCTTCCTCAAAGATGACGACCCTTTCAATTTTTCAGACAAACGATATCAAGTCTTGAATGAATTTTATTTCATTACTCATCAAATTCATCAATCCAGAATGTGGTATGAGTCAATCCTCAAAGTCACCAAATCTGCAATAATTTCGCATACCCCAAACAAACCAAACGGTCATTGGATTGATTTTTCAAAAATCAAAATCCTTAAGGTTCTTACCCTTTCTGATTGGAATCAAGAACCTTGGGAAACAAAAGTTTTCTCTCTCAAAAATGGTCAAAAATCACATTTTTCTTATCAGGATTACATGAAAGACTGGTTCAATGTTTTGTACTTCCGGCCTACAAGTCATTCCTGGTTCATACTTTTTGATCAAAATTGTCCTCAAATATTTCCAAAATGGTTTCAAACATGGTGGTTTTGCTTTGGAGCATCTGAAGAAATCTTTCCCAGTAGGATTTCTGAAGGATTCAAACTTTTCAAAAATAAAGGAATTAATCTTATTCCTCATGAAGATCTTCTGTTTCAATATTGCAAAAATTTCAAGATCGCCTGGATTTTCTGTTGGGATTTCCAACTTTTCCCTTCCACCGTTGATCCATACTTTTTCAAGAGCATTGTCCGACGTTGCAAGGTGAAGTGGTGGGAAAAATTCAACGATTCAAATGCTTGTCCAATTTATTTTCATTTGTTGTCTTCGCTGATGTTTACATTAGTTTTTGCACAGATTAGGGGTTTTCCGTTTGATTTTCGACCTTATTTTTTTGGGGTTCTGGTGTACTAAACTTTGAGCTTATGAGAAAGAGGAAATCACACCCGAGAGGGAGGGAGGGGGAGAGAGAGAGGATCAGAGGAACAAAATGGTAAAAATGCTGTGAAATTGAACAAATCTTTCATTGAGCACTCGAACATACTGAAAAGTAAGCGTGTAAATCATAGAAGAAGTGAAGAAGACGCAGAAGAAGAAAAAGCATGCTGCCTACCTCATCATCAACAAAAGGGCGTTCGGGTTCATATGCCCGACCCAATTATTTCCTCCCTCAGTACCTCCGCAGAATAGTCAAGTGGCAACAAATAGACATTGAATATACTTTCCGTCAAATGCTTCACCTATGTACCCCTCCAAAAGTGGTATATAAACACACAAAGTTCCATAAGCAAACAAAGAACCAGTGGGCACATGATGATCCTGCTTTTTTAGTGATATGCAGTCTTCTTTTGGCAGTTTCTACAATAGCTTATTGTGCTGCGTATGATCGTAGTGCGGGACACGCTATTTTTGTAGTTATTTCAGTACTGCTTTTCCATTTCCTAATAACCGGGACAATTTTGGCTACATTTTGTTGGTTCTTTACAAACAATTATCTTCGAGAAGAAGCTCCAAACAGCCATGTGGTGGAGCAAAGGGTAGAGTGTTTGTATGCCTTTGATGTACATTGCAACTCTTTCTTCCCAATGTTTGTGTTGCTTTATGTTGTGCATTATTTTCTATCACCTCTTCTGGTAGCTCATGGTTTTGTTCCTGAATTGTTATCAAATTTGCTCTTCATGGTGGTTGTTTCCTACTATCATTACCTCAATTTTTTAGGCTATGATGTATTGCCCTTTTTGGAGAGAACCACTTTATTTCTATATCCAATTGGCGCTGTCATAGTCCTTTCCCCTATCTTGATTTTCCATCAAGATATTTTATGAATGTGTGCTTTGGTCGATTGGTATAGATGCAGCTAATCCTTCAGACTGAACACGACTATGCAAGGAGATCCAGTAAGATACTCTAAACACGAGGATAGTTAAATGAGCTCGTTTAATGGTTCTCTTTTTATGCACAAGGGAGATGGTCGTGCCATGGGGAAGCTCCAGTAGGTCTAATTAGGTATTTTCGCGGCTGAAAATATTGTAATTGAGTGAATGGGTTTTGGAGGGTTTTCTTCAAACTGAAAATATTGATTAATGGGTTTTCTTAATTCTCGTTTTCCAGATACAAATATTAAGTGACGTATTACAAGGAAAATTCGATAGCTTGATTGTTGGTGTTGATCACGTTTGATGATATATGATACTTGTCAAATGGCAGCATTTCTCGATGCGCCAAAAAAAAAAAAAAAAAAATATCTTTGAGCTTATGGAGTTAAAACCAACTGTTCCACGGTACATTGTTTTGTTTTCGCACATATTGGGGTGATTTTCATTTGATTTTTGATTTGATTTTTGTTGGGCTTTAGGTATATCAAACGACTCGGATTTGTATTTTTGTATTGGTGATTTACGTTTACATGTCTGCTTAAGCCATAAATTTTGTTGTTTCAGCTTAATGGGAGCCTGAACTGTTTTGTACTGTATATTTTTGAATACTGAGGTTCACTGTGTAAAACTTTTCTTTCAGAAAATGGCATCTTATATATTTTTGTATTTTACTGTGAATGAATAGGACAGCTTGAGTTTAAGTGTTTTACGTTTTTGTATTTTACTGTGAATGATTTGTTCCTGGTTTATAAACATGTTAGAGTTTGTAGGGAAAATACAGTAGGAAATATGTATGGAAATGCTTCGTAGAGGAAGATATGTGATTACTGGTCTTCATATGGTTTTGATATTATTGGTCCTTAGATTCTGGATCCCATTAGGTTGAGCATATGAAAACTGAAAAAAATATGCTTGCAGAGGTGGACAGTAATTGCATTGTCAAACTCTAATTTTCTTTTCAAGATGAAGAACATTTGTATCTCATTATGGAATATTTGCTTGGTGGAGAAATGATGACCTTACTTATGAGAAATGATATTTTGACTGAAGATGAAGCGAGATTTTATGTAGCAGATTCACTTTTAGCTATTGAATCTGTCCATAAGCATAATATATACACAAGTTTGTGGATTACTGATTTTACTACCTGGCTTCTATTTTTTTCAGATACTTTAGTTAGTTTGATTTTTCTGAATGTTCAAGTTTCGTAGATATGGACAATTCAGACTGTCAGATTTTGGCTTGTGTAAGCCATTTTTCTCTATTGATACTCTACATGAGGACTTTTCGGTCGGAGAAGAGAGCTTCAACGGAACTTCAAGAGGTGATGAATGTTCAGTTTTTAAGTCGTCTATGTATATTGGTCGACCTTAACATATCTGAACAAAATTAGACGGAATAAACTTGTCAAATGCATCTTTTTCTAATCCCTTTGTAATAAATATAATTAAATGTGGGACATCTTAAACTATAGAAGTAATAGAAGAAGAAATTTTCTTCTACCAACAGAATATTCTTAGCATAAACTTTTTCATTTTCAAATGCAAATCAATTAAGGATGAAATCTGAAACTTGATTTTGGTTTGATTTGTTAATCCTAACTAAAGCATGTATGGCTAAGCTTAATTTTTTTACTTATAAGTAACAAAATTAATCTTAAATAAATATTTTTTATGAACCAAAATTATAAATATTTAAGTTACTGTAAAAAAATGGGTAAAAGTTACTTATTAAAATAAGTATTTTTTTACTCAAAAAATAAAAAAATAAATTAGATACATATGTTTAATACTAAAAATTTACTTAAAAGTAATTGTTACTTATTTCCAATTGCAGGATACCTCAATTGATAAAAAAATATATGGAGGACTCATGCCTAAGAAGAAACCTTTAATCTCAAAGGAAAGTACAATTTTGAGTTATATGATTATTTAGTTTAATTATGTCTAATACTGTTTAATTAAATTAAAATAATCTATTTTGTTTTTTACTAAAGAAAAGAGTTATGCTTTGATGCAGGACCATGAGCGTGCCTTCTTTGACTTGGCAGATTGGGCTTTATGCAAGGTATTATTTCTCAACTAGAAAGAGGATTAAGAGGTTGAATTGCACTTATCGTCTTTAATTCTTGATTACGTTTATATTTCTCATTTTCAACTTTTTTAACGATTATACTTTTAACCTTTCATTTGAAAAGACAAAATTATCTTTAAACTTAAATTAACAAGAAAAATATAATTTAAATATCGAAAAAAATGATTATATATAAAAAAGTGAATTTTAAGATGTTTAATGGGATTATGTTCTATATTTAGACCGTCTCGAAATGATTTAATTTAGTTTCTCTGAACTTTTTTATAATTTTTTAATTTATAATAATTTGATTTAAATTACCAGCAAGGTGCGGGAATTCATTCACAAATTCGGATGCTCTATTGAAGGTTTGCAAATAATTTTAAATTAGAAGTTTTTGATAATTAATAATTCGCTTTAGCTTTATGAACCTAATGTGGTAATTCAGGGAATGTCTGAGATCAAAGGTTTTGGTGACCCAAACAACCCAGGAGCTTGTAACATGACCTCAGAGGAAGTTGTGGTAGCGGCCACTTGTTCAACAGCTTGAGGTCTGTATGGGGTAATTTTGTTACTCTTTTTTACTTTCACATGCTACTCTTTAATATTGATTGCCAATTTAATTTTACTTTCCTGCACATCATCATGATTGTGTCAATGAGAAGTATAGGCATTTATATATTTTTCTCATTATGATATGCATTGTATTTTCTTGTGTTGTACAAATTTGTAAAATTTTAGTTGTCAGTTATACTTAATAAATAAATCATCAGCGACACCTGGCATTGCATTTGAATTACAATTAAATTCTCCACAATACATATAGGTGAAAAATATGTATCCCCATCTTGGGCATCAATTCGTGAACGATCCAGTACCTTTGCCTGTTTTTTTTTTTTTTTATAGCAAATGGTTTCTGGCTAGAGCTTGATACTTTTTTTTTTTTACTTCTTTCCCATTATATACTTGTAACACCTGACGGAATCAGTGCTGGATATTTGAAAAAAATTTAGGTTGCTGAGATCTACACCTACAATGGCTTGATGATGCCTGCTAAGAACTAAAAGAAAATCAATTTGGTACTGTAATTAAATGAAATTGGAAAATTTCATTAAATTTTAACTGTAGCGTGTTTAGTTTTTCTAGAACTTGACTGTAATTGCAGAATTGTAAGTGATTTGGCCAGGGGTGGGGTGGGGTGGATTTTTGGGAAAAATAAAGTTATTTTGTGCTTTTTAAAAGTTATGTGACTTCATTTACAATTTTTTTTTTTTATGTTTTGTTATTTTTAGCTTTTTTGTATTTTTGTTTATTTAAGCAAAAGTCGATAGGAGCTGCAAGGATGTGGAGGAAAATTGTGGTTAGTGCTATATGTGATTATGGTTCGAATTATAACTGCGGTTTTGTATATTCTAATGGTCTCTGTTTTCCTACCTATTGAAACTTCTAGGATTCTGGATATATCTGGATGTGATGCTTTGCTCCGAGTAAGATTTCAGTTCATTTAGTTTCTAATGATAAAGTTAAATGTTATTTTGCATAGTATCGTTGGTGTCTCGTTCAAGTGCTAAGATCGATAGTTCTTTTTATTGTTCAGGTACCGAGTACCATCTTATTCGAAGAGTGATAAAATTCTATCATCTTTAACATTTTGAGTCTGATCCTTTTCTCATGGTTGTCTGATTTAGAGCCCGGATGGATACACATGTGCACCAGCAGCATGAGACGAAACTCTGAGATATTGGAATGTTTTCAAGACACCTGAAGTGCCAAAACCTGCTTCCAAGACAATCTCAGAGCCATTTGCTCACTTGAACTGCATTCGATGATTGACATGAGAAGCACGTGCCAAGAGTGGGAAACCACTCTATGTGATAATAGCTCGTTCTTTTGTTTGGATTTGTGAAGGGGGATCGAACCTATGAGTTTTATCGAAGCTTTTGGGCTCGAAATTCTTAGCACATCAAAGCCAAGCATGGCGATTTGCGGCTTCCTACCTAATATGAGGTACAAAACTTTATGCACCTTACTCAAATCACTATCTATTCATCTCTCTAAATTAGTTATGTTTATCGTTAATTTTTTCATTCGTTTTTCAAGCAGTAGAAACCACAGGACAAATGCTTCCTTTGCAACTAACACATGGCTATGAAAAAAAAGCCGTGGAGAATTGTCCAAAAAATAAAATGCACACGCCATATCATTGCTGAATCAGCACATTCCTTCCCTCCCTCAAATCAGGTGCAAAATTTCTTCATTCGCTAATTAAATTTTTCTTCAAATCTATTTATAGCTTAGGTTCTCCATTCTAAATAACATCCATATCTAAAGATATAATATTCAAATATTTTCTTCCCATACAACATATATCATACGTGCATTGCTAATACCCTAATTCTAACAAATACAGCAAGATAATATAATATTTATACCAGCATTACTATTTCATTTACAAATCATCACTTCTTCCTTATCATATATTATATATAATATATAAAATACATATTATACCTAACATACATGCATATACATCTGCTATTCATATTCTATGTAATATGATCCGCCCATTCTCATCGACCTTCAGGAACCTACAGATTTATTCTACCCTTCCCAAACGAGCATACCAACTTCTCACTCTTGGAAAAAATTCTTCAAAGGTAAACAATTCTACCATCTAGACTACAAGATTTTGTAATGAAAAACAACTTCCTATGAACATATAATATTTGTTACTCATTTTATAGACACCACAATTCAGGCTAGCTGTACTTACAATGTTCATTTTCTCCGGTGCCAAAACAAGGGCGACGATTATAAATTCATACCTGTCATGACTCCCAACACAACTAAGTCGACATCAAAAGTAGTGGTTTTTGAAAACATCTGTCAGGATGGTATACCACAGTCCAACTAGGAAGACAATTTCACTTGCACATTTCTCATTACATATTCTGCTCTTTTGTAATTGGACAAGTGTAGTGAAAATTCCATGCAGAGTTTGTATATTTGCACATTAATGATGGTGGGCTAATTATCTTTTATTTCAATCCATCTTTTTCTGATTTTTGTTGCAACTCAATGGTTAATTAGTATGTACGTGTTGAAGTGATTCTTTATATTTCAATCCATTCTCTTATTATTATATTTCAATCCAACATGGTATACACACAAATTTTATTTATCCATACTTTATTCATTCGATTTAATGACAACTACAAATCCACCGACATCCACAAAATAACGTGCAACGCATGTGCCAATACTAGTATATATATATATATATATATATATATATATATATATATATATATATATAAGAACTAATTATGTATTAAAATAAGGAATATTTGTATAAAAACCAAATATTATGAACCATTTTCGCATTGTGAACAAACTTAGAGATATATATATTAATTAGTTTTAATTAAAAAACTTATATATATATATTAAATAAGAACTAATTATGTATTAAAACACACATAAGTAAGGAATATTTGTATAAAAAACAAATATTATGAACCATTTTTGCATTGTGAACAAACTTAGAGACCATTTATGCTAAATTCCCAATTCTAAAAGGGTTAAACCTTTTATGAAACTCGGACAACCTCCTTAATAAAGCGCCTCTATTCCACCCTCAAAATTTGAAATTATAAACCCTAGCTAAGCCCTGTGTGTGTGTGTGTAGAGAGAGAGAGAGAGAGAGAGAGAGAGTCAACAGTATGGACGAAAAGAGAGAAGATGGACGTGCAGTGACTCAGCTGAGACCACTGAGTTGTACTCGTAACGTTCTCAACCGTGCCCATGGCTCTGCCAGTTTTTCTCAAGGTACAATTCTTTTAAAAATTCTCGCACCCTTTCTGTTTTTCCTTATTTGTTCTTTTTTTTTGAATTGATTAATTAATTACTTAATCAATACTTCCATGGGCAGGCTCTTTTTTTTTTTTTTTTTTTTTTTTGAAAAAAATTCTATTTTCTTCAGTGATTATACATTGTTTTTCTAACGAGTATCTTCTTTCAAGTTGTTTTCTTTGATGGGTTTGTGATTATTATGGTTTCTCTAATTATATTGCTTCGAAATTCAAGAATTTTCCGCTAGAAGAAAAATTACTCAATTTGGAAGTGTTAACATGTATTTCCTGAAATGCAAACAAAGAAGAAGAAGATAAATGCCTATCGCCAGCCAGATTATTTATTTTATTACTTAATTTTCTGAAGTTTTGAGATGAGGCTTGATATAGATTATTGATGTTATGTTTATCCGATGAATTTGAAAAAAACAGAAAAAAAAGAAAATTGATTTATTTGTTCTTTAGTTACGTTGTCATGGAATTTGGTTACTCTGCTTATTAGTGTTGTTTTTGTTTGGTTTCAGGGGAAACTAGAATTCTTGCTGCAGTTTATGGTCCAAAGGCTGGGACAAAGAAGAATGAGAATCCAGAAAAAGCTTGTATTGAAGTCATTTGGAAGCCCAAATCTGGCCAAATCGGTGAGATTATGTTCAGAATTTTTCTTATGACCTAAAGATGCTTCTTAGGTAACTATATAATCATAAAGCAAAGAATTATAAAAGTGTGCCACTCATTGGACCTCTCAAATGCGTAACGGCTTACGGAGCCTATTGGCATAAAATATCTTGATTGCTGATATCTGGATTATATTTTAACTCCACTTTGCAATTTTGCAAGAGATACACCATACATGCCCTCAGGTCCTTTTGTCGTTGTATTATTATTTTATAGAATGTAACACCACACATTGACTATTTTGCATGTGCTGTGTTGTTAGCTTTCTTAGTCAATATTTCATGAAGTTAAGACTGTACCACTTCATCAAGTGTAGCTTGAGTTTAATGAATGTTGACTTTGGTCGTAGTAAGTAATTGCTAATTTTTGGTTGAATACTCTAGATGCTGATGCCATTTCCATTGGCTAATGTTTTATTGAACTCGGTAAATTTTAGGGAAAGCGGAAAAGGAGTATGAGATGATAGTAAAGAGAACTTTGCAAAATATCTGCCTTTTGAATGTTCATCCGAATACCACCACATCAATAATTATCCAGGTACACTTGTTGAATGACTGACTGGAACTTTTCTTCAATTTGTTGCTAACTTAAAAATAACCAGTTTAGCATGCTAAATGGATATCTTTAGTGTTATAAAGAAATTGAACTGTCCAATATCTATTCTCATGATGACATTCTCACAAAAATTCTTTCTTCAATTCTACAAACTTCATTTGCCTTTTCAATGACCATGGAAACACGCTCATTTCCGTAATGAACTGATGATAAGCTCTTCATCATAGCATGATTAAGACATAGGTAGATCGAATATGGTTCTTAGCTAATTGAGCTAATGTAATAAGGCTTAATTTGTTGCTATTGTTTGTTTATCTGGCAATCATGGAGTTTTGCACGTGGTAGGGGGAACAAAAGGTTAATTTGACAACTGCTTTATGTAAGAGTAGTATTCTCTGAAGCTACTGTGAATCTGAATTTGGATGGACTATCTGTGTCGGTACAAAGTTATAAGATGATAGAGATAGAGGGAACTAAAATCTTTCCAAAAAAGAAGTTAAAAAGTTGTTTCGCTAGCTACCTTATTTAACACAAAAATGATCTCTTTTTTCTTGCTTGTAAATTTTAGGAGGGTGTATTTAATCTATGCTCTTAAAATCAAAATTGATATATCTTAAGTGACTAATTTTTATGAATTTTATCAACTTTTGTTGACTTTTATAAATTTTAATATAGTTCTATAGACTTTTATAGATTTTCATTTTGAAAGGCTTTCCTAGACTTCCACATTCTTTTATGAACTTTTATAGACTTTAATTTTTTCAATTAAAAATCTTGAACATAAAAATATAATGTCCCACAGCTAATGATGAAAAAGAAGAAAGTGAAAAAACTGGTTAGGAGAATATTGAAGAGAGGAAAAAAAATAAAAAACACATTGAAGAGGGAGAAATATTAATTTTCTTTTTCATTAAAAAAATTTGGTAATTAATCACGTAGAAGGAAAAAAAAAGAGAGATAAAAAAAATGGTGGAAAGAGAAAAAAAAATCAAGTTAAAGAGAAACAGAAATATTAATCTTCTTTTTCATTAAAAAAAATTGTCAATTAGCTCTAGGGTAAAAGGAAAAATGAAAAGAAAATATTGAAGAAAGAAAAAGAAAATCACATTGAAATATGTTTTTATTTTTTGAAAGTCTTCCAAAGTCTTTGGGGGTGAATTTGATACAAATTGTGATTTTTTGAAAGTATACCCGTGCTTAAAAGTTAGTTCGTAGAGAATTTTATAAAAAGTCATTTAACATTTTGAATACTCTTTGATTTTAATAGGATTTTTAAAAAGTTTTGATTGAATATCACATGACTTACTTTTTAAAAATCCATAAAATTCTGTATTGAATACTCCAAGACTTTTATAAAGTTTAAAAAGTCTATATTGAATACATCTAAACTTTTGAACTCCATAAAAGTCTTTAAAGGTCTAGATTAAATACACCCCCTTAGTATTTATCAAATTTGCAACTATGGATCATAAAGTACTACACCATCCCAAATCGGATGTGTTGCGGTTTTGCGAATGTTTATAAGATATTGGTGCGACCTTGAAACATAGATATAAGCATTTTGGGCCTGTGGTTTAGGCTTCAACATGCTGTGAAGGCTAGTGGTTTCACCTGGTTGTTAGACGTGAGATACGTTAATTTACCACCTTCACTTACTCGACGGGTTCGCTCTGGTCCAATCTTTATGCATCTCCTTTTCTGGTTGCATTAATATCTTCGGTTTGACTCATCAACTTTCTCATTCATGCAGGTTGTTAACGACGATGGTTCAGTATCCTTCATGATTATGCAGCTTCATTTACTGCAATAATGGTATATATAGAGGCAACACTCATTGCTTTGTGATGCGACTAATTCAGTATTTGAACTTTCCTGGTTCCTTGAATCAAAACCTGAATTTAAATCTGTAACATGGTTCATTTATAATAAGGTATAATGTGCTGAGCCAGCTCATTTGTCAATTTAAAAAATTTAATGAATAACTGAGTTTAGGAAGGTATGGCTCTCTCAATGTACTTGCTGACTTTTTTGAATTAAACATAAACTGTGACCAAAGAAAAGAAATGAAACAAAAAGTTATCAACCAAATGTTAAATTTGACCTTGTTATCTTTAATTTTGGAAACTTTGGTTTCTTCACTTGTCTCTCTTTTCATGTTTTACTTTATTTTTAAATTCTGTTGTTAACAGAAATTTTGCAAATGACCACCCTGTTAGCTGTTATTATGACTTCTGGTAAAGGACTTCATTGGTTTCCACTAAGTATCTATTGTGAGGAAAGAAAATTCATGTTTCGGAAATATTAAGGGTGAAAAACATCCTCATGCTATCTCATATGATGTTTGGGTTTTATAATAATTTCATATATTTTTTCTTTAAGCATGGTACATGTTAATATTTCGTTGTTCTGAAGGCCATTATCTTGTTAACTTCCTTGACTAACCTTTTGTTAAGCTTCTCCCTTGTGCTATAAATGCAGCATGTTCTGCCCTTGTAGATGCTGGAATTCCTTTGAAATATCTTGCCGGTAAACATTATACATGGCCATTCTTCCATTAATGTTTTGAGGAATGGTGTATTGTACACGCTTCCATATAGTTGAAATAATGTTTATTGAATTGTGTTGAGTACTAACGATGGTTACAATTATTTTCTGTAGTTGCCATAAGTTGTTGTATATCAGAAAATGAAGATTGTATATTGGATCCCAACAAGCTTGAAGAACAGGTATTCTAATTATTCTTGGTCGACTTTGTCATTCTCATTCAGTATTTATCTTGGTTATGAGATTTTCTTTGCCATGTGATATACCACAAGTCACTGCCACCATTCATTCCTGTAGCCAGTATGCCGTAGCCACATTCAATGTCCATTTTCTGTTCATAGCATAGTTTTGGGACAATACTTTTCGTTTTGACTCCATCCAATGCTTTCCATGTAAATACATATTTGACTCTCTACCCACCTTGTATATATTGTACCTAAAAATCTCTCACTATGTGCTTGAATAAAACATGGCAGAAAATGAAGGCACTGGTATATTTAGTTTTCCGAAACTCGATTATGTCTGTACTTGATGAAGAATCGACGCAAGTGGGAGAATCAATTGAAAATGGAATTGTCACATCTGTTACTCATGGTGTAATGACAGGTATTTGTCATACTCCCGTATCTTTTAGTTCATATAATGCCTCTTATTACAATAAACTTGTGGTAATAGTATGGGAGACATTGGATTCCTTGCTAGTTCACTGCGATCACTTGGGAGTCACGGCTAAGGAGTTTAAGATTCTCTATGCCTTTCGGTAGTTTTTCTTATAGTGTGGAACTGTGGATATTCTCTTTTTAACTGATAGTAATAGGCTTACATCAAGCTTCTGTCCTGATTCCTTCTCCCTTATCTTTTTTTACTGTTGTCATTGATGAGCTTATATAGAGCATGTTTGCCTAAGCTTATATAAAAAAAGTAAAGTTACACATTTTGTCTCCAAACATGTTTGGAAAACTTATTCTTTCTTATTTTAAGTAAAAAGAGTTCCTTATTTTAAAAGTAACTCTTAGGCTTCTGCTAAAATAAAGAACGAACTTATTTTCAACTTTCACTAATATAAAAATATTAAGTTTCAAACTTATTTACCAATATGTAAGTTCCACTTATAAGTGAACTTTTTAAGCTTAACCATTCATGCCGATATTCAAGATGAGGTCCATTGGTGTACGATATTCTTTCTCCCAGCCCCTCAAAAGTATGCACATTGTTATTCCCAATGTTCTTTGAAATAATTACAATATAGGGGCATAAACAGGTAACCGTTTTTTATTTGCCTCCAAATATCTTACCGCTTGCATTCATTTGTACACAGTGAACAATTACTTTCAGTGTATGGAACAAGGACGGGCCGCAATCAAGCCACTGTCTGATTTTCTTAGAAAAAAGTTGCAGTCAAAGGTACAAAGTGATGTATCTGTAGCTGGGTGAATTTATTAAGGGCGATGGATTAGGATCTCAGCATCAGAAAATACTTTGATTTTCTTGGTATGTTACGAATGTTTTGTAAATGGTTTTCCCGTGCATACTAAATCCGCCTGAGCTTGATGTGTTGTGAAATAGTTTTTCAGGAAAGTATAAATTAACTACTGTTTAGCTTAGATCAACGATATGTTGTCCGTTTAAGGAGCTTTTGGCATTGACACTATTTTCTGCAGAAATTAATTATACTTTCTGTAAGATTCCGCCTCTTCAATTAATGAAAATACAAAGTATTTAATATTTACGTATTTGTCTCTGTCTCTTCGGAATGACAACGTTACACTACTTCTGAAATGTGTTTACTAATAGGCACGAATCTTAATACATATTTCTGCCCTATATAATTGCTTATATATAAACATATGCAAACTAACTGCAATATGATACCTAAAAGGAATCTCATACATCAACCTCCTACCAACATCCTTGGAGAAGGAACTGAGGTGACAACGTTCAGTTTTTGTTGAACAAGCCTTCCTTGGATCCCGGCCTAAAAACTTTAGGGTGTGTTCTCTTTAGTATTTTCAACCCATTTTCTATTTTGTATTTTTAAAAATAGTGAAAACACGTTCTCTTTGCTATTTTTGAAAATTTATTTTTCAAAACACCCAAATTTTTTTCAAAAGAAATGGAAAATGATGTTTTCAACGTTTTTGTATTTTGTGTACAAAAAGGGCTGTTTTCCAAAACGGTTGAAAACGCATGTTTTGTGGATGAGGTCTGCGTTTCGAGTCCAACATTTAGCATTTTCTGTTTGTTATGTTCATTTTACGCTGGGTACAACAATTATAATATAATCTTTTTTCGCGTTTTTTCTATGAAAGGTAGTTGCTTGCTACAATGGTCAGAACGCGTTAATTCTACTTTGGAGGTCAGGGGTTTGAACTCCAGCATGCGCGGGCTATTTTGAATTAATATAATTGTTTTAAATTCTATATAATTGTTTTTAAATATTTTTAATTCCAAAAATAATTGGTTTGAAATGTTTTTAATTCCAAATAATTGTTTTTAATTGTTTTTAAATTTGTAATTCCAACAATAATTGGTTTGAAATGTTTTTAATTTATTTTAAAATGTTTTTAATTGTTTTTAAATACTTGTAATTCCAACAATAATTGGTTAGAAATGTTTTTAATTGTTTTTAATTCTAAATAATTCCAAAGTTTTTAACTCTTTTTAATTTCAACAATAATTATTTTTAATTAATAATTGTTTTTAATTTCAAATAAGTCCAAATTTCTAAAAAATTTCAAGGAAATGCGTTTTCGAGTTTTCTATTTTCAGAAACAATTTTTAAAAATTTCAAAAAGAACGTATTTTCAAAAATTTCAAAACAAACACTCAAGCCACAAAACATAAAATAATTTGAAAATACAAAACACAAAACACACACGCAAAGAGAACACCATCTTAAATTTCATTACCTATTACAATTGTGCCTGCAGCAAATGTCACATTTGCTACTAAAACTGCAACAATTGTTACGATGGTGTTTCGAGCATTTAGCAGACTCTCAATGCGATGAACAAGCAGCATTTTTCCTAGGTGGTTATGCTTGTGATGATGATGAGAGGGGGGGGGGGGGGGGGGGGTTGATGATTCCAAGTTCTTGTTTGGCCATGAATTCATCCTTGCAACATTTTCACTTCAACTTTTAGAAGTGGCCAGTGGGACCGGCATTTTGTCGAACGTCTAGCAGTCGAGTAGATGATTATGTCTTTTCGCTCCAACTTCTTGTATTGCTGGTACAATCACAAGAGCACCAGAATTGCTTGCATCTGCTTCATCCACATCAAGAGCTGTGTTTCCCTTGCAGTTCAAAGCATTTACTTCAAACCCAAATTCAAGCCTGTATATAACCATGCATCTATAAGCAATTAATTTGGACAAGAAGAATTGGTATTTATGCTTGTTAAATCATCTCGTTTAAAGGTTTAAATTGTTAGAAAAAGAGCAACGTACCTCTAACACTAATCTCGATACATGCACATTTTTCATAAATGGTGGCAACAAGACTTGAACTAGAGTCATTTTCTAACAATTTCAAATTTTAGATAATGTAGTTTAACATGGTATTAAAGTCATAAAAAATACAAGATTCAAGTCTCATAATAACTCATTTATGAAAATTGTTCACGTGTCAAATTTTGAATAGATCTGACCACATATGACGGTCGTACAACAACTTGAAACAAACTCATATGACTTCTTATTCTCCTTAGTCGTCTTTTGTTTTTTAATCTTGAAATGTTTTATTTAAAAGTTAAAGTTAATTTGTTTTCAATTAGATTTGTCAGGTTAAATTTGCTTTTTCATATATAATCTTGACGAGTGAATTTATTTCATATATGAGTGGCGCTGATAATTCAACGCTAAAACTTGTCTTATACAATGTTCAATTACTCAATATAAAAATTTAAATTGTTAAAAATATTATAAATTTATCCACTTATTCTGTATTCCACACAATAAACAATAGAAATACCGTTAAACTCAACACATATTTACTCAAATGTTTTGCAGTATAACTATTAAAATTGTGTAAAAATAAAATAAATAAATACTGATAAACTCTAAATTATTGGTAATAGTACACAATTTGACCGTTCTTTTTTATTAATTAAATAATTAATACACTTGCTATTAGCATAAAAAAATTTATTTTTAACATAACTCTCTTATTAAAAAAAATATAAAAATATGAAACATATCTAGGTTACATCTAGAGGAGGCAAATGGGCTAGCTCAGCCCGAAATTTGACGGGCCAACAAAAAATTGGATTGGACTAGCCATTGTCCAATTTTACACGGGCTCATATTTGTTGGGCCAACCCAGCCCGATTTTGTGTACAGTGCTATCGGGCCAACCCAACAAATTATTTAATTTATTTAAAAAAAAAAAAACTTAAAAACTTCACCCCACCCCACCCCACCCCACCCCACCCCACCCCACCCCACCAAATCGGGGGACGGGGATCTCCCCTCCATTGTCGCTGGGATTTCCCAGTGACACGGTCGCGAACCTTGGTTTCGTGAGGGGATTTCTCCCCTCCCCAATTGTCATCGGGAAGGGGTCACGAAACCAGGGTTCGCGATCCCTGGTTTTTCGCGAAACCAGGGAACGCGACCCTGGTGTTTTGCTAAACCGGAGGGGGGGAGGGGGTTTTCTCCCATGTTGCTGTTTCAGAGAGGGAGAGGGGTAGAGATGGGGTGATGGGTTGGGGTGGGTGATTTGGGTTCAAAAAATTTTTTACCGGGCCAGCCCGGTTTCAGCCCAATTGGCTCGGTGGATTAGTTGTAGCGGGCTGAATTGGCTCAATTTTTATTTGATCAATTTTTTATTGTACCATCCCAGCCCAAAGACCGGGCTATCTAGGCAAGCTCGCTGGGCCAGCCCATTTTGCCCTTCTTCCAGCAGGAAAAAAGTCGTGATATTAGATAATTTTTTTAAAATATAAAATTACTATTTATTATTTATATTGTACTGTTACCACATAAAAATAAATAATTTATTTATTTATTATCATTATCATTTATTAATTGTTCGAGCTACTATTAAGGGATTTAACATATTATTACCAAATTTAAATAACAATCAAATTATTTTCCAGAAATAAAAGCATTAAGAGCTTGATAATATTGGTTGATTAACTCGACCCAACGACAACCATCCCCAAGGGTTTCCGAACATTAGTATGAACGCCTAGCTCAAATTAGGCATGTTATACTCTAATCGAATGTGGCTCTATACTGGGTACAATAAGTACAAGGTGAAGTGACTTTGTCTTTTTATGAGTTCTTTGTCGTTAGAGTGTTTCTAGTGAGTAATACGTAGTAAGTACTGTCGATCCACTTTCAACTCTATCTATTCTAGCATAGGGCAAATGACTATACAAATCATTGTAAAATATGTACGCATTCTTGAGATTCCCTAAACCCGACCTATCTACTGTAATTGCTTCATTTTTCACTCCGTTGAACAACTTTAGATACTAAATGAAAAATTCATATTCCTCCATATCCTTTGTCCCGGATCGAACCCCAGCCCAATAGCCTGATGATACCACCAATGATTGGGTTGCTCAATCCATATTTAATTTTCAAAATAAGAGATACTTCTAATAGTTGCCATGTAATGGTTAAAACAATCAATGCTGATAAAAGATGGTGGGTAACAAAACTCTACTTCACCTCTTTAAGCTCTTTGATTATTTCCTCATTTGTGTATAACAGCCCAATACATTTACAGTCTCTATCTTTTCACCGATTTTAGAACAACGTATCAGCTTTACATCAAGCGAGCCCTGGCTATTATTAGTTATTGTTTCTCAAAATTAGTAATTTTTTTATTATATCATTTTTCTTGTCATTTATTTTTACTAGTCATGTTATATATCTGGACCGTTCATACATGGTGTTACCTCCGATGCAATGTTTCGTCAATCCAATAACTTTATGTGTGTTCCATATGTGTTGATATTGTACCTTGTTACTTAGATCTTAATCTAAATCAATTGAAAAACTAATTTCTTACAAAATCAATATTGTTTAGTAACATTCTTTTCTATTGATAATGATTTATAATTGATCTCATGAAAAATTTGCTGATTTCTGAGCTTCGTCAAGAAACCTCGAATGAATAACAACGGCGTTTATACAATTGGATTTTTCGAGAAATAACATATATGTTACCAATTTCTTGTACTATCTATCAAATTTGATCTCCATTTTTTTTTTATCATCATTTTGAAATTTGAATTACCCTGCATCTTAGCTAATCTTAGCTCCTATAATTTGAAATGTATTTGATGATAGTTGATTTTCTCCTCCTCTGAGCACGACGGCAACAGTGGTGGAGATCTGCAAAATGTGGCGGGGCTTTTTTCCCCGTGGCCACTCCGGTGTGATAATCAGTATGTGATTAGAATACTCGTGCTAAATAACAGTATAGAATGTATTAGAGTTGTGTGTTGTGATTTTACCTGGGGGGTTGGTCTCCTATTTATAGGAATGACCTGCTGATGTAACCTTCAACGGTTATTAATTGTGGGTGCCTTTTCATCTTCCCTCTTTATGAGGAATTAATTAGGGACGTTTCACCTCTCTCAACCGCTGGTGTTTCACATTCCCAACGGACGATGGTAGCTTCCGTTTTATAGATCACCTGTCTAATTGGTTAGAAAGCAGACAAGTTATGGTTGTCTGCTTGCTGGAGGCGGGCATATGAGAATAGCCAGGCGGGCGGACCGACAAGGCGAGCAGGTGCTTCAGGCAGGCGTCCCAAGGGGAGCAGCAGTCATTTAGCAAAGTGTGTTTATATTTATCATTAGTATTGATTGTTATCAAATATGGTATCAATGAGCTAATTGTTGGGTTGTATCATAGCCAAGTAATTCTACTTACATTTTAGTGACATTTAAGTAATATTACAAATTTTATTTTGGGCCAATATATTTCACTTTTATATGTAGAAATAAGGTATATATTTTAGTGATAATTTTGCAACATACTTGATTTTCTATTAAAATTCTACAATTACTTTTCAACATTTTAAATTTCAAAAATAACAAATGTAACACACATTTTTTTATAAGAAATGTAACAACAAGTGTTACAAAAATAAAAATAGTATTTTTAGAATAAAAAAGTTAGATAATATTTTCTAAATTATTTTATATTTTGTAGTGTATAGTAAAACTATCTCTATATTTTAATTACCCTTATTATAACTTGTTTTGCAAAGTTTTCTTTATTTGGCATATAAAATTTTGTTCCTTCTTGGGCTTTAGAGCATATTCTCCAATGCAATCTATCTATTGAAGTTTACGTGACAGGTAAATAGATAGACTTTCAGTCTATGTGACACTACGTCTATAAATAGTCAAATTAACAATTTATCTCCAATGGATCTCACCTAATACTAATATTCCCGATTTTGTGGCATTAATTTTTTTTAATTTCACTCGTTCCATTTTTTTTAAAAAAAAAATACTGAGTTGAATTTAAATTTGTTGAGTCACTCCGTTTAAAAGTCCATCTAAATTTAGACGGACTTCTAGATTGAGTCTATTTTTTGATGGACTTGAATTTTTAATAACTCTATAAAAAACAATAGGCGGAATACATTTGTGATGCTTTTATATGAATTTGGAATGATCTTTATTTGCTTGGGAATATATGTTATTTGTAAGTCATTTGTGTTTATTATGAGCATGGTTGTGCATAATTTTCAGATCCGAATTCGGGGCACATACAGATGACTCTCTTTTGCCCTCTCGACCCAACAATTATTATTTTTTTTTTAACTATAGGAATTTTTTTTATTTGAAAATCAAAATTTTTAGATAGAATTTTTTTTAAATTATTTTAGCTTGTTTAAAATTTTTTTAGCCTCTATCTAAATCCATCATTAGATTCAATCTAACCACTGTCCTGGATGAAGAGAGGGGACACTAAGTCAGTAGTTCAACTGCTAACCCAACAGTTAAACTAATAGGTCAACACATATCAAATATAATATAATTATTTTTTATTAAATAATAAAATAGTGATAGTAATTCTCATTCATTAAATTAAATCCTACACTAATTTTAAATTACCCTCTATCTCAAAGAGATGAAAGATTTTCAAGATGAAGTTAAAAAAATCATGTTAGAAAAAATAATTAGTAATTAAAAAAGAAAAAATAAAAAAACATAAAGTGGTAAGAGATTATTCAAATTCTAGATAAAAATTGAAAAATTTCGATCATGACCCATTTGGTAAATTGGTTTGGGTCGTCAACTTTTTATGAAAATTCTGTGGATTTTTCGATTTTCTCCTGGGTCAGTTGTAGATTGGTCTAATAGAGCATTCCAGACTAGATTGTTGGCTGGATCACGGATTTTTCGATTTAATCGTCGGATCAATCCGAATTTTAAAACATTGTGTTTGAATGCACTTTTCAATATTTATAAAATGGTCAATTATTATTTTTATCCACATATTACCTAAAATTCATTATTTATAATCTAAAAAATTCCATTAATTAATTTTCTTTTCAATTTGATCATTCTAAATGTAATCGTGACTAAAATCACGACGATATGAAATTTTCTCCGCTAGCGGAAAAAAAAAAACACGTCCGTGTGTCACTACGTTTTCAATTTCATTTCCTTCAAAATTTGTTGTTTAATCATCTTCTTCAACGAATCTCCAAAATCTGCTCATCTTCTCAATCCATCAACTAAATCGATCATCTTCCTCCACCGATCAACTCCCAAATCTGTTCACCGCCTCAATCCATCCATTATCACAATAAAACTTACGGTCGGATTCTACAACAAAAGAAGCAGTATACTAGTAATCCATCCTATGATAAAAATATGTGACTAGCAACTTGTTTATTACGACTATATGTAGTTTTCTCTGCTACGAAAAGAAAAAAGCACATCCGTGTGTTACGCTATCTTCAATTCATTCCCTTTCAAAATTTACTTTTCAATCATCTTCTACAACAAACATCTCTAAAATCTGCTTATTTTTTCAATCCATCTTCCTCAGTCAATGATCTTTTCCTACCGATCATTTCTAAAATATGCTCACCACATCAATCTATTATCATAATATAGCCTACGGTCGAATTCTACTACAAAAGAAGAAGGAGTATACTAGTGCTAAATCAACCATTAATATACCAAAAAACTTAAAAGCACATTGTACAAAAGCAAATTTAACGTCAAACAAGAGTCGGTAGGACTGAGTACTAGTTTTGAAGATTTCCCAGAGATCTTGACGTTACATGCTCAAAAGATCACCGCATGCAAGTTGCAATGCAATAGTATATTTGGGTTCATAACTTTATTAACAGCAGTTAAAAAACCCAGCACGCCATTCCGCTTTCAATTTTACCCTTTCTTTTTCCCATTTTTCTTTTATTAAAATCCACAAAAAAGAAAATTTCTACACAAAAGTGAGATAGATCAGGTTATGCGTGTTCAATTGACAGGTCTGCAAATCTAGATTGAGAATTCGGATTGATCATATCAAAATTGCTGCCTGTTTAGACAGGAATAATCAATCCATGGCAACAGGGATCAAATCGAGTGGTGGGATGAAATTCAAGCCTAGTGGTGATGGGTCATCATCATCGAAGGTCAGGATTGATTCATCTGTCAACAAGAAGAAATTTGTTGAGAGCACAACCAAATCCAGCTCCAAATCTGAGGTGCCCATTTACGAAGATCTTTTCTTTTTTATCAATTCAGTTTCGGATTTTGTGTGTGTGTGTGTGTATATATATATATAGATTAGTCTGTTCTAAATTGAGGTGTACATCTGCCAAATTGGGAAATTTGTACTTCTATATAATCTGCCGAAATCGTGCTTTTTAGTATGTATATAAACTGAGGTGCCCATCTGCTAAAATCATGTTTTTTTTTTTTTTTTTTGTATGTAAATCAACTGGGAGTTTTGCATTTCTCTTTTGTGCATCATTCTTGTATATAAATTGAGGTTCCCATCTGCCAAAGTCATTCTTTTTTATATTTATTTAAATTTAAATCAATTGTGAATTTTGTACTTGTATATGATACTGAGGTGCATCTGCCAAAATCATGTTTTTTTGTATGTAAATCAATTGGGTGTTGAATTAAACTTATTTTATTATATTATATTTTGGTATACAACACAAAACTCACTCTTACCTCTCTTGTCACTCACTACACTTTCTCTCACTACTAAAATACAATACACTAATATATACTTGGTTACAACTTTTATAGAGAGATCCATTAATGGAGGTTAACAAAAAACTAGAAAGTTCTAGTGCTAATAGTCCATGATTATTCTAGATTTTTCTTGGTATATATGGCATAAGGAAAAATTATAGAGAAATTATTTTAAAGAGAAACAAGGAGAGAAACTTTCAAATAAGTTGGAGATAACTTTCATTGGGAGTTTTCTATTTCTCTTTTGTGCATCATTTTTGTATATAAACTGAGGTTCCCATCTACCAAAATCATACTTTTTTGTACGAAAATCAATTGGGATTTTGTACTTCTATTTTGTGCACCATTCTTGTATATAAAACTGAGGTGTCCATTAGCAAAAATCTTTGCTTTGTAACATTTAAAACTTTTTCTATACTCATTTACCAAGAAGTATTTGATCGGTTTAATGGTTTTTTATCTCGGGGTGTGATTTCCCGTATGGATTTGTCTATTTTATTGAGCTCCCAATTGGAGTATCGTGTGTTTTCTTTACTTAATTTACTGAGATTGGATTATCAGACATGGTGTAATAGTAATTAGCTGTGAATTGGGTGTTTATGGATCCCAATTGATGCAGCAGAATCGTACACTAGAAACAAACTCATTAGATTCCACATAATACCGAGGTTAGATCAAAACATGGAGATATCTCGAAATTATTTCAACTTCCATTCAATAATCAAGTAGCCAACTTCAACCCTAGTTCTTGTGTTTTAAGGAAATGAAGAAAACATCATAGAAGACATATTCGCCCCTAGCTAACAATAACAATTAGAAGTGCGGAAATAGAATTACAATAAAATAGACTAGAAAAACTGAAATAAGCAGCAGCCCCATCAGCTAGGCATGCCCCTTCACAACCGTCTCCTCTTGTCTGCCTTCCTGAGTTCCAGTTGAGCCTTTAGTGTAATAACTGCGTCCTCAGTTGCAT
The DNA here is from genome assembly GCA_030279155.1 of Forsythia viridissima. Classification (NCBI taxonomy): domain Eukaryota; kingdom Viridiplantae; phylum Streptophyta; class Magnoliopsida; order Lamiales; family Oleaceae; genus Forsythia; species Forsythia viridissima. The sequence continues at coordinate 25,887,753 of CM059033.1, forward strand.
CACCAATTGTGTATTGTTCTGATTAATTTTGTGAATATGTTTTGAGTGCATGTCTGAATTCATCAATTTATAACTTTATAGTTATTTGTGATCTTGGTTTTGATTTAATTTCAACCTGTATTGCTCAAGTGAAGCTAAAATTGAAAACAGCATCAAGTTCATCAAAGACTATCATCAAAACGGTGACCAAAACCAGAGAGAAGAAAGTTTATTCCTTGCCGGGACAGAAATATGAAGTTCCTGAAGAGGTTCTGCATCTCTTATATTCCCTTTAAAAATTTCTTTACTTATTTTCTATAGGAAGTTTATACTGACTGAAGTCTCGTTATCTTCCGTTTTGTTGCTTCATGCTAACAGCGAGAACCGTTGAGGATATTCTATGAATCATTATCGAAGCAGATACCTTCAAGTGAAATGGCTGAGTTTTGGTTGGTATTCTTTACAATTTTCTTGTCAAGTGAAGTCATAGAATTATGCGATCAATCTGTCTCCTTTAAAACTGGATGAAGCTTGCTATATTTTGACAATTCTTACTCAAACCTATAAGATTTTATGTTGATTCATGTTGAGTAGAAGATGGTTATCTTCATGAAGTATAAACAGATGCCAATTAATTTGTTATAGTTGTCAGCTTATTGCATAAATTGTTTTTTTTTTTAATAAGCCATACCATCTAGGAGTATGTTTGGCTAAGCTTAAAAAGTTAAAAAGTTCACCTGTATGTAAGTTTACTTAAAGTTATATGTAAGTTTTAAATAAATGATGTTTGTGCTTAAAAAGTTTACCTTATTTTTGATAGTAAGATATGAGTTACTTTCAAAATAAGTAACCTTCTTTTCCTTAATAGTATAACAAAAGTAACATATCCAAACATGTTCTATATCTCTCTCTCTTACTGTCAAAGTATCAGATGTTTGTGCAGTGGAGCAGTCAAATGCCCGTCATGTGTGCAATCTTTCTTTTTAATGGGGTACTGAGCCATCAGCCTAGATATTTGACTTGCAATGCTTTAATAGTTAATCTATTCACTTATTTCTTGTTGAAGTTGATGGCATGTGCATTTAGTGGAACTACTTCAAATTGTTTACAATATCTTAATACTTAAGGCTTCGTTTGGTATTGCTGTGCTTTTAAAATAATCAGTTTCTACTGTGCTGCAAAAAGAATGAGTTGTAGGACGAATCATATAAGTGTTTGGTAAATTCTTGTTTCAAAATTGTCGTGTGTTTCAAAATCAGCATTTAAACGTTTGGTAAACAAAAGTGATTTATTGCTATGACTATATAAAATTATTAAAATGGACATTGATTATAATAATGTTCTGTTGTATTATTATTATCACGAGTAGTGTTATAAAATTTATTTTTACTTTTATAACAATATATAATATTATTAAATATTTTTCCAAGACAATGCATTCACCATAATTATTTTAAAATAAAAATAATAAATATTTATTAAATCTCAAAATTTATAAAAAGTACAAAATAAAAGCATAGTCATATTATAAAAAAATCAAATAAATTTAAATTATCCGTGGAGATGCATTAAAATTAGAATACTAATAAACATCTGACATAAAATGAATTACTTTAATTAATTAATGTCAAACTTGATATTTTAATAATAGATAGATAAAAAAGCTAACAGCGAAATCTGAGAAGCTACCATTTTGCTGCTTATCAAAATCTACTGTCAGATGATATAGATTTTTTCATAATCACTTTTTCAAAATTTATCAAATGCTTAAAACAATTTCTGATTATTTGATAATCAGAAGTTGGGTTCCAAAATCAATCCAAAACAGACCCTAAGTAAATTAGAGTGTAGCTAATGTTAAAAATTAGAGAAGAAAACACAAAAGACATGGAATTTGCGAGATTCGTGCATGGGTGTATAAAGGTTGCTCTACCCAGTACCCCAACATTTTGGTAAACAAATCCCTTAACTGGTATTGCTGGAGTTTCTCTCGTATATAGACAAACAAAATCGGATAAGTTTTGTCCTCCCATGGAAAATGACCACGATATACTTGCTCTTCCACTTTAAGAAGCTGTCAATATTTTGTTATGTTATTATTTTTTTCTGTTAGATATCCTACTTGATTTCACTGTCGTAAATATTTATATACCGGTGTATGACTGTGATATAGATATTATCAACGACCGTAAGGAGTTTTTCACTCCTACTTACGATAAAAAGAACTATATGTCTGTATTCACCATTTTGGATAACAATATTTCATCTCCTCAAATCTCTCATTCTCAACTCAACTCAGTTTCTTTTCGACATTGACATTGTTCTTCAAATCTCTCATTCTCAACTCTTTTTATCCTTGTCATTCACCGTCGGTTACTTACCAACTTTTATCAATCTCTATTTTTCCATCTTTAACGCGAGCAGGGTATTCTCCTACCCACCCAATTTTTATTTTTCTACGGTCGGATCCCACCGCAAGATAAGCGGTATACTACTAAACCTCTACCTAGTGCACCTTTAAGATTCCTGGAATTTCACAACAGAGTTCCTGTCACTAGCACAAGGGAAGTCAAGTGAAAGACTAAAGAACTTCCTGCAAAGGAGATATTTGGAATGGTGTAAGATGCATGAACTGGGACTCGGATACGACACATTATGAACCTGAAGTTTATCCAAAATCCAGGACTGACAGATTAAATCATCTATACACGTTTATCATGAATAAAATTACAACTACAAGTGCCTAACTATTTGAATCTCCAATTCCAAGAACCCATTTCCTTATGTTTTTCCTTCAATTAAGGACTGGCATGGTTGCAGGATAAATACGAGAGAATTAAGGGAGAAAGATGAAGCATAGCAGGTGGCAAAGACTGCAATGTCCAGCTGCAAATGTTATTATTAGATATGATACCCATAACACTTAATGGAAACTGGTTCTTACATTTGCCCGGGATCAGTCGAAGGTCCCAGGACTATTCCACATCCGTGTAATGGTGAAAAGGATTGCCAAAAGTCAATGGGGTGTGGGATATCGGGTAACTCTTAGTCCTTTCACCTTTGCTTCTCTAGTCAAAAGATACCTTTTCTGTTTTTATGTTTTTGTTTGGACGGACCAGGTTTTCTGATGTAGCTTTTCTCTATTTAGTAAGAGAAACATGACTCAGTATACCAATCAACTGCACTTTTTAGGATCATCTAACAACTGATCTTAATCGATTCTGAAGTTGATGTTGGAACCATGGGAGTATCAGTAAATTCGGATCTCAATACCCTATCTCAAAGTTGCCGCAAAACTTCAGCTACTTTTGAAGTGGCTTGAAATTGCTTTTGAATAGTGGATTTGGATATGAGAATGAATTTCAAATCCACAGTCAAAATAAAGGAAAATGACCCCTAGAATAAAGGACATCCCTTGTTCCTAGCTTCCAAATGGAATAACTCAACATGGTATGGATTTACAAGTCTTCTGTAGGAAATCTGGATGAAAACAATCATCAAGAGGACTCGTCTTGGGTCAAAAAATATCATGAGCTAGGTGGATGTCAGTTAATATCATCACAAATTTAAATTGGAGGAACAAAACTCAATCAAGATCACAGACAATAGCTGCAAAGAGCACTTTGTTCGATATCTACTCCTGAAATTTCAGCTTAAATGGACAAAGATAAGCCATTCGATCACCTCTAGTACTGACCGAGACCCTTGTTTATATTCTTTCTGCCCACAGTTGTTTCTAGCTCTTTACTCACTTTGTTGGCTGCTCACTACAAATGATAGAATGAAGACTTCAAGTCTTCTTCCACTTTATTGGTATGTAATGCCACTAAGAAATAACACCCACTTCTTCCTCCTTTTATTTATGCCTACAAATTATAAAAATTATAAACTCTGCTTTAGCTGAGGGGTTCTCTGGTTCTTAATTTCTGAACTTCCTCCTCCTTTTACTTGTGTGGTTTCCCTTGCGTTGGATGTTTCATTCTAAAGAGCATGTTTGACTTAGCTTACTAGCAAGTAAAAGTTACTTTTACGTAGATTTTTGTTTTCATTCATGTTTAGATTAGATTCTTTTTTCTTACTTTTAAGCACTGTTCTAAAAAGCTCGCCTAGGCATGAGGTGTGGCCTCCACTCCTTGTCACGTCTCGCCCTCGTCTAGGCCCGAAAAGCTTGAAACTCGGCCTCCACGCTTTACGCTGTTTAAAACACTATTTTTAAGTAAAAAATTTACTTATTTTGAAAGTAACTCTTACAATTAAAATAAGTAACATGTTTCTTAATTTGATGATAAAAAATTATTTATTTTACAAAATAAGTTGTAAGTAAACTCTTTAAGCTTTAGCCAAACTTGCTGTTTATCATGCCACTGGTATCTAGCATTCTGTTCGTTCTGTACTTTGGCAACTGAAGACAGAGGCATGCTGACATAGTGACAAATTATATGTGCAGGTTGATGGAACACGGGATGCTGTCGCCTGAAAGAGCAAAGAAGGCGTTCGAGAAAAAGCAGAGGAAGCAAAAGCAACTTCGGATGGGTACTCCTATCAAATCTCCACCAACCCCACCAGCAAGTAAACCCGGGATCTCGAAAAAGTCGCTGCCGGTCCCCAGAAATGCTGACGTAAAAGCTAAGAAACGGATACTAAATGACATTGACGAGGACGATGATTTTGTGCTAAGTCCCAAGAGAAGAAAAGGGTAAGCAGAAAATCTTCCATTCCTGTTTGTATAACTGTAGTTCTTAAGAGATTGGCTTAATTAGATCCCTCTGGATTTAATTTCAATACACAAGTGAGTAAAACTATCAAAAGGATGATAGATGAGACATTCTTTTTATTTCTAATTAATGACAAGAAAACAAATAAATTTGTAATGCTAGACTGTAATGAGACTTGACTTTAATTATGTACACTATTTGACTACTCTACTTGAATAAATTTATCATTGCTCAAGATTTCTGTATTACGTTTAAAACGTCAGTAAGTTATTGAATCGTTCTACTATTTCATTCATATCAGGAAATTTGTATTACTTAATTTTAATGATATGTACGATCAGTATTCATGATAAACCCACTTAGGTTTGTAAACATGCGTTTTGAGAATATTTATCTAGAATGTGATACAAAGTCGAGACATTTCCATGTTAATGGAAACAGACTGATTACTGCCCTTGATGAAGGATTAATTATTGAAGAGAATTTTACCCGAAGAACTTCTGTAATGGAAAAAAGACAGTCATGTTTCAGATCATGATCAGGTCAGAATAGATCATAACTTGTGGGTATATAATGTTGAAATGAGATTCATTATTCAATGGAGATGTTGAAACAGGTGGCTGTGATTATGTTGCTTGAGCTAGGTTAGGAGTGTCGGATGCATGAGATCCATTTCTCAACGGTAACATATTATATGAATTTTCAATTATTTTGGAAAATCATGTCATGAATATTCATGTCTATTCGAGTTCCGGACAAGAGATCGACATAAGTATGTCTTGTAATTGAAATAGTCTGAGCAGCATATGCCATGACTGATTATCACATGCTCATTTTGTGCATTCTCAGTTTTGATAGAGCATTTATTGATGAAAAGGAGAGAAGAATTAATTATGGATTATCTACATTTAATGTCAAGGGGCCATCATTTCTTTTGTAGAACAATTTCAAGGATTTGACATGGTCGGGCGACAATCTGACAGTGTAATTGATAAGATTTAGCTTCTTTTTCTTTATCACGTGTATATTATTATGTCTTGTTTTGGGGCCATTATAGCAGTAGAGGATCGTTCTCAGCCTGCTATACCGGGCTGGGATGGTTGGGCGGCGGTCTCACATTCTCGAAAATCAAATTTTTTTTCCTTTTCTTTTAACCAAAAAAAAAAATTTAGTATGTCTGAATTCTTCTTTTTTGTTATTCTTTAGTCATACAGCATGAAGATTGTTTACTTGTGCCTCATTATTCACGTTTAAACAATCATGGCACAGGTCAAACTAATTGTTGCCTGTGCTTCACTAAAGAAGCCCTTGTTCAGTAGGGCTACATTTATTTTTTAAGTATTTATATTATAAGTTGTAGGTAAATGTATAGATAAAAAATGAATTATAAATTGTGGAATTTATAAAATGTGTATATAAAAAGTATGTTTGATCAATTTCATCAAATTGAAATTATAATTTAAACATTTTCAAACACGTGCGGAGGGAGATGTGAACATTTGTTCACTGTGCTTAATGAGTTGTCAATTGTACATTAAAAATGGTGGAAAAAATGCCACCAAAACAGGGCACAGGTCAAACTAGGTGTTGACTGCTTCGTCACAACAACCTTTTCCTGTCAGAATTGTCTGGGAATTAATTTAAGACATTAACAAATTTAAAAAGTGAGTGAAAATTTATTTATTTTTTTTTTTTTTTTTTTGATACCTAGGTATCCTAGCTTCGTTAGACTATATCCTGGACCCCCAAGACTCTTGCCCCTAGAACCTTGGAGGAGGTAAATCGCGGGTTATGCCTCAACTGGCTCCCAGGTTTCCCTCATCCGACCGTACATTTCTGCGCACAAGGAGCCGCCTCCAAAGTAATTGCTCCATACCGAATAAAATCCAGCCGCAGGTTCCCACCAAGATTCGAACTCCCACCCTGCCGCTGGAAGCAAGCCTTATGTTGATTGTTCCACCAATTGAGCTATGCCCCGGGGGGCGAGTGAAAATTTATTTGACTGAGAACAATAATGAGTGAAATGCATAAACAAATTTAATTTATTTGACTTTTTATTTGAATTTTCAACCGTGACAACTAATCTAAATGACACGTTACTCCTTAGATATTAAATAATGTTAAGTACAAAAATTAAAAATTTTTTTTTATCAATTAATTGTACAACTTAATACAAGAAAAGTGATATCTTGCCGGGCAATTGTTAATTGATTAAATTGATTTTGTTATATAGAGAACTTTAAGATTATGTTTCATACGTTAAATTAAATTGAATGAAACTAAATACGGATAACGACATGGTGGACAGGGGCAGATGTAGGGGCCTTTTTTTTTGTTGGAGTCTTCTTTGGCCCAATTTTTTTGTTTTTTTGAAGAATAATAAATTTTTATTTTCTTGAAAAACAAATTTTTTACATCAAAATTTTATTTTATTTTCATATATTAGTTCAATTTAAAATTTATTTTAGTCTTCGCTCGATCCGCCCTTGAACTGGCGGGAAGGGTCAGGGAGGCACTCTGCCGGGGATTTTCCCGCCCTTGGCCCCATCTCGATCCCTGCTTAGAGTGGGTGGGGACATGACAAGGAAACCCAACTCCGTTCAATTTTAATTATTATAATTTAATTAAATTATTAAAAAATCATTAAAAATAAACACTTAGAAATCATTCTCTATAATGAATGAAAGTTTTTCAAATGTGGAACAAATTGAAATCTCAACATTTAAACAATAAATTTATGAAAGAGATCTCATATTAGATTCTTAAGTAAATGTGTTGAAGGAAATCGAGGAATCCCCAACTCGTTCGGAGTGGGTCCGCATGGGGATCGAAGCAACCAGGCATCATTTCCATTCCTAGAGCTAAAATGAACTTACTTCTTTAACCTTATTTAATCTAATCTAATTTAATGTCTCACTAATCTTAGTAAAACATTTTGTAGATTATAAACACTGGATCCTATGGCATGTGTGAATAAAAAATAATTAAAAATGTATAAATAAAATTAACATTTGACCAATTTATAAATACTTATAATAATCTTGAAAATGTAAAACAAATTGATTAAAAAGGGGTTAAAGAGCATCTCCAATGCTTCTTTGTGAATCTTTTTCTTTTTAATTATATTTTATATAAAACGGAAGAGAAATAAATTCATTACTTTAGGGCCATCTCTGCTAGAGTAGAGCCTCTACATTTTGTATAGACCATTCATAGACAGTCCAAAATCTTGAATTATTTCTAGTAAAGTTCATCAAGTCTGCACGGTCGACCTTTAGTGATGTGGCCCGTATGCACATGATGGGAGGCAGTTTTAATTCAATTTATTTTTCCCACTTTAATTATTAATTAATTAAGATCAATTAAGTCTCATGTAAGATTAAAGTTTTCATTTTGAGTAATGCTATACAGAGTCGCTCACTAGGCTCACTACTGATAATGAGCGACCATGAATAATATTACTCGTATTGAACTTGTTTCTTAGATTTGTAGTTCTTTAATTGTTGATTGAATAAAATATTGAAAATGGAAGGAGCAAAAATTGAAAAACTATCATAACAATCATCCAGGAGCTGATTCATACTACTCATCCAAACAGACGCACATCCAACATCTCATGATTATAAGGAGAAAAAATGTTATGGTTACGTAACTTCACTTTTGACATGACTTCACAAATTACAAGTCGAACTTGGCTCTGATACCAATTGATGCAATGTGAAGTATAGAACAAGAGTAAATATGTGATTCCAATGGAATATTGAGAATCGATCTATCGATCGATACTCGTTGATTTTACTGAATATTGAGAGCTAATTTAAAATTACGATCTCATTAGTTCTACACGAATACTAAATAATTGATTTTATTAATAAATTCGTTGATTTGTGCACAAATATAGAAATTATTGAGAAAATTCTCAAAACAATATTTTATTCAATAAAGCCGCCTAAATTCATCTATTGCCGCACCCATTTGTAACCTAACTCCAAACTTCTAATTAATATTACCTAATTAGTCCCTGAACTCTTAATATAATGGTAAATACGACCCTAATTAAATTTTTGACATAATTAAAGAAATAAACTCTTAACAAATTATAAAGTTAACCCTATTTAAATAAAACGACAAGAAATAAAAATCATAAAACCATTCCAAACCCCTAGCCTTTTTGGATCTTGGACTACATCACTTCGCCTATACACCTAAATTTTGTAGTTCACAATTCGATATATTGGAATTTGGCTGTTAATAATATAAATTTTAATAATTTTCGTTCTTTCATGCTCATGATTATTTGTGCACAGAGATATTTCATTATATGGGAATATAAGAACCACAATATTTTGGTCAATGCTTAAATAAAGATTGAAACACTTCAAGGAGGGCAAGCATTGATGTAGGGATTCCCCCTATGATCTTTCCGATCAAACAAACTCTGATTATTGACGTGTGGTCTTACTTTCAACACTCGTGGATTTAAGCTTTTCTCTTCTTCCATTCGAACAATTTTAGAATGTAGACTGGAGGAGAATATAAAATGGAATGGTCAATACTATGTTCAAAGCACCAATGTGAATATGCCTCAATTCTCCAATGTCGTGCCATTAAGGTCAAAACATTGGACGTGGCCATAAATAAATAAATGAATATTTATCACTATTTTGAAGTGTATGGATATTCTATTAATCTATATAGTAATAGTCCAATTTTATGTTCCATCAACAGCTCAATTTGTTGGTGTACTATCAACTTCTTCTAAAGTACATTTTAGAGAGGGAGAGAGAATGTTTGATAGGACTTAAAGAGTAACATCTTTTACATTATTTATTAGAATATAAAGAGGAATGGTCAATACCATGTTTGAATTATTCAATTGTAGGACGATCATCTTCTCTTAAATTATTTGTACTTTTTATTGTCATTTTAAAATTGTAGTTTATGAGAGGGGGAACACCAAACTTCAAAACATACTAGCTAGTAAAGGTCGAGATGTATTGGGTTCAAGGGATATTGGACTGCATAGAATAAAAGTTTCAAAGTGTTCAGAAATTGAATCATCTTCATATTGAAGAACTATTCGTGAGTCAACAAAAGCTTGATGCATAGTTTTGTTGACTTAGAAATAGGAAAAAGTTCTCATAATTGAGAGTGAATTAGTTCAAGAAAGAATTCAGTTTCATCAATACGAGGAAGACTCACATCGACGAAGATTTTGATATTAGATTAAAGAAATTTTGCATCTATAGTTCTTGTTTTGTATCCTAAAGAGCACTTAGAGATCGTGCAGGATGGAGGAACAAACTTTTTCGAATTCCTTTTTACATGTTGTCACTTAACAATTACAAATGGAATACGTTGGAGAGAACACAAGTACTATGAAAAGTGAGAACAAAATTAAACAAGAGTCTGATTACTTTTTTATTATATAATGGAGATTATATGCACAAACTTCTCTTTTATTAATTATTAGGTATTTACGCCAAACTTTAATCAATTGATTTTTTCCAAAAGGAAAAAGTTGTCCTTTCTAGGAAAATGGAGAATAAAAGAATATAAGGATGTATTTGATTTTTATTAAAATATCTTTTTTTTTTTTTCAAATTGATAAGTATGTGGTCGAAAGTTGTAAAAAGTTGTAGATCCCATAAAATATATGATTAAAATTAATTATTAATTTTAACTTCATCTTTTAGGATCATAAATGACACAAATCTAATAATAGAACAAGGGTTAGATTTGATAGGTACATCACAACTAACATATAATTAATTAACACATAATTTAGAGACTGCATAAATTGTAGTTTAATTGGCCTAAAGCTAATTATAGATTGAAATTTCTGTCATTTTATAAGCAAACTCATTTCATTTATTTAGTTATGTTACATAGACACGGATGACATTATTGTGCAGACAAGATTATAGAGGATTTAATACCTTTTTCTCTGTTATAATTTGTTTCTTGATATGAAAAATATGCATTGATGTTAAGCTTAACTTCTTTTGTAAGAATCAAGTTCGATTGATGCTTAAGAATAAATGAAAAGAGTTCTTTTTTACTTTCAAAAACTATAATTTTTTTTTTCAACACCATTACATCTCCAGTGTGGTTGTCAGGTCTCTACCAAAAAAGAATGAAAAAGTTCGGATACCCCAACTACATATAAATAACTCATAAAAAATAAATAGGAGGGGGGTATAAAACTTGACTCCAATCAGAAGTGCTAAAACAAACAAATAAAATGAATAAATAAGGAGGTACCACCTCCCAAATAATAAGTCCTAAAAAATCTATAGACCCTTAATTATAGGAAGCCCATGTCTATCAATCTGAACTAAGCTGCAGTAGTGCAGCGGTAAGTCCTAAGCGTTGTACTCGAAATAACAACGACGATCACAACCCTCTGAAGCAAGTAAATTAACCACCTGGTTGCTATCGCGATAAATATGAGAAATAGTATCACAGTCGAAGACAATGAGATGTCTGATGTGGCAAAGAGTGGCCTGAATAGACTAAGGTCATCCATCTCTGGTGATGCAGTGAATGGTCAAAGTAGAGTCGGCATCAATTTATAAATCTGAGAGTACAATCCTCCAAGCAAAAATGATACCGTCAACAATAGCCCTGAGCTCGGCCTCCAAAATAGGGCGCTGGCCATATGAAGAGAAAAAGACGCGAACACACTAATTTGATGAATCCCTGATAATCCTCCATCTACTTGCAAATCTATCTTTGACGCATCCATCAGTGTTGACCTTGTAAGATCCCACTGGTGGAGTACGCCAATAAACCAAAATATGGGGATGAAGGGATGGAGTAGTAAGAGAGATACCAAAAAGATGAGCAATATCCATATCCCATTGCCAGTGAATAACTCGAAATAAACGGGATGTATGTAGTAGGAAGATAGTATGGTATACTCTCCAGATTATCTGTCTCGACTCCATAGAGATATCCAGATACTTCGCATCATTCTTTGCAGTCCAAATAAACCAGAGAATCAAAAGAGGAATGATCGTGCGAATATGATTCTGCCTGACAAATTGACCCGAGAAATGCCAAGATTGAAAGCGATACTGAAAACCCTCCATCGGCGGAAGGATTAAATGAAAAATGTCAGAAAAGTGGCACCAAACCTAGTCGGCAATACAACTATCAATAAATAAATGCTTAATAGTCTCAATATCTGAGCAACACTGACTACAAGAAGCCATATGACTCCCAATCCGCCTCTGAATCACAACATCAACTGGGATAAGACCCTGCCAAAGTCTCCAGGAGAAGAAAGAGACAGTTGTCGGGATAATAGAACTCCAAATCATGTTGTATACTGCCTGAATAGTATGCCCCGTGTGAACTAGCTGCCATGTAGACTTGGTAGCAAATCTACCATCTAAAGTATCCTTCCGCATAATTTGATCGTGCACCTCAGCAGTGATAGGATGCTCACTATCTGCTCAGCAATAATATATGGTACTAGCTGAAGATGTCTGTCAATGTTCCATACAGTATCATCAAATAAGTCTCTAACGTAGATATAAGAATATGTCAAGTGTGGGTGCTGATCAACTAACGTAGACTCGCCCATCCAACAGTCATGCCAAAAGAATATCTGCCCATGTCTTAACTGCCAGCAACGGATAGGTACCTTGACAACACTGACTCAGTAAAAAATGAGCTCATAATGACTGCTGAGATCTAAATAACCACCAAAGCTTTAGGAAGAATGTATCAACAAGATCCTGCAGTCTCCTAAAGCGCAGTCCACCCTCCTTAGTAAGAATACAAAGGCCCTTCCATCTTCTTCAATGTAATCTGTGTGCGAAGAATGATCTCTTGCCCCCAAGGAGGTAGAACATCTTGCCCACCTGCTGACACCTCAGCAGGTGGGCAAGATGTCTTGTCCTCTTGGGGCAGGAGATCGGTACTCATTTGTGTGCATTGTCTCTAGAGTCCTAAAAAAACCTAGCAAATATGACATTTAACTTCTTCAAGATAGCCTTTGGAGGCTTCATAATATGAAGAAGATAGAGAGGAATAGTTAATATCACTGATCGAATCAAAGTAATTCGTCTCCCAAATGATAAGAGTCTCGAGGCCCAGCCAGAAATCCTACTCCGGACTTTCTGGACTAAGTCATCATACAAGAAGATCTTTCTAGCTCTTTTAAATAAAGGAATACCAAGATAAGTGAAGGACTGTTGTTGATGACGAAACCCTGTCAGATTTTCCAACCTGTGTATCTGACTAGTAGAAAATCTCCTAGGTAAGATAATCCCACTCTTATCTCTGTTCACCAACTGCCCAGAAACTCCTTCATAGTTCTTAATATATTGTAATACTCGTCTGATAGACTGCTTCTGGCCATTGGTGAAAATAATCATATCATCTGCAAAGGACAAATGAGAGATAAAAGCATCACATCCATGTGTGTATGCCATCGAATGAATATGCTGAAACTGCTGAGTGAGTAGTCGTAAAAAATAATCTGCAGCAATAATAAACAGCGGTGGAGATATGGGATCACCCTTTCTAAGTCTCCAATATGATGAGAAAAAACCACATAGTCTGCCATTAAGTAGGACCGATAATCGATACTCTGAAATACACCTCTGTATCTGATCAATCCAAAGAGCATTGAACCCAAAACCCTCCATAATGGATATCAAGAAGCTCTAATCCATGCGGTCATAGGCTTTAGCCATATCAAGCTTGAGGATAACATTACCTCCATCGCACTTTCGTATCAAGTGTATGTAGTAACTCATGTGCAATGAGGGCATTATCCCCAATGAGTCGTCCCGAGATGAATTCACACTGAGGAGCTGAGATGATATGAGGTAGTAAAGTACTCATTCGTGAATTCATCAGCTTCCTAATCAACTTGTTAAACATTGTACATAAGTTGATAGGAAGAAACTCTGACCACCTACAGACATTGTCCTGCTTTGGAAGCAAGATAATAGAAGTAGCTGCAAAACCCCTAGGTAGGTGCTCTCCAGCAAAGAAGTCCAAGACTGCCTGAAACACATCTTCTGATATTATGTCCCAACAAACCTGAAAAAAGTGATGAAAACCCATTTGGCCTGGCGACACTGTCTGGATCAATACTAAAAATAGCTTCTCGCACCTCAATCAAAGTAGGAGTCTGATTAAGCTGCAAATTGTCTTCACAGGGTCGACAAGCTGAGAAGGAGCCGACTGAAGCTCCTGGAAGAAAGATATTGTTGAAGGCTGAATAGTCTCAAAAGACTCAAACAACTCGCCCGTAGCTGAATTAATAGATCGGATCTTGGCTCGAATACGTCGTCCCTGAACTATAGAATAGAAGTATCGGGTGTTACGATCACCCTCACAAGTCTAACGTGCCATTGCCTTTTGTTTCCAAAAGGCCTCCTCAATAGATAAAGTACGATTTAGAACTACCTAAACCTGATACAAAATATCACGATAGGAAGGTGAATGATTTTTGTCATGGTCTAACTCTGCCTCGTCCACCCTATAATCTGCATCCCTAACCCTCTAAAAAATATCATCAAATACATGTCAATATCACCAACAAATGCTTTGTTTAAGCCTAAAAATCTTATCCTAGAGAGCAGTCATTCCTATAAGATGGGTAAGAAATGACCACTTCTGAGATACAAAGCCCAGAAAATCGTGATGCCTAGACCAAATATTGAGGAATCGAAAAGGATAAGGCCCCAAATCATCGTCAGAAGACCACTGAATCAAAAGATGTGGGTGATCAAAAGTGTTTCAGTTCAGATGACGAACTAAAAACTGAAAACAAAAGCTGGCAACCAGTGAGTTAATCAAAACTCACTCCAGGCACTTCCAAATCCTACCATTTGTTCATGTGTACTAATTGTCAGAATACCCTGCATCTGTCAAACCACAATCCATCAAAGTCTGAAGTGCCCATATTACGAATATTCCTACTAGTATGCTCACCATTGTGAGCGATCACATTAAAGTCTCTCATAACTAACCACGGCCCATCCACATAAAGAGATATCTGATGAAGACCCGCCCATAAATCTCTACGCCCAATCGGTGAACAAGAAGCATATACTGGAGTAATAAACAATGGTCTGGCTAATCTAGGATCCTCAACTTTAATGTGAAGGAATTGGGAATGACCAATAATCAAAGTAACAGTAGTCCCCAAATTCTAAAAATACCAAATCTTATCCGACCCATTCTGTAAGCCTACATCAAAAGAGAAAAATCGTCGGATAAAGTCAAAGTTCTTCTTCAAAATAAACGGCTCCAACACCACCAAAAATTATACCTGGTGAAGCTTAACCAATTTCTTAAGTCGTCTACGAGTGGCAATATTGCCCACATCTCTCACATTCCAGATGATAATATTCATAAAAAAAACTAGCTCTATGACGAAGTACTTGACTGACTACGAGTCACTTGTTTGACTGGGCACGTGATATCAATAAATTTTAAAATTTTCTTCCTCTGTACTGTAGTAAAACTATCGGCCTCCAGCTGCTCATCCAAGCCAACCAAGTCATCAAAAGAATTCCTACGAAGGTGCCCCTGCTGATGAACCTCAATAGGAAAAGAGTCATTATTTGAAAGGATCGAAATCTCAACATTCTCATTGCAATTGAGGCGTGGACTAATATATAGATCGGTATCAAATGGCTCAAAAGCCTGATCAGGTGATAGAATCTGAACAAGTATTGAAGAAATCACTGGCTCAACTAGTACTGACAAACTGAATGTCTTTCGAGAAACTGACATCATGTGATCTAACAGTGGATCATAAACAGCTGGACGAGCTTGCTTTAAAGCAACAACAGTAGGGATAATAGAAGAAAGCTGATGGGTAGGTCCTACATGTACAATAGGGGGTGGTATAACAACTAAGGGCTGAGCTGAATAAGAACCAACAATAGGGACCCACTGCCTAAGAGCTTCAACAACAACTTCCTTCTCCTAACCCTTCTCGGCCCTATCAACACTGGGAGCCTGAACATCAAAAGGCTTATGCGCCGGAGCAACAACATGCATAGTAGCTAGAGCAACAAAAGGCGTAGAAGCCTGGATAACAATAACATCTACTAGTGGAGCATCCATCATACACTGATCAATAATATGATCCATATGACGGTACTTGGCACAAAAATGGGACAACCTCTCAGCACAATAGGCTGTCAAAAACTACGGGATTCACCCCGATCAATCCAAATCCTATCTGGGAGCTTATGCTCCAGATTCACCTCAACACAAACCCTGGCTTCACTAGGCCTCAACAAATCAGCAGTTTCCTTGTCAATCCTCAACGGAACCCCAATAATTTTAGATAAAGTAAATAAAAATTCTTTTGCACGTTAATGAACATGCAATAAAGGAAAAGATATTCAAACAAGGGTAATAGGGGTCTCAGCATCAAGATGAAAATCACTACTTAAGCACACATATAGGACAACCCTCAATAAACCAAAGTGGTTTTAAAAATAAATTACTATAATCATCCTCATGTGTTAAGTGAATCAATATGTGCTTGTAATCAATAAGCCCAAGTTTAAAATCACTGCAAAAGCCAAATTTCTAAAAACAACCTCCACCATTTTGGGCTTGCGATGAAAGAATTTTCCAACAAGTGTGAGCTCGAATGGCTCGGTGAGAGAAGCCTCATTGTCTGAAGAAATAACCAAAGCCTCATTGTCTGAAGAAATAACCAAAGCTGGTTCACCACGATGTAAATATGGCTCCTTACCCACAACTGAGGACAAATAGAGTTTGAAGAAGCCTGAAGGACAGAAGTTAAAGACTTCCTCAAACTCCGTTCATCTGGAGTAATAGTTTGTCGATTAGTGATAGCACCTGCATAAGTCTTACGGCCTATATTAAGTGCTGACTGAGCCTTTTGAGGAAAAACATGTGGGCCTGGAACAATAGAGGTTGAAAAATTAGGCAAACAAACTGGACCGAAAAAAACAGCCAGAGGCGTGCGTTGGGCAAACTGTGGGTGTAGCGCAAGCGCACGCCTTGCGCGTACTGTGCGTGCCAGCAGTGCGCCACTTGCTAGCATGGGTGTGCTTGGCTCGATATCTAGAACTAGGACGTGCACCACCCTGAGCTAAACAGTTGGGTCAGTGCGGTTTGCAGCAGGGTTGGGCGCGTGGCGAAGGCAAGTGCCAACTTGGGTACGACCAAATTGGGTTAAAGATATGTGGCTGAAGTGGGCACCTCTAAAAACGGCAGAAACAACAGGCTCTCAGCATCCGCCACCCCTAGGGCGACGTTAGAGCCATCAATGAGGTCACCCAGGGGTGGCGCACCTGTGGGCGCGCGGCTTGTGGGTGAATCGACGGCGGTGCTAGGGACTTCACTTAGGGCTGCAGCTGTTTTGACTAGTTTTTTGGAATTAGGATCAATCTTGGACGCTTTACACTTTTTAGAATACTAGTTTTAAGTAATACATACCACATGCATGTCAAGAAAAAATATAGTTTTCACTTATAAGTTGAACAAATTAGATTGGAACAATTTTTTTCACCAAATGCTAAATTTCTTATAAATGATTTTATATCGTTTCTCTATTAAATGACACGTTGGAACTGTATATGTAACAATGTGTCTCTTTTCGGGATTGCCTTAACATAAAAATACTAATAAAAGTTAATTTACATATTATGTGTTTTATTTTTGAACGAAAATAAAACGATAAATTAAAATATGAAGAATATAGTTGGATCTCTAATGTTTGTAGTTAATAAACATATAACTCAATTAAATAAAAGTATTTGTACATCAAGTTTGTGACAAAGTTATTTTTTTATACAACAATAAAATAAAAGTTTAATTTTTAAATAATATAATTACTTAATAATAAAAATAATAATTTTTGTTGATATGTTTATTACTAAAGTGTTAATTCCAAAAAAAAAAAAAAAAAAAAAACTCATTAGTTTTCCTTAATTTTTTATAAAAAATAAAAGTATTTGACCTATTTGCACATTTTGTAATGATTAAAAATCCACATACAATTTTTTTTAATTAACTAAGGGTATATTTGTCTTTTTCATCCCATAAGGATCAATTTTGTACCAAAACACATATGTTAGGGACCTGTATGTCAAAAATAAATGTTATAGACCAATTCCACACTAAGAATAAAGGTTAGGGACCATTTGTGCCAAAATTCAAAAACAAATTAATGACTAACGGCACAATTGGACAGATTCGGTCCATATGGACTAGTTTTGCAACCAAATGCATAGATTAGGGACCTCATAGCCAAAAATGAAAGGCTAGGGACCAAAACCACATTAAGTACATACGTTAGGGACCATTTGTGACAAAATCCATTTTTAATAATATGTTAGAGATTTGTATCGAAACCCTTTATCACTTAGGTTCCGTTTGATTTCAATCAAACTTTCGATAAAAAGTTAAAATCAAAGTTAACAATTAATTTTAACCACATTTCATAGGTCTTACAACTTTTCAACCATACATTCAATCAACTTTTATAAAAAATCAGATTTTAATCAAAATCAAACACACCCTTAGTTAAAAGTATGTTTGATTTTGATTAAAATCAAATTTTTTTTTGTAAAAGTTGATAAAAGTTGTTGAAATGTATGGTTAAAAAATTATGAGACCATGAAATGTATGGTTAAAATTAATTGTTGACTTTAAATTTTATTTTTTAGCAAAAGTCAAAAGTAAAAACAAACATGATCTAAGTTAATATTAGTAACATAAGCTTCAACCAACTTCAAGCATAAAAACAAGATGAATTTCATATAATTATTTGTAATCTTAGTGCTTTTAATATACAATATTGCTTCTGATTACATTCAGGGGGCGGATTCAAGAATTTTTTGAAGATCGACTGCTCACTTTAAGATCGGGTTAGTGATGGCAAAGGGGCGGATCGGTCTGATCCAAATCCGCCCCGCGATCTGCCATTTTTTGGGACAGATTGAGGCGGATCGGATACGGATCGAGGCGGATTAGAGCCCTGATCCGTATACTGATCCATTTTTTTTTTTGCATTCAAAAAATTTAAAATATATTGAAACAAACTTTACTACTATACTATAGAGTTTAAACAACATTCTAAAATACATTAACTACTTAATTAAATGTCCAAAAGAAATAAACGACATCAATTACTTAATTAAAAATTGAATACTCCAAAATACACAATAAAAAAAAGCAAGTGAAATTGTGAAAACAGGAAATTCACCTAGGTTTAGGAATTAAGAAATTTGAAATTGCAACTGCAGCCCTTACCCCAAATTTTTTATCTTATTATAATTTAATCTTTTTTTAAAAAAAATACGGGGCGGGGCGGGGCGGGGCGGGGCGGGGCGGGTCGGATCGGGGCAGCCCCAATCCGATCCGCCCCGAGATCCGTGACATATCACAGATATCTGCTCCGATCCGCTTCGTCGATCCGCAGACCAAGTATTTTTCGCTCCATTCGGATCGGGTATCTATCGGGTTCGGGATGGATCGGATATTTTTGCCATCTCTAGATCGGGCTGTTACTAAAAAAAATATTTTACACTAATTTTTTTTACACTATAAAAAATACTTTTTTCCGAGGCGGGACCGGGCTATAGTTCGATCATGTCCCCTAAAATCCGCCCCTGATTACATTTATAAAGAATTTGAATGATATGGATTTTAAAGATTATTTATTGAAACTATATACATAAAACCCACAATTAAAACTAAGTTTTCCCAGACCATATGAAAACGATGGTTGATCCACAAACACAGAGAATATATTAACGTATCAAGATATGTTACTTTTCATTTCTAAAATATATTTAAATATGATTTTTATGTTTTTTTTTTTACTTTGTAAAAAATTACACAGTTTGTGCAACAAAAAAATAACTACTAATTATCTTATTGTCAAATAAGATTTATTTATTTAAAGAGGAGAATATACGAACCGTCTCTGACAATTTGAAATAAAAAATAAATATATCGACAAATTTAGTAGAATTGGAGTTAAATATAAATTAGTCTTGTGTATTTCCGTCATCATAGGCAATGTTAAGACAATCTATGTTCTCATTTAAAAGTTACTTATTTACTTATAATTACACTCACTTATAAGCCAATCATGCTCTAAAATACGTAAGTTCTATGATCTGTACGGGTTGATCCACCAACAACAATGTTTGGACCCAAATAAGATGTGACTTAATATTAAAATCTTGAAAGTATTTTATTGACATAAATGTTTTTTAAATAAATATTTTATGATTCTGAAAGTTCCAATTACTCGAGAACTAAGAAAATTGAGTTGGCAATAGTCAGACAAGGTTTGTAAATATTTTTGTATTACTATATTTTGAGATTTTTATTCTTCCATAAGTCACAATTCAGGCAAACGTGCCACCACTCAAATTTTGCATAAATGTACGTATGTCAAGACTAGGGTTAAAAAATCTTCATTTTTAAAATTAATTTCTTCCTCTTCTGCTTGCACGACAAAACATCTCGTCACAGACTCACAGATATGTACAAGAACATTAATTAACAATTATTATATGAAATATTAATTTTCTTTTCCCCATCCATGGTTTGGACTCATTCTGAAATCTTCAATATTTGTCCAGTTTGCTTTGGACTATATCGGTGGATGTTTGATAGTTTTGAAATTATTTTTTAAGTGATTATAAATTATAAATTTTATGAAATACGTAGATAATAAGTAGTTAGTAAAATATGAATTCTACAAAATATAAAATAAAAAATATTTTTGACCAGCTTAATCAACTAAAATTATAATTTCAACTTAACCAAACATACAAACATACTCCACAAATTATCAAAATTTCCACATAGTAAACGCCCTAGCTAAATTGGAGCATATTATACACTCCCAAATAATAACTTCGTTACACATCTTGTTCGCACGGAATCCACATGTGCACTGCATAAGAAGCGAATGCCACGTAAACTAATATCGTCTCGTCATGTGGAGACTTAGCTCGCTTCCCACGTGCCTCACTCGATAGTAGCGTGGTATTTCGATTCACAATATTTGCACATGTGGCGGCATCAGTCTGTAACTCGCATTGAGACTGCTTTGATTGGTTGGACCGACAGTGGAAGCCTAGCACTAAGTGCAATCTCCAGCGACAACGGTCCAAAATGCATAAAGATGAATAGCCCGCCTTGCACTTGACAAATCTCTTGCAAGTGTAAATAAATATGGCGTGGTTTGGTAGGTTCAACAAGCGAGGGTCAATTGATGAAACCCTTTGCCTCGAATGCTTAGTTTATGCGTCATGATAGTTGGAGCGTAGATCCACGAATCTATTTGAAAATTATCTATAAATATATACGCACATTTAAAGAAAACAGAAGTAATAAAAAACTCTAACCAAAACTCTACTCACATGTCTCTCCCACACGTCTCCTTATTATTGTTCTAATATTTTCTGGCAGTTGATTTGACTGTCAGAGTGCAAACAGTTGCTGACCTTTTTTTGGGAGCAAAGATTTTTGCATGCCAATGGAATCATAATATGCAAGTGTGGCAAAGAATCTGTCGACAGTGGGAGTTGTACAAGTTTTTGAGGTCAACAAACTTATAATATAAAAACTAAATTACATAGCACGATTCATGTTTTTAGCTATGAAAGATCCAATTGCGATGAAATTTTCAATGCATAATTTGACAGATCCAACGAAATGTTTCGAATTATACCCTAATTTCTAAGTTCAAAAGCAATAGTAGTAAAAAAAACGATTAAAGCACACATTTTCACCTTAATGTGAGAGTTACGTTTATTTATCACAACACTTGTACACTATAACATAGAAGAAAACCTCTCTTGCGAACACAAATGACCTCCTAATCCTTTTATGCAATAGCAACATTAAGGCAACCCGATGCACATTTGAATGTTTAATATATTCTAGTAATAAAACAATTCAACCTAAATATCATATCTTACTTTCCAAAGCATTCCGTTCAGAAGAATAAGTATACAATATAATTCCTCGGTTAAAAAGAAGAAAGAAAAGAGTTTGCCCCTCGGGGCACAGCCAAGTTGGCAAAGGACAGGCATTACGGGGCTCGCAACTCAGTGTGGGGAGTTCGAATCCTGAATGGAGCAGCTGAGTGATGTAATACTCAATTATGGGTGGGGCAGCTTGGTGATGTAATATCCATAGAGGAAGGTCCTTTTGGGGCCAGGAGTATAAAGGGTGCATGAACCCTGGTCAATTTGGGCATATACCGCGATTTACTTCCACCCATCACTGAGGGGCCGGGGATGGGTGGTTCAGGACATAGTCTGGTATAAATTGGGATACCTGGATATATATATATATATAAAAAAAAAAAAAAAAAAAAAAAAAAAGAATTTCATATAACCCCTACGAAATACTAGAGTCTGGCAACACACTTAATTTAAGTGAAACCCTAGTAACGGAACACATAGAAAATATTTATTTTGCCCATATGAAGATATAGAATTACCCAAATAAAGGCAGCAAAAAATATCATGTGTGTCACACACAAACACACACTACAATATTGTGTATGGTGGTGTTCAACAATTGGTCTGAACATAATAATAAGGGTTAAATGAATAGTGTTAACAACCATAGGTGAAAGTGAAAACCAGAAAGAAAGATATCAAAGTCAGAAAGGGGACCCCATTGTGCCTCTGTTTCTAGCAGAATGACCCATTTCTTCAATGTCTCCTCTCGTTCTATCTCTCTACTTTTTTTCTCTCTCTACTTATAAGTGTTGTATGAGTCGTAGTGAAATGATTGAAAAAAAGAGAGGGATAGCTGTATCTCTGATATTACTCAACTGCATACTATATATTTGCAACATCTTCAAGAAAACTATCACCTCGATTCATCTCTCTCTCTCTCTCTCTCTCATATATATATATATATATAGAGGCCGTGCTAAGCCACTGCAATTAATACACATTGTGAATGTAAATTATGAGAACGCAAGTACAAGAAATACATGCACTTTGATAAGTACTAAAAGTGGAAGTCAATTGGGACTGTTAACGTTAAGAATGAGTACTGAACCCCAGAAATCACCAACCCCGCAGCAGCCACAAAATCCTGCAGAGCTCACCAAGAAAATCAAGAGAGTACGAAAAACCGCCACCGGAGCCGAAGTTGCCAGTAACCACCCGGTGTACCGCGGCGTCCGAATGCGCAGCTGGGGCAAATGGGTGTCTGAAATCCGGGAGCCCCGCAAGAAATCCCGCATATGGCTTGGTACTTTTCCTACACCGGAAATGGCAGCCAGGGCTCATGACGTAGCAGCCTTAAGCATCAAAGGCAACTCAGCAATACTTAACTTCCCTGAACTTGCCGCCGCACTGCCGCGGCCGGTGTCGCTCCGTCCACGTGACGTTCAAGAAGCCGCCGCAAAAGCCGCGGCCATGGAAAAATTTGACCTATCACCACCATCTTCTTCTTCAACTACTTTATCTTCACATTCTTCGTTTTCATCTTTTGATTCTGGTATTGATTTGTCAACCAGTTCAGAATATTTGTGTGAAATAATTGAATTGCCAAGTTTAGGATCATGTTCTGACTCTCTAGAACTGAAGAATGATGCTGTGTTTGTTGACAACTCGATGGATTATGGGTGGTTGGATCCTCCTCCGCCTCCTCCATGGCTGAGCAGTGGTGGTGATGATGGTGGTGGAATATTTGAATCTCTGTTGTGGAATTATTAAAAGAATGTATCTGTTTTTCCATGTGTATTAGGAAATTTTTAGCTCTTTTCATTTTTCATTTAAGGGCTAAAAACTTTTCTTTCATCTCTTCCAACCTTTCTTGTCTGTTTGCCTGTGTACAGTGTCATAAAGTCCACCTACTACTTGTTGTATGAATAGTCACATTACTTCAACTTGTTTGAAGGTATTTTTTTTTTTATTTATTTTTTGATCGAATTTTTTTTATTTATTACTTCGAGATTGGCTTTGACAGTGATAATGACCTTAAAAAAATATGAACACAACCTCGCGACGATAGAGATCATGAACTCTAGTGTTTAATCATGATTGTACAGAGTTTTTGCTCCATTGACTAAAAAATCTACTATACGTCTATTTCACTTCCCAAATTTTTTTTTTTTTTTTTTTTCAATTTATTCAATTCTCTCCAATCTAATTCTTTTTCTCTTAACCATTATTCTTCAAATTTTTCATTCTCAACTTTGTTCTTCTTATCAATCTCTATTTATTTTTCTATAGTTGAATTTTACCGATAAATATCAAACAGTTAACAACATATCTTCTGTCCATCATAAACCGGAGATTATTCCCCTTAATAATTAACACACCCTTGTGGTGGTTGGCTGAAGAAAAGAAGAACAAAAAAACAAGAAATTTCTTTTTTAGTATATGGAATTTGCAGCATATTTCAATGCAGTTTTTTTTCTTTCCTTTTTCTTCAATAAATAATAAATAAGCCCATCTCAACGAATTTAGTGAAAAATGCATATAGTCGTGAGAGATGAGACAATCTCATATATTGTTCACTTTTACATGCTAAGTGCCCTTGTAAGGCATAGGGGTAGGGATTTGAACCTCGAATTCTTTTGTAGTTATGATATTGCGAATAATCCTCTAAAATAAGTAATTCAACAAGAGACCTCATATCAAATCAGTATCGGCCTTATCTTGAGAGAAATTATAAGACCTTTAGCAAGATAAAAATGTTCCTGGCTAATAATTCTGATTTTGATTGCTTTGTGGCAGCTAGTGGAGATGGTGAAATCAATTTTCCTATAAGAGAACATGTCCCCTTGATTTATCCCTATGTATTAAAGAATAATTTTGCTTATAATCAATATATAATATTGAAAATGACCTTTTAGAAATGGGGATAAACTTGCCCAATTCAACTTTATTTTTTAATTAAATAACGTACAACCCTTTAATTAATAGCTTGTTTGTCTTTCTTAGTTTGAAAAGTATGCAAAGGTACTATTAAATAAATTGCTTTTTTCTTTTATTTATAAGTAAAAATATTACAGAAAGTAATTTTTACATTATTTATAAAAATTACTTTTAAATAAATTAACAAATTTTCGAATTTTAAGTCACCTATATGCAGAGAGCAAAGGTACAGAATAAAACCCGCAATCTTAATATTGTTCAGCTTTATATTATCCAAATTGTCAACAAGCCATGTAATTAAGTGACTGAAATGTAACTCCACCTCACTGCACATGAAGCACATATAACAAGGTAACATTAATCCATAACTTTTATGTGATTTGTAGAAAATTTTAATAAATTTTATGGAGATTCTTAGAGATTTTTAACAACTTTTAGGACATGCGTGGGAGTTTTTTTTTCCATCGATTTTGGTTGTTATCGTTTATGAGAGTTTAGGAAAATTAGTGCTTGTTAGTTTTTTGAGCACTAAAAAAACTACCAAAAATCAATGTAATGTAATTTGGGGTGTATTTTGTTAACTAATATAGATAAAACAAAGAACAAGAAGAATCAAAAGAAAATGAGGAGCCTAGGGTTTCTTACGCATAATGAAAAATAATACAAAATCTTAATGAAACCTAATTACAAATAAACTATATATAGGCTAAGTTGGAAAGACTATTCTACCCTTAATAAATAAATAAAACAATGATCCCCCCTCAAACTCACGATGCAACAGCGACAAGCATCGAGAGTTTGCCAACTAGAAAACGAAAACGAGAAATAGAATGCGACTTGGTAAAGAAATCTGCAATCTGCGAAAAGATGAAACAAAAGGCAAAGTGATGGAGCCATGCTTGAGATGATGACGGATAAGGTGATAATCGACCTCGATGTGCTTGGTTCGTTCGTGAAAAATCAAGTTGTGAGCAATTTGAATAGCACTCTTATTGTCACAATACATAGGAGTGGAACGAGAAAGAAAAACTCTCATATCTGCAAATAACCAACTTAACCAAGCAACCTCTTTGGTAGTAGAGGCGATAGCACGATATTCTGCTTCGGTGGAAGATTGAGAAACAATAGATTGTTTTTTGCTCTTCCAAGAATGAGAGAATCACCCAGAAAGATACAGAAACCAGTAACAGACTTGTGATCTGTAGGATCGCTGCCATGATCAAAGTCAGAGTATGCACGCAGATCCAAGGAAGAGATGGATGGAAGTAGAAGACTCTGAAAGACTGTACCTCGTAGATATCGCAAAATCTGAAGAACAGCGACCCAATGAACTGTAGTGGGAGAAGAAACAAACTGACTAACAATATGAACAGCATATGCAATATCAGGACGAGTAATATTGAGATAAACCAAGCTCCCAACAATAGTACCGTATAAAGTAGGATCTGATAAAGATATACCATTAGAAGAAGAATACTTGGCGTTAACCTCAATGGTAGTGTCGACAGTCTTATTATCAGTAAATCTAGCCCGCTCAAGAATATCTGCAACATACTTCGACTGAGAAAGAAGATAACATTTGGACGAGTAGGCTACTTCAATACCCGAGAAATATCGAAGAGGGCCCAAATCCTTCATTTCAAACTGTCTAGCTAACTCTGTCTTCAAAAACGAAATACCAGCAACATCATCACTAGTAATAATCATGTCATCAACATATAACAGAAAAATAATACGACCTACATCAGTGCACTTAACAAAGAGTACAGAATCATGATTGTTAGAAGCAAAACCAAGAGAAGAGATCACAACAAAAAATTTCTCAAACCAAGCACGTGGTGCTTGTTTAAGACCATAAAAGGTCTTATTGAGCCTGCAAACATACCCAAAACCATGGGGAACCCTAGGAGGGGGCTCCATATAAACCTCTTCATGGAGATCTCCATTCAAGAAGGCATTTTTAACATCAAGTTGAGAGATACCCCAATTTCTAACCAAAGCTACAGCAATAAGAGTACGAAGAGGAGTCATTTTTGCAACAGGAGCAAAAGTTTTCTCATAATCTATACCATACTGTTGTGAATATCCTTTTGCAACCAATCGAGTTTTGTATCACTCAATAGACCCATCAGAATGAGTCTTGATCTTATACACCCATCGACAACCAACAACAGTCTTACCAGAAGGGAGAGAAACCAAATTCCAAGTACCTGTCTTATGCAGAGCAGAAAGTTTCTCATCCATAGCTTGTTGCCAACGTGGATCAAAAATTGCCTCTTTGTAGGATGAAGACTCGGAGAGACAATGAATAGAAGCTAAAAAAAAAGTAAAAGATGACGAATAACAAGAATAAGAAAAATCTGGTAATCTTGTGGACTTACGAATGTGGGAACTCTGACGAGTATAATATAAAGGGAACGGATGAAGGACACGACGAGGAGGTTCTGATGTAGTAGGAACCTGTGAAGACAAACTGTCAGAATCTTCAGAAAAAGGATCAACACGAATAAGATCAGGTCTAGTCAAGTCATGAGTAGCAGACGGAATAGAAAAGAAATGTATATGCTCAAGAAAAACAACATGACGAGACACATAAAGTTTTTGAGTAATTGAATCGAAACACCGATACCCTTTTTGACCTTGACCATAACCAAGAAAGACACAAAGAGCAGATCGAGAGGACAATTTGCTGCGTTCCACATGAGGGCAAAAAACGAAGCAAGTACTACCAAAAACTCTAAAGAATGAGTAATCCGGGGCATACCCATACAATTTCTCGAAATGAGAGATACCTGAAATATGAGAAGATTGGATGGTATTAATCAAAGTCACTGCTATTAGAACAGCTTCGCCCCAAAACACACTAGGAACAGAGGCAGACAATAAGAGAGATCGAGCAGTTTCAACAATATGTCTATGTTTTCTTTCTGCAACACCGTTTTGTTGAAGAGTATCTGTATAAGAAGTTTGGTGAATAGTTCCATCTAAGGCAAGCAACTCACAAAATTTGTTAGAAGTGTATTCTTCCCCCAAATCACACCTAAAACATTTGATAACAGCAGAATGCTGAGTTTTGACAAGGGCTCGAAAAGCAGTGTATATCTCAAATAATTCAGAACGATATTTCATTAAGTAAACCCAACAATAACGTGTATGATCATCAATGAAAGAAACATAATATCGAGATCCTCCTTTAGTGGGAATAGGAGAAGGTCCCCATACATCAGAATAGATCAAATCAAACGGAGAAAAAGAAACAGAAATACTTCGATTAAAAGGAAAAGATGAAAATTTTGCCAGTTTACATCTACTACAATCAGAAATATCACAAGTTTGCAAATTGCCAAAAGCCCCTGTGGACAAAATCTCAAACGAGAAGATGAAACATGACCAAGACGAGAATGCCATAAATAAAAACTATAAGACCTATGACTCAAACGAAAAGAAGACAAATCAACACTAGTAGTGGCAGCAATTGGTACTTTTAACTTATCTAGAACATAGAGTCCTCCTGCCTATGGCCTGTCCCAATCAGCTTCTGAGACTACAGATCCTGCACAAAACAGGAAGAAGAGGAAAAACCAACAAAACAATTAGAGTCACATAACTAACGTACAGAAGCAAGATTAAATGTGAGTTGTGGAATATGATAAACATTATGAAGAGACAAGTTAGGAGTAACAACAGAACCAACACTTGCTAAAGGCATAGGAGTGCCATCAGCAGTCATAACAAGGATAGATGACAAAGGAGACACAGATGCAAAAGACGAAGAATCTGGAGATATGTGATGTGAAGAACCAGAATCCAAGACCCATAAATAAGATGACATACCTGACACACTAGGAGAGGAATGACCTACAGAAGAGGAGATAGACATAGCTTGTGGCTGAAGGGAGAGAAACTTTTGAAATTGCTCAACCAGAGTACTTGGATCAGTGAAATGGCCTGATGAGGCGACTGCTGCAGTATTAGAATAAGGTGGTCTATAACCCTGAGGTGCTCTATAACTTTGAGATGGTGACTGGTTGCCAAGCCTCCAAGTCTGAGATTGCTGTTGTTGCTGTTGATTCTGCGGTCTCAACTTAGGACACTGAGTCTTCCAATGACCTTTCTTCTTACAAAAATTGCACTCGTCGAATGCAGGCCTTGTGTAAGGCCTATTCTGATTATTAGAGGGTGGCTGAAGAGGTACTGCTAACACAGAAGGAGTCGGAGTTGAAATAGTTCCATTTTCGGTACCAGACTTTAGACGTTCTTCTTCAGCCAACAGCTCACTGACAACTGAATCAACTGAAGGAAGCGGAGAGCAATGTAGAATAGAATCTCGAAATCCTTCAAAATCACTGCGAAAGGCCATCAAAAATTGCACCAACCGTTGCCGCTCTCTATGAGTAATGTAGACATTAACTGTTTTTAGTTCATCATCTTCTGTAAGAGCCAATTGATTCTAAAGATTTGTCATAGTAGAATAAAACTCCTGAATACTCATATTATTCTGCTGAATGGCTCGTATGTCATTTTCCAATTGATACTGCTTTGCAAAATTTGACTGGGTGTATAACTTTTGTAGATGATCTCAAACCTCTTTTGTTGTGTCATACTTAGCCAACTGTACACCTATAGAATGCTCAACAGAATTGTTAATCCAAGTAATAATTTTTGCATTATTGGCGTCTCAGGTATCTATCAAAGTAGCATAATTTTCAGCAGTATTCATGGGTCTCACACAAGTGCCACTAACATATTCCCACAGCTTTTTACCCTTAAGGAAATTTCTCATTACATAATTCCAATATGAATAATTTTTTCCATCCAACCTCACACTCACAGACTGAAGGGAATCATCCATTTCGGTAGCTATAATCAAATACACAGAAAATAGGAATGCAACGAAATACTAAATTGCAGATTGTAGATATAGAACGAACAATGAACGAAAGCAAACGAATACCTCAAACGCATAATATCAAACCACAGGCAGAACCTTTAAACCCAAACGCAATCAAACCCTAAAAAAAAAATTTGATACTGCCGAAGTGTATTCTGCCGAAATTGATGCGAAATTGAAACTGCCGAAAGTGAAACTGCATAAATTGAAACTGTCAAAAAAAGACTGCCGATACTGTTGAAACTGTCGAAAAGTTGGATCCGTGAAAACTGTATTTGAGATTAAATTTCTACCCATTATTCCTATCTCTGATACCATGTTAAATAATATAGATAAAACAAAGAACAAGAAGAATCAAAAGAAGATGATGAGGCTAGGGTTTATTACGCATAATGAAAATAATACAAAGTCTTAATAAAACCTAATTACAAATAAATTATATATAGGCTAAGGTGGAAAGATTATTCTACCCTTAATAAATAAATAAAACAATATCTCAACTCCTTAAATTGGTAGATTTTTGCCGTTTTTTAAATTATCTTCCAATTTAGACTCTTTAAAATAATAATTTTTTAATCTACCATAAACTTAAAATACATACATCATTCTTCCTCTTTTCTCCAAACACATTTTGCATTTTTTCTCCAAACAATAACTTTTTTATATGCTATTGAATTAATTTTTGAAAATTTTTGTAGTCGAATATATTTATTTACATTTTAATTTTTAGAGATTTCATATTGTTTACACAAACCTACACCTTTTAATATATGGTTATATATGCAATTTTATTCTTTTAAAAAACTTTCAAAACCATCGGATAATATACTCCCAAGCATAGATTTGATTATTTTAAAAACCGCTACTAAAACTACCAAAAATTGGACACTTCATAAATATGTCTAAAATCAATACTTTAAAAAAATTTCATAACCAGTACTTCAAAATTCTCTAACAGACCCTTAGAGGTAAATTATAACCTTAATTTTTTGGGGACTAAAGGAGAAAATAAAAAGGATTTGGCTTAATTGCACTTTAAGTACTCCTAAGAAAATCTATAAATAAGGAGCTGGTTTTTCATTTTTTAGGAAAAACCTTGGCCCCGGGTGCCAGGTGTTGACCCCTAGGACTTTTCAAGAGTAGAGGTCGAACTTGCTACTCATGGGGGTCGACCCTCTTTACTCGTACATGCAGTGTAGTCCGAACAAAAACGCGTGTAACTTTTTGTAGTAAATTTCGAATTGGTATCCTTAAAATGTGTTGGACTAGACTTGATAAACTTTCCAATGATATATTATATGCTTTGTGAAGATCTCTATGTTAATTATGGCAATCTAGTGTCTCCACGTGTTCAGAGTGACGGTTCCCATGATGATCATTGGTCACTTTGGACTTTAAGTGGATGATCTGTAAGAAATATGGTAGGACGAGATCTTGAATGCTAGGATAGGCAATGAGAGAGGTAAGTAACATATCAACTACAATGTTAAACAATAGTATCTATTTATAATGTACTCCTGATTCCATGAAGTGTACTATTAGTGCAATCTACGTGGAATATAATATCATCCATGAATATTTGTATACGATGGAAGTAATCAGGATATAATATTTTTTAATACCAACGTACATGAATTTTTATTGAAATATTGACATATGTCATTAAAACTTATAAATGGTGCACGAGATATACTATGACATTCATGTGCACGTGCATTGTATGGGCTAAAAGAAGTGATCTTTCGTAACTTGTAAATGGAGAAATAGCAAGAATAAAGAGATATGATAAAACTAAACATAATGGAATCGCCTTACAAGCAAAAACTTGTTGTAGATTTTAATCCCGCAAATGGACGGATTGGTTACAAGTAATAAAATGATGTGAAGAGTATCGAACCAACGAAGACTAGCTATCAATTAACTAATTAATGTCTACTTCGAGTTTTAACAATATAAGAACACATATTCGTTTATAAATTCAATCATAAAGTTATTCTAATTGAGTTTAACTAAATCTAAATTATCATGCAATCAAAAGTAATTTTTAAGAATAAATTCGAGTTTTACTAGTACTAGGATTCGCGAATCCACATACACGTTCCTTAATCAATTAATCGTTAATCACTTTAGTTTATAATCACCTAGATTGAAAATCAGTGATTCTATAATAATCAAAAACCTCTCTTGATGGTCAATCAATTCTATATCGATATGCGAACTTAATTATCTCTTATTAAGTTTCAAATATAAAAATATGTATTTAAATCACAAGAACATCCTAAACGAATTTCATAATGTATAATAGTAATTTTTATCTATTATTGGACATTATGTTATTCAATATCATATGTTTATCTAGATGGAATCTCTCGACTTCATTAAAGATCACAAAATATTTTAATGGTGATCAAGTATTAAAATATTAAAAAAAGGAATAAAGAATAATCAACTCAAAAACAATTAATTACTAAAACGAAAAAAGTTCTAATTAATTAAAAATGTGAGGTTTCATCGTTCATCCTAGCAATAAGTAATTTAGCTGGACATGATTTCGTAAAATATTATAAGAATTGTATTAATCATGTTTCAGAGGAAAAAAAAGAAAAAATAAATACAACCCGTGATTTCGGCCCAAGAATCTTCAATCCGTTCCTTGATCTTCGATTATTCTCTTGTATTTTTCTTCTCAAAATTCGCATCCTGTGATTTGGCTATTCACTGTTTTTTATATCTTTCCAAAACTTTTCGAAACGTTTTTTAAGTTGTTGTTTTATCTTGGACTGAATAAAGTTCTATTTTCATCAGAAAACAATTAAAACACTGCCCAATAATACCATGCGACCGTATTGTTCAAAACTTTTCGATTGCATGGTTCTGTCCAATTACGTTCTACAGAAGAAAACCATCATTTGCGATCGCAACACTAGGTAACCATGCGATCGCATGGTTATTTGAGATCCAGCTTCTGAATTATTCACTTTCGTATTTTCTTGACAAGCTCCTCAATTCTCTTTATCTGTTCAATTTAGTCCCATTTTCTTTCGTTTTCTTTCTTTTTATTTGATCGACACTTGAATTTGTTTATTTTTTTAATAATGATAAAAAACAATACGCTATTATGTTGAAAACATGTAAGAGTACTTATAATTGTTCATTTTTGTGGTGGGCCCCAATCAGTACATAATTGTACTTATCACATACTATTATTCGTATCTGCATATGTATACCGTTTGAGGCTCTTGATTAAAGGTAGATTATGATAGGGTCTTAGTGGTCTGGGGCTAGATATACGAGCAATGTCCTCCCACGGTGGCTTTGGGACTACTTAGCGACATGACGAGTACCGTTTACATAGGCCAAGTCTGATTTGTATATGTTATATTTTTCATTACAGTATCTAGGGTCTCGGTAGACAATGATGAATACAATTGTGATCTCCTAAGTTTTGGTGGGCAACGACTGACCTATATGCACTACATGACAAAAAGCCTAAATTATAATTTCAACTTGTCAAATATATTTTTATATACATATTTCATAGGATCCATGACTTAATATTCACTTATTATCTACACATTCTATATTATTCACAACTTATAAGCACATAAAAAATAATTTTATCACCACCAAACACGCGCTGTATTGATATTTGAGTCCATACGATACACCTAGTGGGATTCAGGGTCCCAAAAGAGAAAATGCAAATAAATTGAGATAGTGAGAAAATGATTGAACTTCGAGGATGAGATTATAATAAGATAAGGTATATAAAATCATGCAAAAGTTTACAAGTGTTCATGCATATAGTTACTTACTGAGTATTCACTCATATAATTTTGCATTATAGATTTGGCATTGCATGTATGGAAATTGGTGCCTACTTTCAGATGATAAGACGAATGTGTACTTGTATGTAACAGTGGTTCAGTGGGTCTATTATCAAGGAAATCCAAAAAAGGTTTCAACTAATTCTAAATGATTTATTTAGCTTTGAAAAATATTGAAATAATTTCATAAAGTTAAAATCATTAATCAACTTCTTTCGATGGATTGTACTTAACTTAGGGAAGAGCATGACATATATAGCCCTCAATTTCGACATTTTGACATGTGTATACTTTATTTGACTTGAGTGCTATGTATTTTCTCATGTCTAAATATTTCATTTGTACTGATTTAGTTCCCGTTCATTGTCATCTGAGTTGAGTATAATAACTCAGTTTGGACCAATAGAATACTCGAGTCTTTATACAATAAAGTTATGTAAAGATCATGATTTTATTTTGATATCAACGTGATGTAATTAGAGATGGACAGGTTGTTCAAGTATCAAATTACCATTGACTGTAGCTCAAGAGTTCTGAATTGCCATAAAATAGGGTCACTCCCTTCCTCGTTGGAAAAATTCTCAGATATTTCTATTTCTTCCATTCAAGCTTTTCTTGATTATATGGAAGATCTAAGATTTTGAATTTAGAAGATAAGACGTTGTCGTTGGAGTTACCGATAGTACAAGAGTTCTTAGGCATATTTCTAAAAAGTTTGATAGGGTTAACTTTGGGTAATGGGTTAATTTTGGGTAAGAATATAGAGCTTAGTTCTGAATTAATGTCGAGTTCCTCCCATGTACCCCATTTTGGATGTATTGAATCATGTTCATTGATGTGGTTCCATGGTTCATATGTGGTTGGAGTCTTCAATTGAGACATTCATTTACGAATTAGGAACTTATCTCTATAGCAAATTCCTCAATACTAGTATATCGCACCTTGAGTATTACTACTAGAATTGGAAAAAAAAAATGGATATAGGGTTAAAGGTATATAGCATGAACATTCTTGAAGATAAAGAATTGCGTGAGTAAAAGGAATAAGCGAACCATATCATGCGCATTGATTTGGATGATTGAAGAAGCTTCTCTTATATTTTTCTCCCGTTCGTTATGATTATTCTTTCGAAGATAGCCTGGTCGTTTTCGGCCTATGCCCAATGGAAGAACCCAGACCTATAGATTATATAGAAGTGCAAAGTTTTTTAATTGTTTAACAGAATATTATCATAGAGTTGTATAAGCCTTCTCTAAACATCGCAATGCTACTAACGTCAACAAGGAAGAATATTCCTACATGCAAAATTTCCAGGCTCCACTCGTTTTGCTCATATTCTAACGATATGAGCCAGAAAAAGATACTACATGATTTATAGCGATACTTCTATGAATATAATCGGCTACTGAAACAACAACGAGACCGTCACAAATGACGAAGGTTCAAAGTGTGTTTTTCACCTAGAAAGGCCACGACCTACAACAATGTAGATGATTAGAACTAGAATATAATTATGTCACCGCCCATGAAGGGTTAAAGTTGCTTTTTTCTCTTCCTTTTTTCTTTGTTCTAGATTCTTCTTCATTTTATCTTGCATATTCACGCATAGTCTTATTATCTTAGGTGGACGTGTTTACCTGAGCCTTAAAAAAATGGCTAGACGTTGATCTAATTTAAAACTCGACCGTCACATACCTTGGCGTATACCGGTTGACGATGTTCGTCCCCTAGGAACAATTCCTCATCATCCTAGTACATACAATGAGGGGGACACTGAGGCGAGTAGTAGATCACTTCTTCTTAATCCATCATCACATATATCAAGCCCCTGGACCGACTGAATATTTTTCGGTCGGTCGCCCGGGAAAAGTGGCCATTTACTAAG
This sequence comes from Forsythia viridissima, assembly GCA_030279155.1. NCBI lineage: Eukaryota > Viridiplantae > Streptophyta > Magnoliopsida > Lamiales > Oleaceae > Forsythia > Forsythia viridissima. Next base: position 25,922,939 of record CM059033.1, read on the forward strand.
ATAGCCTAAAAGCTGGTCTTATGTTTCCACTACATCCTTTTTTAGTTTACCTTTTTTTTTTTTTTTTTTACTTTTAACTTAGCTCCAGGACAATTAGTCCCCAATGCCCTTATGATGTTAAATATTTACCTCATAATCTGCTCGTAGAACAATATTGACCATTCGCTCAATTTATTCCACATCATTTTTTAAATAAAGCTACTCAACCGCTATGATTGTTACGTTGCTTTTTCTCATCGAGATCGGGGGTTTCCATCCCATGAACATTTTTGAATACCTAACTGTTCTTCTTCGAACAGTGGTTGGAAAAACAAATATTTTTTTGTAAGTCCAATTAATTGCGTGTTTAGCTTTCCTACTGAGTGGGGCCCTCACCCACTAGACGAATTCAATAAAAACTCATATCCTTTCTGAGTCATATCGATTTTTTGATTATCTTGCGATCAATAAACCCCTTGGTCGATCGATAAATGACGTATTGACTTATGATGCATTGGTCTCTATGGGCATCGGTCGTCCTTATGTTAGGTTTAGTAGTGTTCTGAATTTTTGCAACATGCTTTTCTCTTTTGATACTGATATTAAATAGTCTTGTTTTTAGAAGTGTCTGTCGATCAATTCAGTGAGGATTTTTTAGAAGAGCTAGCTCGAAAGAATGAATTATCCAAGCGAAAGAGTCCTTCTTCGTCTTCCAATCCTTCTCAATTCTTGCGAAAAACCTCTCATCATCTAATCGTCCGTCCTCTCCATGTTCTAACTCCCCTAACACTTTTCATTTCTACTTATCCTACTCAACAAGGATTGCCGGGTTATGGCGAGCTGTTTGGACTGGGAGGTGATTGATGCCAGTAAAGACAAGTTACTCGAGAGTTTGGAAAAGTCGCTCATGGTGGAAGAACGGTGATTGTATCTTATTTGTATCAATAATCCAAATGAATTATTTGAGTTAGTCTCTATATACATACAGCTTCAGTCTTAAAGCTATATCATGTTTTATTTTTGTTTTGTTTTCGTCCCTTTTTAATAGGGAATGGGTCTTCTATTTATAGTATGCTTAAGTCTGCTGACGTGGTGAAGTAAGCCGGGATCTTTAGATCGGTTTTGGATAAGATTGACATGTAGCCCTATAATGTCGACCGGCTTACTAATCGACTCCCCTTCTTTCGGACTCATCCAATCATTCGATAAATCTACTAAGCATTATTAGTTCCCGGTCGATAATCCTATTCAGCATCATTTCACATAAAAATGAAAACAAAAAGCAAAAAACAAAGAGGAAATTTTCTCGAATAATCGTGTTTAGAGAGACAAAAAAAAAAAAAAAAAAAGCCTTTTTTTTAGTTCAACAAAGAATTCTATAAATTAATCATTTCACGAGGTTTTTATTCTAAGATTATATCAATTACGTAATCCATTAATTAAGTATTAACATAATAACATAATAATAAACATATAAAAATTTGAACTACATATCTTAACTATGTTCATTTTTTAAAATTCAACTTTAAGATTCAATAATTGAGATAAATAATTTCATTAAGAGCGCGTTCCTACATTCCGACATGTAATAAAATATTTCACTTTTAGCAACTATTCATTGTAGACTTAGGAGTAGCATTTGACTTTAAACTCTATTGGGAGCCATTAATTTGGAAATTAAATTGACAGATAAAGCAATGGTGGGTCAAATTATCTCATAAAACTTTCTTCATTTCACAAAAAAAATATATATATGTATATTGAAGCCCACAAGTTATTGTATTTTTGTGCATTTCCCATCACACAATTCAATATTTTAGACCCACCAAATAATTGAGACAGCCAATTTTCAGCTACAATATTTGTGAGTATATATGGATATACGTTTCAGATCTGAAAAGTCGAGTCTCCGATCGACTATTGTACAATGGACACTCAAAGACCTCATGAATAATGGCCCGCCACACCATATATATATGAACCCCACACCATATGAGACACCAAAATCTTTAAGTTGCTGTCTTTTTTTTTTGTGTGTTGAAAAATGGCTTCTCTATCTTATATGTACGAGAAATCAAAATCTAATGACCCTACTGAGCTGTGAGCCTTTAAAGAGCTCTCCCACGGATGTATGCAGGACCCATCTTTAGTCTTCTTCTTGCCCCTTCCTCTTTAGTAGGGATCTTACTATATATCCGATTACTATATGGATGAACCCAATATTGAATATGAATTGTATAACAAAATATTTAATGAATTGACGGTGATATAAGTTACAATACCAAAGAGTGTATGCTCTTAATTTATATCCTTGAATAAACAATGAAAAAATGATGATTATGACTAGAGCGCGTGAAGTGTAGTTCTTTGAAATTTGATTGTCTTTGTTTTCCGAAAATATGTAGTTAAAAATAAATTTAAGAGAAAAATAGAGAGTTAAAAAACCATGCCAAACATGCTCTAATATATAAATGGTTTATTTAAAAAAAAATGATAGGGGGATTGGGACAAAATTAGAGAGGCTTTGTACATTGTGCTCTTGAGCGGCACGTGAATGGTTATTTTATGGCATTAATGGAGCAATTGTACAAAAATATGGTCCAATAATTAATTGATAATGATTTGAGCAACATGTGATTGGATATGAAAATGTGTGGAAAATATTTTTCGGAGGGCGAGGGAATATATAGATGCCGTTTTCTACTATGGAGAAGCTATGCATTGTCCGAACTTAGGGTATCAAAATAAATTTACTCGATTCCCTTTACGTAGTGAGTCTAAAAATTGCCAAGAACAAGAGATTGGAGAGACATTACACACAACGTATGATTACAACGAGTATGGTTAGGTCGCGTTATTCTTTAGCTTTTACATTGTTCTCTCCATATGGAGATGGGGTAAGTTATTTTCTTTTGCATCTTTAAGAGTAAATGTCACTAGTGGTCTTGAATCTTTAAACCTTTGAACTTTATGACGATGAAATTTCAAACCTTTAATATCTAGCAATTAGGATCTCAAACTTTTTAAACTTTTGTGCATGAGATTCTTATTGTGGTAGAAAGCGTCAATTTGACTGTTAATGGTCATTTTTATTGAAATGATAGCTTTATCCTTATTTTAATCTATACTATATCTAAAAGAAGCGTAAATGGATAAACATTTTTGAACTATTCTACCCTTACAATTTTTTTAAAATTTCATATTAACCTTTAGTATTCATTAATAGATAATTATTTTTTAATACTTATTTATTACTCTTTTATTGTTCATCTTTATTGTACATTAAATTTTTAACAATTTACTAAATATACAATTAAATTTTTTAAACATTTAATCTTTTAAATTAAATATGAAGGTGAAAAGATGATCTCAAATTTTATTTTTTTTATTTTTTATTTTTTGCATTAAGTAGATAAAATGAATGAGAAATGAGTTTCAACAAAAAAAAAAAAATGAATGAGAAAAATTGTAACTTTGTTTATTACCGTATTAAAATTCAAATCATAGTTGTCAAAATTGAAATGAAGGTAAAAAGATTATTTTTAATACATTATATTACAGTGATTAAGAGCATGTTTGGTTCAGTTCTTTTTTTAAAATTCTTTTTTTCTCAAATTCATTTTCAATTATATATTGTGGGACCTACAACTTTTATCAATTTTTCATGGAAAATTGGCGCAAATGGTCCCTAACGTATGACATTAATGTGCAAATGGTCCATAACCTTTTATTTTTGGCAGAATGGTCCCTAACCTATCTATTTAGGTACGCAATTGGTTATTTTTTACGGATTCCGTTAAAAATCTGTTAAAACCTTTTCAAAATTGGCGCAAATGGTCCCTCTCATATTTTTTTGTCTTTAATAGTGTGTGTAAAATTGTCAAGTTACATTTTTCTTTCAATTAGCGCAAATGGTCCCTAACCTTTACCTTTTTTGATGCAAATAGTCCCTAACATATAATTATATTTTGGTGCACAATTGGTCCTTATTTGATGAAAAAGACAAAAATATCCTTACTTTTAATTAAAGAAATTTACAATTAGATTTTTAACCTTTAAAAAATGAAAATAAGTCCGATACTTTAATTTTTTACTAAAAAAAAATTAAAATAAAACTAACAAATTGACAATATACTAAATTATTTAGTATATTTTACGAACTATTATAAAATAACTAAAATTTAAGCTCATAATTAGGGTAAATATCACCAGAGGCTCCTAAACTTTGAATGTTGTAACGATGAGGTCCTTAGCCTTTGTTCACTAGTAGTCGGAGTCCATAACCTTTCAAACGTTAGCGCTTAAGGTCTTTTTTTGACAAAAATCGTCAGTTTGACCGTTAAATGATCAAAATTTTGTTAAATTGACTATTTTACCCTTAAATTGAATGATAAAAAAATAGAATGAAAATAAAAATTACAATTAAACCCCAACCAACAAAATAAAAAATTACAACTAAACCCCAAACACTTATTCTTCTCCAAAATACCTCCACTAACCACCACCCACTGAAAATTTTCCACCGCTGCACACAGTGTACAAAACCACCTACTATCAATTTCATATTACTCTTGTGAAAAAGAAGAGAATGAGCAGCCCTTAAAGAGCACTAATTAAGGGGAGTGTTTATAGATATAATCTGAGAGCTGGATTCAAAAAAAAAAAAATCGTCAAAACAATGTATGTTAGAAAGTGAAATTTGGGGAAAGAAGGATGTCATCACGTTTTCATCCTTTTTGTGCATTTTCCAACCTAATTTTTTTTTGGCAAATTCCTTCATTTTGTCCTTGTAATCATCAGTGAACTTCGTATGGAAGATTTTTCTGTAATTTGTGGTGGGAAAATGGAAGTTGGGTTGTTGATTATGGCCATCGCGCGGTGGGGAAATGTTGCAGTTCCAGCAGTGTGGAAATGGAAATTATTCTTGTGATTATGGCCATCGCGCAGTGGGGAAATGTTGCAGTTGGGCTGTTGCTGTTTCGGCGGTGGGGAAATGGAAGTTGTGTTGATGATTATGGCCATCACGCGTGTTGTTGTCTGTTGGGCTGTTGATTATGGCCATTGCGTGGTGGAGAAATGTTGCAGTTGAGCTGTTGTTGTTCTGGCAGTGGAGAAATGGAAGTTTGGCTGTTGCCGTTCATCATCCACCGACAACAACACGGTGGCGTACGGCGGTGGAAATAATGGGTGTTTAGCTGGGTTGTTTCTGTTTTGGCGTTTAGCTGGAAGAGATCGGCGGAGGGTTGGCGGCGATACTTCGGAGAAGAAGAAGTGTTTTTGGGGTTTAGTTGCAATTTTTTATTTTGTTGGTTGGGATTTAATTGCAATTTTTATTTTCATTCTATTTTTTTTTATCATTCAATTTAAAGGTAAAATAGTCAATTTAACAAAATTTTGACCATTTAACGGTCAAACTGACGGTTTCTATCAAAAAAAGACCTCAGGCACTAACGTTTGAAATATTAGGGACTCTGACTGCTAGTGAACAAATATTAAAGACCCCATCATTACAACGTTCAAATGTTAGGGGCCCCTGGTGCTATTTACCCCTCATAATTATTAACGAATGTGCTAATTAAAATTATTTTATTATTATTAAGTAATCATATTATTTAAAATTCAAACTTTAATTTTATCGTTACAATATAAAAAAAGTAACTTTGTCACAAATAAAATTTTTAATTACTTTCCAAACAGCACCTATCCGTTGAACGAAACAAGATCTTTCCATGTAGCCAAACATTAGTATTTTTCTTCGTTGAATTTTCTTCTTGTCCAAACAACCAACTACCACTGGATAACCCGTTCAAAACTAAAAAAAAATTCCACCAGAGAAAACCACCAGATCTACGCCGGTCATCTTCAGCAAGAGAAATGCCATTCACTTTTGTAGATGATGTATATTTTGAAGAGTTCATGCAAAAGTATGTCCAACCCTCTTACAGGAATGTAAGTAGAAATACTGTTCATTCTGATTGTCTGAAATTATTTCATACCAAAACTGAAAAAATGAAAAATGTACTTACAAAAATTGAAGGAATTATGTATTTCACGTCTGATTGTTGGTTTAGACGCAATCACAATGAGTATGTTTGTGTTACAGCATATTTTATTGATAGTAATTGGTTACTGCATAAAAAAATAATTGCATTTCGTTTACTTGAATATCCACATAATGGAGTAAATTTGTGTGAAAATTTATTACAAGTATTTAATGAGTTTGGTGTGTTAAATAAATTATTTAGTATTACATATGATAATGCAAGTCCGAATACTGCAAGCATTGACCTGCTAATTAGAACAGTTAAACCCATATTTGATTCTAAATTATTTCATGTGCAGTATGTTTGTCATATATATAATTTAGTTGTACAAGATGATTTGAAATTAATAGCCCCACAAATTCGTATAATTAGAGAAGCAATTAATTATATTTCTTCTTCAGATTCTAGACAATAAAAATTTGAGAAAATTTGTAAAAATTTTGGATTGAGAAGAAGAAAATTTGTTGATGATATTCCAAATAGATAGAACTTCTTATGTTAAAATCGTGTGTTGGATACACCAATGCTATTAATGCATTCGTTAATTCGAAACATAATCAATTTTATATAGATGATTCGCATTGGGAACATGCATTTAAAGTTATGAAATTTTTGAAACTTTTTTATAAGTCAACAAAAATTCGTTCGGGTGTATATTACCCAACTAGTCATGTTGTATTTATACAATTGGTAAAAATTTCTACCCAATTTTCAAATTTTAGAAACGATCCATTTTTCTTTCAAATTATTTTGTCAATGGGAGAAATTTTTTGAAAATATTATGAAAACATGCCACTAATTTTTCCAGTGGCTGCTGTAATGGATCCTCGCCTAAAATTATTTGGAGTTTACACTGCTTTAGAATCACTTTCTGAAACATTAGCTTTTAACATAAATATTACAAAATCGACAGTTAGAAATTTTCATCAATGAAATGTATAATAACTATTTTATTAAATACGGTAACAATGAAAATATTTCTACTTCTACAAACTCTAGTACAACTTTTAAAGGTAAATCTTTTTTCTCTTTGGTAGCTAAGAAAAAATAACATGTTGTTAGTACTTCATCAACTACAGACACAAATACCACACCTACCGAATTAGAAAGATATTATCAATTTGATCATTATAGTTTAATACCTGAAAATGAGGTAGAAAATTTAGATATTTTAGAATGGTGGAAATTAAATGAGAGGTCATACCCAGTATTATCAAAAATGGCACGAGATCTACTAACAGTTCCATTCTCAACAGTGGCATCCGAGTCTACTTTTAGTGCAAACAACAGGGTATTGGACGAAAGAAGATCAAGACTTAAAGAAGATATTTTGGAAGCTCTCATATGTGTAAAAGATTGGATATTCGCAGATAGAAGGATGCAAGATAAAATGTCTGACGATATTGCTGAAGATTTTAAAAATCTAATTATTGCTGAAGATTAATTTGCAAATAATATATAATTTCAAACAATTAAATTATAGTTAGGTAGGTGCCAACCTATTTGGGATGTACTTAAACTATAAATATGCAAATGATAGTTGTGTACGTGTCAATCTAGTTGGGATGTGCTTTAACTATAGTAATGCATTTAGTTGTTATTTGTTTGTATTTTATTTAAATTCACAAAGTTAGAAATAATTCAATGTAAAATAAGATATAAATTCCATGTAAACATTTTTTGTTATAAATAAGAAATGTGAATTTATCATTGTTATTTATTTTTTGTAGTAATTTCACACATTTTTTACTATACATGTAAACATTTTTTTGAATTACAATAAGTTCATTAAGTTGCTAATTTTTTTTAGTAATTTCAAAAAAATTAATTTTTTATTCATACAAGCTGAACCGGGTCGAACCGCGGCCCATATGGGGTCGACCCATATGGGCCAATAGGTGGGCCGTGCTCGTGAAAAAAAATCATGGGTCGGACCAACCCAACCCGCAACCCGCAGTGGTGCGGGCTTTTTCGAATGCGGGCTGTTATCGGGCTCCATTGGAGGCGGGCCGACCCGGCCCACCTGATTCGGATTGACACCTCTAGGACGGAGCTCCTAGTGATAATGGACCCGCCTGTGGGAAATTGGAAGCCTAGGGTAGTAGAGAAGCAATAGTGTTTTGATCCTGGAGTTGAGTTACCAAAGCCGCCACTTGAGCCTGCAGTGCCGTAAGTTGAGCGGCAGGGACAAACTCATGCTGCGGGTGGTGATAACGACGTTGTACTCAATGTCAACATCTCCGATGGGGCCTGGGGCGGAGGTAATATTCTTTGCTCTTCTAGTTCGAACCATGACTTTTTGTGCGGTTTCCCACAGAAAGCACCAATTGATGATAAAAAAAATTTCTCCTCATCCAATCGCAGTGGTAACAGTGGTGGATGTTGACCTATGGTTAACTTTAACCTTAATGTTTTGATTATAACAAACAAATTAGTGTTGTGTACTAACAATTTGTTTTCAAGTAATATCTCAAACCAATCATCGTTAAAATCAAGACCGTATTACAAATCAAACTCTCAAACAAGTCAATATCAAAGTCAAATATCCAATACAAGAGTTCAAGAATTCAAGATCAAAGATTAGATTTCTAGATAAAATGTAAATGTACTAATTCTTTGATCTTTAGCATTAAATAGATAAAATCTCAAAAATAATTTTATGCCCAAAAACTATGTTGATATGACTTACATAAATATTTTTATCAAAGTCAAAAATTAATTTTTTAAACTTTTCAAAAAATTAAACCGATCATCCTTTTGATGAACCGGTCGACCGTAAGACTAAAATAGTTGACCGTTTGGATATAAAGGTCAACCGTTTGAACGTCTTTTTCTAAAAAGTTATTGTTTTGATTTTTACTGTTCCAACGACTATTTTTGGTCATCCGACATGTCGTAGGTCGATCGTTTGATCATCCATTTGAGCAGAAAACTTTGAAAATTGATATGTATAAATTGCTCTTCATTTATTATCATTGAATACACTTACAAGAGCATAAAAAAAAGAGAGAATCATATTGAGAAAAATTATTCAAACTTTATTGCAATTGCACTTACATCTTCAAAATTATTTATTGAAAATTTTTGATTGGTCAAATCAAACTTTTGAATCATCATTATCATCAAAGTTTTCTTTTTAACACTTAAGCTTTTCATTTATTGCTAAGTGTTAGTCTCTTTTAGTACTAAACTTGTATCTATCATTTAGTAAGAGAGAAATATTATCTCAAATCTACTTTTTCATATTTTTGGATCATACTGAGGTCAATTAAAGCTCAATATTGTATAAGGATCGGTGCTCCTTGTTTGTATGTCATCGAAAACGTTGTAAAGATTTTGATTACACCATAAGTCAATCAAGATAGTGGAAATGTCGTGCTTGTAACGGAGAGCTTAGTAACGAGAGACGTAGAGTATTGGTTGGATCGAACCTGCATAAAAATATCGTTTGCACCCTATCTTCCCTTTTATATATTTATATTGTACTTATATTTTTACTTGTTTGATTTAAATCTCTTAAGTTTCTTATTTTGAGATTGTTTTACGAAAAAGTTTGTAAAAATCAACTCACCCCCCCTCCCCTCCTTCTTGGTTAGTTGTTCTTGGGTTATCAGTGGAGACCTGCAAAAAGTGGTGGGGCTTCTGTCCCTTGTGCCCAATCCGATGTGATAGTCAGTAAATGATGAATGAGGTATCTGAAAAAAGAAGTGTGCAAGGTAGCATTGCTTAAAAATGTGGGAAGGATATATCTCTATTTATCATCTCTATTTATAGATGTTATCATGAAGGGCATGTGTCACTGTCTTTAATGACGGGTGTCCTTTTACCTTCCCCCCATTACTCGAAGTTAGTTAGGGACGTTACAGTTTCTCAATCGACAATAGTAACTGACAGTCGGATCGTGGGTCGTGGGTCGTGGGTCGTGGATCGTGGGTCTGACTGATTCAACGACGGTCAGATTACCGCTATCCAGATCCAAGAGTTGAGCTATGAGACGATCAGGACAGTCGTGCTAGGACGCGCTACCATGATCTGACAAAATATGGTAACCGTTGTCGTTTCTATCATCAAGCATGTTAATTTAACAAGATCAATTATTCAAAGAGTAACATAATATCTATTAGTGACCGTAAACTAACACTTCGTGTAAAGAGTCTAAAAGAGAAAAGTACTCGTTAAATGAGTCATGGATCTTTAATTGACATTATTACGAGAAGCTGATTAATATCGTGTAACAACTACCTCATTAGCATACATTTTGTTGATGTCAAATAAAATTGTTGTTACTTAACAAGTAACTTTAAGAGAACGTGACAATGAAATATTAAAAGGGAAAAATTTGCCTCTATTTTTTTTCCTTCTCTTTCCCCTTTTATAGTGGAGTTTAGGAGCGGTGATCGCTCTAGTTATGTCGAAAAATTATTTGTCGTTATTGGTAACCGTGCTGCTGATTCGTGCTTTAACTTTTAATTGGCTGGAGAGGTAGGATAGAAAGGGTTAGCGACAACATTAGGGTATAGGTTTGTTGCATATACTTTTTTGTAAAATTCTTGATTGGACGATAGCGGAGGTGGCTTTGTTAGGATTTGACAATCTATTGTCGTGTGATGATTATGTTCCCTTGTTGGATGGCTTCCTTGGTACGAGGCCGATCTCACAACATGATGGTGGTGGTGTGTTTTTATTTTGATTTCTTCAAATTGACACGTCAGCTTAGCTACAATACAATTTTTTTTTTTTTTTTTTTTGACAAAATCTAATTATACGTAAGTGAGAATTTTGGCATTAATCTTGATCTCAATTAATAAAAACGAGTACCATCAAAAAGTGTAATATTTCAACCTTACAACCCGAATCACAAAAGAAGAGGTAAAGGAAGATAAATTTGAAAATATTACTCCTGACAAAAGAATAAATTTAAGGATGTGTTTGATTGGAAGATTTTCCATAGAAAATGTCTAATCCATGGAAAATCTTGTCACATCAGTAAAAAATATTTTCTATCTTTGGCTGTTTGATTGCACATAAAAAATAAAAATGATTTCCAATGTACAATCAGTTAAAGCATGGTTAAGAAAGAAAAGTTGTAAAATATTTTCTTGTCAAAATAGATGATTTTTTTTTCTCCTACTTACATAAAAAATCTTTTCTTCTTTATGGAATCAATCAAACACACTCTAAGAGTACAACTCTCGTTGCATAACACGTTGGACTATTTCTTTAAATGCATTGGTACATAAGTTGTAAGAACCTTATTTTAGGTACGACAAATGAAGCTTTGTTGACTTGGTCATGAGACAAAGTTGTGTCCTCAAGCTCAATGTGACAACGCAACCAAGCCAAATGTCAAACACCTATCGTTATCTTCAAAAGCATTATCGTCGTGTAACGATCTATTAAATATATTTAAATTACATATATAATTTATATATGTATAATTATTTTCAAGAACTTTTCACTTATTAATTTATTTGACAAATAATCATAATCATTAATTTCAATTAATTTAATAGTTTAAATATATTAAAATATTTATTGGAATGTGTTTGAATGTGAGTATAAAGATTTTAAAATTTTTAATAAATCTAGATTGTCATATTAGCTTAAATTAATATCAAATTTATTTGTCAAATTCATAATTTGTAGAAGCAACGATCTCCCCGACTATATTATATCATTTTCTTTTAATTTTATATAATTCTTACTTTTTAAAAATATAAGTTTTAATTTTTACTTGTAAAATTGGGATTTACTTAAAAGTTGTGTACAATAATTTATATTGTTTGTTTGTTCTTAATTAATCATTTTCTAGTAAATAAACTTTTCTATGATTAAACGTGACTTTCATGAATATTCTAAGCATTGATAATGACTTGATTAGAGCAATTAATCATTAATAATTATTTCAATAATTAATTAATTAATATGACATAAGTCTCTATTGACTTTGCATATAGAACACCGGATTATTCCTTTTGTAATTTTTGAGATTTTTTCCTAATAACGATATATATAGATTATATAATTAGTGTTTATTATTAAAAGAATATAAATAAACACTAATTGTAGAATTCGTTTGTCTATATTTAAAAATCCAATTGAAAAAATAAATTTATTTAATTTAATCAATATCCAAAAAATTATACATAACGTTGTTAAAATGAGTTTGACATCGATGTAAACGTATACGAGAAGTATATTCTATGTTGGTGGGAGTTACATATGATAGCAATTAGTACTTTGTTACTTTCTATGTGTTTTCTAAATATTTATGACCCGTTTTATGGAGATTATAAATTAATATTAGTTTATTTGAGTTGAAATTGTGAATCTTTTAAATTACTTTTACCATAAATTGACAAAATTGTATTTTCTATTTTGAAATAACTTTTTGTTGATTAAGGACAATATTGTTATTTCATGTTAAAATTAATTTAAAAAGTCAAAAATTTTGATTTAAATAAATTAATTTTAATTTATAATCTCTGCCAAACACGCTTTTAACTCTAGTTGTGAGATTTGAAAAATCTTTGCAAATTAAATTTTTTGAAAAAAAAAATACATAAATAAATCAGTGATGTAAAATTGTTTTAACATAGATTAATGTTTGATTAGCCCTGTCGGCAGGGCCCGGCACTTGCAAAAGAAAACTTCATGGGTGACGTACGATCAAATGGTCACATCAGTGCTGTCAACTTTTTACGATGTTGATGTTGCCACGTCGCATTCATCTTTTGTACGGTAGAGAGAGAAAAAGAGGACCACAGATTTGCGGCTTTGCAGTGGGTATTTTATTTTCCCGACAGTAGCAGTAGCACCTGATATGAGAAAGGCTGTGATACGTGACGTGAAAGCCTTTTGAAAATTGAAATTACAAAATTATTATTTTTAAGTAGAGTAGAAAGTTGCTGTATTTTGGCTTCTAGAGAAAAATAAATTGCTGTATCTTCAATGAAACTTGCATCACGGTCTAAATCATAATCACAATTGAACTTGAAAATTTAGCCTGAATTTTTAAAAGATTAACTTCTTAGTGTGCAGTAGTGGAGTCCATCTGTTGAAATAGAGAGATGAGTATTGAAAAACAATGGCTTGTTTTTCATTGATTAAGAGTGGATATATATACACATCCAAAACACAAGAATATGGAAACTATTCTAGGATTGGGGGATTACAACTAATTACAAGGATTAGGGGGTTACAACTAATTATAAGGATTAGAGAGTTACAACTAATTACAAGGATTTAATTCTCTAATATGCCCCCTCAAGATGGAGCTCCAGAGGAGACGCCAATCTTGACCCTTAATTCTTGGAAGCGGCTTTGTGGAAGCGGTTTGGTAAGAGCATCGGCAAGTTGATCTGCGGATGAAACATGAGTAACACGAAGAGCACCTAATTGAACTTGATCCCGAATAAAGTGATAGTCAATTGCCACATGTTTCATACACGAATGAAAGACTGGATTAGAACAGAGATAGGTGACACCAACATTGTCACAATAGATAACAGGCGGTATAGGAAGAGTGACGCCAAGCTCTGTGAGAATGGAACAAACCCAATTGATTTCTAAAGTAGTAGCGGCAACTGATCGATACTTAGCTTCTGTGGATGACCGAGCAACTGTACGCTGTTTCTTGGATGACCAAGAAATGGGGTGACGACCAAGATAGACAATATATGCACTCGTAGAGGTATAGTCGTCTTTGTTGCCAGCCCAATCTGCATCTGAGAATGCATGAAGGGAAAGTGGATTTTCCTTGTGAAGAAATAATCCATGAGTCAATGTGCCACACAGATATCGAAGCAGTCGTTTTGCAGCATTCCAATGTTCAGTCGTCAGACGATGCATGAATTGGGAAAGCTTGTTAACAACATATGCTATGTCTAGGCGAGTGAGACAAAGATATTGTAGACTACCAACAATTGTTCTATATTCTGTATAGTCAGTCAAAGCAGTACCTGAATGAAGTGTGAGATTTCCATCTGTAACAAGTGGTGTAGCAACAGGTTTTGCACCAAACATTTTTGTCCGGGTAAGAAGATCAGTGATGTAGCGTCTTTGAGTAAGCAACAGACCAGATGGAGTGGTAAAAACCTCAATGCCGAGGAAATAAGACAAGGCACCAAGATCCTTGATTGAAAATCTTTGTGCCAGGAGGTCAATGTAACGCTGAATAATATTGGTGTTGGTGCCTGTGATAATAATGTCATCCACATAAACAAGTAGATATATAGTAGTGTCTCCTGAGTGAAGAATGAATAGAAAAGTGTCTGCATCAGAGTTTGTGAACCCGGACTCAATGAGGAACTGGCGAAGTTCAAGGTACCAAGCCCGTGGGGCCTGCTTGAGTCCATATATAGCCTTCTTTAATTTGCATATATGTGTTGGATTGTCTCTATCAACAAATCCCGGAGGCTGGGCCATGTAGACATCTTCGGAAAGATGGCCTTGAAGAAAGGCATTATTAACATCCAACTGTCGCAACTGCCAACCTCTATTGACTGCCAGGCTTAGAACAATGCGGATTGTTGTGGACTTGACAACTGGACTAAAGGTGTCATGATAATCCACTCCAGGTCGCTGATGAAAACCTTTGGCAACTAATCTGGCTTTGTACCTGTCAACAGAACCATCAGGAAGTCGTTTAATACGAAAAACCCACTTACATCCAACAAGATTCTGCAGAGAAGTAGATGGAACAAGCTCCCTGGTTCCATTCCGAACAAGAGCATCAAATTCATCATTAATAGCTTGCCTCCATTTGGGATCTTTTAGTGCTTGGTTAACAGTATGAGGCTCAATGTCTGCTGGTTGAGAAAGGATAGCAGTGAGATTCATCTTGGGTAGGGGTTTGTGGATGTTGTTTTTCGCTCTAGTGGTCATGGGATGGGTATTTTGATGGGTGGGTTGAGTTGTGGTTGAAACAGAAGAGGTCTCAGAACTGTGTGGTTCTAGTGGTAAACGGTCGACTGTGGTTTCTTGGTGGTCAACCGAATTGTGTCCGAGTAAATGGAGGTCTGTGGACAGAGAGCGATGGTCGACTGGTGAGGAGGGGGGTCGATCGTTTGGGCATTTTGTGACGGATGTTGACACGAGGAATCCCTTTATAGAGGCGTATTAAGTGAGCCACTTGAAATGGGTAGAATTTGGACCGGGGGAAGCCATTTTGAAATGATCTCTGGGGTCGGACGAGTTAGATGGGATTGGTGAGTGGCAAAGGGAAAAGAATTTTCAAGAAATTTGACATGACGAGAAATATATGTTTTAGAAGTGGACAGATCAAGACAAATATAGGCACTTTGTGTTGAAGAGTAACCAAGAAAAACACAAGGAGTGGAGCGAGAGTCAAGTTTATGTTGAGAATAAGGACGAAGCCATGGATAACATAAGCAACCAAACACCCGAAGTTTAGTGTAGTTGGGTTGAGACTCAAATAGTTTTTCAAAAGGAGATGAAAGATGTAGTGTAGGTGTAGACATATGGTTGATGAGATATACAGTAGTGGAAAAAGCATAAGTCCAATAAGTTAGAGGCATCGATGCATGAGTAAGAAGAGATAGATCGGTTTCAACAATATGGCGATGACGTCGTTCAGAAAGACCATTGTGTTCTGGTGTATGGGTGGTGTAGTGAGATGGGATATACCATTGGTGGAGAGAAAACTATTAAGGGCTTGATATTCGCCACCATTATTTGAATAAAGGGTAACAATGCTGTGCTTAAATTGGTTTTCGACTAATGCCTTGAAGCGCACAAAGACATCATGCACATGAGATTTCCGTTTAAGTGGATAATACTAAATATACCGTGTATAATGATCAACAAAAATAACATAGTAATGAAAACCATCAACATAGTAAACAGAAGAGGTCCATACATCAGAAAAGATAAGTTCAAGCGGATGGGATGAGGTTAAGGTAGAAGAAGAAAATGGAAATTTATGACTTTTATTGCAAGAACAGGCGTTACAATGTATGGAAGAGAGTAACTGACTAGAAAATGGTAAAGAAAACTTGGAAACAATATGTTTCATAATGGGAAATGTTGGATGACCTAGTCTAGAGTGCCACTCGGACGAAGTGGTCTTGACAGTTGAAAATGCAAGCAACGGTGAAGAGGAAAGTGAAGAGGATGTAGTCGACCACTCATATACGCCATCCTTAGGTTCATCCATCAAAAGGATTGCCCCCGTGTTTAGATCCTTCACCTGAAAAGCAGAGGGTGAGAATTCAATAGAAACATGGTTATTAGTGCAAAATTGATAAATCGAAATTAAGTTCTTTTTCATGGAAGGGACACAAAGAACGTTTTGTAAGGTAAAGGTACGAGAGGAAGTAGGTATGGTGGTAGAACCGGTATGGGTGATGTGAAGGGCGGATCCATCACCGATCATGACATCATCAGATCCTTGATACGGGCTATGAAGAGAGAGATTGCTCAAGTCAGACGCAACATGGTGAGATGCTCCACTATCCAGCAGCCAAGTAGGAGTAGTGTTGTTGCCGAGAACAACATGATTAGCTCGTGTTTGCCAGGGTGTGGAAGAGCGATATCCCTGAGAGCCTTGAGGGCGAGGTGTCGGAGATTGTTGATTTGTGACAAGACGGAACATCGGGCATCGTTTGGCAGTGTGCCCTTGAATGCCGCATGCTTGACAACGACCCAAATAAGGTTTGGGTTGGCATAGATCATGAGGAGAAAACGCAGTGGTAGAGCCTGGTCGTTGTAGATTGGTGGCTGGTGGACGCCAATTTGGACGATTTCGGAAAGCTGTGGGATTTGCCATTGCTGGTAGTGATAGAAAAGATGGTTGAGCAGTCTGAAAAGATGCTTCCTTGTTGAGAAGTTTCTCATGGAGCTCAGCAAAAGAAATTGACGTGTCCCGGGCATTAATTGCATCAATGACAGATTTGTACTCATCACTGAGTCCGTCAAGAACCCGATCAATAAGATCCTCATCATCAACTGGCTTCCCCAGAAGAGCAAGTTCATCAGCACGAGTCTTTATCGCCTGCATATATTCACTAATTGATTTTGAGCCCTTGTTACATCGTTTTAATTGGTCCTTCAATTGTTTAATATGACCACGAGATGGTTTGGCGTAGGTATTAGCTAAGGTTTGCCATGCATCAAGAGAAGTGGTGGTGCGGGCAATAAGCGGTTGCAGTGAAACAGAGATAGCGCCAAGGAGAGCACTAAAGATGAGACGATCCTGACGCTTCCAGGTTGTGTATGTAGGATTTGGAGATGCAACACCATTGACGGTGATAGTGGATGGTGGTGGATTATGAGTGCCATCAATAAAGTGATGGAGATTATAACCTTCAAGAAGAGATTGAATTTGAAGGCTCCATGTAAGATAATTGGTGGATGACAATTTGGTGATATTGGAGAGATTGATTGTAAGGAGGAGATGTTGAGGATCCTGGGAGTTTTGGATGGGGATAGGATCGTTGGTGGAAGTGGGGGTCGCATCGAAAGCCATTGAGAAGATTGATGCTAATCGCTAGAAAAAAAAAAAAAAAAAAGAGAAAATACGCCCAAGAAAGTTAGGCTCTTGATACCATGTTGAAATAAAGAGATGAGTATTGGAAAACAATGGCTTGTTTTTCATTGATTAAGAGTGGATATATATACACATTCAAAACACAAGAATATGGAAACTATTCTAGGATTGGGGGATTACAACTAATTACAAGGATTAGGGGGTTACAACTAATTATAAGGATTAGAGGGTTACAACTAATTACAAGGACAACTAATTACAATGATTTAATTCTCTAATACCATCGAGACGTCTTTTAGTATAAATTTTGCGATTAACGAGAATTGATTGTATCACTATGCAATACTAAAGTTGATCACAAAGTAGTAAATTTCCTTCAAAATCTTTTAGGGGTGGTGGGCATTTTTATTTGGAATCATCCAAATCGAACGTCAATGAATTTAAACTAGCCAGTTCAATTCAATTCTAATTAAGATTGGTCCAATTCTGAATCTTAGAATCGAGTATTGGATAGTTCTAATATTGTTCTTGCTTCTACCTACAGAATTGAATTTCGATTCAATTCCAATTATTTTCATAATATCTCAATTATATTATAATCTATGTTAAATGTATATGTATTTATAATAATCAACAGTTTTATCGCTTGAAACATAAAGCGTGAATCTAAAACAATACAACAGTTTTACATTTTACAATTTATTTTTAAAACATAAAAGTTCTAGTCCAATTCCTTTTTCCCATCTAGAACCAATATTTCAATTTTCACAAATTTTAATAGAAATCGGTTCGGTCTAGTTATCAAGAAATTCAAATTGAACTATTCGTTGCCAAGGACGGAGATAGGGTTCATAAAAAAATCAATTTTTGTATTTTTTCAGGAGCAATCCAATATCTTAAAGTATAATTTTTGTAGAGCTTGTTTGGTACATATTTTAATAGATTTTTGGATTTCCATTTTTTGACTTTTGAGAGAAATGACCAAACAATTTCTTTGCTTTCTAAAGTAGCTGCAATATTTGACTAGAAAATGGAGTTATTTTGATCATTTTTTTCCAAAAGTCAAAAAATGAAAAACTAAAAATCTATTAAAATCTATACCAAACAAGCACTTAAATACGTAGTAGTCATCTTCTAAAAAGTTCTGACTCTGCCTCTTCTCGTTGTCTACTCTTAAAATCTTTTGAGAAGAGCATATGTAGATCAAATCAAATGAGAAAAAGATTCATATAATAAATCTCAACTAAACTTTTTATAATTGTCCATCGTGATTGACCCCAACATTGTTTGGTATGTCAATAAGTCATGAATTGCCCGGCAAGTCTTGAACTGATGCACTAGGGCTGTGAGCCTATTGTCGGATTGATGAAAGAAAATAGTGGAGACAACAAAATTGAGGTCCATATGAGGGCCATTTAAAATCTTGCTCTTGTGACCACTCAAATAAAAGAACCATTTCAGGACCACACGAACTGAAACCTAAATGTCAACACTCCATTACCATTTCCATGCAATTAATTTTTTTTTTTTTTTTTTTGGCAAATATATTACTATATATTGCTCTTCCAATAAGTACTTTCAACCGACTTATGAGAGTGCAATCAAACACTTTATATGTATGTCAAGCAAATTGATTAGATGGATATGCATAGTTAAAATGTTTGGTAAATTAGATTGAACAAAATTGAACGGACAATAAACAAAGTCTCGTTTTAGTCACTCAACTTCAAACCACCGAAATCTACAAGGAACCACACTTGTGGTTGGAAGATGATTTCTTGTTTCTTTTATTATTATTTTTTACATTTTGCATGCAAACACATTAATTTAATGGTAGAATGGTGATGGTTGGGACAACCCATCTTCCACAAAGGTAAATATGTTAATTTGAAATTATTTTTGAAGTGTTTATAAATTGTGGGTCATACTTCTATTAAATATGTGCATAATTAGTAGGTAGTAAGTTGTGAGTCCTATAAAATATTTGGATACAAAGTATTTTTGACTATTTTGATCAATTTAAATTATAATTTAAGCTTTGACAAACATGGGCAAAATTAGATGGAATCAAAGTTGAATGTCCAATTTGAACAATGAAAATCGAGTGACTAAAAATGAAACTTTGTAGCAAGTTGACTTTTGCCCGCTTTTAAAGAATACCATAGATAAATGTAGAAATGGTGCATTCTGTTGGCTTTACATAGAAAACAAAATTTTGAATTTTATATTTCAGTAATGCATTAAGTATGCTAAATTGACGAAAGACGATCTCCAATGCTATCGTAGATTAAAAGTATATTACATTATCTTAAAATAATTACATAGTAAGAAAAAAGTAGAATATGCCTATGGACCTGATGGCTCGGCCTGTAAAAGCTTGAGCCATTATGGGTCTGGACTCGTTGAAGGACGAGCCCGAGCTTGACTCGGCCCTTGAAATCTATGGGCAGGCTCATCGTATCTTGGCTCGTGGACCAAGCCCGCGAGCCGACCCCGTCGCTCGTTGGCCAAATCCCATCTTTTTAAAAAAGTTGGGGTATAAATAGTCATAACGTGATCGTTAGGGGTGAATGTTTTGGTCCCTAAATTTTTTTTTTTTTTTTTTTTTTTTTTTTTTGTCTATCAAAGCCTCATTCCACCTCAAAATTCATCACAAATTCACTACTCTCAACTTACACAATCAAAAAATATTAGGCCCTGTTTTCTTTGGTGTTTTTAACTCGTTTTCAATTTTGTGTTTTTGAAAATAGTCAAAACTCTTTGCCATTTCCGTAAATGTATTTTCAAAAACACTCAAAAATTTGCAAACGAAATAGAAAACGACATATTAGCCGTTTTCGTATTTCTTTCACAAAAAATGGGTGTTTTCCAAAACGGCCAAAACACGCGTTTTGACCATGGAGGTCACCGTTTCGAGCCATTCATCCGGTATTCTGGTGTTTTATTTTTTTTTTTATTTTACATTGGGCAAAACAATAATGATTTAACCAAATTCTACATTTTATTTACAAACATGCAGCTTCTGTCCATTTTCCTTTGGTTGGTCAAGGGTTCAATTTCCAGCATGCACATTTCTTTTTTTAATTATTTTGAATTAATATAATTGTTTTAAATTCCAAATATAATTGTTCTTAATTGTTTTTAATTCCAAACATAATTGTTCTTAATTGTTTTTAATTCCAAACATAATTGTTTTTAATTATTTTTAATTTCAAAAAATTCCAAGTTTTTCATTGTTTATAAATATTTTTAATTCCAACAATAATTGTTTTTAAATATTTTTAATTGTTTTTATATGTTTTTAATAAATAATTTTTTTTATTTTCAAATAATTCCAAGTTTTTTATTATTTTTAATTCCAATAATAATTATTTTTAATTGTTTTTAATTAATAATTTTTTTAATTTCAAGTAAGTCCAAATTTCTAAAAAATTTCAAAGAAACGCGTTTTCAAATTTTCTGTTTTCAGAAATAATTTTCAAAAGTTTCAAAAAGAACGCATTTTCAAAAATTTTAAAACAAACACTAAAAAGACAAAATACAATATGAATTCAAAACACAAAACACAAAACACAAAACACAAACGCAAAGAGAAGACCACCTTATATTTTTCATATTAGCTCTTTTATTATACAGTTGAATTTGTTTATTTTAGTGATTTCTTCTATTCAATTTCTATATTTCTACATCTCTAGTTTTCTACATGGATCATTACACACAAGAAAGTACCAACCACCAAATTGATGATGATTTCACTGGGCTAAATAATATTCCAATTCCTAAATTTAATGATGATTTTGGGATTTGGAGGATTGATCCCATTGATTTGGAGGATATCGATGAAGAGTTAGAAACGACCAACATTAATAAAACAAATGGGTCGAGTACTAAACGAAGATTCGCAAAACAAAAGGTTCAGAATTTGGATCATTTCAAATTAGTGCAGACCGGTACAACAGCAGACGGACAACCAATCTTCAAAGCAATGTGTAAATACTGTAAACATAAATGTGCATGCCAAAATGATGATGACATGAGCCATCTAAACTGACATAATCCAAAATGTATGTAAAAACAAGGGGGTTGATACAAATCAAGCCCAACTTTAGTTTGGATCTTCGATGAATCTTTTAGTTCTAGTCCAAATATTAACAATTAGGTGTATTCGCAAGAGAACATGCGCATGGAAATCATGACTCAGTTGGTAGCGAGTGGTAAATTTCCACTTAGCATAGTAGAAATCCATCACTTCACCAAATTCGTACAAAGATATATTCAAACAATGTACTTGCCCTTTGCTAGAAACACTATTTGTGCTCACTCTGTTGATTTATTTAATAAAAAGAAAGAAAGCATAATACTTGATTTAAGTAAATATCCCGGTATTGTATCTTTTACTTTGGATTTATAGTCTGTTAAAAATCATAAAAGATATATTGCTATCACTTTACATTATATTGATAAACAATAAATTATGCATAAAAAATAATTATTTTTAAAGTAATTGACTACCATCGTAATATAATACGAATTTTTAATTACTTAATGAATATTATTAAAGAATTTAATTGTTGAGTTAGAATTTAAAGTTTTACATTTGACAATGATACGCGTAATAATATAGTAATATGAAGATTAATACAAGAATTAAATCGGGATTTTTGTGGCATTTTATTTCATGTTTGTTGTGTATGTCACATTTTTAATTTAATTGTCCAATATGGTTTAAGATTTATAAGTCTGCAATTAGAAAAAATTAGATATGTCATAAATTTTATTATTGTCTCACATGCTCAAAAATAAGTATTTGATGAATTATATGTAGAAAATTTACTTCCAACAAAATATTTATTTACAAACATAGACAATAGATGGAACTCTACTTATTTAATGTTTCAATCAAGTGAAGGTTATAAAATATGTATAACTGCCTATTATAATGATCCACACTTATACGGTCCAGATTCTGATTTGCAAACATATGATTAGAAAATCTCCTCCCAAGTGAGAATTTTTTTTTTTAATTTTTTCTATGCTACAAACGCATGTGTTGGCGTATATTATCATACTAGTCCATTAGTTCTAAATCATTTTATTTTATTGTCAATAATTTTAATAGGTATAAGACAATTTCAATTTTTTTTGATATTGTGCAAGCAATGTAGATGAAGTTTAAAAAATATTGATGCATATTTTGTTCACGTTAGTGTCAATTATGGACCATAAAGTAAATTTAGAAAGTACAAAACATACTGTGTCGGCAATTTCTATTAAGTTAAGTTACGAGAATCTAATAACGTACGGTAATCTAGAAAAAATATTATGTGAAATGTATAAATTTTATGTGAAAAAACCGGTATGAACATTAGTAGACCTCCTATACCAACCTCTTATTCGTCATTATATGACGATAATGATTATTGGAGTTTCTTTAGTTCCGTTAAAGGAACTCAACAATTCTTTTTCTTCACTTTCTCGTACTACGAATGTAGAATCAAGTAGTAGAAACGTACTTTTAGGTAGATATTTTAGTCACGACATGTTCAATATGTTAGATGAAGAAAAGATAAATAATTTTGATATATTTAGGTGGTGGAGACAAACAAGCTTCAATACTCAATTGTTTCTATTATAGCACGCGATCTCCTAACATCTCCGATATCAACTGTAGTATCGAAGTTTGCTTTTAATATAGGTGGCAGAGTTATGAATGATTTAAGGTCAAAACATAAGCTAGACATATTAGAGAGTTTATTGTGTCTGAAAGATTGAAAAGATGTAGAACTTCATATCCAAAATAAAGTAGATGCCATATTAGCCAAATAACTTCAAGAGCTGGCTACATAATATATACGTATAGTTTGTGTAAATTTAATTATATTATCACTTTTAAATATTACAAAAAATTGTATACGTAACAACTTGTTCATGTACAATTTTAACTAAGTTTACGCTAAAAGTCGTCGGTCTCAAACCTGAAAAAAGAGAGGAGAATTTTAAATGTCAAATTTATCATATTTTATTTTATTTTAATTTTTTAAATTGAAAAAATTATACGAGCCAAGTCCGTGGATAGGTCAGTAGCTCGGCCCATGAGGCCCACAAGCCACGGACTAGTCTGGGCTCATTTTTCTAGGACGAGTTGAGCTTAGACTCGGCTCGTCCTTATAATGGCCGAGCTCGGCCCTTCTTGGCATCGGCCAATCCGGCACGGTTCGATCCATTGTCATTCCTACGTTCACATTTGGATGATATGCTAGACATCTCCTATTTATTTTTTTATAATTTATCTACATTGAGATCGAAATGTGTGCTAAGCCTCCTCATTTATTTAATTTCTTATAATATATCTCCATCGGAATGCATGCTAATTATCCTTTATTTAATTTTTTATAATTTATCTACATTTTTTCTCTTGTATATGTGAGCCACAGTTTTATAATTTATCTACATTTTTTCTCTTGTATATGTGAGCCACAGTTTTTCCAATCCACTATCCTCACTGGAGATTCTATTTTCTTATTCTCTATGTTACTTGCCACTAGTACAACAATCTATATTATTACATTGAAGATGCTTCTTCAAGAATTAGCTTAAAATATATTTTTATGTTTATAAATTTCTTCTAATTTTATACCCAAACAAAAATCAAATATTATGTTGTTGAAAAAAAAAATCAAATATTATGTAAATTTTACCATTTGAGCTCGTTGCATATCCAATTTAGTGAAACTCATTAAAAATCGACATAAAAAAATATATAAAAAGAGCTTGGACAAATTTTGAAGGCACTAATAAGTCCAGATTGAAAATCGTTACGTTGAAGGGCTCATTTATGCAATTGCAGTTCTTTAATTCTCGTGAAAACTCACAAAAGTAGTACTAAAATCGAATCGTTTTTTAAGCCCATTTAGTATTATTTGCGTCAAATGCTCAGTCTTCTGCGACGAGATTATATTCTAAAGCCCACATCAAGCTGGGGCACAGATATATTCTGAAGCCCACACCTGTTATTTAATTTGGTCCAACAAGAATATAAACTGGCTTTTTAAAGGAACATGGTTTAAAGTAGTACTGCACGAAAAAATCACTAAATCGTAAATTGAATCTAGTATGTTGATTTGAAATTGTTGGTTCGAATTCACGTGAACCCGTCAACATTTCAGTTGTAAATCAAACTATTTGAAAATGATCTGATTTAGATTTCAATGTTTAAAAAACTGCTTAAACCAAATCAAATTGTTTTTACTTTTTTATAATTAAAAATAATTTAATATTACTTATACATTGATAAAGTGAGCAAAGTTCAATGCAAAATTAAATTTATTGGGTTAACTTATTTAATTTTTGTCAAACTATTGGACTTCTGAACCACAACCTAAAAGTTTATTATTGGGCCAAGTTATTTACTAATTTATGTCTACGATAAATAGTATTGTAATGATACAATTGAGACAAATATTAATGTAATGTAAACATATGATAATTTCACCATATACTATAAAATATAAAATAATTTAAAAATACTATTTAATTTTTTTTATTTTAAAAATACTATTTTTTATTTTTGTAACACTTGTTGTTACATTTGTTATGTAACACATTTATTAAAACTAAAATAACAAATGTAACAACAAGTGTTACAAAAATAAAAAACGGTATTTTTAGAATAAAAAAATATGACAGTATTTTAAGAAATATTTTATTTATTGTGGTTATTTGTGAGAAAAAAAAAATCCTTCATTTATGTTTAAAAAGTTTTAGTTTAAAGTTGTTTTGAGAATTTTAAACTGATTTACTTATGTTTTTACTATTATGTCCATATGTAAACAGTGGTTTAAAACCTAACTAGACAGCAAAAAATGATTTGGTTTGATTTAGAAAATGAAATGGTTTGGCTTAGTTTGAAAATTTTTCAAACCATTTTAAATAGTTTGATTTGAAAATAAGTCAAAAATCGTCCAAACCGAACTGTGTTAACCCCTAGTCCAAACTACGATTTCATGGGTGTGATATATTAGTATTAGAGGTTTTGTTAGCGAATTTGAAGATATATTTTTGCACATGTGTGTGAGACACAAGATTGTATGTGTAACAAGAAAAATGTTATAATAATATTTCGTTGCTGCAAGGGAATGATGTAAGGGCAAACTTTAATTTTTTTGTATAGAAAAAACAAATAAGAGAGACGTGATGAGTTGAGAAACAAATTATAATCTTCTTTGATGTTACGATGGCTGGAATGTACTTATCCGGTGCTCTGTTGGGATGAAAGAAGGGTGTTTTCCCTCCGATTTAAGAATTAGTCTATGGAGAAAATAAAGATGAAGCAATGTAATATTTATGTATCTAAAGGTATAGATAGAGATAATACATGCCTTTATTTTCTAATTTTTGGCGATACTACTAAATAACAAAATTTTGTTGGGAGATGTTGATACATGGTGGAATATTATCATAATATTAAGAAGGAACTTACGTTACAATTATCCTATGTACATTGATTTTTTACAGAAAGATCGACGTCTATAGCTCAATTTAACCTACAAGTTTCACATGTATATAATCTGGTTGATTTTATGATTTTTTTTTTCCCTTCTTATTTGATTATTTTAATTTTTCGACAAGTTTTAGGAGTTATCGGTGTCACTCCTTTCTGTGGTTATAGTAAAACCCAAACAAGTGGTCGTGGCTAATGAAGAATATATTACTTTAAATCGTGTATTCTTTACTCACCTTTCAATTTTCCGTTCGTATCATTATTGCTCTTGGTAATAAGGGACTAAGCATTTCATCCATAATAGCAGACTGTATAAATATAAAGACGAAAACATATTTGGTGAATTAAATTGTAACATTAATTGTCTATTGACCAAACATTCAATTATTAATATTCTCTAGGGTTTAGGTGGGAAAAAAGGTAAAACCGTAAAGTTTAAGTCCTAAAATCATAGAAAAAGGGGCAATTGTTGAAACCTTATAATTCCAAATATTAGTAACTCTTTTTTATTATTTGAAATCATTAATACTCATTTTTACTAATCAAGGTATGATTGTAGATTTGCGGCACTCTAAGTAAAAATTAATGCACAATTAATCAAGAAATCTAAATTATTGAACTATATATCAATGTATGATCAAAAGGCGAAACTAGAAATTTATGTGAGGGAACTCAAATTTTGAAAAAAGTCAATGTACAAAAGATATTGATAAATAAATAAAAAATTACAGTAGCTATACTGATGTGGTATCCGACAATATCATATAGCATAAATTCTTCTACAATAGATTCTACATCGCTTTCAATGTAGACTGTCATACAATCAGCAAGAAAATCATCCTCTATTTTGTTACGAAGTTCCGTCTTCAGAATTTTCATCGTTAAAAATGCTAGTTCAGTAGTGCAGTAGAAATATGCAAAATCAATACCATATAAATCAATCTAATCAATTGTTGATAATTTAAACACATCATAGTTACAATCAATTGCCGACATAACTCAAAGTATATGTACTTAAAATTGAGGTTCAAATATCACATCATGCTTATAATGTTATAATTCTACGCCCAAAGCAAAAATCTCATCCTGTTTGAAATCTTTAAGATAAAACTTCTTCGCAAGCTTCAAAATATGATCATTGTTAAATAATTCAAACAAATTTTGAGGATCTAAAGCTACACTGAGAGAAAAAAGTTCAACTAACTTTTCCTTAAATTTCGTATTTAACACCATCAAAAGAGAATCTATTCCTTCGTTAAAAATATCAAAGTGGTAATGATGCTCAGCTGTAGTATTCTCATGGAACGATAAGTCTTATATGAATTATCAAGAACGGGTATATCAATGCTTTTGTTTGAGCAAAAAGTGTTGACTTTTTGAAAAACTTCTTCCTACCCGTTTGTCTCTCAATTTTTGAAGGACTTTCTTGTAATATAGACACATCTAATTGCGTTCAAGATGTCTTGGGTTTTTCGTTGAAAGGCTTGACAAAGAATGTATGTGATTACTAAAATTTTACGCATTTAATGAAAGACAAACACAAATTTAAAGATTGTAAATTTTCTATATGCACCAAGAGTTTTACCACACTTCTTACATTTGGAGAATAATCATTTAGACACTCAAGCACCTTATATTAGCCGGCAAGACAATAATATAATTAATATAATCAAAAGAAACTAACAACATCAATATAATCAATAGTAACTAGTCGTAACAATATAATAATTAGTTGACAAGACAATAATGTAATCAATAGCAACTAGCAACAACAATTTAATAATTAGCCGGTAAGGCAACAATATAACAAATTCACTACTTAATTTAAAATAAAATTGTATTCAATAGGAAGTAGTAACAATAATGTAATAATAAACCGACAATACAACAATCAATACAATTATATAAACATACAATCAAAAAACCGACAAGACTACGATATAAGTATATAACAACTTCATCATCAACTTAGAGATTCGTCCACAATTGACAATTAGATTATACATATTACTAAAAGGAAGAAGCCAATTTTCCATCCATTTTAACTTTTAAGGTACTGTATTTCAATAAATCAGAAATCAAATATTTCAAATTCCATTATTGATTTATTGTCTAGGTGTAAATATAAATTATAAATTTATAATCAATATCAACAATAACTTACTAATTATTTTCAATTTTCAACGTGTTTGGCCATGCTTAAAAGAAAAAATAAACCTACTGCTTCCATATTTTGTCACCAAATAAGTTTGAATAAATAATTTTTTTTCCCTAATTTTTTGAAGCAAAAACCCAATGAATTTTATTCGTCCAAATCAGTAAATCAGCTAATCAGATCTTACAATGACTGAGAAAGAGGAGCTAATTTAGTGCCTATCATATAAGAAAAAAAAAAAAAAAAAACCTTTCATCAATTATTGGAATTTGGTTCAGCACTTCTACCGTTCACCCTTCTGCAACTGGTCTGCTGCTTGTGTTCGCATTTCGCCGTTTGTGACTTCGTCCCCTTCTCTAAATTATCTCTTCGCAGGTCGGTGACTTGGCGCAGCCTGACAGATCTCTTCGGCCTTCGTATTCTCTGATTAATCTGACTCTCTTCATTTCAATTTGGGGACATATGAAATGGGTTAATGGTTATTGGATTGGATTTTTGTTTGGGCTTGGAAAATATCAAAACATAGTTTATTGTGGAAATTAGGCCCCTTACTTCATTTTACAAAAAAAATTGAAAAATACGGTTATTTTTAAAAAAATTGAAAAATAGGCTTGTTTAATATATCAGAATAAGGAAGGGTAAAAAAGGAAAATTAATTACTACAGTGAATTAAACCCTAACAGGCGATTTTACTCTGCGATTTCCGACGAAATTCCCTCAAAATCGTTCGCTAATCCATTGTTTTTGTTCGTTTCTTCTATATTTTAATACTATATTGTTCAACATGGTTGGAGAAGGTGAAATCATTGTTGCAGAATCTTCAGGGATGAAGAGAAAGAGTATTTCAGCCGAAGGATCTTCCAAAAAGACGAAAAATATGGTCCGTTTATTCTTTATTTCTATATTTTTTCGATTGCTTTGTGAAATCAAACTTATGTTTTTCATTATTATTCAATTTATGATGTGTGAAATTTTTATATTTTGAAGAATTTGTTCTGTGAAATTGCATTTCTGTTTTCAATGATCAATGGTTGATGATGGTGCGTTTAGGAATCCAATAACACATTGAAACCATTGCCAAATCAATGATATACCAAAATGAGATCAGTGTTTTTTTGAACTGAATGCAACTTTTTGATATGTTTGTCACTTTTTGGAGATGTTGTCACTTTTTAATTAAAATGTTACAGAGCATTCCACTTTCATCTAATATAATAAGTGAATGCAATAAGTTTGAACATCTAAACTAACAAATAGATTGTATAAAGAGATCCATGTCACTTATTGGAGATGTTTTGATATGTTTGTTACTATTTTTTAAGATGTATATCACTTTTAAAGAGATTCATGTCACTTATTGGAGATGCTTGTCATTTTTTTGAGATGGTTGTCACTTTTTACATAAAAAGTGACAGAGCATGTCACTTTTATGTTATATATAAATACAATAAGATATTAACATCCAAACTAAGAAATAGATTGTATGATCACTGTTTTTTGAGATGTATGTCACTTTTAAAGAGATCTACGTTACTTTTTGGAGATGTTTGTCACTTTTTACTTATATAGGTACAATAAGTTTGAATGTGGAAACTAGTAAATAGACTTTATGATCACTGTTGTTGTAGATATATGTGACTTTAAAAGAGATGAATGTCACATTTTTAGATCTATATCATTTTGAAGAGATGTATGACACTTTTTGAAGATGTTTGTCAATTTTTGGTGATGTTTGTCACTTTATACTTAAAAAGTGACAAAGCATGTCACTTTTATGTAATATATAAATACAATAAGTATGATCATCCAAACTAACATATAGATTGTATGATTACTGTTTTTGAGATGTATATTACTTTTAAAGAGATCTACGTGTAGATACAATAAGTTTGAATGTGCAAACTAATAAATAGACTTCATGATCACTGTTGTTGTAGATATATGTCACTTTAAAAGAGATGAATGTCACATTTTTAGATCTATATCATTTTGAAGAGATGTTTGTCATTTTTTGAAGATGTTTGTCATTTTTTACTTAAAAAGTGACAGAGCATGTCACTTTTTAAGTAAAAAGTGACATATCATGTCACTTTTATGTAATATATAAATTCAATAAGTATGAACATCCAAACTAACAAATAGATTGTATGATCACTGTATTTTGAGATGTATGTCACTTTTAAATAGAGCTACTGTCACATTTTTAGATATATATCATTTTGAAGAGATGTATGCCACTTTTTGAAGATGTTTGTCACTTTTTGGACACGTTTGTCACTTTTTACTTAAAAAGTGACAGAGCATGTCACTTTTTAAGTAAAAAATGATATATCATGTCACTTTTATGTAATATATAAATTTAATAAGTATGAACATCTAAACTAACAAATAGATTGTATGATCACTGTTTTTTGAGATGTATGTCACTTTTAAATAGAGCAACTTTCACATTTTTAGATATATATCTTTTTGAAGAGATGTATGCCACTTTTTGAATATGTTTGTCACTTTTTGGACATGTTTGTCACTTTTTAAGTAAAAAGTGACATATCATGTCACTTTTATGTAATATATAAATATAATAAGTATGAACATCCAAACTAACAAATAGATTGTATGATCACTGTTTTTTGAGATGTATGTCACTTTTAAATAGAGCTACTGTCACAGTTTTAGATATATATCACTTTTTGAAGATGTTTGTCACTTTTTGGACATGTATGTCACTTTTTACTTAAAAAGTGACAGAGCATGTCACTTTTTAAGTAAAAATTGACATATCATGTCACTTTTATGTAATATATAAATACAATAAGTATGAACATCCAAACTAACAAATAGATTGTATGATCACTGTTTTTTGAGATGTATGTCACTTTTAAATAGAGCTACTGTCATATTTTTAGACATATATCAGTTTTTGAAGATGTTTGTCACTTTTTGGACATGTATGTCACTTTTATGTAATATATAAATACAATAAGTATGAACATCCAAACTAACAAATAGATTGTATGATCACTGTTTTTTGAGATGTATGTCACTTTTAAATAGAGCTACTGTCACAGTTTTAGATATATATCACTTTTTGAAGATGTTTGTCACTTTTTGGACATGTATGTCACTTTTTACTTAAAAAGTGACAGAGCATGTCACTTTTTAAGTAAAAAGTGACATATCATGTCACTTTTATGTAATATATAAATACAATAAGTATGAACATCCAAACTAACAAATAGATTGTATGATCACTGTTTTTTGAGATGTATGTCACTTTTAAATAGAGCTACTGTCACATTTTTAGACATATATCACTTTTTGAAGATGTTTGTCACTTTTTGGACATGTATGTCACTTTTTACTTAAAAAGTGACAGAGCATGTCACTTTTTAAGTAAAAAGTGACATATCATGTCACTTTTATGTAATATATAAATACAATAAGTATGAACATCCAAACTAACAAATAGATTGTATGATCACTGTTTTTTGAGATGTATGTCACTTTTAAATAGAGCTACTGTCACATTTTTAGACATATATCAGTTTTTGAAGATGTTTGTCACTTTTTGAAGACATTTGTCACTTTTTGGACATGTTTGTCACTTTTTACTTAAAAAGTGACAGAGCATGTCACTTTTTAATTAAAAAGTGACATATCATGTCAATTTTTTGTAATATATAAATACAATAAGTATGAACATCCAAACTAACAAATAGATTGTATGATCACTGTTTTTTGAGATGTATGTCACTTTTAAATAGAGCTACTGTCACAGTTTTAGACATATATCACTATTTGAAGATGTTTGTCACTTTTTGAAGACATTTGTCACTTTTTGGACATGTATGTCACTTTTTACTTAAAAAGTGACAGAGCATGTCACTTGTTGAATATGTTTCTCACTTTTATTTAATATATGTTCATTCTATTTATATGTCACTTATATAGTAACTAACCATCTTTGTTATATATTTTTTGTAGGACTGCGAGCTATTGATTCCGCAGACCTATTGGTTTCCTGGGAAAGTCACATTTTACTCTCCCCATGTAGTCATCAAGACCTTAAACAACAAGCTTACAGAAACACAAAAGCAGATGTTTAAGGAAACCTGTTTTGGACCGTATCTTGATTTAAAAGAAACGGTTATTCAGGCTCAGTTGATTCACCAGTTGTTATTAAGGCAGGTAAAGCAACCAAATGTAAATGAATTATGGTTCAACATCGATGACAAAGTTGTCAGATTTTCTATTGAAGAATTTTGTCTGATGTCGGGACTTCGGTGCGTGGGGAATGGTGATTTTATCAAGTACAGAATGCGTAGTAGTACGATTAAGGACAAGTATTTCAAGTTTTTTGATAACATTTCAACAGAGTGTGTTGAAAATGTATTTAAAGAGTTGCCATCTGATACTGTTGACAAGGACGTGGTGGATGTTGGTCTTATATATCTTATTTCATCATTCTTATTTGCCACATCATACCATAAAAGTGTTGATGATTCAATTTTTGTACTTGTTGAATCGGGTGAAATGGAATCTTTTCCATGGGGAAAGGAGTTGTATAGTTTGACGTTAATGTCTCTGAAGGGTGCATTCAGCAAGAGGATCATGAAGTTAGATTCTTCAAAAAAAATTTTGGAGTATAGGCTGAATGGTTTTCTTCTTGCTTTCCAAGTTTGGATATACGAGTCTATTCCCGCAATAGCTGAGAAAAAATTTTGTGTGAAGTACAAGCCATCGCTTCCTCGGATCTTGAGCTGGAGTTCTAATGTGCATTTGACATCTTTACAATTGCACAAACGTATTTTTGACTTGATAAAAGTAAGCTCCATTTATTATTTATGTGATTTTTCTTTACATTTTTCATTACAGTTTGTTATTTTAAATATATGAATATGTGTTTTTGCAGATTGAAGTTAATGTTGTTAAGATCACTGATGCGGAGAAGGAAGTGTCATATACTAATGGGTTGTTTGAGAATTTAAAATCTCAAGGGCAGAACACTAAAGATGATGACAACTCTGAGCATCCTGTTATTCATCAGTCAACGCTGATGATTACAGCCGGCGATGACAGTTCTTCAAAGTTGAAGAAAAAAAAGGTAGTTGAGTTTTATGAGAATTTATTTACCTTTTTATGCTTTTTATACCTTTTGTATTTATTGTTTCTTATGATTATGTCTTTTTCTCTGATTTTTGTATTTTCAGAGACATTCTGAATCAAATGAAGTAATATTGAAACGTTTAGCAGAGATTGAAGTGAAACTTCAATCAAATGAAGAAATTTTGAAACGGTTGGCAGAAATAGAGGCGAAAGTGGAATCACATGACATTATTTTGAAACGGTTGACAGATATAGAGTCGAAAATGCAATCAAATGAAGAAATTCAGAATCGACTAGCTGAGCTTGAAATCAAAGTTCAATCGAATATTCAAATTGAAGAGAAAGTAAAACAACTTGAAGAGAAAGTAAGATTGAATGAAGAAATTCTACAACGGGTGGCAAATGTTGAAAGCAAAGTGAATGACTTGCAAATGTTGAAGGTATGTCACATTTTTAGATCTAAGTCACTTTTTTCATAAATGTATGTCACTTTTTAAGAGATGTTGTCACTTTTTTAGGTTTATGTCACTTTTTGCTAAGAAAGTGACACAGTGTGTCACTTTTTGCTAAGAAAGTGACAAACTGTGTCACTTTTTGGAGACGTGTATCATTTTTATTTTATTTTTGTAAAAACATTGAGAGAAATGGAATATGGGGATGATAGAGTTGATGTAGTTGATTTGGAAGCCCAAAATCTCTATATGTAATTTTTAATAAGAAAGTGACACAGTTTGTCACTTTTTGCTAAGAAAGTGACAAACTGTGTCACTTTTTGCTAAGAAAGTGACAAACTGTGTCACTTTTTGCTAAGAAAGTGACACAGTGTGTCACTTTTTGCTATATCACTTATTACTATAAGTATGTCATTTTTAAGAGATTTATGTCACTTTTTATATATATATATGTTTGAGACTTTTTATTTATTCTTATGTCTAGAATGGTGCGGAAAATGTTGCTAAGGATACAGTGGACATGGAAAAGAATGCAACTGATTGCCCTAGTTTTTCATTGGGTGTTGAGTTTGATTCGACTGGAAAAAGTATTGAGATGCCGGTTGAAACTAATGTGGAAAAGGTATTATTCAATTCCAAATGCATTGTATTTATAATTTGAGATTTACTTAGATGTTATTGTGCACTATATAACGTGGCTTATTTATTTTTGATTTAGTCTATTGATGAAGATATAATAAATTTTAATGAAGAGGACTGGAAGATTGTTGATGATGTTGCTGCTCATAGTTTAGCCAAAAAAATGCAACAAGATGTATTTTTTTCACACTATATTTTGTGTTTTTACTTTGTTAGATCTGTTTTTTGTACTGCAAAAAGTAATCTTTTGTACGTTTTTATTCAGACTGTTGATGTAAATGATGATGATATTGAATTGAAAGATGAGGATTGGCAAAAAATTGATGAGATTGCTGCAGCTGTTTTAGCTGAACATAAACTTGAAGAGGCAATTGTTTGTTTGATTATTTTTCATTTAAAAGACTTATTTTTGTGTGTTCTGTACAATATAACTTGACACTTTTTAATTTTTTTGTGACATTTTAGACTGTTGATGAAGTCACTCCAGATGCACCCCTGAAGAGGCAAACGAAACCTGCTGCAATTCTTCAGTCCCCATTTGTTAATCAATATGATTCTACGGTGGGTACTTCTACAGCGGGAACTTCTACTGCAAAGCGTGTGGTGAAGGGTACGTTTGCATTCAAAGTTGGGTTGTGTCCCCCATACGCACCAGATGTGGAAGCATTCGAGAGTTGGTACAAGGAAGGGTTGGTGACGAAAAACAAGTAAGTATGTGACATAATGTCACTTTTTAATAAGAAAGTGACACATTATTTTTATCCAAATGTGTTTTGTGTAAAAATTAAATGAACTATAGAGAAGATTTTTTATTAAAATTTGTTTATCTAACTTGCATACATTGTTCTGTCACTTTTTGAGCAAAAAGTGACATAGCATGTCACTTTTAAGTTGCATACAAATGTTCTGTCACTTTTTAAGCAAAAAGTGACATAGCATGTCACTTTTATAACTCTAAGCTTCAATTCATATTCAAGACAAAAAAAAACAATACATAAATGTTTGATTATGGTCAATAATTCATGTCACTTCATAATGCACAACAAATATCAAGTTAAATCTTGCATTTAAATCAACCACATAGATGATACTGATTCAAAATTGTATGTATTACTTGCATACATTGTTTTGTCACTTTTTGAGCAAAAAGTGACAGACCATGTCACTTTTTGAGCAAAAAGTGACAGAGCGTGTCACTTTTTGCTCAAAAAGTGACATAGTCTGTCACTTTTCTATCTGAAGCCTCAATTCATATTCAAGACAAAAGAAAAATGATGCATTAATGCTTGATCTTGCATAATTCATGTCACTCCATAATTCACAACAAATATCAAGTTAAATCTTGTAATTAAATCAACCACAGAGAAAAATTTGATACAAATGTGTTTGTATAACTTGTATACATACTCTGTCACTTTTTACTAAAAAAGTGACATACTTGTCACTTTTTACTTTAAGTATGTCACTTTTTTAGTAAAATGTGACACAGTATGTCACTTTTTAAAAGTATGTCATTTTTATTATAAGTGTAATTGTATGTGACCTATCTTTTTTGTAATGCAGAGTTAGTCATTTCAATGATGACAATATTAAGATTAGCCCTTCCTTCTACTTCAGCGATGTTGCAATCTCTTCTAAAATCTGGTGGTATGAATTAGTGACAAAAGATGAGGCTTTGGATGACTCAGTAAGTTTTTGTTTGTTAGTTGTTTGGTTTAAGATTTATGTATATAATTTATTAATACATTGCTGTTTCTTTTTATACATTTGTTTTGTAGCATATGGATGTATGTTTTTATTATCTCCGAAAGATGTTAAGGTATGGGAATGGTATGAGAATCAAAGCTACAACAACGGACTTTGCCTTTGACAGCCAAGTTAGGGGGTTGTATGAAGATTTTTCAAAAGATCCACTAGTCCTTGTTAAGCAAACTTCTCTACTCTCGTATCCAATTGGATTGTACATGCCATGCAACACAAGTTGGCGAGAAGTTGACCATGTCCTTATGCCTTTGAGGATGTATAACTCGGCTCATTGGCTTCTTTGTCATTTTGACATCAAGGAGATGCGCTTGAATATATATAATTCATACAATAAGTTTATCAAGAAGTCTGATGTACTTGAAGCTCTGGAACCATTTTCAGTTATGATTCTTCATCTTTTGTATAACACTGGATTCTTCGACGGCAAAAATATTCAAGAAAAAGAGGCGCTAAAACCACTTGCTGTGAAGTTGGTTCCAAAACTACCACAGCAAAAGAACGAGTTAGTTTGCTTTTTAATAATTTGGCTTTTTATATGTTGAATAGATAGAAATGTATGGTTTGCCTTCAATTATTGGTTAATGTTCAATTTTGTTTGTTGCAGTGGCGATTGTGGAATCTATGTCATTAAATATGCTGAGTATTTCATCAATTCAATGTTGAAGGAAATGCCAAAGACATTCAATATTCCACAGATTCGGAAATACTTGGCCACTGAATTGTACGTGTATGCCAAGAAGAAGCAAGTGGAGAATTATGATACTGATAATGATTGGGTGCCAAAGGATATGTGAAAAGACACTGCAATTTTTTTGTAAATAATATTTTTGTACTAGGACTACATGTTACATGTAAATGTAGTGTATATGGTGAATGTAGTTTCATGTAAATGAGATTAACAATGTAGTTTTTGAAGGTTTCTTTGCAAAAGATGTAAGTACAAAATATTTTTGTGTACAGGTGATATGCTATTCATGTTGACAAAACATGATTATATTGATATATTACTTTAAGTATGGAAATCATGTATACACTTTGACAGCCAGGTTAGGGGTTTTAATAACGAACAAACGACAGTTTGTCACTTTTCATTATAAAAGTGACAGTGTGTGTCACTTTTTGTTGTAAAAATGACATAGTGTGTCACTTTTTGTTCTAAAAGTGACATAGTGTGTCACTTTTTGTTCTTAAATTATGAAAAACGTGTATACACTTTGACAGCGATGTTAGGAGTTTTGATAACGAACAAACGACTTAGTTTGTCACTTTTCATTATAAAAGTGACAGTGTGTGTCACTTTTTGTTCTAAAAGTGACATAGTATGTCACTTTTTGTTCTAAAAGTGACATAGTGTGTCACTTTTTGTTCTTAAATTATGAAAAATATCTATACACTTTGACAGCCATGTTAGGAGTTTTAATAACGAACAAATGACATAGTGTGTCACTTTTTGTTCTAAAAGTGACAAAGTGTGTCACTTTTTGTTCTTAAATTATGAAAAACATGTATACACTTTGACAGCCATGTTAGGAGTTTTGATAACGAACAAACGACATACTTTGTCACTTTTCATTATAAAAGTGACAGTGTGTGTCACTTTTTGTTCTAAAAGTGACATAGTATGTCACTTTTTGTTCTAAAAGTGACATAGTGTGTCACTTTTTGTTCTTAAATTATGAAAAACATCTATACACTTTGACAGCCATGTTAGGAGTTTTAATAACGAACAAACGACATAGTTTGTCACTTTTCATTATAAAAGTGACAGTGTGTGTCACTTTTTGTTCTAAAAGTGACATAGTGTGTCACTTTTTGTTCTAAAAGTGACAAAGTGTGTCACTTTTTGTTCTTAAATTATGAAAAACATGTATACACTTTGACATCCATGTTAGGAGTTTTGATAACGAACAAACGACATACTTTGTCACTTTTCATTATAAAAGTGACAGTGTGTGTCACTTTTTGTTCTAAAAGTGACAAAGTGTGTCACTTTTTGTTCTTAAATTATGAAAAATATGTATACACTTTGACAGCCATGTTAGGAGTTTTAATAACGAACAAACGACATAGTTTGTCACTTTTCATTATAAAAGTGACATAGTGTGTCACTTTTTGATATAAAAGTGACATATTGTGTTCTAAAAGTGACACAAATGTAACCTTTTGTTCTAAAAGTTACAATTTCAGTATTTATCAAATCCCTTTAATAGGTGAAGTATCATGTATACCATATAGTGTTAAATGATAAGTTTTACATTCCACTATAATGTCATGTCCTATAAAAAAGCAAAGCGCATGAATGTTAACACTATTTTGAATAGAAAAACCAATAAGAATGAATAAGTGATACTTTCCAAATAAAAAATAAAAAAACTCATAAATCTTGCAACTTTCTTTTCTTTTGTGGCTTCTTCTTCAAAGGTGCTGGAGTTTGACACGATCTTCGATTATGGCCGTACTTTCCACATCTACCACATTTTGTACTTTACTTTTTTTCTCCTTTTGATGGTATTCTTTTCTCTTTAGGTCGTCCAGATTTCCTTTTTGGATCAGGAGCCAAGACTATTCTTGCTTTTACATCAACTGGTATATTCCAATCATTACGATCTCCAAGTGGGTAAACTGTACCACTGTATGTTTGGACATACATCTCTGTTGTGTAATATTTTGAACAATACAAATATGAATCGTCCTTTATCTTTGCAATAACTGCCAATGCATGTGCACATGGGATTTTGTCCACTTGGAAATGATTGCATGTACATGTCTTTTCTTCAATATTCACCAAATATGAGGCACAAACATCATTGACTTGGTATATTATTGAACTTGAAGCCAATGCCTGTAAAAATAATGCAAGAAAACAATGTATTAATAAACTACAACAATTAAATCATTATTTCATGATGTTTAATTCCCACTTACTGAAAAAGTGACACACTATGTCACTTTTTACTTAAAAAGTGACAAACTATGTCACTTTTATAGATAATCATATTTTCATTACAATAACAATCAGATATAATTAGATTTCAAAATCATAAACCTTCTACTGATATGTAATTATAAATAGAGCCATAGACGATATGAAATTTAAGTCATGCCACTTTTTACTAAGAAAGTGACACTCTGTGTCACTTTTTACTAAGAAAGTGACACACTGTGTTACTTTTTACTCAGAAAGTGACACAATCTGTCACTTTTTTAGATAATCATAATTTTATCACAATAACAATCAGATATAATAAGATTTCAAAATCATAAACTTTATACTGATATGTAATTATAAATAGAGCCATAGACTATATAAAATCCAAGTCATGCCACTTTTTACTAAGAAAGTGACACACTATGTCACTTTTTACTCAGAAAGTGACACACTCTGTCACTTTTTTAAATAATCATAATTTCATCACAATAACAATCAGATATAATAAGATTTCAAAATCATAAATCTTTTACTGATATGTAATTATAAATAGAACCATAGACGATATGAAATCCAAGTCATGCCACTTTTTACTAAGAAAGTGACACACTATGTCACTTTTTACTCAGAAAGTGACACACTCTGTCACTTTTTATTCAAAAAGTGACACACTATGTCACTTTTTTAGATAATCATAATTTCATCACAATAACAATCAGATATAATAAGATTTCAAAATCATAAACCTTCTACTGATATGTAATTATAAATAGAGCCATAGATTATATAAAATCCAAGTCATGCCTCTTTTTACTAAGAAAGTGACACACTATGTCACTTTTTACTCAGAAAGTGACACACTCTGTCACTTTTTTAGATAATCATAATTTCATCACAATAACAATCAGATTTTAAAATCATAAACCTTCTACTGATATGTAATTATAAATAGAGCCATAGACGATATGAAATCTAAGTCATGCCACTTTTTACTCAGAAAGTGACACAATATGTCCCTAGTTGGTATATGCATGTTTTCATTACAATAAAACTCAGCATATAAATGATATTTAGTTCATGCAATTTATCGCTTTTTACCTTCAATTTCTTTGATTCCATGGATTTCTCTCTCAATATTTTTTCTTGTTTGTTTGCAAGTTTTGTGAAGGTTGCCCGCGCATCGTTTAAGTGCTTCACAAACCATTCTTGCAACAAATATCTTAAGGATTCCAATAAAAGTTCTATAGGACAACCTTTTGTTGTTTTTGTTATCGAATTTACTGATTCAACTATATTTGAAGTCATTGTGGAAAACCTGTTATTTGTCATGTATGCCCTTGACCACTTGTGATAACCAATTTCTTCCTGCATAAAGAATAACCAAAATATTAATCATTTATTGTATATAATGTTATTATGCATCCAAACTAATAAATATTATTGAACATACCAGATGTGATCGAATCCCTTTGTGGATTTCATCGAGTTGTTTCATATGGAACTCAAAATCATTTTTCGTGTAGGCTCTAGCAGCTCTATTGAATGGTTGTGTAATGTTCTTTCCATTTCTTTTGCCAAATGTTGACTTTAAATTTTGTAGCAAGTGGTAGGAACATAGACCATGCATCGAATTCTTATACACCTTCTGGATTGCATTTTTTATGCTTTTATGACCATCTGAGATTATACACAATCCTTCTCGCTCACCATAAGCTTCTTTTAACATAAGTAAGAACCACTCCCATGAATCATTAGTTTCTAAGTCACCAACTCCAAATGCTAATATGAAAATGTTGTTGTTTGCATCTTGTGTACATGCTGTAAATAAAGTTCCACCATAATTTCCCTTTAAGAACGTACCATCAATCACTATTATAGGTCTGCAATACTCCCACCCCTGAATAGATGCTCCTAATGCCATGAAGAGGTATTTAAATTTGTTGTTGTCATAAGTCTCAATTCTTGTAATTGATCCAGGATTTGTTTGTTCTATCATGTACAAGTACTTTGGAACATTTTCATAAGACTCTGTCGGATCTCCTCTCACCAATTCCAAAGCTTTCTCCTTAGATCTCCAAGCTTTCTCGTAACTCATCGACACTCCGTATGTATTCATCATGTCAGTTATTATGTCTGCAGGAGTGTATGTTGTTTTTGTTGAGACATACTTGTACTTGATGCATTCTCCTACTATTGAGCTTGTTGCTTGACGGTGATCTGCCAAGATGATGTTATTTGAGCATGTGTGATCGTTTCTCATATATCTTATTTTGAACATTTCTGTTCCTCCAAGTCTTGAAGCTCTAAAACTCCATTTGCAATTATCATCTATGCATTTCAGCACATATTCTTTCTTGTCCGACTTACTTACCTTGAACTGAAAGTTTTTATGTATCGCATACACCGAAATACTTTTCTTAACCAATGTCTTGTTCCTAAAAACCTTTTTGTCTGCAATTTCATTCATACTAACAAATGAAATAATTTCACTACCTGTTTCATTACTCATTTCTTCAACCTCAGGTATGCATGAAGAAACATCAACAGCTAAGTCTTCAATACTTGGTAGACTTTGAACTGAGGTTGTTGCCGAACCATGAGTTTGAAAAACTTGTAATTGCATCATGTCATTTTCTTCACCAGTAGCAGCTTCTGAAAGTTGTATGTCTTCAAAACTTTCAATTCTTTGACATAATGAAACCGGTGTGACATCTATGCACAAAGGAAAGCTTGCAAGATGTTTCTCCCTTCTTTTGAGCTCAAAATAAAATGTGAGGGAATTATTGTCTGAAATCTTCATCAGAGGCAGGTTTTTCTTCACCTTATATTGTATTGTTATTGAGTGTGTTGCTGGACTTACGTTTGTGACTGAATATATCATGCCATTGAGTTCGCAGTATGTACATTCTATTGGAACGACAATTCCAGCCATTTTAAAATTTATATATTGGTTACCTTGTTCCCATTTCCCTCCATAATGGATGAATACATTGATTTTATCCATATCTGCAAAAAAAACACCGATATATGATACATTAATGTCTGATCATCCTCAATAGATGTATCATTAAGTAAAAAGTGACAGAGCATGTCACTTTTCTATCCTCCAAGCCTCAATTCATGTTCAAAGCAAAATAACGATACATTAATGTTTGGCCATGCTCAATAATTGATGTCACTTCATAATGCACAACAAATATCAAGTTAAATCATGCATTTAAATCAACCACATATATGATTTTGATTCAAATTTATTTCTCTATCTTGCAAACATTGTTTTGTCACTTTTTGAGCAAAAAGTGACATGCTGTGTCACTTTTTAGGCAAAAAGTGACATAGCATGTCATTTTTCTATCCCCCAAGCCTCAATTCATTTTCAAAGCAAAATAACGATACATTAATGTTTGGTCATGCTCAATAATTGATGTCACTTCATAATGCACAACAAAATCAAGTTAAATCTTGCATTTAAATAAACCACATAGATGATTTTTTATTTAAATTTGTTTCTCTAACTTGCAAACATTGTTCTGTCACTTTTTGAGCAAAAAGTGACATGCTCTGTCACTTTTCTATCCTCCAAGCCTCAATTCATTTTCAAAGCAAAATAACGATACATTAATGTTTGGCCATGCTCAATAATTGATGTCACTTTATAATGCACAACAAATATCAAGTTAAATCATGCATATAAATCAACCACATATATGATTTTGATTCAAATTTATTTCTCTATCTTGCAAACATTGTTTTGTCACTTTTTGAGCAAAAAGTGACATGCTCTGTCACTTTTTAGGCAAAAAGTGACATAGCATGTCATTTTTCTATCCCCCAAGCCTCAATTCATTTTCAAAGCAAAATAACGATACATTAATGTTTGGTCATGCTCAATAATTGATGTCACTTCATAATGCACAACAAAATCAAGTTAAATCTTGCATTTAAATAAACCACATAGATGATTTTTTATTTAAATTTGTTTCTCTAACTTGCAAACATTGTTCTGTCACTTTTTGAGCAAAAAGTGACATGCTCTGTCACTTTTTAAGCAAAAAGTGACATAACATGTCACTTTTCTATCCTCCAAGCCTCAATTCATGTTCAAAGTAAAATAACGATACATTAATGTTTGGCCATGCTCAATAATTGATGTCACTTCATAATGCACAACAAATATCAAGTTAAATCATGCATTTAAATCAACCACATATATGATTTTGATTCAAATTTATTTCTCTATCTTGCAAACATTGTTTTGTCACTTTTTGAGCAAAAAGTGACATGCTGTGTCACTTTTTAGGCAAAAAGTGACATAGCATGTCACTTTGCTATCCCCCAAGCCTCAATTCATGTTCAAAGCAAAATAACGATACATTAATATTTGGTCATGCTCAATAATTGATGTCACTTCATAATGCACAACAAAATCAAGTAAAATCTTGCATTTAAATAAACCACATAGATGATTTTTTTATTCAAATTTGTGTCTCTAACTTGCATACATTGTTCTGTCACTTTTTGAGCAAAAAGTGACAGACCATGTCACTTTTTAGGCAAAAAGTGACAGAACATGTCACTATTTTGTTCACAAGCTTAAATTCATATTCAAGACAAAATGACAATACATTAATGTTTGGTCAATCTCAATAATTCATGTCACTTCATAATGCACAACAAAATCAAGTTAAATCTTGTATTTAAATCAACTACATAGATGATTTTTGATTCAAATTTATTTTTCTAACTTGCAAATATTGTTCTGTCACTTTTAAACAAAAAGTGACAGAGCATGTCACTTTTTAGGCAAAAAGTGACAGAACATGTCAATTTTCTATCCCCCAAGCCTCAATTCATATTCAAGTTAAAATAACGATACATTAATGTTTTGTCATGCTCAATAATTCATGTCACTTCATAATGCACAACAAATATCAAGTTAATTCCTGCATTTAAATCAACCACGGAGATGATTTTGATTCAAATATGTT
The DNA here is from genome assembly GCA_030279155.1 of Forsythia viridissima. NCBI lineage: Eukaryota > Viridiplantae > Streptophyta > Magnoliopsida > Lamiales > Oleaceae > Forsythia > Forsythia viridissima. The sequence goes on from CM059033.1 coordinate 25,967,004, forward strand.
CGTATGACTTGCATATAATGTTCTGTCACTTTTTAAGCAAAAAGTGACAGAGCATGTCACTTTTTGAACAACCTAGCCTCAATTCATATTCAAGTTAAAATAACGATACATTAATGTTTTGTCATGCTCAATAATTCATGTCACTTCATAATGCACAACAAATATCAAGTTAATTCCTGCATTTAAATCAACCACGGAGATGATTTTGATTCAAATATGTTCGTATGACTTGCATATAATGTTCTGTCACTTTTTAAGCAAAAAGTGACAGAGCATGTCACTTTTTGAACAACCTAGCCTCAATTCATATTCAAGTTAAAATAACGATACATTAATATTTTGTCATGCTCAATAATTCATGTCACTTCATAATGCACAACAAATATCAAGTTAATTCCTGCATTTAAATCAACCACGGAGATGATTTTGATTCAAATATGTTCGTATGACTTGCATATAATGTTCTGTCACTTTTTAAGCAAAAAGTGACAGAGCATGTCACTTTTTGAACAACCTAGCCTCAATTCATATTCAAGTTAAAATAACGATACATTAATGTTTTGTTATGCTCAATAATTCATGTCACTTCATAATGCAGAACAAATATCAAGTTAATTCCTGCATTTAAATCAACAACGGAGATGATTTTGATTCAAATATTTTCGTATGACTTGCATATAATGTTCTGTCACTTTTTAAGCAAAAAGTGACAGAGCATGTCACTTTTTGAACAAAAAGCTATATTCTTATTGACATTTTTATAAACACATTGTATGCACCCCTGCATAAGCAAATATGTTTACAAACACATTGGTAACTGATATTCTTATTCAAATTTTTACAAACACATTGGTAACTGATATTCGCAAATATGTTTAGCTCAATACTAATGATTTATAACGAAGTGAATAAAGAATGATTTGTCTACATTGAAATCGGAATATGATATAATTTAAATCAAAATCATTTGTATGCATTTAACTTGATATGTTATTGAATATCTCCAATCAAAATACAGAAAGTTATCTAATTGAAATAGGAAGTATGAAGAAGAAGTAAAATTTAGCAAATTACCTGAGAATTTTGAATTTGAATTCTGATTTTGTGTTGAATTGGAGAAGAAACAACGAGAAATCCAGATCGATTTTGAATTTGAATTCCGATAACGTGAAAGAGATCGGTTTTATTATGAATTTTGGTTTGTAAAGAATTTGGATATGTTTTGGGGTTGATTATGGAATGGAATTGGAATTGGAAATAATATTTACCGTATTTTTTACTGTTATAATTGTTTAGGATGATTTTCCAAAAAACCCTCAATTTTATGGGTATTTGTGTAATTTGCCCTAGTTTATTGGGTAGATGGGCCTAGGACTATTTGGGCAATTTTAAAGAAGTGGTAATTAGGCTCCTTACTTTCTTTTTCCAAAAAAATTGAAAATTACTCTCTTTTGAAATTTATGGATTTCTACTTATAAGTTCAACCAATATAAAAGAAAATTCACTGCAGGGCAAAAAAGTCATCTTTAATTTACAGAATAAAAACCCAAAGGCTAAATATATTCACACTATATTTCTCCATAAGTGCACACAATTAAATTGCATAAAAGGTCCATAATCTTTATTTATTATTATATTTATATCCCTAATATTTTTTCATTGTATTTTTATTATTAACCTTCTATTAATTATCACATATTATCTCTGATAACGGTTCCGTCCAATAATTTCATTAAGAAAGAACAAAAAGACTTATTTTCTCCTCATATTTTTAAATAAGCAAAAAAACAAATAAATACAAAATTTTGATTAACTATTTGTCCCTCATTTAAAGCACACTGATAGAACATTTGGACGAAAATCGTTAGTAGGAATAAAATGTGTTAATTAATACAATGTTAAATATAAGAATTTGATGAAAAAAGTTAAAGACATAAATGTGACAATAAATAAAAATTAAAAACTTTTTATGCAATTAAAATGTTGTGTATTTATCATAAAATGTTGTGTAAATATAACCACCCAAAATCCTTAATTCTTGTATCCGGAAATTTTGGGATTCGGCAATTTTTGGTGTATTTATCTTCGACGGCAAAAATATTCCAGAAAAAGAGGCGCTAAAACCACTTGTTGTAAAGTTGGTTCCAAAACTACCACAGCAAAAGAACGAGTTAGTTTGTTTTTTAATAATTTGGCTTTTTATATGTTTAATAGATAGAAATGTATGGTTTGCCTTCAATTATTGGTTAATGTTCAATTTTGTTTGTTGCAGTGGTAATTGTGGAATCTATGTCATTAAATATGCTGAGTATTTCATCAATTCAATATTGAAGAAAATGCCAAAGACATTCAATATTGCACATATTCGGAAATACTTGGGCACTGAATTGTACGTGTATGCCAAGAAGAAGCAAGTGGAGAATTACGATACTGATAATAATTGGGTGCCAAAGGATATTTGAAAAGACACTGTAATTTTTTTGTAAATAATATTTTTGTACTAGAACTACATGTTACATGTAAATGTAGTGTATATGGTGAATGTAGTTTCATGTAAATGAGATTAACAATATAGTTTTTGAAGGTTTCTTTGTAAAAAATGTAAGTACAAAATATTTTTGTATACATGTGATATGCTATTGATGTTGACAAAACATGATTATATTGGATGATTTTTATCAAATTGTTGAATATAGATGGTAGAAGTTGATCTAATTGATATATTACTTTAAGTATGGAAATCATGTATACACTTTGACAGCCAAGTTAGGGGTTTTAATAACGAACAAACGACAGTGTGTCACTTTTCATTATAAAAGTGACAGTGTGTGTCACTTTTTGTTCTAAAAGTGACAGTGTGTGTCACTTTTTGTTCTTAAATTATGAAAAACATGTATACACTTTGACAGCCATGTTAGGAGTTTTGATAACGAATAAACGACATAGTTTGTCACTTTTTATTATAAAAGTGACAGTGTGTGTCACTTTTTGTTCTAAAAGTGACATAGTGTGTCACTTTTTGTTCTAAAAATGACAAAGTGTGTCACTTTTTGTTCTTAAATTATGAAAAACATGTATACACTTTGACAGTCATGTTTGGAGTTTTAATAACGAACAAACGATATAGTTTGTCACTTTTCATTATAAAAGTGACAGTGTGTATCACTTTTTGTTCTAAAAGTGACATAGTGTGTCACTTTTTGTTCTAAATGTGACAAAGTGTGTCACCTTTTGTTCTTAAATTATGAAAAACATGTATACACTTTAACGGCCATGTTAGGAGTTTTAATAACGAACAAACGACATAGTTTATCACTTTTCATTATAAAAGTGACAGTGTGTGTCACTTTTTGTTCTAAAAGTGACATAGTGTGTCACTTTTTGTTCTTAAATTATGAAAATCATGTTTACAGTTTGACAGCCATGTTAGGGGATTTAATAACGAACAAACGCCATAATGTGTCACTTTTCGTTATAAAAGTGACATAGTGTGACACTTTTCATTATAAAAGTGACAGTGTGTGTCACTTTTTGTTCTTAAATTATGAAAATCGTGTATACACTTTGACAGCCATGTTAAGGGTTTTAATAACGAACAAATGACATAGTGTGTCACTTTTTGAATAAAAAGTGACAGAGAATGTCACTTTTTGTTCTTAAATTATGGAAATCATGTATACACTTTGACAGCTATGTTAGGAGTTTTAATAACGAACAAAAGACATAGCTATGTTCTAACAAATAAATATGTGGTGGCTTCTGTCTGCTTGAGCGGATATAATTTAGTCTCTATCCACTTAATCAAACACTATTCAGTATAAAAAAAATTTGAAAAGAAAAACCAATATGCTTGTTTCATTGTTTGAAAAGTGACACAAATGTAACTTTTTGTTCTAAAAGTTACAATTTCAGTATTTATCAAATTCTTTTAATAGGTGAAGTATCATGTATACCATTTAGTGTTAAATGATAAGTTTTACATTCCACTATAATGTCATGACCTATAAAAAAGCAAAGCGCATGAATGTTAACACTATTTTGAATAGAAAAACCAATAAGAATGAATAAGTGATAATTTCCAAATAAAAAATAAAAAAACTCATAAATCTTGGAACTTTATTTTCTTTTGTGGCTTCTTCTTCAAAGGTGCTGGAGTTTGACACGATCTTCGATTATGGCCGTACTTTCCATATCTACCACATTTTGTACTTTGCTTTTTTTCTCCTTTTGATGGTATTCTTTTCTCTTTAGGTCGTCCAGATTTCCTTTTTGGATCAGGAGCCAAGGCTATTCTTGCTTTTACATCATCTGGTATATTCCAATCATTGCGATCTCCAAGTGGGTAAACTGTAACACTGTATGTTTGGACGTACATCTCTGTTGTGTAATATTTTGAACAATACAAATATGAATCGTCCTTTATCTTTGCAATAACTGTCAATACATGTGCACATGGGATTTTGTCCACTTGGAATTGATTGCATGTACATGTCTTTTCTTCAATATTCACCAAATATGAGGCATAAACATCATTGACTTGGTATATTATTGAACTTGAAGTCGATGCCTGTGAAAATAATGCAAGAAAACAATGTATTAATAAACTATGACAATTAAATCATTATTACACGATAATTAACTCCAACTTACTGAACAAGTGACACACTATGTCACTTTTTACTTAGAAAGTGACAAACTATGTCACTTTTATAGATAATCATATTTTTATTACAATAACAATCAGATATAATTAGATTTCAAAATCATAAACCCTCTACTGATATGTAATTATAAATAGAGCCATAGACGATATGTAATTTAAGCCATGCCACTTTTTACTAAGAAAGTGACACACTATATCACTTTTTACTCAAAAAATGACACACTCTATCACTTTTTATTCAAAAAGTGACACACTATGTCACTTTTTTAGATAATCAAAATTTTATCACAATAACAATCAGATATAATAAGATTTCAAAATCATAAACCTTTTACTGATATGTAATTATAAATAGAGCCATAGACTATATAAAATCCAAGTCATGCCACTTTTTATTAAGAAAGTGACACACTCTATCACTTTTTTAAATAATCATAATTTCATCACAATAACAATCAGATATAATAAGATTTCAAAATCATAAACCTTCTACTGATATGTAATTATAAATAGAACCATAGACGATATGAAATCCAAGTCATGCCACTTTTTGCTAAGAAAGTGACATGATGTGTCACTTTTTACTCAGAAAGTGACACACTCTGTCACTTTTTATTCAAAAAGTGACACACTATGTCACTTTTTTAGATAATCATAATTTCATCACAATAACAATTAGATATAATAAGATTTCAAAATCATAAATTTTCTACTGATATGTAATTATAAATAGAGCCATAGACTATATAAAATCTAAGTCACTAAGAAAGTGACACACTATGTCACTTTTTACTCAGAAAGTGACACACTCTGTCACTTTTTTAGATAATCATAATTTCATCACAATAACAATCAAATTTTAAAATCATAAACATTCTACTGATATGTAATTATAAATAGATCCATAGACGATATGAAATCCAAGTCATGCCACTTTTTACTAAGAAAGTGACACACTTTGTCACTTTTTACTCAGAAAGTGACACAAACCTTTTTCTCTTCAATTTCATTCATACTAACAAATGAAATAATTTCACTACCTGTTTCATTACTCATTTCTTCAACCTCTGCTATGCATGAAGAAACATCAACAGCTAAGTCTTCAATACTTGGTAGACTTTGAACTGAGGTTGTTGCCGAACCATGAGTTTGAAAAACTTGTAATTGCATCATTTCATTTTCTTCACCAGTAGCAGCTTTTGAAAGTTGTATGTCTTCAAAACTTTCAATTCTTTGACATAATGAAACCGATGTGACATCTATGCACAAAGGAAAGCTTGCAAGATGTTTCTCCCTTCTTTTGAGCTCCAAATAAAATGTGAGGGAATTATTGTCTGAAATCTTCATCAGAGGCAGGTTTTTCTTCACCTTATATTGTATTGTTATTGAGTGTGTTGCTGGACTTACGTTTGTAACTGAATATATCATGCCATTGAGTTCGCAATATGTGCATTCTATTGGAACGACAATTCCAACCATTTTAAAATTTATATATTGGTTACCTTGTTCTCATTTCCCTCCATAATGGATGAATACATTGATTTTGTCCATATCTGTAAAAAAAAACACTGATATATGATACATTAATGTTTGATCATCCTCAATAGATGTATCATTAAGTAAAAAGTGATATAGCATGTTACTTTTATATCTCCAAGTCTCAATTCATATTCAAGACAAAATAACGATACATTAATATTTGGTCATGCTCAATAATTCATGTCACTTCATAATACACAACAAATATCAAGTTAAATCATGCATTTAAATGAACCACATAAATGATTTTGATTCAAATTTATTTCTCTATCTTGCAAATATTGTTTTGTCACTTTTTGAGCAAAAAGTGACAGAGCATGTCACTTTTCTATCTCCCAAGCCTCAATTCATGTTCAAATAAAAATAACGATACATTAATGTTTAGTCATGCTCAATAATTAATGTCACTTCATAATACACAACAAATATCAAGTTAAATCATGCATTTAAATCAACCACATAGATGATTTTGATTCAAATTTGTTTCTCTATCTTGCAAATATTGTTTTGTCACTTTTTGAGCAAAAAGTGACAGAGCATGTCACTTTTCTATCTCCCAAGCCTCAATTCATGTTCAAATAAAAATAACGATACATTAATGTTTAGTCATGCTCAATAATTAATGTCACTTCATAATACACAACAAATATCAAGTTAAATCATACATTTAAATCAACCACATATATGATTTTGATTCAAATTTATTTCTCTATCTTGCAAACATTGTTTTGTCACTTTTTGAGCAAAAAGTGACAGAGCATGTCACTTTTCTATCCCCTAAGCCTCAATTCATGTTCAAAGCAAAATAACGATACATTAATGTTTGGTCATGCTCAATAATTGATGTCACTTCATAATGCACAACAAAATCAAGTTAAATCTTGCATTTAAATAAATCACATAGATGATTTTTTATTTAAATTTGTTTATCTAACTTGCATACATTGTTCTGTCACTTTTTGAGCTAAAAGTGACAGACCATGTCACTTTTTAGGCAAAAAGTGACATAGCATGTCACTTTTCTATCCCCCAAGCCTCAATTCATGTTCAAAGAAAAATAACGATACATTAATGTTTGGTCTTGCTCAATAATTGATGTCACTTCATAATAAACAACAAATATCAAGTTAAATCATGCATTTAAATCAACCACATATATGATTTTGATTCAAATTTATTTCTCTATCTTGCAAACATTGTTTTGTCACTTTTTGAGCAAAAAGTGACAGAGCATGTCACTTTTCTATCTCCTAAGCCTCAAAATATGTTCAAAGCAAAATAACGATACATTAATGTTTGGTCATGCTCAATAATTGATGTCACTTCATAATGCACAACAAAATCAAGTTAAATCTTGCATTTAAATAAATCACATAGATGATTTTTTATTTAAATTTGTTTCTCTAACTTGCATACATTGTTCTGTCAATTTTTGAGCTAAAAGTGACAGACCATGTCACTTTTTAGGCAAAAAGTAACATAGCATGTCACTTTTCTATCCTCCAAGCTTCAATTCATGTTCAAAGCAAAATAACGATACATTAATTTTTGGTCATGCTCAATAATTGATGTCACTTCATAATGCACAATAAAATCAAGTTAAATCTTGCATTTAAATAACTCACATAGATGATTTTTTATTCAAATTTGTTTCTCTAACTTGCATACATTGTTCTGTCACTTTTTGAGCTAAAAGTGACAGACCATGTCACTTTTTAGGTAAAAAGTGACAGACCATGTCACTTTTCTATTCTCCAAGCTTCAATTCATGTTCAAAGCAAAATAACGATACATTAATGTTTGGACATGCTCAATAATTGATGTCACTTCATAATGCACAATAAAATCAAGTTAAATCTTGCATTTAAATAACTCACATAGATGATTTTTTATTCAAATTTGTTTCTCTAACTTGCATACATTGTTCTGTCACTTTTTGAGCTAAAAGTGACAGACTATGTTACTTTTTAGGCAAAAAGTGACATTGAATTTACTTTTCTATCCCCCAAGCCTGAATTCATGTTCAAAGCAAAATAACGATACATTAATGTTTGGTCATGCTTAATAATTGATATCACTTCATAATGCACAACAAAATCAAGTTAAATCTTGCATTTTAATAAACCACATAGATGATTTTTTATTCAAATTTGTTTCTCTAACTTGCATACATTGTTCTGTCACTTTTTGAGATGTCACTTTTTAGAGAAAAAGTGACATAGCATGTCACTTTTCTATCCTCCAAGCCTGAATTTATGTTCAAAGCAAAATAACAATACATTAATGTTTGGTCATGCTCAATAATTTATGTCACTTCATAATGCACAACAAAATCAAGTTAAATCTTGCATTTAAATAAATCACATAGATGATTTTTTATTTAAATTTGTTTCTCTAACTTGCATACATTGTTCTGTCACTTTTTGAGCTAAAAGTGACAGATCATGTCACTTTTTAGGCAAAAAGTACATAGCATGTCACTTTTCTATCCCCCAAGCTTCAATTCATGTTCAAAGCAAAATAACGATACATTAATGTTTGGTCATGCTCAATAAATGATGTCACTTCATAATGCACAATAAAATCAAGTTAAATCTTGCATTTAAATAACTCACATAGATGATTTTTTATTCAAATTTGTTTCTCTAACTTGCATACATTGTTCTGTCACTTTTTGAGCTAAAAGTGACAGACCATGTCACTTTTTAGGCAAAAAGTGACATAGCATGACACTTTTCTATCCCCCAAGCCTGAATTCATGTTCAAAGCAAAATAACGATACATTAATGTTTGGTCATGCTCAATAATTGATGTCACTTCATAATGCACAACAAAATCAAGTTAAATCTTGCATTTGAATAAACCACATAGATAATTTTTTATTCAAATTTGTTTCTCTAACTTGAATAAATTGTTCTGTCACTTTTTGAGCTAAAAGTGACAGACCATGTCACTTTTTAGGCAAAAAGTGACAGAACATGTCACTATTTTATTCATAAGCTTCAATTCATATTCAAGACAAAATGACAATACATTAATGTTTGGTCAATCTCAATAATTCATGTCACTTCATAATGCACAACAAAATCAAGTTAAATCTTGCATTTAAATCAACTACATAGATGATTTTTTATTCAAATTTGTTTTTCTAACTTGCAAATATTGTTCTGTCACTTTTAAACAAAAAGTGACAGAGCATGTCACTTTTAGGCAAAAAGTGACAAAACATGTCAATTTTCTATTCCCCAAGGCTCAATTCATATTCAAGATAAAATAACGATACATTAATATTTTGTCATGGTCAATAATTCATGTCACTTCATAATGCACAACAGATATCAAGTTAATTTCTGCATTTAAATCAACCATGGAGATGATTTTGATTCAAATTTGTTCGTATAACTGCATATAATGTTTTGTCACTTTTTAGACAAAAAGTGACATAGCATGTCACTTTTCTATCCCCCTAGCCTCAATTCATATTCAAAGCAAAATAACAATACATTAATGTTTGTCTAAGTTACAAAAAATATTCTGTCATTTTTTAAGCAAAAAGTGACATAGCATGTCACTTTTCTATCTCCCAAGCCTCAATTCATATTCAAGACAAAAAAATGATACATTAATGTTTGATCATGTTCAATAATTCATGTCACTTCATAATGCACAACAAAATCAAATTAATTGCATATAATGTTCGTGTCCTGCATTTAAATCAACCACGAAGATGATGTTGATTCAAATATGTTCGTATAACTTACATATAATGTTCTGTCACTTTTTAAGCAAAAAGTGACAGAGCATGTCACTTTTTGAACAAAAAGCCATATTCTTATTGACATTTTTACAAACACATTGTATGCACCCCTGTATTAGCAAATATGTTTACAAACACATTGGTAACTGATATTCTTATTGACATTTTTACAAACACATTTGTAACTGATATTCGCAAATATGTTTAGAAGACTTTACTCAATACTAATGATTTATAACGAAGTGAATAAAGAAGGATTTGTCTACATTGAAATCGGAATATGATATAATTTAAATCAAAATCATTTGTATGCATTTACTAAGCATGTTATTGAATATCTCCAATCAAAATTCAGAAAGTTATCTAATTCAAGTAGAAAGTATGAAGAAGAATTAAAATTTAGCAAATTACCTGAGAATTTTGAATTTGAATTCTGATTTTGTGTTGAATTGGAGAAGAAACAACGAGAAATCCTTAATGATGAGATCGGTTTTGAATTTGAATTCTGATAACGTAAAAGAGATCGGTTTTATTATGAATTTTGGTTTGTAGAGAATTTGGATATGTTTTGGGGTTGATTATGGAATGGAATTGGAATTGGAAATAATATTTACCGTATTAATTACTGTTATAATTGTTTAGGATGATTTTTCAAAAAACCCTCAATTTTATAGGTATTTGTGTAATTTGCCCATAAATAAATAAAGTGGAAATTAGGCCCAACACGTTATTTCCAAAAATAAATTGAAAAATACGTTTTTTTAAAAAAAAATTGAAAAATATACTTTCTTATAATAGTATGGGAGGGTAAAAAAGGAAAATTACTAACTTTTCATCTACAGTATCAAATCCTTTTCATCTACAGTATCAAACCCTCCGTTTTCTCTCTGCGATTCCGGTGAAAACCTCATATTCCGTCAATAATCCATAATCTACGTACGTTTATTCTTTATTTTAACAATATAAGTTGAAATATGGTTGGAGAAGGCGATAAAATAGTTGCAGAATCTTCGGGGATAAAAAGAAAGTGCATTTTAGTCGAAGGATCTTCGAAGAAGATGAAAAACATTGCACAACCAAAGGTTTAGTTCGATTTATTCTTTATTTTTTTATATTTTTTCGATTTGCTTTAATTTTTACTTTTTAAGAGATTTTTTGGTTTTGTAAAATCGAATTTCTCTTTTTCATTATTATTCACTTGATGATGTTGCGTTTAGGAAAAACAGTGATAATGGTTGCTGTATGAAATTTTTTCATTTTGAGAGATATTTTGTTCGATGAAATTGCATTTTCGTTTTCAATTATTAACTGGTTGATGGTGGTGATTTTAGGAAGCCAATAACACATTGTAACTATTGTCAAATCAATGATATATCAAAATGAGATTAAAGTGTAATTTGATGATATTCAAGTTTACCAAAATGAGATCAGTGTTTTTTTGAACTGAATGCAACTTTTTGATATGTTTGTCACTTTTTGGAGATGTTGTCACTTTTTACTTAAAATATTACAGAGCATTCCACTTTCATCTAATATAATAAGTGAATGCAATAAGTTTGAACATCTAAACTAACAAATAGATTGTATAAAGAGATCCATGTCACTTATTGGAGATGTTTTGATATGTTTGTTACTATTTTTTAAGATGTATATCACTTTTAAAGAGATTCATGTCACTTATTGGAGATGCTTGTCATTTTTTTGAGATGGTTGTCACTTTTTACATAAAAAGTGACAGAGCATGTCACTTTTATGTTATATATAAATACAATAAGATATTAACATCCAAACTAAGAAATAGATTGTATGATCACTGTTTTTTGAGATGTATGTCACTTTTAAAGAGATCTACGTTACTTTTTGGAGATGTTTGTCACTTTTTACTTATATAGGTACAATAAGTTTGAATGTGAAAACTAGTAAATAGACTTTATGATCACTGTTGTTGTAGATATATGTGACTTTAAAAGAGATGAATGTCACATTTTTAGATCTATATCATTTTGAAGAGATGTATGACACTTTTTGAAGATGTTTGTCAATTTTTGGTGATGTTTGTCACTTTTTACTTAAAAAGTGACAAAGCATGTCACTTTTATGTAATATATAAATACAATAAGTATGATCATCCAAACTAACATATAGATTGTATGATTACTGTTTTTGAGATGTATATCACTTTTAAAGAGATCTACGTATAGATACAATAAGTTTGAATGTGCAAACTAATAAATAGACTTCATGATCACTGTTGTTGTAGATATATGTCACTTTAAAAGAGATGAATATCACATTTTTAGAACTATATCATTTTGAAGAGATGTATGTCATTTTTTGAAGATGTTTGTCATTTTTTACTTAAAAAGTGACAGAGCATGTCACTTTTATGTAATATATAAATTCAATAAGTATGAACATCCAAACTAACAAATAGATTGTATGATCACTGTATTTTGAGATGTATGTCACTTTTAAATAGAGCTACTGTCACATTTTTAGATATATATCTTTTTGAAGAGATGTATGCCACTTTTTGAAGATGTTTGTCACTTTTTGGACACGTTTGTCACTTTTTACTTAAAAAGTGACAGAGCATGTCACTTTTTAAGTAAAAAATGATATATCATGTCACTTTTATGTAATATATAAATTTAATAAGTATGAACATCCAAACTAACAAATAGATTGTATGATCACTGTTTTTTGAGATGTATGTCACTTTTAAATAGAGCAACTTTCACATTTTTAGATATATATCTTTTTGAAGAGATGTATGCCACTTTTTGAATATGTTTGTCACTTTTTGGACATGTTTGTCACTTTTTACTTAAAAAGTGACAGAGCATGTCACTTTTTAAGTAAAAAGTGACATATCATGTCACTTTTATGTAATATATAAATTCAATAAGTATGAACATCCAAACTAACAAATAGATTGTATGATCACTGTTTTTTGAGATGTATGTCACTTTTAAATAGAATTACTGTCACATTTTTAAACATATATCAGTTTTTGAAGATGTTTGTCACTTTTTGGACATGTATGTCACTTTTTACTTAAAAAGTGACAGAGCATGTCACTTTTTAAGTAAAAAGTGACATATCATGTCACTTTTATGTAATATATAAATACAATAAGTATGAACATCCAAACTAACAAATAGATTGTATGATCACTGTTTTTTGAGATGTATGTCACTTTTAAATAGAGCTACTGTCACAGTTTTAGATATATATCACTTTTTGAAGATGTTTGTCACTTTTTGGACATGTATGTTACTTTTTACTTAAAAAGTGACAGAGCATGTCACTTTTTAAGTAAAAAGTGACATATTATGTCACTTTTATGTAATATATAAATACAATTAGTATGAACATCTAAACTAACAAATAGATTGTATGATCACTGTTTTTTGAGATGTATGTCACTTTTAAATAGAGCTATTGTCACATTTTTAGACATATATCACTTTTTGAAGATGTTTGTCACTTTTTGAAGACATTTGTCACTTTTTGGACATGTTTGTCACTTTTTACTTAAAAAGTGACAGAGCATGTCACTTTTTTGTAATATATAAATACAATAAGTATGAATATCCAAACTAATAAATAGATTGTATGATCACTATTTTTTGAGATGTATGTCACTTTTAAATAGAGCTAATGTCACAGTTTTAGACATATATCACTTTTTGAAGATGTTTGTCACTTTTTGAAGACATTTGTCACTTTTTGGACATGTATGTCACTTTTTACTTAAAAAGTGACAGAGCATGTCACTTGTTGAATATGTTTCTCACTTTTATTTAATATATGTTCATTCTATTTATATGTCACTTATATAGTAACTAACCATCTTTGTTATATATTTTTTGTAGGACTGCGAGTTATTGATTCTGCAGACCTATTGGTTTCCTGGGAAAGTCACATTCTACTCTCCCCACGTAGTCATCAAGACCTTAAACAACAAGCTTACAGAAACACAAAAGCTGATGTTTAAGGAAACCTGTTTTGGACCGTATCTTGATTTAAAAGAAACGGTTATTCAGGCTCAGTTGATTCACCAGTTGTTATTAAGGCAGGTGAAGCAACCAAATGTAAATGAATTATGGTTCAACATCGATGACAAAGTGGTCAGATTTTCTATTGAAGAATTTTGTCTGATGTCGGGACTTCGGTGCGTGGGGAATGGTGATTTTATCAAGTACAGAATGCGTAGTAGTACGATTAAGGACAAGTATTTCAAGTTTTTTGATAACATTTCAACAGAGTGTGTTGAAAATGTATTTAAAGAGTTGCCATCTGATACTGTTGACAAGGACGTGGTGGATGTTGGTCTTATATATCTTATTTCATCATTCTTATTTGCCACATCATACCATAAAAGTGTTGATGATTCAATTTTTGTACTTGTTGAATCGGGTGAAATGGAATCTTTTCCATGGGGAAAGGAGTTGTATAGTTTGACGTTAATGTCTCTGAAGGGTGCATTCAGCAAGAGGATCTTGAAGTTAGATCCTTCAAAAAAAAATTTGGAGGGCTGAATGGTTTTCTTCTTGCTTTCCAAGTTTGGATATACGAGTCTATTCCTGCAATAGCTGAGAAAAATTTTTGTGTGAAGTACAAGCCATCGCTTCCTCGGATCTTGAGCTGGAGTTCTAATGTGCATTTGACATCTTTACAATTGCACAAACGTATTTTTGACTTGATAAAAGTAAGCTCCATTTATTATTTATGCGATTTTTCTTTACATTTTTCATTACTGTTTGTTATTTTAAATATATGAATATGTGTTTTTGCAGATTGAAGTTAATGTTGTTAAGATCACTGATGCAGAGAAGGAAGTGTCATATACTGATGGGTTGTTTGAGAATTGAAAATCTCAAGGGCAGAACACTAAAGATGATGACAACTCTGAGCATCCTGTTATTCATCAGTCAACGCTGATGATTACAGCCGGCGATGACAGTTCTTCAAAGTTGAAGAAAAAAAAGGTAGTTGAGTTTTATGAGAATTTATTTACCTTTTTATGCTTTTTATACCTTTTGTATTTATTGTTTCTTATGATTATGTGTTTTTCTCTGATTTTTGTATTTTCAGAGACATTCTGAATCAAATGAAGTAATATTGAAACGTTTAGCAGAGATTGAAGTGAAACTTCAATCAAATGAAGAAATTTTGAAACGGTTGGCAGAAATAGAGGCGAAAGTGGAATCACATGACGTTATTTTGAAACGGTTGACAGATATAGAGTCGAAAATACAATCAAATGAAGAAATTCAGAATCGACTAGCTGAGCTTGAAATCAAAGTTCAATCGAATATTCAAATTGAAGAGAAAGTAAAACAACTTGAAGAGAAAGTAAAATTGAATGAAGAAATTCTACAACGGGTGGCAAATGTTGAAAGCAAAGTGAATGACTTGCAAATGTTAAAGGTATGTCACATTTTTAGATCTAAGTCACTTTTTTCATAAATGTATGTCACTTTTTAAGAGATGTTGTCACTTTTTTAGGTTTATGTCACTTTTTGCTAAGAAAGTGACACAGTGTGTCACTTTTTGCTAAGAAAGTGACAAACTGTGTCACTTTTTGGAGACGTGTATCATTTTTATTTTATTTTTGTAAAAACATTGAGAGAAATGGAATATGGGGATGATAGAGTTGATGTAGTTGATTTGGAAGCCCAAAATCTCTATATGTAATTTTTAATAAGAAAGTGACACATTTTGTCACTTTTTGCTAAGAAAGTGACAAACTGTGTCACTTTTTGCTAAGAAAGTGACACAGTGTGTCACTTTTTGCTATATCACTTATTACTATAATTATGTCATTTTTAAGAGATTTATGTCACTTTTTATATATATATATGTTTGAGACTTTTTATTTATTCTTATGTCTAGAATGGTGCGGAAAATGTTGCTAAGGATACAGTGGACATGGAAAAGAATGCAACTGATTGTCCTAGTTTTTCATTGGGTGTTGAGTTTGATTCGACTGGAAAAAGTATTAAGATGCCGGTTGAAACTAATGTGGAAAATGTATTATTCAATTCCAAATGCATTGTATTTATAATTTGAGATTTACTTAGATGTTATTGTGCACTATATAACGTGGCTTATTTATTTTTGATTTAGTCTATTGATGAAGATATAATAAATTTTAATGAAGAGGACTGGAAGATTGTTGATGATGTTGCTGCTCATAGTTTAGCCAAAAAAATGCAACAAGATGTATTTTTTTCACACTATATTTTGTGTTTTTACTTTGTTAGATCTGTTTTTTGTACTGCAAAAAGTAATCTTTTGTATGTTTTTATTCAGACTGTTGATGTAAATGATGATGATATTGAATTGAAAGATGAGGATTGGCAAAAAATTGATGAGATTGCTGCAGCTGTTTTAGCTGAACATAAACTTGAAGAGGCAATTGTTTGTTTGATTATTTTTCATTTAAAAGAATTATTTTTGTGTGTTCTGTACAATATAACTTGACACTTTTTAATTTTTTTTATGACATTTTAGACTGTTGATGAAGTCACTCCGGATGCACCCCTGAAGAGGCAAACGAAACCTGCCGCAATTCTTCAGTCCCCATTTGTTAATCAATATGATTCTACGGTGGGTACTTCTACAGCGGGAACTTCTACTGCGAAGCGTGTGGTGAAGGGTACGTTTGCATTCAAAGTTGGGTTGTGTCCCCCATACGCACCAGATGTGGAAGCATTCGAGAGTTGGTACAAGGAAGGGTTGGTGACGAAAAACAAGTAAGTATGTGACATAATGTCACTTTTTAATAAGAAAGTGACACATTATTTTTATCCAAATGTGTTTTGTGTAAAAATTAAATGAACTATAGAGAAGATTTTTTATTAAAATTTGTTTATCTAACTTGCATACATTGTTCTGTCACTTTTTGAGCAAAAAGTGACATAGCATGTCACTTTTAAGTTGCATACAAATGTTCTGTCACTTTTTAAGCAAAAAGTGACATAGCATGTCACTTTTATAACCCTAAGCTTCAATTCATATTCAAGACAAAAAAAACAATACATTAATGTTTGATCATGGTCAATAATTCATGTCACTTCATAATGCACAACAAATATCAAGTTAAATCTTGCATTTAAATCAACCACATAGATGCTACTGATTCAAAATTGTATGTATTACTTGCATACATTGTTTTGTCACTTTTTGCTCAAAAAGTGACATAGTCTGTCACTTTTCTATCTGAAGCTTCAATTCATATTCAAGACAAAAGAAAAATGATGCATTAATGCTTGATCTTGCATAATTCATGTCACTCCATAATTCACAACAAATATCAAGTTAAATCTTGTAATTAAATCAACCACAGAGAAAAATTTGATACAAATGTGTTTGTATAACTTGTATACATACTCTGTCACTTTTTACTAAAAAAGTGACATACTTGTCACTTTTTACTTTAAGTATGTCACTTTTTTAGTAAAATGTGACACAGTATGTCACTTTTTAAAAGTATGTCATTTTTATTAAAAGTGTAATTGTATGTGACCTATCTTTTTTGTAATACAGAGTTAGTCATTTCAATGATGACAATATTAAGATTAGCCCTTCCTTGTACTTCAGCGATGTTGCAATCTCTTCTAAATTGTGGTAGTATGAATTGGTGACAAAAAATGAGGCTTTAGATGACTCAGTAAGTGTTTGTTTGTTAGTTGTTTGGTTTAAGATTTATGTATATAATTTATTAATATATTGCTGTTTCTTTTTATACATTTGTTTTGTTGCATATGGATGTATGTTTTTATTATCTACGAAAGATGTTAAGGTATGGGAATGGTATGAGAATCAAAGCTACAACAACGGACTTTGCCTTTGACAGCCAAGTTAGGGGGTTGTATGAAGATTTTTCAAAAGATTCACTAGTCCTTGTTAAGCAAACTTCTCTATTCTCGTATCCAATTGGATTGTACATGCCTTGCAACACAAGTTGGCGAGAAGTTGACCATGTCCTTATGCCTTTGAGGATGTATAACTCGGCTCATTGGCTTCTTTGTCATTTTGACATCAAGGAGATGTGCCTGAATATATATAATTCATACAATAAGTTTATCAAGAAGTCTAATGTACTTGAAGCTCTGGAACCATTTTCAGTTATGATTCCTCATCTTTTGTATAACACTGGATTCTTCGATGGCAAAAATATTCCAGAAAAAAAGGCGCTAAAACCACTTGTTATGAAGTTGGTTCCAAAACTTCCACAGCAAAAAAATGAGTTAGTTTGCTTTTTAATAATTTGCCTTTTTATATGTTGAATAGATAGAAATGTATGGTTTGCCTTCAATTATTAGTTAATGTTCAATTTTGTTTGTTGCAGTGGTGATTGTGGAATATATGTCATTAAATATGCTGAGTATTTCATCAATTCAATGTTGAAGGAAATGCCAAAGACTTTCAATATTGCTCAGATTCGGAAATACTTGGCCACTGAATTGTACGTGTATGCCAAGAAGAAGCAAGTGGAGAATTATGATACTGATAATGATTGGGTGCAAAAGGATATTTGAAAAGACACTGCAATTTTTTTGTAAATAATATTTTTGTACTAGGACTACATGTTACATGTAAATGTAGTGTATATGGTGAATGTAGTTTCGTGTAAATGAGATCAACAATGTAGTTTTTGAAGGTTTCTTTGCAAAAAATGTAAGTACAAAATATTTTTGTGTACAGGTGATATGCTATTCATATTGACAAAACATATGATTATATTGGATGAATTTTATCAAATTGTTGAATATAGATGGTAGAAGTGGATCTAATTGATATATTACTTTAAGTATGGAAATCATGTATGCACTTTGACAGCTAGGTTAGGGATTTTGATAATGAACAAACGACAGTGTGTCACTTTTCATTATAAAAGTGACAGTGTGTGTCACTTTTTGTTGTAAAAGTGACATAGTGTGTCACTTTTTGTTCTAAAAGTGACATAGTGTGTCACTTTTTGTTCTTAAATTATGAAAAACATGTATACACTTTGACAGCGATGTTAAGAGTTTTGATAATGAACAAACGACATAGTTTGTCACTTTTCATTATAAAAGTGACACTGTGTGTCACTTTTTGTTCTAAAAGTGACATATTATGTCACTTTTTGTTCTAAAAGTGATAAAGTGTGTCACTTTTTGTTCTTAAATTATGAAAAACATGTATACACTTTGACAGCCATGTTAGGAGTTTTAATAACGAACAAACGACATAGTTTGTCACTTTTTGATATAAAAGTGACAGTGTGTGTCACTTTTTGTTCTAAAAGTGACATAGTGTGTCACTTTTTGTTCTTAAATTATGAAAAACATGTATACACTTTGACAGCCATGTTATGAGTTTTGATAACGAACAAACGACATACTTTGTCACTTTTCATTATAAAAGTGACAGTGTGTGTCACTTTCTGTTCTAAAAGTGACATACTATGTCACTTTTTGTTCTTAAAGTGACATAGTGTGTCACTTTTTGTTCTTAAATTATGAAAAACATGTATACACTTTGACAGCCATGTTATGAGTTTTAATATCGAACAAACGACATAGTTTGTCACTTTTTGATATAAAAGTGACAGTGTGTGTCACTTTTTGATATAAAAGTGACATAGTGTGTCACTTTTTGTTCTAAAAGTGACATAGTGTGTCACTTTTTGTTCTTAAATTATGAAAAACATGTATATACTTTGACAGCCATGTTAGGAGTTTTAATATCGAACAAACGACATAGTTTGTCACTTTTTGATATAAAAGTGACATTGTGTGTCACTTTTTGATATAAAAGTGACATAGTGTGTTCTAAAAGTGACACAAATGTAACCTTTTGTTCTAAAAGTTACAATTTCAGTATTTATCAAATCCCTTTAATAGGTGAAGTATCATGTATACCATATAGTGTTAAATGATAAGTTTTACATTCCACTATAATGTCATGTCCTATAAAAAAGCAAAGCGCATGAATGTTAACACTATTTTGAATAGAAAAACCAATAAGAATGAATAA
Organism: Forsythia viridissima; assembly: GCA_030279155.1. Taxonomy (NCBI): domain Eukaryota; kingdom Viridiplantae; phylum Streptophyta; class Magnoliopsida; order Lamiales; family Oleaceae; genus Forsythia; species Forsythia viridissima. The sequence continues at coordinate 25,986,998 of CM059033.1, forward strand.
GTAATACTTTCCAAATAAAAAATAAAAAAAAACTCATAAATCTTGCAACTTTCTTTTCTTTTGTGGCTTCTTCTTCAAAGGTGCTGGAGTTTGACACGATCTTCGATTATGGCCGTACTTTCCACATCTACCACATTTTGTACTTTGCTTTTTTTCTCCTTTTGATGGTATTCTTTTCTCTTTAGGTCGTCCAGATTTCCTTTTTGGATCAGGAGCCAAGACTATTCTTGCTTTTACATCATCTGGTATATTCCAATCATTACGATCTCCAAGTGGGTAAACTGTACCACTGTATGTTTGGACATACATCTCTGTTGTGTAATATTTTGAACAATACAAATATGAATCGTCCTTTATCTTTGCAATAACTGCCAATGCATGTGCACATGGGATTTTGTCCACTTGGAAATGATTGCATGTACATGTCTTTTCTTCAATATTCACCAAATATGAGGCACAAACATCATTGACTTGGTATATTATTGAACTTGAAGCCGATGCCTGTGAAAATAATGCAAGAAAACAATGTATTAATAAACTACAACAATTAAATAATTATTTCATGATGTTTAATTCCAACTTACTGAAAAAGTGACACACTATGTCACTTTTTACTTAGAAAGTGACAAACTATGTCACTTTTATAGATAATCATATTTTCATTACAATAACAATCAGATATAATTAGATTTCAAAATCATAAACCTTCTACTGATATGTAATTATAAACAGTCATAGACGATATGAAATTTAAGTCATGCCACTTTTTACTAAGAAAGTGACACACTACGTCACTTTTTACTCAGAAAGTGACACACTCTGTCACTTTTTATTCAAAAAGTGACACACTATGTCACTTTTTTAGATAATCATAATTTCATCACAATAACAATCAGATATAATAAGATTTCAAAATCATAAACCTTCTACTGATATGTAATTATAAATAGATCCATAGATTATTTAAAATCCAAGTCATGCTTCTTTTTACTAAGAAAGTGACACACTATGTCACTTTTTACTTAGAAAGTGACAAACTATGTCACTTTTTTAAATAATCATAATTTCATCACAATAACAATCAGATATAATAAGATTTCAAAATCATAAACCTTTTACTGATATGTAATTATAAATAGAACCATAGACGATATGAAATCCAAGTCATGCCACTTTTTACTAAGAAAGTGACACACTATGTCACTTTTTACTCAGAAAGTGACACACTCTGTCACTTTTCATTCAAAAAGTGACACACTATGTCACTTTTTTAGATAATCATAATTTCATCACAATAACAATAAGATATAATAAGATTTCAAAATCATAAACCTTCTACTGATATGTAATTATAAATAGAGCCATAGATTATTTAAAATCCAAGTCATGCCTCTTTTTACTAAGAAAGTGACACACTATGTCACTTTTTACTCAGAAAGTGACACACTCTGTCACTTTTTTAGATAATCATAATTTCATCACAATAACAATCAGATTTTAAAATCATAAACCTTCTACTGATATGTAATTATAAATAGAGCCATAGACGATATGAAATTCAAGTCATGCCACTTTTTACTAAGAAAATTGACACACTTTGTCACTTTTTACTCAGAAAGTGACACAATATGTCCCTAGTTGGTATATGCATGTTTTCATTACAATAAAACTCAGCATATAAATGATATTTAGTTCATGCAATTTATAGCCTTTTACCTTCAATTTCTTTGATTCCATGGATTTCTCTCTCAATATTTTTTCTTGTTTGTTTGCAAGTTTTGTGAAGGTTGCCCGCGCATCGTTTAAGTGCTTCACAAACCATTCTTGCAACAAATATCTTAAGGATTCCAATAAAAGTTCTATAGGACAACCTTTTGTTGTTTTTGTTATCGAATTTACTGATTCAACTATATTTGAAGTCATTGTGGAAAACCTGTTATTTGTCATGTATGCCCTTGACCACTTGTGATAACCAATTTCTTCCTGCATAAAGAATAACCAAAATATTAATCATTTATTGTATATAATGTTATTATGCATCCAAACTAATAAATATTATTGAACATACCAGATGTGATCGAATCCCTTTGTGGATTTCATCGAGTTGTTTCATATGGAACTCAAAATCATTTTTCGTGTAGGCTCTAGCAGCTCTATTGAATGGTTGTGTAATGTTCTTTCCATTTCTTTTGCCAAATGTTGACTTTAAATTTTGTAGCAAGTGGTAGGAACATAGACCATGCATTGAATTCTTATACACCTTCTGGATTGCATTTTTTATGCTTTTATGACCATCTGAGATTATACACAATCCTTCTCGCTCACCATAAGCTTCTTTTAACATAAGTAAGAACCACTCCCATGAATCATTAGTTTCTAAGTCACCAACTCCAAATGCTAAAAAAGTGGTTAATGTTTGCAAGATAGAGAAATAAATTTGAATCAAAATCATATATGTGGTTAATAACATCTTGTAAAAGTTGAAAACCTCTTTCAATGAATCTAATATAAGCAGAACGTATATATTCTTTACAATGTTTTAAATTTCATTTTTGTCCTTAATGTAAAATATATTTTGGCATAATAAAAAAAACAAGGGTATATACATCATTTAATGCCAATTTGGTAAGAGTACATTAAATAAAATTGTCATGGCGTGACATCTAGTAAAACGTACATACAGAAAAAGAAAAAAAATTAAATTATGATAGTTGCGATTTCATACAACGATTGAATTTCCCTTTTGTTAGTTTGCTTCATAAGGATTACTCTCGCTTTGTTCAAATTCACAAAAACTAGTACTAAAGTTAAAAGTCCAGGACATAGTACAGACGAGGATGGTTCACAAAATAGTACTACAGTTAAACGTTTACAAAATAGTTTTAATGCAATTTTGTCTATTTTCATTTGAAAAAATAAATATGCAATCACATATGATATTCAGATGGGCTATTAGCATATATTTAAGTGAAACTATATTGTACCACATCACATTTTAATTGCAATAAAATTCTTTAATTATTGCTCAATTTTATATTCATGTTCCAATTTTTTTTTTTTTTTTTTATACATTCTTATCATCAATTTATTAATTTGTACATCTTATTTTTATTTTTGATGATGTTTCTATCTAAAAAATTAATTAGAAGAGCGTAATTTTTTTTTGCCTCTTATATTTTTTAATAAGCAAAATAATAAACACATACAAAAGTTTGACAAAATATTTGTCTCTCATTTTAATGCACATTAGCAGAATATTTGGACAAAAATTGCTATGAGAGACAAAATGTGAAAATTAATTAAAAGTAAATGATAAAAATATGACCCCCCAAAAAAAAATGAAGAGATAGTGTCAAAATGTCGAAGGTTATATTTAATTATACAAGGAAAACTGATAGAAATAGTATTAAATCGGGATACAAAATGATTTGTACTGAATTGAGAATCATAATTTTTAATTTCAAATTTCAGTTTTTATTTTTTTTTCTTTTCCCGGCCTAGGTCAATAACCTAAGCAAAAGACTCAATATAGACTCGAATTAGGTCTAGAAAACTAAAAAAAATTACAAAATAAATTATTTTCGACTAGGAATGAAATCCTTGGATGTATGAATAAATTATTATTTAGGAATGTTTTGTGTTAGCGATGCAAGTAGATGTGAGATGAATCTAATAGAGCGAGAGAAGAAAATTGTTCGTATAAATAATTTAAATTTATTAAAAGTAGGGTTATTATATCATTCTTAACTAACTCCTACAATACAATTTCTGGAAAAAGAAAAAAATGAGGTAGAAGATTATATTTTGAAAAGTGTTTCTAGTTACATTGTGTAAAGTGTGTTTGAAACGAAACGAATATACATTTTATTTTTTTTCCTTTAGCGTTGTTTGTCTAAAATTTTTGTTTTATGCATGACAATTATAATTTTGAATTTCAAATCTTACCTCTATTTTATGTATTTGTTAATATGTGAATAACGTTAACATTAGTAGTTTGTTATTTTTTTTATGTTGTCTTTATGTTCAAATCTACAGATTAGATTTTAATATTGATGTGTCTAAATTTATCTATTTCTTTATGATCGTCTTGAAAGTTACTGTAAGATTGTTTATTTCTTTATGATCGTCTTGAAATCTTATCCATCATATAATTTCAGTGTTGCTTCTTCTTTATGGCTCTTGTGAAACATAAAACGCTCAATTAAACACGTTCACTGAAATATTCGACAATTATTAATTTTTTGGTTCTCCATTATAAAGATTTCATCAGCATATTAATTTGTACAAAATGCCAACATAAGGTAGATATATTTCCACAAATAATTGAAATTCAATTTCTTGATCTATATCTTGAATTTTTGGAAACTCATAAAGTTCTTTTGTGAAACCATGATTAATGAACCTACAAAATCCTTCAAATTGTATTTCATTTAATCCAGGTAGGGGCGGAGCCAAGAATTTTATTTAGTGCGAACGAATTTTTTTTTCTTCAAATGCTTGGTTAAAGTGCATATCAAAATATAAATTGCAAGTTGATCATTAAGTATGAAGAGATATACTTTAGAAAAGTCTTCTAGATAAGATTTAGTAAATTGAATCAAGCTAATTTAAAGAGAATGTAGTTTCTAAATAACTAAACATAATAAATATCCAATTTTTTATCATTCAATTTAATCAATTAAATAGACTAGTGAGTAAATATAATCAATTGCAAATATTGATTGCAATTTCATGTAATCATGTTCATATAACTAATAGCCTATAGGATAAAATTATTTTGGTTCGGGCATTTGCTCATATAATATCACTAAAGAATGTGCCTCTCATCATTATTAATTGTAATCAAGCTTAAATTAGTGCTTATAAGCTCAAGTTCATGTAATCATGTGCTTATAAGCTTTGCCAAATATAATAAAATTATTTTTGCATTGTGTTGGAGAAGTCACTCTTTAATCCAACATGTTTCTTTCACAAACCAAAATGCCGATGTCCTATATTATTATTCCAGTAGCTTCATCGTGAATATCTAGATGGCAATATACAATTTTTTCATAAAGTTATATTCTTTATATGAGACATCATCCAAAAATTTATACAACAACATAAATTTAAGATTTAATTAAAAGATGTATAAACATAATTTACCGTTCTAGTTAATTTTGTTATTCTTTCGTATTATGTATAGTACTTTAACCAAACAAATTCTATACAACATTTACATAATATTTACTCACAAACGCACAAGGGACTAAAGAGTTATATTCTTTATTGCCTTTTGGGCCATTTTTATGGCCCATTTAAAGTGATAAATTTCTCCTTTTTTTTTTTTTAATTCCAACTTAGGCCCAGGGCCGGTTTTTTAATGGATCATCCAAAATCTTGCACTGGACTACATAAGGCTCTGCTAGTGAATCCAGGTATTGTAAACATTCCCTCATTTTCATCCCTAAACATTTTGAATTTCCCATTTCTCAAAAAATCCCATTATTGTTCCATTAATTCTTCATTGAATTAGATGAGTTATTACGCATTATTTCAAGGGTGGCTACTTCTAGGCAAACTTCTTGACTGTCTCTACACCCCTACCTCCTTATTAGTCAACACTTATATGTTTCGATGCAACAATAAGATGTTATTTGTAACAAGTAGTTTTGTTGGTTGGTTAATTGGTCACATTTTATTCATGAAATGACTTGGATTTGTATTGGAAGACCTATTGATTCTAACAAGTGATTGCAGAATTGATCATTTGGACTTTTCAATTTATATATGTAGATCTCGAACCTATGAATGGGAATATTCTCGAAACTCACACACAAAAAAAAAGGAAGTGACTTAGACAAAACGAAAAACAACTTGGACAAAAAGAAACGAAGTAGCTTAGACAAATATTTTTGTCGATAAACTCAGACCAATCAATTGGATTGAGCCTTGGTATGGAAACATACTAAGTGGTTACTTTCAAATTCAGAGAAACCCCGAAATTAATAAAAATGGGCAATCCTGAGCCAAATCTTGTTTTCTCAAAACAAAGGTTTAGAAAGATAAAAAAAAGATAGGTGCAGAGACTCAATGAAAGCTGTTTAACAAATGGAAAAGGCCCGGCTCCAAGTTGTTCAAGAATAGTGGCGTTGAGATTTGGACCATTTGACCTATGATTAGTCAGTTATATTTCTCAATGGGGGGTAGGGAAGAGACCCAAGGGCCATATTCTTCTCCAATTTAAGTTTTACTCACATCTCAAATGAATTCAAGAACATATTCGAAGAAATTCGGACTCTCAATCGGAATGGTTTGTGGGTTCCGAATAGCTATAGTAGCTGAATCTAATAAGATAACAATTACAACCCAAGAAGTAATAAGTACATGAGGGTTTATTTTATTTAAATTAAATAACTAAAATTTTAACTTCTGCTAAAGAAGTTTTGATAGCTACGGATCATAAAAAAACACTAAAATCATAACCGAAAAATGCATTGTGAAAAATTCGATAATTTCTTTTTTAGTTCCGAAAATGAAACTAAAATTCAACGAAGCCCAAAGTGTGTCTCTTCTCCAAGAACGGGCTCAATATGGTAGCATTGCCCTTTGTAATGATCAAGGCTGGTAAGTCCATCGGTGTACACAGTTGTCCATGTACTAGTAGAAGATTCAACAGCTAATGTAGCCCTTGCTTCTTTAGGCATCGGTTACTATCAATATCATCACTATCATCAATATTGTCACTATCTCAAATCAGATGGTCTAGATTAATACCACAACAATGGCGAAATAGAGTTCATCAACATCGTATGGTTAAAAGGAAAATTTTAAGCAAATGGAATTCATATGAAAAAGATCAATTAATTGACTACAAAAAACAAAATATTTTTTAAGTCTATTCATTATCAAATAAAAAAGATAATTTTCAAAAATACTATAAATGTGATCTTTTATCATATAAATCTTTTAATTATGAAAAGAAAAATGACTCATTTATTTCTAGATCGCCGTTTCAAAGAAATAAGAACCAATATATTTCTTATAATTACAACACATACAAAGACATTTTTTTTATATGCTGACAAAGAAATAAACTTCATAGAAGTCAAACTATGAAGAAATAGATATGCCTAGCTACTTTTTCTATGGATTAAAAAAATGATCTAATTGATAGAAGAAGAAATGAGGGGACTCTTAAACGCGGAAAAGGATCCAATGAATTCGAAAGAATTGAACTAGGAGCAGTATGAGGTGAAAATCTCATGTATGACCCCATTCATAGGTCCGAGATCTACATCTATGAATTGAAAGGTCTGAATGATCAACTTTGCAATTAGTTGTTAGAATCAATAGACACGCTGCTCTTAGGAAGCAGTGCTAGAATATCTTGGTTCGAGTTCGAGTGGCATCATGCCATCTTCTAAAAAAAGAAATAGATGCTAGTGACGATATCACTCGTGACTTTGATACGGAGCCGGAACTGCTAACTATGACGAATGCGTAACTATGGTGGAATTGCCACATATGAAATTGAGCACAATTTTGCAAAAAAAATTGCCCACTTGTTTCTCAAGAAGATATGGGAAACATGTTCAATATCATTTGATTGAATAGTTGACCCAACCCCTTGTTTGAAGAAACCCTCCACTTCAATTGAGATTTTTTCACGAACAGCAGACATGAGATAAGAAATACAGTGATTTGTTTCTCTTCTATCTCTCATTTATCTATTTTCTTTAGTTATTCACTAGAACAATTAGGATCTGGAAGTTGATCCGGAGCAAGTGTTCGGATCTATTATGACATAGCCATGAGGTGCTCAACAGACATTTTTATCTTATAAAACTTTTTTATAGCTTTGACCACTTTATTCATACATGGAGTCAGGGGAAATGGAATTTTGTTTTTTATATTTCAAAAATGGACATGTTGGATTATATATACGGATAAATAGATCCATCGGTAGATTTATACATGAGATCTTTCTACAGATAGTAGTGGTATCCACCCCTACACGAAGTTTGTGAATAAGTAATTGTCTGATAATGAGCAAGGAATACCCGTCTTTTTGCTAAACAGAATGTATTGAACTCATAATTCAATAGATTTTATGAAATAATAAACTAAGGACACAAAGTGTTTTTATTTTCTAATGTTGAAGATAAATTTTGATATAAAAGATGATGGTGTTGATATGTTCAAAAAACAGCTAAGGTCAATTTTGTATTTTAAACAGTATTTAAATTACAACCATGCATCAAAACATTTTCAAAATATTGAAGATTCATGAACAAATTTATACATTGTGCGTGTAATGAGGGTTCATACTAGCTATCTTAAAATATTAATGCTGTCTAGACTGAAAACATAGTCTTTTAGAACTAGTAATTTTTACATTTTACATTTTATCAATTTGCCAAAACTAGCTTCTGATAATGGCTTTTATCTACCAAATTTTCTCTTTCAATTGTTCTTAACTTTTGATTAGGATTAATAATTTTTCCTGGTTAGTGACCTAACATATTGACCTATTGTAACAGTTCTAATCATTTCCTTTTGAGAAACATCATCCCCTTAGCTAGCCTAACAACATCAATACCCAAAAGAAAAAAAAATGATGATTGTGGTAGTGAGCAAAAAAGTATTTCAGAAAAAATAATTATTAGACAAAAGGAAGATATTGACACTCAAGTATGCCACAGAGGTGATGTTGTTTCAGATTGTTGGCAAAAATGACGGAAAAAATCAAGAAAAACATAAAATAGAAATGTAGAAACGAGATAAAACGAGGCATGCAGTAGCAAATCTTCTTAAGACAGATTTTATCCCCTACAAAGGTGCTAATACGATCAAAGAACACCTGTCTTCCAAAATACAACGTTTCTTCCAAAATTGGTATAGCACTATACCAACCTTACTGGTCGAACCATAGAATGATTGCACTCTTCTCGAAAAGAAGGAACTACGATCTTTTGAAAAACTTTAAAAATTATTTAAGCATAATTTTGGAAAAAATGAGAGAATTTAAAATCAATTAATTCAAAATTGATTTGGTTGGAAAAAATTGAATTTAAGGGGTTCCTATTTATAGGTTTTGAAATGTCTTTTTTAATAAGTATGTGCCTCTTCATGAATAGGTACACCATTTGGTCTAATTAGTTTGAGCCTTTAGGTAGCATTATTTCATATTTTTATATGATATGATGGTTCAAATTAAATCTTGAATGAATGTGTCAATTTTTCATACATATTCACCAATTATAAATGAATGTATTCATTCATCATACTCGTTCACCAGTTACATAATTTTTATTGGAGACTTTTTCAATTCAACCAAAATTAATAGTAATTGCACACATCATTAAAATATATTTAATAATTCAACCCGATAAAATTTAATTAATTCCAAAAATTTAAGACCTAACTCAATCTTTTTAGGAATGTCGTTTTAACATTCATTTGATTGATCTCGAGATTATGCAATTCTGCAATTGCAATTAGAACTCTGATCGAGGTGATCCTTGTTATCGGTAAGTATGTATCGAAGAAGTCAATGCCTTCTTTTTGTCTATATCTTTTAGCTACTAACCAGGCATTGTAATCATCAATAGATCTATCAGATTTTAACCTCTTTTTGAAAATCCACATACAACATAAAGGTTTATTTCTAGGTGGGAGATGTTGTATCTCATAACACTAAATCTAACGAGATTCTAGAGTAAAGAAGCCCCAACCGTGGAAGACAAATTGTATAGTGGGATGTCAAATCTAATGCTCTCGGTAGTGGTGTTTGAAACCAATAATTGATGTTCTACATATTCCAGAGATTCGCAAGAATTTGGTTTCTAGTTTATTATTGAGCAAAAATGGGTGTCGGTTAGTATTTGAGTCTGAAAAATTTGTACATACCAAAATTGAGATGTACGTAGACTCCAATACTTAGCATATGGATTGTATTATTCATAAAATAGACATAATTTACAATACAATCGAATTTTAAAAGAGTTGACGAATTTATATTGCTAAATTCTACCTAGAATTGTGGGTAAGATTGTTATTTGTATTATATCATCAACATAAGTTCATATTTATCCAAAATTTGTGAGAGATAGTGTTGCTTTTTTCAAATTAGAGTATTGAATTATTGAAACAACGTTAAAAATGTTGAATTGCACTGTGATAAATCTCTTGTTAAACTTGAAAATCGTACGATGTTTGGATATCCAATGCAAGGTGTTGGAGAATTTTAAAACTAACACAAGAGAATCAAACTCTACTAGTAAATATGTTTTATTATTGAGAATGCATTTGTTTCTTGGAAATCATCCAAATAACTTGAGTATTGGAAGATTGTGATAGAATCTGAATTTTTGAACTTTAAATGAAGCAAAAATGAAGTATGATTTATTCAAAATTTCTTAAAAGTCCTCAAAGCAACCTGTATAGCTCCATTCACGATGAAATCTGAGTTCATAGCTTTAAATAAAGCTAGAAAGGAAGCAGAACAACTTCATAATTTGTTATAGGACATTATGTGTTTGCCTAAGCCAGTGCTTGCAATATAGTATGTATTGGGATAGTCAGTTAGTTATCGAAAGAGCACAAATAATATGTATAATGGTAAGTCTCGACATATACATCAAAGACATAATACCATAAAACAGTTGATCTTAAATTATGTAATCTCCATCGATTATATAAAGTCAAAGGAGAATATCGTGGATCCGATTACTACAAGTTTTCCAAGAGATCAAGTATATTGCGTATCGAGTGAAATGGGATTAAAAGCCTACTACACATGAGTCTTTATAATAGTAACCCAACATTGTTGACTGGAGATCCTAAGATCTTGGTTCAATAGGATAACTAAGTTATGAAAATTCAATTAAGCATTTGGGAGTTATCTTCTACCCATTTCTATTGTAAGAAAAAGTGCTATCTGCAAAGTGTATGAGGTTAAGTAATAACTTTTAATGATTCTTATAGCTTGGATAAACTAAGTGGAGTATGGCATAATGCTCTTGATAGAATATCACATATGTAAGTGTGAAGTGAGGCCGCTTTTTTCGAGACTTGAATTCTCTAAAGCAATTATGAAACACAAGAGTTGTTCAGGGCCAAAATGAACACAACCGTGAGAACCGAAGGTGTTATGGAGGTTATTGTGTGGTTACTATTGTCTTGGTTTACACCAACGGCTGAATAGTTCAAAATATCGCGTTCAGTGATTAACCAAGTAGATCCGATCCTATTCTACCAAGGAAGGTTCAAAGCCAGAAGCTACCTATCTTGATACAATAGCTTTTTGCTTGTACTCTCTTTTAGTGTCTGCATGGTCGTTTGTATTAATGTTCATTCATGTGGGGAATTGTTGGAAATTTGTTTAGTAATGTTGGTTTTGACCAACTTTGACCAATTATTTAAGCGGAGTCCATTAGTTCAGTACGAGAATTGTAAGGCCAAATGTGTTCTATTACACAAGTAGATTAACATAATATATTTAGTTACTCGAACTAATTTCGAGTGAATGAGAAATTAAGGTCCAAAGTGAATTGCTTAAATACACAAATATTGTTGAAAAATGAGATTCATTAGAATATTGTGAAATATTCTAGAATCCATTTAGATGAAAATTCCTGTTTTTTTGGACATGTCATTTCTTAACAGTCTTTTCAACTTAGAAACATGTCTTTTGGACATGTGCTTTTTCAACAAAACATATCTTTTGGACGTGCTTTTTTATAAATTTGTATATTTTGATACACAACTTTTCAGATATTATAAATAGGCCCCTTATGATTGGAAATTAAATCACTTCACTTTCAACCAAATGTCTCTACACGTTTTGTATAAATTATTTTAGTATAGAAATAATTTATGCATAAAGTTCGAGTCCAGATTTCATTTAAAGAGAGAGCAAAATGTTGTCCAGTTCGTTGTTCACGTAATTTGGAGTGCTCCTATTACGAAAAGTGTTCGTTGTATATTAGGAGACGTGTGCCAAAAAACTATAAGCACATGTGCAGGGCAATTTCATCTTAATGAGAAAAAGTCAAATTCTTGCCTCAACTAGATCTAATTCTTTATTTATTGATATTTTTGTAAGTCGTCATTTTGCTCGTTTGCATGCACATAAATAAATTGTCATAATATAATTAATTCACCAATTTTACCAATAGTTGGAACCTCAACTTAACTCTTTGGTGTCAAAAATGTTATAGGTAACGGTTTAAAAGATTAAAAAAATTAAGATTAATTACATTTAAGGTCCTCAACTTTTAAAAGTTGTTTTAATTTTATTCACACTTATCATCACCAACCTATCAGTAATTCACGCATATGGTCATTTCTGACAATTTTCCCTCCAACTTAAATAAACTAAAAAAAAAAAAAAATAAGGGAAAAATTTACAGCAAATATCCCAAACCTTTCAAAAATATGTCATAAGGTCCTAAACTTTCTAATTCAAACACCTAAATCCCAAAACAAAACAAAAAATCAATAAGAAAAATAAATTGGGTCGGAAACCATAGAAAAAAATATCCCCGGTTGGTGACATTGAGGTGGCGCCTCCTCACTGTGAATTTGTGGTGGTGGGTTGGGGCGCGGGGACGAGGGGATTAAGATATTTTTCTTATTTATTTTTTAATTATTTTAAATAATTAAATATAAAAAAAACTATTTTGCCCTTATTAAAATTAATCAAGAAAATGTTGGTCGGGTATCGACCCTCTAAACGAAATTCATCAGGTCTTTTAGTCGTACATTTATTGAAAGTTACGAGAGTTAGGTGCTAAGATTAGAAAGTTTAGAACCTTACAATATATTTTTAAAGATTTGGGACCTTTACTGCAAATTCTCCTTTTGTTTTGTTTTCTTTTTTTTTTTTTTAGTTTATTTAAGTTGTAGGGTAAAATTGTTAGAAATGGCCATCTGCGCAAATTACCGAAAGGTTTGGATATGCGAATAAAATTGAATGTGAACAAAATTGAGATAACCTTCAAAAGTTAGGAACCCGAGTGTAATTTTCCCAAAAATTTAAAGCTAACATCTTACATTATTTTAATATGAAACAATCATCAATAGAAGGGTTTATATTATTCCTTTTAACAAAATTGCTAAGATAAAACTTCAAGATCATATATGATATTAGAGTCTAAAAATATTAAACAAGAAATTGGATGTGTCTACAATTTAATCGAATAGTCCAGTTTCAAGATTGATATTCTTAAATGAAACACAATCTTGCTAAGATATGAACAAATAACTTTTAAAAAGAAAAACAAAACAAAACAAAAAGTAATAAATTCAAATGCATTGAAAAACAAAAATTTACCAAAAAATAACTTTTAAGCTTAGCCAAACATGTTCCTAGGTCAACCTGGGAATCGACAAATCATGATATCCTTTGTATTGCACTTCTTGGAGGTAGCATCTCCAAAGTGGGCAATTTTCAACCATTAGCTCTTGCTGTTTTCCCCTGTTTTTTGTTCTTTTCAACGTTAATTGAATTAAGAATAAAACGTGTAGCTTTCTTGATAGAGATTGGTTAATGAATGGTACAAATCAAGGTCACAATCAATAGGGTCAAACAAAAGAAGATTACACATAAGGATTTATAATCAAAATGTAATCAAATTATACAGCAATATTGTGTATTTACCAAGTAATTTATCAAACAATTAGTTGAAAGATGACAAGATATGCAAGTCAGCATCGGCTCCAATTTCAAAATCGTTGAGAATTAAGTGTGTATTTATACACTACTAACTGCATATATTCGACACATCAAATTTGCATTAAAATTACGTGCAAAGTGGGTCATGAATGAGCTCAGCAGTACCGATCTACTGCCCCCAGGTGGGCAGTACATGTTGCCCACATGCTGATTTGTCAACATGTGGGCTGTTGATGTAAAAAGCAACTTTTTACATCAACAGCCCACATGCTGACAAATCAGCATGTGGGCAACATGTACTACCCACCTGGGGGCATTAGATCAGTTTCCATGAGCTCAGCTCAACTTTTAACATTTCGTGTTGACTTTTGGTTAACTTAATTATTTTATGTTTTAAGTAACATACGAAGAAAATTTCATTAGCCCACCATGGGCTCACTAGTCGTTGCTCGTTGGTATCTTCTATCCACACTTATCGATTATTCTCTTTAATAAAATTTAATAAGACTTGAAATTCTATTTTAAAAAATCAACTTTATTAAGAGGAGTAACTCAAAATCTTATATATTAATTGTTTATTATTTTGATATTTGGTCAAAGTGAATTTCACCTTAACAAAAAGTATTAAAAAATTCAGATAATTACCAGCCAAGGAGGGGTGGAGGGTGGAGGGTGCAGTATTTGTTTTCTTTGTTCTATTATTTTCTTTTCTTTTCAATTCTATTTATTTACTTATTGGAAAGTAAGGGTTTCCTATTTCTTTTCAAATCAAGGTCCTAATCAGAGTAAAACAATATTGTGTATTTACCAAGTAATTTATCAAACAACTTGCAAGATTACATGATAGTGCTAATCTTGCAAGTCAGCAGAGGTTCCACTTCCCTGATCATGGATTCTATGAGTTGGTTATGCACTATGAACAATATTCATATAGAGAGTTTGTGTTAAAATAGCGGGTGTAAAGTGGGTCGTGTAATTAGATCGATACTTTACATTTAAACGATGAATTTTTTTGACATAACTTAATTAGTAGTCTTATGTATCATGTCAAGTTTCCTATAATAATTTTTTTTATGTACAATCACGGCTCACTTGCCTAGCTTGTGTCGACTCGTGCAAGCGAGTTTTGGGGGGTTACAAATTTTCTTTTCTTTTTAATGTTTATTAAAATTAAGAATTTAATTGTCTATTGTATCCTTTTAAAAGTGATGTGCAAGTCACATGCTTTTTTAAAGATCAAATGTATAGAAATCGTCAATTAAAAATCAATTACTACAAATTTAAAATATCAGGGAGGACTCTTTGATTGGATTAAGATACGCAACGTGTTGCTTTTCTTGAGAAACAGTGGTCAATGAATGGAACAAATCAAGGTCCTAATCAATATGTTCAAACAAAGAAAAATTACACGTAAGGATTTATAATCAAAGTAAATAATAATATTAATTGTTTATTTAGCGAGTAATTTATCAAACAAGTTGCAAGGATGACAAGATAGTGCAAGTCAGCAGCGGTTCCACTTACCAGATCATGGATTATGTAAGTTGTTTACACTACGAATAACATTTATTGTGAGAGTTTGTGTTAAAATTGTGGGTTTAATTTAAATCGTTTCAGAATCGTAGTTTATATATATTCGAAAGTTATTGAGAATTTAAAGTTAATCACATGAACGAATTGAAAGAAAAATTCAAGAACAGCATGAGATTGGAAGGTTTTTTGTTACGGCTAGTCTGAATGACCAATGGAGTGCAACGGGTTAATACTGCTACAAATTAGAATAAGTCAATTTGTTTTTATAATAATAATCAGAATAGAATGGCGAAATGACTGGTTGTTTTCAATAATGAATATTGAATTTGATATGATCGAACAGTATTATGTATCATATCAAACGTTGTATAGTAAAAGATATTATGGCTTGTCATGATTTATCGACCTAACTTGTGGCAAGATCTGTAGGGTCGATTCACTTCAACCAATAATTTTTTTTAATAACATTTGAAAATTCAATACCCCAAGTGCTCCCATATCAAATATTTGGTCATTGGACCAACTGTTTAGCCCAATGGTCAAGGAAAAAGAGAGGGGATGCAGAGGGGGCCAAGGCGGGGAGTGGTTGCCCTCGGTGTTTGGGGGATGCATTATTTTTTCTATTATTTTTTTTTATTAAATTTAAATTGAGGAACAATTTTTACAACTCACACATTGAGATCTCAGGTGCAAATTCTTTTTTTTTTTTTAAAAAAAAAAATTATGAATCGACTGTCGATATGATGTTTAACTAAACAGAATATGAGAGTTTTCACGAATCTTGTTTTTGGGAGTGGTACTAGACATACGTACATCAAACCATTTCACACCTCTAATTAAATTGTCAAAAACAAAATAGATTTTTTTGGTTCATGGTCCCTCCATTAAATCAAATCCATTTATTGAGAGAAAAATAATAATAATAATATTGATTGTCATGTTGCAATTCTTGGTGAAGCCCTAATTGTGTCTGCCACCTTTGGTCTTGGGCCTCTTTGTATAATTACATGCTTAATATATGTGGGAATCAAAGGAACATGAAAGGACACAAGCAATTACTAGGGTTTGATTGAATTTTTTCAACAAGAAGAAGTTCCCTCAATTGCTAGCTGGACATGACATATTGAAAAAACTTATTAGTCACTTTAATCAAGTGGGTTATAATTAATTTTTTTCTTAATTATTAAAATTCCCTATTCCTTTTCCAATTTTTTGTTCATATACTTGTAATTTCAACTGCAAAAATTAGTGACCTCTAGGCCATCTTCTAGTAACTATGCTATCATGAAATTTCCTTCTTGGTATACATGAGTTAATTTTAGAAGTTTATAATGACGTCTGGATTGAATTTATTATATCATTTTATTATTGATCATATCGATTATAAGCAAAAAATAAGATAAATTACACGTGCAATATTCAATGGAGTCAATTACAAATAAGTCTCCAACCTCTCTTTTCTAGCATCACTTTTGTGATGAAAGACATTTCTACTCGTCTTCTTTCTCAATTCGTAGGTATTTTCCCCCCAAATAGTAGAAAAAGTGAATCGTCGATTCATGTACAGTATACTAGATATTCAATCCGTATTCACGACAACTTAATTGTAAGAGCGGAGCTTCAAATAAAATTGAATGCCTAAACTAGAATGATTAAAAAAAAAAAGATTTCTCCTTGAAAAATCATTTTAATTATAGAATTACTTATAAGTAGAATTAATTTGTTTGCAATGTGAAAGGAAAATTAAGATTTGTGAAACTTTGACATGAAAGCATGATAATTAATCTAGGTGGCAGACAAGTTGGACCCGCGTAGCTAGGTTTTGCAAATTTGACATGTCCTCTAATTATAGTAATAATATAATCGACAAAAGAAGGATTTTTAAGGTACCACTTTCCCAAAGGGGTATGGACTAAGAAAAATAATAGTTTGGAATGGTAAAAGCATCATTATTCAAGAAAATCATTATCATTTTCTTGAACTTTGTAAATGAGACCAAAGAGATTAAAAAACACTCCACTTTGGACGGCTAGATTTTCTCAATTTTCATTCATAAATTAAAATTTTCAAATATCTTGTCGGCTCATATTTTAATGATTTATATGCTAAATTTCGATTGCATGACATCATGATTTAATTGGAAAGTGAATTTACGTAAGTATCTCGTACATAACAAAGTGACACATTACTAGTTTCAAATATTGCATATTATATCAAACTTTAAGAGGGGTGAAAATTTACTAAAAACTTAAAACCTAACATCTAGCTTCTTGAGCAATAGATACTAGCTTGTGATATATTTTCATAATTTGAACTTGATACTACTAAATGTTATAATAACAACTAATCATTCTTAAAAATTATTTCTGGAAAAAAAATTGAAAATTTTGTTTGAAATTTTGAGATATTGTTTTATAAAATTTTATTTAATAAATTTGATTATTCAATAAAATAGAACAATTTTATGTTAATATATTATCAAGTAATATATATATTTTAAAGTTAGTGAATCTTTTAATATATTTTTTAACAAAAATAAAATACCAACAAATAATAAATTGACCAAAAAAGAAATAAAAAAATAAAAATCAATGATGTGGACGGAGAATTTTAATCTATTTTAATTTAAATAACCAATAAGGTCTTGAATTATTTTTTTTAGTATTTTAGAATTTTCATTTTTATAGAATTTTATAAATTTATTTTTTTAGAATTTTTATTTAAATAAAAAAAAATTTCTTGTTTGGAGTGTTTTCGGTTTTTTCACTAAAAATACTCAAAACGTCACAAATGTGTTTTGAATTTTGTGTTATAAATTTATGCATTTTGAAAAACAGTATAATAAACAAATTTTGGTTGTTTTACAAAACTAAAATCTGAAAATAGCATCAAAGAGAACACACGCAATGTAGATAAAAAATTGAATCAAAGTCAACAATTAATTTTAACCACACATTTCGTAAAATTCACAATATTTATCGACTTTTTAACTATACATTTCATCAACTTTTATCAAAATTATTTTTAACAAAACTAAACAAATTAAACTAAGTTTCTTTGCTACTCAATTTGTGTGCCTTTACTAGTTTACGTTGCGTTGAGCCCCAAAATTATGCAATTTTTCTTCATTCTTTTCTTTTTGTTTAGCTTATATGGGTTATAGGCTTAATTGACTAGTAAAGCCACACAACCAATATATCCCAAAATCAAATAATGCATTTTCTCTTCATTTATCTTTTTAGCTTATATGTGGTTTTATGATTAATTGACTAGTAAAGCACATCATTAATGTAAATTTTTCTAGTTTATATATTTGAATACACATTAAATTTTGATCCAATTAATATCTTTTAAATTTAAATGGATCGCAATTTGAGTCATATCAATTATTTAGTCTATTCTTACAATGCGAAAGACGGAGAAAAAATTAATATTGTTTGTCCTAAAAATCTACAATTTTTTTTATATCGTCCTTTTCAATATTATTTTTTTCTAAACTAATAGAGGGGTTGAGCACAATTAAGAAAGTCAAATACATTATAAAACATTTTTTTTTAATTTTTTTTTTTTATCTATATACAACAAAACATAATAATCAGCTGACTTCATGTACAAATTTTGACGGCTTCTTCCAAATAAAAGACAAATACAAAAGTTAATTCAGCCAAATCTTCAATCTAATATTAATGCTTAAAAACCAAAAGTTAATTCAGCCAAACCTTCAAATTAAATACCGATCCAGCCATCTTTAAAAATCAAGGAAAGATTGGACTTGGCCTTGTGATTTGAAACGATTTGGAGTCATTTGTTGCTGTCAGAGTTGTCCCTGTATAAGGTGTTGTTGATCCACTTATCGCCGAAGCTTTGGGGGTTCGTGAGGCCCTTTCTTGGATTAATTCTAAATTCCCCGAGGTTCAAACCATTGAAATGGATACTCTATCTTGGTTCATAGTATTCTTCAGAATGATTGAGTTGACAATTCTTACTTTGGTATCCTAATTTAAGAGTGTCGTCTTCTCGCTGAAGAATTACCGAACCTCAAGTTTAACTGGGTTAGGCGATCGGCTAACCAAGTAGCTCACACACTAGCTAAGGCCGCTAGTTCATTACATGATATTGCTGATTGGTCTTATTTTCAGCCTTTATTTATTGCAAATGTACTCCTCGCCGATTTGATGAATGAATAACTTTATTTTCTTCAAAAAAAAAAAAAAAAACCAAAAGGGATAAGAATTAAGACGTGATGCCAATTTCTTGAATATTACAAATTCAACAACTTTAAGGTTCGATATATTGATATGTTTCACAAATCTACAATCCACCTCTAAGATCTATATTCATGTCTAAAAACCGAAGAAGAGAAGAAAAGTTCTTGAATAAACCTAAAAATTATTGATAATTTCCAAGGTTAATTCGCCAAGAAAAATAATAATAAAAAATATATGAATAATAACCGATAAAATTTCCACTGCTAATTTCAAAAAAAAAAAAGAAAAAGAAAAAGAAACTACTGACAAAAATTATTTGGGCATGCAGTTTGAGAAAATAATTATTTAGAAAAATAGATGAAAAATTAACAAATTGCCGCAAAAATATATGTAGATAGTTTTAAAAAATAAAAAGTAATTACTGATGAGTATTTTATAAGGTCAGTAAAATAAAAAATAAAGATCAAGAACTGGGGAAAATATTACTCAATGGGAATAAATATAAAGAAAAAAAAAATCAGAAGAACTGGAAATTGTGGGAATAAATAAATAATTACTAAACAATTAATTTATTTCTCAATTATGGCATGGAAAATGTGGAAATTGGCAATAACAAATTTTAAAGTCGAGAAGCTTGTTTCAATCAATAAATAAAATCTCCATATGAGAAAACTAAACCCAATTTGTTCTTAAAGGCTTCAAACAAAAGAAAAGAACGTTTTTTGTTATTTTCATTATTATTATTTTTTATTTTCTTGGTTTTTCCTAATAGATTAGAGGGTATATATAAGAAAAATAAGAAAGTCAAATACAAATAAAAAGAAAATAATTATTTACTTTTATTTGCCTAATAAAATAAAAAATACTAGGAAAACTTTGTCTATGTACAACAAAACATAATAATCAGCTGAACGCACAAATTTTGATGGCTTCTAAAAGACAAATACAAATGTTAATTCACCCAAATCTTCAATCTAATATTAATGCTTGAAAACCAAAAGGGACAACTTGAGATGTGATACCAATTTCTTGAATATTACAATTTCAATAACTTTAAGATCCACTAATTTTTTTTTAAAAGGTTTTCGAGTAAATCTAAAAATTGCTGCCGTCGTCGGCTACAATAAACATAAAAAACAAGTTGGGAATAGTTTAAAACGGGCATAAAATATTTTTTTAGTTAATTTTTCACGATAAATGAATTTCTTAATATTATTATCTATAGAAAATATATAATAAGAAAAAAACTTAAAAATGGAAGCATATTTCAAAATATTGTTGTGGCATGGGTTCTCTCGTGTGGTGGAGTTCCATGTACGAAACAAATTGGGGAGGGGGGGGGGGGGGGGGGGGAGATGGGACATGAATAATATAATTAAAGTGACTTAGTTGTAAAATCAAAAAACAAATGAAGAAATGAAAGAAAATATCAAAAGATCCATTATTCCATTTTGTACATGTTGATATTTTGGTGAGCTACTATGTTAATAAATATATGTAACTCCATTTTTATTGTAGTGAATATGTCTTTGGTAGTTTTTGTGTGGATTATTCTTTTTTTTTTTTTTTATTATTTGTCCATCTCAATCACACAAAGAGGAGTATTATAAGCATATTTTAAATGGATTTCAACTTACGTGTGGACGATGAAATTTGCTATCACCATAACACGCTAACAAATGAATTGAAAATATTAAAAAAAAAAAAAAATTATTTAGTATTCAAGTTTCAATTAAAAGCCAATAAACCTTTCTTGAAATAAGAAAATTCCAAATAAAATGTTGTGACTGTTCGTGTAATATAATAGTAACAATTGAAATGGGAGAATAGCCAAATATATGGGAAAAGTATTGACCATTGTCAAAAAATAAGGAACATGTAGAAACTAAAATTTCTCACGAACAAATTTTTATTTTTATTTGGGATTTTTGGCGCAAATGGTCCCTAACCTATGTCCATAGTGTGGAATTGGGCCTTAATGTTTATTTTTTAGCAAATAAGTCCATAACTTATGTATTTTGGTGCAAAATTGATCCTTATGGGATGAAAAAAAACAAATATACTCTTAGTTTTAATTATAAGAAATTGTATGTGGATTGTTAATTATTACAAAATTTGCAAATATGTCCAATAATTTTATTTTTTATAAAAAATTAAAGAAAGCTAATGAGTGTTTTTTTTTTTTTTTTGAATTAACACTTTAGTAATAAATATGTCAAATAAAATTATTATTTTTATTATTAAGTAATTATATTATTTAAAATTTAAACTTTTATTTTATTGTTGTATAAAAAAAATAACTTTGTCACAAACTTAATGTTCATATATTTTTATTTAATTGAGTTATATGTTTATTAACTACAAATATTAGAAATCAAACTATATTCTTCATATTTTAATTTATCGTTTTATTTTTGTTCAAAAATAAAACACATAATGTGTAAATTAATTTTTATTAGTATTTTTATGTTAAATAAAAATGCAATAAAATTAGTTCAATGTCATAAAATTATATACGTCATTTTGTTATTTATTTAACTTAATTTTTAAAGTAAAAAGGGAGAAAAAAATTTATAAGTAAAGAGGGAGAAAAATGATTACTCACAATGATTCTCCCTCTTTAAATAATATAATTATTTAATAATAAAAATAATGATTTTATTTGTTTATTACTAAATTGTTTATTCCAAAAAAAAAAACTCATTAGTTTTTTTTAATTTTTTTTATAAAAAATAAAAGTATTTGACATATTTGTACATTTTGTAATGAATAGGAATCCACGTACAATTTCTTCTAATTAAAACTATGGGCATATTTGCCATAAGGACCAATTTTGCATCAAAACACAGGTTAGGGATTTGTTTGTCAAAAAATAAACGTTAGGAACCAATTCCATACTAAGGACAAAGGTTAGGGACCATTTGCACTAGAATCCCTTTTTATTTTTCATAGATGAAAAGGATTGTTTTTGAAACTGAGAGGAACTTTATCTTACCTCATCAAAAAATACAACATGGTGAACGAAGTAGGGCTTGATTTGGTATTACTGTGCTTTTAAGAAAATTAGTTTTTGCTTTAATGTAGGAAGAATCAGATAAGTGTTTAGTAAATTATTATTTCAAAATCAGTATTTAAACGTTTGATAAACAAAAGTAATTTACTGTTGTAACGGTATAAAATTACTAAAATGGACATTGATTATAATAATGTCTGTTGTATTAATATTATCATATTGTAAAATTTATTTTTACTTTTATAACAATATATAATATTATCAAATATTTTTCTAAAACAATATATTCACCATAATTATTTTTAAATAAAAATATAAGCATATATTAAATCTCAAAATTTATAAAAATTATAAAATAAAAGCATAGTCATATTGTACAAAAATTAATTAAATTTAAATTTAAATTATTCGTAGAAATGCATTTTAATTAGAATACTAATAAATCTAGGGCATAAAAAGAATTACTTTAATTAATTAAGGTCAAAATTAATATTTTAATATTAGATAGGTAGAAAAGTTAAAAGCAGAATATGATAAACTATCATTTTGCTGCTTCTTAAAATCTATTGTTAGATGATACCATAGTTATCAGACCCGGCCCGGACATCGACTCGGACAAGGAGACGGGTCATCGGGTTTCTGGTTCAACCGATGATTCGGTGGTTGAACCGGTGGGTCAATTCATGTTAAACCGATAAGTCTATTTTTGTTAAATCATCACTATCAGAAATTTATTTAGCAAAATAAGTACGAGACTACTAGTATCATCAACTAATTATTGTAAAAAATAACATAAATTATTGTAATGGAAAAAAATATACTAAAAAAAAGACTAAAAAAAATGGACTTAAAAAAAAAGACAAAAAAATAGACTAAAAAAATTTGAAATTTTTCATTATGTAACAACTCGGCCGGGTCACCGGTTTACTCAAAAAACCGGCGATTTTTCCAAGTCATAGCCGGTTCAATTGCTTAACGATCCAATTAAGAGAACCGGACCGGTTGGACCACCGGGTCGCCGGTTTTCCGGTTCGACCGGCCGGTCCGGTCTGGGTTGAATAACTATGGATGATACAAATTGTTTTATAATCATTTTTTCTAATTCAACCAAATACCTAAAATAACTTTTGATTGTTTTGACAATTAGAAGTTAGACTCCAAATCAATCCCAAACGAATCCTAAGTGTCTAAACATATATCTAACTATCCAAACTACAAAAGCACAAGAATGACTACAAAGACAACGTGGCAAGAGCCACAATACATCTCAATAATCAACTCGTACTAAACTCTAATATTAGCTACCCTAGTTTATTTAACCTAACCAAGCCTTTACTCCTTTAAAATCTTGTAGCTGAAGAAGTATGAAGCACCTCTCTTTATATCCCCTTATTAGCTAATTAACCAGTCTCCAGCTTATTTCCCTCCCAAAAAAAAAAAAAAAAAAAGTCGTATAAACCCCAAATGATCACTTCCCCTTTCTTAGACCTGAAAACAGCTCCATGAATTCTAATGCTAAAATTAATATACATTTAGATTTTATGTCCTAAAAAATAAAAATAAAAATAAAAATAAAAATGGGATAAATGTGGAAATTGGTAATAATTTTTTTTTTTCTACAAAGATGATTTTGTGTTTCTGAAATTGATTAATATTCTGTACTTAGCAAAGATGCTCTACATGATCTTTTCAAAAAATTCAAAAACCTTTATTTGTATTTATAATCCAAACACTATGTCTTACTCTTGAAATTATTTAAAACTGGAATCTTTCTTTAATTTAATGGATCACACTTATTAGGGAATATAAATTGAATAAATAATCTAGACCAACTTTTTTATTTTACCAGATATCTAGCACTAACTTATAAAATCTAATTTTTCTTAAGTTTTTGAAATAGCTACGTACAATAATTATTTTTAAATAAATTTAGAATCGATTTTATGAATTATTTTTATCGCTTCATTTAATTCTTTGTTAGATTTAACGAAAGATTTAAAGCAACTACATCAACTATCACGGGGCCATAATAAATTTGGTCTAACCCTCTCTTTTTTGACATGTTCTACTAAAATCGTGTCATCGAATAATTAATATATATAATATAATGTTCCAAAATGTAAAATCCATAATTAAAATAGGGCTTCAAATTAAGGTAATTTAGGATTTTTCAGAAGGATCTGTACCCATAATTAAAAATCAGTGATTTTTTCATTATTAATGGCATATTCCTTTTGAACAATATATTGCATTACTGTTGTCTCTGATATAAATTTTTGTTGTCATTCAGGCTGTCAGAGCATCTAATTACTTAGTATATAATATGATCTAAGCAAAAATTAATAAAAAGAGGTTTTATACGCCACGCATGCATAGACGTTCTTAATATAAAAAGCACCTGTTGATATATATATATATATAAAATTAGGTCTTATTTAAATGAAAAGAAATTTAAATAAAAAATAAAAAAAGGCTCAATTCTTGTGAATTAAAATTAATTAATTTAACAGCATTATTTATATACAAAGCGATGAGAATGGTGGAATCCGTCAAGAAAAAAAGATGTTATGATATCACTTGGTTTCGAATTTTAAGACGGTTTATAGTTTATTATATTTAAAAAAATAA
The DNA here is from genome assembly GCA_030279155.1 of Forsythia viridissima. Taxonomy (NCBI): domain Eukaryota; kingdom Viridiplantae; phylum Streptophyta; class Magnoliopsida; order Lamiales; family Oleaceae; genus Forsythia; species Forsythia viridissima. Next base: position 26,012,040 of record CM059033.1, read on the forward strand.
TAATTGTTTCTTGACTACAAAAGATTTTCTTTAGTGAACCTGTGACACTGGTTTAACTTAATTTGATTTTAGAAAAGAAAAGAAAAGAAATTATGGAAGTACTCAATTAAATTAGTGTGTTTGGTTCTACTTAAAAGTTTTTTTAAACCCATGTCACACCTTCTTTTAAATTATTTCTTTCCTTTTCTCAATTATTAATTAAAAAAATTTGGTATCCCTACTTCTTGGAGTGTTTTTGAAGTACTCAATTAATTTAGTTTGTTTTAAAAATGTAATTAAGTATTGTTAGTACAAAAGAAAATTTCTAAAAAAATCATATATATTAAAAAAATAAAAGTACAAAAGCACAGCCAAACATGACACCATGTAAATGTAACATATATATATAAATCCTGTCCATTCTTTACAAATAATATGACCAAATTAATCACACAAATATAGAATTAATTTCAGAAAAACATGATTATTACTATAAAAATAAAAAAATCTCTTAACTATGATATTTCCACGTGTTAATTAATTAAATAAAAAAATAAAAAGTTTGATAACACTCATTAGTGTAAATTATAGAGCATGTACACAAGGATTCATAATTATTGGTTAAACACAAAACTTAAGTTGTCTAGTAGTATAAAGGAATTCCACCAATCAAGATTCCACTAATCTAAACCCACATACGACATACCCCTATAAATATACAATTAAACATCCTTAGTTTCCTCAAAATATATGTTCTTGTCACATATTAGAAACTATACACACAACCCTACCCTAGCTAGTGACCTTCATCAATGGCTTCTCTAGCATTTTCTGCCTCCAATTCTTATAGTTTTTCGACGAAAATAAGGACTCGTGATGGTTCTTATGATAGTTCAAAGGATGAAAAATCCATTTTTGACAAAATTAAGTATTCAACTAGGAGTAAAAACAACAATCTGGGGTTAACTATTATGAATGTTACCACCAGACCTCAGCCTACAGTTGTTCCTCCGTCGCCAGAAAAGTTCGTCGGAAACAATAGCAAGCTTGCAGCATGGAGTAGTGTAAGGCAGGAGCGGTGGCAAGGAGAGCTTAGTGTTCAAGGAGAAATACCACTGTGGCTGGTATGTGTCTCTGCTTGTGTTTATACATAATATACACCTACACACACACACACACTCTCTCTCTCTCTCTCTCTCTGAGACAATTCAGTGTCATAACCATTGATTATTTTCTAGTAATTATTTCTATTGAATCTATCTAACAGCACGTTGCTCGAAAATGGGTTTCTTCAAATTCACATATCTATCCTCTCCCAGAGAAAAAAATGAAGGCAACTCAAAAACTAAATCGATTTATTTTCTTAAGAAGTATCGTTCGTACTAATTGATTATACTTATGTAATCACGTAATCATTATTTTTTATTTTTTTTGTAATTGTTGTGGCCGCGTAAATAGTTTTATTCTCTTTGTAATTCATAGACATGATCGGGTTGAATTATTATACAAATCTTTTTCATTTTAGTTTCTAATAAGTTCAGTTTTTCAGTGTCTTCATTATCATTTACATGTGTAATACTCTTTCTCAAGCTCCAAGAAAGATTTGCCAATGAATATCAACATTTATAGAATAAACTTGTCAGGAATATTGTAATTAGTATAATATTTAAATATGTTTTCATCAGCAAATCATACCAGATAAAATTTAAATAATTCATGTCTCTGATTAGTACAGACGGAGTAGGTGAATTAAGGAGTCTCATTCCAAATATATTATTTAATGCATAATTAATTTCATAATTAATTATTCTGTGATATTTAGTAGCCCTATAACAATAATTAATGTAGCTTTGATAATTGACAAATTTTTTATTGAGAACTTTTGTTATGGTCGAAGTGAAATAAAGCCGGCACAAAGTTTGTTGTTTAAAACGTCTTTTTTTAGACTAAAAAATTAATTTTAGCCTTATATATGAAGAGAAGGCATTCACCGTCCCGTTCCCCTTTCTTACTTGAGACTCTAGGAGGTCAATGGAACCTCGAGAGCAACTCGGGAACTCATAAGTAGCATCAAGAAATAGATATAAGAGTATATATTGAGATTTTAAAAAAATAATAATAATAAGACCGAGAGTTGCATAATTTTGATAAGTGAGGTTCTCCGCCGGATACTAACCACTCGATAATTTTGTGCAGAATGGAACATACCTTAGGAACGGTCCAGGTCTTTGGCATATCGGAGATTACGGTTTCCGGCACCTGTTTGACGGCTACGCAACAATAGTCCGGCTGCACTTTGAAAACGGCGGTCTCGTGATGGGACACCGGCAAATCGAATCGGAGGCATACAAGGCAGCCAAGAAGAATAAAAAGCTTTGCTATAGAGAATTTTCTGAAGTGCCTAAAGCTGACAATTTCCTATCCTACATTGGTGATCTAGCCAACTTATTCTCCGGGGCATCGTTGACAGATAACGCCAACACCGGCGTTGTTCAACTCGCCGACGGCAGGGTTGTTTGTCTAACAGAAACAATCAAAGGGTCAATTGTTATTGATCCAAACACTTTAGACACAATAGGAAAGTTTGAGTACAGTGACTCATTAGGGGGCCTAATACATTCTGCTCATCCAATTGTGACAGACACAGAATTTTTAACGTTGTTGCCAGATTTGATATATCCTGGATACTTGGTTGTAAGAATGGAACCAGGCACAAATGAGAGGAAGATTATTGGCAGGGTTGGATGTAGGGGTGGACCTTCCCCTGGTTGGGTGCATTCTTTTCCGGTGACTGAGCATTATGTAGTTGTGCCAGAAATGCCACTGAGATATTGTGCACAAAATCTGCTAAAAGCTGAGCCCACACCACTGTACAAGTTCGAGTGGCACCCTGAATCTAAAGGCTTCGTGCATGTTATGTGTAAAGCTAGTGGCAAGATTGTAAGTCTCTCTCTCTCTCTCTCTCTCTCACAATATGTGTCGAGATTTTTGTTTTTCATGCTCAATGCGAGAACTATGTCGACTAATTTATCATTACGATGTAATCATCCTGTGCGTCCTAATATGAAGTTCCCGAGACTTAATACATATATGGAATACCCAATATACTCTTAAAATATTTGCAGTCAAAAGGATGAGTGAGAGTTTGACAGAACTTGATTCATTTTCGTTGTGTTTTGAATGATATAGAGTCGAGTAGATAGAAATTAACATGAAATGTTACCAATAATTAAAGATTTTTCAGTATATATATGCTGTTATCAACCATATGGAAGGGTGAAAACGGATTTATGTACAAGGCTTTAGTTGTTTTTGCATTAACTTAGGGATTATAGAGGTTTATTTATTAATCTAAAAACAAATATTTTCTTGAATTCAAAGGTGGCAAGTGTAGAAGTTCCTTTGTTCGTGACATTTCACTTCATCAACGCATACGAGGAGAAAGATGAGGATGGAAGGGTAACGGCCATCATCGCCGATTGTTGTGAACATAATGCCGACACGACGATCCTGGAAAAGCTCAGGCTACAAAATCTCCGATCTTTCTCCGGTGAAGATGTCTTACCAGATGCAAGGTATAATTTTGTGTAACTGAACTCATCGTTAATTAGAGAGTGCTCTCTAAATTTAAATTTAAAAGTGAGCCAAATTTATGCTTAATAACTTACTTATTTTCAATTTCAACCCATGAAAATAACTACAAGTAAAGCCAAACATATTTGAACAGTATAAATGATAAAATATTAAACAACATGACTTGTTGGATCCTTTTATTAGTGCAGGCTTATATTGTTGTTAAACATCTATTTGATCCACTAATTAATAAGGTTTTTTATGTTTTGGAATTGTCCCCCACTTTGAATGTATCCAATTATGTTCTGTGTTGAAAAAGAAAAAGGGTACCTACACCTACTGGTAGCCATTAATTACTTCTCTGCATGCATGGATTAATTTGAAAAAATTATAAGGGCTGTTTGTATTTAGTCAAAATACCTAGGATCATAGTCATAAATCCTACGTTAAAAGAATCGAAACCTTAAAATTTTCAAAGATGTTTGATAGGGTTCCCTTAAAATTTTCAAAGATGTTTGATAGGGTTCCATTTATGCATTTGCAACTTGCACGAACAGAATATTCTTCTTCTTTCTTCCATCATTGACGAAAAAAATATCAGTAAGGTTTGCGACTTATCGAGGCTTGAGAGTCGCATATCTGCTCATGCGTCATATTAAGAGCTTGTTTGGTATCCATTTTTTGCCAAAAAATGCATTTTTTCCAGCCACTTTATTTGACTTTTCAAAATAAATGTGGCTGAAATGACCAAATTATCCTTTATCAAAATTGTTACATATTTCAAATGAAAGACAATTTGGTCATTTCAGCCAAATTTGCTTTGAAAAGTCAAATAAAGTGGCTGGAAAAAATGCATTTTTTGGCAAAAAATGGATACCAAACAAGCTCTAACACTCTTCTTATAATTGGTCGATAAATGAGATATAGTGTTAACCATGTATGAAATTGTACAAAAGAAGTAAAATTACCGACAAGTACTGGGTCGACTCGTGTGTACAGGGTTGGTCGATTCAGAATACCGATGGACGGGAGTCCATATGGGAAGTTAGAAGCAGCATTGGAACCAGATGAACATGGAAGAGGAATGGACATGTGCAGCATCAATCCTGCTAATTTGGGAAAGAAATACAGATATGCCTATGCTTGTGGCGCTCAACGCCCTTGCAACTTCCCAAACACCCTCACCAAGGTAAACTCAATTTTATTTTACGACACATTTGACGTGTTGAAGTCAACTGGCATGTCTTTTTTCTTATTCCTGTTAGTGTGTGTGTCTATATTATTGCTTAGGCCGAACAATGTATTTACTAAAGGAATATGAATTGCCAATTGTTTTGCAGGTTGATCTATTTGAGAAGAAGGCAAAGAACTGGTACGACGAGGGCTCTGTACCCTCCGAACCATTTTTTGTGCCTCGTCCTGGTGCAACCGAGGAAGATGACGGTAAGCAAACAACAAAACTCTCAATTTTCCATCTCTTGACAAAGTTACCAGATACTACTATTAGGTGATTAAATGGATACATGTTTGATCGCATGCTCAACAAAACAGTATTAACAAAACAAAAAAGTTAAAATCTTGTTTACGTAACAAACATGTCTTTACTATAAGTATTCCACCGATTTCAATCTGAGTCCAGCATAAAAGTACATATGAAAATTCTAGCTAATAAAAGAGTTTCAAAAGAATCCAACCAGCCAATCATGGAAATGGTGCTAAAACACTTGTTACATATTTCATACGCACGAATAGGCAAGACAAGACAATTATTTCTCTTAAGCCTCGATCTACAGTACGGGCATTCATCTCCATAGCCCCTTTTCTTTAGCAGTACAGGGTCTTCCAAGGAAGAATCCTGTCTAATCCCATTCAGTAATGAAAACTATGTATTGCAGTAGTCATTTTCTACAATCCCTTCACATTTTGCAGTTTCCTTTTTCGACATTTCTAAAGTCATGTTCAAGGGCTGTATGTTCGGCCAAGTCCTAACGAGTATACATTTCACACACAGGGGTAGTTATCTCAATGATTAGCGACAAAAATGGCGAAGGATATGCACTACTACTCGACGGATCCACATTCGAAGAAATTGCCAGAGCAAAATTCCCTTATGGCCTTCCATACGGACTACATGGATGTTGGGTTCCAAAGGCTTAAACTTGAAGAATATTTCAATATACAGTTGATATAGATGATATTTGTAAGATAAAAATGTTTGTGTAGTGATTATTAGTATGATAAGTTGTTTTAGTAAATGCATTTTAGCATTTTGTTGTGTATGCAACATACCAGAACTATGTTGTATGTAAAGTTCAGGTCATCTTACCAATGAAGAAGTTTTTAGTGTTACGGATTAAGCCTACTCCCAAACCCAAGGTGAGACCATTAGTGATCAAATCAGATAACAGAAATACACACATAGAAACAAATATATTTATAGTAGTTCAAACTCAATGTGAGAGCTACGTCCACTAACCATTCACTGCTGCAGATGTTTCATTATAATGAGAGGGGATTATAAGGTTTTCTTCCTCGCACCTCTCTATCTAATCTAACAGAAAAAAGCCCTATTTATATAGTGTAGGAAACAAGGGCGACCTAATACAAATATGAAAGCTCATGTTCATGGTCATAAGTGAACATTATAATTAGGCTCTACGTAATCCAACAGTTAGCATGTCATATCTCTCAGAGTTTGAAAAGGGGGAAGAAAAATAGACAAGCATCTAGATTTCATTATCAAACAAAGAAACTGTAGTTCAATTTTCAACAAGCCAAAAGAAGAGAGTGATACATATCTCCTAAAACAATGAGCAATTTTTCTGTTCTTTGATGCTGTATTCATCAAATTAACGAGAGTAAATAAATTGTTTCCCGGGATAAAGAATGGTAAGAGGACACCTGAAGTCGGAAAACTTTTGATGAGACGCAATTCAGATTCCTCCTATCAAGTATAAAGGCTTAGGCCAGAGAGCAAAGCCACGTACAAATCTAATGGCCCCAAAACCTCAGTTTGAATGCTGAGCAGCTGAGAAGGCAAAAATAAGCATTGATCTGACAAATCCACTACGGTAATATTACTTTTGATCCGTATATACAGCATCAACATCATCGAGCTCGAGTAATTTGGACATCAATTCCTTGTTCAAGTCCATGGCCTCATCATCAACCTACAACCATAATCATTGCTATCGTTAAACCAAACATGATGTAAGGACATAATTCCTCAAATGATGATGTTACATCGGACTAATAATTATCTTCAGAATGAACACCTAGAATTCCATTGAAGGAGATAATTTTGTCTACAAATTCTTTGTTTGTGTACACAGACCACCTTATTTGTAGATTGCTATCATAACTTCATGACACTAATGAACTCGCTTTTAATTAGCTCAAAATTTCCAAGTAGATGGTACATGAGAACAGGCAAAAGAAAATAAAGGGAACAAAAACCTGTCTGCTATATTGGCCTACCTCAATAAGAGTAAAAGGAAGAAGCTCAAATCCGTTGTCAGGTTCAAATGTTATTCCTTCCTCACGTAGTTTCGCTAAAACGGTGGGGTAGTTGTCTGATGAACTTACGATTTTAAAATATCTATTTGACAAGAATCAAGCAGAAGTTAAAAAAATCTGAAAAAATCTACAGGAGCATCATCTTCAACAGGATATTCAATAAAGCAAGAGAAAATGTAACCTTCCAAATAAATATATATGGGGTTAATTTCACTTAAAGTTCAAAATTTACAACGCTGGTCACTAAAGTATATAACCCTTTCTCCAACAGTCACTCCGTTGAGTTCTCAATCTGAAATGACAATCCCTGTACTTTATGCAATATTCACTTCAGTCCCTATATTTTCAATTATCTTTTAATAAGTCCTCCAAAAATTGCATCTTAAGTCCTTAATCTTTGTACATTTTTACACTTTGATTTCCAAATTTTCAATTATCTTTCAGTTAAGTCCTCCAAAACTGTAACTTAGGTCCTCCAACTTTTACATCTTTACAATTTGGTCCTCCAATTTTTTACATCTTTACACTTTAGTCCTCCAAATCCTTATTTTAGTAGCCAAAATAAATGCAATTTTAGTGGCCAAAATAAATGCACTTTCAATTAAATCCTTGATTTTACACTCGGGTTTTCACCTAAACGAACAAAATAACATAATTAAAAAATAAACTACTTGACAAAACTCATAAATATCCATTTTTAGTGGCCAAAATAAGTGCAAAATCTACACTTATCACTTAGAGTTGACAAAAATTGACAAAAAGTACATTTGAACAAAAAGATAATAAAACCGCACTTATCACTTAGAGTTGACAAATATAGACAAAAATATATTTTTTTGCCCAAAAAGTACATTGACAAAACCAGCACTTATCACTTTTAGTGACCTCTTTTGCCGACAAACAGTACATTTCATTCTCTTCTTGCCATTACCTCTTCTACCAGTCTTCTTCTCGCCATTATTTTTTGTCCAAATGTACTTTTTCTCAGTGTAATATATTTTTGTTAACTTTAAGTGATAAGTGTGGGTTTTACATTTATTTTTGCCACTAAAAGTAGATATTTGTGAATTCTGTCAAGTAATTTATTATTTAATTATATTATTTTGTTTCTTTATGTGAAAACTCGAGTCTAAAGTCAAAAATTTACTTGAAAATGTACTTATTTTGGCTACTAAAATCAATTATTTGGAAGACCAAAATGTAAAGATGTAAAAAATTGAAGAATTTAAGCTGTAATTTTTGAAGACTTAACTGAAAGATAATTGAAAATTTGGAGACCAAAGTGTAAAGATGTAAAAAGATTAAAGACCTAATATGTAATTTATGGAGGACTTAACTAAAAGATAATTAAAAATATAAGAACTGAAGTAAACATTACATAAAGTACAGGAACTACCATATAATAAATAACGGTATATTGTGTGTCACGTCAGTACTTAATAGCGCCATATCACCATTTCAGGTTGGAAACATAACGGAGTGACCGTTTGAGAAAGGGTTATATACTTTAGCAAACAGTGTTGCAACTTTTGAACTTCAGTGACCGTTTTTAAATTTTAAGTTAATTTCATTGACCATTAGTGAAATTAACTCAACTTATCTGACATGCATGTGCAAGATGGTACATATCTAGCATTTTACAAGATCTGGCATATTACACATTTTTGGTGCACCGTTCAAAATTTTGAACCTTACATTTGAAGCATGACTACCAAATTATGGACACGAGACTCTTCCGAGCATAAATTACCCATGTCTGGGATATTCTACCATAAAACAGAGTGCAGTTAAAATTTTATTATCTTACTAACCAAATGTAATTTTATAGCAGATTCATGTAAAACACAAACACAAAGGGATCAAGACAACTGAATACTATGAGGAGCGTTGATAACATACATACAAAGGAACAATATCTTGTACCTTTCATTTATGTCTTCCTCGGGATCATCTTCATCCGATGAGGGTTCAATGACATCATCAGCTCCAGCATCCAAAGCAACAGCAAGAACGTGATCTCTTTCAGCATCTGCAACTTTTATATTTACAACCCGAGCACGTTTAAATTTGAAAATGATGGATCCAGGATCTGCCATTTTTCCCCCACAGTCCTTCACTACCTCCCTAACAGCTGCCACTGATCTGTTTATTTTATCAGTTAACACCTCAATTATTATGCCAACTCCACCATAGCCATAGACCTAAATATGCAAAAAATCAATCATTTTGAGATATGTGCAACATTGTCAATAAGGTGAATTGTGATGACATTAAGGGAAAACTGCACTGTGGTCCCCAATCTATTGCACGAGTGTGAAGTTGGTCTCCAACCTTTAAAAATGAGCAAGTTGGTTTTCAACCTCTCATTATTGTTCAGAATCAATCCTTGATGACAGAAACTGCTCAAATCTCTGTTATACCTACATGTGTCCAACTTTACGAAACTATATTTTGTATGCCAACTTGGGCCGGGTGCCCATAAATTTGAAGTGAGATATGTTTCCACAAGAGCCACATGATAATTTAACAGAAACTTGAAAGCTTTCTATCATTAGAGACTAATTTTGCAACTATGAAGTTGAAGACCAACTAGCTCCTTCATAAAGGTTAAAGGCCAACTTGCTACTCGAGCAATAGGTCTCAGTGACGCTGCAATTTTTCCTCGTGTTAATGAGAACAGATATTGCAGATTATATGGCCACTACCTCGTATACTTTCTCAATGTAAGCTTCCTGTCCCTTCTCGGAAGCTCTCTTGATGTTGCGCTCTATGATTTCCTTAGGTACATCAAGCTCCTTAGCTTTCTCAAACAATGCAGCAAGAGCTGTATTTGATACTGGACTGGCACCACCTTTCTTGACCCTAAGACATTCACATAGAATAATCAGGATCTTGGTATCATTTTAAAAATTTAAGCTGGTTCCGCATACCAAAAAAAAAAATGATAAGAGAAGCAAAATCCTGAATGAAGAAAGGTGTTGGCCTCGAAAATGGAAACTGGTGGTAAATGGTCCACTGGAAAGCCTAAAGGGTGTAAAACGGAAGGCAAGACCCTTGTTTTGAGTGCAAATGGACCCCACCAGTGTAACCAATGTTCCGGCCAGACATCAATGTAACCCACCACCAGTCTCAAACCCACTACTGCCCCAAACAGTCTGTTAAAACACAACTCCCCCGCCCCACATTAAAAGAAAACCTGAGATTTCGTTTGATTCTGAGTGCTCACCACATTTGTTATGGTGCCTTAATGAATGCAATTTTGTGTGTTTCTATAATGTTGGGTTGTGTATCTTCTGGATCCTTCCAAACATGAGCTAGGAATTATAATTTCTATCCTATCACATTGTGGAAATGTTGTAGAAACTTACGCAGACACGACTTCCTTCCCAATTTTTGAATACAGCTTTGTCTTCTTAGCATCTTGGGCAGTCTGCATGTAAGATGAATTTCTAAAACATTAAACTCGATAATCAAAAGAAACTCGTCTTTGAAATTTCCCCGCAGAAGCTTATAAAACAGATGATCAAAAGATTGTACCAATCAAATACCAACTGACGCATCAAGTTTCTCGATTTTCTGTCGATAGACAGACTTATAGTCATTGTCACAAACTCAATTAAATGTGGAACAACAGATTAAACATTGAGATACCAGACAAGGATTACACCATAGAATATGATATACAGTTGCCAGATCTACCCAATAAGATGCCTATTAATTTGATGTTATCTTTACTTGAACAAGGCTAATTTAAAGGAGACTACAACATTCAGTCTGATCAAATTAATTTATTTTTTAAAAAAATTGAGCATAGAAAATTGTGATACCAATCCTGCTACATCATTCACCAAAATGCTCTACAAAAATCCTAAAAAATACATGTCGTCAGCATTGCATTTAAAAGAAACATATCAACAAGAGCCAGAGCTCTTCCGACAATCCTAATAACACAAACACAAACCATAAAAACATACATACTTCAATCCTACCAAACTAAATGCCGACCAATATATTGTGAAAAGCAACATTTTTCAATGCTTTTTTCAATAAAAACTTCTTTTCAAATATATATTTCCAACTTCCACACAGTTTGTAGCTCCTTTAAACCTCATTTTAAATCAAATAACTTGATAACAAAAATTGCAACAAAAAAAGTAATAATAAGTTGCATTCAACATCTGTGCCATGTGACTACCTTTCTTCCTGCAATTTTGCAGGAACGTCTACCCATACATAGAGGAGGGAAAGTCGAAATTTGTCTATTGGAATTGACAGGATGATGCTCATATACTGAGACCCATATGCCAGAAGATGAGTAGCACGAAGAAGATTGTAGCTTTCTACTTAAACAACATGTTCCTGAACAAAAATTCAAAACAAAATTCAATAGAATCAAATCCCAACTCTTCAATCAAAAACTGTAGCTTTCTACTTAACAAAAATGTTCCTGAACAAAAATCCAATCAAATTCTCTACAATCAAATCCCAGCACTCCAATCAAAAATTGAAGCTTTCTACTTAAACGACATGTTCCTGAACAAAAAATCAAAACAAAGCTCTCTATAATTAAATCCCAACTCTCCAATCAAAAATTGTAGCTTTCTATATAACATACATGTTCCTGAATAAAAATTCAAAATAAAACTCTCTATAATCAAATCCCAACTCTCCAATCAACAAGAACTCATGATCTTACTCATAAATACCATTGCGTGTATTTTGTGTGTACAATGGAAATCCAAATTATAATCTATAAATAAAAGTCACAATTTTTCACATAAAAATCCAATCTTTAATATGTGTGTATTTCATATATCTGTATATGAAAAGAGAGGGAAAGAAGAGGGTTTACTGTGAAGAGTGAATGAGTTTGGGGGTTTAAGAGAAACCCCAATTGAGAATCTGAAGAGTAATGAACCAAATGCTCTGATTGTTGAAGATGAAGGAGACACCATTTTCACTTTATTCTTGTTTTCTTGAATGGGTCTATCTCTTTTCCCTTCAACAGATTCTTGGGAAACTGAACTGTGTTCTCGTTTGTGCAGCCTATTTTCTTTTTCTTTTTCCTCCAATTTTTAAGTTTCAGAGGTCAATAAGTCAATTTGCTCATAAGTAAATTTTTAAAAAATATATATTTAGTTGTGATTTAAATTTTCCTTATATATAAAAAATATTATCATAACAGCGCAAGCTTAAAAGGGCAATAAGTTACTTTTTTGACATGTATATTTGAAGAAAATGTACACAAAAGTAAATTAATTGTAAAAATTTGATTTTGTATAAAAAGTTAATAAAAATTTGAGTCAAACTTAACCATTAATTTTAATCCCCACAATTTTTATTAATTTTTTCAACTACATATTTCATCAAAATTTATCAAAATTTACTAAAAAATTAATTTTTAATAAAATTAAACAAACACTAAATAAGTAAATAGAAGCAAATTAAAATTATACACAAGTAAAATTAATTGCTCTTGGTCAAAAAAGAGCGTTGAGACGATTAAAATCATGTCAATAACTAATTTTTATTACATTTCTTAATATTTTGACTTTTAATAGTTTCAGTTTGTTTTCGAGTTGAGATCTTATCCATAACGAATATGGGTCAAAATTTTAAGTTGAATCGAGAATTCAGCTCTTAATTTGAGTCAAGTAACTAAAAAAATAAAAAGGGTGGTTATATTAGTATTGTTTATTTGTTGTACTACATTTTAATTCTCAATTTTTGTTCACTGTAGTGTGAATATAATAACTCAAATAAAAATTATTTCTCTATACAAGTCTCAATCCATATGGAGAGGAAATCCATCTTTTAACTAAATATTGTTGATAATGTATAATACGTTTGTGAAAGGGTGCGTGAATGAAAGGGTGCGTGAATGAAGAGACATCTACGAGTGATTGCAACATTTGTGAAATGGTGTATGAATGTAAAGACACTTATGAGTAGTAGTAACTTTTGTAAAATGGGGTATAAATGGTTGTAATCTTTGTGAAAAATGTATGTGATTCTATTAATAAAAATAAAATCAACATTAAACTTTTGATGGACATGAAAAATCATACTTGTATTCTCATTCAATTCTTCTATAGTTTTCTTGCATAATTTACTATTTGCTTTCAAATTCTACTTTATATTCTATAAATCTGAAAATTATAAGTTTCTTGTATCGGTTTATCGATTCTAAATGTTTGGATTAGTTGTCGTCAATGTACTAATTAAACGCCAACAAACAATAAATTCTATTATATTGCATCTTGGAGGCTTATTTGATTCCTCGTATGCACAATTTGTAAGAGACAAATATAATCTTAAGAACAGCTATCACGTATCTTGAAATTTTGCGGAGTTATCATCTTCTCATTATTACAATAGTGTACTTTCTTCAATACTTATTTCATCCTGTGTTAAAATATAATTACTCAAATAAAAATAAAAATTATTTCAACTACATATTTCAACCCCATGTTTAAATTATATATGTAAAATTATTTATTTACCATGGAACCATGAATAGTCATCATTATTTTTTGCCATGGAAAAGAGGAAATCCTTATTTTACAAAATTGCTTGCTAATTATTCTCTCTCTCTCTCTCTCTCTCTCTTCAAAAGATTAAATTCATTATATATATATATATACACACATGTATTTTACAAATGAATTTTAGTATTTTAATTCTAAATTGCACAAATTTCTGCTATCAGTAATCTTTAATGCCCTAATCACTGCAGTGGTCATCACCCTCCACCATGTCATCTTCCCTAATATAAGCTGAGAGATTCAAATACTTTTCTTGATTTTCTCTCTCTCTCCACCGTGCACGGCAGAGCACGCAGGTGGCGGATTTTCTCCGGCCGCCACTTCTCTTCCATGCCAAGAAGCACTCCTCATGAATTATATTTCTGCAAGTCCCACAAGCCACCACCTTGTCCTCTTTTCCCATTTCTTCCAAACAAACTGGACAAATACTCCCATCTTCCACCACCACCGGTGGCCGGGAATAGCTCCGCCGGGCCTTAAAAAATAGCCGGTGAAACCTCTCGCAGAGGGTGGCACTGGTTAAGGCTTCAGTTAAAGTAGGCAAATTGAGTAGGCGATTTAGTTGGCATGGCCGGAGAGTCCTCCTCCAGAGGCAAGAATCGTCAAGTCGAACACCCAATACGCGGATTAGAACGAATAAAATGTGCTTGCAAGGAGTGGTGCGATCAGGGCAAGTACATGATGGGGTGGCGCATAAGTTCACAGTATAAACGTTTCCTGTTGAACCTAATACAAAAAACATGGAATCTGACCTATGGAGGAGGCGGAGCCGGTGGCGGAGGGCTCGGATTATGCAGTCCGCTAAGGGTTGCGTGCGGTGGTGCAGCCGGAGGTGGTCGAGTGGGGAGGAAGTGGATGCAAGGGTTTCCATTTTTGGAAGGAAAAGTAGTTAAATGACAGTTGAGAGTTATTGAGAAAATAGAGCTATATGATATCCAGTTGAAAATGTGGTTGAAATTCTTTTGGACAGTTTAGAGGGACACGTGAGGGATAGTGTAATTTGGAACATTCCTATAATGGTTGTGCTTAAGGCACGTCATAGGTTATGAACTTGGCTACAATATTTACTTGTCGACGGACACCAAACGTTTATTATTAGTTTGAGAAAAGAGCGTGTTTTGCACTACTTAAAAGTTATTTTTTGTAATTAAACGCTTTCTATCTACTTTCCCTTAAAAAGTCAGGTTAATGATCCCTTTTCGATTCTCTCGTCCAGTTTCACGAGAAGTAAATTCAATAAATTGTATTTTAACCTATCATCAAAAGACTAGTCCTCACGAGGCTACTGTCATTGTTAAATGCTCCACCACGAAGCAAGCTCTTCTGCATACAATAAATGTAGAAGTGGCTTACGAAGTTAGAGAAAGAAACAATTAGATAATTGGATACCTGACTATAAAGTTTTGACAAAATAAGTAAGTTTGACAAATTTACTTTAAACACGTTGGGATGATAATCGCTGGAGAGTAGGTAGGATATGAGAATAAGGTGAGGAGATTGTATAAAATATGAGAGTTGTTGACTTTCTAAAATGGATGTTAATAGGATTCTCACGTCTCCTCTGTTTATGTGTATTTTATCAACACACTTAGCATATGTTTGGTAGTGCTGAAATTATATTTTAAGTGTTTATATTATAAGTTGTAGGTGAATATGTAGATAAAAAGTGAGTTCTAAGTTGTGAGTCCTGTGAAATGTGTAGATAAAAAATATGTTTGACCAGTTTGACCTGTTAAAATTATAATTTAAACAATGTCATACATGGACTTAGATGGCCACGTCTACTTGTGGATCACGGTGGTAAACTATGAAGGAAGTAGGATAGACATTTGAGTATGGAAGAGACACGTAACGGTTGAGGAAGTAGCTTGAGGCCTCTAAACCATAGATTCCCTAAGTTGGTTGAAGAACACTTAAGTTAATCATTAGGAAAGATTTGTTTAATGTTGACATAGCTTTTGGCATTTATAGGCAAATTCAATTGGTTAGTCCCCTTTGATGTGTGACAAGTAGTGCAATCTAAAAGATTCTTGTATCACATTCTATGTGTCATATCAGTGATTCAATGAAAATGTCATTTCAGCCACATACTATGGACTATGACCGTGACAAGCCGTATTGACAAACTGTCTCTCAGTCTTTTCAAGTATGATCCATAAAGAGTCAGAAGAGGCTTGTTTAACACACCACTAGGGGTCGATCTTGACTGTCTCGGCCTTCCAATGTCCTCGGAATTAAAGGAATAGCCTCGGTGGTGATGTCATCGCCTCTACTATGAATTTTTTACTTTGACCAGCCTATGTGGAGTGCTACGTGGTACTGAAGTGTAACAAGTGTATTATTCGAATATAAATAAAAATGAGATTAAGGATTTGTTTGATTTTACTTAAAATTTTGCTAAAAAATTGAAGTTAACAATTAATTGCAACCACACATTTTATTAATTTTTATCAAAATTTACTAAAATATTGATTTTTAACAAAATCAAACAGGTACTAACTTGCAGTATTAAGTGGAAACAAATTTAAAAAGGACTTGGACAAAAGTTAGAGATTAATTCGTTCATTTTTAAAGGTAGAAAACTAACTTGCTACTAGAGTAATAGATTTGTGACCAATTGAGAAGATTTCTCAAAAGCCCAACAGCAAAATTGTTAAAGTACAACGTTGTAAGCATAACGTTCCAACACTTACAACTTCTAAAACCTAACCAAAACCCTAATTCTATCCTTGAAAACACTGCAATCAACAATGGCTTCTCGATACAGAGCACTCTCCAGACCCGCGGTTAATCTTCTCAAATCCGCAATTTCAAAGCCTTCAATCAATCCCGGATGCTCTGTTCAATCCTCACGCTCATCGCCGTCTCTTTTCTCAAGGTTGTTTTTTTGTTTTCCTTCAAAACGCCAAATACATTCCTTTTCAAGACCCTTTTTTATTTTTCAATCAAGATTCAGTTTTGAACATTTTATTTGTTTCAGGCCGTTATCTCACATGGGTTTTTTGACATTTAATTATGAGTCCCGAATTGGGTTTATTTAAAATTCAAAGAACCATTAAGTGGAATGGTTTTATTTCAAAATACTAAACACAAATCATCGTCAATTGAATGCTCTTTCGTGTTCTTAGCACAAGATTTGATTTTGATTTTGAATTGTAATTTTCAGGGTCGAAATGCTAAATACAGTCTCTCCGGAATTCAAGACTCTTTTATATTTTCGAATCCATATTTGATTTTTTTTACTTCTGCATTTTGAATTTTAGGCCATTAGCTCAAATAGGTGCATTCCAGTCTCTGCTACCTCTCCACTCAGCGGTCTCCTCTGCACGGCTTACCTCGTGCCTTGGGACCGACACCAAAGGCTGCAGGTCGCTGTCTCAGGGTATGCTCTGCAGTGCCAACCCTGGAGTTTGATAAATTTTGTAATGTTTCTGTAAGCATACCACTTTTATCTTTCATAGCTCTTGCCAAGTTGGTGTATTTATGTGTTTCTCTTGTTTTTTTGGGGTAAATTCTTGTGTTCCTTTGTTTACATGATAGTTATGTGGGATGGATACAGGAAATTGAAATGAACATGTTTGGCTGTGCTTAATAAGGCTTCTCTAGAAAGTAAGTCTATAAAATTAAGTTTTGTTAATAAAAAAATTAACTTTGATAATCATGTTTTTATGCGAAAGAAGTAACTTAAAAGTAAGTTTGGCTTACTTCTTATGAGCCGTGTTTGTGCATAGAATATATTGATAGGTAATTTTCTAGTCAACTAAATTGAAACATCGAGCAATAAAATAAAGTATGTCGTGTGGTGACATGTATGTGGAGAGTGAATGGATAATATACATCATTCCAGAATCCATAATGGGAAAGCGCGTGGTGTGGGTGTAGTGCTCTTTTTTCTGCATTGTGGTATATTTTGACTCCTTGGTGACAGGAGTTTTGGTTGTGTGGGTGCTTGGATGCTCACATTGTCACCTATATTCGTCGCCTGCGCCATATATGATCGATCATGATAATTTTGTTGAAAGTTTTAACTTTATAGCAGTTTGATAACTTGTGTTACAGATTCCAGATATCCATATCGTCAAACTATCTTGTTTTGAAATAAATGTCTAGGTTTGACACAGCGCGATAATAATGTGAACATATTATTTCTGTTTCTTTCTTTTTTGCATATTTTGAGGTTATCAGGTAAAATAGTAATCAGGTGTAAAATGTCAATTGTGCATATACAAGAAAAAAGGAAAATTGGTAATTATGTCGGGAGCTGGCTTTCAAGCATATTTTTTTTGGAAGTTTAGGTTTTTGGATGTGGGTATTCTTTTATTTTCTCAAAATGTTATGTTTTATGTTTCAGTTCTTTTAACTTAGGTTTTAAACTTCTCTTGTTGAATTATAATTTTGCGGTGCAGGGTTGTGATGTAGCCTATTGAGGTCACGATTTAGATTCTCTAGCATCTTTTGAGTTTCAAATCAAAAGCAGCATTGTAATTACTTAACTTCGTTGATTCTTTTTTTTTTTTTTCTTTTTTCATTTTTTCTTTTAGTCACTAGTTCTAATCGAACTATAAAATCCAACAACAAATAGATACATCTTTAATACTTAAACAATCCGAGCAAATGACGGGTTTGATGTTTTTATGAGTGATTTTGCCCAAATCTTGCAAAAGTGAAGCGATTATCTTCTTTTGTTGCTTCCTCTTCCTCCTCCCATAGAATCCACATATCTTAATTCTCTTATTCTGTTTGTTGTGCTACAATATCTTTGATCCATTTAAACCCTATCTATGTAACATAGCCCAACCATCACCAACAAAATGTCTGACGTATGTACACTTATTGCGTCTTGGGTACAAGACTTGACAATATAATAAACAAGATTTTAGCTTCTTTTTCATAGTATGTCCAATACTTTCCAATCCTTTCTACCAAACATGCTGTCAGAGTGTGTTCTTTTGTGGTGTTAATATATTTGTTTTGGCTTGCGATGCATTCATATCTACAATTGATAACCTGTGAATAGTCATGTTTTAAAAGGTTAATTCAGAAACAGAACTTTTTCACTCTTTCTTTTTGTGTATGCGATATTTCCGTAGGATATTAGTCATTGGTCATTGTATTTTAGACCTTTCTTCTTGCCTCCTGGGAGATGGGGGATGATATGGATTGGCTTCTTATCTCCTTGTACAAATTTGGACAAGAACCTGAAATTGGGCTTTTGGGGACATGCGAAACCATTTAAACTTAGTTACTTGCCTTCCTAAGCGCCATCTGGCATTTTGTTTATCTATAGTTGAATTTTGTGCATGTTTGGCTAATCTTAAAAATTTACTTACAGGTGAATAGTCGGGTCTTGAATAAATATTTTTGTTTTGTCCAAAAGTTAGAAATAAGTTAATTACTTGTTTTGAAAGTAACTTCTAAGTTCTACCTTACAATCAAAATAAGTAAGAGAAAAAAAGTAACATATCCAAACATGTTTCAAAGTAGAATGTTGCTTTAAAGTAAATTTTACTTACTTTTAAGTTAGCCAAACATGCTTTCTGTACATGCCAATTTGTGAGATTCACTTTTTTGAATGTTCTTGTTGTAGCCAGAGATATTTACACTAGTATACCTCGATCAGTCAATTTGTATACGTCTCCCATTTTTGTTTGTTATTCTCTCATTCTTTTGCTACCCCTGGAAAATGAATGTTATGCTACCGGCCTACTACCTGATTCGTTTATTCATCACCTGTCTATGATTTCTATTAACCATATTTATTTTAATTCTATAATCAAGTGACTTGTAGGAATGTGATCAATTATTACCTAAAGGATTTTGTTCTTTCATTTAGTTGATTAGTTGTGATTGCATGGGATATTCTGCTTTGGAATTCCCTCAGTCGAATTGCTGCTTATGTATTGTCTCTTTTTTTCTCAGAACTAGGTCTCTGCGTGCCGCGATAAGAGACTAATTGTTGAAGGTGGACTAAGTGATTTGATCAACCAGTCAGGATTTCTCCTTTTGATAAATGAGGTTTTCACTTTTGTCCAAGTGAAATAAATTCTCCACAATTTTGTATTACGTATGCATTGATGAAAACCTTACTGGTTATCTCACACTGTCTTACATTTGTTGTCATCTTAAATTGAGAGATTACAGCGTTTGCTTATTTTCATGAAAAGATTTGCAGTACTAATTCAATATTTGAGCCTATTTACTGCTAAAATCAATGAATTAGTTTATATTTGTGCTACCTCTGATAAGAGTCTGGGTCGTGTCTCAGTGTAGCCGATCATCCTAGACCAGATACCGACCGGTATGCTATTTCAAATGTGAAAATCATATTGCTAGTTTTTCTTGCTTACAAATTTACATATGGCCCTGGCTCAAATAAAATCGGGCCAATATGGTCCGGTCCATCTAGCCCACGGTCTAGTGGGCCGGCTCGATTTTGATTTTTCCCCTCCCCCCTCTTTAACACTAGTCACTTATTTTGTGAATAACCCTAATACATAATCCAAATAATATCAATCTAAAATAATTTAGGATCTAAACATAAGTCACCAATAAACATTAGTCCAAAAATTTCAAGATTCAACATAAAATTGTGTAGATTTAATTAAAATTTAGTTTAATTTAAGTTTTAATTCAAAATATATTTGGTGTGACAAGTAAATTATTTATTTTAAATTTATTTATAAGTAAACTTTTTAATTTAAGTCAAACATTCTTATATCTCAAAGCAATAAGGCTAGCATGTTTTTAATATTTGTATTTTTTTTTTTAAAAAAAAGTGTCTACAAGTAGTTTATAATTAAAAAAAATTATTATTTTTTTGAGAGAAAAATGACGTTTATCTATTGATTAATACATGAGAGCCTCAATTTCATAAATTATACTTTTTAAAAATCTCAAAATATATAGTCTAAATTTATCTAATATTGTATTTGATGTAATGTATTAGATTGTATAAAAAAATTATTTAAAAAAAAGAAAAGAAAATTAAAACTAAGTTGAGTCAATGAGTTGGATTGGACTAGCATATTTCTGGTCTATACAAAACTAGGATGGGCCAGCCCAATCCAGTTTCATATGCAGTCCTGCTCTGGCTGGCTGGACTGACCCAACCCAATCCATTTACCAGCTCTACTTGTATAACATGACAGCCATGTGTAATTGAATCAGAAATATGTTTTTATTCATGTCTATTTTTCTTCTACTAATAGATTTTGCAGCTTCTTTTAATTACTTGTTAATTTTTTTGTTTTTTGTTTTTTTTTTGTTATAAAAAGTGGGTCTTACGAAATGTGTAGATAAAAATAATATTTGATCAACTTATAAGTGTTTAAGCACTAACAAACATGCTACCCTCCTTGTTACTAAACCCAGGGATATCGTATGCTTAGCATTTAACCGAGATGAAACTACTAGCCCGAAGATGCCATTAAGAGCTTGACCGTCTCGAAATTTCCATGTGATTTTGTTGAACTATCTCATCTAAAAATTTAACATGTTCAAAGTTCAAACTATTGTTCTTTCTTCGTTGTACAGTGAATAAGATTTAATATAAAATCAAAATAACCATATAAATAAATCATAAACAAATGGGATTTCTAAGACTAAAATAGCCTATAGAACATGGTCCTGTTTAAGCCAAGATTATGATTTAATTAAATATTATCACACTTATTTTAAAATGGATTTATACTAAGAATACTGATAAAAAAGAGTGATGCATGAGAGGCATGTGATTACTGTTAAAATGCTGCACTATAAATTAAATATCAAATTAAATTATTAATTATTATTACTCCTCATTAATTATTAATTTTGATTGGCATCCATTAATTAAATATTAACGTACAGAGTACAGACCTTTGGATCAGTGCTGCCTTGGATCGCCCAATACAGTACAAAGCCTATTCGCATCTTCAAAACTATAATAGATTTTAATTAATATATGTTTGTAATTAAATATGTAATTATTTATCACTACTAAATGTTTAATTTTTGTTGGGCAATACAAAAAGTTAATTTGATTGATAAAATAATCACTCACGAGTTATGAAAATGAGTGAATTGATTGAATGTATTCAAGGGACATGCATTTGATTTCTCGAGAATTTTTTTTACAGAGTTTTGTTATAGCACGTAATATATAACGATCTCTGATTCATGTGAACAATGAGGTGAATAGACATTTGCATGAATTAGCTTATCGACTCCTCAAACAATAGTAGATGAATCGATGTTGAACATCATTCGTGTAATTGCATAGATCCCATAGTAATAACATGTCTCGGTTAGACTTCTCTTTCAAAATTTTAAACAATTAAGGAAGGAAATAATTTATTTTTATATTAA
The DNA here is from genome assembly GCA_030279155.1 of Forsythia viridissima. Taxonomy (NCBI): domain Eukaryota; kingdom Viridiplantae; phylum Streptophyta; class Magnoliopsida; order Lamiales; family Oleaceae; genus Forsythia; species Forsythia viridissima. The sequence continues at coordinate 26,033,999 of CM059033.1, forward strand.
TTTGTATCTCCAACACATCCATAATATGTATTCAAATTGATTTTTTCATCAAATATTTAATATATAGAGTTTCTATAACAAGATAGCAACAAAACATCAATTTACGATATTTACGTGCTTCGATATCATGCTAAATCACCTCATATAAAAATGCGAACTCTTTGAGAAACAAATACTTACCTATTTAGATTTACTCGATCATACAATACTCAATATTTTAACTTATATATACAAATATAATACAAATATGTTTTAGGGGTTAATGTAATACGATTGAATAGACATGCCATGTTTTCATCATAATTATTGCTCAGACTTGCCGAACAAATCTTTTGTATAAAATTCGAAATTACATTAAAATAAAAATTAAATCAAGATTGGATTAGTGAAGCAAATTCAATAGATTCAATAGATTAGTGAAGCAAATTCAGTAAATTTGAAAAATTAAAAAAAATAATAATAATAATAATAATTGAATTCCGTGCAAAAGGATATGGTATCAAACCCCCAAGGATTTCATCCGAGGTAGGCAAAAACGATGAAAAGAAATCCTATTAGTACACAAATTTACTCACTAACATTATCTGTAATTTATATTTTTTTTATTTTTTTGGAAATTTACATTCTAATTTCTTAAGACTTTTGCACTAATTTTTAATGTATTATTTCATTAGTATATTATATTGTCCCATTAAAGGTCGTGTTAGATATTTATATAAATTGAAATTTTTTCTATTATTTTATTTTTCTTATATTTTCCCGTAAATGACATGTCACAGTTTTTTTTAATGTTCATCGATACTAGTTAGATATTGTATATCCAGTTGAAAGAGGCCAAGGTACTAGCTAGCACTCTGAAAAATTAGACATAATTTTGCAACTAATACTCAAATAATAGAAATTTGATATTCGTGTAAAATTTGCAAAACGATAATATGTTGTTAATAACAAAGACGGGATTTGCTAATGGGTGATAGGTTGCCGTTACATCAATTGTTAAACATCAATTTTTCTGCTAAAATTTCATCGATAAATACCAAATATAAAATATACGAAAAATTTATTTTGATCTCTTATCCATTTAAAAAAGGACGTGTCTATACTAAAGTTGAATTTGAAATTAATGGACACAATTTACTCTTAAGAGGGCCCATTTCCTTGAAGACAAAAATAGAGGGAGGGAAAATAAAAAATGACTTTCAATCATTGTTTATAAAAATGGGAGGGAAATAATAGGAAGGAAAATATTTATAATAATCATTTCCCATCTCTCAATTATTCCACTTTTTTTTCTCTTTTAGAGCACGTTTAATAGAGTTTATAAATCAGTTTATTTTATCAAAATGATTTATTTGACCAAAAATAATTTATTTGACAAAAAAGTTTGTCTAGGTAGCTGTCATTTTTTACCATTATTGGTCAAATAAACTGTTTTGATCAAATAAACTAGTTTATAATATCTACTAAACAGGCATTTAGTGTTAGTTGTTTTTTAGCAAATTTTGAATACTTGTAATCTCCTTTCTTAATACCATATTAAAGCCAACTCGTCTAAAAATAAAAGTTTAAACCATTAATAAAAAGCGAAACTTATTTTTATTTTATTTTCAAAATTCAAAATAAAACGTGAAAGAAAAAGAAACTTTTTTGAAATTACTAAAATTGGTTCAAGAATTAGCCAATTAAAATTTGGCAAATTGAAACAAACTTGGAAGGACACTAGATCCTACCCTAAACTTTTTCCTGCCTCCATTTTTCACTCTTTTGTGATAAACTGAAACATCGAAACTACATAATTCACCAAAGATAAAACTTACTTTTTAAAACGGCTAAACATGTTCTAAATCAGTTGTCGAATATCGGGTCCAATATGTTGATGAATCAAGTAATCATCTCCATCTGATGCATCAAACATTGTGTTTTGATGGAGAAAATGATGCTGGTGTAAGTGGACCTGTTGTAGCTCTTTCTGTCTTCTCAGCTCTAAAACCTTGCGATGTGAATTGGAATGCTTCGTCAGCACAAATGTCGGGCTTGCTGCAGGCCTATACTCGGGAACAAGACGGCCCGACTTGTACCTCACTCCACATGCATTACACAATGTCTTTGGCCCCATTGGCCCGGTCCTCCATTGAGGCGTCTTATCCGTCGCACAATGGAGGCACTTCCGTCCCCCACCGCCGTTCGCAGTGTCTGCATTGTTAGAAACTTCCTTTTTCTTGGTTGCAAACTTCACCTTTATCTTGTCAGAGCTCAAGGACGATGACATTGTCGGTGGTGTTGGGGAGACGGCTAAAAGGCGGGATGCCCAGTTGGCAGGGGCGCCCCGTGAGCGCTTGCTACGGGCCTTGGCGGGGATTGACATTTCGGGCCGCAACATGGCGGCGTTATGGGTGGTTTCGGGCTGAAATTGGTATTGGTGAGTTTCGGAAGCTTCATCGGGCTGGGCCTTCATTCCTTGTATCAACTGCAACTTCTGCAACTCCTCACTTGAAAATGATTCCTCCCCAAAATTTGACAGCCACTCCAACTCAGCCAAATCTTCATACTGCAAATACAAATAAAAAAAAACAATTCATATACCATTGTGTTAAAAGAAAAAAAAAAAACTTTGTAGAATAAATCAAAAGTATTGAAACAATGTCTAAATTTTTTTAAAAAATTAACAATTAGACATTCAAACAAACTATTTGTCTAAATTTGTTTTCAACATTTGAGACTTTGAATTATTTTGAGAAAAGTCTAACAATGAGTAAATTTTCATAAATGGCTAGTTGAGATGCACAACTTATTACATGTTTGGCTATGTTATTTTAAATTTATATATGTTGATCAAATATTATTATTATTTATATCAGTATTCTAAAAAATGTAAAACATGGCTATGCATATAAGAGCTTGTTTGATATGGTTTATAAACCATTTTTAGTTTATTTCCGCCGTCATTTTTGACTTTTCAACTCACTTTTAACATGAAAAATCAACAATTTCAACTCAAATAAACCAATATTGATTTATAAACTAGTTTATAATCTTTGTCAAACGGACCCTAAATTTCAAGTTTTTCAAGCCTAGACAAAACTTAGAAGAAGGCGAAACGAAAGCGAAGCCTGAAAAAGTATTTTCTTATTTTAATATTATTTTAAATATAAAAAAAAAAAGATGAAAAAATATTCAAACAAAAAAGTGCACGCCTAGGCGAGGCTAGACTAGGCGCGCGCTTTTTAATTAAAAAATACAGTTGATCGCTTACTTGCGCGCCTATGACCTAAGCGAGGCGTAGAGATCATACATTGCGTCTAAGCGCACTTTTTAGAACACTAATTAATACATATCGTATGACTTACAACTTTTATCTACACATTTTTTAAGATATGAAATTATAATTTACAGAAAAATTTACCAAAAATAAAGACATTTACCTATTAAATAAATTATATAATATTACATTGAACAAATTTATTTATCTAAGTTTTGTTAGAATTTTCACAGCCTTTGGTAAAGACAAAAAAAATGCACAATCAATGAAATTTTTAATGCATGTAAATATAATTTCAAGTTACCGGCACGCAAAGTTCACTAGAGAAATGGCCGTCGGAAAAACTCCGGCAACTAATGTCTCCGGCGAAATGTGGTTCAATAGTACTTCCGGAGTTGCTTGAGGTGTTGATAACCGTGAGAGTGGAAGAGTCAGTAGAGGCTCCGGCCATGGTAGCGGCGTCAAAAGCAGCCTCCAACTCCGCCACCATTCCATCGTCATTGGGGAAGTCTAGGAGGTCTTCCACGACGAAACGGTCATCACTTTTCGACTCAAAAAACGGTTTTTCAGGTGTGAATTGGGTGGTATAGTAACCTCCCTGGAAGAATTCTGGGTTTTCCATTGAACTGTGAAAATTACAGTGTGTGGACAGAGGAGCTGTGTGTGTGTGTGTGTATTCTTGGGGTGGTGTGGGGTGAGGTTGGTGGGGAAGTGAAGTTTTGGGGGAGAGAGGGGGGGTTGAAGAAGAAGTGAGGAGAGGGTGTTTATTTACGTTTGAAATGGGACAGCTACAATTTTGGAGTTTGATGAGGAAGAAATTATGGCTTAAAAAAGTAAAGATGTGATGATTCTCAGAGTAAATGGAATTAAGCTTAAAGTTACTTATTTTAATAACATGTATGTTTCGTGTTAAGCTAAATTTACTTAAACGATCAAGATAGAAGACAAATATTTTTTATAATCCAACTCATTATATGCAGTCTACGTTAAACTATTTCATCTTAACGATTTGTTACACCATTTCTGAAAATTATATATGTGTCAAGTCTTTTACAAAAATTACTTGTAACGTGCAAGGAGGGGACGCTTTTGAAAAAAAAAAAAAATTACATAACTATATATATATATATATACTTTTTTCTAACAATTTCAAATTTTAAATAAGATAATTTAAGAATCTATAAAATTATACATTGGAGCTCTTTCCATCGCATCCCAGAGGCTATTCCTTCAAACGTACTCCAAAGAATAAGCCCGAGGAAAGCAGTCTAGAAGAACGAGTATTTCCCTCCCTTCAAAAGTAAGGCCTCTAGGGATGGAGCGCAAGCGAGAAGGGAGTTAAACCGATATCGACTAAAAATCATAAAAAGACAAAGGAAGCTTACCTAGTATTTCTTGTACCTAGTATGGATCCCTCATCGCTTCAGAATATAGCATAACGGGTAGACATCAATTCAAATGTGACTCTCCCTATTCCGTCTGGAAATAGATAGCTCGTAAGCCGTAACTATCCCAAGCAATATGCCCTCTTAAATTGAGTATCACATAAGATATTATCATATGACAACAACCGTTAATGCGCTCAATTTTTTTCTAACAATTTGAAATTTAAAATTTAAAATTTAAAATTAGACAATTTAAGAATCTATCGTCCATAAATATAATGATAGAAGTAGTTTTTATTTAATATTAATTATGTAGTATATTGAAAACAAAATGAGGAATTTAGTGAACCTATTTTTTCTCAATTAAAATAATTGGCCCTAAAATTAATCAAATTCGGGGTCCCACAACCAACAAAAAAAAAAGAGAGACACGAGCAAACAAACACTGATCATGCTGGTTATGATTATCCATTTGTACAATAATAATAACATCAGGTACAACAACAATCATGCATAGATTGCTTGCAAGTTAGAATACTGTGGGTGCATCTTTCTGTATGTAGTGAAAAATAAATTAAATAATTTCACTTCTTTTTCTAATTCAGAATTCATTAAAGATTTTATTAGAATCGGGGAAAAAATTAGTCATAGGTTTTAATTTTTTTAGCATTTCTATTTTTAACTTTTAATTTTAGGTCATTTTTAATTTAAGATAATTCAAATGGTGGTTATATTGATATTACAGTTTTATTTTGCTGCATAGTTTTTTAATTGTACTAAATGTCCTTAATATTCACTCATTATCGCACTTATATTCCTAATTTTTTTGTCGTATTTTTATCCTCAATTTTCTATTAATTTACACAACTTGTCAGTGATGATAGTTTCTGTCAAAAATTCAGTTAGAAAAGCGTAAAAAGATTTATGTGTCCCTCGTATTTTTAAGTAGGAAAAAAAACATCTATAAAAGTGCGACATAATAGTTTCCATTTATTTCAATACGCTAACATAATATTAAAACAAAACACAATCATCAAAGGCTAGATGTCCTGATTAATTGAATATTGAGGATAATAATGTAAAATGTAGGAATATAAATTCAACAATAAATAAAGATTAAGAACTTTTAATTATGGGTGGACATTTGAGTCAGAACTGAATCACTCAAACCGGAACTGAACTGGAACCTGGAGTTCCAGTCCAGTTCCAAAAAAATAAAATGAGGAATCGGAATCGGAACCGGAACCAAGAATCGATCAAGTTTGGGTCGATTCTTGGTTCTTAAACTGAAAACGTTGGTACTCGATTCTGGAACCGAATATTTCATGTTTTATAAATTTTTTATTTTTATAATTTATTCACTCAGACTTAATAACTCAAACCAACGCCACAATATCCAATAAGAGTCCAACTGTCCAAGACCCAAACCAAAAGTACAAAACTCACCACTCCTAAACCCAAACCCAATTGACCATATTAAAAATACCTAAATTTTAAATTCTCAGATACACAATTTCAAATATTGTCGTATGTCTCGCAATCTCACCCATCTCTCTCTCTCACTCAACACATAATGAACCGACAAAGGCGAATATCCTTTGTAATCAAAACGATTTTTCTAACCCTAATTTATCAATTTGTAATTTTGGTGTCTATTCTTTTAGTTAATGTTTATACTTTATATGTTTTATGAATTGTTTTAATATATAACGTATTTTAATGTTAACGAGTTTGTAATTTTTGATTTTTTTCAAAATATTTTGTCAACTCTCGATTTTAAAAGAAAAATGTAATGGGTAGAACCAAACTCTAATCCGAATAGACGGTTCCCAGTTCCTGTAAATACATGGACTCGAATAGTTCTATTTACGAAATACCCAAAGTGTAACGGATGGTTCCGAGTATTAAAATATTTGAATTGACACATTCAAAGCTCAGATCTACTCTTCAAATAGATATAAACAAAAAGTAGATATAAAAATTAAAAAATTAAAAATTTACTTCCAAGACGGTCGTACTCCACAGTCCACAGTCCACCCTCTTCCTAACCTCCACGGCTCCACACGGTTAGTCCCCCGACCAACCCCATCCAACACTTCTTCCCAACATGTACATAAACAATAGAGTCGCACACCACATACGCACACAATTAGAGGACGTGAAAAGTTTCCTTTTCTTTTTTTAAACTTTATGTTTACGTTTTTTCATGTTTGATAATTGTGGCACAATTACTTTTTCACAGAATTTATCATCTATTTACACTATTCCACCGAAAAGAATCTTAGGATTGTCTCAAATGTAACTGTAGATTACTTAAAAAGTTGTGCTATATAAGCAAAATAAACGGTGTTAAAAAAAATCATCTCCAATACAAACTGACAAAGACTCGATCAAGTTGGTGTGATAAAAAAAAAATATTGTCTAGAGTTCTGTCTAAATTCAAAAGTTCTATTAGACATGCTGACCCAGCACAATTAAATTTTTTTATGCAAAGTTAAATGTAATTTTTTTTTTTATTTTAAGAAAATAAAAGACACGTAGATATCAATCTATACAATGCAATTAAGATCAATTTTGAACTTGAGTATCTATTAATTAGTTATCAATATTACATATATCGAAAGTCTTTCAACATTCGTGCCACCTAAATAGCAATCCATAGAATGTATTAAAGATACTCTAAGTGCTATGAAAATTGAAGATTGGGATCAAAATGCCAAATTTAAAAAGTTAGACCCTCAAGTGCACAAGGCTTTATATGTTAAGCAATGTGGGAGATATATTTAAATAAAAATAATAAAACAGCAAAAGATTTATTCAAAATAATTTTGAAGTCATAATCACATTATTAATAAATTGAACTTTTATAACATATTTGATAATATTAATTAAAAAGTATTAGATAATATTAAAAATAAAATAAATTGTATTTTTTATATATTATACTATTCGATCTAATACCATACAAAAAATAATAATACTTATTGTTTAATTTCAAACCTTAGGAATCGATCTAGCAGAATTGTCGCTCCAAATCATGCATTAGTGTCCAATTTCAGCAGAATTTTTAATCCTTGGAACTCGTGCTAATAATTTTATTGTTTAATAAAATTTCTGATTTACGTCCTTATTTTACTTGATTAATTTATTTTTCAGCTTTTGTTTATTTAATTAATCTGGTCAGACCCATCCACTAATAAGCACGACGGTTACAGCTAAGCTTATAAGAAAATTACAGCCTGGATTTCACCACGTGGCACTACCACGTCGGATAGAACAAGTCAAAGTCAAACTAGTTGCTTCCAACGTGTCTATCTTTTATTGGCTGAGAGTGGGTGAAGACACCAATCCCCATGTTAGTAGAAAAGATAAGGTGTTAATGCTGCCATTAATTGACCTGGAAAAAAAAAATTTTAAGTAGAAGAATAATAAAAGCCTTATCCTGTTTTGCTTTTTCCCTCTTGAGAAAAAAAAAAAAAAAAAAAAAAAAATTCTTGTATTTTAAGAATTTTTTTTCTATAATGCCTAGGAGATAGATATTTCAATAAAAGACAAATTAATATTATTTATTTTGTTACTTTGAAATAAAATTTATATAGATTTCAAGTATTAATGTTATTTGCAAATTATATTATATGAAAACAATGGTGATCTCCTGCCCCTAGGGGGCAGGAGATGAAAAACCCACCGCTGACGTGGCGGTGCCATGTCAGCGGTGCAAATGGTTAATTCAAATAATGCGGCTGCCCTCATTCAGATTTCTTCACCCATTATTCACTCTGCCCAAATGGTTCTGCCCATAATATACGGTCAGTCCCTTTTGCAAAAATCTGAAACCCTCGCCTCTCTCGCCTCTCTCGCCTCTCAGTCGCGCTCTCCTCTCTCTCTCTCTGTCGCCGCTGGTTGTCATATGCAGCAGGCCCATTTTTGCATTTAAGCTTAGTCCGACCGACCCATAATGATGGAACGCAGTTCGGGGGAGGAGATGATGGAACATTCACGTCACAAGCAAGTAGTCATTATGATGTTGGCAATTGGTTTTTTTGACATATGTACTAATGTCAAATGTTCATGTATCTAGCATAATCATATTGTGGCAACAATGGTTTATTTATTTATTATGTTTTATGTCAATGATTATGGATTATGTATTCCGGATTAAGAGTTATGGATTATGTCATATTTGTACTTCTATTATGAATGTGTACCTAGCTGTAATTTTGCCTTATTGTTTTTACCTATTAATCAAATTGATAATAAACACGAACTCATAATAGACACAACATGTAAATATACAAAATAACTTCCATCGTAGATTACATATGAAGACAAACTCGTTACAATATTACATAAATTTAATTACAACAAGTGAAATTACTATAATACATACAAATGTTACAAAACGCCGGAGGGCTCCTATGTCATAAATGACATTGTCTATTTTCTTCGACAACTTTATCACATCAACCTTCAATTCATTCAAAGCTCTAGTGTGCATTTCAGATACACTTTCCATTTGTTGTTCGACCTCATCGGCCCACGTAAATCCTCTACACATGACACCATCCTACCAATAAAATAAACAATGTAAGTAATTAGTGAAGGTATATAACAACATACAACAATTGAAACTATGTTACGTACCGTAACATTATGGCATCTCCAATACCTACGAAGAGGATTCCGTTCAGTGTGGGACGTGTGTATCTTCATATACGCACCACAACTACATCTAAGCCGTGATTGCGCATCATTCATACTAGAGGAAGACGTCATTTCTTACCTATATGTGCAACGGAGTTCAAACGAATAATAACAATCATCAAGTATTAATTAAATTCAAAATAATATAACCATTCACCTATTGTATTCAACGTTCAGTAAGAGGCTCAGAATATTGTAATTAAGGGGAAGATAGTTGCGTCAACGCCATGGCTGCAATTAACCGGTTGCATTTGACCTAAAGGTTGTACACAACCCATAGTCGCATGCCTTCCGAATTGCCAAGCCAAGATACGTGTCCGTTTATCTCTCACCACAATCATAATTTCATTTACTTACAAAAATTGATCAAATTCATCACTGCCTCGTTAGGTAACCACAAAAAATTCATCACAGCCCCAGAACATAACCACAAGACATTCATCACTGCTCCAACAAATAGCCACAAAAATTTAATCACTTCCCCACACATAACCACAACAAATTCATCACTGCCTCAACACATAACCACAAGAATTTCATCACTTCCCCAACACATAACCGGCACAAATTCAACACTGCCCCAACACTAATATTCAGATTTCCACAACAGTAATGAAATATCAATCATTGGGGAAAAAAATTGGGTAGTTATCCTATAATAATTCCCCTCATTCAAGTGGTTATCATAAATCATAAAGCTGATTATGAGATTTAAGGAACATACCAAATGGGCCGGAAAATCTGAATATTAGATTACCACTGACCAATGGTGATCTCACGCGGAGTCATGTTAGCGCCGGGTTTCCTTAGTGGATTCACTGGCAGTGGATTCGCGCCCGGAAAATGTTAGCCGAAATGATTACTATTCCGGTGATGTAGTGTCGCGGTGAAATGCCGACGAAATGAGGGTCGCGGTGGCCGGAAATTTGGGCAAGATGAGAGCGCAGAGAAGGGGGCCGGGGCCGGTATATTATGGGTCGGTCGGACTAAGCTTAAATGCAAAAATGGGCCTGCTGCATATGACAACCAGCGGCGACAGAGAGAGAGAGAGGAGAGCGCGACTGAGAGGCGAGAGAGGCGAGAGAGGCGAGGGTTTCAGATTTTTGCAAAAGGGACTGACCGTATATTATGGGCAGAACCATTTGGGCAGAGTGAATAATGGGTGAAGAAATCTGAATGAGGGCAGCCGCATTATTTGAATTAACCATTTGCACCGCTGACATGGCACCGCCACGTCAGCGGTGGGTTTTTCATCTCCTGCCCCCTAGGGGCAGGAGATCACCATTGATATGAAAAATATGAACTCTTTATGGACTTGAATAATTAAATGAACATTAGACTGTAGAAGATTTTGTTGGTTATAATTAATAATTGTTGTTTAATATCAATCTATACTATATAGGACGTTGAATCTCACACGGTAATTTTTAAGTCTACTTTGAGTGCGAGTTAGTGAAAATACTACAACACAATGACATCAAGTTCTTGCTCAACTATTGCATCGAGGGGGAAGGGAAGACTTAATAGACTACTATGCTTAAGTTAAATAGTGTTAAAAGAAAATTTTGATAGAGTTGACTTATATATAGATAAAATTGCTTACATGATGAGACCATCAATCGGGTTGTGATCACCACCAAAATCAGGCAATGATTCTCATGATGTTTCCTGACCTTGTCGACAATTTTTTAGTTCTTATTGGTCACATTAGCCGATTCATCATACTTGATCAAAACTTGTGCGAACAACTCTTTTCAAGATTTCTTATTGGTGAATAAATTGATTATGCATGTTTATCTCATGCATGTTTTCTAGTATGGACATTGCTATCTTTTTTCAGAGGGTAAAGCTTAGGAGCTTTAGTTCATTTTTGAGGTTATGATCCTGATAATAGATACTATTTTCGTAGAGTTGAGAGTGCACAAATGGTTTGCTGAATGATAAAACATCACTTTGAAATTTGCTTTTGTTTGTTTTTTTTTTTTTTAACTAAATGATAAGTTTATAGAGCATCGTCTGATCAGATCGGTTAGATGAGACCATTTATATGTTCATTATATGCTCGTATAGTTCAAATTAAAAGATACTAAAATTGTATGGTCAAAAGTCAACAATCAAATTTATTTATATATTTTATTAATTTTTTGTCAAAATTTACTAATAAGCTCTCTCAAACAAATTCTATAATAATATATTGAGTTAAATAACGATAGTACAAACTTATCAACTAATTTATTAAAAAGAATGATTTAACACCTATGGGTCTAAATGTTATGGAAAATCAATTAATTCCTATGTTACCTATTGTTCGTATTATAAAATGGCATTACTCTTACGAAAATGTTTGGCCACAATTTAAAAGAGTAGTTTTCAAATATAATTGGATAATTTATTTTTATAATTTAAAAAAATTATTTTTAATTTATTGTTCGATTAATAGAGTGATTATTTATTTTAGAACATATATTTTTCTTATAAGTGAAAATTTTTAGCTCAGCCAAACATGTTTTCTCCTTAAAAATATCAAGATATCATCTCTAACTTCTTTTTATTTTTTTTGAGTACGAGTAATTTTCTGCCTCTCAATGAACAATTATTGTTTTGTCCATATCCAATATGGCACTTGTACATTGAATGAATTTCTGATGTGACATATATTTATGTAACAATTTATACAATACACAAATATCATATTAAAAATGAGCAATATAATAATTGTCCACTAAAAATAAGAGATCGTTAATCATTATTTATTTGTGTCTACTATAACATTGTTGGTCACATGCAATTAGTGATGGCAACGGGGCGGATCAGGCCTGATCCGATCCGCCCCGCAATAATTTTAAGATATCCAAATCCGCCCCGCGATCCGCCATTTTTCGGGGCGGATCGGATACGGATCGGGGCGGATCAGAGCCCTGATCCGTATACTGATCCGTTTTTTTTTTTTTTTTTTTTTTTGAAGAATAAAACTTTTTTTTAGCTAACTCCAACTATCTCTAAATTGTAATTTAAGCTCGAAATCTTTCATTTATTTATTATTTAGTCATATTTTTTTCAAACGGGGCGGATCGGATCGGATCAGGCCTGATCCGCCCCGCCCCGCGATCCGCCCCGATCTGCCCCGATCCGCCCCACTGATCCGCGGATCAGGAATTTTTCGCTCCATTCGGATCGGGTATCCATCGGGTTCGGGGCGGATCGGATATTTTTGCCATCTCTACATGCAATTGGCATGGGTGATTATAATCATGTGTGCACGTTGTTAAGAAATGGGCCAACGATCTAATTTCTAGTTGCTTGTTAAAGGTTTACAAGTATTAATTAAGCAGCTTTTTTACCTCTTAATAATTAACTTATTTACTTAACAAATTTAATTACTTTAACTAATTAATCCTCTGCAATGTCCAACGTGAAATTGTCAGTTGACCATGTGATTGTCAAGAGCCAAAGTGGACAGTAGGTATTACCCCCACGTGGCACGCATCTGATAGGGCTTTGACCTTTTCCATGATGCTTCCTCGTCTATTGACTCTTCCTACTTGCACCAAGTCACGTGACATGGATAAGCCCACAACAGTGCTTTTACTTCAAAAGCAAGTCTTTCTTTTTTATTCGTACTCAAACGATGAAATCTGTATTTTGAGAAGATGATAATAAAAAATATATACGCCTACTTATAGGTCATTTTAGAAGATGACAAAAATTTATTAGGAGAGGCAAACATGGAAATATCTTGTTCCTAATTTCATAAAGGGAATTATTGTAATTATCTATTCAATAAGACGAATAATAAATATTTTTTTTAAAGATGCCTCTCGAGTATCGAGTTCTTCTTGACTAGTGGTCATCGTGCCTCCAAAATTGAGGTGCTTGAGTTACATTAACATGTTCTATAGTTGATCTTGTCGAACTCACATTGAAAATGCATTTAAATCTCTTTGAGTATGTTTTCATCCAATCTTGAACAAACTCTCACAATCAATGTCGGACGAAGTTGACTATCTTGTAGGGCAAGGTCATTCTTGGGATTAGTAGTTGAGTAGTATCATGTATAAACTGGCTGAACTATCTATTCTTTTAAGAAAGAGGATCACATGCAATGGAAAATTTTGATCACTATGAATATTTAAGTTTACATTTTGATAAATGATAAAAACTTTCAACAAATTGAAAAAATCATGTACAAATTGAAAAAAAATTAGGATTATTATGCTTCAATATTTATCTCCAAAATTTATTTAAAAATTATAATTAAAAAAACCTATTTATATAAAAAAATATTAACCGAATTTTGAATGTGACCCAAGATAAACATAAGATATACGTATATAACTTTATTATTTCTCCTTATTGTCTATCCCTAAATTTTGAAATTAGTTAGTATCCAGTTTTACAAATAAAATGTTTCTTAATGAGGAAAAATATAATATGTCTGTGACTAAAGAATGAAATTGTGACTTGAATTTGAAAAGTATGACCAACAATATCTAGACGATTACGACCACTACCATGTGGCTTCGTATGTTAAAAAAAGTGATCACAAAAGATTATTTAGTGTGACTACTGGAGTTAGAGTGTTATAATGATATATGACTTACATGCGTATTTGAGAATTAGAATATGTATATATTGTAACTACTATAATAACAATAGATTCATGTTGTGACTTTGATAACATGTTATTCGTCAATTTACTTTAGTTATCATAAAAATATTGTGTGACCAGAATTACACAACTGTAACCAGTAACGTGTGTCTTTGTATTTATCACATGTGATTATGAAAGATTATTTAATATGACTACTGGAGTTCGAGTGCTATAATGGTCAGTGACTTAAGCGTGTGTTTGGGTGGTTACATTTTTGTAATTGTTAAAAATGAGGTGTGACTTAAATGTGTGGTTGGAGTTTACATTGATTTATTTTGAAAATGAAAACATTAATTTTGGTTGAATTTGTTACTCTCTTGGTTATTATGACCTTTGAATTGTTCTATTTTGCAACAATGGAATACACTAGTATGTTGGAGGCGAATAGGTTGAAAATAATAAATATACAGTTTCCAACATAACTGGTATGTTGGTCTCACGAAATTGCACGTTCAACCAACTCATCGATAAGTTATTTTTAGAACTGGAGTTTGATCCAGAAAAGGCCAATACAAAATAAGAAGTACTTGCAATTTCAATTAGCATCTTTCATCACTTGAATGCATTTACAAATGCTTTATGATTTCAAATTTTCGACAAATGAAAGTCGATTCAAGATCAAGCAAGCATAGCGACATAGTCCACATGGATGAAGGCGTATGTCAAAAGCGTAGCATTTGTGTTGAGCAGAATTGCCATATCTTTTAAATTTCTTCTACGATGGCCTTGTTCTTTCCAAATCTTGAACTTCCGAATCACCAAATAAGGATAATTATGAAAGACAGTGATGGTTTTTTCCCAAAATGGTTTTTCAAAGAAATAGGGTGTCCACGTGTTTTTAAACATCTCAGGTAGTGGGTTTGAGAAAGATTTTCTGATAATGTTTTGGATTTTGAGGTTTCTCTCTTCAATTTGAAAATGAACATATCAGGCAATGGGTTTGAAATGACTTAGATTTTCTGATGGTGTTCTAAATTTTTTGGGTTCTCTCTTCAAAAATAATATAATTTCTCGATTATTAGAAAACGATAAGGAAAGACTGTATTATATCTTAAATTGAAATTATATAAATTAATTAGTTACATTTTAATTCATTATTTCAAAAGGCCTTGAATTTACAAATTTATTTTTCATAATCTGGTTTGTCAAAATACATAATTAAAAAATAATGTTTAGCCTAATTATCTCAAATATAATTGTGCCTTGAGAAGTTACCGTTAGGCTACTATTGACTTGATGGGCCTTTTATTTGCTGGGCTGTTCTTGGAAGGCCTACATGCTCTTCATTTCAATAAATAATTTGGGCTTGAACCCCTTACTCAGGCCCACCACCAAATGAGACAGGTATGTGTAACCAGCTCAAAATAATAGAAAAATAAAAGAAAATTCTATTTTACCATTTATAAATAATGTTCCATAGTAGAAGAGTAGAATATTATTTTTTGTCCCTTTTCTTATGAAATTTCAAAATTATTAACATTTAGGGTAAATAGCACCAGGATCCCTAACCTATGAAATATTATGAAATTTTATTTCAAAATTATGAACCTTGTAACGATAGGATCCTAAACCTATGTTTACTAGAAGCCGAAATTCTTAACCTATGAAACATTAGCGCCTGAGGTTATTTTTTGACAGAAACCGTTAGTTTGACCATTAAATGGTCAAATTTTGTTAAATAGACTATTTTACTCTTAAATTGAATGATAAAAAAATTGCAACTAACCCCAACCAACCAAATAAAAAATTGTAACTAAACCTCAAACACTTCTTCTTCTCCAAAATACCGCCGCCAACCACCACTCACCAAAAAATTTGCCGCCGCGGAACATAGTGTACAAAACCATCTACTATTAATTTCATATTACTTTGTGAAAAAAGAAGAGAGGAAGTAGCACTTAAAAAACATTATATTCTCTATAGAAATTTCAAAAATTATTCTTTATTCTCTATATTCTCTACAAAAAATTACACAAATACACTATATTCTCTATAGAAATTGAGATTTACCAGACAAAAAAAAAAAAATTATAAGAATACCAAATATAAAGAATATTATATGAATTATACTGGACTATTAAAAAAATCCTTAAATTATGCACTGTTACCATTCAAATTATTCTTTAATTAATTTTAATTAAAGTATCTTATCCCATAATATCATTTCAAATTTAAATTTTAAAAATGAAGTATCTACATAGAGCTAACAAATGGCATGGGTTGGAGTAGCCCAGCCCACCAGAGCAGTGTTACACATGAAACTGGACTAGGCCAACCCAATTTAGTTTTGTATGGGCCAGAAATATGCTAGCCTAGTCCGGTCCATTGACCCAACTTAGTCTTAATTTTTTTTTCTTTTTTTTAAATAAATTTTTTATACAATCTAATATATTATATCAAATACAATCTTAGATAAATTTAGACAATATATTTTAAGATTTTTAAAGAGGTTAATTTATAAAATTAGGACTCTCATGTATTAGTCAATAGATAAACGTCAATTTTCTTTCAAAATAATAATATTTTTTCAGTTAATTGTAAATTATTTGTAGACAATTTTTTTAAAAAAAATACAAATATTAAAAGCATGCTAGTCTTATTGCTTTGAGATTTAAGCATGTTTGGCTTAAATTAAAAAATTTACTTATAAATAAATTTAAAATAAATAATTTACTTGTCATACCAAATATATTTTGGATTAAAACTTAAATTAAACTAAATTTTAATTAAATTTAAATAATTTTATGTGAGCTTGAAATTTTTGGACTAATGTTTATTGGAAACTTGGCCTTAGATCTTTTTTTTAGATTGATATTATTTAGATTATATATTGGAGTTATTTATAATATGAGTGATTAGTGTTAAGGAGCAAAAAAAAAAATTCAAAATCTGGCCATGTTGGCCCAGTTTTATTTGGTCAGGACCAGCTCAACCCAAAAATCAGGGTTATATGAACCGGCCCGCGGGCTGGGCCGATTTTACCACCTTTATCTCTACATTATCAACATATCAAAATATCACTCGTTGTATGTATGAGAGACACATTTTCGCCAAAAAATAAAATAGAACGCACTGGATTAGCTTGTAAAAATGATCTAAGGAATCCTACTAATCTAATATTAAATAAACAATGTTTAAATACCTTGAAACAATTTCATTTCAGTCAAACATTGAATTTCAAATAGTAGTTTACATAATTTACAAATTTATTGTAAAAACATATTAGTTAATAAAATATTTGTTTCATAAATAAAAAAAATCAGTTTCATAATTGAGAAGCTTATGAATGGTTGCTTTGACATCTCTTTTTTACAAATACTCTTTTCCGTATTGCAATGTGAAACATACCCGTATATCCATTTGTAATATGCAGAACAAAAGCTCTAAAGAATACACAATTTATAAATAAAACCGAACAATAATCAAAAGATGATTATAATGTATAAACATAGAACCAAATATAGGGCTGATCTCTTACATATTTATAATGTCGACTATAAACTATTAATCATGTGATGCCGTTTCAGCATAGACATTATAAATAGATATAATATCAGCCCTGGAACCAAAGAACATCACTGTTTCATGAATTTGGGGCTCAGTTTCTTGTAGCCTTAGTCTCACGCAGAAAACCTTTGAACCCGTATCAAGGGTCAAAAAGAGTTTTATCTCAAATCACTAATTTTTCAAATAGATTTTCACAAAAAAAAAAAAAAAAAAAAGAACCCTCAACCACGCCGCTAGAGAGAGAAATAAATAAAGTAGAGAAAGTCAGTCGAATGGAATGGAATTATCTAAGGTAACCAACTGTAGTTATACTATCAGCTGTTGATCTCAATCTTAATCCGACGGTCAAGAGCGCTCCAGAGGTGAAGTTGCTATTAAGTGGTCGACTATTAAGAGCATGTTTGGTTTGCATTTGTTTGCCAAAAAAACTATTTTTGTAGCTTGATAATATTGATTTTTCAAATTTTTTAAAAGTGAAATGACTATATGAGAAGTGATCTTTTGTCCCCAGTGGGCAATTTTTATGTTGCCCACATCCAACGTAGTACTTGCATATTAGATGAATTGCTTATGTGACCCACATCCAACGTGGCACTTGCACATTAGATGAATTGGTTATGTGACATTTATTTATGTAGAGAATTCATTCAATATGCAAGTGACACATTGGATGTGGACAACATAACATTTGTCCACTGGGGATAGGAGATCACTCCTCATGACTATATTGCCCTTGTTATTTTGAAATAGAAATGTATTGATTGAAGACAAAATAATTATTTCACCTTCAAAAACTTTGAAAAGTCAATATTGTCAACCTACAAAAATAATTTTTTTGGACAAAAAATGCGTAACGAACAAGCTCTAAAATAACATTCTCCAGCAATTTTAATCTGGGTCCGGGTTTTGAGCTTCCTCAATAGACTTGGACTACACAATTTGTATACTTCAATTTGGGAGGTTCTGACTATCCCATTTTGATATTATTGCGTTATATCATTGCGTGCAAAATAAAATATTTAAAATTACAATTTCACACTCACCTGTTTGCAAATAAATTTAAGAAATAATTAACACGAGACGGGAAAGGGAAGAATGCATTGTTTATCAAAATATGCAATACAAATTTCATGTAGATCAAATAACCACTTATATTTTACAAGTTTTTTTTTTTTTTTTCAAACATAGAACAAAACAATACAAGAGCAATGAAATGAAAGAGAAATATTCAGAAATAATACATCGAGTACGTCTAATTCCGTTTTAGGTGTTTATTCGGGCATGTATGTATACATGCTAATAGTTTCATGTGATCAATATATTAAGAAGATTGATCAAATACGGCAGCCTCCATGTTCTTAACCATAATCTTCAGCCATACTTCATAATTGCTCACCATATCTTCCAATCTCCAGCCTTCCACCGGTTCCACAGTAAACCGCCACTCTATCCGGCAGCCGCGTCCATTGTCTCCGGCAGCCACGGGATCAATCTTCACACTTGCAACATAAGACTTGACTCCAAAATTGCATTCCAGTATCTCATAGCTAAAACTCTTTTCAATATCATCAATGGCTATCAACCTCTCTCTAGTCCAGCTCGAGGCAGTGCCATCTATGGCCGGCACTGGTAAATCGCCGCAGTAGCGGATGCAACCGGGTTCGCCGTTGTTGCCGTGGATGCCCTCGCAAGTGGTTTGGCCGGGAAACCACTTATTGATGCCATAAAAGTCTTTCCAAAAGGGCCATATTTGGTCTGCATTTGCATTTTCTAGGGTTGTTGAAACCGTACCTTCCCACTTCTTTTGTTCCGCCATTGATGAATGAAGCAAAACAAAGCTTGCTGGTGAGTATAAATAATAGCTGGTGGTTAATTAATTAATTAATTAATTAAAGTTTAACATTAATGACAGGATTAATATATATTAAGGCTGCGTGTAACAATATTGACCATCTATATATCATTTGTATCTAATAGATACATCTACTAGATGATTGTATGGTGTTATTATTCACAACTTGAAGTTTGCGAGATTACTTGCTTAAATATTAAATTATGAGCATAATTTTCATATTATACAACCAAGACGGTGATGTGTCTTGTCAATACTAGTGAGTCTAAATCTCAAACTTTTAATAAATATCAGTTGAGATGATTTTAAATGGTTTAGCAATATTATTTTTCAACGCCTCCAATTAAATTCTAAATCATTACTATTGAAAACAAAACGCTTCCTATTTTTATCTAGGGAATGTAATTTTATATGCAAAAACACTTATACGCATCATGTCAATATCAAAGTTACCCTTGCTATAGTTGGCTTAGGGTCAGAGCCTAATATTATCCATCTAATGAATTTTTTATAAAATATCTTAAGTCCTAACGGGTGATATTTTATAATACGATTTTTCGAATGTCATTTTGATAAAACAGTTTCCTTAACATTAAGGGAAAGAAATTAAGTAGCTGAAAAGAATACATGAAAATGTTGTATATTATATTTTCTAGATCCTTGCACAAGACAATATGAACCATAAGTTCGACAAATAACTCATTTGTAAGTTATACAATTGACAGATGCATTTACTGACCAAAGAGATTAAATCAAATCTCATATACCAGCTCTAAATGCTCCAATTTATATTAGCGTCCTTGAAGGAAAATCCATTAACATTATATCAGGTAAATTAATGACACGCCTGAAGCGTGGTGATATTTAATTCCAAAAAATTCTCAAATAAAAAAAAATGGAGCCAATTATAAAGATGGTCCTATTGAGGAGGTGTATACTCTTTGAATGTATATAGAAATAACTAATTATAAAAGCCCTAGAAGAGGTTCAGCTAGCTGAAATAATAAAACGAAAAGATCTCGTTAAGTTATGTCGTTATGAGAAAGAAATGGATTCAAAAATAAATGTTTTTGACAACATTGTTGTATATAAAGAAGCGCTTCATATTATGAAAGGTAACGAGGATATTGAAAGAAATCTGTCAAATAATAAATTGGCCAAATAAAATGATGCAATCCAAGTAAATTGAACTGACTAGAGAAACCTGAAGTTTCTAAACATATGGTCAGAGCATCTAAAGGTGTATATTTATGCGAAAAGGAAATGAGAAAATGAAGTCGTAACATGTAATGCACGACTTTTAACATTATGAATTTCGTAAAAACTTATGTAAAAGCAATTATAAGTTGATATCTTGTTACTCTGTCAATGCATCACATATATGCATATAATGAATATAGTTATAACCAACTCATATGGCATAACTAATAAAACAATGTATATAAATCTTTAGAGGATTTAATATGCCTGAACCATATAGTTCAATATTTCGAGAACTCAATCGATCAAAGTACAGATCTGAACTAATATTATAATGAGGGGGAGTAAATACGCATTGTACTATTTTCCTTAACTGAGGTTTTGTCCCGTTAGATTTTCCTGACAAGGTTTTTAATGAGGCAATTTGCATGGCGTATTAAAAGAATTATGTACTCTTTTTCCTTTACTATGATTTTTTTCCCACAAGATTTTTTCCTAGTAAGGTTTTAATGAGGCATATTCTTTGTGTAAATGATATCCAATTAGAAGTGTTATAATTCTTATAGTTATGGATGTCTATAACCTACAAAATATTTACTTTCATCATAACCCTATGGTTATACTCCCGTGTATTATAAATTGTACATGAGACCCATGAAGGGAACAACAACAAGATCTATTTTTAATATAATTGCATCAGACCATCATGCTAATTACAATCAACCAAAGATAGTGTACGAAGATGATATTGCTGGAGGTTATAACATGGAGCACATTTCACCAGAATTGTTTTATGCAAATTCTAAGAAGATAGCGACATTGAAGACATTGCGTACAAGATATGGATAGCTTGATACAAACTTTTTTCATTGAGTGAAATCAGAAAGAGTAACTGTACTCTTTTTCCTTTGCTCAAGTTTTGTCCCACTGGATTTTCCTGACAAAACCTGAGAGAAGCACTCTGTATAATTAAATGCATTCAAACAATTCTAATTTTCACTATATATTGACTAAATTAAATACTCATATATAAAATAAAATAAAGAAAATTGAGGAAAATAATATAATAATTAAGAGAGAAGCATGTCGATCAAAATAATAAATATTTATTATGATAAGTAAAATGAAGTGTTAAAAATAAAGAGAC
Organism: Forsythia viridissima; assembly: GCA_030279155.1. Lineage (NCBI taxonomy): Eukaryota > Viridiplantae > Streptophyta > Magnoliopsida > Lamiales > Oleaceae > Forsythia > Forsythia viridissima. The sequence goes on from CM059033.1 coordinate 26,055,704, forward strand.
TGTTACAATACTTGAAAAATACAAAAGACGTTTTTTATAAATAGAAAATCTCTTGTAGATATTTATAGGTTTTAATTGAATTTTTTCTATTCGAGAGTGTGGAAAAATGGGTTGAGTTGTACTCGTTTGAAAAACAAAAACAAAAAGTGAAAAATAAAAAATAAAATTATGAGGCTTATAAATTCCATGTGGGTTTTTATTTAATAAAATGGTTGAACAATGAGCTCATTATAGTCAAACTTGGCAAGCAAATATTTATAAGTCTTTAGTTGGAATATCCAGAGAGAAATTGAGTTTAAATATTATTGAAAAATATTGGTCTAAGTTGGCATGCCAAATATCTTAATCATGTTAGACTGAATACGACTGAACTAGATAAAGTTTAATTTGTTCCAATTTGGTATTTAGTATAAATAATTCGGTGATTACATCAATTCAATATATATTTATGTTTTAAATCAATTCGACCAACTTCTACTATATATATTTATGTTCATCTGATAAATAACATAAGTTATAGATATGGATTAATCGTAGATTAAAATTATCTAACACTTACTCACGATCATCAATCATAATTCACTTCTATTCTTCTTCTTCTAGGTTGCAAACAAAAACAAAAATAAAAAATAATTATTTATTTTAACTCGAACATAAGAATTACTTTTTGTTGACGTCTGAACCTGCACCAGTCCACGTGTCAACAGATCTCCAGTCACTACTCTGCCAGCTCGTATGTTACCTGCACACTAGGACGACCGTTAGGCACCAAGATCTCCGGAGAAAAAGGGTCCGACGATCGTTGGCACTCCGACGATCAAGTCAACTGCCGGTATATGGGAGATACACGGGGGTGGGAACAAAAAAGGGTGTGTGAGAGACAAGCAGGTAGAGATTTGAGCAGAGTTTAGGGTGTGATTCTTAAGCATAAAAAGTGCGTACCTTGGAACAACCGGAGACGTTGTATTTATAGCGCAAGGATTCTAATTGATTTGGAAGACAAATCAATTCGGTATTCAATCGGATCCTCCTTCCTTATGTGATAAAGATACCCGAGATTACCTTCCTTAAGTTTATCACGTTGCATGATTTTAGGAGATCATGATTGTGTTTCCTTGTGGAGATTCGTGCGCCCAATCCAACGCAATCTTTCTTTAATTACTTATCTGGTTGCCCCGGCATATCGAGTTGCTCGCTGGTTACGAATGATGCGAGACCTGACGAGGCCCTATGGTTCGCATGTGGGCGCCGAGGCCCTCCACATGACTCGCGGATTTCTGGCTGCTGAAGGCCCAAGCGTGTGACAGGCCCTTCCAAGGCCCTAGCAGGGCCCAGATAGGGTTCTTGATGATTACGAACTGGGCCCTTACTGGGCTTAGATGGGGCCTGGGCTGACGTGGCAGCCATATCGTAATCGTGTGGTAACAATAGTCCCCCAAGTCCAAGCCTATTATTTATAATCGGCGTGGGACTTTTGAGAATAAACAGAATGTTGATGTGCCTCGCAGGAATGCGCTTCGCGGGAAATACATTCTCAAGGTGGTTCGGCAGGAAGTAATTTGACCTACCCCCAATATATAGTCCCCCAAGTCCGAAGCCGAACATTCATGACGGGTGAGGGCTTCAAGGGGCCAGGCCAATGCTGACGTGTCCCCTGATGGCGTGATTCTGTCTATCAAGACTGTCCCTCTCTGGTTAGGCAATCATGAGTGAGGGGGTGTACGCATTAAATGCGGTCGCGTGAGAGGGAGAATGGGGGCGCGCGTGGGGTGCGTGCGCCCCTGATTTATTAAATGCGTAGGTTTCACTTTCCCGCCTGCTATACCATTGAAGACACGCGTCGACCATCCGTATGCCCAGATGGAACGCTTGGGATCCGGACGGTGGATGTGTGAGTGCGCCTATATAAAACCAGGCATCCACCCAAATGTTGCACCTTCTTCTTACCTTCGTGCTTACTGTAGTTATTCTGCCGATAAGCGAGACGCTTGTAGCTGGTGTGCCATTTGAGTCGTACATTCGAGGTAAGCGCTCAGAAAGTGGTTAAAATTTGCTTGCATTGTTTATTTTCATAGTCATAGTACGATACCATTATCTGGAGGAGGCCAAATGTCATATGAAAACGACGACTCACAGAACCCGTCCGACGCTCCCACAAACCCTAGCATTATTGGGAGCGTTTCTTCGTCGGCCTCTACATCATCTTTCTCTTCTGGAGTCGTGGGAGGGGTGAATCCGGAGCCTCCAGTTGTGAACCCGTCGGCTCCGTCGACGAGTGGGAGGGAGGTCAGACCCCCCGTGCCGGTGGGAGAGACGGTAGTGAAGGGGAGGCCGGACGCGGAAGTGCCTGAAATGAGGGGATCTCTGGACAAGAGGGATGCTCCGGCTGCGAGGGCTCTGGACGAGGAGCTGAAACGGTCGGCAATCGAAGCGTCCATGGCTCAGTCGAGGATCACGAAGGTGGAATTAGAGGATATACGGTTGTCCTATGATATTCCTTCGACCGTGAAGCTCAGAGCCCCGAGCCCAGAAGAGCGTGCCGACCATCCTCCCGAAGGGTATGTGGCGGTCTACGAGCCTGCGATGCAGCAAGGCCTTCGCCTACCCATGCACCCTTTTTTTCGCCAAGTGTTGAGGGACTGGAACCTGGCTCCCTGTCAAATAACGCCAAATGGCTGGGGACAGATGGTAGCCTCCTATATTTTGTGGAGCGTTGCCAAGGTTGGAGGAGACTTGTCTCCCAGGGAGTTTTAGTCCATATACCGACCTTGCCAGTCTGCCGGCTGGTATAATATATCTACCCGGCTGGGTCAGAAATGGGGGACGGCCACCGACAATCCCAACAAGGTGCACAACTGAAAATAGAGGTTCATCTTCATTGGCGGGGATTGAAAATTTACGCCCGAGGACCCCCTTCCGCACGTGTCTATCCCTCGATATTTCGGGGATCTTGGTATAACTCGCCACAATCGTATGAAATTTTGATTACAATTCCTGACTTGATGTATTTATTCCCTTTTGCAAATTACGGGAAGCCACCGATCCCGAAGAGAAGCCAAGAAGAGCTGAGGTCGAAGTGGGATAAGGTTCGGTCTCTCAGCAGCGACTTCTGGAGTCTCGGAAATCTCTTGAAAGACGATAGACTTTTGGCCAGCTGCGGACTAATGTGTAAGTTTCACTTGCTTCGGTGTTCTGGTGCTATGGCGTGGAATTATCTGGGCGCATCGCTTACTAACGTATGTGCTTAACAGCTTTCAGGTTCAAAAGCGTGCCCACACTCCACCTTGCCCGCCCTGCTAGCGGAGAGGGGTCTTCCGCTCAGGTGCCCGTCCGGGAGGCACTCGGGTCGTCGCAAGGTATCCGGCTGCCGCGCAACCAGAGCCCGCCCTGAGTCAAGTTGTTCCTCCTCCATCCCCTCCTTTGGCGACTGATCCGTCTCCCGGTCCCATCCCAGCCAAGGACAAAGAGAATGGCATTGCTGAGGACGTGGGTGATGCGGGTGTGCAAAAGAGGAAGGCTCCCGTGTTTGGAGGGGGGTTTATGGGGGATGCCCGTAAGTCGGGACGAACCGAGGGTGTGAAGAAACCTGGCCCCTCGTCTGACCAAGGGAGCCCCGTCCAGATAACCCAACGTCGGGAAGAACTGGAAACATCCGTCCTAGAGATGTTCCCAGCCCATCCCACGATGATGGCGACAAGCGTGCACAAGTACTGGACCCAGAAATAGGAGAAGACTGCCGAGGGGGCCACTGTACGGGAGCGGCTGAAGATGGCGGAAATGAACCTGATACGGGGCCTGGTGCTGAGCAAGAACCTGATACGGGGCCTGGTGCTGAGCAAGGAGCTGATGTGGAAAGTTATGACGGCCAGTGCCATGAGGAGAGGGCCAAGTCCGCCAAGCTATCCGAGGAGCTGAAAGCTGTTCAGCTCGAGAAGGCACAGCTGGAGTCCGAATGAGGGGGACTTCGATTCAAACTCGACGCCTCTGTTGCAAGGGAGGTGGATATTAAGGAGAAATATGAGATTGAATTGAAGGCCTCGAAAGAGTGCCTGAAAGACGCCCAGGAACAAAAGCGGGCTGCCGAGGCCGCTCGAAAAAGAGCCGAAGAACTTTAGAAGAGTGCCGAAGAGGCACAGAAGCGCGCTGAAGAGGCCCAAAAGTTGGCCGAGGACCGGGCACTTGCCGTCGAGGAAGCCCTTGCCATCGCGACTAGCAGGATGGAGACCATTGTCGCGGATGAGGGCAAGTTGTTGGCGGACACGAGGCTGGAACTGGAGAGGGTCCGTGCCGAATGTGTGGTTGCTAGGGCCAAGGCGTTGGAGGCTTACCAGGATGCATTTGTGGAAACGCCTGAGTATCAGGACCTTGCCCAACGTTTGATAACAGCTGGAGGCGAGCAGTTGGTGGAGAGCATCATGGAGGTCCACCCGGAATGGGACCTTTCTTTCCTTCGGCAGGGCCTTGCCGAGGCTCAAGCTCCCGACGCTGGACCTAGTACCACAGGTGATCAGACACCCCCTCCAACTGAGGGAGGCCCGCAGTGTGCCGACCCTTGAAGAGGCGGCAGGGCACTTATATTTTGTAATCCTTATGTTTTTTTGCCCGAATTAATTGAAAACAAAATCAGAATTGACCTTTTGCTTATCCGACGTTTCGATTCTATGTGCGCGTGGGGAGGAAGACGCTTTAAATTTGAGAATCATTTCCCTATCATTGATGACGCAGACACCTAGTGGAACCCGGAAGGTTGGCGTCTTCAATACTTTGGAGAGGTAGAACGTCCGTGCTCCATTCTAGATTCTCTGTTATGACTGTATTTATTGCATTACACCCCTTTCCAACGTAGTCTTTTATAAATAGGATGCAAGCCTAACAAGACTCTTCCATCGTGAGACTGTTGCATTTAACCTGCCATTATCGTGCGATCGAGATAGAGATAGAAAACGTGTGATGGTGGTGCGGCTGGAGGGCTGGCATCCATCAAGATGCCTGTCAATCTGAGAATCAACATTCAGAGGACCAAAAATCTGGCCAATCAACGTTCAGAGGACCAAACGTACGGGGTGGGGATTTAGACTTAGCAGCCTTAGCCCGACCCTCTCCTGAACGGTTGACGGGGCTAGGGGGGTCTCCCACTGCCAAAAAAGGCATCAACGACATTTTTTGAGCAGTATGGTCTAATAAGCCATCAAATTAACTCAAGTTGGCTTGGGAGACTCCCAATCATGGTGAAGTCAGGTTCTCCAACCTGGGCGGAGCCAGCGTAGACCAGGGGATAGGGTTTGTAGATCTAGTTACCCCATTTATGTGCTGGCCCAATGAGGCGGCGGAGTTTTAGAATATATTGCAGTTATATCTTCTTCTATATTGTATTTCGTATTTAATAAAAATGGCCGAGTTACCTTCATATTTGTATGTGTGCCCTTATCGTGTTTGTGATGCCCACGTTTTACATACTTGTTTCGGGCCTCGTCGATGTTTAGTATCGCTTACGAAGTCATTGATACAAGTCTGAGGTCGCAAATAATGCCCTTGGTGGCGCGGGGTGGTTCGCGAGCCATGATCGAATTTTATTTGCGATCGAATGAATCCTAGTTGCGCACATTCGCGTTGACTGTTTATCCAGCGATCTGATAGGGTTGGCTGCGAACCACACTCCCTCGCTATCGGGTTAATTGTACTTGCTTGCTTTATGCGTAAAATGTTTATCCAGCGAGTTAATTGGAGTTGGCCGTGAACCACACTCCTTCGCTGCCGTGTTCTTTGTACTTGCTTTCTTACGCGTAAAATGTTTACCCATCGAGTTAATTAGAGTTGGCCGCGAACCACACTCCCTCGCTGCCGTGTTCTTTGTACTTGCTTTCTTACGCGTAAAATGTTTACTCAGTGAGTTAATTAGGGTTGGCCGCGAACCACACTCCCTCGCTACCGTGTTCTTTGTACTTGCTTTCTTACGCGTAAAATATTTACCCAACGAGTTAATTAGAATTGGCCGCGAACCACACTCCCTCGCTGCCGTGTTCTTTGTACTTACTTGCTTTACGCGTAAAATGTTTACCCAGCGAGTTAATTAGAGTTGGCCACGAACACACTCCCTCGCTGCTGTATTGGTGCTCTCCGCTTGGGGGGACGCTTTAGATTCATAAAAGACGAATATTATTGAACGGCGCCTAGTTTTCTGGCGTCCGGCAAAAAGAAAAAATCTCTAAAGAGATCAAAACAATGCAGGAAAAAGACAAAATAGAAATACCGGCGGTAAGGTCTCAGGTTGATGCGGCTGGGGTAATATCCTTGCGTTTGGCAGCTTTTCGTAACGCGTTCATTTAGCATGCCCGTGCCTCCGTCTGATTACCACGGATTTTAGCTATTCCTCCGAGAGTCTAGAATTTCATCGCCAAGTGGTGTATGGATGTAACCGCCTGTAAATCCTTCAGCGCGGGCCTACCAAGGATCCCGTGGTAGGCGAAGCGGGTGTCCACTATTAGGAATTCCATGAATTTCCAGAGGTGGCAAGGTGGTTCCCCAAAATCTACCGCCAGGGTAATCTTTCCTCGCGGGACGAGACTGTCCCCTGTGAAACCAAATAGCAGCTCGGTGATGGCCGTCAGTTCGTGATCCACGTCCATTTGGTCGAACGCGTTGCCGAATAGGATGTTCACGGCGCTTCCGTCGTCGACCAACATCCGGCCTAGGCCGTTTCTGGCGACAATGGCGCGTACCACTGGGGCATCGCAATGCGGGTAATGTATCCTGGATTCGTCCTCTTCAGTAAATGAGATTGGCGGCACTCTAGGCCGATGCCTGTGTACCTGCCAACTCTCCAGGGGTTCCCCCCTGGCTGCCTTCGCGTAGTTACGTCGCGAGTTCATCTTGCTTCCTCCAACATACGGTCCTCCGAAGATGGTATTTATCTCTCGGACAGGTGGGGCTCCTTGGGGCCTCTCGGCCCTCGGTTGGTCCCTGTCCCCCTCGCTCCTTCCTCCGTCGCGGCGAGGTACATCGTTCCGGTGCTGAGGAGGAAGTCTTCGCCCTTGTGTGGACGGTCCTCGACATCCTCGCGCCGCTTGATCCCTCTCGCCTGGCCAGTGGTTCCCGTGATTGATTAGCTCCCTCACATCCGGGCAATCTTCCATGTTATGTACCCTGGTCCTGTGTATACGACAGAACTTGAGCGGGGCCACCGCAGGTAGGGGGACTACTACTGGTGCCCGTGTGGCTGGGGCTACCTCTGTTTGATTGAACCTCCGGTAATGATTGTTGGTTGGTTCTGGAGAACGCCTCCTCTGAAAACGGGAGAACCGAGGCTTTGGAGAGCGACGCCCCTCTCTCTTGTATCGATCTCTTCTCTCCCTTTCAGCTCTTTCTATGTTCTCGATCGTTTCTTCTGATTGGATTTCGCACTGGATCATGTCCACCAGCTGGCTGTAGACTTTCGGTTGACTATTTTGAACGTCCCTCCAAAAGGGAGTTCGCATGTGGAGCCCCGTTATTAGCGTATCCAGGGACTTTTCGTCGGTCACCGTCTCGATCTTGTTGATGATGTTGCTGAATCGTTTAAAGTAGCTTTTGACGGTTTTTCCTTCCTTTTGTCGGATATCATTGAGTTGGGCGATGTTAGCAATCATCGTCCGGTTGTCAATGAAGGCGTTGACGAACTCCCTCTTAAGTTGTGGCCAGCTTCGGATACTCCCTGGCCTCAGCTTGTTGTACCACCTTTTCGCATCACCTGTGAGTGTGGTATGGAAATTCTGACACTTCACTGCGGGGGATTGGCCCTGGAGTTTTGTCTTGTAGGTGTTTATGTGGTCCGTGGAATCACCTCTTCCATTATACTTGTCCATGATTGGCATTCGAAAGTTGGCTGGCACCTCCATTGCCTTCATGTAGTTGGTGAACGATAGGTTCTCGTCATCATCGTCCTCGTAACACTCCAGCCTTTCCTTTTCGTCTTCGGCCTTTTCTTGATTCTTCGGGTCCTTCTTCTTTTCCGTACGGGCCTCGCTATGTTCACTGTGCCTACTGTGTGTGGGCTAGTGGAGTGCAATCGAAGACCCCACTCCCAACCTGTCAACACGCTAGCTGCAGGAACCGGTGGCTTTCACGTACAGAGAAGGGTCTCCCTTTGTGACCGTCCTGCGGGGGCTTCGGAGCTGGGTTCCGGTCGTTAGAAACGAGGGGTTCCTCTCGGGAACCATGGCTGTCCAGCGAACCAGTGGTGAGGGACTCCTCCGGGCACGGCTGCGCTTGGGTCCATGTTGGAAGGATTGATTCTCCAACAATTCAAGCGTGGCCTTCATCCGGGCGTTGTCCATCTTGAGGTCCTGGTTCTCCTGTTCCATCGTCCGTTTCTTCTGATGTCTTCTCTTCCTGCGACGGGTGACGTTCTGTAGGTCTTGAAAGCTCTCCTATCGCAGGTTGGTGTGGTGGGACTCTACCTCTTCTTCTGTGGACTGTTCGGATGTCATGCTCCTTCAGGTAGAAGACACGTTTTATCAAAAGCACTTGGTTGTGTAAGGTTTTTCGTTTTCCACAGACGGCGCCAATCTGTTGACGTCTGAACCTGCACCAGTCCACGTGCCAACAGATCTCCAGTCACTCCTCTACCAGCTCGTATGTTACCTGCACACTAGGACAACCGTTAGGCACCAAGATCTCCGGAGAAAATGGGTCCGACGATTGTTGGCACTCCGACGATCAAGTCAACTGCCGGTATATGGGAGATACACGGAGGCGGGAACAAAAAAGGGTGTGGGAGAGACAAGCAGGCAGAGATTTGAGCAGTGTTTAGAGTAGGATTCTTAAGCATAAAAAGTGCGTACCTTGGAACAACCGGAGACGTTGTATTTATTGCGCAAGGATTCTAATTGATTTGGAAGACAAATCAATTCGGTCTTCAATCGGATCCTCATTCCTTATGTTATAAAGATACCCGAGATTGCCTTCCTTCATTGAGTTTATCACGTTGCATGATTTTTAGGGGATCCTGATTTGGTTTCCTTGTGGAGATTCGTGCGCCCAATCCAACTCAATCTTTCTTTAATTACTTCTCTGGTTGCCCCGGCATATCGAGTTGCTCAATGGTTATGAATGATACGAGGCCTGACGAGGCCCTATGGTTCGCATGCGGGCGCCGAGGCCCTCCACATGACTCTGAGATTTCTGACTGTCGAAGGCCCAAGCGTGTGACGGGCCCTTCCAAGGCCCTAGCAGGGCCCATATAAGGTTCTTGATAGATTACGAACTAGGTCCTTACTGGGCTTAGATGGGGCCTGTGTTGACGTGGCAACCATATCGTAATCGTGTGGTAACACTTTTAATAGAGTGTAGCGCCAAACCTCATTACTATAACAATATACTATAATCCACTTTAATGATGTTACTATGAGGAAATTAGCCCTGCAATAATTTTTTTCTTCTAAATTGAAAAATACTTCCTTTCGAATTCCTAGAAGAAAAAAATATTGTATCTATACTTATTAACTAGAAAAGTATTGTATATACACTTTAATGAATCCATAGGGAAAATTTAGTTTATTATATTTAGTATACTAAATTAAATATCATTAAATAAAAGTATCGGACCCATTTGCACTATTTTTGTAAATATTAGAAACCCAACTATAATTTTCTCTATTAAAATTAAGGACATATTATCCTTTTTTTTTTTTTTACCAAATAAGGACAAGTTTCGCAACAAAACATATAGGTTATGGACGTTTGTGCAAAAAAACAAACGTTGTGGACTATTTTCACTTTTGAGACAAAGGTCCAAATTCAGTGCAAAATTAGTTAATGTACACATATCAATGAAATATCAGATAATGCATCATGTAACTTTGTAAAATGTTGATTTTTACTGAAAAATTGAAATATTAATTGTAAATAAAAGTAACATAACATGTTATCTTCTATTAATAAACTTTAACTAAAAGTAACACATAATTTTACTATTTTTCAAATTTTCTTTGGCACCTCAATATTTTTTAATTTTTTGTTCTAAAGTAGACATCTGTGACCCCCACCCCCACCCCCACCCCCACCCCATTTCTTTTCATTTTTTTTTTCCTTTTTGAATTAACGTTTATGTGTCATTGGATTGATTGTGCACCCAAATCCTAATCCCACCCCCAATTGGTTAAATTGGATTGTGCAAATAGTTTGGGAATCAGATTCAGATATGGTCCAAAAATTGTACTTAGGTCCTTATATTTTGAATGCAGCTTTTGTAGTCTGAATTTATTGTCATCAGTACATTAAGTCTGCGTGGCGTCAATTTTTGTCAAATGTCGACCGATTGTGTACCACATAGACTCTTAACGGTGACATGTCATCAATTTACGTTGATAATTTAACATAGTGATCGTCGATGAACGCATTATTATACTTCAGCAACCGTCACTAAAACTTTATAACTTCAGTGACCGTTTTGTAATTTTTCTGAAACTTCGGTAAATGCTAGTGTAATTAACCTTTTTTTGTATGGTTAAAATTTCACGGTAATTGATATTCATACAATAGCTTCTAAAAAAGTTATCAAAGTGAATCTTTCAATTATGTTTGCCACATGCTACCAAATCCACAAATTCCCTGATAAGCAAATGAAGGCATCATTCCCACCATCATTTACTTCCGCTACTAAGTTGACATCTGTCCAATATACCAAACTCCTTGCAATTTTGACCAAAAAGGAATCCAGTTGATCATCAGCCTATTTGGCAGATACAACTCTTACTTGTTTATCCATTTATTGGATTATTAATTCAAGTGCATATCTAGTCATATATGTACATCTCTTTCAGTTTTTAGTTCATATTCTATAATCATAAAAATATATCTATTCAATTACTTAATGGTTCTCAGGCAATGTGAGGGTGTTGTGAAATGGTAAAGTAGGGTAGAGAAAATGGTAAAAATTGAAATTTTGATTATTTGTTAAGAGTATTTTTATCCATTTTTTAAAATTTTGGCTATTTAGTCCAAACTTTTCAAAATTTGACATTTTTCAAAAAGGAAAGTGTAAACTTCATATTTTGACCAAGTTCCTCTGTTGTGTTTAACTATGTCTTCAGTCAATGGTGATCTCCTCCACACTAGTGGGGAAAATAAGCTCCCCATTAGGACACTTTAACTTTTTCACTTTTTCTCCTCTAATTCCACTAAAACAAGTGTCCTAGTGGAAAACTTATTTTCCCCACTAGTGTGGAGGAGAACAAGGGTGTGTCTTCAGTACCCCCACCCCCACCAACAATTTTGTTTAGCACAACCCAAGAGAAATAATAAAAAATTAATTGAGATTAATCACTAAAAATTAAATCAATTTTGAACTCAATTTCTTACTTTTTCAACCCATTAGTGGAGTGGATGGAAGGGGTTGAAGGTTGGCAGGGAATATGGACTTTTTTTTTTTTTTTTGGTCTTTTGTCTTTATTTATTTATGTTGATTAAAAGTAAAGACATACCCATTTTTAAAATAAAAAATGATATTTCAATGATTAAGGAGGGTCTCTTAAACTCATATTTTAAAAGATTTGTTAATATTTATGAATATGAATAAAATTCCACAGAATTTATAAGATTTCAACAAAATTCTATATTATAAATTTCAATATATTTTTATAAATTTCTATGAATTTTCGTGGATTTATGATCTTTTTTATTAAAAATAGTAATTTTACATTACCTTTATTCTAAATAGTTCAAGTGATTCTCCTACATAAACAAATATTTTAAGTAGAATTTAGGAAAGAGAAAAATTCTTGCAATATAAAAAAGTAAAAACTTTTTTCAATCAAAAATGTGAATGATTCAATGAATTGGGAGGTATATATACAAATCCGACAGCTGTGTCAGCTAAGGTTTTAAGGAATAAACTAAAAATAGGTCATTCGTCGTCTCTAAACTTGAGACGCAATTAGATTCATTGTTTGGGAGATTCAAATTACTATTATCAACTTCCTCAATTTTGAATTAAAAAAAAAATTAATTAAAGAGCAAGACTTCTCGAAAAAAAAATTGAAATAAAAGTTTAATTTTCATTTTCTTTCTACTCAATCTTTTTTTTATAAAATTTTCTCTTTCATATCCGAGACTAGATTATAGATATTTATGATTCATCCTTTTCTAAAATCAGCTGTTTAATCATCTTGTATAAAAAGTTATTTTTTGACTTAAAAATATAATTTATATGTGTCGCAATTGACGAGTAAATTTTTTCAAGTTCAAAAAAAGAATTTTTAATGTTATATTGATTTTACAATCCAATATCTAATTGACATAAATGTTATTAGACTAATCATCTAATTAATATCTACCAATAGATTATTTATATTTTTCAGCCTAATCATTTGGTTCAATGAATGGTCATTTACCATCAAGAATGAAATTTCAAAGATGGTGTTTGAAAATTGTATAAAAAAGTAAAAAAAAAAAAAAAAAAATCAATAAATTTTCATGCTATTATAAACTGAAAATCAAAAACAATAATTTACTACAAAAACTTGTGGCACAAATTGAGGAGACAGGACTAAAGAGGGGATGCGTAAGAGAATAGTTGGATTAAAATTTTGAGGAATAGAGATAAGATTCTAAAAGAATTTGGTATTCATATTTATGAGCTCGAAATCCATACAAATCTATTTAAATCTTCTAGAAAATCAACTAATAATTGAGGACACCTAAATTTCTAAAGATATTTAAATATGAGTTGAGGACACTTAAATTTCAATTGAATTTATTAAAATCTAGGCTTGGAATTTCAAAAATTACATGAATTTTTAAAATCTATTCAAATCTAAATTGAGGACACCCTAAATACAAAATGTATCCAATATAACTATTAATATTATTAAATTTATAGATTAGGACGATATTGTCATACGTCCCAACAAACTTCGACTAAAAAAAAATTCAATTAGACTATTTACTTGGAGTAATTAATGAAGTTCCGTTTAATTTTGTGTTTATCGGATGATTTGCTTTGAAATTTGTGATTGAGTGACATTGGGTTGAGACATCAATGAGTTTCTTTTGAATTAGTACTAGTTTGAGATGTTAAAATTATAATTTCAGCTGATTAAATTAAACTGGTGTCTCTGAATTTTTGATAATATTAACTAAACTGTGATACTGCTCATTGTACACCATCGCGTTATTTTTCTCTGAAAACTTGTTTAGAATGTGCCAGATACAATACCTATGGAATGTCAACGGCATGACAATTGATATGGTCTTCGCAATTGCAGCGTCCTGATGAGTAATAATCAACGGAGGAGTAAGATTGGAGATTGAATCCATGAACTTCGACAACAACCAGACAAATGATTCTGTTGTTTCGTCACTTAAAAAGCCACACCCAAACAGAATAGTCTGACCATAGTGATTTACGCCTACGAAAGGGGCAAATATCATTGAGTACTTATTCGTGTTGTAGGTTGTGTCGAATACCACAACATCGCCAAAACAACTATATGACCGTATAGATTCAGCATTAGCCCAATAACAACGAACAAACTTATTTGCTTCGTCTATCTCGTAGTCAAAGTAAAAGTTCGGATTTTTTTCTTTCTCAAATGTGAAATGCTCTATTAGTGTTTCAGCATCATGACCTCTTTGCTCTTCTCGAATATTTCTTTCGTGGTTCCTAATATCTCTCTCCACACACTCAATCGATGATGGACCACCTAAATCTATCTCCATGAGCCTTAATTGCTGGCACGTTGGAATATTAGTGGCAGCAAATTGTTGAGTTGGTGCTTTCTTTGTACTCAACACAGTTTGGTGAGATCGTAACAAATGCACTCGACTAAGAATAGTAAGGGCATGATTGTGTTTTTCAATAAAGTTGTTAACTATCCACATTTGTCCCGTTTGTTGCTTCACCATTGTTATTCTAGCACAACATCCAACTCGTGTTTGCCCATGCTTTCTTTCTCCAGCACGCGGCACAGATTCTTTATGTTTTTTCTGATATGTGTCATTTGTTTTCTCTTCCTTAGAACATACAAACAATTTCCAGTATGTCTCACCACTAACCTTATTCTTTTTATTGATCTCAAGTCGTGTACTAAATACAGCATCCTGGGCATAATTATTGTATAAAATGTTGGCTGCCTCATGTGATTCAAATTCTTGTCCAGTTGCAGGGACACGATGAACATAAACTTGAGGAATATACACATTGTCTGAACTTTGTGATTCCATTCCTATCAAATAGAAACAATAAATAAACAAACAAACACCATTATGAATACAAATTTATCAATCACATACGGTTTATTATTTCAACAATGATATTATACAGCTACTTAATATATCAAGAGTCAATGATATTATACAGCTACTTAATCCCCATTGCATCTACTTTTCAATCAATAAACAATGATCATTTTCAATTTGTATAATTTATTCCCATTGCAGCTCAGAGCACGTTAAAAAAATTATCAGTATCGGTGGGTAAACCGCGGACGACAATGATGAAATGGGAGGACCACGTCTGAAAATGGTGGGTGAACCGCGACTGTGAGTGATGACAGTGAGAGGACCACGTCTACAAATGGTGAAACACGGTGAGGGAGGTCACCGCGGCAGAGAAAAGAAACACGGCGAAGGGAGCGCACGACATAGAGAGAAAACACGGCGAGGGAGGGAGCGCGGCAGAGGGCACAACAAATTTGTGGAAATCGTGAGCTAGAACAGTGGGGGCTAGAACAGGACTGCGTGCGGCAAAGAAAGGACAACCATCGCGGTGGAAGGAGGACACACGTGGAGAAAGGAGACTCCGGCGGCGATGGTGGTCAACGGCGGGAAGCTAGGGCACAAGACATTGGGGAAAATCGTGGGAGAGAGGGAGAGATTGCTGGTAATGGGAGGGTGTGTGGGTGGGGGATGTGTTTGGTGGTACAAAGAATTTTTAATCCCAGTAGGCATCCTAGTCAGCTGCCACATAAGCTGTAGGGACTATAAGATTTCCCCACAGTGGGGGCTAGAACAAAACTGGTCAATCTATACAACGCAATTGAGATCAATTTTGAATTTGAGTGTCTATTAATTAGTTATCAATACTACGTAGATCGAAAGTATTTCAATATTCGTGCCACCTAAATAGTAATCCATAGAATACATTAAAGATACTCTAAGTGCTATGAAAATTGAAGATTGGGATCAAAATGCCAAATTAAAAAGTTAGACACTCAAGTGCACAAGGCTTTATATGTTAAGCAATGTGGGAGAAATATTTAAATAAAAATAAGAAAACAGCAAAAGATTTATTCAAAACGATTTTGAAGCATTAATCACATTATTAATAAATTGAACTTTTATAACATATTTAATAAAATTAATTAAAAATTATTAGATAATATTAAAAATAAAATAAATTATATTTTTTATATATTATATTATTCAGTACGATGTAATATTATACATAAAAATAATATTTATTGTTTAATTTCAAACCTTAGGAATCGATCTAGCAGAACTGTTGCTTCGAATCATGCATAGTTTAGCAGAATTTTTAATCCTTGGAATTAAGTAATTATATTTGCAGTCTTCACTACCGGTAGTCATCATACGTGTCATTAATCAATTAGATGAATTATTTATAATTAATGGTTATAAATACATTACTTAATTAGAGTAAATAATTCAATCAATTGAATAATGACACGTATGATGACTACTGATAGTGAAAATTGCAAATATCATTATTCTTTTCTAAAATGCCTGGGAGATAGATATTTCAATAAAAGAGCATTCAAAATAATATTATTTATTTTGTTACTTTGAGATAAAATTTATATAGATTTCAAGTATTAATGTTATTTGCAAATTATATTATTTGAAAAATATGAAGTCTTTATTTACTTGAATAATTAAATGAACAATAGACTGTAGAAGATATTAATAATTATTGTTTAATATCAATGTATACTAATCTCACATGGTGACTTTTAAGTCTACTTTGAGTGTGAGTTAGTGAAAATCCTACAACACAATAACATCAAAAAGTAGTGATATAGCACCCACAATTAGCACTAATTATGGTATCCATTATCCACGTGACATTACCATATTATGTGCTATATATAAAGTTGTTGACAACTTTTTGAACTTTTTAAAAAGCACTCAATGTGGTGATGTCACTTGGACAGTGGACACCATAATTAGTGTCCATTGTCAGTGCTATATCACTACTCTAACATCAAGTTCTTGCTCAACTATTGCGTCGAGGGGGAAGGGAAGACTTAACAGACTACTATGCTTAAGTTAAATAGTGTTAAAAGAAAATTTTGATAGAGTTGACCCTATATATAGACAAAATTGCTTAGATGATGAGACCATAAATGTCTTGTAATTTAGAGTAAATCAATCGGGTTGTGATCATACCAAAATCAGGCAATGATTCTTGTGATGTTTCCTTACCTTGTCGACAATTTTTTAGTTCTTATTGGTCAAATTAGCCGATTCATCATACTTGATCAAAACTTGTGCGAACAACTCTTTTCAAGATTTCTTATTGGTGAATAAATTGATTATGCATGTTTATCTTGTGCATGTTTTCTAGTATGGACATTGCTATCTTTTTTCAGAGGGTAAAGCTTAGGAGCTTTAGTTCACTTTTGAGGTTATGATCCCGGTGATAGATACTATTTTTGTAGAGTTGAGAGTGCACAAATGGTTTGCTGAGTGATAAAACATTACTTTGAATATAACAATTGTCCACTAAAAACAGGAGATCATTCTGCATTATTTATTTGTGTCTACTATAACATTGTTGGTCACATGCAATTGGCACGGGTGATTATAATCATGTGTGCACGTTGTTAAGAAATGGGCCAACGATCTAATTAAGCAGCTTTTTACCTCTTAACAATTAACTTATTTACTTAACAAATTTAATTACTTAACTAATTAATCCTCTGCAATGCCCAACGTGAAATTGTCAGTTGACCATGTGATTGTCAAAAGCCAAAGTAGACGGTAGGTAATACCCCCACGTGGCACGCATCTGATAGGGTTTTGGCCTTTTCCATGATGCTTCCTCGTCTATTGACTCTTCCTTTCAAGGCAATGACCACGTGCCACCCGGGGATCCTACTTGCTCCAAGTCACGTGACATGGATAAGCCCATAACAGTGCTTTTACCTCAAAACAAAGTCTTTCTTTTTTATTCGTACTCAAACGATGAAATCTGTATTTTGTAAAGATGATAATAAAAAATATATACGCCTACTTATAGGTCATTTCAGAAGATGACAAAATTTTTTTAGGAGAGGTAAACATGGAAATATCTTGTTCCTAATTTCATAAAGGGAATTATGTTGTAATTATCTATTCAATAAGACGAATAATAAATATTTCTTTTAAAGATATTTCTCGAGTATCGAGTTCTTCTTGATTAGTGGTGACTGTGCCTCC
This sequence comes from Forsythia viridissima, assembly GCA_030279155.1. Taxonomy (NCBI): domain Eukaryota; kingdom Viridiplantae; phylum Streptophyta; class Magnoliopsida; order Lamiales; family Oleaceae; genus Forsythia; species Forsythia viridissima. The sequence goes on from CM059033.1 coordinate 26,073,119, forward strand.
AAAATTGAGGTGCTTGAGTAGTACATTAACATGCTCTATAGTTGATCTTGTCGAACTCACATTGAAAATGTATTTAAAGCTCTTTGAGTATGTTTTCATCCAATCTTGAACAGACTCTCGCAATCAACGCAGACGAAATTGACTATCTTGTAGGGCAAAGTCATTCTTGGGATTAGTAGTCGAGTAGTATCATGTATAAATTGGCCGAACTATCTCTTCTTTTGAGAAAGAGGATCAAATGAATTGAAAATTTAATGGAAAAATTTGATGAATATGAATATTTAAGTTTACGTTTTGATAAATGACGATTTGACTCGCAGGCAAGCCCGTCCCATTATCTTATGGAAAAGTTGAGAAATTTGAAAAATTCGTGTACAAATTGTAAAAATCAGGGTTATTCTGCTTCAATATTTATTTCTAGAATTTATTTAAAAATCGTAATTAAAAAAGAAACTATTTAAATAAAGATATTAACCAATTTTTGAATATGACCCAAGATAAACATAAGATATACAAGTATAACTTTATTATTTTTCATTATTGTCCATCCCTAAATTTTGAAATTAGTTAGTATCCAGTTTTACAATTAAATAAAATGTTTATTAATAAGGAAAAAGTTAATATGTATGTGACTAGCGAATAAAATTGTGACTCGAATTTGAAAAGCATGACCAACAATATCTAGACAATTACTATCAGTACTATGTGGCTTCGTATGTTAAAAAAAGTAATCACAAAAGATTATTTAGTGTGACTATTGGAGTTAGAGTACTACAATGATCTGTGACTTACATGCATGTTTGAGAATTAAAATAGGTGTATATTGTAACTACTATAATAACAATAGATGCATGTTGTGACTTTGATAACATGTTATTCGTCAATTTACTTAAGTTATCATAAATATGTCGTGTGACCAGAATTATACAACTGTGACTAGTAATGTGTATCTTTGTATGTATCACATGTGATTATGAAAGATTATTTAATATGACTACTGGAGTTCGAGTGCTATAATAGTTAGTGACTTACGCGTGTGTTTGGGTGGTTATATTTTTGTGATTGTTAAAAATGAGGTTTGACTTAGATGTGTGGTTGGAGTTTACATTGATTTATTTTGAAAATGAAAACATTAATTTTGGTTGAATTTGTTACTCTTTTGAGTTATATTGGCCCTCGAATTGTTCCATTTTGCAACAATTGAATACACTAGTATGTTGGAGGCGAATGGGTTGAAAATAATAAATATACAGGTTCCAACATGACTAGTATGCTGGTCTCAAGAATTTACACGTTCAACCAACTCATCGATAAGTTATTTTCAGAACTAGAGTTAGATCCAGAAAAGGCCAATGCAAAATAAAAAGTACTTGCAATTTCAATTAGCATTTTTCATCACTTGAATGCATTTACAAATGCTTTATGATTTCAAAATTTCGATAGTTGAAAGTCGACTCAAGATCAAGCAAGCATAGTGACATGGTCCACATGGATGTAGGCATATGTACAAAGCGTAGCATTTGTGTTTAGCAGGATTGTCATATCTTTTAAATTTCTTCTACGATGGCGTTGTTCTTTCCAAATCTTGAACTTCCGATTCACCAAATAAGGAGAATTATGAAATACGATGATGGTTTTGCCCCAAAATGATTTTTCGAATAAACAGGGTGTCCACATGTTTTTGAACGTCTCAGATAGTGGGTTTGAGAAAGATTTTCTGATAATGTTTTGGATTTTGAGTTTCACACTTTAGTTTAAAAATGAACGTCTCAGGCAGTGGATTTGGGATGACTTAGATTTTTTGACGGTTTTCTTAATTTTTAGGGTTCTTTCTTCAAAGATAATATCATTTCCTAATTATTAGAAAACGATAAAGAAAGACTGTTCTGTATCTTAAATTGAAAATATATAAATTAATTAGTTACATTTTAATTCATTATTTCAAAAGGATTTGATTTTACAAATTTATTTTTCATAAAATGATTTGTCAAAATACATAATTAAAAAATAGTGTTTAGCCTAATTATCTCAAATATAAGAGAAAATTACACCCATTAGTATGTATATACAATATATTCTTAATTTTACTTTTCTAATGTAAATATTCTCAAAATAATGAGTATTATTTATATATTAATATTTATTTTTATATATTATAATATGTACAAAAAAGAAATACAATATATTTTGCCTATTAATTCCGTGGAGAGAGAGAAAAAACTCTCGGAGAAAGAGAAACAGTAGCTATCTTCACAAACCCTATTCAGCACACAAAATCAGCACACAAAATCCGCCGGAAATCACGATTAGAATTGGAAAAATAGCGAATAGATCTTCATCCCAAACCCACTTCATTCCAATCATCTCTCTGTGAATGCACAATCTTAACATCAGTCAATCCCCTAAATCTCTAGGGTTATCCGCCACCCATATCACTTAATCTCATAAATCACTAGAGTTCTACATCTAGATGTAACCATAACTCTTCGATTTGCAGAAATTTCAGTCGCCGGACAAAGGAACTGCACAGGGATGTACATATTGAAGGAAGTTGCAGGCGAATAGGTGCTTACTAATCTGTTCAAAAGTTGTTACAAAATCAATTTGGCATTGTCCATGTTCCTAATATGTTGCAAACATTGTTACAAAATCAGTTTACATTGTTTCTGTTATTAATGTGTTGCAAACGTTATTACAAAATCAGTTTGCATTGTTTCTGTTACTAATCTGTTGCAGACGATGTTACAAAAATCTGTTTCATTGTCTCTGTTATTAATCTGTTATAAACAATATTACAAAAATCTGTTTCGTTGTCTCTGTTATTAATCTGTTGTAAACGATGTTACAAAAATCTGTTTCGGATATAAATATGGGGATGTTATCATCGAAGACGATTTTGCATGAAGAAGATGTTTTGCAGTTGGTCGAGACGAGTTGCAGTTTATTGTAATGTTGGAGAGATGTTGAAATGATTAGGATTGTAAATAATAAAAGAGAGATAAACATAAGAGAGATTAAATTGATGAGAGCGAATATTTTAATTAGTTATATATAAAATCTTAATCAAAATAGTAAATGAGATAATTAAGGATTCTGTTACAATATTTAATCAATTAAATAATTAATTAAAAATTAGATAAAATTCATTATTTTTAGAATAAAAAACATCTTACAATTTTTTTTATAAATAATAAGATAAGATTTCTTACTCGTGAAAATTTCCACAAATATAATTGTGCCTTGAGAAGTTACTGTTAGGCTACTATTGACTTGATGGGCCTTTTATTTGCTGGGCTCTTCTTGGAAGGCCTACGTGCTTTTCATTTCAATAAATAATTAGGCTTGAACCCCTTACTCAGGCCCACCACCAAATGAGACAGATATGTGTAACCAGCTCAAAATAATAGAAAAATAAAAGAATATTCTATTTTACCATTTATAAATACTGTTCCATAGTAGAAGAGTAGAATACTATTTTTTGTCCCTTTTCTTATGAAATTTCAAAATTATTCACGTTAGGGTAAGTAGTACCAGAGATCCTGAACTTTTAAACGTTGTAATGATGGAGGGTCTTAAATCTTTGTTTATTAGCAGCCAGAGTTCCTGACTTATGAAACGTTAGCGCCTGAGGTCATTTTTTGACAGAAACCGTCAGTTTGACTGTTAAATGGTCAAAATTTTGTTAAATAGATAATTTTACCCTTAAATTGAATGATAAAAAAAATAAAATAAAAATAAAAATAAAAATTGCAACTAAACTTCAACCAACAAAATAAAAAATTGTAACTAAACCACAAACACTTCTTCTTTTCCAAAATACCGCCGCCAACCACCACCTGCTGAAAAATTTGCCTTCGCCGCACACAGTATACAAAACCACATACTATTAATTTCATACTACTCTCTGAAAAAAGAAGAGAGGGAGCAACACTTAAAGAACACTATATTCTCTATAGAAATTTCAAAAATTATTCTTTATTCTCTATATTCTCTTCAAAAAATTATACAAATACACTATATTCTCTATAGATATTGAGATTTACTAGACAAAATAAAAAATTATAAGAATATCAAATATGAATTATACTGGACTATTAAAAAACTCTTAAATTATGCATTGTTACCATTCAAATTATTCTTTAATCAATTTCAATTAAAGTATCTTATCACATAATATTATTTCAAATTTAAATTTTAAAAAATGAAGTCTCTACATCATCAACATATCAAAATAGCACTCGTTAGATGTATAAGATACATATTTTTGCAAAAATAAAAAAAATGGAACGCACTGGATTAGCTTGTAAAAATGATCTAAAGAATCCTACTAATCTAAAATTAAATAAACAATGTTTAAATACATTGAAATAATTTCATTTCAATCAAACAACGAATTTCAAATAGTGGTGCACATAATTTACAAATTTATTCTAAAAACATATTAGTTAATAAAATATTTGTTTCATAAATAAAAGAACCAGTTTCATAATTGAGAAGCTTATGAATGGTTGCTTTGTCATTTCATTTTGGGATTTTGGCGCCAATAGTTCTTAATTTTTATCTTTAGTATGGAATTGATTTTTAACGTTTATGTTTTAATAAACAAGTTCTTAACATATGTATTTTGGTACAAAATTGATCTTTATGACAAATATACTTTTAGTTTTAATTAAAATAAATTGTATGTAGATTCCTAATCATTATAAAATGTGCAAATAGGTCAAATACTTTTATTTTTTATAAAAAAAATTAAAAAAACTAATGAATTTTTTTTTTCTTGGGAATTAACAATTAGTAATAAACATGTCAAATAAAATTATTATTTTTATTATTAAGTAATAATATTATTTAAAGAGGGATAAATTATTGTAAGAAATCATTTTTCTCTCTTTTTACTTATAAAATTTTTTTCTCCCTCTTTACTTTAAAAATTAAGTTAAATAAATAATAAAATGACGTATATGATTTTTTGACATTGAGCTAATCTTATTACATTTTTATTTAACATAAAAATACATAAAAATTAGTTTACACATTATGTGTTTTATTTTTGAACCAAAATAAAACGATAAAAATATGAAGAATATATTTGGATTTATAATATTTGTTGTTAATAAACATATAACTCAATTAAATAAAAGTATTTGAACATTAAATTTGTGACAAAGTTATTTTTTATATACAACAATAAAATAAAATTTTAAATTTTAAATAATATAATTACTTAATAATATAAATAATAATTTTATTTGACATATTTATTACTAAGTGTTAATTCAAAAAAAGGAAAAAAAAAACTCATTAGTTTTCTTTAATTTTTTATAAAAAAATAAAAGTATTGGACCTATTTGCACATTTTGTAATGATTAGGAACTCACATACAATTTCTTTTAATTAAAACTAAGGGTATATTTGTCTTTTTCATCCCATAAGGACTAATTTTGCACCAAAACACATAGGTTGGAGATTTGTTTACCAAAAAATAAATATTAGGGACCAATTCCACACTAAGAGCAAAGATTAGGGATTATTTGCTCCAAAATTCCTTTCTTTTTTACAAATACTCTTTCAGTACTGCAATGAGAAATATACCCGTATATCTATTTTGTAAAATGCAGAACAAAAGCTCTAAAGAATACACAATTTATAAATAAAACCAAACAATAATCAAAAGACGATTATATTGTATACACATAGAACCAAAGATAGGGCTGATCTCTTACTCATTTATAATGTTCACGCTAAAGTGACATCACATGATTAGTAGTTCATAGTCCCACTCTCATTATTTTTGTCAATCATATAATGTCACCTCATCGTGAGCATTATAAGTGGGTATGATATCAGTCCTAGAATCGAAGAACATCATTGTTTCAAGAACTTGGGGCTCAAATTCTTGTAGCCTTAGTCTCACGCAAAAAACCCTTGAACCCGTGTCAAGGGTCAAACAGAGTTTCATCTCAAATCACTGATTTCTCAAATAGATTTTCATAAAAGAAAAGAATCCTCAACCACGCCGCTAAAGAGAGAAATAAATAAAGTAGAGAAAGTCAATCGAATGGAATGGATTATCTAAGGTAACCAACTGTAGTTATACTATCAGATGTTGATCTCAATCTTAATCCGACGGTCAAGAGCGCTCCAGAGGTGAAGTTGCTATTGAGTGGTCGACTAGTAAGAGCATGTTCGGTTTGCCTTTTTTTGCCAAAAAACTATTTTTGTATCTTGACAATATTGACTTTTCAAATTTTTTAAAACGGAAATGACTATACGAGAAGTGATCTCGTCTCTAGTGGGCAATTTTTATGTTGTCCACATCCAACGTGGCACTTGCACATTAGATGAATTATTGATGTGACATTTATTTATGTAGACAATTCATCTAATGTGCAAATAACACATTAGATATGGACAATATAACAATTGCCCACTGAAAATAGGAGATCACTCCTTATGACTATATTGCTCTTATTATTTTGAAATAGAAATGTGTTGATTGAGGACAAAATAATCATTTCACCTTCAAAACCTTTGAAAAGTCAACATTGTCAATCTACAAAAATAATTTTTTTGGACAAAAAATGCGTAACGAACAAGCTCTAAAATAACATTCTCCAATTGTCCAGGTTTTGAGCTTCCTCAATGGACTTGGACTACACAATTTGTATACTTCAATTTGGGAGGTTCTGACTATCCCGTTTTGATATTAGTGTGTTATATCTTTGCGTGCAAAGTAGAACATTTATACTTACGCTTTTACACCCACCCGCTTGCAAATAAATTTAAGAAATAATTAACACGAGACGGGAAAGGGAAGAATGCATTGTTTATCAAAATATGCAATACAAATTTCATGTAGATCAAATAACCACTTATATTTTACAAGTTTTTTTTTTTTTTTTCAAACATAGAACAAAACAATACAAGAGCAATGAAATGAAAGAGAAATATTCAGAAATAATACATCGAGTACGTCTAATTCCGTTTTAGGTGTTTATTCGGGCATGTATGTATACATGCTACTAGTTTCATGTGATCAATATATTAAGAAGATTGATCAAATACGGCAGCCTCCATGTTCTTAACCATAATCTTCAGCCATACTTCATAATTGCTCACCATATCTTCCAATCTCCAGCCTTCCACCGGTTCCACAGTAAACCGCCACTCTATCCGGCAGCCGCGTCCATTGTCTCCGACAGCCACGGGATCAATCTTCACACTTGCAACATAAGACTTGACTCCAAAATTGCATTCCAGTATCTCATAGCTAAAACTCTTTTCAATATCATCAATGGCTATCAACCTCTCTCTAGTCCAGCTCGAGGCAGTGCCATCTATGGCCGGCACTGGTAAATCGCCGCAGTAGCGGATGCAACCGGGTTCGCCGTTGTTGCCGTGGATGCCCTCGCAAGTGGTTTGGCCGGGAAACCACTTATTGATGCTATAAAAGTCTTTCCAAAAGGGCCATATTTGGTCTGCATTTGCATTTTCTAGGGTTGTTGAAACCGTACCTTCCCACTTCTTTTGTTCCGCCATTGATGAATGAAGCAAAACAAAGCTTGCTGGTGAGTATAAATAATAGCTGGTGCTTATTTAATTAATTAATTAATTAATTAAAGTTTAACATTAAGGATAGGATTAATATATATTAAGGCGGCGTGTAACAATATTGACTAAGACTTTTTCTTAGATATTATTTTTATAATTTATGGTCAAGTATTAGCGTCTTATTAATAAGACACTCTCTAGTTTAGAGAATCAATTCTTTAAATTATGTTCCAACGACTCTTCAAACCAACTTTTTAAATAGAGAGTCACTTTCTATAATTAAATACATTCAAACAATTCTAATTTTCATTACATATTGATTAAATTAAATACTCATATATAAAATAAAATAAAATAAAATTGAAGAAAATGGGAAGCATGTCAAAATAATAAATATTTATTGAGAAAAGTAAAATGAAGTGTTAAAAATAAAGAGACTGTTACAATACTTTAAAAATACAAAACGTTCTTTATAAATAGAAAATCTCTTGTAGATACTTATAGGTTTTAATTGAATTTTTTCTATTCGAGAGTGTGGAAAAATGGGTTGAGTTGTACTCGTTTGAAAAACAAAAAGTAAAAAAATAAAAAATAAAATTATGAGGCTTATAAATTCCATGTGGGTTTTTATTTAATAAAATGGTTGAACAATGAGCTCATTATAGTCAAACTTGGCAAGCAAATATTTCTAAGTCTTAGTTGGAATATCCGGGGAGAAATTGAGTTTAAATATTATTTAAAAATATTGGTCTAAGTTGGCATGCAAAATATCTTAATCGTGTTAGACTGAATACGACTGAACTAGATAAAGTTTAATTTGATCCAATTTGGTATTTAGTATAAATAATTCGGTGATTAAATCAATTCAATATATATTTATGTTTTAAATCAATTCGACCAACTTCTACTACATATATTTATGTTCACCTGATAAATAACATAAGTTATAGATATAGATTAATTGTAGATTAAAATCATTTAACACTTACTCACGATCATCGATCATAATTCACTTCTATCCTTCTCTTTATAGGTTGCAAACAAAAACATAAATAAAAAATAATTATTTATTTTAACTCAAACATAAGAATTACTTTTAATAGAGTGTAGCGCCAAACCTCATTACTATAACAATATACTATAATCCACTTTAATGATTTTTTTTCTTCTAAATTTACTATGAGGAAATTAGCCCTGCAATAATTTTTTTTTCTTCTAAATTGAAAAATACTTCCTTTTCAATTCTTAGAAGAAAAAAATATTGTATCTATACTTATTAACTAGAAAAGTATTGTATATACACTTTAATGAATCCTTAGGGAAAATTTAGTTGATTATATTTAGTATACTAAATTAAATATTATTAAATAAAAGTACCAGACACATTGCACTATTTTGTAAATATTAGAAACCTAACTACAATTTTCTCTATTAAAATTAAGGACGTAGTAGTCTTTTTTTATCAAATAAGGACAAATTTCGCATCAAAACATATAGATTATGGACTTTTACGCTAAAAAACAAACATTGTGGACTATTTTCACTTTTGAGACAAGGTCCAAATTTCGTGCAAAATTAGTTAATGTAACACATATCAATCAAATATAAGGTAATGCATCATGTAACTTTTGTAAAATGTTGGTTTTTAATGAAAATTTGAAATATTAATTATAATTAAAAGTAACATGACATGTTATCTTCTATTAATAAACTTTAACTAAAAGTAACACATAATTTTACTATTTTTCAAATTTTCTTTGGCACCTCAATATTTTTTAATTTTTTGTTCTAAATAGATATTTGTGACCTCCCCCACCCCCCCCCCCCTCTTTTTTTTTCCTTTTTGAATTAACGTTTATGTGTCATTGGATTGATTGCGCCATTAAATTGGATTGTGCAAATAGTTTGGGGATCAGATTCAAATATTGTCCAAATATTATAGTTAGGTCCTTATATTTTAAATGCAATTTTTGTAGTCCGAATTTATTGTCATCAGTACATTAAGTCTTCGTGACGTCAATTTTTGTCAAATATCGACTGATTGTGTACCACATAGACACTTAATAGTGACACGTCATCAATTTACGCTAATAATTTAACAGAGTGATCGTTGATGAACGTATTATTATACTTCAACAACCGTCACTGAAACTTTATAACTTCAGTGACCGTTTTTTTAATTTTTCTAAAACTTCGGTGAATGCTAGTATAATTAACTTTTTTTTGTATGGTTAAGATTTCACGGTAATTGATATTCATAAAATAGTTTCTAAAAAAGTTATCAAAGTGAATCTTGCAATTATGCTTGCCACATGCTACCAAATCCACAAATTCCCTGATAAGCAAATGAAGGTATTATACCCACCATCATTTACTTCTGCTGCTCAGTTGACATCTGCCCAATATACCAAACTCCTTGCAATTTTGACTAAAAAAGAATCTAGTTGATCATCAACCTATTTGGCAGATACAACTCTTACCTGTTTATCCATTTATTGGATTATTGATTCAGGTGCATATCTAGTCATATATCTACATCTCTTTCAATTTTTAGTTCATATTATATAATTCATAAAAATAGATCTATTCAATTACTTAATGGTTATCAGGCAATGTGAGGGTGGTGTGAAATAGTAAAGTAGGATAGAGAAGATGGTAAAGATTGAAATTTTGTTTATTTGTTAAGGGTGTTTTTATCCATTTTTTAAAATTTTGGCTATTTAGTCCAAACTTTTCAAAATTTGACATTTTCCAAAAAGGAAAGTGTAAACTTCATATTTTGTCCAAGTTCCTTTGTTGTGAAACCAAGAATACGTTACCATCAATTGTGAAGGATTCACTTGAAACAAATTCGTAAGAGCCAGTGGATATTCAAAATCTAGTTTCAACTCTTCAACAAAAAGACAGTTCTCCTTAACTATGTCTTCAGTACTCCCCCACCCCACCCCCAACTAATTTTGTTTAGCACGACCCAAGAGAAATAATAAAAAATTGATTGAGATTAATCACTAAAAATTTAAATCAAATTTGAACTCAATTTCTTACTTTTTCAACCTATCAGTGGAGTGGATGGAAGGGGTTGAAGGTTGGCAAGGAATATGGATTTTTTTTTTTTTTGGTCTTTCGTCTTTATTTATTTATGTTAATTAAAAGTAAAGACATACCCATTTTTAAAATAAAAAATGATATTTCAATGATTAAGGAGAGTCTTATAAACTCATATTTTAAAAGATTTGTTAATAATTATGAATTTAAATAAAATTTCACAGAATTTATAAGATTTCAACATAATTCTATATTATAAATTTCAATATATTTTTATAAATTTATATGAATTTTCATGGATTTGTGGTCTTTTTTATTAAAAATAGTAATTTTACATTACCTTTATTCTAAATAGTTCAAGTGACAGTCATATATAAACAAATATTTTGAGTAGAATTTAGAAAATAGAAAAATTCTTGAAATATAAAAAAGTAAAAACTTTTTTCAGTAAAAAATGTGAATGATTCGATGGATTGGGAGGTATATATACAAATTCGTTAGCTGTGTCAGCTAAGGTTTTAAGGAATAAACTAATAAATAGGTCATTCGTCGTCTCTAAACTCGAGACGAAATTAGATTTATTGTTTGTGGGATTCAAATTACTATTATCAACTTCCTCAATTTTGAATTAAAAAAAATTGATTAAAGAGCAAGGCTTCTTGAAAAAAAAATTGAAATAAAAGTTTAATTTTCATTTTCTTTCTACTTATCTTTTTTTTGTAAAATTTTCTCTTTCATATCCGAAACTAGATTATAGATATTTATAATTCATTCTCTTCTAAAACCAGTTGTTTAATCATCTTGTATAAAAAGTTATATTATAACTTAAAAATATAATGTATATGTGTCGTAGTTGACGAGTAAATTTTTTCAAGTTTAAAAAAAGAATTTTTAATGCTATATTGATTTTACAGTCCAATATCTAATTGACATATATGGTATTAGATTAATTATCTAATTAATATCTACCAATAGATTATTTATATTTTTCAGCCTAATCGTTTGGTTCAATGAATGGTCATTTACTATCAAGAATGAAATTTTAAAGATGATGTTTGACAATTGTATAAAAAAATAAAAAAATAATAAAAACTTCAATAAATTTTCACGCTACTATAAACTGATAATCAAAAACAATAATTTACTACAAAAACTTGTGGCACGAATTGAGAAGAGATGACTAGAGATGGGATGCGTAAAAGAATAGTTGGATTAAAATTTTGAGGAATAGCAATAGGATTCTTAAAGAATTTGGTATTCATATTTATGAGCTCGAAATCCATACAAATCTGTTTAAATTTTCTAGAAATTCAACTAATAATTGAGGACACTTAAATTTCTAAAGATATTTAAATCTGAGTTGATGACACCTAAATTTCAATTGAATTTATTAAAATCTAGGTTTGAAACTTCAAAATTTACATGGATTTTTAAAATGTATTCAAATCTAAATTAAAAACACCCTAAATACAAAATGTATCCAATATAACTATTAATATTATTAAATTTATAGATTAGGACTATATTGTCATACGTCCCAACAAACTTCGACTCAAAATAAAATCAATTAGACTATTTACTTGGGGTAATTAATGAAGTTCCGTTTAATTTTGTTTTTATCAGATGATTTGCTCTGAAATTTGTGATTGAGTGACATTGGGTTGAGACACAAATGAGTTTCTTTTGAATTAGTTCTAGTTTGACATGCTAAGATTATAATTACAATTCATTAAATTGGTCAAACATACTTTTTATTTACATATTTTATATGATCCACAACTTACAACTCACATTTTATCCATATATTCACTCACAACTTATAATATAACTACTTAAAAAATAATTTCAACACTACCAAACATATACTTAGATAGATTCATGTCTAAAAGGTTGACACTAAATTCGGCAAATAGGAATTTAGCTTAAATGGTCTTTAACATTTTATTGCAAAAATAGTTCTTAATATTCATTTTTTTGTTTTTTTTTTTTTTTGCATAAATGTCTTTAACCTAGATGTTTTGGTGCATATTGATCATTATTTGAAAAAAAAAATAAGTCATTAATTTTAATAAAAAAAAATTTGCAATCGTAGCTTTGTCACAAACTTGATCCTCAAATACTTTTATTTAATCGAGTCATTCGTTTGTTAATTACAATTATTAGATTCAGTTGTATTTTTCATATTTTAATTTATCGTTTTATTATCATTTGAAAATAAAGAACACATAATTCATAAATTAATTTTTAGGTATATATATTCAGCTGTATTCTTCATATTTTAATTTATCGTTTTATTATCATTCAAAAATAAAGTATACATAATTCATAAATTAATTTTTAGGTATTTTTATGTTAAATAAAAACATGATAAGATTGGTTTAATGTCATAAAATTAAATACGTCATTTTGTTATTCATTTATCTTAATTGTTATTCAAAATTTTCACATTACATGGCAATTACATATACTTAAAGCACAATAATTTAATAATTTTTCTCTTATGAAAGTTTAATTGACACGTCTATAATGATATATTTATTACGCTAAATTAAATATTATTAAATAAATATAGAATACTTATTTGCACTTTTTACAAAGGTTGGGAACCCATTTGCAATTTTTCCTAATTTAAATTAAAGACTTATTGGTCTTTTATCAAACAATGACTAATTACACACCAAAATACACATATTAGGGACCAAAAATTGAACGTTAATGGCCATTTATGTATTGAATGCAAAAGTTATGGACTATTTGCACCAAATTTCCTTCAACAAAATGCAAAACCATGATATCTTTTTAAATTAGAAGTTTTATGATTCGTAGAGGTATATGGGATACGCACTATTAGGTAGGACTAAACAAATCTAAATAATTATACTTGGCCTTTACACTTGTTGCACGGGAAATTGGCGCAAATGATCCTTAACCTTTAATTTTTGGCACAAATGATCCTTAACCTTTAATTTTTGACGCAAATGATCCCTAACTTTTGTTTTTTGGTACAATAGTCCCTAACCTATGTGTTTTGTGCGCAATAGTCCATAGTCTATGTGTTTTGTGCACAATTTAGTCCTTATTTGATGAAAATGATAAATATGCCGTTATTTTTAATTAAAGAAATTTTCAATTAGATTCCTAATATTTGCAAAGAGTGTAAATGAGTCTGACACTTTTATTTTTTTATAAAAAATTAAAAAAAGTAACAAATTAATAATATACTAAATTAATTTGTATATTTTATGTACTATTATAAAATAACTAAAATTTAAACTCATAATTATTAACAAACGTGTTAATTAAAATTATTTTATTATTATTAAGTAATCATATTATTTAAAATTCAAACTTTAATTTTATTGTTACAATATTAAAAGAAAATAACTTTGTCACAAACTTGATACTCAAATATTTTATTTAATTGAGCTATTCGTTTATTAACCACAAATATTAGAGCTCAAATTGTGTTCTTAATATTTTAATTTATCATTTAAAAATAAAGAACACTTAATGTGTAAATTAATTTTTGTTAGTATTTTTATATTAATAAAACATAATAAGATTGGTTCAATGTCATAAAATTATATGCACCATTTTGTTATTTTTTTAACTTAATTTTTATTCAAGTTTTTTATATCACATAGCAATTGTATATACCTAAAGCGAAATAATTTTACATTTTTTCTTTATGAAAAATTTAATTGACACGACTATAGTGATATATTTAATATGTTAAATTAAATATTATTTAATAAATGTATCGGACCTATTTGCACATTTAACAAAGGTTTCAATCCAATTGTAATTTTATTTAATTAAAACAAATGGTATTTTTGTTATTTTCAACTAATGACCAATTACGCACCAAAACACATATGTTAGAGATTGCTTCGTAAAAAAATAAAGGTTATGGACAATTTCCACACTAAGAGGTTATGAACCATTTGCGCCAATTTTCCCTTATTGCACCATGCAAGTATTGTATCAACATGAATTGAGCATAAACAACAAATAATACTATGTGGCACCACTTGTGCTTATAAAGTTATAATCAAAATGTGTAGTAGTAAATTCTACGTCGAGTAGTATTATTTATAGTCGCTCACTATCGATAGTGAGTCTGTATGGCATTACTCAATTGGAGTAATTATTTATAGTTGTTGACTATAAATACGTTACTCAATTAGAGTAAATAATTACTCACAATTAAAGAATGTCAAGTAGGCTCATTATCAATAGTAAACGACTGTGAATATCATTAATTTTTTAAAAGATGATACATTAAACATTGAGAAATCTTACAATCTATTTTTTGCAACAAGAAAATTTCATATTATTCGAATGCGGATTTATCTTTGGAATTAAATTTCTCTTGTTTGGCATGGTTTAAATACTAAATTTATTTTTTCTTGTTTGACCTGTGGGGTCTCTATGCATTTAAAAATTTGGATTGTTATTAAAAATTGACACAGTAGGTATTTGCCATTTGGCATTGCGTCTGTTTTTTTGGTTGGACTCTCCTGTTTTCAAGAATTGAGGGGTAATTAGGAAAATTGGTGGGTGGAAAATGTAAACGTTGGGCCAGTGCAAGTCTACGTGGACCACTGCATTGAATATTATATTTGTAATTTGGATTGTCAAAATTTGACTAGGCCAAAAAAAAATTATTTTAAATCGAACCAAACATATAGAACACGAAGGTTTTGATGTTTTGTCGATAAAATTTAAGTAAATAAAATTAAAAAAAAGAGTTTTGTATTAACATCTGTTAAAATTTAGCGATAGTGGTCTTTTTTCTAGAGTGGAGAAGAATTATAAGATTCATTGAACACTTTGTCTAATGATTCTATATGAAAAAGTGCATTAAAAATTAAATTTAAATAAATAAATTTAGAAGCCGAGGACGAAAGAGGAAGGATTGCATTGTTTATCGAATGTTGAACACATTATGCCTTTTTTTTATTTCTAATCAACCATTTTAGACAAGTTTTTCATCATTTTTCAAATTTAGGCGAAACATGATTCAAATAAAACCGACGAATTTAAGAAAAACATATATCAAGAAGAATCAGAAACGGCAGCCTCCATCTTTTTAACCATGAGTTGCAGCGCTGAGACATACTTTGGCACCAAATCTTCCAATCTCCACCCCACCATTGGCTCCACTTCAAACCACCACTCCATACTCCATACTTCAAACCACCACTTCATACTTGCAATATAAGACATGAACCCAGTATTGCAATCCACTATCTCATAGCTTAAACTCCTTTCATCATGATCAATTTCTATCAACCTCTCCGTGGACCAGCTCACGGCGGCGCCGTCTACGGACGGCAGAGAAAAACCGGCGCAGTAGCGGACGCAACCGGGCTCGCCGTTGCTGCCGTGAATTCCGTAGCAAGTGGGGAGGCCGGGAAACCATTTGTGGAGGCCAAAAAAGTCTTTTAAAAAAGGCCATATTTGGTCTGCATTTGCATTTTCTAGCCTTGTTGAAACCGTGGCTTTCCACTTCGTTTGTTGCTCCATTGGTGAAACAAAGGAAAGCCTGCCAGTGTATAAATAGAGCATTTTCCAAGACGTTGTCGATATAAATAATTTATTTATTATGATCAATTATTATTAATAAAAAGTTTTATTTATTTTAAAATTTACTTATTTACTTATAAGTGACTTTTTAAGCTTATTCAAAGTCCAAACATGTAGGACCCTAGCTAGAGCGTAAATTATTAATGTTTTTTTATACGATAGGACAAAAGAAATTAATTAATATAATTGCTTTTGGAAAATGTGCACTTATTGTAACCACATAAGTGATGATATTCTCGTGATGTGCCAAATTATATTTTTATTAATATTATTTTTAACAAAACGTTGGCCTAAGGTTAATTTTGTATTGTTGTGCTTTTAAAAGAATTAATTTTTGATGTACTGAAGAAAGAATCAGATAAGTATATTGTAAACCATTATTTTAAAATTGATGTATG
This sequence comes from Forsythia viridissima, assembly GCA_030279155.1. NCBI lineage: Eukaryota > Viridiplantae > Streptophyta > Magnoliopsida > Lamiales > Oleaceae > Forsythia > Forsythia viridissima. The sequence goes on from CM059033.1 coordinate 26,089,702, forward strand.
TTTCAAAATCAACATATAAACATTTGGTAAACAAAAGTGATTTATTGATGTGACTGTATAAAATTATTAAAATATATATTGATTGTAATAATGTTCTTTCATATTATTATTATCATGAGTAGTATTGTAAAATTTATTTTTACATTTATTACAATATGTAATATTATTAATATTTTTTTTAAGACAATGCATTATCTATAATTATTTTAAAATAAAAATAATAATCATATATTAAATCTAAAAATTTATAAAAATTACAAAATAAAAGCATAGTCATATAATACAAAAATTAATTAAATTTAAATTTAAATTATTTGTATATCTTATGAAATGTGTGGATAAAAAGCATGTTTGAGCAGTTTTATCAGCTCAAATTATAATTTAAGCATTTCGAAACAAGGGGCTAAGTTTCTTAACAGATTTTGATAAAAAATTAATAAATTTGTGGTTGAAAAGTTGATAAAAGTTGCGGGTCCCATAAAATGTGATTAAAATTAATTGTCAACTTTGACTTTAACTTTAATTTTTAACAGATTTTTAAACTTCATATCAAACAAGCTCTAAGTTGGCTTCAACCAATTCACTAAAGAGAGACCAGATGCGACCTAGTGCATCCCTAGACCATGGTCATTGTGGACTTTTCTTAAAATGAAATTGTTGACCAAGAATGTTGATTTTCAATTTTTGCTGACCAAGGACTTAAGTCGTGCATTGGAATTGATCAAATGCACCTTATGTGTAGTGGGTGTCTTGATGTAGATGTTGACATTTGGCATTAATGTGACCAGTGGCGGATCCATTAATTTTTTGAGCCCGGACTATTACTGAAAAAAAAAAATTCGTACGGACTGTTATTAAGAAAAAAAAAATTTTTTTACACTGAAAAAAACAACTTTTTTCGGGGCGGGTCCGGGCTGTAGTCAGGGCCCGTCCCCCAAAATCCGCCCCTGAATGTGACCATTGGATGGTTCTGACGCTCCACTTGCCTGAAGTTGCTCCTTTTCATCTTTATTCTTCTGGACTCTTTGAGTGGTATGTGATACATATCATTTTCTCTCATTCTTCTCTTGTTTTTCCTCTATCTGGTTCAAAAGGGTTTTTTTTTCATCTTCTTCTATGTTCGTTTTCTTCTTACTCACTGATAATTATATGTCTTCTTCACCTCCAAGTGCGACGACAGTAGTGGTGGAGACCTGCAAAAGGTGGTGGGGCTTTGTCCCCCCGTTTCCACTCCGGTGTGAGAATTAGTATAGTATAGACTCAAATATGCAGGGTAACAATATTGAATATGTATGTTATCTTTTTACCTGGAGGGATGATCTCCTATTTATAGGAATGACCCATAGCTGTATCCACAATAGTCATTAATGGCGGGTGCCTTTTCATCTTCTTCATAATTAGGATTTAATGTGGGACGTTTCGTCTTCTTCAACTGCTGGTGTTTCATATTCCCAATGGATGTGGGTGACTGTTGTTCTATCTACTGTAGGCGGGCAAACTGACGAGGCGGGCAGACCAACGAGGGGGGAAGACCGACGAGGCGGGCAGACCAACGAGGAGGGTAGATTACTTAAGACAGGCGTCCACAGTAGAGCAGCAGTCATTTACCAAACTGTAATTATATTTATCATCATAAGCCCCTCTACTTTTCATGGACTATTGTCAATGAGAAGTAGAAATATTGCCTTTTAATTATCTACCTTTGACCAAAACTTTTGAAAAATAAATCGTGTAATAAATAATTCATTATTTATTTACAATAAAAAATATATGGTAATTAACTGACCAAATATGGAATAAATATTTTGGGCCTAATCTGAAATTGATATGGGCTTAGATCTTAGCCCCATTTAGAAGATTATATATATATATATATATATATATATATATATATATAAGAGGTAGATGGGATATTATTTGTAGTATTCTCATATCTCTCAGTTTGGCTGGAATTCTCTTCAGACTGGTCTCCTCTTTTCTGTCTAATTCATAGAGGTTTTTCCTTCCTTCATCGTCTAAGGTAATTTTTTCATTCTTGTGACTTTTTCTTCGAAAAAATTTCGGCCTTCTTCTTAGATGTATAAGACGGTGGTCACATCTAGTAGTGGTTGTTCAACCAAAAATTCTAACAGCAGTCCCTCTTATCGCGCCCTATCTATAGGAATAGATGATAATTTTCCACCAATTGAAGAATGGACATTTGTTAGTTCTTTAGGATGTGGTGGGCCTCGATACTTGAATGATCTTGACGCAGGTCCATACGAAGAAAATTCATTTATAGCTCAAAATTATTCTACCCGGGACGAGGCGGCACTCAAGCCCAATGCCCGTCGGGGGCGGCCGGCCATGCCCGCCCCCGGCTAGGGGCGGGCGGCCGGCCAAACCCGCCCCCTGTTGGGGGCGGGCGGCCAGGCTCGCCCCCTGCTGGGGGCGAGCGGCATCGCCTGTCTTTATCTGATATTAACCATATAATTGACTTTTCATCCTCCAATTCTTCTACAGTATCCCGCCCACTTAATATTCAAACTGAACATTCTCCAAGTGGCAATTTGATAGAATTAGAAATACCAAACGATGCCAGTATTTACAATTCAAAAAGTTTTATGAAAATGTTGAAAAAATATAAATTACCTCCCGGCCATATATACCGAGTTCCCCATTCTAGTGAAAGAATTCCAGGATCGGACCCTTTGGAGGTGGTAGTTTACCGTGATAGCATGACATCTAGTTTAAGATTTCCTCTTCATCCTTTATTTGTTTCTTTCCTCAACGAATTTCATGTCACTCCTGGCCAATTGACCCCTAATTCTTGGCGCATATCAACTTACTTTTTATATTTGTGCCTTACAAATAATATCGAGCCATGTTTAAGGCTTTTTAGAAGTGTATTTGACATGTATCCTGTGCTTGGGAGTAACTGTTACGCGTATATTCAACTTAAGGTAAAATTGTTAGTACCTCATTTTCCCAGTTCAAATAGCGGTTAGAGGAGACGTTTCTTTTTTGTTCGACCTGTGGTAGGACAGTTCCCCTTTAGAACTTGTTGGAGAACTCCTTTTTGCAAACACTTTAACGAGCCCCTGGATCTTGATCATGAATTGAAAACACGATTAGATAAGCTTTTACGCCTGACGCCTCCAGGATCACAAATGAGCGAGGTGTTATCTAATGAGAATTTGAGGCGGGTTCACATTGGATCACCTGAGGGTAGGCTACTTTTATGTCTTTATTCTTTTTGGACTCTTCATTTTTCCCTGCATTTGTTTCATCAATTTCTATTTTTCTCACAGATATGGATAATTTCGACTTTGGAGGCGTGATGGATGTGGCAGGATTCGCCACTGATGCTGAAGACCCGTCTTTATCTCCTTTAAACAAAAAGAAAAGACGGGCTGATAAAAGAAAAGCTACTGCTGAAATAACAGTTGCCCCTCGCTCCGCGTCGCGCACTACCAGGGGTAATGATGCCCATGCTTTCAAGGAGTTGGGATTTCCTTCTGTTAATTCGACTGTTGAAGCTGAGATCATGTTAGGCTGTGTGAATGAGAAGCTCATTGATAATTTAAAAAATAAAGAAGCAGCTGCCATGCGTCGTATTATGTACACCAACCACCGCAGGGTAAGCTGTTATATTTTGATAACAGTCTATTGCTTTCTCACTTAACTTTTATCCTCCATTTAATTTCGATTTCTTCTGTTGCACAGATGCTTGTTATGGAGGAGAAAGTATTGCGTGATTTGGAGAAATTTGAAAAGTGTGCAGCCGATAAAGACCTCGATAAGAAAAAAGTCGTAGCAGAGATGCAGTCTTTGTTGGACAAGGCAACAGCTGCGTCTAAGAAAAAAGATAATGAGAATTCTCTCCTTCAAAAAGAGGTAGACCAACTTCGCAAAAAGTTGGAGATTGCAAATGATGAGGCCATAGCACGGTACAAGTTGTCTGCCGAATACAAGGGTAGCTTACACATGTATGGCGCAGAATCTTTGAAGGCCGCTATCAAAATGACCAAGGAGTGGCTGGTTGATGGTAATCCGGAGATAGACCCAGATGAATTTGATAGGTATCTGAGGAAACGTCGAGCTGCGGACTTAGCTACTCAGAAAGTTAAAGTAGCTAACCATGGAGGGGTCGGATCTCAACCTGTAGGCTCTCGTGATGATTAAACAGTAGTTTTATTTATTTTAATTTCATGGCGGTTGTCCCGCTTAATCATGAAAATTTTAATATTCAGTCTATTTCTTTTCAAATACCGTTAATTACTGCGAATTTCAGTTTTGTATGTTCGTCATTAAACATACATCATTAATAAAATTGTTTTTCACTTTATAATTTGTTGGTTGCAATGTATAACATATTATTTATACCCTCCCCCAAACAAAATAAGAAAGTGAAAAACACATTAAAAATAATCGGATTGGCTAGGTGTGTTTTGCGTATCAAGAAATTTCCATTCATGTGGGGGATTGTTGGAAATTGGTTTAAATATGTCGAGAAATTAACTAAGTGTTAAAAACTACGAAAGTGACTTCGTGTCAATTTGGCCAAATATACAAGACCTGACCCAATCCGTTTAGGCAAATTTGTTTGCCACTTCGACGCTTCGGGGGCAACGCCCTCAGAATGGGGATCGACCTGCCCGGTCAGGTCGCGGGGTTCGAATGAATGAAAAATTAGGGGCTGATAAGGTGGGTTTTTGTGCGCCCCCTTGCTGGGGGCAGGCGGGGCGTGGGCGGCCAGCCTCCTATTGGGGGCAGGCGGGCCCCCCTGCCCCCTATGGAGGCGGGCGGCCAGCCCCCTGCTGGGGGCAGCCAGCCTCCTATTGGGGGCAGGTGGGCACCCCTGCCCCCTATGGGGGCGGGCGACCACCCCCTGCTGGGGGCAGGCTGGCGCGCCCTATCCCCTTTGGGGGCGGGCGGCCTGTCCCCTATGGGGGGGGCCAGCCCCCTATTGGGGGCAGGCGTCCAGCCCCCTTTTGGGGGTGGGCGCCCAGCTCCTGCTGGGGCGGGCGTGCGCTCCCACTTCTTTTTCTCTTTTTTTTTTTTTTTTGGAGTGAACTTTTGATTAAAGATCACTACCTGAATAGGCTTATCACCTTTCTTTTCGAGCCATATGCTTATCGCCTTGGTCTTCTTATTAAGGTTCATCACCTTACTTTTCAAGCCATAGGCTTATCGCCTTGGTCTTTTGATTAAGGTTCATCACCTTACTTTTCGAGCCATAGGCTTATCGCATTGGTCTTTTGATTAAGGTTCATCACCTTACTTTTCGAGACATAGGCTTATCGCCTTGGTCTTTTGATTAAGGTTCATCACCTTAATTTGTAAGATATAGGCTCATCACCTTACTTTTTAGGACATAGGCTCATCGCCGTACCCATCGATTTATAAGCTTATCGCCTTGTTCATTTCATTAAGGTTCGTCACCTCAATATGTTGAATAAGGCTCATCGCCTTAATTTTGGATACACAGGCTTATCGCCTTGTTCATTTCATTTATAGGCTTATCGCCTTAATTTTGGATACACAGGCTCATCGCCTTGGTATGTTGAATAAGGCTCATCGCCTTAATTTGGGATACACAGGCTCATCGCCTTGATCTCTGAGATTTAGGCTCATCGCCTTAATATTTTAATCAAGGCTCATCGCCTCAATTTTGGATACACAGGCTCATCGCTTTGATGTGATTATAGTAGTAGTTGAAGAAAAATTCGTATTGCCCGATAAAACCTTAATAGAGACCATATCAAGTAATAAATGGTTGCTGTAGGTCGAGTTCAGTAGGTGTACCAGGACTTCTCAGCGAGGCTGATCCTTCCGTAGCACCCTCATCATCCGTCCGCGTGGGCATTTTATTGAATTGAAAATCAAATGTTGGAGTACTTATTTAATACAACTACATATACTTGCTTCTATAGAAAAAGAAAAGTGATAAATTACTGATAATATTTCTTCAAAACCTGACCTTCAGCTATCACCACTTCCTTAGTAAGTTTCAACGGTTTGATTCGTGCTTTAGGTTGTTCGATATCAAGCATCATTACCATATTTTTGAGAAGTATACTGTCTACATAACACCTCCTTGATGCTTGCTGGTCACCTCTCACACATCCCACTCCACGACTAGTAGGGAACTTCATCACCTGGTGGTACGTGGAAACCACAGCCCTAGCTGCATTCAAAAGTGGGCGACAATAAATCGCATTGTAGGCCATAGGAGCTTTTACCAACAAGAAGCTAGTCATTATCACCACACTAGTTGGGTAAGTACCCAAAGTCACCGGTAATTCAATTGTTCCCTCTGGTATAATGGTGGCTCCTCCAAACCCATGGAGTGGAGTGGAGTGGTGACATGTTTGATCTTGCTAGGTGATATCTTCAATCCTAGGAAAACTCCCCAGGACATAACGTTAGCTGCACTACCATTGTCTACTAATACCCTCTTCACATCAAAATCTGCAATGTCAACTACTATTACTAAAGCATCATCATGTGGGCAAGTAACATCTTTTAAATCCTCATCATTGAAAGTGATATTCTGGCTAAACCTTCCACTTTTATCTACCGAAATAGATCTACTACCCCGGGCATAGTTCTTCCGTGCTGAATTAGAGTCACCTCCCGCGGCAATACCACCAACTATGACATTTATAACACCAGCGCGAGGAGGTGGTGGTTGTTGATATTCAGCCTCTTTTCCCTTTTCTTTATCTGTTTTCACGAATTTAGATAGGTATCCTCTTTTTATAAGTCTTTCTATTTCCTCCTTCAGCTGCTGGCAATCCTCCGTATCATGTCCATGATCTCGATGGAATTTACAATACTTGGTCTCATCTCTTCTATGTGGTGGCGCCCACATCTTTTTGGACCATACGAGTTCTTTCATATTTCGGATCTCCATCAGGACGTTAGTCCTGGAGGTGTGCAACGGTGTACTATATGCCTCAATTCCAGTACTAGTCCGATTAGGACCTGGGTGGACTATTTTTTGCTTGCCTTTGTCTTCTAGGGGCCTTGGTTCGTCTCGGTTCTTTCTTTTGTTAGACTCAGGTTCTTTTCGATCTTTCATGCCCTTAGTAATGAAAAAGGCCTCTTCTGCATCCACATATTTATCTTCTCTCCTTAGCAGCTCGTGCATTGTATCAGGTGGGTTTTTAGAGAGTGACATTTTGAATGGATGACTGCGAGTTCTATTCATCATAGCAGTGACTACAGCAGACATCTGTAGATCCTTAATTCCTAAAGTGGCCCTATTGAATCGGGCAATGAAATCTTTCAATAATTCATCTTTGTCTTGGGTCAATTGTAACAGACCGATAGCAGTTTTCTTTGCACGTTTGCTACTAGCAAAGTATGCAGCAAACTTCTTGGAAAAATCATCAAATGTGCGAATTGACTTTGGGGGGAGAGTAGCTACCCAATCCCTGGCTTCACGCCTGAGTATGGGCGGGAAGGCCCTGCACATGATTGCGTCAAGGGTAGCCCTCAACCTCATCAAATCGACAAAAGCTCTGAGGTGATCGACAGGGTCAGCTGATCCGTCGTATTTCTCCATCTTCGGATGTTCGAAATCCCGTGGCAATGGAACTGCCATCACTTCTGGAGAAAAAGGGTCTTCTTCCAACACCATAGATTGTTGTCTACTGCCTTTTTTCAACATAGTCTCAGCTATTTTGTGACTCATCATGTCCTCCAGTCGCTGTTCTAGGGTTAACACAGGTGTCTCAACCGGAGTGGGCGTTGGAACCCACGACGGTTGTCCCCAAAGTGGATTTGGACCAGAAGCCAGTGAATTGATGTGAGGTGCAGAAAATGGAGCTAATGAACTCGGAACCAACAGTGGAGCTGTTGTCGGTGGTGTTTCCATCGCTGGAAAATTATGAGCCAATGGATGAGCTCGCGGCGGTGCTTCCGTTGCTGAAAAATTATGAGTCAACGGAGGGGCTCGCGGCGATGCTTCCGTTGCTGGAAAATTATGATTCTGGGGAGGAGCCTCCGGTAGCGAGGGTCCTAAAGGCGAAGGGTTGGGACCCTGGGATGGAACATCCAACGGTGAAGGTCCTGCCTGCGAAGGGCCAGGGCCTTGCGGTGACTGAGAAACCGTAGTGTTACGACCCTGGAGCAAAGCCGTTAAGGCCGCCACTTGAGCTTGCAACGCCGTAAGTTGAGCAGCAGAAGCAAACTCTTGCTGTGGATGATTAGTGGCGGCATTAGACTCCGTATCTGCATCCCTGACAGGGGCTGCCGGGGCCGTTGCATTTTTTGTTCTTCTGGTTCGAGCCATGATTTCTTGTACGGTTTTCCACAGACGGCGCCAATTGATAATTATATGTCTTCTTCTCTTCCAAGTGCGACGACAGCAGTGGTGGAGACCTGCAAAAGGTGGTGGGGCTTTGTCCCCCGTTTCCACTCCGGTGTGAGAATTAGTATTGTATAGACTCAAATATGCAGGGTAACAATATTGAGTATGTATGTTATCTTTTTATCTGGAGGGATGATCTCCTATTTATAGGAATGACCCATAGCTGTATCCACAATAGTCATTAATGGCGGGTGCCTTTTCATCTTCTTCATAATTAGGATTTAATGTGGGACGTTTCGTCTTCTTCAACTGCTGGTGTTTCATATTCCCAATGGATGTGGGTGACTGTTGTTCTATCTACTGTAGGCAGGCAGACCGACGAGGCGAGCAGACCAACGAGGCGGACAGACCAACGAGGCGGGTAGATTACTTAAGACAGGCGTCCATAGGAGAGCAGCAGTCATTTACCAAACTGTAATCATATTTATCATCACTCACATACTTAGTGTTATGTAATGGGGTATGGAAAGTTTTATTCATTATGTGTAAACAGTAACTAGTAGAAGAGAAGTTTGATTGTTAGGGCTTTGTATTCTGAAGAAGGGTTGTAACTTTGTGTTCTTGGGTCTGTAATTGATTTTGAACATTGATTCTTAGTGCTAGTGCATTTTGAACGTTATTCTTCATTGGATGTTCAACAGGTGATGTAGACTATTCGTGGTTGAACATTCGGGTCTTAGGGCAAAACAACTCTTTGTGTTCTTTAATCTTTTGTAATTTACGTTTATTTGGTGTTGATTGAGTCAATCTGGACCAATAGAAATGGTGACCAGTTTTTAGTTGTTGGGTTGAACAACTAGCTCAACTATCAGAATTTGATTATTCAATTCTCAAAGGAATTTTAGTCATTCTTTCTATAGATTTTTGGAAAATTATGTGCCTAGTTTGGCTTGCACAGAAATTCTCCTCTAGATTATGTTTGGCTAGACATAGATAGCCAAAGTCTGGGTCAAGTCTTTACACTCTAAAAAAAAGTGAATTTCTAGTTAGTTTTAGAGGGACTCTCTCTTTTAGACTCATTTTATGTCAATACAATATATACATATTTTTGACAAATTAAAAGGAAATCATTTCTTGTGAAAATTAGTACGAGTTTATTGTTATTTGAACATTTCATGTGTAATTGATTGACTACACGATTTTTTATGTTGATATATTTGGTACGATGTTTAAATTCTTATACTAACATCATTTTGACAAGACCAAACTTGGGACGGTCTAGATCAATTTTGGCCAGGCATGACTTGTCTTGGGAGAAGGGGTCATGTCCGGCTTGGTTGTCCGTGCCTGCGAGCTATTTAGGAATTAGTAATAAAATAACTCATAAAAAATTTATTATTTCGATTATAACATGCCAGAAGCGCCTTCTTTTGAACTATCTTGTCCATAACATACTTCACTTGATTGCTTAAAATGAACGAGCATTCTCCAATTGGAATTGGGAGATTCTGGGAAAGTGTTTGAAGATAAAGTGGGCCCAAGTGATGAAAATCCACTTGAACTTTTTGAGAAATGACATCTCCCTAAATCACATACTTCTTAAGAATTGCGGCATGTTATGCACCACACTTGGTAGCTTTCTCACTATTTCTTCAATTTGATGAGACCACACTACTCAAAAGGGGCAACTTTCGTGCAGTTCACGACTATTTTGCCACTATTGAATCAATGTTACATAGACAAGAACCGATGCCAAAAAAAAATGAGGAATCATCACATGCATAATAACGAGAAAGAAGGCTAAAATGGTGGTCTACGATTAGATTAACAATGATCGAATGGAGCAATTCGCCAAAGATTCGATACAGAATCCGCCAGTAAAAGAGGCAGAGGCCCTGCTAGCATCCGAAATTTTTGGAATTGGACTTCAAAAAGTCAATCAGGTTCGTTATCGATTAGGTTTCAGTGGGAACATAAAAATAAAAGAATTAACTAAATATAAAATCGACCAAATTGAATAAATGATAGGTCAAGATAATGTTGTTCATTGGGAATTGAAGAGGGGAGAATGAGTAGACATCGAACGATTAGCAACACGCATGCTAACACAACTTACATGGATCACATATGAAACTTATTATTTTTCAGTGTAAGTATAACACGCTTGATCACGAACAAATCTAATTCACTTTATGCTTCTAGTGTAAGTTTATACATTTTCAATATCGTCAATGTCTTTGTGTTTTCAATAATTAAACCAATTTTTTTTGTGGAGGAAATTATATGAACTTTAATTCCATTAATTTGTTTAGCCATTTATTTGAACCCCATTTGTTAGGTTGCATATATTTCATTTTCATGCATTATCTACATCTTGAGAAAGACACTACCTTTTTTTGGCAATTGTCTACTCCTAACTAATTTTGTTTACAACTCACAACGTTGGATGGTAGTTTAAAACATTTTCAATGCACTCAGTCTATTAAAATCTATATGGCAAGTAAAATAGACAAATTTTCAGTTCATGTGGTACTACGTCTATTGAATAAATGGCCAAATTAAAAATTCATCTCCAATTAATTTTGTCTAAAACTAATATTACCGTTTATTTAGCATTAATTTTTTTAAAAATTGGTGGGTTCTTAATTTTTATTTTTCTCGTCCGACTTTTTTTTTATAAAATGCTAAGTTGAATTTAAATTTGTTGAGTCATTCAATCTAGAAATCCGCTAAATTTATACGGAGTCCTCGTCAGCATGCATTGTTATTGCTTTTTCAATAACAATGTGACACGTTTAAAAAGTAATAGATAGAATACATTGGAGATGATCTTGACCATTTTACGTGGTTGTCTGTAGATGGTCTATCCCATCAGTAACGGGTTTCCAGGACTTTGGCATTTGTTATTGTTTTTTCAAACTTATAAATTGATCAAACATTATTTTTATTCACACATTTCATAGGATTCACAACTTTTATCCACTTTTTATCTACACATTCAGTATGACACACTACTTATAATCTATCAAAAGCACTACCAAGTAGCCATGGCAATGGGCCGAGCCGAAGCGGCTCGGCCCATAAATCACGAGCTCGGCTCGTCTCCAAACCGTGGGCTCGGTTCGGCCCACGGTTCGTGGGCCGGAACGAGCCGGGCCGAGTTGGCTCGGCTCGGCCCTGTTTTTTTAATTTTTTTTTTTTTTTGGTTTATAATTTGAAAATAAATCATTATATTCTAATTTTTATTTATTTTATTAAAGAACAAAATGTAAATATTTAAAATGAATCATTTATTTATCTTTATCTTTATGTTAAAGATTAAATATTTATCTTTATGTTAAAATTTTTATTGAATAATCTTGATTATGTTTTTTAAAATCTTCATATTTGATTAAGTTTTTGTTTTGAATTTGAAAATAAAAAAGAAATTTGAAAATAAAAAAGAAAGTAGAAATAAAAAATCATTTATGTTAAAAATTAAAGATTTAAAATCCACCTCTATTTTTTTGTGTTTTACATTTTTTTAAATTTGAAAATAAAAAAGAATACATAATCGAAAATCGTTTATGTTAAAAATGTATAATTAAAAACCCTCCTCCTTTTTCCGGGCTTGGGACCGGCTACTTTAAAAGTAGGCGGAGTTAAAATTGTACACGAACAAGATGTTACGTGTACAATTTTTTATTAAAATAAGAAAATTATTCAAATACAAAAATATTAATGCAAAATAATACTTACTACGATTCTACGAATATGATTAATCCATATTCAAATCTTCAAGTTCTTCAGACATTATTCTGTCCACTTTGTCTTGAATTCGAAGTTCGTCATCATCCCAATCCTTTAGACACAGTAAACTTTCTAAAATGTCGGCTTTGAGTCTTGACCTGATATCAGATAAAACCCTGCCACTTATACTAAATGCAGCCTCCGATGCTACAGTTGACATCGGAGGTGTTAGTAAATCACGTGCCATTTTGGAAAGAATTGGGTAACTACGTTGATGTTGTCTCCACCATTTAAGTATATCAAAATTTTTTCTCTCATCTTCATCTAACATACTAAGCACATCATGTCTAAAATAGCTACCTAACTCTACAGGTGTATCATTAGAATAGGGAAGGGAAGAACTAGAAGAAGAACCAACTAATTGTTGACTTTGAGTGGTCCTATGTGTACTGACGTAACTCCATAAGTCAATGTCATCAGTTGATGACGAAGTATATGTTGGATTAGGGGGTCGTACAACGTTTGTACCGGCCTTTTCAGCATAAATCTCATACATAGAACATAAAGTTTGTTCTAAATTAGAACACGTGACTGGATTTCCAAAAGTTAATTTATCTGAAATTGCCATTATTGTTACTTTTGTACCCTCTAAGTTAAGTCGAGGATCCATGATACATGCTAATGGAAATAACATAGGTAATTGTTCCCAATATTTTCTAAATTTAGCTTCCATGACATGTATAATACTAGTAAAAAGAGCAAAATTCTTATACTTATGAAAATTGTTAGCAATATAATAGAAATGATTTAAAACAAGCGCAGTAGTTGGGTAATAAACACCAGAACATGCATTTGTTGCGTCGTAAAAAACTTTTAAAAATTTTCTAACATGACCACATATTTCCCAATCATTTAATTCTAAATCATATTCTGAGCCGTGTGAGTGTCGGCCATTATAATATACAGTAATGCAATCTTCATAACCTTCACACGATTCAAGCATAAGATATGTTGAAATCCACCTATTGCCAACATCAGTTGCAAAATATTTTGATTGCAGCCCATTTTCTATACATAAAGCAGCAAAAACTTGTTTTCTTGATGGTGAAACCGAAATATAATTAATAGCAAATCTAATTTTTTCTAATTGTGGGCGTATAAATTGTAATCCATCTTGTACAATTAAATTAAACACATGGCACACACAACGAATATGAAATAAAATACCATCAAATTGTGGATTACAATGTTGCATTAATTTTTCAATTACTATATTATTTGGGCCTGCATTATCAAATGTAAAACTACGAGCTTTAGAATCACATTTAAATTCTTGTAACACATTTAATAAAACTTGATAAATATTATTTCCATATTGAGGATAGTCTATTTGTTTAAATGCTATTACTTTTTTATGCATTAACCAATTATTATCAATGTAGTGTGCAGTTGCTACCATGTATCCTTTTTTGTTACAACCTGTCCATAAGTCTGATGTAAAAGATACAACACCATTGTAATTATGAATATCATTAATAATAGCTTCTTTTTTAGTATTATATCTAGCAATAGTATCTCTACGAAGTGTATTTCTAGAAATACTAACGTACCTTGGTTGTAGATATTTTTGGATGAATGTAGTCCAATGAGGATTGTCCACCAAGCTTAGTGGAAACTCGACATTTGCTATCAATTCCGGTAGTCCTTCGTGTCGCATAAGTTCTTGTGAGTATATCCAGTTGTTGAGAGTAGGACTACTAGACCCGGCCCCCGGAGATCCAAACTGGAGATGTGCCTGATTTGAATCCACACCTCCATGTTTGTATTGACACTTTTTGAAGTGTCTGTTTAGATGGGTCGTGCCAATCCCCTTCTGCCAAGCAAACTTCTCCTGACAGTGTTTACACTGTGCTTTGAACTCAGGGACTCCGTTCACTAGTTTACCAGCCGGCACCAACTCAAAATGATCCCAGCATTTAGCCTTTTGTTTGGTGGCTTTTCGTTTAGTGCTAGAGCCAATGGTAGTAGTTTCATGTGTATTGGCGTCGTCATGAATGTCTTCCAAATCAATTGGATCAGTGCTACCACCAAACTGATCAATAATGTCTTCTGGAATTGGAATGTAATTAAGACCACTGAAATCATCATCACTTCGGTTGTATGCCATTTGGAATAATAGAGAAAGAAAATAGGAGAAGATGAAGATTTAGTAGAACGTAGAAATTAGAAAATAGAAATATAGAAAATTAGTAGAAGTAGAAAATTAGCGTAATATCTAGATAATAAGATACTAGATACTAATTACTTAGAACACAAATATTGAGATTTGAGAATTTATAATATATTGAGTATGTAATTGAATGAGAGATAAAAGATTGAGGTGTGAAAAAATGAGTTTAGAAATAGGGTATTTATAGGAAAATCATGAAAGGAAAAAACAAAAAAAAAATAAAAAAAAAATTGAAAGGACCGTTGCCAACGGTCACAAATGTGACCGTTGGCCAACGGTCACGAGATCGTGACTGTTGGATGATCATCCAACGGTCACGATCTCGTGACCGTTGGGGTCCTTGTGGACGAGCCACGAGCCGAGCCGGCTCGTGGCTCGTCCTGGCTCTTGGGAATGAGCCCACGAGCTGGCTCGCCGAGCCGGCTCGTGGGTTCGTTCCCACGAGCCCAACGAGCTGGGCTCGTCGGACGAGCCGACTCGTTTTTTCGACGAGCCGAGCGAGCTCGGCTCGTTTTTTTTTTCTCTGGCTCGGCCCTTGCTCGTGTTCGTGGTTCGACGAGCCCGAGTACGAGCTGGGCCGAACTTTTACGAGCCGAGCCGACGAGCCGACGAGCCGTTTTGCCACCCCTACTACCAAGCAAGCATTTGGTCAAATTTAAATTATAATTTAAGTTTGTCAAACTATTTAAACATAATTTTTATTCACACAATTCGTATGACTTACAATTTACTAATCACTTATTACCACACCTTCTATAAAACCTACAACATATAAGCACTTAAAAAATAATTTCAACTCTATCAAATATGTACTTTGGTATGAATTCACTCTGCTACTAGTTTAATTTTCACTAAGCCAAATTATTTAAACCATTATTATTATTTATTTGGAGAGAAAATTAACTAAAAAATCCAACAATAAAATAATATCTAGGGAAAATTAGGTCATCTATCTACTTTTTTATATATATAATTTTGAATTATATTAGATAAGTGTTGTGCAATTTCAATCCGACAAGTAGACGGATTTACAAGTAATAAAGTGATATGAAAGATGTCGAACCCACGAGGACTAGATATTAATTTATCCTATTAATTTATAACTTAAATTTTAACAATATAAATAAACCCAAATTTGTTTTGATTTGTGATTCTAAAACTATTTTAATTAAATCTAAATTATCAAACAATTAGAGTAAATTTATGAGAACGTATTCAAATTTTTACTAATACTAGGATTTGCGAATCCACCTACATGTTTTATAATCAATTATTTGTTTAATCGCTTTAGCATATACTCACCTTGGATTGAAAATCGGTGATCCTAAAATAATCAAAAGCCTCTCTCGATGGTCAATCAATTCTATACGATATGCGAACCTAATTATCTCTAATTAAACTTCGAATATAAACATATACATTTAAAATCTCAAGAACATCTAAATGCATTTCATAAAGCATAATAGTAATATCTATCTATTATTGGACTATGTGTTATTCAATACCACGTGCTAAATCTATGTTGAGTCTCTCGACTTCAATATAAATTACAAAATATTATAATAGTGATCAGGCATTAAAACATTAGAAATACTGAATAAAGAATAATCAATCAATAAGCAATTATCTACTAAAACGGAAAACTTCTAATTAATTAAAAACATGAGGTTTCATCGTTTATCCTAAAAATAAGTAAATTAGTCGGACATGATTATGTAAAATAATACAAGAATTGTATTAATCATGTTCCAGCGAAAGAAAAAGAAAAAGTAAATAAAACCCGTAATCCCTACTGAAGAATCTTCAATTCCGTGCCTTGATCTTCGATTCTCCTCTTGTATCTTTTTTACAAAATTCGTCTCCCCTTGTTCTGGTTATTAACTGCCTTATATATTCCTCCCAAAATTCTTCAAGACGTGAATTAGGTAGTTGAATTAATTTGAACTTGGTAGAGTTATAATCCTATCAGGAAACTACCAAATAGCTACTGCATAAAGTCTTGCGATCGCATGGCTTTACCTATTTGCATTCTGTAGAAGATTTTGGTGTCTTGCGATCGCAGATCTGTATAACCATGCGATCACATGATTGTTTCTTGTGATTTCCTACGTTTTCTCTTTGGTAATTACATGCCAAGTTCCTCAAGTCTCTTTGTCTATTCAATTGTGTCCATTTTTCTTCTATTTGCTCTCTTTTCGTCTTTTCGTCAGATTGATACTTGATTTTGGTTATTATCCTATAATGAACAAAAACAATACGACATCATCATGTATTTTTCTGTTAACATAAAAAATCATTTAATTTAATTAATTACATTCAAAAACCAATTTATAACCGTTTCAACAATTTTTAATGGACGAAATCTAATCATCTCTAAAATTATGGACTAATTGATGTCAATTGACTCAATTCCTAAATTAAAATTCATAGTCATTCAATTTTCTTTGTCTATCACACACAAAACTTAGTAATAACTCTTGAACGCACATAACAATTAGCAAACAGAAATATCAATCCCAAAACTATCAGACAAAAATATTAGTGTTGATAATCACCATATGAACGAAGTATTTTGAAGTTAACACATTAATTAAGACGTTATAGCAATGTTAACTCCAGTCGTGAACAAATATAGAAAACAGAATCAGAAACAAATATATCTAAACTTGATAAAATATGAAATCAATAAAATGGAGAATGTAAATTGGTTGAATGATCAACTATATTTTATCTTATATTAGTATCGTTACTTCATCAAGATTTTGAAAAATTCCAATAACAGAAATTTGTACATTTACCTGTAAAATACGATTTTTGACCAATAACTTTTAATAAATACCATGAAGAATATCATTACTACTATCAATAGTTTCATAAAATTTTTTAAAAACAATAATATTTACTACTAAATAATGATTCGAATTGAGACAATGATTTCGTATCTTACCTTCTAGACGATCGGTTGTGGCTGAATAATATACTCCACACTGATAATTTCAATGCAAATTTTTTCTCCAACTCAAACACTAGTGAATGATACCACAAAAGACACTAGTAAATATTGAAATCGTTATTTTTGAATATTTTCCTAGATCAAAACTTCATTTGTAATAATATTAAATGCAACTTCCTCTTTTTGTTTTGATATATATGATGAACGTCAAAATAATTCAAATTTTCAGCATGTCGGCACTGGGAATTACTGATTGGATTGATTCTTCATCATGAAATTTAAGATAGAGACTTTGGAAAAGATGATTGGTATGTTATTGTCAAATTCAAATTTTAAAAGTTGATAAATTTGTGGGATAAGACTTTCTAAAAAAAAAAAAAGATAAAATTAATATATAATTAAAGTAACAATACAAAATTACATGACTTATTAAATTCTTAGCAATTTACCATTTTTATTTAACAAGAAATGGGCCTCATTAAAAATTTTGGACAAATTAGGCCCAGTACAGAATTTTTGTTAAAAAAAATTGAAAATGGTAAATTCAATGTCGGTCACTATTTTGGTACTTATGGGGTCTAAAGTCATATGGTCAAAATTTAATTCAATTAAAATCACATTTTAGAGCTAAAAGACCAACATGCCCTTAATTGTAAAAAAAACGCTAATTTAATGATATTATTTTGCTGTGATACTGTTTTGTTAGATATTGTTTTATTGTGATACTTTCAACTAGTAAAACATCTATGATATTGTTTTAATTTATGATAATATTATTGAATGCAAATAGTATCAATGGTCTTGTACTACTAATGGAGTATTTTAATAATAATATAATTACTTCAATCAGTAAAATAGATTTATGATACTGTTTTATTTAAACAAAGTGATATGATATACTTATACCATATTTTTATTTTTAATACTGTTTTATTATGATAATGTTTCAACATATGATACTGTTATTTAATCTATGATACTGTTATTTTATTATGTTGTAGTTTGTATATGTGATACTGTTTTATTAAGATATTTTTATGCATAGTACTAATATATTAAGATACATTTATCTGTAATATTGTTTTGACAAAAAAAATTAAAGATTGTCATTTTAAGCTAAAGAGACGACTTCAAACGGCTAAAATCCATCGCACGCAGTGGTAAAGCTACTGGTCTTGACCGACTCGTCGAGACCATTCCGAAAACATATTATAATAAAATTTTTGAGCACGTATGTAAATTTTATACTCATTTCTATTATGATATTATTTCTATGATACTGTTTTTCTATAATACAATATCAAACAACACACATGACTAATTACCAACACAGAGAATAATCTAATGGCCAACTTTTGTCATAGTATTGCCCACATCGAACTTTTTTATTCCTACAGAAATTCAAGCTCTATTTACAATAACAAATCATGGCAACTCTGCAGAAATTCATCAAACAAATATTCCTTAATATTTTCTATAATACAGTATCATGATACAAATGTGTTTATGATACTGCTTCTCATTTTTTATTACAAAACTACCCGTTACCATTCTCTCAAATCCATATTCAATATCTTCATCAAATTAGTTGATCAACGCAAAATCACTCACAATTCTTCAAGAATTTCTTTCATCTCACAAGAATATTTTGTTCACTGTCTAGTGTAGAATTTCTGTTCATCAATGGTAGCTTATTCGAATAGATCCCCTTCCCCACTTTCCACAAGACCCCTTAATCCAAATATTAGAAATTCAGAATTTAATACTGGAGCCAGAAAAAGTTGAAGTGGAAACCTTTTTTCCAAACCCTCCATACACACAAATCTAATAACGGCCTTGAATTTACACTTCAATCCTCTGTAAATGATTACTCTAATATAAATTTATTTGTTTTTTTGCAGACAAAAACAAGCTGGTAGATTCTTTTTACCATCTTGAACACCAGGAAGAAGATTTAAAGAAGAAGAAAGAAGAAGATCCTGTATTGGTGCATCTACAATCTGATGCGAGCATGTGGTTATGCCTTGAACAAGGCAATGCGAGCTAAATTTAGGGATTAAAGGAGCTGCTGGTGGTGGCGGCGGCGGTGGTAGAAGCAGTGCCAAGGGCAATGTTTGTGGGAAATATGAATTAGAGTGATAATTTTGGGATTAATATGAAAAATTGATGAATAGTATGACTTATTGACAATTTTCAAAATTGTTTTGACCTAATTTGAAATAAGTCACTTGGAGGTGACTTTTAAGCAAATTTTCCAATTGAAAAATACGCTCAAAATTTTAATTAGTTAAAAAATACGTTTGTCATTTTTTACTGAAAATATGTCACTTTTTAATAAACGAACTTAATTGACATTTTAAATAAAAAGTGACACACTAAGTCACTTTTCAAATGCATAAATTTAATTCATATTTAACACAAAAAGAATAGAGAGCAATATTGAAATACGGTTTTGTTCTAATGCCTACAGTAGGCATTGTTATAATGCCTACCGTGACACTTGTCTAACAAGTGTTGGATGAATGTAAAGTACAAATGTTGGATGAGTGTAAAGTCACTTTACACTCATCCAACACTTGTTGGATAAGTGTACCGGTGGGTATTATAACAATGCCCACCGTGGACATTAGAACCGGAGTGTATTGAAATATTAATTAAAAAGTTTTAATAAGCTAATTATATCGTTAAGAAAAGATGTTCCATTGAAAAACTCAAATTTGATTTTTCTGTCACTTTTTTCTGAAGTGACAGAGCATGTTACATTCTTATCCATTACATTAATTCGATATCAATCATCATGTGAGTTTGAAATTAGTAGTGTTGTTGTCAAAAAATCGATAATTGATAAGCAAGAAAAGTTTTTTTCTACGAGAATCGACATGATAAACTTCTTCTTCAATGTCTGGGAAAACTTTTTTCTTCTTCATGGCTGAATTATTTCGTTTTTTCTTGCTTTTACGTCTAATTTTTTTACTGTTGCATGCAGAAGCCATTGACAGTGAAGAGAAATAATTTAGCTTCTTCAAGTCATTGTAGATATTTCTCTTTCTACGATTACAAGACCTAAAAAGAAAGAAATTTAGATGAAATATTGTGGGGGCCTGTCCTGGGGGTTGGCCTGTTGGCTCACTCCCTTAGGTCCCTGCCACTCGTGCACATCCCTCGATTTACAACCCGCATGGTCAAGGGGCCTCTGACACAGGTGGGGGGGCTTCGCCTTCGTGACTTCCCCTTACCAAAAGAAAGAAATTTAGAAATTGTGAACTGTGTGTTGAAAAATAGATAATTTAGTAATTATTTTTAATCACTCCACTTTTTATGAAATAAATAGATTTGATTCTTGAATAATAGGTTGAAATGGTATTAATTGATATGTTTGTATTATATTTAAATAATAATTTTTTTATTATATAGTATAATTAGTTATTTCTAGTATTATTACAAAGAAAAAATTAATATAGTATAATTCAAAATTTTAAAAAAAAATGTAGGTTGAGGATATAACTTTCTTCTGGTAAGGGGAAGTCTCGAACGCGAAGCCCCCCCACCTGTGTAAGAGGCCCCTTGACCAGGCGGGTTGTAAATCGAGGGATGTGCATGAGTGGCAGGGACCTGAAAGAGAGAGCCAACAGGCCAACCCCCAGAACAGACCCCCACAATATTTAAGTGAAAATCTGCCCCACACGAGAATCGAACCTGCGTTGTCAGAGGATTTCTCCCCACGTCACCTCAAGTCTTACCAACTCGCCTATACCCCTGGGGGCGAGGATATAACTTTCTTTAAATTAAAGGGAGTGTCCCCAACTAGATTTGAATAGATTTTAAATATTCATGTAAATTTTGGTGTGCCCAACTCAGATTTTAATATATTTAATTGAAATTTAGGTGTCATTAACTCAGATTTTAATAGATTCAATTGAAATTTAGGTGTCATCAACTCATAATTAAATAGATTCTTTAGAAATTTAGGTGTCCCAAATTATTAGTGAATTTCTAAATATTCATTAATTAGAAAATTTAAACAGATTTGCATAGATTTCGAACTCATAAATATGAATACCAATTTCTTTTGGAATTCTATCATCATTCCTCAAAATTTTAATCTAACTTTTCTCTTACTCGTCTCTCCCTCTCGCCCCTCTCCTCAATTTGTGCCATAAGTTTTTTAAGTAAACTCCTGTTTTATGATTTTCAATTTATATTAGCATGAAAATTTATTTATTTTTTTATATTTTTTTTTAATATTTTTTTTTTGTACAATTGTCAAACATCCTCTTTGAAATTACATTATTGATGCTCCATGACCATTCATTGAACCAAACAATTGGGTTGAAAAATATAAATAATTTATTGGTAAATATTAATTAGATAATTAGTCTAATACCATATAGGACAATTAGTTAAAATCACTATAGCACTAAAAATTATTTTTTGAACTTGAAAATATCTACTTGTCAACTGCAACACATGTAAATTATTTTTTAAAGTTATAAAATAACTTTTTATACAAGATGGTTAAACAACTGATTTTGGAGAAAAATAAATCATAAATATCCACCATCTAGTCTCGAATGTGAAAGAGAAAATTTTATAAAAAAGACAAGTATAAATTTTTTTTTTTAATTCAAAAATTGAGGAAATTGATAATAGTAATGTGAATCTTCACAAACAATAGATCTAATTGCTCTTCGAGTTTAGAGATAACGGATGACATATTTATTAGTTTATTTCCTAGTCTATTGGGTCATTCACCTATTTAATTGAAAATAGTTTTTACTTCTTTATATTTCAACAATTTTTCTCTTTCCAAATTCTATTCAAAATATTTGTTTATGTAAAACAATCACTTGAACTATTTAGAATAAAAACAATTTAAAATTACTATTTTTAATAAAAAGACCACAAATTCATAAAAATCCATAAAAATATATTGAAATTTATAATATAGAATTATGTTGAAATCTTATAAATTTTGTAGAATTATATTCAAATTCATGAAATTCATAAATATTATCAAATCTTTTAAAATTTGAGTTGATAACACCTTCCTAAATCTATTAGGTCATGCCGGACTGAATTTTATGTATGACCGTCCCTTCAAAATATGTTGGTCGTGCTGGACCTCTGTCCAGGTGACTAGTCCAAGCACTTTTGCATTTTTAGCATGACTTGATAAAGCAGTTTAGTAGCAAATAATTACAGTAATTTAGAGTATAATTCTTGTCTTGAATCAAATGTATGACGAGTTCCTACTATAATCAATTCAATAAGATCGCATTCAGATTAATAATTTTGGATTACACATAATTTTACTTAATTGTCTAAGTTATTTTATTAGGAACATAATTTAATTAATATGTTACATGTGACTAATACACATATAGGATTAAAAACACAATTAGCCACTCAACTTCTAGCCAAGTTTCACATCAACCATGAACTTCTATTTTGTTATAAAGTGGTCATTGAAGTTTAAATTTTATGTTTCAATACAACCACTCAATTGAATTTATCAATTTTTTCTAACAAAATGTTTGATGTAGCATATGACAATCTCACATGATGATTGATATCAAAATGTAAGTCTGCCCCGACGAACATAGCGTTAGAAAAATTAATACATTTTAATTGAGTGATCAAATGAAAAAAATTAAAATTCAATCATCGCTCTAAAACAAAACAAAATTCAGTGACTAATATAAAACTTTTGTGAGAGATTGAATGACTAACGTTATTATTTCCCCGAAAATATATTATTATGTAAGGTGGAGACTAAGTGCATGTTTGTTAGTGATGAAATTATTTTTTAAGTGCTGAAATATAAGTTGATGGTGAATGTGTGGATAAAAAAATATGCTTAACCAATTTGATCAGTTGAAATTATAATTTAAACAATCACAAACACGTGCTAAGTTAAAAATATTTTGATACTTGTACATCCACACTTACACCCCCATTTACACTTGCTTATGTGGCAATATGATTTAATAAAAAAAAATTGAAAATAATGTTTTGGTCAAATATTTCAACCATAAATCATACTGCCACATAAACAATTGTAAATAATAGTGTAAGTGAAGATATACAAGTAGTAAAATCCAAGTTAAAAATAGTGGATGCATTTATTTTTTCTTTCAAGATGGACTTTTAGCACTGCAACATGCAAAACGAACTATCTTACTCGTGTTCTCACTTTTGTTAACAAATCCTTGTCCTTTTATAGGTTGGGGGATCATTGATCACGCCAAAAGTCTACGAACTCTATTTGAAATACCATTAATGAAAAACACTACAATAAGTACATTATTAAGTTCATGCTTGACTTTGCTTATAGGTGCTTATAAGCAATAAATTTAATAGAATATGTAGATAGAAAGTAGGTAAAAATTGTGGATTCTACAATATATACATATAAAATTAATATTTGATCAACTTTTAAGTATTAAAAAGTACTCTAAAACATATGCTAAGTTGACCATCAAACTAGACTGCCTTGGGCAGTAGCAGGTGCAAATTTTGAAAGTCCCCAGAGGTATAGGCGAGTTGGTAAGGCCTGATGTGACGTGGGGAGAAATCATCCAGCAACGCAGGTTCGATTTCCGTGTGGAACATATTTTCACTGAAATATTGTAGGGATCTGTCCTATGGGTTGGCTTGTTGGCTCTCTCACTCAAGTTCTTGTCACTCGTGCACATCCTTCGATTTATAATCCGCCTGGTCAAGAGACCTCTGACACAGGTAGAGGAGCTTCGCTTTCGTAACTTTTCCCTTATCAGAAGTGCAAATATTGAAATTTTAAAAGTAAAAAATCATTAAAAGTTTCCAGCCATTGGGTTCACATTACATGAAGGTGTTTCAATTGATACAAGTAAGTTATTTATTTTTTATCGATATATTTGATAATTAATTTGGTATTTTGAATTTGTTCGCATTAACTTTAGTGAACAATTATCATAAACGAGGTACTTTATAAAATTTTGTTAGGCCCTTCTTGTGTCGATGATTTTAACAATATTGTTCTTGTAAATGTAAATGCATTTCTACTTGCAGTTGGACTCAGCTAAGTTTAGTTATATATTAACTTTTGTTCATATTATATTATAATGGGTTTTTTATTTTTTTTATTTTATCTTTTCATATATTATGTTGTTTAGATGCTATTGTGGCATGCCATTTCATATTTCATATTAAATTTTTAAGGGGTCTATTTAATGAGGACACATTTTTTAAGTAGCTAACTTTTAAGGAATTTCATTAATTTTTATTTATTTTTATAAATTTTAATAGATTTTCATAGACCTTGACAGTTAAAAAAAATGTTGCGTGAGAAAAATCTACTAATAATTTATTTAATTATATTAATATTATTATATTCATACAAAAACTTTGTATTTTTAAATGTACTATTTATTTGCTGCAAGTTCACCACACAAAAGTTAATGACATAAATTATTAGTTTACTATGAACTTTCAAATAACTCGTGGATAAATTTAAAAAAATATGCTCATTTATAAAATATTTTCCAACAAATTTTTTTTTATGTGGTTCATAATCTCACTTCATATAATTAATAATCTATAAGCAACATATCATTATAAGTCACCTCAATTACATAAACAAAGAACCGAACTACCAGTTTTTTAAAAACAACTCAAAACTATTCTATGAAAAAAGAAATCATAAATGATCAATAATATCAACATGACCAACATCAATCCAAATGTCAATAGTTGTTGGTCCCATATCCAAATTTAATTATTAGAAGTGACAAAATTGGCCACCCCAGATGGACCGGATTCTGGGCTGGGCTGGCTCAATAAAAAATTGACTAAATACAAATTTGGCCAATTTAGCCTGGTACAACAAATCCATTGGGCCAATATGGCTGAATTTGGGTTGGCCCGATAACTTTTTTTAGCCCAAGTCCCCACCACCTGCCCCTATAAAACGCGCAGCAAATAGGGAGGATTTCTGCCATTGTTCCAGCTGCCGAAAACAGGGGGAATTTCTTCCCCTATTCACAGCGTAACCAGGGAGAAATTGGTTTCTCATATTTCTCCCTGATTTCGCGACCAAAGGGGTCACTAGCGACCAAGGGGGGAGAAATTTCCCATCCTTTTGTCGCGTTCTCAAATTCTGTTCGTGGGAGTGGGGGATTTTGAGGAAGATGACAGATTTTTTTTTTTAAATTATAAATAATTATTTTAAAAAAATAAGTTAAAAATTAAGGTTGAGCTGACCCATTAGCCATGTTGCCCAAAATTGGGCTAGGTTGGCCCAACAAATACCAGACCATGTAAAATTGGGTCAGGACTAGCTCAGTCCTATCTTTTGTTTGACCCGTCCAATTTTAGGTTAGACCAGCCCATTTGACCTATTTGCCAGTTCTATTAATCATCATCAAAACATGCAAGAACTATTACAACACAATATTTTTTTCACCCATAAGGGTCCTGATGTTTAGCTAAAGGCATATGTCACCTACTGAGCCTTCACGGACATAACTTACTCTTTAAATTCACTAGCACAACTATAAAATGTTCAAGGTTACAACAATACACAAAGTATTTGCACAAAATAGGCATACAACCCCCAATTCTCACTTTCTCTTAGAAATTACACCAAGTAATAGACAAAAGAAATGATTACTGCTCACCTTGAACATGTCAAATCATATCTCACATCTTTCACTCAAAAAGATCCCCACAAGATGGAAGAAGAAAAGTACAGATAACCAAATGGAGAAGAGAGAAAACTAAACGATGGTCATACATTGAAATTTTAGTAGGGATGGGAGTGGGCCGGGCCAGGACAACCCTTCCTATTCTCACCGAGAATTTTCCTATAAGGGCGGGGAAACCCTATGCCCCTATTTATCTCTCCATTTAATTTTAAAATTTAAATATTATATTTTATATATTAAAATTAATAAATACTTGAATTATTAAGACATTAAAAAAATATAACAAAATTTACACTATTTATAGACTTTTTTTTTTTCCTAATATGAATGATAGTTTTTCGTTGTAGGACAAAATAAAATATTTTAGTAAAGTTCCAACAATTAAATAATAAATGAGTGGAAGAAATCCCACGTTGGATTCTTTAAATAAGAGCATCTCCAATGCAAATCATGGATTGGTAAAAAAGAAGTGTCATGTCATCAAATAGATATTGTGTATTACAATCACATCTCCAATGCACTATGTGAAACACCATGTCAGGTTGATGTGGCACAAAATAAAATAGAAGATGTGGGGTGCTCTTTCTACATGTAGAAGTCCTGTGAGATTGGATGACTCAACAATTATTTTAATTTTGGACTTGATTTAATTCACAAAAGGGTAATTAGGAAAATTTTAGCAGTTTTATTATTGTTTAATTAAAAAAAATAAATGTCATGTAATCACCATTATTGAATTGTAGAAGGAACTCATTGAAGAAAACTTTTGGACTTTAACGTCTATTTATTCCATATTCATTTAGAAGTCATTATATTTAACTGTCACATCAGCCACAATTCATCGAATGCATTGAAGGTGCTCTAAGTGTGTTGAATGAGAAGTGTATAAAATAAACCAATTTATCATTAAATAAATATTGGACTTTACATTTGAATAGACCATGAAGTATGTGGTCTTTTAATTAATACTAATTAGACACACGTGCATTGCACGTGTTTTTGTAATATTATTGTCAATTTTTAATACTTTCAACAATTTTATTTTTTAATTGTTAATAATTAAAATATTAAAGTAGCAATTGCAATAAGATAAAAAAAAACATGGTTCTTAATAACATATTATATTGTATTGTATTGTTCGATATTGATATTTTATTTACATTCATAGAAGTACAATTGTAATCAGAAATGAGTTTTATATAGTGGTAATACGAATAATAACTTGAACCCAATGAAGATTTTTTGGTAATTTGAGCTTTGATAGACGAACATTTGATATCAAATCTTATAGAATTATCCAAGGCTACATTTTAAGAATAATAAAATTAATAATTAATGATTTTATTGTGAAAGAATTTAATGATTGACTACATAATGTTATACTTTTGTTGGAGTAGTAGCTCCTTGTAAATATGTATTAATTGTGTGTGTGTGTTTTTTTTTAAATTGTGTTTAATTTAAATGAAAATAATATAAACGTAAGTAAAAAAAAAAAATTAAAGAAGAATCAATGCATGTCTATGTTTTGAGAATATTGTTAAAAATTCATTTTCACAAACAAAGTTAAATTTATAACACAAAACTCAAAACCCTTTTTGACGTAACATGAAAAACACTCAAAACAAGAAAACAAAATTTATATAAACAAAAATTCTAAAATTCTAAAAATATAAAAAAATAAAAATTCTATAAAAATGAAAATTCTAAATACTAAAAAAATAATTCAATCCCTTATTAGTTATTTAAATAAAAAATTTAAAAAATTAATTTAAATGAAAATAGATTAAAATTCTCAATCCATGTCATTAATTTTTATTTTTTATTTCCTATTTTGTTATTTATTACTTATTTGTATTTCTTTTTGAAAAAAAAATATTGTAACATTTATTAAAAATAATATTTTCATCTCCATTTCACTTTTGAACCATTATTTAAATTTTAATGAGGTAATAAACAAAGTTACAACTTTTTCCATTCATTTTTTAAAAACTAATTTCTCATTTATTTCATCTCATAATGCAAAAAAATAAAACTTGAGATAATATTTTCACCTTCATAATTAATTGAATAGATTGAATGTTTAAAAAATTTAATTGTACATTTAATAAATGTTAAAATATTTGTACATAACGAAAGATAACAGGAAACCAAAATTGTAAATTGCAGGATAAAATAACAAAAATAAACAGTAGACAGAAACTACAAACCGAGGCTTGTGCGAACATAATTTTCTTAAAACAGATTCGTTCTCCTACTATAGATTCTTGAGGATAATTAGCGTCTACTTCCCAGGGTACAACAAAGAAACTATTAGCACAAAGCTGCTTAAACAGCGAACTGACCTACTGTTAGAACAGGATCACCAAGAGAACAATTGACAATATGGAACACAAAGAATGAGTAGAAGATTGATTTTGGTGTGTTTGATTGTAGAAGTTCAGACTCTATTTATAGGCTCCCAGATGACCCATGACCTCCTCCTCTATTAACAACAGCCTTTAGGAACAATAAACATTCAGTTGCTGCCTTTAGGAATTCGAAAGTTTAAAGTAGCTGAAAAGACAATTTTAATTCTGTAATTACATCGGGGGGAAAAAAACTGCAAACGTAGGCTTGACTATGTGGCCAATTTTGATCTGACATTTGTATATGTAGGTCGCGCTCGCACATGAGTTCAATGGTCCGATGTGTTAATCGGTCCGTGATTTGATCCCTGCGGGCGCACGCAAGAGAGAGCCTCTATTCTACACATGATTACAACTTTCAATAAGTGTGGCCATATATATACAAGTTCAAGTTTTTCTATTTTTCTGATGTGGGATAGAACCAATTTCTTTCCCTTCAACTATTTCCAACTCTATCTTTAAGTTTCAATTTCTCATTCACCCAATCATAATTTTGGGTAAGTAAATACATAATTTCGATGTTCTCGCGTAGGAGAACAAGAATCAACTTTTGTTTTAATCAAATAGAAAACGGGTCCCACGCAAATCATGCTCAAATATGGCACGATTTTTCTAATTTTTTCAACAATAAATTTCTAAAAATTTAATGTACGATAATGATTAACAATAAAAAAGTAATAAATAAAATATTAAAAGATAATTGCATTCATGGAAGTACAATTATAATTAGATATGAGTTTTATATGGTGATAATACCAATAATAACTTGAACCCATAGAAGACCTTTTGGTAATTTAAGTTTGATTATTGACGAACCATTGATATCAAATTTTATGGAATTTAATGATCTCTAGGGCTGTATTTTACAAAGAATAAAATTAATAATTACCAATTTTATTGTGAGAGAATGTGATGATTGACCACATAATATTGTACATTTGTTGGAGTGGTAATTCATTGTAAACAATATTCCTAGTAATTCTTGTAAACAATATTCCTTGAGAACGTAAATAAAAACGTCCTAAATGTAAGTGAGAAACAAAAATTTAAAAAGTGTCAATAGTTGCCTATGTTGTGACAATAATGTTAAGGGACAGAAGAAGATGAGAACAACATTCTATATATACTAATAAAATAAAATAAAATTTAAAATTTAAAAGTTTCAAACATTAGTTCTGAACAACAATATATGTTTGGTGGGGTTTAAAAGTAATTATTTAGGAGATTTTGAAAAAAAATTATAAAATGTGTGGTTGAAAAGTTAATAAAAATTTTGGGTTCTACAAAATATGTAGTTGAAAATTAGTTTGAGAAAAAAAGAGTTTAAAAAAATTGAATCAAACATGTTTATGATCACTATAATATAATGTATTAAAAATAATTCTTTTATCTTCATTTGAGTTTTGATAACCACGATTTGAATTTTAGTGTGCTAATAAACAAAGTTATAAATTTTCACATTCATTCCTTTCATCTACGTAATGCCAAAAAAAAAAAAAAAAAAAAAAATCGAGATCAACTTTTTACCTTCATATTTAATTTAATAGATTAAATATTTAAAAATTTTAATTGTACTTTTAATAAATTTAAAAAAATTTAATGTACAATAATGATGAACAATAAAAGAGTAATAAATAAAATATTAAAAGATAACTTTATATTAATGAATACTAAGGGTGAATATGAAATTTTAAAAAGTTTGTAAGAGTAGAATAATTCAAAAATATTTCTCCTTTTTATGGCCTTTTAGATGTAGTATAGATTTAACTCATTGGTATTTTTTAAATATTTTTCTTTATAAATATAATAATACAAAAAATTGTTTTATTATAACCGAGAACGGTGCGGTGTGGTGCGGTGCGGTACGGTGCGGTGCGGAGATTATGTTTCTTGACCCCGACAGGGGCATTGATTGTCGCCTCGACCCCGTCTCAGTCTCTCGATTAATCGTAGATTTCTCTCTCTGTTTGGAGCAGGTCACGCGGGGATCGAGATAATTGGAGATTTTTGCCATTCTTAAATTTGAGACCTATTAATAACTCTTAGATCAACGGCCAACATCAGTCCACGTGTTACCATCTGAATAAGCAAACAACTTTGAAAGTAAGTCGTACTTCCAAATAGCGACTTCACCGTTCACGTTTCAAATTGAGTCAAAAGTAACTGTTAGTCCCATTCATCATCTAACACTGCTAAAGATGATAAAGCTTCATTTTCTGATTCAACACAAAACTCATTAAAATATTGAGATATATAGAATCAAAATAACCAAAATAATTGAAGTCATATCAAAACAATTTTACATAAAAAAAAAAAAAAAAGACACCCATGTTCATCAAGATAAATAGAAAAAATAACAATAACAATAAAAATAAAAAATAATTCCTTATTTGATGAAATTCATTAATAAACTACAACAAACCATTATATAGGAATTCAATTATAAATTTATCTTGTTTTTAATGAAAATAAAAAAAAAACGATGAAAAAGATAAAAATAATAATTATGGAATATCGAAGAAAAAAACCACACTGAAGAGAGAAAAAATATTAATCTTCTTTTTTATTAAAAAATAGTTGGTAATTAATCACGTGTCTAGGGTTCGTAGAAAAAAAAAAAAGCAAGAAAATTGTTACGAAAATATTGAAAATAGAAAAAATTATTTTAAAAACAAATATTTATAATTAATCATGACTATATAGTTCGTAGAAGGAAAAATAAGAGAAAAAATGGTTAGGAGAACACTTAAGAGAAATATTGCATAAATAAAAAAAAAATCATAAAATGAAAGACTTTTTTTTTTTTTTTTTTTTTTTTTTAAAGTCAGTCAAAGCCTGGGAAATTAATAAGAGAGAAATTTGTGGTATCTTTTATTTATACCTAGTGCTTTATAATTAGTA
Source organism: Forsythia viridissima (assembly GCA_030279155.1). Taxonomy (NCBI): domain Eukaryota; kingdom Viridiplantae; phylum Streptophyta; class Magnoliopsida; order Lamiales; family Oleaceae; genus Forsythia; species Forsythia viridissima. Next base: position 26,120,903 of record CM059033.1, read on the forward strand.
CATATAAAATTTTATAAAAAGTCATTTACATTTTAAATACTCCTAAATGTTGTAGGATTATAAAAAGTATGAATTGAATATCATATGACTTTTAAAGCCTTTATAAAAGTATTTAAAAGTTTATATCGAATATTCAAAGATTTTCATGGAGTTTTAAAAAGTGTATTAAATACACTTAGACTTTTAAATTTCTTCATGGAATTTAGAAGTCTTAATTAAATACACCCCCTTCATTATACAATATTGACTTCGATTAACTTTTAGGCCCCGTCCCCTTCTTAAATTTGATTTTAGGTTCGTCCGTGAAAACAAATAACATTAATTTAATGAAGAGAATTTTGCACCAAAAAAAAAAAAAAAAAAACACAAATTACCAAATGTGCTTAGATTTTTTTTCTTAATAGAGTCCACCTTAAATTTTAGACGTTGTAATAAAAAAAAATAGAGAAGATAAATTTGTAATTATCACGTTTCTTGCAATAATTAGAGAAAATATTATTTACTTCTATAACTTAAATCTCAAAACAATAAAAAAAATACATGCCCACGTTTTACATGCTTCATATGATGCTCGTTTTTTAATGGGAAATTTTTTCAAACTAGTCAATTTTTCTTTTTTCGAGAATAAAATTTGTCTTTCTTAAAAAATTATTAAATGTAGTCATTCAGTCTTGCAAAACTGCTATTGAACTTAGAGATGACAACAAGTCGAATCAGTTTGACTCGTGCCAATCGGGGCCTAGCTCGGCCCATATAGAGATGAGCCATGTCCGTCCCACGGCACGTCGGGCTCATGGGTCGAACTAAGCCGACCCATGAGCTCGGCTCATCATATGTTTTTTTTTAATGTAATATTTTTTCTGAGAATTTCAAAAATCAAGATGAATAAGATATGAGAAATTTGACATTTGAAAACCTTATTTTTTGAGGCTTGGGATTGACTATTTTTAGTGTAGGTGGAGTTACAATTGTACACGAACAAATTGTTAAGTGTACAATTTTTGGTAAAAATTCAAAAAAATAAAGAGTAAATAAATTTACACACACAATACTTACAAATTATGAAGTCATCTCTTCAAGTTATTCAGCTAATATGATGTCAATGTTATCTATGATCTGAAGTTCTGCATCTTCATATTTCTTTTGGTACATTAAACTCTCTTATATGTTTGGAGTAAGTCTTGACCTAAAATCAAACAAAACTCTATCACTCGTACTAAAAATAGACTTTGATGCTACAGTTGATACCGGATGTGTTAGTAAATCACATGCTATAATTGAAACAATTGGGTATTGACGCTCATTTTGTCTTCACCATTGTAGTATATCAAAAAGGTTATCTCTTCTTTATCTAACATAATAAGCACGTTGTGAGCAAAATACCGAACTAACATTAAAGGTATTTCTCTACTACATGTTCCTACATTCGTAGCACAGATAAGTGAAGAAGAAGAACTAGCTTGTTGAGCTCCCTAACTAAACTAAGGTAACTCCATAAATTGTTTTTGTCATTTGATGACGAAGAATGCATTGGTACATGATCTTCTAATGTTCCTACCGATCTTATCTGCACAAATTTCGTACTTCTTGCATAAAGTTTCTTATAGATTATCGTACGTTAGTGGATTTTCGTAAGTTAATTTATTTGAAATTATCGACACAATATGTTTTTGTATCTTTTAAATCCACGATAACGAGAACAATATAAGCAATTTCTACCAATATTTTATAAACTTAATCTCCATTGCTATTACAATTTTAGAAAAAAATTAAATAATCCTTATACATATTAAAATTATTGGCAATATAATTAAAAATGTTGAGAACTAATGGGTTGGTTGGATAATATATGTCTGACATGCGTTTGTAGCGTCAAAAAAAACTTTCAAAAAATTTATCACATGGGATGAGATTCTTCAACTATATTCCGGACTGTGTGAGCGTCATCTGTTATAATATGCAGTGATACAATGTTCGTAATATTAACATAATTCAAGCATTAGATAAGTAGAGTTCTATTTATGGCCTACGTTTGTATAAAAACATTTGTTGCGATGGAATTTCCTACATACAGATCATCAAATACTTGTTTTCGAGCAGGCGATACATAATATAATTTATAGCATACCTAAATTTTTCTAACTGTTGGTCTATAAATTTTGACAATTAAACTAAAAAATGTGACATTAACAACGAATATGAAATATTATACCACCAAAATCAGGATTTAATTGTTGCGTTAATCTTTCTATTACTATATTATTAGGCATAGCACTGTCAAATGTGAAATTGTGAATTCTAGATTCGCAATTAATTCTCTAATAATATGAATTAAAATATTAAAAATATTTATTCCATTGTGAAGATAGTCAATTACTTTAAATACAATTATTTTTATGCATAATGTTATTGTTTATCAATATAATGTATAGTTGCAGGCTTGCAGCTATGTATTGTTTATAGTTTTTATCAAACCATAAGTTCAAAGTAAGTGATATAACACTGAAATATTTATTTAAATCACGTATTATACTTTTTTTTTTTTTTTTATAAAGCAACAATGTCTGAAAAAAGAGTGTTTATAGGATAGGATGAGTAACTTGTTAAAGATATATTTGTACGAACTTGGTGAAGTGAACACTTTCTACTAAGTTAAGCGGAAACTCACAACTTGCCACCAATTAAGTCATGCATTTGTTGCACATTTCTCCTACGAATACACTCAGTTGTCTAAATTCAGACTAGAATTGAAAGTTGCATAGGAAGATCCGAACTGAAGTTGCGCTTGATTTATATTTACCCATCTTTAATTTTACAAACACTTTTGGTAGTATTTGTTTAAAATGCTCGTGTTCCTACTCTTTTGCCACGAAAATTTATTTTTTTAGTATTTACACACTGCCTTATAGTTTGGCTATCCGTCTGTTGTTGTACCAGTAGGCACTAAATTGAAATATTCCCAACACCCACCCTTTTGTTTTTTGGCTTGTCATTTAGTGCTCGAACTGTTTGTTGTATTGGTGTGTGCGCTTTTAAATCTTCATGGATATTATCCAAATCAATTGGATCTGTGTTCCCATAACCATTACAAAAATCAGGAATTGAAATATCATTCAGTATACTAAAATTATTCTATTTGGTGGCCGCTGCTTTGAGTGTAATCCATTTGGAATACATGTAGTAGAAGAATGTACAAATGTAGAATTTGAACTGAAGAAATCACTAAAATAAGCAAATGAAATTGTAGCTTGCATAATAAAAGATCTACTACTGAGAAAATAATATTTTGAGATTGATTAAGTTGAGAATTGTGAGAAATATTGAAATAGATTGAAATTTATATAAAAAAACTACGGTTATAAAAAATAAATAAGAGACTATAACAGTCACTTTTGTGAACCTTGGCCTAATGGTCACAAAAGTTACTGATGTGGTCCACGAGTTGACTTGTATAATCAAAGGGCCGAGAATTGAGCTAGATCCACCATTTTTGTTCCCTGGCTCGTCCAAGCCAATAAGGGGCCAAGCCATATTGGGTCAAGCTGATGGAAATTGCCATTCCTAATTAGCATTTTTTATTTTAAAATGTACTCTACACAATCTTGACAAAGTTGAAGAAGATTAGAGTGTCTGACGGATTAGAAACTCTTTTTACTTTTGCTTAGTTCGAAAAAGATAATGCTTGTTGTACACCCATACTTACTTTTATACTTACACTCTTATACATGTCAAATAATGATTTGCTGAAATTATTATTTAATTGGCCAAATAAATAAAGTAAGTAAATCATTATTTGACATATGTGAGGGTATAAGTGTTGGAGTAAGTGTGGGTGTACAACAAGCATTATATGTTTGAGAAAAATTCTTAGAGTTCAAAATTCGTGTATAGAGAGAGAGAGAGAGAGAGAGAGAGAGAGAGAGAGAGAGAGTGAAAATGAACCAAATCAATTCTGTCTAGATTGACGAAAACGACCAAAAAGTTAGAAATTAGTACATAAAGAGAGAATGATATTTTGTCCAAAAAAAAAAGAAAAAAAAAAATTTACAAATTCAAGAGTAGTGGACACAAGATTTTAGTACTTAGTTTCCAGATATAGAAACTTTAGATAAAATGTTAAGAGATGTGAATGATATATTTAGCGGCAATGTAGTTGTTTTCGGATGAGATTTTTGTCAAGTTGTACATTTAATAAATGTACGGGATCCTTTTACACCTTTTGCAAATGTTAGAAATTCAATTGCAAGTTTCTCTAATTAAAACTAAATACACATTTGTCTTTTTTATTAAATAAGGATCAATTATGCACCAAAACACATAAGTTATAAACTTTTGTACCCAAAAAACAAACGTTAGAGATTATTTTCGCGTTGAAGACAAATATGAAGGACTATTTACACCAATTTCCCTAATTTAAGCCATTTTAGATTGTCAATTTTTGGTAGCACCTCAACATTTTTAAATGTAGCTATTTGAATTCATGGTAAAAATGTATAAAATATTAATACTTGTGCAATGAATTGTGTAGATATCCAACGCTAATTAGATTTTTTTTCTTTGTTTATGGACATGTAAATGGTTTTTTCTGGTGTGATTTTGTGTTTATGTACTAGATTATCATTGTATATGTTGTGTTTCACTGTGTTATTTTTGTGAATGTTTATTCATTGTGTGACTTAAATTTGAAAACAATGTATATAGTTGAAGTTGGACACCTATATCCCGCTATCTATGAGTATGTCGTTTGGAGTACTTAATTATATTCACAACACGTGCATTGCATCACACGTGCGTCTCACTAGTATTAATAACAAATTGCAATATTCTATTGAATTAATCAATCTCGTTGATAATTTGTTTTTTGGATATTCTTACAAATAATCATAAAATCAGATGATGGTTCATATTCTGTCGTATCTTTAACGTTTCATACATGATACATTCTACCTACATTTTTTATTTCACAAAAATTTATTATATATAGTTTTACATGTAATAAATAGTTCAATATTAACTTAATTATTAGCTCTTGTTTGGAATAACTTAAAAAGTTTTAGTCAAAGTTAACAATTAATTTTAATCGCACAACACACGAGATTTGTAACTTTTATTAATTTTTTAACTACACATTTCATCAACTTTTATCAAAATTTGTTATATTTTTATTATTTGTCAAACATGCTTAGTATTTGTTTGATTTTGTTTAAATCCAATTTATTTAGCAGATTTTGATAAAATACGTAGTTGAAAAGTTGATAAAAGTTTTGAGTCCTATTAAATATGTGATTAAATTTAATTTTTGATTTTGACCACAATTTTTTAATAAATTTTTAAATAAAATCAAACGGGAATTCTTCATGACTGCAATTTAGGGATCTTATCACTCTCTTAAAAAAATTGCTCAATTGATGATGGAAATACAACCATGAGATTGCAAACAATTTTGAGTAAAATGGTAATTAATTAATAGTTCCTGATTTTCAATTATTTATACAAAAAGAATCCACAAATCTTCCTATACAATATGTACATGCACTTATTTTTAAAAAAAAAAAAAAAAACTAAGAGCATGTCATTTTGGCCCCATTTTTTAACATTTGTTTTTCTTAAAACTCATTTTTAACCATACATTTTAAAGAATGGCCAAGAGACATGTATAAGATTATTTCTCAATTTTTTATGTGACCCAAAACGATCGTAACCACTTACACCCGTTGGTCAAAGGAAAGGGAAGGCTCTAATTTCGAGATGAAGCCGAATGACGTGAGAGTGTATACTCTTGAACTCATGAAGCGAGACCCTAAACAAAGTTCAAGAAATGTTGAAGAGTGGTAAACTCTTAAAGAAAAGATAGAAATATGGGAGTTGGCTTATAAAGATTCACAATTTTTATCAAGTTTTTAATTACACGTTTCATCAATTTTTATCAAAATCTCTTAAAAATTTAATTTTTATCTATATTTTTTCTTAACTACTTTTGAATGGAATTGGATAATGTTTGGGGCCTTAAATGTAATTGGATTTGTTATAAATGTTTGCTCTAATTATTATTATTATTTTTTGATCGGAATGTTTGCTCTAATTATTAGAGGTATTAATACGTTGCCTATTCACATTCTTTTTCGATTTTAATGTTAGGTTTCTACACACTTAAATGTTATTAATTAATATTCTTAATTAAAATTTAAGGGCATTGTCCATAGAAAAAAAAGGATAAAAGTGTCAACTATATATTTTTTCAACGAGTAATTATATTCAAATTACATTTTTTGTTTAGTACACCACATTTTTATTACAATGAAGGTTATCAACCTTTACTAATTGTCGCACTCATGTCTTTAATTTTTTTCGTTACATTCTTATTCCCAACTTTTATTAATTATCATATTTTGTCCTAATAACGATTTCTGTCCAAATATTTTATTAGCGTGTTTTGCACTGGAGTTTTGCCTATTTTAAAATATATATGGCAAAATAAGTCTTTTTATACCCTGGATGGAAATCGTCATTAAAAATAAAATATACTAATCAATATAAAGTTTAAAATAAGAACGCGATAAAAAAATGCCCGAGACATAAGTGTACTAGTAAGAAAAGTTAGAAATCTTTATTACAGTTAAATTGTAGTACTATAAGAAAAATTTATGATATGAATATAGTTACCCGTCTTCATCATCTACACTTTTTATATATTCTAAATATATTAGATTTAAACTTGATAAATATGTAAGGTAAAGTTACGATACCATTCACTTCAAAATATTTAACAATGAAATCACCAATATTTGAGACCCACTCATACAACTTTTGAAAAGATTATAAACATACCAATTATATAATACACACACGATCTTAATGCCTACAAGATCAAGAGCATGTTTGGCACCCCGTACTATACTCTATGGTAACAAACTCTAGTTAAATTATGCCATTTCTCGATCTTTGAACATAATAGCAAACTTCTGTTTAGTATTTTTTTTACTGCAATTCCGTTCCCAACTTGTCTAGCACTCTTGGCAAAAATCTTCATGGATTGAATGTTGTCGATTAACATGCACGAAGAGACGAATTGAGACATGTGTTGTCTTTCTACTGAGACGAATTGAGAACTGTGTTATTTCTCCACTCAAATTTTGATAATTCACAACATTAGCTCGGAATAACAAATAACAACATATTAAAAGTGATATCACTTATAGTATATTGTCTGGCATTTTTCTATTTGATATTCCAAACTTATATAGCGAGGTGTCAATTTAAGTTGGAGTCGAAAAAGAGAACAATCAAATGAGAATATTATGTCTCAACTTAAGAAGAGACTTTTTCACATTCATGAGACTATATATTGTTATACTATGAGTTTGTTGAAAGAAGTAAAAGAAATGCCAAGGTGTCATTCGCACATTTAGCATGACAAAAAAATGTCTTATAGTTTGTTTCGTCTCATTTAAAAAAAAAAGGAAATATAGAAAATAACGATAAATAATATGAGTTTATCTATTGTTACATCGACCGAACAATAAATTGAAGCTATTAAAGATGAAAACGAGTAATGTTGTATTATGGGAGTACATGTACGTAATGTTGTCGCTTTTGCTAAGTTGATCTTCGAAAAGATTTTATCTTTTTATGTTCGAATGTTTTGTTATTTGAGAATGATTTAAATTTTCGGAATTACATAATTTATCCATATCTATAATTGATTTGATGCAATGCATCCGAGTTGGGAAGCGAATGCTATGGCCCACATTCTTACAAGACACCCCATTTTTCATTTTAAGGATTAATTTCAACATGTCAGGTCACTTAATTTTGTTAATTTTTTAAAAATATTATTAAAATAATTTTCTTATCATAGTAATTACTCAAATTTTTTAAATTATTAGACTAATAGTCACTTGGTTTGAAATATTAACTTAAAATCTTATTAGTCACATTTAAATTTCAATGTGATATAAACAATATTAAATAATACGTTACATATTGTCAAACAATTTTTTCAATATTTGTTCACCAATATCACGAAAAATAATATCAACAAAGCAACTCGAGGACTCCACGAATCATATCACGTCTTGAGTACATAATATAGCGAATTTAACAAGGGCACGAGCTACACTATTAGCTTAACGCTGTACCAAAAAAAAAAACATTATAAACTAGAAAAAATAGTTAAACAAATATGATCACAGTCGTAGAGAGTTTTTTCCAATACGAGAACAAAAAAGTAATTAAATGTCCGTGTGTCATTATGTCTTATATTTCTCTTCTCACAAAATCATCTATTCCAACATTTGCTAACCACTTCAATCCATCTCCCTGATTCGATAATTTCCCTCCACCAATTATCTCCAAAATCTGTTTACCGCCTCAATCTATCATCATAATAGAACATACGATCGGATTCCACAGCAAAAAAACAGTATACTAATATACTCTATATTATTGCGCTTGCATGTGCGTGAAAAGACGGATTGTGCATTGTGACAATCTAATTATGAAGATTGTCAACAAATACATGTCTACTTTCTACTACAATCTTGCTCGTTGTTATTAGTTATATTTCGAGTAATAGTATTTAACTAGATATGGTGTAACACATCCAGCAAAGTTCTTGGTAGAAATTGCAATTCATTCACCTTCGTGTTTGTTTAATTTTAAAAACAATCAGTTGGTAAAATTTAACATTTCTGATGGCAAATTTTTGTAAGTGAAGCATTTTTATTTGACGTGATATACTAATTAACACTATTTGTATGTTCAATTTAAAATTTATCAGCTACACGTAAAATTTTATAAATTAATATTTGTACGGGCACTGTCTATTACTTACCATCCCCCACAAAATCACCTACTTAGCTTACCTGGCCACTTCTCACTGGACCTTTCTCGAACCCAGCCACCTCCAAGTGACCATACAAAATCGATAGATATCTTAACCAATCACTATATGACACGTCATCAACGTCCCAAACCCTAATACCTCCACGAAATAATCCCCTCAATATTAAATAAAAATAAAAATAAAAATATATAAATAACTATATAAAAAAAAAAAGGGAAATTGGCGCAAATGGTCCCTAACGTATCATGTAAGTGCGCAAATGGTCCCTAACCTTTCATTTTTGGCGCAACGGTCCCTAACCTATCCATTTAGGTGCGGAAATGGTCCTTGTGGACGGATTCCGTTAAAATTCCGTTAACCAACCTTTCATTTTGGTGCGCAAATGGTCCCTATCAATGTTTTTGTCTTTATTAGTGAGGGTAAAATTGTCAAGTTACATATTTCTTTCAATTGGCGCAAATGGTCCCTAACCTTTACCTTTTTCTGGCGCAAATGGTCCCTAACATATAATTATATTTTGGTGCACAATTAATTCTTATTTGATGAAAAAGACAAAAATATATTTACTTTTAATTAAAAAAAATTGCAATTGGATTCCTAACCTTTAAAAAAAGTAAAAATGAGTACGATACTTTAATTTTTTTATAAAGATAAAATTAAAAGAAAAACTAACAAATTGATAATATACTAAATTATTTTGTATATTTTATGAACTATTATAAAATAACTAAAATTGAAATCATAATTATTAACGAGTGTGCTAATTAAAATTATTTTATTGTTATTAAGTAATCATATTATTTAAAATTCAAACTTTAATTTTATCATCACAAAATAAAAAGAAAAATAAATTTGTCACAAATAAATTTTTTAATTATGCTCAACCCAACTCGATTTTATACGATCTCATATTTACTGGGTCAATCCAACCCACTTTTGAGCCACAAAGAAACTGGATCATTCTTATTTTAAAATTTAATTTATTTTTGAATTTAAAAAAAAAAAAAAAAAGGTTTCACCCCACCCCACCCACCCACCCACAAAACCAGACCGGAAGGGAGGGGATTTCTCCCCCCTGGTTTCGCGACCGGGGAGGGGAGAAATCCCCTCCCTTTCGGTCGCGTTTTGGTGGGGTGGGGTGGGGTGGGGTGAAACCTTTTTTTTTTTTTTTTAAATTCAAAAATAAATTAAATTTTAAAATAAGAATGATCCAATTTCTTTGTGGCTCAAAAGTGGGTTGGATTGACCCAGTAAATATGAGATCGTATAAAATCGAGTTGGGTTGAGCATAATTAAAAATTTTATTTGTGACAAATTTATTTTTCTTTTTATTATGTGATGATAAAATTAAAGTTTGAATTTTAAATAATATGATTACTTAATAACAATAAAATAATTTTAATTAGCACACTCGTTAATAATTATGATTTCAATTTTAGTTATTTTATAATAGTTCATAAAATATACAAAATAATTTAGTATATTATCAATTTGTTAGTTTTTCTTTTAATTTTATCTTTATAAAAAAATTAAAGTATTGTACTCATTTTTACTTTTTTTAAAGGTTAGGAATCCAATTGCAATTTTTTTTAATTAAAAGTAAATATATTTTTGTCTTTTTCATCAAATAAGAATTAATTGTGCACCAAAATATAATTATATGTTAGAGACCATTTGCGCCAGAAAAAGGTAAAGGTTAGGGACCATTTGCGCCAATTGAAAGAAAGATGTAACTTGACAATTTTACCCTCACTAATAAAGACAAAAACATTGATAGGGACCATTTGCGCACCAAAATGAAAGGTTGGTTAACGGATTTTTAACGGAATCCGTCCACAAGGACCATTTTCGCACCTAAATGGATAGGTTAGGGACCGTTACGCCAAAAATGAAAGGTTAGGGACCATTTGCGCACTAACATGATACGTTAGGGACCATTTGCGCCAATTTCCCAAAAAAAAAAATCATTCTCTCTCCATATTATATTATAATAATAATAATAATAATAATATACATACATCTCTCTCTATCTCTAGAAGCATACCAGTATTTGCTTTTTGGAGCCATTGTTTGTCATTTCCCTACTCAGATCTCCGAAATATCATCCCTAATTTCCAAAATTTGCGTACACACAGAGAGATACAAATATATAATCGCCGATCGATTGCTTTATCATCGTTTTTTTTTTTTTTTTTTTTGGTGTGAAATTTCACTCTTGTGCTTTACCGATCTGAGAGGAAGAGATAGGGTTTGATGAAGGTCGATTTCGGGAATTCACAACAGTGTTGATGGGTGATCATCGATATGCCTCAACTGCGTAGCGGAGTGCGCAGAGGCCGTCGACCCGCTGCTGCTCCACGACCCGACCCGAACCCGAAGAAGAATAAGACTCCATACGTACGGAGAACCAAACGAACTGCAGGGAAGCGAACCGGAGAGAGTGAGGGTATTAGGGATAAGTATAATAAGGATAAAGTGACTGTGAATGTTGTTGTGCTAGATGACGACGACGACGAGGAGAGTGGAGAAAGAATTGTTGGTAAGGTGAAGAGAACGACGTCCTTGGAGGGTGAGGAGATAAAGAAAGTAGAGGAAGTAAAAGAAGAGGTCGAGAAGAAGAAGATGGATCAGTATGATAATAGTGGCGGCCGCGGCAGCGACAAAGGTCTGGGAGCCGAGGATGAGGGCAGCACTGCTCCCATTCCCGAAAGGGTCAGTTCATTTTTCGGTTCGAGTTTTGTTCTTTTCTCTTTGATATATACACATTTTGTTGGAAATGGAATAAAACCGACACATTTGTGGATAAGTTTTTGGTTGATTCAAAAATTCCTTTTTTAGGGATATATGCATAGTGTTGTTTTTGGTGATATATGTTTACCTCAATGAGGTTGCATTGCTTGTTTATACATGGTAAGGATTTTTTTGTTTGTTTGTTTGTTTAGTTTTCTTCATGGAATCTGTTTGGGAAGCTTATGCGTGGGGTTTGACAGGGGAGCTGCAAGTATTTGGATGTCAAATGTGGGAATCAATAGCTCGGTGTCTGTTGGAATTTATTTTGGATATTAGTTTTCTTGCTTTCGTTCTATGACGCAGTTAGTACTTTTGTCGTATTGGAGCACTTTTTAAGGGAAAGTTAAATTTTTTATGGGCTTTAATTAGATAAAGCAGAGACTTTTTCAATTAACTAGTCTAGTTTATAGCATTTTTTGATGCCCACGTGGAAAAACAGACCTAAATGTTATGATTACTTATAAGGGGATTGATTCTCGCTGAAAAACATTTTTGGTTTGGATTCTAGGTCAGATGTTTTTCTGCATGGAACTGTTCTATACAACTGAAATGCTTACATGCATATCTCAATTTGCTAAAGAATTGGGTGCATATTTTAATCTCCCAATGAATCAGACTTGAGGTTATGTGAGTAGCTTACCTTGTTGCGTATAATTTGAAGGTGATGTTAACTAACATCTGCTTTGTGCATAACAGGTTCAAGTCGGTAGTTCTCCGGCATATCGAATTGATAGGAAACTGGGGAAAGGAGGGTTCGGACAAGTGTATGTTGGTCGTCGAATTAATCCCCCAAATCCGAATGAAAGAACTGGCCCAGGAGCTGTAGACGTATGTACTATGTGTACTGTTTTCATGATTTATAGCAGTTGGCTAAATTGCTTTTAAACTATGAAATTCTTTCTTACTACTTTTAGGTAGCCTTGAAATTTGAGCATCGAAGCAGCAAGGGCTGTAACTATGGACCCCCTTACGAGTGGCAAGTTTACAAGTGAGTTTCCTGTCTCTCTTATTACTATTTATTATTAGTCTTTGCAGTGCTTTTTTTATCTGAATGTAATGGGAATGTTCTTAAATGTTGAGTTTCTTTTTCTAGTGCACTTGGTGGCAGTCATGGCATACCACGTGTACACTACAAAGGACGGCAAAATGATTACTACATTATGGTATGTGCTTTTTGTAGTGCGTATTTTATTCTTTATATTGCTGTGACAAACTTGCATATTTTGTTCTCTATAATGCTGTGACAAACTTGACAATCTTTGCAGGTTATGGATATGCTTGGTCCTAGTCTGTGGGATGTGTGGAATAACAATTCCCACTCGTAAGTTTTCTTCAAAGTTCCCATCTATTTTCTGCTGGATTTTATTAATAAGACTGCCCTTCTGAACTCACTCTTATTATGTAATGCAGGATGTCCATTGAAATGGTGGCTTGTATTGCCATTGAAGCCATATCCATTTTGGAGAAGTTGCACTCCAAAGGGTAATTATTTGAACTTTGACTTCAAATACGAGTTATTTGAATTGCAGAAGGGTGATGCTTCTCTAAGTATATTAACTAGTAAGAAGCACGGAAAGAACCTTGCGCGTGGATATGACGGCATGCAGATATTCAACACGCTATGCTATTGGGCCATGGACTCATTGGGAGTTTGAGTGTAATAAGTACTAATAAAAGAAGGAAATGCAGAACGTGGTGATGTGAATATGTAGAACGTTGAAAATTGTGGACAGTGCAACTACGTTAACCTATAATATACTTATTTACTTCAATACAAGCTGTACTGAGTGCTTGGAAATTGAGCTGGGATACGGATGCAGTTGACATGTAGTTATAGTTGGTATAATAATTAGGGCAAAGAGCGCATAGACTTTCTAATAAATGCAATTGAGCGCGGTATTGGATAATGGATATTAATGTCTACTAAAAGTTTCTTTTTTAGGGTGTGCACACGATTAGATATCGATTCCTGAGCTGTCAGCTGAGTTCAATGAGCCCTGGTATCCACTTTAATGAAGATCACTACTATAGTGGTTCCTTCTTCAAAATCATTATCGCATTTCTTCTTCTCTTCATGTACATATTTATACTTGTGGTCTGAGAAAATTATGGGATATATCTTGAATTTTTTCATTATGTTACCCGAAACACAGAAGACGGTAGGTGGATTTTTTTGGCAGGAAGCCCCGCGGGGGGTTGGGGTGGCGGAGGCAGGAAGGTGTTATTCTAGGTAAAAGACATCGAGCAGTCACAGAGGTGGTTGTTAATTTGTGCTAATGACAAAAGAGGCTTTGTCAACAGGAATGTCCTCTTATTTTTTGTTAATTTGTGCTAATGACAAAAGAGGCTTTGTCAACAGGAATGTCCTCTTATTTAATAGTGTAAGGAAAGGTTTTATTTGATATAGTAGAGCGTGGAATGGAATGTCCTTTCTGCATAATGGTTCACCTTACAGTGTTTTTTTTACGTGACTGCTTGACTGTCGAGGCTGTATTGAAATGGGTTGCACTTTTGTAGTGCTTTGCTGTCAAACTCTATATGTGAAATATGCTTGCTAATGACTTTTGTTATGTTGAAATATGTGATTGTTATGTATTCTGCAGATATGTCCATGGGGATGTGAAGCCTGAGAACTTTTTGCTTGGTCCACCTGGAACAGTTGATGAGAAAAGACTCTTTCTCGTTGATCTCGGATTGGGTATTTTAGCTGGCAATTATAGCCTTCTTTGCAATAATTTGTGTGTTGTTTACAAATATAATAATGGAATTCTCTAGCCTCATCGATGTTTTACGTGTTTTGACATTTCAGCCACCCGCTGGCGTGATAGTTCAACTGGCCTGCATGTGGATTATGATCAACGGCCAGATGTTTTTAGGTAAAGTTAATCTGTATTTGATGTCTTTAAATTCTTTCCTTGTCTTCTGATTTTTTTATTCTTACTCATTGCTTTATTGATTCGTGTGTGAATATTGGGCTGCAGGGGCACGGTACGCTATGCAAGTGTGCATGCTCATCTTGGAAGAACCGGGAGCCGTAGAGATGATTTGGAGTCCCTTGCTTATACATTAATATTTCTTCTCCGTGGCCGGCTTCCTTGGCAGGGATACCAGGTTGGCCCTAACCTAATCTGGATTAGGGTTTTTCATTGATATATTTTTGTAATGCTCACATGATGATTTGTTTAGGGTGAGAATAAAGGCTTCATTGTCTGCAAAAAGAAGATGGCAACTTCTCCAGAATCTCTCTGTTGCTTCTGCCCCGCACCTTTCCGACAGTTTGTTGAGTACGTTGTTAACTTGAAGTTTGATGAGGAGCCTAATTATGCGAAGTATATATCACTATTTGATGGCATAGTTGGTCCAAATCCTGACATCAGGCCAATCAATACTGAAGGTGCTCAGAAGGTATCATTCCATTTTTGCCTCAGTTTGTCTTATGTTTGTTTAATGAACTCGAAAACTTGTAAATTGTTTTGTGCTCACGTCTTATTTTCACATCACGAAGCTTATATACCAAGTTGGGCATAAGAGAGGGCGATTGATGATGGACGGCGATGATGATGAGCAACCAAAGAAAAAGGTCCGAATGGGTATGCCTGCAACACAATGGATTAGCGTCTATAATGCTCGACGCCCAATGAAGCAAAGGTATGCACAGTTCAACAGCAAGTTTCTTCCATGATTTTGCCAAGGAATAATGGAGTTGCACTCTGTGGTTGGTCTTGTAGATATCACTATAATGTGGCAGATAGCAGGCTCTCTCAGCACATCGATAAAGGAAACGAAGATGGACTATTTATCAGCAGCGTGGCATCTTGTGCGAACTTGTGGGCCCTAATTATGGATGCAGGGACTGGCTTCAATGCTCAAGTTTATGAACTGTCCCCTTATTTCCTTCACAAGGTCTTTTTAATTCTTCCAAACTTGGGTGTTTTTAAAGTCTCCGGATAGTAAACCAGTCGATTTGCCTGCACGTTTGCATGTTAGCATTTTTTGTTGAACCTGCATCTTGTTCTGTTTATTGGTCTAGGCATGCGAGCAGTATCTAATCTCTTTCCCTCGTAACTTCTGCAGGAATGGATTATGGAACAATGGGAGAAGAATTATTATATCAGTGCATTAGCAGGGGCTAATAATGGCAGTTCATTAGTGGTTATGTCCAAGGGTTAGTGTCACTATTCTAGACCTCAAAGTATATTTTGGAACCATTTGGAACTCTCCTAATTTGTTTTCCTTCTGGAATGCAGGTACCCAGTATCTGCAGCAATCCTATAAAGTTAGTGAATCTTTTCCATTTAAGTGGATCAACAAAAAATGGAGAGAGGGGTTCTATGTCACTGCCATGGCAACTGCAGGATCTAGATGGGCAATTGTTATGTCTCGGGGGGCTGGATTTTCTGATCAGGTATGCTGGAATTATAGTAACTATTCAACCTTGATGCCCCTCTAACTGACCAAGAAAGTTGATCCGATCATATCATTTTGTAAATTTCAGGTTGTCGAGTTAGACTTTTTGTACCCTAGTGAAGGTGTTCATAGAAGGTGGGATGCTGGTTACCGCATTACTTCAACTGCAGCAACATGGGATCAAACTGCTCTTGTTCTGAGTGTTCCAAGAAGAAAACCTGCAGATGAGACACAGGAGACTCTTCGAACTTCTGCTTTTCCAAGTACACATGTCAAGGTCCGCATCTATTATTTATTCATTGTTATTTATCTCTTTTGCCCTATCCCCACCCCAACCCTCCATTCTTGGTAATTAAATTTATTGGTTGTTGCTTGCAGGAGAAGTGGGCAAAAAACCTATACATTGCATCTGTGTGTTACGGGAGAACTGTTTCCTGAGGCATCCAATTTTTTTGGGGATTTCTTATGGATTGTATGAATTGGCTTCTCTGTCCAATGAGATGCGAGGAATGCTGATTTCCTGTCATTTGAGAGAGAAAAAAAGGATAGCCTTGTTTTCTGCTGCCAAGCTGACTGATTCTGCCAATTTGGTTGTTGATAGTATGCTTAACTTTACTATCTACATATATAATTATTTGTAAACACCTATGCGCTGTATTGCAATTGCATCTAGATGCTTCTAGCAGTTTCAGATATCCAGTGGGTGTAGTTTACTCATTGGTAGAAGTATGTATAGTTTTGAACAGTAGTTACTTGGTTGGAGGCTGAGCACACAGGCTATATATCGATTGCTTTAGTGTTTTGATACATGCAATCTAATTTTATGCTATGCAGTCTGTCAGTAATATGACATCTTTCACTTTTTGGTCCTCATATCTATTTTGGATTTACGTATCTTGATTATTTTTTTAATAATTTTCTGGAATTACATTGACCTGGACAATGGACTTGATTGGCACATGAATCAACATTTTCTGAGGTTTTTATGTCTTTCTTCACATGTAAGGATCTTGGGGAAATTTGATTGTGCAATATAAGGTTATATATTGCAGGAAATAACTCTTAAAATTTTCTTTTGACTTACTCTTTTGCGAAGGAATTTTCGTTGACTGTGTCACAATTAAAATCTCAACAAGTTGGAGGCATCAGCTCTTTTGAACCAAGGTCGTGTTCGCTCTATGGTATTCACAAGTTTAAAGGTATCAGAATATATTTATCATTTCACGCTGAAAACCTAGTAATTTGTCATGTATTGTATTGTGGTGCAACATTACCAGATATTGTATGGCATTTCAGCTGATGGATTTTGTGAAAGATTTGTTGTTTAGGCTGGGATTTTCATAAATTGATAGGAAATTGCGACCTCAACCACTTCAGCTTCCGTATCAAAACATGCCTCGCCACGAGAAGATGCCCTTTAATGAAAAGGTAATCCATTGTATATATTGATAATTCTCAAGCTGCAAGTACCTTGTTTGAATTGCAAGCTGCAACTGTTGTGGCGTGACTCGTGAGTATTAGCTCATATTGCATTTTGTAATTTTTATTATCCTTTTGTTTTACATGTAACTGACGTCTATCAGTAACATAAATTTTATATCATTGAGAAATAGCTCATTTTTTTATTATTTGCATGTGAAATGGGTAATTGTTGATCACGCATTGTTTTTGCAATTCATCCACTTGATTCTTGTATCTTTGCAGAAATTGGATGGAACAGACAGAAGTGCAGATAGCCTTTTGGTTTTAATGACTTCACGGCATGTTTGGTAGGATGATTTGATAGTACTAGACATTATTAAAGACGCAATAGAAGCTAAAACCTTTGTTTATTGTACTGTCCAGTGCTATGAACCGAACATGCATTCAGCAGGTAATTTACATCCATGCGCTATCTGGATTCTGTTCAGACATCTATAATTTTCAACCTTAGTGCGGTGAAAATGTATGCTATTTTTGTTCGATTACTATGATCACAGCTTTCTTTCTTTTTTATTTTTTATTTTTCAGGGAGCAGAAGGAAGAATTCAGTCAGGGAATGGAAGTAGTACATTTGTTGTCGTGAATTTTGGGCAAATTTTATTAAAATAGCTCTTGTGGTTTTTAAATTTGTTTAATAATTGGAAATGCATTGACCCTCACCTTCCACTAGTCTTCTTCCTCCTTGTATCTGCCCCCCATCTCTCCCTGTTAATTCCCCATTGTCCTACCCCAGACCCAGCCCCAGCCCCAGCCCCAGCCCCAGCCCCTTCTACTTGGCAGCTAAGTGGTTTTTCGGCTGCTCTCATTTGCTCGAGCTCCTCCTGAGTAGCAGGGGCTGGGGAGAGAGGGAAGCAATACGCAAGTGAGGTTAGGATTGGTGAAGAAGAGGACGTGCTAAATGGCTGCTATCTGTTGTTCCGTAAGTATTGACTTACTTAAATTATGACATCTAAATGTCTATTGAGAAGGAAGTTTAACTCTTGAATCTTGATGTAGGTTGATGAAATTATATTTACGGGTGACAATGTAACACTTCTCAGTTTATAAATGGTTAACGGTCACTTAAGTTTGTTATAAATTTCAAAATAATCATTTTGAGTATTTAATGGTTACATTAATGGTTACTGGGCTGGAAATATTAATTTAAAATTGTGTAACTGTTAAATTTTAGAGAAAATTGTCAGTAAGTCATCTCTATATGACTTGTTTTAAATTAGGTCAATTTTTTTTTAAAATTGTGATTAAATCATACTTTACATTACTATTTTAAATTAATTCTAAAATCACTCTTTTTAAC
This sequence comes from Forsythia viridissima, assembly GCA_030279155.1. NCBI lineage: Eukaryota > Viridiplantae > Streptophyta > Magnoliopsida > Lamiales > Oleaceae > Forsythia > Forsythia viridissima. Next base: position 26,139,724 of record CM059033.1, read on the forward strand.
CATATTTTCGTTTGGCACAATCTTTTAATTCTACAAACTTCCTCCACCTCCGACGATAACCTCCGGCGGAATGTCGATGACCTCCTACACGGTTGTCGACGTCCAGCGAAAACCTCCTACACCTCCGGCGAGTGTTTCTATGGCGCAGTGTTACTTTTTAATTTCCTATAGTAAAATCTGGGCCATCTGCAGTTGTTTATTCATGATATTGCAGTCGTTTATACTCAATATAATGGATAATGATTGAGTTGATATGTTTCTTAATTGTTCTTGTAAACTATTGGATTTAAATGCTCCAATCAAGATGTTGGAAGAAAAGTCAAAATCTGAGGCAACTAATTTTCAGAAATTTCATTTTGCGTCTGCTATGAGAACAAAGACGTCGTACTTGATTCAGATGCATTACTATCCTGGATATATATTGTGGAACAATTGGCATCCTGGATATTTGCTAGTAAAGAGAAAGTACAACAAGGTAAGAAAATTATTCAGTTACATACTATTCTGGACATTTGCTAGTGAATGATGTATGTTGCAAAAAGAGAATTAAAAGAGAGCATGATGTCTTCCAAATTTATGACTCTGGGCTGAGGAAGTGGCAAGAAGATCTCATTGTTAAAAGAGAGCATGATGTTTGATACTGTATTATAGAAAAACAATATCACAGAAAATATTGTTAGTCATGTGTGTTGTTTGATACTGTATTATAGAAAATAGTATCACAGATATTGTTTGATACTGTTTTAATCTATGATATTGTTTGAATTTATGTTGAATGAGTTTTATTTATGATACCGTGCTTTTATCTTTAATACTGTTTAATTATGGCAATGTTTGAACCTGTGATACTGTTTGAATGTCTTAGTTTTGTCTATGATACTGTTTTTAATCCATGATAATGTTTTGTTTAGGTAATATGCATTAATATAATTTAATATTGTTTTAATCAATATTTTAATCTATGATACTGTTTTGCATAATACAGTATCAAATAACACACATGACTAATTAAACAGTATCAAAGATAAAAGCATAGTATCATAGTAATGTGTGTTGTTTGATACTATATTATGCAAAATAGTATCACAAAAAACAGTATCACAATAGAAATGAACATAGAATTCGCACACGTGCTCAGAATTTTTATTATAATATGTTTTCGCAATGGTCTCGACGAGATGTCAAGACATTTGCCACTGCGTATGATGGATTTCACCTGTTTGAAGTCGTCTCTTTAGCTTAAAATGACAATCTTTAATTTTTTTGGTCAAAACAGTATCACAAATCCTCTAAAACAGTATCATAGATAAATGTACATCTTTTTGCTGCAAATTAAAGCTCTTCCAAGGTATCTGGGTCCCTTAAAAGCAAACACATACTTCAGAACAATGCCAAGATGAAGAAAGAGAACTGACAATCATTCTCAAGTTAATGGGTCTTACTCAGAGAAGTCATGCAAAGGGTTCTCATCTAAAGACAAGAGTAGCAGTTATAGATCTGACTTAGATAAAACTATGAACAATGTTTTTGATTCTTCTCTTGAATTAGATCACATGATATCGTATGAGGAAAAATAATATTGTTCTTAAAATATTCCATTAATAGTACAAAATCATAGGTTTAATAGTATCACAAAAAAACAGTATCACAACAAAACAGTATCACAATTAACGTTTTTTACAATTACGGGTATGTTGGTCTTTTAGCTCTAAAATATGACTTTAATTAAATTAAGTTTTAAGCATATGACTTTAAAGCCCATAAGTACCCAAACAGTGACCGGCACTGAATTTATCCTAAATTTTAAAGTGGACACTGAAGGCTTTAACTAGTACGCCGTGTTAGATAAATATTCTCCATCTTTAAAATTTTGCCAATAAAAATTAAAATTTTCACTAACGGACTACTTAATAAAATTAAATAAATATAAGAAAGATGTATTTGACAATAATGCCTTAAGATGCCATCAACTCAACTTTGTTTGAAGTGGTGTATAAGTAATTTTATTTTTGTTTATGTTGAAATTTAATAATAACATGTAGGTTTTTGATTTTTATGTTAACATTTTCAATTAAGCGACTATTAATATAATTGTTAGAAACTTGAGTAATTACTATTGTAAAAAAATAATTATTTAAAATTTTAAGAAATTTAATGACCTATGCTAAAATTAACTCGTTTATAAATGCTTTTGCTGCCAAAATTTTGCAATGGATCTTGCTTGTTATATGGAATCTTCATAAAAAGAAAAAAGAAAATTGTCAACAAGTCATTCATATATGACTTATTTTAAATCAAGTATAAATACTTTCTAAAATTGTCAATAAATCATATTAATTCAGTCAATATCGTAATTACCATTGAATTCTTTTAAACCAAATTTCAATCGACTTTTTTCACCTCCACAAATCTCATCCACCTCTGGTGAGTGCTTCTTCTACGACCGTGAGGTGGCAGTCTTCTTCCACCTCCACAAATCTCCTCCACCTCCGACGTGTGCTTCTTCTACGACACAGTGGCAGCTTTCTTTCACCTTCACAACCTCCTCCACCGCTGTAGATGCAAAATTTAGGAAATGTAAAATGGCATAATGTGAAAAAATAAAAAGAAGAAGCAACAGTGACAGCTGCAGTGAAGAATGGTCACTTTTGATTGAAGAGTTTAACTTCGAGATTAAAGGGATTGAAAAATTGGACCCTCACTGGTTCAACACTCTAAGCCACTCCTGGCTCTAAGCAGCGTCGAGATATATCTTGATTCCTCTCTTTCTTTTGACTTAATATTTATTTATTTATTGTTCTTTAGTTACTTGCCTCAATTTGGTTGAAATTTTTTGAATATAGGTTTTCTACTGAATTAGGGAAAGCTTAGATGTGTACATGATTTTTTTTTTCTTTTAATTCAAATAATGTATCTGATATGATAAGTTGAATCATATAGTTGAAAGATTGATTACCAGTTCGTGGTGCATACATGCAAAACTTACCAATAATGCATATGGTGTTACTTACGGGGTTTCATGAGTTCAAAACTGGGTATCAAACTCCCATGCTAGAAGGGCGAGTGATAGTGGATTTGGCTTCGGAGGACGGCAGAGGCGGCATCGGAATTAGAAGCGAATGTTTAGGAAGTATATTAGTTATGTCCATGATTTGTTGCTGTAGAAAACAGCTTGATACAGTATTATAGAAAACAACTTGATACTATATTAAGTTGGCCATTAGATTATTTCAACCAATATACTTATGTTTCAACTTATGGCCACAACCAATATACTTATGATTCAATCTATGATACTGTTTCAACCATGCTCTTAATATATCATGTAACAAATGGATTCTGTATTTGCAATACAGATATATATTGTGGTATTATATATTGTGAAATTTTGTGTAAATTACTGCAGAATTGAGGTAGATATGAGAATTGGAAGGGTTTGACCTTTGTGGTATGAAAAACAGTAGCTTAAACACATTTATATTATAATACTGTAGAAGAATGATATAATGCCCCCATGTGGGCATTATAAGGTGCCCACATGCTGATGTGGCAGCATGTGGGCACTTGATGATAAAGTACACTTTATCATCAAGTGTCCACATGCTGTCACATTAGCATGTAGGCACCTTATAATGCCCACATGGGGGGTAGGAGATCACCATTGTAATACTGTATTATAAAAAACATTAAAAAATATTTATTTGACAAATTTCTATAGAGTTGCCATAATTTATTGCTATAAATAACAGCTTGAATTTCTGTAGAAATAAAAAAGTTTGACGTAGACATTGCTATGACGAAAGTTGGCAATTAGATTATTTTCTGTGTAGTTAATTAATCATGTGTGTTATTTGATACTGTATTATAGAGAAGGGTGTTTGCTTCCTCTTTCTTTGGGCGTTCTCTAATTCCCCTCAACTACTATTCATCACGAGGAGTTTACCAAGGTCAGCTCCAGAAGGAACTAATTTGATCACTTCCATGGTAACACAAGTCAAACCATATGAGTGCACAATACCAAGCCAACAGCTCATTTCCAAGTGAACCCAGCACAAGAAATGCAAGTTGCAATTAATTGAATCCATTTGTAGGGTTAAGTTCCTTAAAATTGCACAACAACAGTATTTACATAAAATTGTATGTAGCTACATTAAGAAATATATGCTATCAATTCACTGTTAAAACACACTCCAATAAGTAGACATAGTGGTAGTTCGTGCAGATAACACAGTAGAGACAATAATAACTGAAAGTTAGAATTCTTATCCCTATCTACACGCCAAACATACATGCTTTCACCATTCTGGTTCTGCCCTCTATTCACTCACAATCTGTAACGCAATTTGACGTGTTTTATACATGGAAAAACTGATTAACCAATGCCCCAGTAACTAGCTACATACAGATTGAACACCAAAAGTTCCGATGGGGGAATGCACGAACCAGTGGACTCAGCTTCAGCGCGTCTCATCAGCAACTTGTGAACTCCTGATGCCCCAAAAGGATCGGGGTTTCAATTTCTTCCTTGTTGCTGTAAAGAGCCATCCCATATGATTTTCACACGAGGCACAGTCAGCAATTGACCACGCATACCTGCATTAAAACAAGTTTTTCAGCACAATCAAATCATAACTACCATACAGGTCATCAAACATATAAAAGCAGAATACCCCATATTCTATATTTGAAAAAACAAAACTGAAAAAACTTAGAAGCCTTTTTCACAGATAACATAACAATAATACTGGATACAAGCCCAAGTTCCGTATAATCCTACTAAAAAGCACCAGCTATTGATCTTGCAAAAGTAAACATTTAATTTTATACCTTTATTTTCAAATTTCTAGACCACGAGTAGCTATTAGGCAGGTAATTAAGCTTCACCAAAATCATCATCGCACATCCTCCCACGTGATCTCACTGGATTTCAGGTCTTCCTCTCAATAACTCTTTAGATATCACTCCACAAAATGCAGAATTTAACCGTCGAAGATACATTTGGAAAGACATATTTCTAATGCTTGAATTAAATATTTCAATCATATCATAATTTGGCGCATAAGATGCAACTTCACAACAATTATCAGCTGAGGGACCCCAATCGATAATTTTACGAAACAAGAAAGAAATTACAACATGATACATGCACCTCTTATCCCATCCTCAAAGGTCCGGAATACCCCCACCATGTCACTCATGATTCACCAGATCAAAATATTCCCTCAACAAATTAAATACCCCTAGTTACTCACCATGTAAAATTAACCTAAGGACACACCTGAAGAATGCTACTAAGCAGCCCATGATAGAAGCTTGACGGACAAATGATTTTGCAAAAGCAATACACATCATCGAATTGAGGTTGGTCTTACCCCAAGACCATCAAAGAGTCCAGTCTTGTCTTGCACGGTATGCATCTAATGCTTTTAATCCAAAAGGCTTTCAAAAAGCCCCCCAACTGGAAGAGACGGTACTGCCCTTAAATGTTCAACCAAAATTTACTGTTCGTTGTTTGACTTGATAACAATTTAAGGGATGTGAATTCCCTTATAACCTGTGTCAAATTCAACTTCTTGATGCCCCAGCAAAATCAACAATCAGCCTTTTTCAGCCTTCTCTTTTTCTTTTTCACTTTAAAGAAATTTGATTAAAGATATTGTTGCAGAAATTAAAGAATAAATAAATCGGACTGTTAAGAATGTCAATTTCCTCTCGAAGGATCAAACATTCATTGAAATTGCAGATTCTCAATTCCACCAACTATTCTTTAGAAATTAGTGCTGCCTCGCCTCAGAAAGTAAGGAAAATTTCTACTAGTTTGCCCTCCCAGCAAGCCATTGTAACTGGTTAAGAAAAAAACTAGCACATGCCCCTTTCATCATGGGTGCAGAAAGAAATGAAAACTTACCCAGGAAACCAACTGTATTCTTTCGATGGTAACCCTTTGATTGCTAATCCATTTGCTTTAAAAAGAGTCGTTACTTCATGCACAAAGCCGTGTGGATTTGCATAAGCCCCAAGTGGACCTTCAGTAGACATCACCAACATATCACTTCGCCTTGCAATTAGAGTCTACGAGGAGGGGAAGGGGAAAAAAAGAAGAACAAAGTAGCTCAGTATTTAAGCAAAGACCTGAAAAGACAAGTATGCGTACACACAGATTCATACATGTATTACTTATGAATACTGACATTATTGACCATGACATGATGTATTACCTGACAAGTTTTACATCGAATGCGATCAAGACTTTCAAGCAACTCAATTTCCCGACGCAACCTATATGAAATTCCATCAATCTCCAGAAGCTCTTGCCTCGTTGATTCGGATACAGGAATTTTACTAGCAATATGAAATGAAAGCAAGTCTGGTTTCATCACAAACCCATCCATGCTAGGCGCCCTAACAACATGCTTCCACCTGTCTGCAATATTTTGATCAAGAATGTTACTTTAGTAAACTTTTGTAGTCTGATGCACATTTGTTTTGATCCAAAAAGTAATCAACGTGTAACTGCAAAAACATTTGAAAACTGGGAAATTAAAAAACACGAGATTTTGCAGAATTTGTGTTGTTTTCACTGTTGCCAATACTTGATGCTGAATAGATAAATACACGAACTGCATTAATATCGTTCATGTACAAAAAGTGGTCAAGGGTTCACCAGATGACCATGAACAATACAAGTTGAAGTGGGAGGAAAAAGAAAAGAAAAGAAACAATACCTGCTGCTCTTTGAGCAAGAATGTAGGAATCGTACATATGGTAAACCCAACTGGGCCAGAAGGCTCGAGGGGCGTAACGAAGATGGCCTATGGAATACTTTCTCCGTCCCACCCTTCTGCAAGTTTGGTTATCTAACAAAGCTCTTTTCCCTACTCCTGGACTAGTCTCTTCGTTCCTTTTGCTGTATTCCGCATGCATGAACCCTTCATAATTGTCTAAATGAGATCCTCCTGTTTGCAATTCTAAATCTCGTTCAAACTTCTCATCATCACTACTCACTGATTCCTCAACCAAATCAGAACCATAAGAAGAAACTAGAGCAGCTCGGTGCAACATCCTTTCTGCTGATGAAAGTTCACTATCAAAGCTTCCCTCTGATATAGCATCCGAATCATTTCCATCATTCCAGCTATGCTGATTATGAGAATCATATAAAGATGGCATTTGCAGGACACTACCAATCCGCAAGTTCCTTAAAGGTGCCAGTTTTCCAACAGCATCCTGGGGTGTTCTCAATGGCAAATCTTCCTGGATGATTTGAACTTCTCCACATGGCTATTGAAAAGAAAATCAAGCATAACCAGAAAGTTAATTGCTAGAAGATGAGCATAAAAGATTTAACTTCTCATTCCAGTAAGCATCTAATAGTACTCACTGCTCCATCTCCATCAATCCAATGGCGTCTCAGACGAAAACGCTGCTGGCCACGGGCAACAATGTTTACTGAGCCATCTTCCAGACGCCGATATTGCCGAATCTGCCACAGAGATAGTAAGAAGTCAGACCAGAACTGATGAGTTCCATCAGGGCTCAATTTTGCATTTTATATTCAAAATTGATATAAAAAAGTACTATTTGTACACCAGCCCAACAAAGTAGATGCATGGTATTTATAGAAAGCAATGTCGAAAACAAGTCAGACCCAGGACCTTTCCAAGTCTTGTTTGAGTTGTGGGATGAGCTAGATTGATAACTACTCCGGCTTCCTTCCATGTTTGGTTGGTTTTTTAGAGCTCGGATAACTTACAAGACCACAATTTTGCTACCACAAACGGTCGATTACATTATCTGCTGGGGCGATCAGTTTTTTTGAGCCTATCATTAAAAACCTCACCCAGAATAATTTGTTGAAGGATGACATCATTTGTCTACCATATAAACATTAACTTCACCGATATAGAATTTTAGCTTCGGTTAGTGGCGGATATAGAATTTTACTCAAGGAGTGGCATTATGTAATTCTCAGAATGCTGAAAATTGCTTCTCGAAAAGTCGCTTGAACTGTGATTTTATCATAGACTTCACCAACTCGAATATAGGTGATTCAGTTTGCATGTTGAAATCAACTGGTTGAATTTTCATTGGAAAATACATCAAAGGTTATCAAATTGAGAAAAAACTATTTTTTTGGAATATTCTCGAGCTTTCAGTTTTCAAAATTCATTTTCGACACTAATGTTAGTTCAAAGATGAGACTTTAAACAAAAAAACAAAATGGTAGCATACCGATCAAACAAAAAATTGGATGATTTTATATTTTCAATTTAACACAAATCAAGAATTTGGGTAAAAACTAACCGATATTCAAAATTTGAGAGGTTTAAGCAAAAATGGATACTTTTATCTCGTGGATTATCTTAATGATTATAATAATCTCTTGCTTGAAAATATTTGCAAGACAAAGTATGGAATAACTTTGAAAGTATGCAACTAAAATTGAAAACCTTCACTTTTGCTTAAGATTTACAAACACGGATAAACACAAAAATAAACATTAGCTTTTGCAGATGAATTTAGGTCTTTAATTTTATGTTATTTTTTAAATTGAAAGGAGCTAGGAAATGGGCCTTTTTGGGCCTTAAAAAAAATGAATTGAGAGGGGGCCTAGGCCCCCTCTTGTCCCTGTATAAGTCCGCCTATGGCTTCGGTATCTTATCTCCCATTTTCAGCTGCCCATTCCTTATAAATCGTTTCTAACTAATGAGTCAAAACCCAATAACCCTCCCGACACAGACAGCTCAGAACTTTTTATTCTTTAGACTCCTTGATTTGTTCTTTCAGTTAAAAGAGGAAAAAAAAATTAATTTGGTAATAGGCATTTTAGTTTATTTTGTCTCAAAGAGAGTATTGAGGAAAGCCGATGCCTTCAAAGTAGTATCCTCTAAAAAATTAGATGTTCGTGATCAGAATTTCCATTTGTTTCTAAATCCTTGAGTCCGAACATATCATTAAATCTGGAAGTGTGCAGGGTTCTTGATCTTGAACTTGAGTTTCACCCATACTCTTTCAGTAACAACATTAGATCTGAAGATAAACAACCGAACTGCTCATCTTGTTGATAAATGTTATGTTTTGTTTTGAATCGGCGTGTATTATAATCGCCTTTTAATGGCTCAAGTGCTATTTATATATATTCAACCGATCAAATAGCTCCTAAATTGCCTTTAAATAGCTCAAAACTTCCTTTCTAAGCTGAAATTTCCATTAAATTTTAACATTGTGATGGCTATTAAGAGAACCAATGTTACGATATTTTTGGCATTTTAGGAGATATTGTTGGAATGTGTTCTTTCTAGCTTGATGCTGAAAGTACCTTAATAGCGTTGGCCTACACTTCCGTAGGTAGCATAGACCCCTTGTACCAAAGAAAGTGGCAATTAAAATACCAGTCAAGTAGAATAGTTGCATCAGCCTATCTATGTTACTGATGGTGATTGTAATTAATGCATGTGCAAGATTATGTTGCTTATTAAGAGAAGTTGGGCTCATGCACTCTAGCCATAAGACATGTTAGAATTGAAAGCTGCAATACTATTTGGGTATTTTGGGGCATCATAAAAGAATCAAAATATTGGATTATGACTATCAGTTCAAGGAAAAACAGTATATGAGCAATTTCAAGCCTCGTGACATAGACAAGTGAGTTCCAAAAGAACACTTTGAAGAAACATACTGTACCAAGTTTGAGGGATCAACGGTTTAAATCAACCATGCCATTCATCTAAAATAAATCCATCTAAGTTTATCTTCCACACGAACATGCTTCAACAAAATCATACTAACTTAAAGCCTCAGCCGCATTCATTTATCAAACAGCCGCTAGCAAGTAAAGCTAAAGATAAATAAATTACAAACATAACCTTAATTTTTCTCTTCATTATTTTAAAGAAATCATAGGTGTTTGTGTGAATGTACATATATCCCAAAGCATACAAGGTGATAGATAATAGACGATATCTAAAGTTTGGATAATATAAATATATTCTGAGTGCACCCAATTTTGAAATATGGTCATTCTTTTTGAATGAATGTTGAAAGCATGCTCTGGAGACACACAACAAAAAGAACAGAGAAAGAAGTTTCTGCCACAAAATGTTGGTATTCCATCAAACTAATTCCTAAAAGAAAGATAAAGTTATATCTGTAACCTAAATTTTTTAAAAAATGGTAGATGCAGATATTGGCAGGCCACTCTCTCTAAAATAAGAATTGTACTTTCCCATTCATAAAGTCATGGACTCTTAGTTCTACTTAATCAAATAAAACCAGCTAACATAGAGTAGATATACTTATACATGTAATCCTAAATTCAATGGTATTTAAGTTAATTTTGGAGGGATAAAACAAAAGAACTGGGAAGAAGAGTTCCAATTTGTACCTCTGCAGTTGTACCAGTGGTTGCAAACTTTATCTTCCCATTATTAGGATCCCTGTAAAGACGAACCTGAAAAACATGTCTCACATCATGCCAATTTTAAGGACTAAACAAAGTCTAATTGCAGAAACATAATGAAATAGTGTATCAGGGAGCACACATACCACACCGATAGAATAAGGAGCATCAACTTGTCTCAATGCTCGCTCAACAGCTGCTATAAAATTAGGCAAAATTACTCTAAGGGGAAGTCTGGCTTCTGGAAACAGAACAACTCCTGTAAAAAAGGTAAATTAGAAAAAGTAGAAGGAGAAGCTAGATGAAGAGATAATATGTGTTGCAAGTGACTGAACTAGTCAGAGAGTGAGGGGAGGGGGAGGGAGATGTTTTTTACCAAGACAACATATCACCAAAAAACACAAGTTTTGTTGTTCCTCAACTGTGAAATTGTCATAACACTCATGAAAACTTTTGATATCATTCTTGCTTGGACATGTAATCGGTTCATTATCTTGAATTAGGCATGTACTGTGTGCTTAACATTGCTTAATTCACTACTCTTGAAGGCATGTATAACAAGAATAGACAAGTGATGTGCACAATTCAAGGGGAAATTTGGCACAAAGTGACTACACAGGATATATAGATGTCAATTAGCAAGTTGAGCAGACAAAAAGAGAGGAGGGATATGCACAATTGAAATGTAGATTAAGATCAAAGTGATTAAATAGAATATATGCATAATTGCTAAGAATTGAGTAGACTAATTCTTTAACGGGAGCATAAACTTGTAAAACATGAAACTAAAACGAAAGGCAGAAGAAGAATTACAACTGTCTCATTTTCTGCAAAAAGTGTGGCAAACTTTTAGTGGCCACGGTTGAAGTTTCCTTGAAGGGATTGAGAAATCGAAATGTCATATGAGAGAAAAAATAAGAAATTATGAAATATCAATAATTTTGACAGTGTTGAATGATATCATTGTAGTATGATCAGCCAAATAATCAATAAACGTTCAGTGGATCATTTACTATCTTTCCAAAAGAGGAGTACCAACTCCCACTTTCTAATCATTCACAGAAAATTTAGATGTGGTCCCTTCTAATCAGCCACGCTCATACCCCCAGACACTTTCATCATGAAGCTAACTATGACTGGGTTTTGTTTCTAATATAGTGGAAACTAGGATGAAGTCATTTGTAGCTCACATTACATTCAAGAAAAGGGTTAAGCAAATACCTTCAAGATAGAACAGAGGAAGGGTCAGTACAGCACCGCCATCCAAGAAAGCCAGCCTGTTGTGAGTGTACTCAACCTCTGATGCATGAGTGAATCATTAAAGCTGTGATATTTTATCATAAATAAAATTTTAAGGAGACGTTTATCAAAAGATACCTACCTCCAAGATACGAATGTAAGGCAGCCAAAGAGGTGTCATATGTGAATTCTACAGATGCAGAAGTGCCACCAGAACTACGAGGACAACAAACCAGGATAAAACAACCAGAATTTAGTTTGCATCCTACGACAACAAGCAAAATCGAATAAAACCTTGTCAAGTAGCACACAAGCCAAAGTAGCCTATAAATATTTCGTTAATTTGCAACTAGTGAAATTGATATCTATAAAATTAAGCTAGGTGATCCATGAAAATCATTTGGCTAATTTTACTTGTTGATTACTTTAATTGCTGCTTCATTTGTTGATAATTATGATATGGAAGTCTCTTATTTCAAAACCGGTTCTTTTGTTTGCTTGCAAAACGATTTAATAAATAAGTTCCTGCTTGATTTTCCGTTTTTTCCAAATTACATTGCAAACTACAAGAGGATTATAACAGGCAGGCAATATAAATTATGCAATAAATAGATTTACGGTAGGACTAGACATAAAATACAACAACATACTAAATAAAGATTCTTCGGTTTCAATCAACAAAGAATTAACTACGAATTCGATGACAGAGTTGAATCTCAAATTCCGCGCATTCTAGAACTCTTAACTCCAAAACGTGCACAGTTAACAGGAGATAAAATTCAATTGTATAAACCAAATTCCATTTTTTTTAAGAACTGGACAAAAAAGCAATTCACGTGAAAATAAGTAAAAATTGAGCGATTAATTTAATTTTCTTACTTGGTTTGAACGTCATCATCGTCTGACGATTCCTCGACTTCTTCGACTTGCAATTCCTCTGATTCGAGTTGTAGAATTTGCTCGATTTGGTACCTCTCTCTCTCTAGAATCCTCTCGTCGTCCATTTTTTATAGCAATTACTGATTACTCACTATATTTTCGTTTTTAGGGGATTTGGTTTTACTCACTAGAATCCTTAGTGTTGATGTGTTTATATATGGTGGAAAATGTAACTATTATGTACCGCCATGAAAATGGGTTTCTAGGAAAAAAAAATAAAAAATAAAAAAAGGTAAAATTGACACAATTAACACTAAAATGAGCTACTTAATCGATCTTAACCAATTTCTTCTACACCATCCAGTCAGCTTCTCAAATGGACGAATGTTGTCGTTTTGAATAAATAGACAATCTATGATAAAATGATAGAAAGTTGTGAAAGAGTTGAGGATAAATCAATAATTAATTTTAGAGAGAATTGGACAAATTATCAATTTTAAGTGTATTTTAAAATAAGTGGTTATATTCACATAAGTGCACTATATTTTAATTGTATTTAAGATTCTCAATTTTTGTTCATTATTACAATTATGTTCTTAACTTTTTATCATCGAATTCTTATCTTCAACTTTCATTAATTAGTACATTTCATCATTAATGATAGTTTCTGTCGAGATATTTTGTTTACGTGCTTTGAAATGAGGACAAATATTTTATCGTACTTTTGTATCTGTTGTTTTTTTTTAAAAAAATATGACAGGCAAATAAGTCTTTTTACGGATTCTCAACAAATGTTTTAGATGGAAACCGTTATCAAACACAGGATATGCTAATTAATGAAAAGTTGATAATAAAAATGTGATAAAAAAAATTAGGGACATGAGTGCTATAATGTTAATAGATTAATGATGTTAAATGTAATTAAAATGTGATTCAAAAAATAAAAAGTGTTGTGTGAATATAAGTACTTTTTAAAATATGTTTATTTTTATAATATTTGACGAAATCACCCATATAATTACATATTATATCTATTTTTTTATTTTCTCATTATCTCTCTAACTTACACAGTTTATTCATTCACAGGTAATTGACACAAAATGTCCATACTTTTTGAAGGAATTGTGCAAATCATCATTACGTATGAAATTTTGACATTTTCATCTTCAAATCCACATTTTCTTGAGCAAAACATCATTTAAGTAACGGAACCAAAGCTCAATATATCAAGTCGTTGCGAGTTGATTAAATTTCGGAATCCTAGAAACGCCAGCGTAATCGAAGACTGATTTTTTCGATTTTTTGTTGCCGAAATTCTTTGAAAGGGTTTTTTTTTTTTTTCTGAAGGAAGCGAAGAGTGTCGAGTTTGTTTTTCATAGTCAATGTAGGCTAAGAAATCCGGCTTCAGTGGGCTCGGCTGCTTAAGCCTATACTCAAACTTTTGACGCAGCTTGACTATCTCTACTATCTCACGGCGGCTAAACAAGCCGCATCGCTCCAAGTTGTATAGCTCATTGAGCATACGCTTTAGCTTGAACTGCACCACGTCCGCCATTGTTAGCTAACAGTAGTACACTGCTCTTGTGTGTGTGTGTGTTGGTGGGGTTGGTGGGGGGGTGGGGTGGGATTTAACATGAGAAAGAAGAAGAAGAATGTGGTGTGGTGGATAGGATAGTGGGCTTGGGAGGAGCCGATCCAGTCCCAATAGAGCTTTCCCTATCTGGAGGTGAACTTGAAGCATTGTTGTCACTGGATCTTCTATTGTAAGCATTTTCCCTAAGGATGGTAAAAAAATTCATCGACCCAGACCCATCCCACACCCCACCTCGCCCTGACCCTGACCCGACTCTACTATTCGGATAATAGAGGCGGGTCTGGGGCTGCCCCGCCCCACGACCCGCCTTTTAAATTATTATTATTATTTTTTTGAAAAAATCATAAAATAGAATTACAATTTACAAATCATTTTTTCTAAAAATAGGTTGAATAACAATCGAACCTGGGTTGAAGTTATGAAATTATAACTATTAACAACTACACTACAACATCAATCTTGTATTTTTTTTGTTTATTTCCTACAAATATATAAAAAATTCACATTTTTTTAATTATTTTTTCTGTTTATAAAAAAAAATTAACCATGACAGTTGGCGGGTCAAAGCCTTACCTTACCCTATCCTGCCCCGCGAATTCGCAGGTCAAGGATAGGGTAGGGTAAAAATTTCGTGGGATAGGGTGGGGCAAGGCCGACCCGACCCATTGTCATCCCTAATTTTTCCTCCCTCTTTGTTGGTATTCTGTCTGGTAATTTGTCTATAAGGTAGATGAAGAATTTCAGGTGGAAATTAATTTGGGAAGAAAGTGTGTGGACAAAATTACCCTTTCAAATTGATACGAATCGTGTTGAAAATCAGACTTAACAGAGCTTTTTAGATGACAATAGACGGGAATGATGTTTTGTGTAAGAAAATGTGGATTTGAGTGTGAAATACCGAAATTTCATACGTATGGACGTTTTGTGCTAATTACCCCTTTATCCACCATTGCCACCACCTAAGCTCTATTTTCACTCGCTTTTATTAATTTTTTGGCTGGATTTTCTCATTCTTATCCCAAATTCAAATACATTGTCAGATCTGTTACCGATTTTTGAGCTATTTGAAGAAGTCGACCGATATAAAAATTTTGAAGTTAGTTATAAGCTATTAAAATTTGAGAAATAATGTACTTTTATTTTTTATTTTTTTTATTCAACACACCATCACTCCCTCAGTGTGATTGTGTGTACTTTTATTGTAGATTATATAAATTTTAAATTTGATATATTGTATCTTTTTTTTCTCGATATATTTTATGTTGTTGGGTAATTTTTTTTCGATTTAATTTGTCTATTAGTTGATTGTATTAGATATTGAGTTTAATTTACAAATTTTGTCGATCTAATTGTTGGTATATTTTGTTATCGATGCATGTAAAATGAAATTGGTTACATTTAATCGAAAACAGACAAAAAATATACAAAACTCATACATTCCACGACAAAATGGACGATCATTTTGTTAATGGACAAAATGGGAACCAAAGCCATGACTCGACAAAATAAATTGGTACAATTTTTGGTTATTTTTTGTTGATTTTTTTATCAAACTGTCGATTTAAAAAAAATTAAATGTCGATTTTATTTTTCAGGCTCATTGATAGATTTTTTTGGACTGGTAACTTTTCTTAGACACTATTGTATGACTGTCAATTACGGTTAAATCTTAACCACACAAAAAAGTTGTTATTTTTACAAAAATGTATATTTGAAATTTTGCATCTAAAAAATGACATATTTACAAATGTTATAAAAAATTGTCATATTTTCAATCTACTATTTACTTTTGGGCACATTTGAAAATTATTTTTAATTTTATTCACACATTTCATGTGATCCATAACTTTTATCAATTTTTCAATGACACAGTTTAACTTTTATCAAAATTTGCAAATTTTTTTATCAAAAACTTTGTGAGACAACTCCCATATGTATTCCATGTATAATGTTATGTCAATAGATATAGTGTCATCTTTCGTAGAGACGTGTATTGTCAGATAAAAATAATTTTACAGCACGATATCTCAATAATAATTGACAATTTATAATCGAGATATAAATATTGACTAAAAAAATAAAGGAATAATCTCAATAACTAATCAAGAACTGGAAAACAACAAATATATTAGCAATTTTGATCTTGAGAATCTTGATTTTAGTCGAAAATAAATTTATTGTTCTATAATGTTCACTCTTTAAATTAAATTTTGATGAAATGTTCTTAGAATACACCAAGACAGTGGGGTAAAAAATCTCAACAAATAGTGAGAAATGCGTGGTTAGTATCGAGAACAGTAATCAAATAATATATCAAAATATCAATCCTAATAGACGGATTATAATTGATGGTTTTAGTGTCCTCAACTCAAATTTTAATAAATTTTTTAATATTTATAAATTTCATAGAATTTCTATATCATAGATTTTAATAGATTATCGTTGATTTTATTGAATTTGTAGTCTTTTATTAAAAAATATATTTTTATCTCCTCAATTGTTAAAAGCAATTTGTCAACCATAATTTTTGAAAAAACTTTAAAATTTCACCATACCATTTCAATTCTATTTTTTCTTTTCAAATCAAATATGTCTTGACGAGAAACTTGTTATAAAATTAATGTTAACAAGTGAACTCTCCATAAAAGCACACAATTTTCTTTTTTAAAAAATTAGACTAATAGCCAAAAAAATTTAAACAATTAATTCATAATATATATTGATACATATACTTTACATTTTAAATATTAAAAATTAGCAACGAGGCGTTTTTACTTTTAACAGAATTCTAAATTATAGGAGATCATTTCTGTATATATACTTTAACCATTCATTGTGTACAAATAGAATATGATTTTTTAAGAAAATGGTATAACGTTTGACTAAATCACTAGAAAAAGAAAAATTCTAATATCGTGATTAGAAAATAAAATCCATTACATTATCGTATATTAAAATAAACTCCTAACTCTGTCATTTTGAATAAAAAATTCATAAATTTAGAAATATGGGTTGCGTTTGGAGAATAATAGAATAAAGACGGAAGAATTACAAATTGGTACAAAAGAGTTTGTATTAAAATCTTATGCGAAATGTGAGAGGTTTATAAGTTTGGGAGGGGTGGTGGGGTGGGGGAGAGAGAAAAAAAGAAAATTCAATTGATACAAAAGGGTTATAGCAAAATTGTATGTGAAAAGTGAAATGTTTGAGGGAGATGAGGAAAAAAAAAGAGAGACAGAGATAAACTAATTGAAATTTTGAGGTTTTGAGTTAGAATTGTTAAAAAATTTAGTAATTATAATTATAGTTCCAAATTTATTGAAATCCAAATTTATTGAAATCTATTAAAACTCATCAATTAATGAAATCTTTAGAAATTCACTAGTTAACGGGAGGGGGGAGGGGATATATAGATTTCTAAAGAATCTATTTAAAAGCGAGTTGAACACACTTAAATTTCAATTAAATCTATTAAAATATGAGTTGAGTACACTTAAATTTATATGGATTTTTAAAATCCATTCAAATAGAGTTGAGTACACAATTTTTGTGTTTTTCAAAATTTAACTTAGAGTTTGTTTGGTATATGGACAAATGTTAAAAATAATGGATAAAATTTATCTTATTTTGTTTGGGCGAAATTGATATCCGGATAAACTTTTATTCGGATAACAATTTAAGTAAAAAATGAGAATAAATTTTGTTCTCGAAAAGTAAGAAAAAATAAATAAATTTACAGAAACTATACTTGCATTTTATGTAGCCAACTTTTAAAATTCTTCGACTAATATGAGGTTTACTTTATTTTGGATCTGAAGTTCTACATCTTCCAATTTTTTTAAACACATTAAACTCTCTAATATGTATTGTTTTAGTCTTGACCTCAAATCATTCAGAACCCTGCTTCTTGTACTAAAAGTATACTTCGATGCTACAGTTGATATCGGGGGGTGTTAGTAGATCAGGTGTAATAGAAACAATTGGGTATTGACGCTCGTTTTGTCTCTACCACCTAAGTATATCAAAATTATTTTTCCCTTCTTTATCTAACATATTAAGCATGTCGTGACCAAAATATCTAATTAATTCTAAAATTATGTCTCTACTACTTGTTTCTACATTCATAGCACGTGAAAGCGAGGAAGTAGAACTAAGTTGTTGAGTTCCCCCCCTAACGGAACTAAGGAAACTCCAATAATCATTATCGTTATTTGATGACGAAGAAGAGATTGATACATGAGGTCTTCTAACGTTTTTACCGATTTTTGACGTATAAAAGTCGTACAATTTACATAAATATTTTTTTTCTAAACTACCGTAAGTTATTAGATTCTCGTAACTTAACTTATTAGAAATTATCGAAACAGTATGTTTTGTACTTTCTAAATTTACTCTAGAATCCATAATTGACGCTAACGAGAACAATATATGTAATTCTTTCCAATATTTTCTAAACTTCATCTCTGTTACTTGTACAATATCAGAAAAATTAGAAATGTGTTATACCTATTAAAATTATTGGTAATAAAATACAAATAATTTAAAACTAATGGACTTGTTGGATAATATACGCCAGCACATACGTTTGTGGCATAGAAAAAAAAAACTTTAAAAAAATTTCTCACATAGAATGCGATTTTCTAATCATATGTTTGTAAATCATATTGTGTATTGTGTGAGTGTCGGTCATTATAATGGGTAGTTATACAATTTTCATAACATTCACATGATTGAAGCATTAAATAAGTAGAGTTCCATCTATTGCCTATTTCTGTACACAAACATTTTGTTAGAAGAAAATTTTCTACTCATGATTTATCAAATACTTGTTTCCAAGAGGGTGAGGCAAAAATATAATTTAGATTATAAATTTTAAACCATCTTGGACAATTAAATTAAAAATGTGACAAACACAACGAATATAAAATAAACTATTACAAAAATCTGGATTTAATTCTGGCATTAATCTTTTTATTACTATATTATTAGGCGTAGCATTATCAAATATGAAACTACGAAGTTGGTTAAAGATATATTTGTACGAACTTGGTGAAGTGAGGACATTCCACTATGCTAAGTGAAAACTCACTACTGGTCACCAACTGAGTCATGTCTTCCCTGCTCATGTTCTCTTGTGAATATACCTAGTTGTTAAGATTTGAACTAGAACTAAAAGATCCACCCAGAGATCCGAACTGAAGTTGAGGTTGATTGGGTATTACCCCCCGTGTTTTTGCATACACTTTGAATAATATCAGTTTATATGACTTGTGCCATCACCCTTCTGTCATACAATTTTGTGTTTACAATATTTACACATTACCTTGAAGATTGATTGTCTGTCTGCTGTTGCACCAGTCTATACTAATTTGAAATGATCTCGATACCGAGCCTTTTTTTGCAGCTTTTCGTTTAGTAGTCGACCCAATTTTTGTATTAGTGTTGGTAGTTTCTAACTATTCATCGATATTCTCCAAATCAATGGTATCAGTGCTCACAATCCCATAATCATCACCAGGAATTGAAATATCATTTAGTCCTTGAAAATCATCATCAATTTGTTGGCCAACACTTCATTGTGTATTGTAATGATCTTTGTAAAAAATAGAAATGTAGAATGTAGAATTGTAGAAAACTAGAAATGTAAAAATTGAATAAAAGACATCACTAAAATAAGCAAAGTCAATTGTAAATTGCACAATAAAATAGCTAATATTGACAATATAATTTGTTCAGATTGTGTAAGTTGATAGAGTTGTGAATTTACGATGAATTTAAAAGTGTAGATGGGTATTTATAAAAAAACAAAAACAAAAATAGTCATTAAAAAAAAAGTATCAGGGACCAAAACGGTCACTTTGTGACTGTTGGGAACATTGGTCCCAAATAGTGACCATTTGGCACCACAGCTTTTTGAAAAAGCTGGGGTTGGCCTACGAGCCATGGACCGGCCCGTCTTTTTCCAACTTAGCCCATAAATTCGAATTTGAGCTAACAAGCTAAGATACCGAGCTCACGGATGGCCCGACCCATTGCCACCTCTAGAAAGAGGAAGACAAAAAATTTTATCCGGATAATAATTCACTCATTTTTTAAATGACAAATCGGGATAATTGTATATTTGGTCCTCAACTTTTCAAAAACGTTGGGAATATGCCCCTAACCTTAAAAAATAGCACCAGACATTTCCAACGTTTGAAAAACTTAGCATAGTAGATCATTTATGACGAAATTGCTCTTTCCTTTAAATAAACAAAACAAAAGTAAAAAATAATTGAAAAATAACCAAATTTACTCTTAAAAAATAAAAAGTAACGAAGTGGTCCTCTTTTTTATCAAACTTCAAAAAAAATGAAAAAAAATCTTCTTCAAAGCAAATCAAATCAGTATTAAAAATTGTGGATTGAAATTAGAAAATCAAGAAACCCACAACCCACAACCCACACCACCATCGCCACCACCCAAATCCAAGGATAACGACGATGTTATGAGCGCTGCCGCGAACAACAATGATTTCGATTTCTTAACGGAGTCTCCGTTATCGTATAGCGGAGAGTCCGAGTACCAACTACGGCCAGTTGACACCAAAGGAGGTCCAGGTTTCGTTTAACGACAGCACGACAGTGGTTCGGTTTGTCCAATACTGAACCGGAGGAGGTTCTAGTCTGCAGCTCGAACTCATCTTTTCGAAGAAAATCCAGTTTGCTTAAAACCAAAACCAAGTATCGATTACTCGATCCGCCGAAGAACAATTCGAAATCCCAGAATCGGATAACGACAAAATCTTAGATTTTAGGGAAATGAAGTGAAGTCGATGAAGACGACCCATTTCTAGATGAAGATTTTCCAGAGGATTACAAGAAAATGAAGTTTAGTGCACTTTCGATTCTTCAATTGGTGAACTTGATTTTGATTATCGCGGCTTTAGTTTGTAGTTTAACTATTAATCTATTGAAGAAGAGGATTATTTTCAAATTGAAGACGAGGATTGTTGTGTTCTTGTTTGAGAGAAATTTTTTGCTGATAAAACGGGTTTTGTATTTCATTTACGGGTTGAGAAATGCAGTGCAAAATTGTATATGGATGGCTCTAGTTTTGATTGCTTGGCAATGCATTTTTGATAAGAAGGTTGAGAGACTTACGAATAAGGATGTTTTGTCTTATGTGACTAAGATTTAGGTGTGTCTCTTGGTTGGGACATTGATTTGGTTGCTCAATTTTCATAGTACAAGTTGGATTTTTATTTTTTTGGTGGATTTTAGATTTTTGGAGAAGATGACATCTTTATTACTTTTTATTTTTTTTGGTACATTTGGTTAGTTTTCAATCATTTTTTTTTCTTCTTTTTTGTTTTTTGTTTATTTAAAGGAGGGCAATTTCGTCATAAAAGACCAATCATGGCAAGTTTTTCAAACGTTGAGGATGTCTGGTGCTATTTTAAAAGGATAGGGGCATATCTCCAATGTTTTTGAAAGGTTGGAGACCAAATATGCAATTATCCCATGACAAATGTACACTTTATAGTATAAAACAATTCTATATCCTAAGATAATCGCAACAGAGTCCTACTGAGAGCACCCAACTTGTTTGTTGACACGTGAGGGGAAATAGGAGCCACCGCCCGCCGGCCCGCCCGCCGCCGTTGCCTCCTCACGATCCTCCGTACACTACCACCACCGCCCTCCGCCATCACCACCACCATTCGTCGCTTCACCTATTTTTTTTTCTTATTTAATTTTTTCGTTTAGAGTGCGTTTGGTAGGGATTAAAAACCCATTTTGATTTTTTTCAACCGTAATTTTTGACTTTTCAACCCATTTTTAACATGAAAAATCAACAATTTCAACTCAAATAAACTAATATTGGTTTATAAACTGTTTATAATCTCTATCAAACGTACTCTTAATTAAAAATAATGGTAGAATTGTCTTTTTTAAAAAAAAAAAAATAAATCAAAAGTTGACTTTTAACAGTGACTTTTTTTCATTTTTATACCAAGCTAAACCAAACAGAATAATAATTAATTTGTAATTTGTTATCTGGATAACTTTACCCATATAACTTTCATCTAGAAATCGAATGGGACCTTAATCTAAAATGTTTCTCAAAATTACCAAAATATAGTAAGGAGACAACAAATTCATAATAATTGATGGTCGCTATGTCCATTTACTAAATCGAACTTAATTTGAAAAGTTCCTCAAAATATCAAAAAAGTATAAAAATTAATACCAATCTCGAACCAATCAGAATGATTCACTTTTTTTGCTAAATATTGGGTTATTTCATCGCATTGAATAACATTCTTGTAAAAAGAATACAATTTACGGTTTGACTCGTCCCATGAGATTACTTGACTCGCTTCTATATTGGGCTCGAGAATAATTTCCTCAACAGAATTAATTTTATCTAAATATGGAGTGCTAATTTGAAATTTTTTGACTTTTGCCTTAATTCGATTTATTTAAGTTTAACAAAGTTGCCGATGGAGAAAAGAATGGAATCGATGCAGATGCTTATCATTTCAGTTAATACGAGTTAATAAAATATAGTTGATGTTACTTTCAGTAACATTTTATGTTGGTTACTGAACTCAAAACTTTGTCACATTCTATCCGTGTCCGTTAGCCAATCTAAATGATA
This sequence comes from Forsythia viridissima, assembly GCA_030279155.1. Classification (NCBI taxonomy): domain Eukaryota; kingdom Viridiplantae; phylum Streptophyta; class Magnoliopsida; order Lamiales; family Oleaceae; genus Forsythia; species Forsythia viridissima. The sequence continues at coordinate 26,162,478 of CM059033.1, forward strand.
TAGAAGGAATGACCACGAGTGTTTTTAACCCGTTATTGTGTCAAATAGTAGAAATTGACTTGTTATTCGGTGCATTACTGTCATTGATGCATGAGAAAAAATTACTCTGGCAAATCTCCAATCAAGAAAGACCATTCACCGAAAGGATACTAAGGACCGGGTGAATGATAAACGTCCGCTAAAGGCCATAGACGTAGGCATGAGTTTCTAAAGTGCGCTCCTGATTCCAACTATTGTATGTTTAAATGAACGTTTAGCAAAGAAAATCAATCTATTCAAAAAGGAGAATAAAAGCCAATATGTCTTTCATCACACTGAAACATAAACAGAAAAAATAGGAAACCAATCACGGGAAAAGTATAACAATATGAATTCCAGGATTGTGTGCCTCATGCCACTTTGATAGAAGTTGAAATTTTGTCCACGAGAATCAAAACCAAAGAAGATTTTCACCTACAGACCACACATATCAGACAGAATAAAGCCCGAGAGATGCCAGATATCAATATACCTTTGCACAAGGATGAGGGGTACCGGAATTAGGGGACAAACCCAATATCCTTGAAGTACTCGTGCTCAAGGGCACTTCTCGCTGTGATTCTTCTGCTGGGATCCAAAGAGAGCATTTTCTGTAATAGTAATGCAACAGTGAATTACCAACACGAACATCTGTCCCGTTTTCTATTAGAGAAAAAGCACGAGTCTTCATACTTTTTCTTTCTTATAAGTACGCTTATAAGCCAACCCAAACATGCTGAAATCTCAATTTTGCAGCAAAATTATACTAGAATCCATTTATAAGACTTGCAACTATTGCACAATATCTATTTCTTTATGTTCTTGATAAGCCATAGCACAGAATCTGAACTTACAACAAGGAGATCAAGACCAGCTGCATCAAGATTCGGGACGACAGTTGCAAGGTCCTAGAAAATCAAGCAAATCACCAATTAAGTTTTCATCTAATGAATCCTGGATGTTTCATACAAGAGGCAAGGAAAAAATTAAAATATGCCAACTTCAATTACCTTACGAGGCCACTTTGGAAAGGCGGATTTGAAATCAGGCAGTGAAGACACTCCAGGCCAAGTATCTTCATTTGGGGTGCCCATGACTCTTCATTACCGAATAAGGAAACTTTAAATGATAATAAACAAATCATCTCATTTCAGATAAATAAAAATTTCAGTACAAATCACCCCACCCCACCCCACCCCACCCCCCCAAAAAAAAAAGGAAAGGAAAAGGTAAAAAGTAAACAAAAGAAATTTACCAACACGAGAAATATAAGAAAGTAGGGTTATCCGAAGGACACAGCAGAGACAAAAATATAGCAAGTATAATTATAGTACAGAGAAAAATATATGGACTATAGTCTAAGAACCCATCAACTACAGCTATCTAAAGAGAAGAGAGATGACCGCAGGGAGGAAATCATTGTATTGAAAGAAGTAGCACCTGAAAATCTTAAATAGTTCATCAATCTCAGAGTCCCCAGGAAACAATGGTCGCCTGTTCACCATTTCAGCAAATATACAACCAACTGACCACACATCAACAGGAGTAGAATAATGACGCGATCCAAGTAATATTTCTGGTGCCCTATACCATAGTGTCACTACCTGCAGAGAAGCATAAAACTTGAAGCCAATATGACATTTTGGATAAAGTGAAATAACCATTCCGAAAGGATTGGTAATGGGATGAAAATACTATGAACATAAAAATGCAGAGATCTTCAGGTCCCTATTTGCTTTAATTTTACAGCTAGAAGGAATCACTTGAGTTCATAAACTCATATCTTGGCATCGGATAAGATAATGTCATGGCAAAGAAACACCGCTATTAGAAGCACTACAGATGGTTCAAATTTGAAGAGAAACCCACTAACTCTGTCCAATTACAAAAATTAATCCTCACACTAATTTTTACTTAACCATCTATTCATCTGTCTTTTAAATGCCCTTGACAATGATGTGTGAAATAAAATCAGATATGATAAAACTTAAAAATTCAACGAGGAAATGCAAAAAAAAAAAAAAAAAATATCAGTGATGCACAATCACCATAGATAGATAGAGATAACAAAGTTTCACAATATTCACCTCATGAGTAAATGTCCTGACAGGAATACCAAATGCTCGGGCCAATCCAAAATCAGCAAGCTTTAATGCATTAGTGCGGCGATCAATCAGCAAATTTTGAGGCTTCAAGTCTCGATGAAGGACTCTATGAGAATGACAATAAGCAATACCACGTAGTATTTGATATAGAAACATCTGCAAAATACGACACAATGACAACACTGGTTCACAAGCTCAAGAGACTAAGGGTCTTAATTTCTTTAGAATTTCCTGGGTTTGTCACCATTCATAATAACTGTTTTTCTTTTCTTTTCTATTTTTTTTTTCAGGGGATGGGAAGAGAAATACTAAAATGATCAATCAATTCCCCAATCCCTATTTTCTAACACCCAGAATACAATGATTATGCTCAAGCAGTAAAAGTGGGAACCGAAGAAAATCCTTTTCGAGAGAAACAAAATTACGATTTTCCAGCTAAAATATTTAAACAGTACAACCCCTCAATCCACCATCCTCTTTATATGATAAGCTTAACTTCAACGCATCAATTTCACCGGCCTCCAGTGGGCAGAAAGAGGTCACTTACTTTAACCAGACGAGGATCCTTGGAAAATTCTGGGCATGAATCCATGTGCTTCTTCAAATCCAAGTCCAGATATTCAAATACCAGATACAACCTCTTCTCACTATGCACCACGTCCTGCAATCTGTCACCAAATATTATAGAGAACAATAAGGAGTGAAAATCTCATGTAAACTTTGTCCTGATTTGAGCAAAAACAGTTGCAGCTGAAATTCCAAACCAGAAATATGATATTTATTTTCTATAATCATTTTACTTGCATTAGACGATGTAACGAGATCGGTCGGCAATGACATTCATCCGCATCAAATGGCCTATTTTTCACTTGCCCCTCATCAACATGTCTCTGCCTCTCTTAAAATGTAAGTAACCATAGAAACTGAGATTATTAATCTATGTTACCTTACAATGTTCCCATGCTGCATCTCTTTCAACAGAGAAATCTCTCTGATAGCTGTGCTTGGCACTCCTTCATCTTCATGCTCCAGCCGAATTTTCTTTAGAGCAATAGTTTCATTCGTCTCACGATCGCGAGCCTTGTACACCACTCCGTACGTTCCCTCGCCAATCTTCTCAACTTTTTCATACTGTGCCCAAAATTAACAGACATCACAGCCCGTACAAGCATGACTAAATGTGAACAAGAGTCAAGACAGAACTATGTTTACCTGCTCCATCTAGTCCACAGCAAACGCATTCACTGATTAGGATCAAAATAAAAGAGAAAAATAAAATGAGGTGAGGTGAGGCCAACATACAACATTATATAAATCGTAATCTGAGTCTACAAACAACTACATACATTGACCATATTTCACCTTTTTTGTGAAGCATTTCACTAATTCACTTAATTACTTATCACATAACAGAAAGCTTATTTTAACATAATTTGGAAAAAAGTATGAAATCCTCATAAATATTATTAAGAAAACTTGTATTCTGAAAAAAGCATATGCTACAATTATGATTTTAATGATCCTAATGCTCGTAGATCAAAATTTCAGAGGCATCTACACATTAATTGAGACTATATTAGTTGATCAGTAGCATATAATCGTTTTCAATAGCTGAAAAAATTTCCTAAAATCAAATGTAGCTAGAGTACAACCAAAAGACCAGAAAGTTAAGCAATGTTTCTCAACGCATTAATGCACAAAATGAAATCACAGGAAACTGTTAGATTAAGATTCAACGCCAGAAAACCGATCGCACATTTTACCATCATTCAGTTCACAAAGAAACAATTAACACCAAAACAATTTAAATAATGACAAAAAAAAAAAAAAAAAAAATCAGTGGAATGACTGGAAAACCTTAATGAACTGAATTAATTAACATCCAATAATAAACAATTACAAAGTATTAGATAAAAAATGAGCGTGAGTGGAGTAAACAGCTATACGTACGTATTAATGTAGATCCAATTAGAAACTGTATAACAGTATATATCATAAAATTTTACTTACAAAATCAATCCAAAATTCCGAAATTAATTTGAAAACTAAACATTCAGTTAAATGAACACAAAAACTTAACAAACTAGATCAATTAACATCAAGCAATAAACAATTAAAAAGTATTAGATAAGGAAATGTGCTTGAGTTGAGTGAATAACTATACATACATATTAGAGGATGTTTAATGGTGAGAAACAAGTGATGGAACTTACCAGAGGGGGACGATATGACCAGGGTTTAATTTGCTTTTGGTTTGTTATTTTTAACTGAGTGATTTGGTGAAGATATGACCAGGGTTTAATTTGGCGTGGTCATACTTTTTCACATGTGGAGGTTGAGCGCCAAGTGATGTGTACGAGCACGTCCGTGTATAAATAGAGGTGCTAAAAGAAATTGAAATAAAATGTTGGAAATTTGTTTAGGAATATTAGTTTTGATCAATTATTTAAGCATATCTTGTTAGTTGAGTACGATAATTGTAAGGTCAAACATGTTTTACTATGCAAGTAGATTAACATAGTATATTTAGTTGTTCGAACTAATTTCGAGTGAATGAGAAATTAAAGTCCAAAGTGAATCGTTTATGTTGACATATGAAATAACAAGGGCCTAAAAAGAGACTTAAGAAAAATTGTATATATAGGCCCATAAAAAAGTACCCAAGCATATGGGCCTAGAAAATATGTCGGCCAGGCCCAATGGATGCCCAAATAAATTTGTATATAGGCCCAATAAAAATTGTCCAAGCCAGGTAGGGCCCAAAATGGACATCGCCCAGATCAGAGACGCCCAGGGCGTTGGGCGATTAGAACGGTCAATCACCGCATAAGAGTAACTGTTCATAAGTAGTTTTTCTCATTTTTTTCTCATCATTGTTCCCACGTTGTCAGGAGTTACAAACTTGAATTATCGTGGAGGAGTTACAAACTTGGATTATCATGAAGGAGTTACAAGAAGTTGGATCATCATGGGGAAGTTACAAACAGTTAGAATCATTATGGAAGAAGTGGGCAGTTATTGGGCGACGAGGCGGTTGCTGGGCGATGAGGAAGAAACTGGGCGATGAGAAGTTTTTATGCAAGATTGAAGGAAGACGTGTGGTAAAACCGTTTGGCAAGGTATAAAAGAAAGGAGATTGAATGAAAAGAAGAAAGAAGACAACTCTCAAAAAACAGAGAAATGTAATTTCATTCCAGTTAGTTTTAAATAATTCTTTACAGTGAATTCTAGTGTGCTTGTACCCCTTGGAGGCATTTTGTTTTGCTTTTTCATCCTTTGTCACTATTGTAATCTTCATAAATCAAACACCCCTTGTTGGGACTTTGTCTCAAAAGGTTTGGCGTCCCTTACACATCGTCTGAATCCTTTAATTGTTAGCGAATGATGCACTTTCTGCGCAAAACAATTTGGCACGCCCAGTGGGACCACTTTTGGTGTTAGAAGATACAAGAGGGTGGAACAATATGCCTCACAAGAACCCAGATAAGGAACCAGCAAGCCAGCGAATTCAATCCGTGATCGAGCGATATGAAGAACAGCAAAATACACCAGCAACGGAGGGACAAAATCAAAGCCGTTATGAGCCAATGACGGAATTGAGTCCACGAACCATGCGCGCATTACTTGGTGAACTCACACAAGATGTCGTGGGACAGGTAAGCTTGCAGAATGTTCATGATATGGAAAAATTTGTTCAAACTGAAAATGTGCATTATAACAACATGACCAAACAATTAAGCACTTTAAATGAACTTATAACTAGGTTAGTAGGCCAGACATGTCAACCAAATTTGCCAAATATAGGGAATCATTTCCAAGCTAGGACGGTTGTGGGGCACAATTCACCGACAATGAACCCTATGAATCCTAGTCAGGGAATAGAAATGCCTTTTATACCATCGACGTCAAATGTGGGTGGAGGCGGCATGGCCAATTTGAGTGGTCATAATGTGGGATCGTCCAACTTGGGGGGTAGCCCGAATGCAAGAGAAAATTTGCCAAATATAGGACAAAACGCAACACGTGTTAGCGAAGGGGCAAATGTCCAAGTAAATGGCATTAATACCTTGAATAATGGTAATTTGGCCACAAATCCAGGTTTAAACAATAGACCTCAGATGATTCCACCTGTGAATCAACCTATAGGAGTCCCGTACGATCCAAACATGGCCTTAAAAAAACCAAATCACCGAGATAATGCAAGATCAGATGGCTTTTGGAATGCGTCCTTTCAATAGGCCGACCTATAGGAAGCCATATTCCGATTGGATAGACCAAGCCTATCCGTGGCCTAGGGGATATAAAGTGCCAGAATTTTCACTATTCACAGGTTTAGGAGAGGTCTCAACATTGGAACATGTAGGGCGATTTACACTGCAATGTGGTGAAGTAAGTGATTATCATAAGATAAGGTTGTTCCCTAGTTCGCTAACAGGGGTAGCCTTTTCATGGTTCATTAATTTACCAGCAAACTCTGTTCAGACATGGCAACAATTAGAGCAGTTGTTCCACGCCCAATTCTATAAAACTGAATCTGAAGTCACCTTGGCCGATTTGGCGAATTTACGACAAATGCCAACTGAATGGGTAGAAGTTTTCCTTCAAAGATTTAAGACTGCTAGGAGTAAGTGCTTCGTGCCCTTACCTGAAAAAGAGTTTGTTAAGATCGCTCAGAGTTGTTTAAGTTTCGACTTGAAAAAGAAATTTCAGGATAGGGAGTTTCCTGATCTCTTCCAATTAACGGCCAATGTAATTAGGTATGAGCGTTTGATAAGGGAAGAAGAACAAATGAAAAATTCTAGTAAAGGGACTTACTATAGAGATCCAAACTTCGACGTTCATATTGTAGATGAGTATTATGATCAAACCGAAATATGTCTGGCCGAATTGATTAAAGGAGATGCTTATGAATGTCCGTTAGTAATTAGCTCAGGGATGACGGCGAAAAACGAGCCTCTAAGAGATACAAGCAAGAAGGCTAGAACGTTTTCGTTCGATATAACCAAAGCAGATACTTTATTTGATAGATTGTATAAAGACAAGCAAATAAAACTGAGCGATAAGCACAAATTGCCAAATCCTGAGCAAGTTAAGGATAAAAAATATTGTAAGTGGCATAATGCATGGTCTCATACAACTAATAATTGTTTGGTTTTTCGTCATGTATTACAGGATGCCATCGAATCAGGGCGAATCACTTTTGAAGTTAAAAAGAAGATGGCAGTGGATGAGAATCCTTTTCCGCGGCCACTAGGAGTCAATATGTTGTCAGCAGGTTTCAAAAGTGGTTTACCTAAATTCAAATTGGTAGTCGATAATGGAGACGAAGATCTTGGACAGCATCCCAGCGTGTTCGAACGTCTCAAAGGTAAAGAAGTTGAAAGGAACAAAAAAGTGTTGTGTGCTAGATGTAGCAGAGAAATGGATGAAGATGAGGAAAAAATGGAAGTATGGGGGCGTCACAATCATCCAAATGCGACCCAAAATTTCCAACCTATTCAAGGACGAAAGGTATCACGGCCTCCTTTTGAAAGACAGGTCAGACCGATGTATAATGGCATGCCGATGTACAACGGCAGGCCGATACTCAACAATAGAACGTTCAGGCCACAGCCCCATCGATCGAATGTATGGCACTCATTCCAATACAGTGCGGGAAGGATGATACCCTTTGATCAAATGACTAGGACATAGCAAAGACGTAATCAGAGAAATTATGGACGAATGATGAGGCAGCAACAAGAAGTGATATGTCCCAAATTGCCCAATTTCTCCAACACTGTTGCTAAAGAAAATCACGAAGATGAGAAAGAACATAATGTGAACGATTCAACAGAAGAATTGCCAGAAGATTCTTCTGGTAGGTCGAAATTTGAGAGACGCAACAAAGACGAAGATGAAGATGATCCCGGGCAATCCATCACCATTCAGTTTGGTTCTTTACCCCCAATATTGGCCAATAATTATCTGCTTGCCAATGAGTTTAAAAGCAAAGGGGATGAGGGGCCACAAGACGATGAGGGGAAGGAAGCATGCACGTTGGAATGTAAGGGAGAAATCGGGCAAACCTCTGGAGATATCTGTGGAGGAGAAGAAGAAGATGATGGCTTGACCGATGTGGAAGAAGAGATTGACTTAGAATCAGAAAGAAGAAAGAGAGGAGTTTCATATAACAATTTACTAAAACAGCTGTATCAAGAAGGTGTCCGAGAAGTAGATTTGTTGGGCGAGCCATCTGGGCGATCTTTTGATTATTACGTGTTATACGGGACGCCCAAGAGGAAAATAAGGGTACCACGCTCTGAAAAGTATGGACCACCTCCAATGATATTGCCACCCCCTACAGGTTGGGAGGAAGTGAGCGACATAGAAACTCAAGAGCCCGGCACGGAAGATCAGTGCGAAATGTTGCACGTGAACCTGACACAGCAATTTGATCCAGAGGATGATGGGAGACAAGAAGTGGAGATAGAGGCAACCGAAAAGGTCATCTTTAAGAAGCCAACGGCCAATTTAACCAAACATTTGAGACCATTATATGTAAAGGCTCTAGTCAATGGCATCCCTGTAGCCAAAGTTCTCATCGATAATGGGGCCGCTATTAACACCATTCCATCCATAATGATAAAGAAATTTGCAAAGACGGAGAGCGATTTGATCCCTACTGAAGTTATTATTACGAGTTTCAATGGTGGAGCGACTTCGGCCAAAGGAGTAATGCCTTTGGACGTCACGGTAGGAACTATTACCAAAACCACAGTATTCTTTGTAATAGACGGGCCGACTAGCTACAATGTGTTGTTAGGAAGAGATTGGATTCATGGGAATCGTTGTATACCTTCGTCACTCCATCAATGTCTAGTTTTTTGGAATGATAAAGGTGAGGCCGAAGTGGTGCAAGCAGATCATAGACCTTTTGTTGCAAAAGAGAACTCGATTGAGAAGTTTATGTATGAGGGAAATTATGGGCGTGTGAGAGTGGTCCAAGATGGTGAAGAAACTCGAATCATCGCGCAGAGTGAGGAGCCATTATCAGTAGATGCATTTACTGAAATGTTCGATCAAATGAGGCCAAACATAGTGGCCCTTGAAGAGCCAATGATTGGCAAAAAAGACATTCAATAAATGATGAAGAAGGTGTCTAGCCTTCAGGATGTCGAAGCCAAATCGATGGCTTTCGAGAAAAGGTGCGAAGGAGAAGTAAAAAAGGAAACGGCTTTGAAAATTTTAAGAGACAAATTAGCAGTGTTCGAGTTAGAACAGAATATTGGCCGAGAAGTGAATAAGGTGGATTGTTTGGATGCAGAAGACATCACTGCAAGGAACTTGGACGATGATGTGATAGGAGTTATGAATACCGGGCACGCTCAAGCACAAGACCCTTTGGTGAAAGTAAATATTGGAGATGAACGAGAAGATCGCCCAACGTTTATAAGTCAGATGCTTACCAAAGAGGTAAGTGACCATTTAATTGCTTTGTTAAAAGAATACAGAGATTGTTTCGCTTGGGAATATGAACACATGCCTGGTTTAGATAAAAATTTGGTAGAACATAGGTTGCCAACTAAGTCACACTTTAAACCACATAAGCAGCCCCCCAGACGTTTTGCTCCTAATGTATTGCCCGAAGTAAAGAAAGAAATAGAACGATTGTTAAAGGCGGGTTTTATCAGGACGGCCAGATATGTTGAATGGTTGTCTAATATTGTGCCTGTATCAAAGAAAAATGGTAGTATTAGGGTTTGCATAGATTTCAGAAATTTGAACTTGGCAACGCCCAAAGATGAATATCCAATGCCAACGGTAGATTCCTTAGTAGATTCTACTGCCGGACATGTAATGTACTCCTTTATGGATGGATATTCAGGATACAACCAAATTTATATAGCTGAAGAGGATATACACAAAACTGCATTCAGATGCCCAGGTGCTCTAGGATGTTTTGAGTAGGTGGTCATGCCTTTTGGTTTGAAAAATGCAGGAGCCACTTATCAAAGGGCAATGAATCTAATTTTTCATGACATGATAGGAGAATTCGTCGAAGTTTATGTTGATGACATAGTGGTTAAATCGCTGAAAGAAGAAAACCATTTCCAACAATTGAAACGTTCATTTGAACGGATGAGACAGTATAAATTAAAATTGAATCCATTGAAGTGTGCGTTTGGCGTTAATGCAGGAAATTTCCTAGGATTCCTAGTGCATGAAAGAGGAATTGAACTCGACAAAAATAAAGCAAAAGCCATTTTAGAGGCTAAACCACCTAAGAACAAAAAGGAATTGCAAAGATTCCTTGGGCAAGTGAACTTCTTACGACGTTTTATCTTTAATTGTGCAGGGCGAACGAAAACTTTCTCGCCTCTTTTGAAGTTGAAAAATCAGGACGACTTCGTCTGGAAGGAAGAGCATCAAGAGGCTTTTCATAGCCTGAAGACATATCTATCAAATCCACCAGTGTTAGTTTCACCTATCCAAGGGCGGCCAATGAAAGTTTATATATCGGCCGAGCAGGAATCAATAGCTGGACTAGTCGCCCAGGACGACCAGTATGGAGAGGAAAGGGCGATATATTATCTTAGTAGACGACTAACTGCATGTGAATGTAATTATTCTGCTATTGAAAAATTATGTCTTGCTTTGTATTTTACATGTACTAAATTAAGGGCTTACTTGCGGCCTGTAACTATTTACTTAATTTCTAAAGTAAATTTAGTTAAGTACATGTTCTCTCGTCCTGTTTTACATCAAAGGATTGGCCTTTGGACTTTGGCACTATCAGAATTTGAAATACAGTTCATACCACAAAAGGCGGTCAAAAATCAAGCATTGGCTAACTTTTTGGCCGATCATCCATGCTTGGACGTGCCTAAAGAAATTAAACTAGAAGTCAATTCACTCGAGCTAAAACCCTGGATTTTATACTTTGACGGCTCAAAAACTGCCAGAGGTGCAGGAGTAGGGGTAGTGCTAATAAACCCACTAGGGGTTCGTTACAAGTTTGCTTTCGCACTGACTGAAATGTGCACTAATAATCAAGCCGAATACGAAGCTTTGATTGTCGGTTTAGAATTATTATTAGATTTGGGGATGAAAAATGTGATTGTCAGAGGTGATTCTCAACTAATAATTTATCAATTGAGTAGCGATTTCAAATGCCAAAGTGATTCTGTCATAAGTCAATATGACATCGCTCAAGAGCTCTTGGACGAGTTCGACCAAGTAGAGCTTCAACACGTTAATAGAATGTATAACGATTTGGCAAATGAGCTGGCCCAAATAGCATCAGGCTATTCAAAAATGTTAGAAGACGATTCTGCATGCGAGTACGGAACGATATTGCCTGTAGTTAAACGAAGGGCGAAGGAATTTAATGTGCATTGTATACAAAATGGAGACGCATTGGATTGGAGAGAAGAAATACAAAAATTCCTGGAAGAACCCAATAAGAAGAGCGATAGGAAGTTAAAATTACGTTCACTGAACTATTTGTTGATCGAGGGAGAATTATATAAGAAACGCTCAGATGGTATACTTTTGAAGTGCATAAATTTGCAAGAAGCTAAAGTGGTTATGGCCGAAATGCATGAAGGAGTGTGTGGAGCACATCAAGCCGGCCAAAAGATGAGATGGTTAATCATCAGGAGTGGGTATTACTGGCCTAAAATGGGCGAATTATGCGTGCAGTATGCTAAAAGTTGCTTGGAGTGTCAAAAACATGGCCCAGTCCAAAGAGTGCCAGCAAGGGAAATGGTACCTATTATTAAACCATGGCCCTTCAAGTGTTGGGCGATAGACCTGATAGGAAAGATTTACCCACCATCGTCCAAACAACACACTTTTGTAATAGTTGCTACGGATTTTTTCACTAAATGGGTAGAAGCAATACCTTTAAAAGAAATTTCCCAAGGAAGTGTCATAGAGTTCATTCGTGATCACATCGTGTATAGATTTGGGATACCTCAAACTGTAGTGATGGATCATGGAACTTCTTTGAATGGGAGTCAAGTGAAAGAATTTCTGAGCAAGTTTGGAATCAAGTTGGCAAACTCTACACCTTATTATGCCCAATCCAACGGCCAAGCTGAATCGTCAAATAAGGTTTTAAAGAGTATCATAAGGAAAATGATAGGCGAAAATGCTAGAAATTGGCATGAGTGCTTGAATAGAGCGTTATGGGCCTATAGAACTTCTCCGCGATCTAGCACTAAAGTAACTCCTTTCCAGTTAACTTATGGGCAAGAAGCCGTGCTGCCCATGGAAATTAATGTGCAATCGATCAGAGTACGTTTGCAAAATAGCATAGATGAAAATGAGCATACTGAACTACTCGTTCAGAATTTATTAGAATTGGACGAACTAAAGTTGAGCGTTTTGGATAGGTTGCAAATTCAAAAAAGACAAGTGGCTTCATATTATAATAAAAGGGTTATAGCCAAATGTTTTAGCACGAAGGATTTGGTATGGAAAACAATACTCCCATTGGGTAGTAGTAATCCAAAGTTTGGGAAATGGTCACCAAATTGGAAAGGGCCATACAGAGTTAAAGAGGTGTTGCCAAATGGGGCATATCATTTAGAAAATTTGGATGGTACGAGGCACATGAGATCTATTAATGGCAAATATTTAAAGAAATACGTTCTGTCAGTTTGGGATTTTGAACGATTAGAGGTTTAAACATTAAGGGACACAATTTTATAAACGAATAAAGCCATTCATTTCATCAGATAAGTTGGTTGCCATAAGTGGCTACCATTACAAAAGGGAAATTGGGTAAAACAAAAGTTGTCCTTAAAACCTTAAAATCCTAACTACATCCTACCCCAAATAGAGCGCATTTGCTCTCTAAGTTTCTCCCACTCATCGCGCTGTTGAACATAAGCGGCGGATAGTTCATCCATAATCCCATCGTCCACTTCTAAACCTGAATAACGCTCAAGTAAGGATTTAGCCCGTTCAACTTCCTGTGAAACAGTGCGCTTCTTGGCTGCCAGCCTGGCCTTACAGTCGTCCATCTTTTCTTGGATTTCTTTCATCTGAGCAGCCAAACTCATCATCAAGGAGTCTTCAACCATGACCTCGGAAGAAATCTCGTTCAAATTGTTCTTGGCTTGATTGATTTCCTGGTGAAGGGAGTCCTTTTCGGTCATAGCTTCGACATATTGAGTCTTCTTGGCTTTGAGCTCCACATTCTTGGCCAGCAACGCACTTATCTCCTGATGAATGACTTTCAAAGATAACTTGAGATCTGTGGAGAGTTTGAGCGAAGGAAGCTCAAGTGCTTGAGCCATTTGGTGGCTTAAATGCTCAAATTTATCCCGATGGTTGGCAGCACTGGCATGTGAGACATCCATGTCCATGAAGGAAGTGTATTCAAGTACTGCCTGCTTTAGGATGTTCATGTTTTCCATGGAAAAAGTACCAGAGGCAGAAGAAGGACGACTGGCCGAAGACGAACGAGCGGTCTGACTAGCCTTCACTTGTTCCCATGAAGTAAACATGTCCTGAATAGAGCGCAAGATGGTATCAGCACCCTGTAAAGGTAAAAAACGATTACTTAGTGTCTTTTTGGAAATAAGCAAAGTAAAGGAAATCGAAAGAAAGATTACCTCATCAGTGGTCTTGGAGGAAGAAGGGGGAAGTGTGCCACTGGGCGATTTGACTGCCTGTGAGGATTCACCCTTATCCAAACGTGCTGGCTCTGGTACAACCGGCAAGTCAATTGGTCTTTCTGCAAAAGGACGAAAGATGATAAGTGCTTAGCCATGTCAAATGGTAGAGTTGGGAAAATGTTATAATTATAAGCACATATTACCATCCGGTTCTACACCTGGAGGGGAAACGCCCTGGAATGATGGAGATTCTTCAACTGTCTGGGCGATTGAAGCAGCTGGGTCTCCAAATCCCTGTTCAGGCAAGTCCACTTCTATGGATGGCTCGGAGGATCGAAGAATTGAAGGGTCGGGCGGCGTAGAATCTTTCAAAGGAGAAGGGACCCCATTCTGATTCAGAATACAAAGAGAATATCAATATTTATACCAAAGTGTTCTTTAAATGAGGGGAAATCATATTACCTTTCTCCTGGTCATAGGAGGAGCATCATCATCATCATCACTTTCATCAACGGGCTGATCTGATGGGTCCAATGCAGGCCGTTTACGGCTGGATGCACTTCTCGCAACTCCAGTTTGGGCGGGAGGAGAACTGGATTGGATAGAAAGGGCAGTTGAACGTCTAGTACGCACTGTCGAAGGCTTTGTAGGAGAAGATGAAGGAGCAGGTTGTTTAACAGATATGGGCACAGCAGGGATAGGAATTGGAGTAGAAGAAATGGAAGTTCTAGAAGACCCTGACCCCTCAAGTATGTGGAATGCATGGTTGACATTAGTAGTGAAGAATCTACGTTCCACCGAAGGCCAAAACTGTTCAAAAAGAGGATGAACTGCCAAAATGGGATTGAAATGAGCCAAAGAGAACCCATTCATCAGGGAAGCATTACACTCATCTATAGCCTGTGCTTCTACTTTGGTGATGGTATGGAAGCGTTCTTGAAAATTCTTTGAGTAACAAGGAGGAAGAGGCCAAGTTTGGCCAAAGCCAAGCTGTCGGGCGAAGAACTGGGGAGCATAGACCTCAACCCCAGCCTTGGCATTGGTGCCCATGAGAATGTCATGAAACAATTCTCGCCCAGTCAAGTATTGGACCCAAATGGGCAGGACATTACTCACCTCGTTCAAAGTAAGAGGGGGTTGGACGTAGACTGGGACTTGATGAATGGAGAAAGGAAAAAAAGAGGGAATTGAGTTTAAATTGTAAAAGAATGTAAAGACGTCCCGGTTAGACATATCAACGGGAGCTAATTGGTTAATAACCAGCCCGTAACAACTCACAGACCTAGGAGGAATTGAAGGAACACCAAGTTGTGGAAAATATGCTCTCAACCACAATTGAGCGAGCCAAAGAGGCCCACTTCCAGTAGGAGAAGCATTGGTCCTAAGTTGATATTGAAGGTAGGCCATACCTCTATAAAAGGTGGCCAGAAACAGAGAACAGAGGTTTAAAGACCTACCAAGAGCCAACTCATGAGCGATGGGCAGATAGGCCATGGAAGGTTTAAGACTGGGAACACAAAGAATGTACCTACACAGCCAAACTTGAAGGAAGGCTACACGCTCTGCATGAGTGGGATCTTTGCCCGTGTTGTCATAAAGTTCTTGCATGCCTGAATAGGAGTCCGTATACCTCTTTTCAAACTTTGGGGCTAGGGAGGATATCAGTATGGCAGGAGAAATGGTATCGCCCAGAGGAGGAAGATTGACCAAAGCACCAACGTCCCTTAGAGTAACTGACATTGGGCCAAGAGGAAAAATGAAGGTATTATACTCGGAAGACCAGAAGCTTAGAGCGATTGGGAAAAGAACTGAGTCATAGAGAGGGGGACGTGTGGCAATTTCTAAAAGATCAGAAATCCTAGCACGATCAAAAAGAGCCTTCGTGGGAGCATGCTTCATCATACGCGCATGCCAAAGACAGAAAGTGGTATCCGATTTAGGCCATGTGCGAATGCTTTTCTCGCGGATTGGCTTCAACGAGAATGGGTCCAAGAAAGGAGGTTCTTGGGTGCAAGGAAATAATTGGGCCGTGGCCAGTCGCCCAATGGAGTCTGCATCCCTGAACGACGGGCCCAAATAAAACTCGTTCTTATCAGGCCTAGAGGGTAGAAGATTCGATGTGTTTATATAAGGTTTAGTTAGGAGGTCCTGGAAATCCTCGAAAGTAATGCTATTACTCAAAGAAGCTTTGGACGTCGACATGATTTCAGCGAATGGACAAGAAGATTGCAAGAGAGATGATCAGTTTGGGAAGGTAAGCGAGAGTTAAAGGAAAGATGAATGAATAGTGCCCTTTTATAGAGGGAGAAAAGGGACAGCGATGTGATGGGGCTGGACGTGGTCATTGGTAATGGCGCCTTTTTTGGGGTTTATATAAATCGTGCTCTTGGGATTTCGGAATTAAGGCGCCAAACACTTTTTCAGAAGATGAAACGCCACCAAGTGAATATGGCTAATTAATGAGCAATTATATTAATTAAGCCATATTGGGGGGTAACTGTTGACATATGAAATAACAAGGGCCTAAAAAGAGACTTAAGAAAAATTGTATATATAGGCCCATAAAAAAGTACCCAAGCATATGGGCCTAGAAAATATGTCGGCCAGGCCCAATGGATGCCCAAATAATTTTGTATATAGGCCCAATAGAAATTGTTCAAGCCAGGTAGGGCCCAAAATGGACATCGCCCAGATCAGAGACGCCCAGGGCGTTGGGCGATTAGAACGGTCAATCACCGCATAAGAGTAACTGTTCATAAGTAGTTTTTCTCATTTTTTCTCATCATTGTTCCCACGTTGTCAGTAGTTACAAACTTGAATTATCGTGGAGGAGTTACAAACTTGGATTATCATGAAGGAGTTACAAGAAGTTGGATCATCATGGGGAAGTTACAAACAGTTAGAATCATTATGGAAGAAGTGGGCAGTTATTGTACGACGAAGCGGTTGCTGGGCGATGAGGAAGAAACTGGGCGATGAGAAGTTTTTATGTAAGATTGAAGGAAGACGTGTGGTAAAATCGTTTGGCAAGGTATAAAAGAAAGGAGATTGAATGAAAAGAAGAAAGAAGACAACTCTCAAAAAACAGAGAAATGTAATTTCATTCCAGTTAATTTTAAATAATTCTTTACAGTGAATTCTAGTGTGCTTGTGCCCCTTGGAGGCCTTTTGTTTTGCTTTTTCATCCTTTGTCACTATTGTAATCTTCATAAATCAAACACCCCTTGTTGGGACTTTGTCTCAAAAGGTTTGGCGTCCCTTACACATCGTCTGAATCCTTTAATTGTTAGCGAAGGATACACTTTCTGCGCGAAACAGTTTAATTACACGAATATTGTTAAAAAATATGATTAGAATATTGTAGAATATTCTATAATCTGTTTGTATGAAAATTCGTGTCTTTTCTTAACAGTCGCATCTTTTCAACTTAGAGACATGTATTTTGGATATATACTTTTTCAATAAGACATGTTTTTTAGATGTGTTATTTTATGAAGTTGTGTCTTTTGATACACAAATTTTCAAATATTATAAATAGGTCTCTTATGATTGGAAATAAAATCACTTTACTTTCAACTAAATGTCTCTACACATTTTGCATAAATTATTTTAGTATATAAATAATTTATGCATAAAGTTCAAGTCCAGTTTTCATTTAAAGAAAAAATAAAATGTTGTACAGTTCATTGTTCATTGTTCTCGTAATTTGGAGTGCTCCTATTACAAGAAGTGGTCGTTATATCTTGGGAAACGTGTGCCGAGAAACCGTAAGCACCTGTACGGGACAATTTCGTTTTAAGGAAAAAGAGTCAAACTCTCGCCTTGACCAAATATAATTCTTCATTTCTCGATATTTATGTAAGTCGTTATTTTTCTCATTTTGCATGTACGTGATTAAATTATCATAATATAAATAATGCACCAAAATTACCAACATAAACTAGTATACCGCTTCATTGCAGTGGAATTCGCCCGTTGAAGGTTGTTCGTTGAAAAATATTGAGGAGGAAAAATATTATGAAGAAAATTTGAATAATGGTGAAGAGAAGAATTGAGAAGGATAGATTCGAGAAGATGATGATTTTTTATTTGGAAAGACACGTATATGCTGATTTTGTGTGAGTACAGGTGACAACCTCATTCACAGTCGGTGATTATTTGGAGGGACAGAACTGTTGGGTATTTTGTGTCAAACAATTTTCAAGGCAATGATGATAAATGTGTTGACGTCGGAATCTGTACTATTCACATGTCAACAGATTTTCAGTCAATTCTCTACCAGCCTGTATGTTACCTGTACACTAGGACGGTCGTTAAGCTCCAAGATCACCGGGGAAAAAGGGTCCGATGATCGTTGAAAAAGGGTCCGATGATCGTTGGTACTACGACGATCAAGTCAACTGCTGGTATATGCAAGAGATAACAATATATGGAAAATGTGATTTGGGTGTGGGAGAGACAAGCATGAAGAATTTTGAGCAGAGTTTAAAGGTGAGAATAATGCGTACCTTATAATAACCGAAGATGTCTAATTTATAGCCTCAGAGTTCTAATTGATTTAGGAAAACAATCAATTAGATATATGATTAAATCTTTATTCCTTATGAGATAAGAACAATTGGTTGTCAATGCAATCTCCTAGATTTTAGGCCTTATTTGATTTGATTTTCCTTATCACGTTGCCTAATCTTTAGGAGATTGAGATTTGGTATTCTTGTGAGGATCCGTGTGATAATCAAACACAATCTTTCTTTGAATATATCTTCTGGTTATAAATATCACACTGCTTGCGGATCTGCGGATCTGTGATGGATTCGATTACCGACGAAGCGCCTAGGGTCGGCCATGAATGTCGAGGCCTTTCATGGATTTCTCTATACTTAGTTCAAGAGTGCCAATATGTTGCTGTGCCTTCGTGGCCTTTTGTGGATTTTCGAGGCCTTTACGGGGCCTAGATTGGGCCTTTACTAGGCCTAGGAGACCTTACCAAAATCTGGTGGTAACAACAGTCTCCCAA
This sequence comes from Forsythia viridissima, assembly GCA_030279155.1. Lineage (NCBI taxonomy): Eukaryota > Viridiplantae > Streptophyta > Magnoliopsida > Lamiales > Oleaceae > Forsythia > Forsythia viridissima. The sequence continues at coordinate 26,181,227 of CM059033.1, forward strand.
GTCCAAGCTTATTATTTATGGTAGGCGTGGGACTTTGAAGAAGTTTTTTTTTAATGACGAAGGCGTCTTATTCTATGGTGGGCTCTCGTTTTGACTGAGATTATTTAGTAGAGTTCTTCGCGGATGCACGCTTAGATTATTCAATCAGTACAGTCCCCCAAGCCCGAATCTTGTTTATTCATAGCGGGTGAGGGCTTTGATTGGTTGTATTCAGGTGACGTGTCTGGGGTAGGTGTGATTCTGACCAAGCCATCAATCAGCGTTGTCAGGTAAGGAATGATGAAACGAGGTGTCAGCATCATCATTGCTGCAGGCGTACGTGGTGGACGTTTGGTGGCGCCCATCATTTTTCTTTATTAAATGCCTAGGGTATTTCTTCCCGCCTTTTGCCCTGCCTTTGACACATGCTTGCTGAATGTTGTTTACTTGTGCGTCCACTTGAAACCAACTAAGTGTTCTAGCGAAAACCAAGGAAGTTCAAGGGATTTTGGTGACTGAGGAGTTCTACTATGTTTGTGAGGTAAAATTATAGATATTGTTGTATTTTATTTCGTGTATGGTCCTTGTGATTTCTCGACTTCTTGGTCTGGCCGCTGTTTCTGCTATCTTTTTCAGCGATTGTAGAGATATCTTCTTTTAGAATCAAGAAAATAGCAATGTCATCCGAACATGATGATTCTCAGAATCAGTCGGCCGCTGGTACTAATCTCGAGATCATGGGTGAAGCTTCGTCTTTATCTTCATCTTCACCTTCACCTTCGATCGAGAGGCAAGAAGAAGCTGATTAGAGACCTATTGTCGCTTGTCCCCCTCTAGCATCTATTAGTAGGAGAGAGAAAAATCCAACTGTGTCACCTAAGGCAAAAGTGGGGAAGAGGCAGTGTGGTACTGGGATCCCTAAAATGAGAGGGTTATTAGATAAAAAGAATGCCCCTGCTGCTAGGCGATTTGATAAGGAGCTGAGGCGTTCGGCCATTGATGCTTCTATGGTTCGTTCAAAAGTTGGGGAGGCTGTCTTACGATGTCCCAGCTTAGTGGTGCTCAAGGCCCCCGGCCTTGAAGAGCGAGCCGATGACGAGCCTGCGATGCAACAAGACCTTCACCTACTGATGCATCTATTTTTTCGCAAAGTTTTGAGAGATTAGAATCTGGCCCATGCCAGATAACGTCGAATGGTTGGGGCCATATGGTGGTAGAATTCTTGTTGTCGAGGCTGGTGGGGATTTATCCCCAAGGAAATTTGAATCAATCTACCGGTCTTACCAGTCCACGGGTTGGTTTAATATATCCCCTCGGCAGGGCAAAAAATGGAGGACAGCGACGACAATTCCAATAAAGGCCTTCGTCAATTTGGAGAACTTGATATATTTTACTGTCTTGTGTGATTTATGTTCATCACTGACTTAATACTTTGTTTATCTTTGCAAATTGTGGGAACCCACCCATCCTGAAGAGGGATCAAGGAGATCTGAGGTCCAAGTGGGAAAAGGTTTGCGTGCTCAATAGCGACTTCTGGAACCTCAGCAACCTGTTTAAAGATCACGACTTACTGGTTCTCTTTGGACTAATAGGTAAGCCTCGTGACTTGAATCGTGTAGGAGTTGCACTAATAACCATTCTTAACATTTTGAGCTTTGGCTGTTGTTGCAGCTGTATTCAAATTCAAGAATATCCCCAGTTTTCGCCTTATCCAGGGTGTGGGCGAGTCAAGTTTCCCGACCTGGCCTTCTTTGCAAGAGGTTCATGATGCGGTACTACTAAGGATGATTCACCCTCCGGTCCCTGCTGCCTAAGTTCCAGATTAGACTATTCATCCTTTTCCGCCTCCGGCCCCTATGTCTCTGAAAGACAAGAGAAAGAGGGTCACAGAGAGTACGGACGAGGTCGCTGGCCAGAAGATGAAGGCTTCCGAGACTGGGGAGGGACTTATGAAAGATGCCCGCAAGGCCAGGCGAGTTGAGGAAAGTCTCCGGACCTCGCCGAATCCTACTGAAGGGGTTGGATATATTGAGAATTCTTCATCGTCTTCCAGCTGAGTGGGTCACTTACAAATTACCTACCACCGTGGAGAGTTAAATCCTACCATGATGGAGTTGCTCTCTGCGTCTCCTGCGATAATGGCAGCAATCGTCTACAAATACTGGACCCAAACATGGAAGAAAGCTGCCGAGAAAGCTTCCATGATCGAACTCCTGCGACTAGCGGAGATGAACTTAATCCAGGGACTATTTTTGACCAATGAGATGTACAACACCCTCACAAGCTTCGATGGTAAGTTCAGCAAGGAAGAAGCCAAGTCGAAGAAATTATCCGAAGATCTGAAGTCGATGAGCCTTGAGAAGGCTCAGCTGGAGTCGGATAAGAGGGCTATTCAATTCAAGCTGGATATGGTAGTAGGCAAGGAGGATGATATGAAAGCCAAGTATGAGATTGAGTTGAAGACTGTGAATGGGAGTTTGAAGTAGGCTCGGGACCAGAGAATGGCTGTTGAGGCCTCCTAGAAACGAGCTGAAGAATCCCAAAAATTGGCCGAGGATCGAGCCTTCGTGGCTGAAACTGCCGTTGCCACAGCCAACAGAAACTTGGAGGCTGTGGTTACAGAAAAGGATAAACAGCTGGCCAAAGGCAAAGAAGAGGTAGAGAGGGTTAAAGTAGAGCCTGCCGATGTCAAGGCGAGGACAGTTATGATGTACAAGGATGGATTTGAAAACATGCATGAGTATATGGAGCTCGCCCATCGCTTTATGACGACAGGCGGGGATCAACTAGTTGAGAGGATTGGAGAGACCCATCCAGAATGAGATATTTCGTTTTCTAGGTATGCTCCTGACGACCTTCCTGCCCCAGAGGGTCCTGCAGCTGTCGAAATTCCTTTGAACGCCGAGGATCAGGATGGAGACGAAGCCCAAACTACTCATTCCAACATAGGGGAAGGCCTGTAGTGTGCCGACCTTGTAGAGGCGGAGGGACAGTAGGACTTGCAAAATTTTGTTTCTTGCTTTTGATTTTGGAAGATTTTGGTGTGCTCGATTTGGAGGAGATTACCTTAATTTGAGGACGCGAATTCCAGTTATATAAATTATTGTGTATCAATTATATTTTTTTTGATTTTAAACCATTATTTTATTTATTAATATAATAATAAAAATACAGTATTTTTAAAATAAACTAATTAAGTTTATAAAGTTGGAATTATTTTAATAATATTAAGTAGTGGGTGTCATATCCATTGATAGCCATGATGTGGTCATTGTTCCTAAGATGTGGTCTTCAAATACCAATACGATGCCATTTCGTCCATTTTGTATTTTTTGGTATTTCTTCACAGTAATATAAGAATCTTATTTCCTTGAGACCTACATGCTTCTTCTTCAAACCCATTTGAGCCTGCCCAGAGGAAGTCGAAGAGTAGTGCCATTTCGTTGCTGTTGAACTTCTTCGACATCTTCCCGGGTCGGAAACAAAGCCATGGAGATTCGAATCCAGATTCAATCTCATCTTTTGTGGCTCTCTCATCAAGTTTTGTCTCAATTCTAAACTAAGGTATGTTCATGATGTTTTTTCTCAAATGATTTTTTTGAATAAAGTTTTCAATTTTTAGATTTGAATATAGATTTAACCCATTTACACTGTATTTTGGATGTTTTTAGTGTAGATTTATGCTTTAATTTCAAGAAATTTTGGAAAGAAAAAAAGTTATGTTGATGTTGTTAGAAATTGATGAAATTTGAAAATGGGTTGTAAATTAAAGCTCTAATAATTGATTTTATTGTGTTTATGTGATACTAAATACTATATTTGGAATATATAAGTGTGGGTTAATGATTTTTGAGGTTTAATTTCGCCATTTTAACTCATTTCTTCCTATTTTTATACAAAAATTGTTATAGTGGTGCTACTTTCGTAACTTTGTCCAGTCAATGCTATTTCTGCCAAAATGTGGTGGCACTGGTGCTATTTTTGTAAATTTTCTGGTTTTTGGATTTTTAATTACCAAATTTAAAGTCAATGATAAATAATGTTAAATATATAGAAATTTAAGGTTTGAAAGATGTCATGTTTCGGATCTGGGTGTTAAAACGTGTTCACAACAAAATAGTGCTTGCATTTAGCAATGCAGTTGGACTGATTCTTCTGACATTAATTGGACTCTCCTTCTAAAATATAATTTTTTAAGACGGAGATACAAATGTCCATTGAAAATGAAGACTTTGAACTCATCACAAAGGGCTGTTGTGAATTGACTACTGGCTTGATGTTTATGAATGGTAAACCTAAAGCTCGTTGATAAAGTGCAACAATCATCTCCTACAATATTCTCAATTTTTGGTTACTGAATTTTTTAGTGAATAAAATGAGAATTTTGTTATTAAATTTCAAGAAATTAGAACCGTAAGTGCATGTAGTTTGTGATAGAGGAGTTTTGTGCTTCCCTTAATTTTTGTAATTTTGGGAGGGTGGGAAAAGTTGAATTGGGACCTTAATTTTCAATTTTGAAACATATTTGATGGAGAAGAGTAAGATTGGAAAAAGTAGGATAGATTTACTGATCGGAGTAAAGCGAAGATTTTGCTTTGTCACAGCGATGCAAATAGCACATTAACTATATTATATTTGTTTCCAGATTACATCAAACGAGTTTGAATTTTTATTTTGAAAAGTTTCTATTATACTGGTCATCATTTACCATAAAAATAAAGGAGAAAAGTTTGTAATCTGCATGTATCTTAAATTAAGAACTTTGATGAGTTTGTCATGAAGAATTTCATGTCATTACCATTACGTCCTCATTTTTGGCGAATCATCAATAAGGATAATTCATAAGGGTATGTAGAGAGTGATTCGGTATTATTAAATATTGTGCATACACGTTAATAACATACAATTGAGTCTCGAGCAACTAGTAATATTAGGATACAAAAGTATAAATTATTCAATGTGTAGCTTTCCGTAAAACCTATAAGTATTATACCGTTCTCCTTGTGCATATGCGTGCCAAGGGTAAGGATTAGTCATCAAAAGAAAGTACTAACAGAGTAGTCGGCTAAAAGTTGACTGTTTGCAGATGTAGAAACCATTGAAATTCTCTAAAGCAGATTATGTGGTAGAGGGAAATAGGGATAGGGCCACATAAGCATATAAGCACAAGGGGCTTTGTCTTTCAAACCAACCAAAATTTATAAACAATCAACTAACTACATAGATATTCTAAACATTAATCCCCACAAATTTTTGATACCTACCTACATCATTAAAAATCAAAGAAGATAGTGTATGGTTAAGCAGTAATTAAGTAAAAAATTTACCTGTTGGCACAACTTGAAGAATTTAACCAGATTAAGTTCAGTAAGATATTTATCATGGGAGTTTATGTAGATTCACATTTGTCAAAAAGTTGTTCTTAGAGATTGATCAGCACACGATTGAAGATTTTAATTTTTTGTTTGCTTCTTCGTCGAATAAACTAGGAAGGCTCATATTGCTAAAGATGTTAAGGTTGTATTAATAGCCTTCATACAAGTAGAGTAATGACTGATTGTGAATGTTAGTTATTTAACCCTTTATTGATATTAGGGTAAATTGCAGCTAGTGTCCACAACCTTTGATTTTATTTGCACTTGTATCCCCAGTATTTAATTCTTGGCATCCATCACCCCAACCTTTCATATGATTGGCAGCCAATGCCCTCATGTTCTTATATAATTAGCAGCCAATGTCCTCATGTGAGGGCATTGGCTGCTAATTATATGAAAGGTTGGGGTGTTGGATGCCAAAATTTAATACTGAGGATATAAGTGCAAATGAAATCAAAGATTGGGGACACTAACTGCAATTTACCCTTGATATTAACTAAAAGAAAATGGCCTTTTCACCTATTGGCATTTGGCCTATGTTTCTTTCAATTTGCCTAATACAATAGTTATAAAATGATTAGTGAGTGTAGAAATTGATTTCTGGGCATAAAAAGCTGGTGCTTTTTTTGTGGTTTTGATTTTTTAATCTCTATAAAATTATTGGATCCCAGAAAAATAAGAATCTGATTAATTTTTGCTTTGTATTTGATTAGAATTATAATTGCTGAAAGTTAGGACCGACCATTTTGAAGATTGAATTTAATTTCATATGTAGGCATTCTAAAAATCATTTTTCTGTGATGCGATAATTTATTGATTACTACCAGATCATAGTTATGTGTATGTTTCACTGAATCAGACTACGTCTTTTTTATTAGCTGAATGTTAAGCCTACTTCTTGCTGAAGATTGAATATTACATTTAATTCTATGATTTTATTTGCTAATTTTCATATTTGGTAGTCAGCAAATTATTTGTCGAAGTTTAAGATTACCCTTTTGTAAATATAAAATTTTAATGCATACTTCAAGCTTTTTTTCCACTTAAATTTGGTTATTTTTTATGTGATCTGTCATTTACATTAAAGCATGAATTTATTAATAGAGTAGAAGCAATAAGAATTTATAAATCACTGAAAAATGACAATCATCTATTAGTTCTTTGTTTATACTATTTTATAATGTCGATTTGTTGAATCATAATCAAGTATATGATTTTTTTTTTTTAGTTTGAACTCAATTGTATGTTTTTGTTTGCTGAAAGATTTTTATATTTAGTAAACAAGTTCCAAATATTTGCTAAGTTGTAGAACTACCTTTTTGTAGATATGAAACTTATTATTCAATTATCATATTTTGCTGCTAAAATGTTTCCTTTTTAGTTGATAGGATGATATATTAGCTGAGTTTAGAGGCTAGACTTTTGGAAAGGCAGGCATGCAGCATACTATCCAAGACACGTTAAGTTAATTACTTAGCCAAAAAAAAGTTAGCTAATTTTATATAAGATAAGTCCCACGTTAACAGTGCAACAAGTTGCCAAAGAATGATGATGGTCTTAAGGTTGTTTTTTGATCGCGTGTTGTTCACTGTTTTAGAATCAACTCCATTATGCTGATCGTGTTTGTTTTCCAGTTATAGACTTAATGAAGGTCTGCGGCAGCTGGAAGGTGACATTTAATGTTGGCAGCCAAAAAAAATATATTGAAGGGCAACATCTATGTTGGAAGACAGAGGTCTACATGGAAGAGAACCGTCGAATGTCCGGCCCAAGTGTGTATAACATGTGACCGTATCCAAATTTACCTGTGTGGCGAACTAGGGAGAAAGGCCGCCACTCCTCAAGATTAGTCAGGCGAAGTTTGGACACCTGAGTCATTAAAAAAAAAGAATAATGAAGAAGTTTAAGAGGAAAATAACTGAACCTTAGATTCCATTTAATTTTCTTATTACTCATTTTTTGGCACTTCTTGATGATCAAACAGAGGATTGGACAACCTTTTTTTTTTCACTTGCTCGAGTGGAATGAGAGCTTTACTTAATCTAATCTTCTGAAATTCAAATAAAGAAATGCATCCTGAAATTAGAAGATCTATTGGTATAATTTCTCTTATATGGATTTGTCAAGAGCACTATAAATAGTGAATCTTCAGCTGCCTCAGTAATGAAGAACAAGGTGGAAGCTCAAATAATTTGGATGAAGCTGCAGATTATGGTTAGTATTAGCTTTCACTAAGTTATGTGATAATTCAGATCGTGATTTCTGTAAATTTTTCTAATTGGTAAATAACTACCCACAAAACAAAGTTACTTGCCAGCATGGACATCTTATTGATGGGCAAAAGATATGATATGCTTTGTTAATAGTAGTTATAAGATGACTTGTGTATGTTATTGGTTTGCTTTAAGAATAGTGAGAAGTGATCTTGTCACATATGGTCTACAATAACTCCGAACTGCATTTTACATGGATTCTCCTAGTCGAAAGTTTTGAGATTTTGGAACACTCAACTTCAAGCTATTTGACAATACTGATCTATTGTCATTTCTTCTAGGTTTCTAAAGAATTTTTTTACAGTGTAGCTGTAGGATTTGATGATCTCTGTGTAACACTTCACGTCGGTGATGGTATAGTTGGCTAGGGGACTGTTTTAAATCATACAATTGTCTTTTGAAATGACACACATGATTAGGTTTTAATTTATCTTCAAAATCTTGAGGTTGATACATGAAATTTTTTTTCTTCAAGTTCGCCATGTAAAAAAGCAGTTTTCACATTAAGTTGTTCAAGTTCCCAGTCAAAATAAGCAACTAACACAAGCATGACTCTAATTGTAGTATACTTAACAACCGGCAAGAAATTTTCATTATACTATACCCCCTCCTTTTGTGTGAAATTATTAGCTACTAACTTAGCTTTAAACTTTAAATGATCATTCTTAGTGGTACCATATTTGACCTTAAAAATCCACTTACAACCTATTAAAGATTTGTTTTTAGGCCTAGGACCTAAATCTTGAGTTTGATTTTTATCTAGAGAACTCATATCATCTTTCATTGCCTCTAACCACTTATTTGATTAATCACTTTTAAAAGTTTTCTTATACGATTTTGGCTCCCTATCGACTAATTCTTCAGAACTAGCATAAGAAAATGCCACATCCGACTCATACCCAAATCTTTGAGGCTCTCTATGAGGTCTTCTCACCCTATCTCTAGTCAATTGATAGTCTCTAAAAAAATCTTCCCTATTTAAATATTCCTCAACAACAGTCTCACATATATTATCTCTTTCGGGTTGCTGAAACTCTACCTCACTAGAGGTATTGAGGATATGTGTACTAACATTAATAGTCTCCTGTCTATTATCATCATCTTGTTGGTCTTCACCTAATTTTTCTAAATCAGGTCATAAACAAGGCATTTCAGATTCATTGATTATAACATATCTACTCACTATGACTTTTCTTCTTACTTTTCTTCCATTCTGGCTTCTATCACAATATGTATACCTTTTCACACCATTGGGATAACTTAAGAAAACATATTTCCTAGCTTTAGGTTCAAGCTTTCCCTTACTTTGATGAGAAAAAGCAGCATAGCCAAAAGTACGAAGCATAGAATAGTCATCACATTTACCATATCATTTTTCATGAGGGGTATTAACATTCAAAGCAGTAGACGGAGTAATATTAATTAATTAAATAACAAGCAGTAATCACAGCTTCACCCCAAAACGATTTAGGGACATTAGAGCTAATCATCATGCATTTAACTTTATCAAGTAGCATTTTATTCATCATTTCAGTTACCCCATTCTGCTGAGGAGTGTGAGGAAAATTTTTATGTCTTGTTATTCCAATTTTAACACACATTTTATCAAATTCAGCATTGCAAAATTGTAATACATTATCAGTTCGAATAAATTTTATCTTTTTACCAGTTATATTTTCAATCTGTTTTTTCCAATTATTAAAACTATCAAACGTACCCGATTTTTCTTTTAAAAGATAAACTCATATTCTCTTAGAATAGTCTTCAATAATAGATTGAAAAATATATTTTCCACCCAGAGTATGATTACTGGTAGGATCCCATAAATCAGAATGCACAGTCAAAGATTCTATTTGTTTTATGAACACCCGAAGAGAAAGGTAGTTTATGTTGTTTACCAAGCACACAATGGTCACAGAAAGGCATATCAGACACACAATCTTTCCCAAAAACACATTTTTCATTAATGAGATTAAGCCCTTTATTGCTCACATGAGCTAATCTACCAAGCCACTTGTGTGTGTCATCTGTGTTAGCAGAAGAAACTAAAAATTTTGAATTTTGAATTAATTCTCATTCAGTGACATAAATATAATTCCTTTTCATACATTTACAAACTACAAGAGCACATTTGGTCATTTTGAACATCTTGTTTTCAATTTTTCTAATTAGACCCATTTTTTCTAATTCACTCACTGCAATCAAATTCATAGTTATTTCAGGAATATATCTGACTCCCTTTAAAGTGATAAACACATCCATTATTAAATTTAAAAGAAATATCACCAATCCCAACAATTTTGCACGTTAGATTGTTACATATAATAATATGACTTAAATCACTTTCATTTAAAGTTTCAAACCACTCTCTCTATGTGATGAAACATGAATATATGCACCATACTCAAGTATCTGTTCATGCATATGAGATTTCATAGATAAAATTTAATTCAACAGAGTCGTCAACAAAGTTTGTTAAAACTTAAACCCCACTGAGTTTCAAATTAGAATTAGAAGACACCAAATTTACTTCATCTCTCTCACTTTTCTTCGGTTTGTTTTTCTCTTTATAACACTCTTTTATAAAGTGACATGTCTTACCACTGCCATAATATTTTCTTACTTTTGACCTAAACTTTGATCTAGATTTGCCTTACTCTTGTTTTTACCACTCTCACTACTATTTTGATTCTCATGATTCTCACCCTGGTGAGATCTACCCTTACCATATGGATTTCTCCACCTTTTTTTTCCTATTCTTTCAACTTTTAATTCTAACTCTTTACTTCTCAATGAATCAACTACAATTTCAGCGACAAGTTCAAGTGTCAACGTGTCTCTACCATACTTAATGGCACTTTTAACTCCCTATAGGTTTCATGTATAGAACTTGACAAAATAATTGCTTTATATTCATGAAGCACAATTTCACTACAATTAACAATATCTTGAACCAATTTGTTAAAAACATCTAAATTTTCATCCAGATCTTTAGAAAAGTTAATTTTAAAACTAAAGAATCGTTCAAGCAAAAAAAGTTTATTATGAGTAGATTTTAACAAATACAACTCTTCTAACTTTAATCAAAGTTTTTGTGTGGAATCAAGTTTACCAACTTTTCTCAAGACAACATAATTATTTAAGTGTAAACTAGCTCGTCAAATTCATATTTATGTTCATCAGTAATAGTTATAGCAAAAGAATCATCTATAACTTTAGAAACTTTTTGTTGAACCAAAATTCCCTTAACCAGATTGAAAAATATCATTTTCTGTTAAACATACTCAAATCAAAACTATGAGTAGTCATTTTTAACAAATCAAACAAATTCACACAGAAAAATAAGTAACCAACGCAAAAAATAATAATCTTGTCCTATATTCTACAAGATTATGTAAGAATAAGGTTCTTAGGTGAAGTGAAAATATAGAACAGGCAAATCTGGATATTTGTTAACTATTAATTTAAGCAACACGAATTAAAATAATATAATTATGGAAAATTTTCATATATAAGCCAATAAAAGAAAATAATTATAAAAGTACTGCATCAATTTTATCATTCCAAAATTACTGTCATCGTATAATTTTGGCTATTTTAAGTAATTTAAACGAAATAAAATGAAAATATCCATGATCCAATTGATTTAAATTGCTAAAAAAATTGCAAAATTTTTTTTTAAAAATCCAGAGAATTCGCACACATTGCAATCGAAAACAAGGAATTCGATGTGATGTCGCAAATTCACGATCTTCTGTGTCGTGTTCTTCATTGATAATAGACTTTGCTCTAAATTTACATTACAAAACAAAAAATTGGGGTTCGATTTACTAATTGAAATTGAAGAACAAATTTACAATGGCTGGAGGTAGAAGAAAGATAAACAGCCCAAGACTCAGCATTATATTGAAAGTACTTCGCAAATCGGAGTTTTTTTTTTCATAAAATTAGTTGATTTGAGTGAATTAGAGTTGTGTTTGATTATGAACTCCTAGTAGTATATTTTCATGACTCTGAATTTGTGAAGGGATGAGAGAGATATACAAGTAAAATTGATTATGTATGTACTTTAATTTTGGTTGTTAAGGATAACATTATATATATATATACTATAATATAAGTGTCTATCACCTGTTTACTATTCACCCTTCAACCAACGCGACATCGTTTTATTGATTTAGTATTCCTAATTTCATCCAAATCTCACCATTTTGTCCTAATCTTTTGACACTTTTTTATATTAAATTAATATATTTGGCCGCAATTTTTGGCTTCTTCATCTTTTCTTTTCTTTTATTTATTTTAATATACATATATTAGTGTCTTTTAGCTGCAATTATTGACTTCTTATATATTATAGGAAATATATATTCATTTTTTCCTTAATAAGTCATCAAATTTGGTGCTTTTTTATCCCCAGTTGCTATGGGGAACAAAGGACGAAATACAATCGATTCCTAAAGGTTTTGGTAAATTTCATTTTCTCTAAACTGCAGTTTTTGTTGTCCAACTTAAATATTTGCTGCAGCTTATACATTAAGTGTTTTTACATAATTCCAGTTGGAGACGATATTCCTATGGGTTACCTAACCATTAGCTTTGGTTTCACATAATTTTATGTTATATAACTCAAGTTATGGATAATTTTGTAAATTGCGATAGCATGAATCTGAGAAATTGCCTTGGATATTTCGGTGAGCATTTTAGTGTGTCAAAACATGCCGTCGGATTATCAAATTTTTATATGTGGTAGCTACATGGGCATTCTACGTTCCGTGAAAATTTCATATTGTTCGGCGATCGTTTTCTATGTCAAATAAATTTTTTTTGCTCCATGACTGGGTGAATTGTTTCTCCAAACTGCACTTTCTGTTGACCAACTCAAAAATATACTGCACCTTATATATTAAGTATTTTTACATAATTCCAGTTGGAGACGATAGATCTATGGGTTACCTAACCATTGGCTTTGGTTTCACATAATTTCATGGTATATAACTCAAGTTATGGACAATTTTGTAAACTACGACCACATGAATCCGAGAAACTGTCTAGGGTGTTTCGGTGAGCATTTTAGTAAGCCGAAACATGCCGTCGGACTATTAAATTTTGATATGTGGTAGCTAAATGAGTATTCTATGTTCTCTGAAAATTTCATATTTTTCGGTTATCGTTTTCTATGTCAAACAAATTTTTGTTACTCCATGACCGGGTGAAGAAATTTTAGTAACACTACCCTTATTTTGAAAATTTTATTCACCTGGTCATGGAGTAACAAAAAATTCTTTGACATAGAAAACGATCACCGAACAATACGAAATTTTCAGGGGACATAGAATACTCAGGTAGCTACCACATATCAAAAATTGGTAGTCCGACGGCATGTTTAGGCATACTAAAATACTCACCGCGAAACCTCCTAGGCTGTTTTTCAGGTTTATGCCGTCGGCGTTCCGGAATCGCTATTATAAACCAATCAAAAAACTTTAAGTAGTGTAAATATCTTCTTAAACTTTTGTGGACCTTGGTTTTGTGGTAGTTTTAGTGGATTCCCATGTTTTGGTTACACATTAATGATGTGAACTTGAAAGGTTTTGCTAAACTTCATGTTTTTTCTAAGATGCAGTTTCTGTTGTCCAACTCAAAAATTTACTGCACCTTATATATTAAGTATTTTTACATAATTCTAGTTGGAGACGATAGCCCTATGGGTTACCTAACCATTGGCTTTGGTTTTACATAATTGTATATTATATAACTCAATTTATAGATAATTTTGTAAACTGTGACAGCATGAATCCGAAAAACTAACTAGGATGTTTCAGTTAGCATTTTAGTAAGCCGAAACATGCCGTCGGACTATCAAATTTTGATATGTGTTAGCTACATGAGTATTCTATGTTCCCTGAAAATTTCATATTTTTTGGTGATCGTTTTCTATGTCAAATGAATTTTTGTTAATTCATGACTAAGTGAAGTTTTGAATTTTTTTTTTTCCTTTTTCCCCACTTTGCCTCATAACTCGGTAAAGTTAGTATTAAAAAAAATAAAAAATAAAAAAAATATTTTCCCAAATGAGTTTTTCGAGTTACTCGAGAAAGTAAATAAAAAAAAAAATTGTTTTTACTTTTTCGAGTTACTCGAGAAGGAAAAAAAAAAGGCTTTCTCGAGTAACTCGAGAAAGCAACAAAATAATAATAATAATTTTTTTTTTTCTTTTTTTCACTTTGCCGAGGCAAAGTGTTTGAATATTTTTTTTTTTTTTTTTTTAGTAATTTGCACTTTTAGTCGACAGTCTTTTTATTTATAACAAATTTACTTCTAACCTTTTTTTTAATATTGGCCATCCCCAACCTTTGAATTTTGTTGCAAATTTTATTTTGTCCTCCTTTTTAAATAAAAAAAAAAAAAACTAATAACAACAAAATATAATAAAAATGTAAATGAAGTTCTACAACTTTTAAAAAGTAGCCCAATTTGATTTTGATATTTTTTCATTTTTTTAATTTGCACTTTTGGTCCAAACCTTTCAAATTTATAACTAATCTACCCCAACTTTTTTTTTGGGCATTGGCCATCCAACTATCACCCTTTTGTCCTACATATTTGCATTAAATTTTTATAAAATCAGCTTTTGTTGACTTTGCTATTTTTTTTTTTTTAAGATTTGGCTTTGGTTTTGTCGAGTAACTCTAAAAAAAATATAATAAAGAAAAAAATACAAAAATTTGTCAGATAACTCGACCTTTTTTTTTTTAATTTCGATTTTAATTAAGTTTACCTTTTGAATTGTAAGGTAAATTTTTTATATTTTTCAATTTTTTTTTTTACATATTATTCTAAATAAATGCAGCATATGTTTAAGAATCAAAATTTTTTTTTTGAGTAGCTCGACAATCTATCATAACAAAAAAATTTAAAAAAATAATAATTTTTGTCGAGTAACTCGACAAATTTTTTTTTGAGTAGCTTGCCGATTTGTCATAACCAAAAAAAAATTTATTAAAAAAATAATTTTGTCGAGTTGCTCGACATCAATTTTTGAGACTTTTTTTTTTTATATTAGATTAATCCATTAAACCGCAATGTTTGACTTCTATATATATATATATATATATATACTAGTGATTAGAAATAGAAAAAATAAATATGGAAATTGAAATGTAGGGATGTAGAAGATAAGAAGAATAAGATTATAAATCTAAAAATTATATAAATTACACAATATAATTTTTTCGGAAAATGAAAGTATGAATGTAAGATTGTAAGTTGAGACTTGAGAGATTTGTGAGGAGAATATAGTTAATTTATGGGATATATATAGGGGGAAAAAAAAAATTGCCGTTTGAAAAAAAAAAAAAAAAAAAAAAAAAAAAAAA
Organism: Forsythia viridissima; assembly: GCA_030279155.1. NCBI lineage: Eukaryota > Viridiplantae > Streptophyta > Magnoliopsida > Lamiales > Oleaceae > Forsythia > Forsythia viridissima. Next base: position 26,196,233 of record CM059033.1, read on the forward strand.
AAAAACTTTGGGTACCAAATTGCAAACGGTCAGAAATATGACCGTTGCATGCAACGGTCATATTTCTGACCGTTGCAAATTGCAACGGTCAGTCCCCCAGCTTTTGCTGGGGACTAAATTGGACCGTGGACCACGGATCCGTGGTCCACGGTCCTGATTCGTGGACCAAGCCCACGAGCCGAGCTTGGCTCGGCCCGTGAAGAAAAACACGACCCGGTCCGAGACCGGGCCCTTCTTCCTACGGGCCCGGGCCGGCCCGGGTGTGTGAATTTGCGGACCGGGCCGCCGGGCCGACTGGCGGCCCGGTCCAATTGCCATCTATAGAGGTAGCCCTCATGGAATAAGAATTTTTCAACACAAGTTTTGCCATATGTAGAATATATCTCCAAATACATATAGCCAAAATCCAAACATATTTCTAGTCGAAATGGTAGCTGTACCTGTATTCAACAAAGAGTTTGTGAGCTGGTATTTCATCACCCTCAAGCTCAGAGAAACAGTTGAATCTGGGCTTCACAATGCACAAATTCCCACCAACACCAGAACAACTGAATTCCCTAAACTATCCCACCAAGAACACCTGCAGAAACAAGAAAATCAAGTATCGAAATCATTGCAAATCAAGGTCAAGGATGAAACCAGGGATGATTCATCCGAGTGGGTGATCAGCATCAAAGAAAAACTCGACCAAGCTCGCGATGAAGATGCAGCTACAGCTGGTTCGTGTGCAAAGCACTGCATCTATAGGGTAAAGCTCAACCACCTTATCTAAAAACTGTAAAGAAATGACAATGTTTATTTATTTAAATTTAGTGTTGACCAGGTACCCAAGTGCCTCATGGAAGGCGATGATAAGGCCTTCATTCCACAGATTGTCTCCTTGGGGCCTTATCACCACGGCAAGAGGAGTCTACGCAAAATGGACCGCCATAAATGGCGCGCCCTTTACCACATTCTTAATCGTAAGAAACAAGACATAAAACTATATCTTGATGCAGTAAAGGAACTAGAGGAAAAGGCGCGTGCTTGTTATGAAGGATCTATACCATTTAGCAGCAACAAGTTTGTAGAAATGATGGTGCTCGATGGCTGCTTCATTCTTGAGCTCTTTCGTGGCTTTTCTGAGGATTTTAAGAAACTTGGTTACTCTAGAAATGATCCAATATTTGCTATGCGCAGTTCAATGTACTCAATTCAGCGTGATATGATCATGCTCGAAAATCAGATCCCTCTGGTCATACTTGATCGGTTATTTGGCCTTCAGATTGGAAATCCGGATCAGAAAGGGAAGGTGACTAAGCTGGCACTGAAGTTTTTCAATTCATTAATGCCAACGGACAAGACTATGGGAAACTCGAGCACCTTTGATCCATTTACGGATCAAGGTGGGCTACATTGCCTGGAAGTTTTCAGGCGGAGCCTTCTGGCTTTGCGTGAAGGGTCAAAACCGGTGCCTAGAATTATTACCAAGATAAGGTCACACACTAGTCGAGTGGCAGATAAACGAAAACTGCAACTGATTCATTGTGTCACAGAGCTAAAAGATGCAGGGATCAAATTCGAGAAAAGAAAAACAGATCAATTCTGGGATATAAAGTACGAGAATGGGATTCTCTATATTCCTCGTCTCTTTATCCACGATGGTACTAAATCACTCTTCCTTAATCTTATAGCATTCGAGCAATGCCATTTGGATTGCAAAACTGACATAACATCATACATAATTTTCATGGATAACTTGATCAATTCAGCTGAGGATGTGAGTTATTTGCACTACCGCGGGATAATAGAGCATTGGCTTGGGAGTGATGCAGAAGTTGCAGAATTGTTCAATCGCCTTTGTCAAGAAGTTGTTTTCAACATTAACAATAGTTATCTTTCGGAGTTGTCAGGACAAGTTAACTATTACTATCGTCACAGATGGAATACTTGGAGGGCCAGTTTGAAACACAAATATTTCAATAGTCCATGGTCCATTATTTCATTCTTTGCTGCTGTGGTGTTGTTGCTGCTCACCTTGGCGCAAACAATTTACAGCGTCTATGGTTATTACAGACCAAGTTCTTGAGTTTGTTTTTTTTTTCTTGGAGGTGCTGGGCGTATGTAGTGTGAACTTAGCACGAGGGATGAAACTTCCATGACTGGATAAACAATGTGTAACACACTTGAGAATTGAGATGGGCCAATTAATTATTTCCTGTTTCCAGCAGGTACACCGGCCCCCAACCCCACCGTTTTTATTTCTTGATATGCAATTTTTCTAATTTTTTTCACATGGGGATCAAATAGATGCATTAAATAGCATTACTCCTTTTTTCAAGTTTTTAAAATTTGTATGTGTTGATCACTAAGATTGAAGCCAATAAAATCCTCACCCATGACCCACCTCTTTACTTAGAAGAATAAATCAATTCTCTATATAATTACTGTTTAAGGATTGAGAATTCAAATAACAAGAATTTTGTTAAGATTTATAATTGTTTTATTTTTTTTCCCATTGATTTAATTTGGACTATTTATAGTTGTTACAGACCTTTCGACTTTTTTGATCTTTTTACTTTTTATACCATGTGTAGCTTTCCTATTGTGGATTTCAGAATTCTAGAAGATTTTGTGACGCGTGGCAGGGGGCCATTGGTCCAGCTATCTTATTCACTAGATTTGGTGGTTATTATTCTCACATGGTCTTTTTGTCATTGATTGTGCCATGTGGAGATTTACCATGTGGTCCTCTGAATATTCTGTTATTTACGGTTAGCTGACAATGTGAGGGATATCTTTAGAACCTTCGACGAGTTAAGTTGAGTCTAAGGTGAACCCAATAGTGCTATCTAACTAGAGATATTTTCAACAGTCTTTCGTCAAGCGAGCTTTTTTATATATGACGAGGGGATAGACAAAGGCTTTGGAGGTTGGGTTGGGGAGGTGAGTTCGGAAAAGCTTGTGAGTCCTACCTATCGCGAGAACAACGAGGCATAACAATATGTAAAAGCATCTGAAATGTCGATGCCTTCACCTTTTGAAGCCCTGCTCTCTTTAACAAATTAAGTTTTTAGGAAAGAGAATTCAGAGCATATATATATATACTAGTCTTAGTCACGTGCGTTGCACGTAAGTGAAAAATATAGGAAAAAATTTTAAGTTTTAAATATAGTTAAAATGACAAAAAAAAATATATGAACAAATTTGAAAAATGTAAAAAATTTAAAGACGATTGTGTACAATTTGCTTATAAGATAAAATAAAATAAAATAGTAAAAAAGTAAATGAAAATCTATTTGCTAATAAACTCTAAAAAAAAACACACCAAAAAAATATATTTATATTCCGCAAATAATAAATCTTTAAGTTATAAGATGAATATTTCGGGTTACATTTGCAATAAATATATATATTTTAAGTATACTTAAAATATATATATATTAAGTATACTTATTTAATTTGTAATGATATTTTATTTACTCACATTTCGTAAATATGTGGAGTGTCTTCTAGTTGGACTGCCTTTAGATACTATTGTAAATGATAAAATTAATATTTATAGGCGTAAACTTGTGTTAAATTTTTTTCACAATAATTTCTTTTTTTTCCCAATTCGAAGTGAACAAAGTTAGATTTAAATATTTTTATTTATTTGTTTAATAAATTAATAGTGTATTATTATTTGGAATTAGTTGAACTCCAAAAAAAATAACACAAAATGTATGTTTATATTATTATTGTTTTTTAAAAAATAAAATAAAAATAAAAATAAGGTAACAAATTCTCGAGAATCTCGGCAACCAAAAACTGGTTGCCGAGAAAATATATCTAATATGACTCCATTAATTAAAGGTAGAAAAAGAAAAATCAACAACCCCATCCCCCACTTAATTCACTCCATTAATGAACGTAGATATTGATATTAAAATTTCCTCTTCCATAAGTCTTAATAATGTATTAATTATAGTTATGAAGTGCAAATCCAAGTTTGGTGAAAACTAAAGACAATGGGTCCAGCAGTAATCTTCAGTTACCCTTTTTAATCAGAGGAACAAAACAAAAAAAATTTGCATATGCAAGTAATGTTAATTTTGTGTGTTATATATAGAGAGAGAGTAATTGTAGTTCTGACTTTCAGGTGAACACCAGATTAGAGGGAAAAAAAAAATTTAGATGAACAGTGCATCGCCGAGCAACTCGGCGATGAACAGTGCATCGCCGAGTTGCACACCACCATCTTGTCCACATATTCCCTTGGGAGTTGCACACCACCATCTTGTCCACATGCACAATATCCACTCAATCGCAAGTTCCCCTTTACAGGTTCAACAGCTAAGGCTCTTCTGAACCAGTCTGCTGTCTGCCCGAGAGCCTGCATTAAGTGGCCTCAATATGTGAGTGAATTTTCAAGAGACGCCCTTGAGTGGAACAGAATTCCATCCTTGGCATCAAACAAGCCATCGCCGAAGAGTCAAATATACAAGCATTCAAATGAAATCACGGCATAGGGAAAAAAAACATTTTCCCAGGTATCAATAATCTGCAAGTTTAGCACCAAATTCTTTGGGGAAGTGTTGGTATAACATCTCTTTAACTGCTTTTGTGTGCATTTCTCATCCTACTCTTTCTATTAAGGTGATTATTTCCAGTGCCATACAACTAAATGAAAATTAAGTGCGAGTGTAACCTTGCGGAGGCGATGCTTTTTGTCCTCCTCGGCTATATCATCCAACGTACAATTATACCAGCAATCGCCATAAACTGGAGGATACCCGTGTGGATTACAAGAAGGGTGACCAGAAAAAGAAGCACTTGTTGGTTCCCCCCAGCTGACAAAGGTAAGACAAAACAGAAGGAAAAAGACAATCATGTTAACGACCAATTATGGTTGCCAAATTGCTCGGCAACCAACACCAAGCTGGTTGCCGAGTTGCTCGACAACCAAAAATGGTTGCTGAGATACTCATTACCAACGATTTTAAAACAATAGGGACCTTTTGTGCAATAATTCCTTTTAAAAAAAAAGGTAAAATACTATTCATCAATCTCGGCAATCAATTGTTGATTGCCGAGATGGCTCGGCAATCAATTGTTAAAACAATAGAGGACCTTTTGTGCAATTATTCCTTTAAAAAAAAAGGTAAAATACTGTTCATCAATCTCGGCAATCAATTGTTGATTGCCGAGCCATCTCGGCAATCAATTGATTGCCGATTGCTCGGCAATCACTTTTTAATTTCTAATCTCTCTTCATCTACATAACATTTTAGCTAACTGATAAATGTGAAATATGTACCAAACAAGAAGATGTTAAGGTTGTTGGAGATGATTTAGCTTCAATGAGGAACCAAACAACATATTCAACATTCCAAACATATTTATCACTGCAGACAATCTTTAATAGCTTATGAATGAGATGCCTGACACTGGACATATGCACTATAGCTTGCAAATCGCAAGGCACAACAGGAACAACTATCATAATTCAAAAATGAAAGTCTACCAAGTACGTCCTGCCAATCCCAAAAACTACAAGAAGTCAATTTTAGAAGTGAAAATAATGAATGTAAATATGAACATCTCAAACATTATGCATGAAAAAAGTTCAGATCCCTGGATACTTGTAATTTTATCACTGCAACATAAAAACCATGCATTCTATGATAACCAAACAGTATGACAAGAAACACAAATTTTGAGAGAGATATACCACCACTAAGCTTCATTTCATGTCCAACAGAAGTATTCAAAATGAAGTTGCATTTTACATATCCAGCAATGCTGCCAGTAGAGATCTCAATGAAGTTTAGTGTGACATGACAATGAGCATTAGAAATGTATTAGAAATCTTAATGCATAAAACATATGGATTTATCTTAATTTGAACATATGCCTCAAATTTGTTTTAATTAGTTAAAGAGTAAAAGGAAATGTACAACTCTGATTTCTGTTCTTTCACATTTCATTATTACATATAGCACCTCATACAATATAATTAAGTGTAAGATTTTGCTTATGGATATGTATCGAAAGCTTGCTTTGATTGAAGTAAAGTAAATGAAAGATGTGTAACTATAATGCAAGTTATTAGAAATGCATCTAATACAATATATCTGAGAATCATTATACTTATAGACCATAGAAGTGAGGAGTTCTATTCACTGGTTTAAGATGTAAACAATTTATGGTGCATGTTTATGACACAATAGGGACTTTTGTGCAATTATTACTTATTTTAAAAAAAAAAAAAAAAAGGATTTACATGGCAATCAATTAATTGCCCATGGCTGGGCAATCAATTGGCAAATTGATTGCCGAGATGGCTCGGCAACTGTTAAATTTTTCTTTTTTTTTTCTTTTTTTAAATGTGTCAAAGAAAAAAGACTTCAAAAAAATTGGTGAACAGTAAAATAAAGATGAGTTGCTCGGCAATGAACAATTCATTGCCGATAATTTTAGTGTTCACGCTTTTTTTTTTTTTTAATGTGGCAACATTATAAAAAATAAAAACATTCAATTTGCTTAAGATAAAATCAAAAAGATTAATAAAAAAATTGAATGAAAAGGTGTAAAAAAAATAAAAACACTCAATTTGCCACCAAGATTTTACAGTGCGTAGATTTATACATTACCTGAAATTCTTCAATGGCATTTTTTTAACAATAAACATCCCAACTTTCTTTCAATTTTTTGGGCTATTTTTTATATACTATTTGCATTACCAAATCCCAACAATTTACAACCATGTTAACAACCAATGATGGTTGCCAAATTGATCGGCAACCAAGACCAAGCTGGTTGAAATTGTATATTTTTGTCACATGCAATAAGAAATCTGATTGAATGTTGCGGGGGACAATCTAAGAGAACAAGCCTAAAGTGAGATTTATGGCATATTTGGCTTATCATTTCATGAAACCATTAGTATCTTATGATAAATTTTGAAAGTCAGGTACATTTACAAAGATTAAGCTGGCTGAAAGAAAAGAGGTTCGAAAAAAGACAATTTTCACAACATGCTGTTTTGGACAAACAAAGGCTACTCAACCAAGTAGATAAGAGAAGTTATAGGCTCAAAATTCATTGCTGTTATTTCCCTAGTAAACAAAACTGTATGAGAAAAGACAATACCTTCAAACCTCCTGAAGACAACGATAAATTCAGCAGTAATTAATGTAATGAAGGAATGAAAGAATCCAGTTAGTACCACTCAAAATAATAAGTCTGATTGCAAATATTCAAAATTAAAAATGTTATAGAAACAAATTTTTTTCTTCACCCTTTGAGAAATTGCATGAGAATGGATGAAGACCACTTTCAGTATCTCTTGCAATTTTCTGGCTTGGGTATTCAGATTTTCCTCCTAACAATATATATATATATATATATATTACTCGGCAACCAAGTTTGGTTGCCGAGCAATCTCGGCAACCATGGTTGCTGAGAATTGGTAAATATTTTTTTTTTCTCTTATTAAAAGCAATAGATAAATTGTAGCCAAATGAAGTATTCCCTACGTGAATGCGCACTCATTTTGTAATGAATCTCTAACTGTTGTAATAATACTTACAGTGTCTAAAAATTTTAACTGTAGGATCCAATCTTTCAAAAATCAGCTCTACTCTAAATTCTAGAATTCTAATTCTCTGCTCCAAAGCTTGAAAAGTAATAGAGAATAAAACAAATTAAAATTAAAATTTTAATTTTAATTTTGGATAAAGTAAAAAATTGCAGCTGGCTTCATTGTCAAAACGATGTCGTGTTGGACGAAAAAAGCTATAGTAAAAAAATTAAGGCTCTTATATTATTGTATATATATATATATATATATATATATATATATATATATATATATATATATATATATATATATATTAGTGTCTTTCATATGCAATTATTGACTTTTCTTTTTATATATATATATATATAAAATATAATTTGGGTGTGTGCTCGACAAACACACACCCATATAAATCAAAATGGGCTTTTACATTTCTTAAATTTTTTTATTTAAATACTTTGGGTGTGTGTTTGTCGAGCAACTCGACAAACACACACCCATATCAATCAAAATGGGCTTTTAGCCCATTTTGACTTTACTTTTTTTTTTTTTTTATTTCGATTTTAATTCAGTTTATTTTTGAATTGTATGGTAAATTTTTTATATTTTTTTTTACAGATTATTCTAAATAAATGCTGCATAAGTTTAAGATTCAATTTTTTTTTGAACAAAAAAATAAGAGTAAATTAGGAAATAACTGTTCACGTCATCGACAACATTACTTTTGAAATTATTTTTTTTATATAGTTTTGTCGAGTGGTTAGACGTGGGCTTTTGTTTTTTTTTTCCGAGTATATATAATATTAGAGTCTTAATTTTTCACTTTAGTTTTTCCGTCCAATACGACACCGTTTTGACATTGTAGCAGCAATTTTTGAATTGGCCTTTTTTTTAGATTTGGCTTTTGTTTTATTGAACAATTCGACAAAATCAAAGCCAAGATTTTTTTTTTAATCTTAGAAAGTCCAGTCACCATTTTTGACTTATATATATATATATATATTTGGCTTTGGTTTATTAGTCGAGTAATTCGACAAAACCAAAGCCAACAATTTTTTTTTTTTTTGAAATCCAACAATTTTTTACTTTATTTTTTTTTTAAGATTTGGCTTTTGTTTTGTTGATTAACTCTTGAGTTTGGTCCAATTCATTTAGATTATATATATAATTTTTTTTTTTTTACTTTGTCCAATTTAAAACCTACCCAGTACCATTGCTTGTATGATCCAAATGTAGATTCTCAATTGAATATATTATACAAATATGTCATTATTATACAAAATTTATATCAAGTGTACGCATGAGAACATAATACTACATATTTTAAATAAATGGCAGTAAACAGTTTTATGAAAATTAATATTCATTTATTTGTCCCAAATTCTAAAATATATTTTTTTCGAGTAGCTCAACAATTTATCATGAAAAAAAAATTTTAAAAATAAATAAATTTTTTCGAGTAAGGTTTGTCGAGTAATTTGACAAATTTTTTTTTCGAGTAGCTTGTCGATTTGTCCTGATCAAAAAAAATTTATTAAAAAAATAATTTTGTCGAGTTGTTCGACATCAATTTTTGAGACTTTTTTATTTATTTATATTAGATTAATCATTTAAGCTGCAATGTTGGACTTTCAATAATTGCATGTAGAAGGCATTAATATATATATATATAATATAATATAATTTGGGTGTGTGTTTGTCGAGTTGCTCGACAAACACACACGCATATAAATCAAAATGGGCATTTATATTTCTTAATTTTTTTTTTTTTTAATACTTTGGGTGTGTGTTTGTCGAGCAAGTTGCTCGACAAACACACACCCATATCAATCAAAATGGGCTTTTAGCCCATTTTGACTTTACCCCTTTTTTTTTTTTTTTTTTTTTTTTTTTTTTTTTGAATTTCAATTTTAATTCAGTTTACTTTTTGAATTGTAAGGTAAATTTTTTATATTTTTCAAATTTTTTTTTTACATATTATTCTAAATAAATGCCGCATATGTTTAAGAATCAATTTTTTTTTAACAAAAAAATTAAGAGTAAATTAGAAAATAACTGTTCATGTCATCGACAACATTACTTTTGAAATTATTTTTTTTATATAGTTTTGTCGAGTGGTTAGACGTGGGCTTTTGTCTTCTTATTTTTTTGAGTATATATAATATTAGAGTCTTAAATTTTTTCACTTTAGTTTTTTCGTCCAATACGACATCGTTTTGACATTGTAGCCGCAATTTTTGAATTGACCTTTTTTTTTATATATATTTGGCTTTTGTTTTATCGAGTAATTCGACAAAATCAAAGCCAATATTTTTTTTTTAATTTTAGAAAGTCCAGTCGTCATTTTTGACTTTTTTTTTTTATATATATATTTGGCTTTGGTTTAGTCGAGTAACTCGACAAAACCAAAAACAACAATTTTTTTTTTTAAGATTTGGCTTTTGTTTTGTTTAGTAACTCTTGAGTTTGGTCCAATTCATTTAGATTATATATATATATATATATTTATCTTACTATAATATAAGTGTCTATCACATGTTTACTGTTCACCCTTCAACCAATACGACGTAGTTTTGGTGTTTTATTATTCTAATTTTGTCATAATCTCACACTTTTGTCCCACAAATTTTCATTAAATTATTAACAAATCAGCTTTTATTGACTTTTTTTTTTATTTTTGAATGTTTAGCCGTATTTTTTGACTTGTACTTCCTTTTTTTTTTCTTCTTTTTATATGACAAATCTCACCATTTTGTCCTATAAAATAAAATAAAAGATGAAGAAGTTAAATATTGCGGATGAAAGGATTAATCTAATATAAAAAAATTTTGTCAAAAATTGATGTCGAGTAACTCGATAAAACTTGAAAGGTTTTGCTAAAATTCATGTTTCTTTAAGGTGCAGTTTCTGTTGTCCAACTCAAAAATCTGTTGCACCTTATATATTAAGTATTTTTACATAATTCCAGTTGGAGACGATAGCCCTATTGGTTACCTAACAATTGGCTTTGGTTTCACATAATTTCATGTTATATAACTCAAGTTATGGACAATTTTGTAATCTGCGACCGCATGAATCCGAGAAACTGCCTAGGATGTTTCAGTGAGTATTTTAGTAAGCCGAAACATGCCGCCGGACTATCAAATTTTGATATGTGGTAGATAAATGAGTATTCTATGTTCTTTGAAAATTTCATATTTTTCGGTGATCGTTTTCTATGTCAAAGAAATTTTTGTTACTCCATGACCGAGTGAAGAAATTTTAGTAACACTGCCCCTATTTTGAAAATTTTCTTCACTCGGTCATGGAGTAACAAAAAATTCTTTGACATAGAAAACGATTACCGAATAATACGAAATTTTTCAGGGGACATATAATACTCAGGTAGCTACGACATATCAAAAATTGGTAGTCCGACGGCATGTTTAGGCATACTAGAATGCTTACCGAAACCTCCTACGCAGTTTTTCGGATTCATGTTGTCGACGTGCCGGAATCGCTATTATGAACCAATCAAAAAAGTTTAAGTAGTGTAAATATCTTCTTAAAATTTTGTGGACCTTGGTTTTGTGGTAGTTTTGGTGGATTCTCATGTTTTGGTTACACGTTAATGATGTGAACTTGAAAGGTTTTGCTAAACTTCATGTTTCTCTAAGGTGCAGTTTCTATTGTCCAACTCAAAAATCTGCTGCACCTTATATATTAAGTATTTTTACATAATTCCAGTTGCAGACGATAGCTCTATGGGTTACCTAACCATTGGCTTTGGTTTTACATAATTTCATGTTATATAACTCAAGTTATAGACAAATTTGTAAACTGCGACAGCATGAATCCGAGAAACTGATTGGGATGTTTCGGTTAGCATTTTAGTAAGCCGAAACATGCTGTCGGACTATCAAATTTTGATATGTGGTAGCTACATGAGTATTCTATGTTCCCTGAAAATTTCATATTGTTCGATGATCATTTTCTATGTCAAAGGAATTTTTGTTATTCCATTACCAAGTGAAGAAATTTTAGTAACACTGCCCTTATTTTGGCCATTTGATTTTATTTTTTTGTTAAAAAAAAATTAAGATTTTGTGGAGTTAACAAAAAAAAAAAAAAAAAATTCTTTGTCGAGTTACAATTAAAAAATAAAAAATAAAATCAAAACTTTGTCGAGTTAATCTTTTGATTAAATTTTTTTTTTTGATGACTTTAATGATTTTGTCGAGTTACTCGATAAAGTCTTGAGAATGAATTTTTTTTTAATGACTTTGTCGAGCAACTCGACAAATTTGCTCGACAAAGTCTTTTGAATTTTTTAATTTTTTTTAATGACTTTGTCAAGTTGCTTAAAAAAGTCTTTTGAATTTTTGAAATTTTTTTTAATGACTTTGTCGAGTTACTCGACAAAGTTTATAAATTTTTTTTTTTTTTTTTCACTTTGCCGAGTTACTCGACAAAGTGTTCGAATTTTTTTTTTTTTTTTTTTTTTTACTTTGTCGAGTTACTCGACAATTTTTTTGAAATTATTTTTTTTTTTCACTTTGCCGAGTTACTCGGCAAAGTGTTTGAAATTATTATTAATTTTTTTTCCCCACTTTGCCGAGTTACTCGGTAAAGTGTTTGAATTTTTTTTTCTTTTTTTCACTTCTTTTTTCGACATTTTAAATTTTTTTTTTTTACTTTAGCACTTTTTTTTTTTTTTTTTTTTTTTGTAATTTGCACTTTTGTTCCACAACCTTTTCATTTTATAACAAATTTACCCATAACCTTTTTTTTAGCATTGGCCATCCCCGACCTTTGAATTTTGTTGCAAATTTTATTTTGTCATTCTTTTTAAATAAACAAAAAAAAAAACTAATAACAACAAAATAAAATAAAAATGTAAATGAAGTCCTACAACTTTTAAAAAGTAGGCCAATTTGATTTTGACATTTTTTTATTTTTGTAATTTGCACTTTTGGTCCAAACCTTTCAAATTTGTAACGAATCTACCCCAACTTTTTTTTCTGGCATTGGCCATCCAACTATCACCCTTTTGTCCTACAAATTTGTATTAAATTTTTATAAAATCAGCTTTTGTTGACTTTGCTATTTTTTTTTTTTAAAGATTTGGCTTTAGTTTTGTCGAGTAACTCTAAAAAAAATACAAAAAATTGTCAGATAACTCGACTTTTTGTTAACTGGAGTTCGACCAAAAAAATAAAAAAAAAATAGAATATGAACAAATGAGAAATTATATTTATGTATTTTTTTTTAAATGTCGAGCATTTAATTTTTTTATTATTATTTTTTTATTTCGGTGTGTGTTTGTCGAGCCAACAATCAAAATGGGACCATTTTCATCTTTCTTAATTATTTTTTTATATATATATTTGGGTGCAAAATTGCCCAATTTGACTTTTTTAAATTATTAATTTTTTTTTATATTTTGGTGACCACCCATCAATGATTTTACCGTTTTAATTTTTTTTTTTTTTAATATTTGGGTTTGAGTTTGTCGTGCAACTCGACAAACTCAAACACTCAAACAATCAAACAAAACTCAAACCCCCCAACTCGACAAACTCAAACCCCACCCCCCAAACAATCAAACAAACCCAACAATCAAATAAAATGGGCTAAAAGCCCATTTAGACATTTTAAATTTTTTAAAAATATATATTTGGGTGTATATTTAACAAACCCACACCCCAACTAATTAAAATGCGCTTTTTAGCCCATTTTAACTTAACTTAAATTTTTTTGTTTTTTAGCTTTTTTTTGTGTGTGTGTTTGTCGATCGCATTTGGACCTTTATTTATTATTTTTTTGGTATATATATTTTTTTCAGAGTTTAGTAGCAAATATATTTTCATTTAATTTTTTACTATTTAATTTTATTTTTTCTTATAAGCAAATTGTAAACAGTTCTCTATCAATTTTTTACATTTTTCAAATTTGTTTAAATATTTTAATTTCATATATTTTTTTGTCATTTCAATTATATTTAAAACTTACAATTTTTTAATACATATTCCACGTACGTGCAACGGACGTACTCTACAAACAATTCTTTTTTTTAAAATAATATTAATGTCTTAGCAAAGTAAAGTAATTTTTGACTTTTTTTTGGTTGTTTGTCGATTTACTCAACAAAATACATTTTGACCATTTTTTTCACTTTTTTTTTTTTTTTTTTTGGTCGAGTTACTCAACAAAGAAATTTTGTTTTTCCTTTTTTGGGTTCTTGTCGAGTTACTCGACAAAGCCGAATTTTTTCATTTTTTTTTTGTTTTGTCGAGTAACTCGGCAATGAACAGTACAAATTTCTGTTCACCAATTTTTTTTAAAACCCACACATATGTATTATAAAAAAAAAAAAAAAAATTTAATGTGAACAGTACAAATTACTGTTCATAAAATATTTTTTTTTTTAAATCCACACATAAGTATTACAAAAAAAATTTAATTTTCTTTGATTATTGTTCATTGCCGAGTTGCTTGGCAATGAACTTTCATTGCCGAGCAACTCGGCAATGAACAATACAAATTACTGTTCAATTTTTTTTTAAAACCCACACATATGTATTACAAAAAAAAAAAAAAACATTTTTGGTTACTGTGAACAATACAAATTACTATTCACAATTTTTTTTTCTAAAACCCACACATATGTATTACAAAAAAAAAAAAAAAATTTTCCTTTGGTTACTGTTCATTGCCAAGTTGCTCGGCAATAAACAATACAAATTACTGTTCAATTTTTTTTTCTTTTAATAAAACCCACACATATGTATTACCAAAAAAAAAAAAAATTTTTTTACTGTGAACAGTACAAATTACTGTTCACGAAATTTTTTTTTTTAAAGCCCACACATGTATTACAAAAAAAAAAAAAATTTTCCACTTACTATTCAACTAGACAAAGTTTGTCGAGTTACTGTTCATGCCAAATTTTTTTTTTTTTCCCCTTCTTTTGTGTGGACTTTTCCACTTTCTATTTAACTCGACAAAGGTTGTCGAGTTGAATAGTAACTCGACAAACTTTGTCGAGTTACTATTCATGCCAAAAAAAAAAAAAATTCAACTCGACAAAGTTTGTCGAGTTACTGTTCACAATTTTTTTTTTTTTTTTTTTGGACTTTTCCATTTCTAATTTTTTTTCCTTTCACAAGATTTTTTTCTTGTCGAGTGTAAACTTCAGAAAAAAATTCTTTTACATATATATTTTACTCGACAATAATTTTTTTTTTCTTTTCCTCTTACAGTGTATAGATTAGAACTAATTTACCCACAATTTTTATATTTTTGCCATTGACCATCCCCAACAATTAAATTTTGTTGAAAGTCCAATTTGACCATTTTTTTTTCTTTTTTTTGGGATTTTGTCCTAAATTCTACAATATTCATTTATTTGTCTTAAATTCTACAATTTTATAATTGCTACACGTACAACACACGGGCTTAAAACTAGTGTGTATATATATATACACACACACACACACGCTAATCTTGACCCCGTGCGTTGCACGTATATGAAAAATGTAGATAAAAGTTTTAGGTATTAAATGTAATTGAAATGACAAAAAAAATATATGAAATAAAAATTTTTAAACAAATTTTTTTTAAAAATATATTAACGACGCATTAATTTATAAGTTGATGACGTTTCAATAACTAATCTCAAATAATCTATAAATAAATAAATCTAATTGATGACTTCTATGTGTTAGGCAATTATGGAAGATGTTAGACAAATTTAGTTATTTAAATGAGAAACAAACTAAAGGAAATGAAATTGAATAAACGAAAGTTAAACAAAAAAAATTAAATTAAAAAAGTATAAAAAAAATAAAATTTATAATAAAGTAAAGAAAAAAATTTTAAAAAATCATCAAATTGAGTTTGACGAGTTACTCGACAAACTCGACTATAGTTAAAAAAAAAAAAAAAACAAAAAAAGGCCTCCAAACTGGAGTACTCGACAAACTCTACTAATTGGAGGTTGTGTTGTCGAGTAACTCGAATAATAATTACAACAGTATAAAATGTAAAAAATATAAAAATTATAATAAAGTAAAAAAAAAAAGAGAAAAAAAAACTCCAGTGATTTTGTCGACAAACTCCAAGTATCTTCCTTAAAATAAAAATTACATTAGTGAAAAAAATTCAAAATTTGAACGCAAAAATTTAGAAAAAAATTGAGTGTTTTCCTAAAAAAAAATTTACTAAATAGAAATTAAAATTTTTAGTTTGATTTGTTTTATTGTGAAATGGATTATTTGTGTAAAGACTAAAACAAGTACAATGGTAAATAGTTTAAATTTAATCACAACCAAAAATTGTGGAGCAACTCGAGAACTACTCGACAAAAATGATAATTTAAGCTTGTTTGTAGAAAAAAAAAAATTGGAGTTGCTCCAACGCACATGGCCAAGTGATATGTTGTATTTCATTACTAATTCTTACTTAGTATTTTATTACCAATTCGACTTGAGTGAATTGTGTACAATTTGCTAATAAGATAAAAAAAATTGGTGAAAAATTGAATGAAAATTTGTTTGAACCAAGGTGTAAAAGAAAAAAAAAATTAAGGAAAAAAATTATCCAAATGCGCTAAACCCATTTTGATTGGCAACCTCTTGCTTGACAAATACACACAAAAAATTAGAAAAAAATTAGCTCATTTTAATTGGCATGCTTGGCACTTCTTGTATTCTCTACAAACACACACACACACACACACACACAAAAATTTGTATTTGGGTAAGGTCGAGCTCCTCGAATAAAAAATAAAAAATTATTTTTGGTCTTATTAATTTTTTTGTTAAAAAAAAAAACTGATTCTCAAACATCCTCCAACATGAATAATCTATAAAAACAAATTTGAAAAATGTAAAAAAATTTACCTTCGACTGGAGCGAATTGTGTACAATTTGCTTATAAGATAAAATAATAAAAAAAAGATTAGTAAAAAATTGAATGAAAATCTATCTGCTACTAAGGTTAAAAGAAAGACAAACACCACAAAAAAATAAAAAATAAAAAATAAAAAAATAATAAATGGGCTAAAAGCCCATTTTGATTGTTGGGTGTGTGTGTTTGTCGAACTGCCATATATATATATGATACTTATTTATCCGCTCGACAAAAAAAAAAAAAAAAATTGGTATGTGGACAGTTGTTACCACACGATTCTGATATGGATTCCACGTCAGCAAGGGTCCCATCTAGGCCCAGCAAAGGCCCCGTCCAAGATCCATCAATAACCCCAGCTGGGCGCTGCTAGGGCCTCGGAAGTTCTGATAAAGCGCCCGAAGGCCCATCGTACGCCTTGGCCTTCGGCAGCCAGAAATCTGCGGGGCTCATGGAGGGCCTTGACGGCAGGCAGCACAATATGCCGGAATGACCAGAGAAGTAATTAAGGAAAGATTGCATTGATTTGGCGCACGAATCCTCCCAAGGAAACCGAATCGTAATCTCCTAAAATCATGCAACGTGATAAACTCAAAAAAGGAAGATAATCTCGGAGATTACATGGGTAAGGAAGGATCTTTATCACACAAGAAAGGAGGATCCGATTGAGTATCAAATTGATTTGTCTTCTAAATCAATTAGAACTCTTGCGCTATAAATACAACATATTCGGTTGTTCCAAGGTACGCACTCTTTTACGCTTAAGAATTTCACCCTAAACTCTACTCAAATCTCTGACTGCTTGTCTCTCCCACACCCCTCTATTTCCACCCCCCGTGTATCACCCATAAACCGGCTGTTGACTTGATCGTCGGAGTGTCAACGATCGTCGGACCCTTTTTCTCCGGAGATCTTGGTGCCTAACGATTGTCCTATTGTGCAGGTAACATACGAGTTAGAAGAGGAGTGACTGTAGATCTGTTGACACGTGGACGTTGCAGGTTCCGACGTCAACAGCAGTGTTGAGCTATTCGACAAAAATATATATGGTATCTGGCAATGTCGAGTTGCTCGACAAAACTAAAGAAAAAAAATTGGTATTTAGCAGTGTCGAGCTGCTCGAAAAAAAAATTGGCCTTTTTGTAGATCTGCTCGACAAAACTAAGGAAAAAATTAAATCTGTTTGAATTGGGATTGGAGAAAGAAAGAAAAAAAAAATGAGGAAAAAGAAAAAAAAATGAAAAAATAAGAATTGTGTACGCTTATAAGATCAAATAAAAAAAATGGTAAAAAATTGAATAAAAATATGGACGAATGTCTGAATAGTAAAAGAAAAAAAAAATAAGGAAAAAAAAATATAATTGCTTTCTAATAAAAAAAAAATTGTTGAGTTGAGCTAAAAGCCCATTTTGCTTGGCTTTGGTTTGTCGAGTAGCATTAATCTAAAAAAAAAAAAAAATCAAAGTTAAAAATTGGGGCTAGTAAAAGAAAATTCAATGCCAACATTTAATGGGTGTCAAATTTTTAAAAAAAAAAAAGACAAAAAAAGAGGTGAAAGGCATTAATCTAAAAAAAAAAAATCAAAGTAAAAAATTGCGGCTAGTAAAAGAAAATTCAATGCCCACATTTAATGGGTGTCAGATTAAAAAAAAAAGGAAAAGAAAAAAAAAAGAGGTGAAACTACGTCGTATTGATCGACAAATGAACATAGGTAAAAAACTCAATCTTATATATTGTAAGGATAAAGATATATATTCATATATTTATGTTACGTTATTATACGTTTTTTATTTTAAATATTTAATCACTTTATTTTGTTAACAGTAAAAATAGGAGTACCATTCTAATGTTCCGGTGGGTATTGTTATAATGTCATCGGAACAAGTGTCTTCGATGGATATTGTTATAAGGTCCATTGGTACAAGTGTCATGCACTTATTGCATTAGTGTAAAGTCTATTTTACACTCATGCAATAAGTACATGACACTTGTACCAATGGACCTTATAACAATATCCATCGAAGACATTAAATCAATATTCTTAAAAATGGTATGTTTGTAATAGATTGTTGTGTATATTTTTTTTTTTACAATACATGTTTAAGAGAAGCATTTGTATGGCTGGGTAGATTATAAAATGGTTTTATGACAATTGGCTTCAATTTGGAATAGAGTTCTAGCATTCAATTTCATGCAATGTGCCATGGTTTTTATCAAATTACACTACACAAAAATATCATTTTGTTTTGCCGTGTCATGTAAAGTTTCATACATATTTCGTAATCTACGTGGATAATATATTATCGATTAACTTGTTACAAAATATATAATGTGGTACGCTACAAATATTTCATATTTCATATTATATATTACAGTGTATAGTAGATTACAAATATTTTACTACATCGCTTGATTAACACGTTAACATATACATAATGTGATATGTTACAAATACTTCGCATTGAATATTATACAGTGTGTATTCATTACAGATTGAATGAAGTGACATGTTATCTACGTTGATAATATGTACTTGACGAATATGTTACAAAATACTTAGTTTGATATGTTACAAATGCTACATGTTGATTGCACCGTGGCAACAAAAATAGGGTGTGGCATGTGTTTGATTATTTTAGCCATCTTTTATTTGTTGAGATTAGCAAGAAGTCTAGTACAATAATTAGAGGTGGCAAAATTGGCCCGGCCCATATAGCCCGCCTTCTTCGGTTGGGTTGGCCCTAGTCCAAATAAAACTGGGCCAAGATGGCCCGGCCCATCTAGCCCGCGGGCTAGTTGGGCCGGCCCAATTTTGATTTTTTATTTTTTTTTAATTTTTTGGGCTACTTAACGCTAATTAACTCATTTTGTGAATAGACCCAATACATAATTCAAATAATATCAAAAGATTTTTTCATAAATAAACCACTTTTAAAAATAATTCTAATTTTATCAACTTAACAAATTTATTCTAAAAATACTACATTCTTAAAATTATATTAATTAATAAAATAATAAATTAAAATCAAATCTATACCACAAAATATATATTTTCACGTGAATTCACTTAAATTTGCATTTGAGTCATTGATTATTTGCACAATAAGTCCTTCATCTTTATAAAAGTTTCACTTTAGTCCCTATACTTCCTCTTTTATTTCAATTTCGTCCTCTTTTATTTGCAACCTAAGTCCTTCAACTTTTAAATTTTTGCAACTTGATCCCCATATTTATACTTTTATATCAATTTAGTCCGTTATAGTATCACTATTTGATACATATGTTACAAATGATATTGTGTATAAAAAATTTATTTAAAAAAAAAAGAAAAAAAAAAGAAAATTAAGATAAGTTGGGCCAATGGGCTGGACTGGGCTAGCATATTTCTGGTCCATACAAAACTGGGCTGGGCCAATCCAGTCCAATTTTATGTGTGGCCCTGTTCTGGCAGGTTGGGCTGACCCAACCCATCCCATTTCCCAGCTCTAACAATAATGCTTTATTCAAAATAAGACTTTATTATTAATTGCCGCACTATTAATTTAGCCCCTAAAAGTAAATTAACTCTTTATTTACAAAACTTACCTTTTTTTTAATAAGAATTTTCTCTTTCTTCCATTAATTTATTAATTATATGGTTTTCCACTAAATATTTTAATCATTACCCATTATTGTATTTTCATTAATATAATATTATGTGGGATACCAAAAGTAATAGATTTGGAACACGGGAAAAATAAGTAAAGTATAAACAAAATTTAAAGATGATAGAGTTCGAATATCTAATACTTATTACCATTATTTACAATACCAATTTCAATTTGAGCAATATAAAAAATAAAAAAAAGGTAAACGTTTTATTGTATTAGACAGATTGATTATGTTAATTCTCTAACTTAATTGAGAGTATTTGGTGTGGGGAGAGGGGGGGGGGGGGGGGGGTGATTGTAGGTTTTAAAATTCTCTACCATAAAAAGTGGGATACTGTGTTATTTATGTTTTTTTTTTATTTTTACTTTCAAAAGTCAGTATTTCTGTTTTAACAGAAAAATGACAATTACTATTAAAATTAGTAGTTTATTTATTTTTTATTTTGACCAACTAAAAAAAATTATTGTAAAGTTATTTATTTAATTATGAGTAAACTTACTTATAATTAGTAAATTATTTGAGCTTAGCCAAACATGAGAAAGAACTTAAAAGTTAAAGTTATTTTTAAGTAATTTTTTTTGTCTCAAAACATATTTGAATAATTTAGTTTTTCTTAATTCTAAGTAAAATGGTTACTTCTTAATATAACTCACATTACTGTCAAAAAAATAAAAATAACGTATTTATTTTAACTTTAACGATAAAAAAATTATTCTTATTTATTTATAAGTAACTTTTTAAGCTTAGCCAAACATGGCAGCACTCTATAAAGGAAGAAATTGTGCTGGTAATGATTGCATAATGGAATATTAATCCAATAAATAATTATTTTTTGTACCTTTTACAGTCTTGTACACTTTTTTTTTATTCTTATCTTTGACTGCACTAGAATTGCTTCTTCTTTAATAGAATTGATCTAACCCCTACGGTGGGTAGCCCTTATAACTTCCATTGGACACGTGTCTAGTGGGGGGGGGGGGGGTTGGCCAAGTACTTGACTTTTTTGTCAAGCACTTTTTCAATGGCCAACCCCCACTGAACACGTGTCCAGTGGGAGTTATAAGGGCTCCTCACCGTGAGGGTTAGATCAAGCCCGTCTTCTTTAATGGCAAAAGTGTGAAGAAAATCCTTTTGGGACAGGCAATAGCACTAAGAAATTAGATTACACTTAGATGTCGGAACTGAATTTCTCGAATCTAAATTGAACATAAATTAGAAGTCTCGATCCGATTCAAGAAAAATAAAATTAGGAACCATAATCGAAAACCGAGAATCGACCTAATTTGGGTCGGTTCTTGGTTTTTTAACTAGAACTATAGGTACCCGATTGGAACCGAATTTGTCATTTTTTATAAATTTTTTATTTTTTACAATTTATTCATCATAACCCAATGACCCATAATCCAACACCACGATACCAAATATAAGAGTCCAACTGTCCAATATCCAAACAAAAAGTACAAAACTCATCACTTTTAAACTCAAACTCAATTGACCCAATTCTAATTACCCAAATCTTAAATTTTTAATTGTTATTTGTTCAGATACTCAATAAAATCATTGTCGTCTGTCTCGCACTTTTGCTCAATACACAATGAGACGACGAATGCGAAACTCTTCTATAATCGAAACGAATCTTCAATTTTGAGATGTAATTTTCATCTTTTAAACTCTAATTTATGAGTTTGTAATTTTGATGTCTATTCTTTCTGTTAATGTTTATATCTTTCATAAATTGTTTTAATATCTAACATATTTTAATGTTAATGGGTTTGGTTCCAATTATTTCGTGTAACCGAATGGTTCCATTTACAAAATACCCGAATTGTAACAAGTGGTTACGAATGGTTCCATTTACAAAATACTCGAACCAAACGCCCAAGCCTAATTACACTTATCAAAAAGTGAAAAATGAAGTGAGAAAATCTTTAAATTATGCTCTCCACTTTAGGGTATAAAATTAATTATTCTGTTGAAATTAGGGGACCCTATGAGTTATAGCTCCCCTGATCACCTGCCCATTGTGGGCAGAAACTTTCTGCCCACCTGCTGAGGTGTCAGCAGGTGGACAGAAAGTTTCTGCCCACAAGGGGGCAGGTGATCGCCCTCGTGAGTTATAGCATCCTTAATTTGGACCATCCAAATTTTGATTATAGGACTTGGACCATGGTATTACTTTAATCCTAAATCTTTGTCACCAAGGGTTATATGAGATGTCCAAAAACGCTAATTAAATTTTTAGATGAGAAAGTCTAACGTAGTACCAAAATTTGTAAAAGTTCAAATCTCACTACCTCTTAATAAAAAATATATATGTTAGCTTTCGATTATACGATGTACATGTGAGAAGGTGGCCAATTTACCTTTAGTGAGGCATGTACCGGTATTATTTAATCTCGTTTTATTGTAATGTTCTGTGCGTTCTGATGGGTTTTAGTCGAAAAATTAAAAAAATAAACAACTTTAAAAAATCCTGCAAGACCGGGTTTAGTGTGCAAGCACAAACTCATTTTTTGTATAATTTTTTAGGTAAATTCAAAGCCGGTCACTGTTGTTGTATTTATCGGCTCTAAAGTCATATGGTCAAAACTTAATTCAATTAAAGTCACATTTTAGCACTAAAAGACCAACATACCCCTGCAATTAAAAAAAAAATGCTAATTCATTGACATTGTTTTATTGTAATACAATTTTAGTATGATACTATTTTAGTATAATACTATTTTGTATGATAGTGTTTTATTATGATACTATTTTCTATGATACTGTTTTATTTATGCTTTTATCTTTGATACTATTTTATTATGATAATGTTTCAACCTATGATATTGTTTCAATATATGATATTGTTATTGAATGCATACAATATCAATGGTTTTGTACTATTAATGGATCATTTTAAGAACAATATTATTACTTCAATTATTAAAACATCTCTACTTAATTATATCTATAATACTGTTTTATCTAGATAAAGTGATATGGTATACTTATATCAATGCTTTTATCTTTGTTACTTTTTTATTACAAAAATGTTTCAACCTATGATACTGTTATTTAATCTATGATAATGTTATTTTATTGGGTTGTAGTTTCTGATACTATTTTATTAAGATACTTTTATGTATTATACTAATATGTTAAGATACATTTATCTATGATACTGTTTTAGAATGTATGATACTGTTTAGACAAAAAAAAAATTAAAGATTGTCATTTTAAGCTAAAGAAACGACTTCAAACAGTTAAAATCTATCGTACGCAGTGGCAAAGCCACTGGTCTTGACCAGCTGGTCGAGACGATTCCGAAAACATGCAATAATAAAAATTTTGAACATGTATGCGAATTCTATGTCATTTCTGTTATGATACTATTTTCTGTGATACTGTTTTCTATAATACAGTATCAAACAATACACATAACTAATTAACAACACAGAGAATAATCTAATGGGTAACTTTCGTCATCGCAATGCCCAAATCAAACTTTTTCATTCGTACAGAAGCTATTTACAACAACAAATCATGACAACTCTACATAAATTCATCAAACAAATTCTTCCTAATATTTTTTATAATACAGTATCACGATATAAATGTGTATATGGTACTGTTTTTCATACCACAAAGGTCAAACCCTTCCAATTCTCATACCTACCTCAATTATACAATATTTTACACAAAATTCCACAAGATATAATATCATAATATATATCTGCATTGCAAATACAGAATCCATTTGTTACATGATATATTAAGAGCATGGTTGAAACAGTATCATAGGTTGAAACATTAGCATGGTTGTGGCCATAGGTTGAAACATAAGTATATAGGTTGAAATAATCTAATGGCTAACTTAATACAGTATCAAAATGTTTTCTTTAATACTGTTTTCTATAATACATTATCAAACTACTATTTACAGCAACAAATTATGGCTACAGCCAATATACTTCATAAACATTCACTTCTAATTCTGATGCTGCCTCGGCCACCATCCAGAGCCAAATCCACTCTTCCTCGCCATTCTTGCTTGGGAGTTTGATACCCAGTTTTGAACCCATGAAACCCTATAAGCAACATCAAGTACATTATTGGTACATTTTGCATGTATGCACCACGAACTGGTAACCAATCTTTCAACTATATGATTAAACAATTTTACTCATCATATCATGTACATTATTTGAGTTAAAAGAAGAAAAATTCATGCCCACGTCTAAGCTCTTCCTGATTCAGTAGAAAACCTATATTCAGAAAATTCCAACCAAAATGAGGTAAATAACTAAAGAACAATAAATAAATAAATATATAACTTAAAAGAAAGAGAGGAATCAAGATATATCTCGACCCTACTTAGAGTCAGGAGTGAAATAAATTCCACCTCCGGCTGTTGCTTGTTCTTCTTGTTTTTTCACGTTATGCCATTTTACCCTTCCTAAATTTTGTATTTACAGCGGCAAAGGAAGTTGTGGAGATGGAAGAAGGCTGTCACCACGCGGCCGGAGAAGAAGCACTCGCCGGAGGATGATGAGGTTTGTGGAAGTGGAAGAAGTCGATGGAAATTTGGTTTAAAAGAATATAGGGGTAATTACGGTATTAACTGAATTAATATGACTTATTGACAATTTTAAAAAGTGTTTAGACCTAAAGTCATCTATTGATGACTTATTGGCAATTTCCCCGAATTTTTTTGGCGAGTCTAATTATAACCCTTTTGACACCACGGATTAAATTTCTTTCTAAGATTAATTCTTAGATGATGAAAGCTTGCAGAGAATGAGAGAGCTCTATTAAGGTGTATGGCTCTTGCCATTAATCTCTAATTACCACCCTCCAAAGAGGATGTGGACGAGTCCGTCCATTTTGAAACCACAGAAATAATTTTTACTCAAGATTAGATAGATGATAAAAGTTGGCAAAGAATGAGAAAGCTTTGCCATTAATATCTAATTACAACCTTCCAAAGAGGCTGTGGACGAGTCCCTTCATTTTGACACAACAGAAATAATTTTTCACTTAGATTAGATGATAAAAGTTGGCATAGAATGAGAAAACTTTGCCATTAATTTATAAGAGCATCTTCAATACTATACTTTTTTTAGAGCATTTCCAATGTAATCAATGAATTGTGGTTGATGTGGAAATTAAATAGGCGAACTTGTAGATTATGTGGAATGAATAGACGGTGAAGTCTAAAAATTCTCTCCAATATGTTCCTTCTACAATCCAATAATATTGATTATATGACATTTATTTTTTTAAATTAAAAATAATAAAACTAATCCACTTAGCATAATTTTAAAAAATTAAATCAAAATTAAAAAATTGTTGACTCATCCAATCTCAATTCTCACAAAGTGTCTAGATGTAGAAGGAGTACTTCATATCTTCTATTTTTTCTGGTGCCATGTCAGCTTCACATAGTGCTCCACATTGTGCATTGGAGATGTATTTTTAATAGACATTGTCTATTTTATGATGTGGCACATGTTTTTTTCCAATCCATTGAATGTATTGAAGATGCTTGGTGGCTTCTATTTTGAATGTCTATATGATATGGCAATGAGGTGGAGGAGACAAAACTAATGTGTCATCATTTATTGTAGAAGATTGTTCAAATAGATGTCCACTTCTAGACTATTTGTTAGACACCTTATACAATAAATGCTACCACATTATGTCTATCTCTCTCATCTATTTTTCTTTCTCTTTTCTCATTCTATAATTTCTCTCCTCATTTATTCTTTCTCTTACCACGTAAATTTTTTAGAAGATATCTAGTATTGGAGATGCTCTTAAAAAATGTGGCAAGAGAGAAAAAAAGAAATTAGGAGAGATAGTGTATAAAGTGGAAAGAGAAGAAAAAATAAATAAGAGAGATAGACACAATTTAATGAAAAATGGGTAGAAGATGTATAACAAGATGTCTAAAATTAGACGGTCTTCTACAATAAATACTGCCATATCAGTTTTGTCTCTTTCAACTCATCGCTACATCAACTAGACATTGTTGCATTGGAGATGCACTAATTACAACCTTCCAACCTTCCAAAGATGTAGTTGGGACTATTTAATGTGATAATTAAGTTATTGTCCATGTTTGTATCACGCATACGTTTGAATTGTTCCCTTACCGTTAAATCCAGGCACATATATAGAGAATTGAGAGTTTTTTGTGATTCCATATAACTCTAGTGGACTGCATTGAAATAGTGCTTTAATTGCTCGAGTTCTGTAGATACGACTGCTAAAGTACGTACAAGTACACGTATGTATACATATATAGAGAAATGATCTACTCCCCACTATAGAGAGTAGATATACGTGTCTCCGGTAGCCATTGGATAATGAAAAAGTGTTTGACATAAAAGTCAAATACTTATTCAATGGCCACCGGATACGTATCCGATGGCTTTTATATCTATTTCTTCATAGTGTTCGGTGACCTTTATACCTACTCTCTACCATAGAAATTAGATCATTTCTCTACATGTATATTACACTATTTCCTTTTGCTTTTTTCATCGGAGGGCACCACATCAGCAGATGTAGTGGATCAAACTTTTCATGTTTGACTAATCTAATGACATCCCATGAACAGCATAACTTTGTCAGTGTACATTGTATAGTACAGAAGTATTCACCAACACAGGCCATGACTATATACAAGTCCTAGTTCAAGACCTAAAGACCAAGTTTTTCTAACCTCTATGCATACTTCATTTTCCCCATTTCCTAAGTTAAAAAAACTAAAGGAAGGGGGGCAGCTTTGTGGTTAGCATCTACACATATACATATAGGTAGAAAGAAAAAGAAAAAAACGAACGGATCTTGTGGGATTCTTGAGAAATTCTTTGACTTCTTCCGACAATGGCAAGATTTGTGGATGAGAATTTTCAGGTCGATGTGTATGAACCTAGCTTGGAGATTCAGAAAGTTGCAAATATTGCAGAGTTAGATGATGATGGAAAGTCCTCAAGAAAAGGTATTTTGTGTTTTTCAATGTCTCCTACTTATTTTTCTGTTTTACGGGTTTGTTATCTTAAAATGTTAACTCGAGTACACTAATCTTAGAATTCGAATGCTTGTCTGAGTCTTAGTCGGATCAAATTGTTCGTTTAAGATTAATGAAGTCTGATTAAACACTAAGACTTGATACATGAATTGTTTTTGAAACCATCAATTTGCAAATATTGGTGAAGTATATTTATGACCATATTAATTGAGTTTCGGTAATATAAATAGTGTTCATTGTTTCGAGAAGAGATATGGTGGGTGGTGGGAGGCTGACGTCTGACGAGTGGTGGTGCATGGGCGGCGATCTTAAAAAGTGGGGAAAGCAATTTTATCTTCCAAAGTACGGCCGAATTAGAGAAAAAATAAAAAATAATCTCCCTCACTTGTATTTTTAAATGACTTAATTTTAATTCGTACTTTTGCGCCTTTCACTTATGTCCCTTTCCACAAATCCCGTGTTACTCAGGAGGGGAAAGAGAAGGGGATATAACTGGACGAGACGAATGGGTGAGAAAAAAAAATGACACGAAAAAAGTTAAAATTTAAAAAGACTATTTTTAGTGGGCCTTTTAAACAATTTACATTTTTAATGACTAAGTTTAAAAATTACTTGCAAGTAAATTTACTTTCACAGTTAAAACAAACAGCCTTTTTATTGATCAAAGTTGACAATAAATAAGATTGTTTATTTTAAGAGTTGCTTTAAAAAAAAAAAAAAAACTTTTTTTTTTTTTTACTTAAAAGTATAAAAAAATAACTTATTTAAAACATGTTTGGAGATTTTTACATTTTTAAAGCTTAGCCTAAATGTTAATTATTACTCATTGTAATATATATTTTTATTTATTTTTAGTATAACAATAGAATCTCGATAATATTAAATTAATACTTATTTAATACGTTTGACTGAAGGTGCATTTTGTTAACATCTATGTAGGGAATGTTTGGACTGCAAGTGCACACATAATTACAGCAATTATCGGCTCCGGTGTCCTCTCACTGGCGTGGGGGGTGGCGCAGCTTGGATGGATAGCAGGAGTAACAACTCTCGTTGTTTTTTCCGGCATCACATTTTATACCTCAAATCTTTTAACGGATTGTTATCGATTTCCGGTCACTGGAAAAAGAAACTACACTTACATGGAAGCTGTCAAAAATAACCTAGGTAATATTGTATTTTTCGTGTTAAATATATTGTCGATCAACTTATTATTTAAAAATTTAAGTAGTCGAAGATAAGATAAATTATTTATCTAATATCTATACGTTCTAAACACATATAAATAAAAGGAACTTGATCCAAAGATGCCAATATCATATTGAATGACTATTTCGTTTACAAATTTAATTTGTTAAAGAAAAGAATTTATTTATTTATATTTTATGACATCTCTCATGTATTTTGTATTTGTTAAAGAAAAGAATTTGTATTAATGACATCACTCATGTATTAGTCAATTTTATTTTTTATTTTTAAAAATTAATAGGTGACTTCAATTCAAAATTTTGCGTCATCAAGTGAAGTTATCTGTTAATTTTGTCCATTTGATTAATCAGGTGGAAGAATGTATATGGCTTGTGGAATGGTTCAATATGCCAACCTTTGTGGAATGATTATTGGATATACAATCACTGCATCAATAAGCATGGCGTAAGTATCAAAACTTACTTTGGAGTGATTATTTATGACTCGACTTGACTCAATTCGTTCACAAGATTTTGACGATATTAAAGTTCCTAGACAATACAAGAATCATAACACCACTGATAGTGATTATTAATGCACGCATGCACATGCGCGCACACAGTGGCGGATATAGACTTTTGTTCCAGTGAGGGCACTACGTAAATAATAAGGAAAAAAAAAATTTCAACAAAAATTATACATCGAAAACAAAATCAATATAATATATAAAATATGATAGGCATCCTATTAGTGTTGTAGATGAAATATGATGGGCTTTTTCAATATATTATCTCGTGTAGTACATTACAATATTGGATCTTTGCAAAATCAATTTTCAATATATTAATATGTTTCGAAGCTATTGTCTTGTATTAAATCATAATATTCTATTTTCCAACATCAATATAAATCCAATGCATATATTTGAACAAACCACTTTAAACAATAATTAATTATAATAGAAATTTGAAAAGGCCATGGAGATGGAAATGGGGAATGGACTTTTCTTGGGCCTCAAATGGTGGGAATGGGGAATGGGTTTTTCTTGGGCCTCAAATGGTGAGAGGGGGCCTGGGACCCCCCTTGTCCCCAGGTAAATCCGCCAGTGCGCGCACACACACACATCACTTTGTATACAACTCGACTTGTCTCATTTACAAGATTTGATCGATGTTACATTTAAAGGTAATTCAAGAATCGATCATCTTTATTAAAGGCATGTTTGGTGTAGTTTTTTGAAGAAAAAATGGGTTTTTTTAGGTACTTTATTGACTTTTCAAACTTTTTCTTTTTTGTAGTGTAAAAAGTTTGAAAATTCAAAAATTGTAGACAAAAAAATGGGTTTTTTTTGGAAAAAATGGTTACCAAACATGTCCTAAAAGTGATTATATATACACATGTCATTGTGTGTATGAGTCGACTCGTTCACAATATAATGATAATTCAAGTGCATCTACATACACATCATTGCGTGTATGACTCGACTCAAATTGTTGACAAGATTATAAAAATGTTATAATTTCAGGGCAATAACAAAATCAGATTGCTATCACAAAAGAGGTCATGAAGCTCCATGCAGAGTCTCTCATAATCCCTATATGATTGCTTTGGGAATATTTGAAATATTTTTGTCTCAAATTCCCAATTTCCACAAATTATCCATGCTCTCAGTTTTTGCAGCAATTATGTCTTTTGGGTATTCTTCTATTGGAGTAGGACTTGCATTTACAAAAGTCATTTCAGGTCTGATTTCTTTTTACTTAAAAGTAATATTTTTCTATCTAAACATGTTTTAAACTTAGTACCCTAGTGACTATGGTTTATGATCTCGGTAGGTCGAGGAAAAAGAACCACCCTGTCAGGTGTGGAAGTTGGAATTAGTTTATCAGCAGCTGAAAAGACTTGGAGAATGTTCAGAGCTCTTGGCGATATCGCATTTGCTTACACCTATTCTCAAATTTTGATTGAAATTCAGGTAAAATAAACAAAATCATTGGGAGCAATGGTATGTTTGGTATATATGATTGGACTTGAGAATGTAAAATATGTGTCGTAAATGGGTAATGCCACTCAACTTATGGCGAAGTTTCGTATTAGTCAATAAACTTCATTTTGTTCTAAAGTGGTCAGTCTAGTTTGCTTTTGTTTTAGTTTTGTCACTTACTTAAAAAATCTATTAGTTTTTCTAATAGTATGATGTAGAGGTCTTCCACATTAGACATTATGTTAGAAGAAATAAGAGATTTTAACAGACTGATCAAAGTGGATGAAACGGTAAACTTCAGTTGCAACTTTGAAACTAATAAATAAAGTTCCACCATGAAACTTCACAATAAGTCGAGTGCTTAACGGTGTTTTAATTTTAATGTTTTATCATGTCTAATACTGTCTAATCCAACGCACCATACATCCCGTGATTGCATGACTTATCAAAAGGGATTACTTATGAAACATTGTTTATATGTTTTAAGGATACTTTAAAAGCAACACCTCCTGAAAACCAAGTGATGAAAAAGGCCAATTTTATGGCTGTGTCAGCCACAACAGCATTCTATATGATGTGTGGGTGCTTGGGTTATGCTGCATTTGGGAACAATGCACCAGGCAATTTGTTAACAGGATTTGGATTTTATGAGCCATTCTGGTTGGTGGATCTTGCCAATTGCTTCATTGTGGTGCACCTCGTTGGAGCATATCAGGTCTAAACTCATTCTTTTACTCATATTTTCTTCTTTAACACTGTATAGATACGACTACACCACCTTACTAAATTAAAACTACTCCATTTTTTTAATAATTCGTAAAAATGGCCTAAAAAGGGATCTAGCCCACCCCGAAAATCTATATCTAGCTCGACTCTAAATTTTAGCCTACCTTAAAATCTATTCCTAGCTAGTTACGCCCTACCCTTGACTGCAGATCCATACATGTAATATGTCGCCCTAAAATTTCTCTGTATAGAAAGGATTTTGGAAAGACGACGTTCTGTTTGCTCTGCATGTTGTTATTAGTCTGGAAATTAAATTTTGAATTTGTTTGCACAGGTATTTTCACAGCCAATTTTCAGTGCGGTTGAATCATGGGCAAGCCAGAAATGGTCCAACTCAAAGTTTATAACAAAAGAATACTTGATAAACATAGGAATTGTCAAAAAACACAAGTTAAGAATCAACCTTCTGAGGATGATATGGAGAACTTTATTTGTGATAATGGCAACAATTCTTGCAATGGTGATGCCCTTCTTTAATGACATCCTTGCCCTCCTTGGAGCCATTGGCTACTGGCCTTTGACAGTGTATTTTCCCATACAAATGTACATTGCAAAGGGTAAAATAAGGAAATGGAGTAGGAGGTGGCTTGTTCTTCAAGTCATAAATTTAGTTTGCTTTCTTGTTGCATTGGCAGCTGCATGTGGCTCAATTCAAGGACTAAACAAGGCTCTCAATACCTACAAGCCCTTCGAGGTTAAAGAATAGGGAATTCTTTTGAGGGAAAGACGAACGTCGAAGAAAAAAAGGATTTAAATAAGATCAATGATTTTTTTGTTTAGTATTTTGATTACTAGGAGTTTTCACTAATAACATAATGACTTCTATGTGAGAGGCTTGCTAGCAATTAGCTCAATAGTAAAGCTCATGAAAAGTTATATATTCTAGTCGTTGTTTGATCTATTTGAAAGTACTTGGTGTTTTGATGAGTAATGATAATGATTACGTGGATTTATGCTCAGTGTTCCCTAAATGGTGTTTTCCCTCGCGATGCAACATGTATAACATGAACTTTTGTCATTAAGTTGTGTATCCATAAATAATATAATTTTGTTAAATTGTGTATCCATATAGTATAATTGTGTTGTTATAAAATTTTATTTTTTATTTATTTATTGTTGTTGCATAATATTGAGTATGAGGATACAAGTCTCAATAATCAGTTGTGATAATATAAGTTGGTTGCTTGCATTGAGAAGCACAATGTCACACAACGTATATTTTGATTGTAAATAAAATTGTTCACAACCAATGTATGAGGGTTGACACGTTGTGTCGGAAGGTTGAAACGTTGACTATTTTACCATTTAGGCGTGCGATTAGTCCTTATCGTAGAAATTGTTTAATAGTAAGACTAGTACACTTGAAATGTATTGAAAGGACCACATGTCGAATTTAATTAACATGACCTTGCGGAGAATTAAATTTCACTTGATCATCAAGTATTTAATTTAAATCTCTTGACAAGATTGTGTATATATCTTTTGTGAGTTTAATGGTTTTTTTTTTTTTTTTTTTTTACCAAGGAGTGAGATCAATTTCATTAATCAAATATCTCGGTGAGTTAGAAGCTTGTGGATAAGTGAAGTAGAGAACACGGATTCTTGTTGGGAATTGTTGCCCTAAAAATGGGTCATATGGCTAGTTAAGTATTTTTCGTTGAATTGTTATAAATCTAAGCTCAGTGTTTAGCGATGACTATATTTCAACACTATGAATTGGGTTACATGATGGTTGAAGAAAATATAACTTATGTTAGTGAGAATGATTAGAGAGACAAAAACGATCATTTGTACTTGTACCTAATTATCGAATCTCAGATGGGGATGAAATATACATACGGTATGTCAGAAAAAATATTACAGATACATTTTAGTTTCTGCGATTTTGGGTGTTCTATGGTCAATTAGACATGGTCTATTTATTGGAGCTTAGAAAATATATGTCGGAACATGTTATTGTAGTAGATCTATAAAATTTTGAACTTAATTATAATTATTATGAAAGTCGTAGACTTAATTATAATTTTGATTGAGGATAAGGGACTACACTTGCAATTAAAAGCTTGTTTGGTAGAGTTTATAAACTAGTTTATTTGATCAAAAATGATTTATTTGACCAAAAAATTTACCTTGTTAGTTTGACATTTTTTACTATTCTTGATTAATTAAACTATTTTAGTTAAATAAATTAGTTTATAAACTCTACCAAACGAACACTAAATCAGTTAGGACTTGAACATCAATTTAACCACCTTTTCATATACTAGTTAAGAATACGTGCGTTGCACGTGATTTTGTAATAATATTATGATTTTTTTATTTTAAATTTATCGATGAATATAAAACTTAAATGAAATTCATTTTCAATCATAAGTTCATCAATGATTATGACCAACTAATGAATTATATTCAAACTTCTTGGTAAAACATATGGTTCATTAAAAAATACATGGCCTACGTGAATATTAAGTTTGAAAGATTATTGATACTCTTTTAATTATATTTTAAAGCACATATCTAATGGCATATCAGAAAAAAACAACTTTCTTTTATGAAAATGAGTATCAAATTTTAAAATACATGAAAATAGTAGATATAAGTATAACACAATTTTTCATTGATTTTCTGTATTTATATCATTATAAAAAAGCACACGAAAATAAAATATTTAGCTTTTTTAGGTAATTATTTCTCAGAAAAAAGAATCTCAAAATTCTTTGACATACGATAAAGAAGAATTTTCTATTGCAATATCCATTCAGTTTTAATGCACCCATAAATTAAGGGATTTTTTTTTATCCAAGTTATGTCTTCCTCAGCCGCGTGCTTGAAAGAGTTAGAGTAACACCAATTCTCCTTGTTCTAACTCGTTCTTCCACAATAAATATACGTTTAATTGCTTACAAAATGACATAAAACATCATTCGAGTTTAAATCCCTTTGTTATCAAGACTACCACAATAATTAACATTTTTACATCAAACAAATATTATAAATCAAGAAAAAAAGATATAGCATTCAAAATTTAAAATCAATATTACCATCATATATATTCTTAAAATTAGTGAATCATTAATGAAAAATTAACACATCTATTATTACCACATTACTATCAAACTAATTATCAAATATTAAAAATCGTCATTGCGAGGAAAAAAATATTCTTGGCATAATAAAAAGCAAAGACGAATACAAAAGAAGAAAGTATGAATCAATAATAAGAAAGTCGAAATGCAAAGTCAAATTCATCTTGTTTTGTTATGTTGATGAAGGAATTTACTTAAATTCTCGTGCATAATAAAATTGACTCTTTGATTGTTTACAATTAAAGATAATAATTTCAATATATTAAAAATTTTGTTAGTATATTTTTATTTATTTTCATTAATTACAATATATATATATAATAGAATTTAAAGAGACAAATCACTTTAAATGATCAAAATGCAATATTTATATAGTATTAAATAGTTTAAATTAAAGCCAAAATAAATTATATTAATTGAAAGATAATTTTAGGAATTATAAGTTATTTGAGGGGCAATATCGTCCATAAATGTTTCTCCCATATTTGGAATAGATGAAGAAAGTATGAATCAATAATAAGAAAGTCGAAATGCAAAGCCAAATTCATCTTGGTTTGTTATGTTGATGAAGGAATTTGCTTAAATTCTCGTGCATAATAAGATTGACTCGTTGATTGTTTACAATTAACGATAATAATTTCAATATATTAAAATTTTTATTAGTATATTTTTATTTATTTTCATTAATTACAATATATAATGGAATTTAAAGAGACAAATCACTTTTAATGATCAAATTACAATATTTATATAGTATTAAATAGTTTAAATTAAAGTCAAAATAAATTATATTAATTGAAAGATGATTTTAGAAATTATAAGTTATTTGAGGGGTAATATCATCTAAAAATGTTTCTCCATTTAATGGACTTTTAGAATTAGTATAGATTTACGAGAAGGGGGTGGCACATAGGATTAAGAAACATAACATAACCCTAGGCGTCAGGGTATTTTTAGAGAGAAAATCTTTTTTCTAGTTTTTTGATATGTTCAATTTAGGATTTAACTTTTGATTTTAATTCAAAAAGTACACACAAGCTGATGTTTTATTCTTTGAAGAATACTATATAAGGTTTGAAGGTTAAAAGCGTCGAGTTAGTGAATCAAAATTCACGCACCGTACCAAAAAAGATCAAAATTAGTGCCTACAAATTTATAACATAAAAGAAATAAATGTCACATCCATGAAAAATGTTATCACATCCAAGAAAAACCTTTTCCACCTTTAATTATTGGGTTAATTACACTAATGGTCCCCATTTTTTCAGGTTTGTAACGATTTCATCCCTATTCTTTTTTTTAGCAGATATCATCCTCATTCTTCCATTTATTCTCACAGAGGGTCCCCAAATCACTATTTTTCACTATTCTAATAATTCTATGACAATTTTACCCCTTGACTTAAATAAATTATAATAATAGGAAAAAAAATACAATGGAAACAATGCAATTGGACCCTTAACTTTTTCAAAAGTACAAATAAATCATAAACAATTTTATTTTGTTCAAATTAGTATTCTTCTCCAACTAAAAATGAACTATCTTTTCTCCACCCCACCCCACACCACCCCCACGCCCACGCCCACGCCCACGCCCCTTTTTGAAGAAATAAAATACAATTATTTAGAAAGATTCAAGAATCAATTGTCTGAGTTTTGATAAATGAATCCAGTTCAAGAAAGAAATTGCATAATAACATTAAAATTAAAGTGTATGGAGTAAAAGAAATGGATACTTTTTTCCAGTTTTTATACGGTTTATTGGATCACTCACATGAAGACTCTTTGATCCTTTACTCATCCTACTCCATCCCACCCCCACTTCTCTATCATTCCTTCTCCTTTGGACCTCTATGCTTTACCAAACACACCACCACAGCACCACCATTTTCTCTTCTCATTCAACCCTTTTCCCACTCTTCTTCTTCTTCTTTATCTCTTCATCATTTTGCATTTCCTCTTTACCTTTGCTGTAGGTACTTCCTACCGTTTTTACCCAATTTTGCCTTGCTTTGTTGGTATATCATTTTGTCTTCTAATGGAGGCTGCATTCCTAGAATTAATTTTTCTGTACACTGAAGAAATCAGAGAAAGAGAAACTGAAGATAAAGCTGAGATTTCGTAACCACCAGAGGGGACAGAAATAGGAACATTCCATGAGTTATGAGGTAATGGTATCCAAGCTTCACATATTTCAATTTCACAGATTGTTTGAAATCTGGAAGCTTTCGCGAAGATGAGGGTGGGATCAATGGTGTTTCAGCTTCTGATTCACTCATTTTTTGGGTTTTTACTTCAATTTTCTTGAAAATGAATATTTCA
This sequence comes from Forsythia viridissima, assembly GCA_030279155.1. Classification (NCBI taxonomy): domain Eukaryota; kingdom Viridiplantae; phylum Streptophyta; class Magnoliopsida; order Lamiales; family Oleaceae; genus Forsythia; species Forsythia viridissima. The sequence goes on from CM059033.1 coordinate 26,232,699, forward strand.
CAAAAATGAGACACAGAGCCTGAAATAAATTTAAAACACAAACCTACATAAAAATGTGTGTTTGATTCACCATAAATATGAGGGAACAATGAGAAACTTTAACACTTAAAAATTATTTAGGATTTATTTGTACTTTTAAAAAGGTTAAGGGCTAAATTGTAATGTTTTCATTGTATTTATTTTTCTTATTATTTTAATTTATTTAAGTCAAGGGGTAAAATTGTCATAGAATTGTCAGAATAGTGAAAAATAGTGATTTGGGGACCCTATGTGAGAATAAATAGAAGAATATGGATGATATCTGCTAAAAAAAAAGAATAGGGATGAAATCGTTACAAACCTGAAAGAATGGGGACTATTAATGTAATTAACCCTTAATTATTTGATTGCACAAGGAAAATGAAAATGATTTTCAAGGTACAATCACCTAAAGCATACTTTTGGCCACTTTCTTGGAAAATATTTTCTCACCTATTTGTTGAATTTTTTTTTCCACCTTATATGAAAAATATTTTCATTTACCACCATTTTCCATGAAAACAATCAAACACACCCTAATCATAAATTTCTAAATATGAAAATAAATTCAAGTATTCTGACATATTGAGCACTTTTTGTTGCTCCCTCCAATATCTGTTCCCTTTTTCTTGTTATTGTTATTTCCTTTACTTTGATGATTGTTTGATTTAAAAAGATTCTCCTTTAATAATTGAAGGTTCACCAATAACAATTGGGCCAAGACACCGTGAGCCCAATGGCTCTGCCCAAAAAAGCTCAATTTATTATGGTTCTGGACTCGACCTAAAAACTCAATCCATTATGGGCCAGGTCTCATCCTTGGACGTGCCCGGACAATGGCCGAGCCATCCTTTTAGTCCTTGATAAATACAAATCGGCCCATTGGACCAATCCACGAGCCTGACCCAAGAGCAGGCATGTGGGCCAAAACGACTATTTTTTAAGATTAAAGAACCCCGACCGTTGGAGTCCCAATAATCACAAAAATGAACGTTTCAGTCTTGCAAATTATTTTAAAAAAAAAAAAAATACTGTATTTTTAACAAAGAATTGTTTTGACAAATAGCATTTGTATTGAAGAGACTTTGTCTGATACAAATCAGACAACACTAAAATCGTCTTAGTCCCTTCAACTCTCTAATAACACTAACAAACAAATGAAAGAAAAGTGAACTCCAGACAAGTTCATCTAGTTCCTTCTTGTTACTTGCATCAAGATTAGCGGACCATGTTTCAACTGTGACCTTCGCACATCTTGACATGCATTTCTCACAATTATTCGTCAAATGAAGCTTACGTTTATGAAGTAACATCAACATCATTAATCACCAAAAATGAAGAAACATGCTCAAAATCAACAGTTCAAGATTTCAGCAAATCTTCTTCAAAATTTAAGAAGTTTCATCAAAATACAGACTGAGTACATCACAAGATCCAAATCTTAAGCTGGTTTCTGGTAGTTTGCATTTCTCCTTGCGCATTCCAAGATAGTTTTATCCGCAGTTATGAAGTATGCTGCAATTGATGCTGTTAACAATTGGGAAGCAAGCAGAAAACAGATCAGTCATCTTAAATTAAGGAACTTGATGCATCCAATGACACAAAGGAGAAGACATCCATTTTCATCATTCACAAATTAAACTTACAACAGGCAGACTGAAAAAAGACAAGTTTATGTGTCAGCTCAGTTCAAAATGCAGATCCGAGTAGATTTACACCAGAAAATCACTTCTTGTTAGCTTCTTTTTGTTGCTTAATATTGTCTAATTCTGTACATTCCACTTTACCAGACAAGCCATTGAAGTAACATGAGCCAGAAATATAAACTTAATGGACAAATTACTCTGCTAACATACTTGACGTGCTACAAATTATTTCTCCAGTTAGTAACAAAAAAATGGAGTTCTTCGTCAACTTGAAAGCTTCAAGTTTAGCTAAGAGGCGGTAAGAAGACAGTTTAGAGCACATATATGCATAAGGCGAAGCAGCATAAAGAAATGATGATGATTGAACATCAGTATAAGGAAAACTGGGATTCTAAAAGTAAATGTGAATATATCCCCAGTCAGGCGAGTGTTTATGACTCTTCCTGATCATTTTAACCTAACGACTAGAATTCAGGTACCAAAAGTTCTGTCACTCCCCTGCGCTATTGAATTATTATAAGGGGCATAAATCCCATTGCAACCTTCATCAGAGTAGAGAGTAGAGTTTATTTCTCCGTACTTGTTCAGTTTGTTGATGTTCTCTTCAAAACCATATTATTCAACATAAATATTTTCAATTTCATACTGCATCTTATTTTCAGAATAAAAAAACCAAAGGTTTATAATTAATTAAGAAATTTCAGGGATTTTATTATGGAATATCAATGCCAAATCTACTAAAATTAAAAATTGCATAGATGAGAAGAGCAATCCAATATGCCTAGAAATTACAACGTTTAACTGAAGTTGAACCAATGAACTATTTAAATATTTAATTTATAAACATCGTACGCAGTCTCCCTACCAAAAATGCCATAGTGGTTCAACGGTTAAAGATAGGATATGCACGATGCTATGTTTGAAACAAAAGGTTCAAATGTTAAGGACTGTAGGTTTCGCTAAAACTCAAATTCTGACGTACCAGCAGATATAATGAGTGCCTGAGCAGTGTAGTTGAGATTTGCCTTTGCCCAAGGAATTGTTCGCACGGCAACCAACTGAAAAATTTGGAAGGGGAATTTAATCATACACAAGAAATCATTTTTCAATGAGGGAAGAAACAACACGCGGCCTTTCGCATTCAACAACAACAATTAATTGTTGGCCAAGTTTCCTTAGCCTTGCTCCCAAATAACTTGGAAAATAGAAAAAGGAAAAACAAGAAGTAACTTGACTCCGATAATTGCACAAATGAAAACCAAAAAACATGAAGAAGAAAATACTTTGTAGGATAGGCAACTAATAAGTGGAACTCAATATATTGCCAAAACCAAGGTACTAGATAATTATCTCATTGGACTGATTCTCAATTGGAAAATAGTCGTGTCGACCTAATTTCAGCCTACTACATGATTACAGTAAATCGCATAAGAATTAAGCTAGTTAATAGCTTATGAGAGGTCAGATCGACGTATTACACATCAGTAGTTAAAAGGATAACAAAAGCTTGTTTTTCCATCCTATGCTTATAGGTTATTATGGTGTTTCATTTAGTCCTTGACTCCTTGTTCAGACATATTTGCAATTTAACACGCTTGTATATCTAAACACTTGTACTATTTGTTAAATTTGGATAATTGTAGAGGTAGGATCATCTTGATGCCTCGGGGAAGGGATATAACTGAGCAGTAGAGTGTCACCCTGGTTTGGTGGAAGTCATGAGTTCGAGACTGATTATCGTTGAATTCAATGTGAGTTTTTCTATATGGATTTACTCTCCACATTGTTCAATGAGAAATGATAAGAGTTCGTTTAGTTTATGACAAAAATGGATGACACGATCTCATAAACACTTATTTGCTCTTCATTGCCCACAACTGTATTTTAAGATATCAACCAAACAAAACAGACCTAAGATATGCACATAAATTTACATATAATAACACTTCCCCAAACTAAATGTAAAAATGAAGATATGATATGTTTAAGTGAAACGGAGTAATTCACATACAGTGGGCACAGCGCTTGTGACACATGCAATTGCAGCTGCTTTTGCTCCAGCACGCACCCCCTCTGCACATCAAAATGCAGTAAAATTCATTTTATTTTATTTTTTCGAAAATGAAGCTCATTTGAGTATTTTAAATGCTCAAAGAGCGTGTTTGGCCTTGCTTTTTCTACAAAAGAAGCCGGCTTATTTCTTGATACTGCCGAAAAGGCCAATAAGAAGCTGTTTTTGGTTTTTAAGCAGGGCCAAACGTGCTCTTTGTTTTGCTACCCGGGCTGAGTATTAATATCATAACTTTTTTCTTTAGTTATTGAGGAAATGCATGCAACTCACCCGACCAAAAAAATTACTTACAAAATTCAAAAAAAAAAAAAAAAAAGGAAATTAAGATCAATGATTGGGCAAAATGAACCCCCATACGCGTAAATCGTAATTTAAACGGATGAAGGATTTATAGAGCCCTGGGAAACACCAAATTTATCCCTTGATCTCTGAGAAAATACATAACCCAGAAAAAAGGAGAGAACCCAATAAATCAATCTGAATATAAAAATCCCCATAAATGAAGGCGCAAAAAAAATTCAATTTAACACAATCCATCCATGTCTGAATACTCCAAAACTTAAAAATAGATAAAAAATAAATAAAAAAAATCATACAAAAACATCTGGTGATATCAAAGGCCCTTCCGTCTATTTTCAATGAAGAACCCATTGGGAAATAAAATAAAAATCAAAGAAGTACGAATAATTCTCTTACCTTGAGTGCACTGCCTAGACTGGCGAATTTTCTCATCTTCAACTGGAGAAGCAATCAATAAAGATTTCTCGCGGTTTGGCCATGATTCCCTCATTTCTGATCGATTATTGGATTATTTTCCTTTTTGTGTGCGTATTATATTCAAGTATTTTCGGGTTTGAGGAATTGACAATAACACGTAGATTCAAACCTGGGTGCAGTTCTCCTGTGAAAATCTTGCCAGTTGCCACGGCGGCGTGATGTGGGACCCACTTGAGCTGCTGGGCTAGAGATTTGAATATGGGTGAGGCCAAGGGCCCATCTATACTCAAACTCGGGCCCGTAATACGTGCGTTGTACGTGATTTTGTAATAATATTATGATTTTTTTATTTTAAAATAATCGATGATTATAACACTTAAATGAAATTCATTTTTAATCATAAGTTCATCAATAATTATGACCAACTAAAGAATTATATTCAAACTTCTTGGTAAAACATGTGGTTCATTAAAAAATACATGGCCTACGTGAATATTAAGTTTGAAAGATTATTGATACTCTTTTAATTATATTTTAAATCATATATCTAATGGCATATCAGAAAATGCAACTTTCTTTTATGAAAATTAGTATCAAATTCTAAAATACACGAAAATAGTGGATATAAGTATAACATAATTTTTCATTAATTTTCTGTATTTATATCATTATAAAAAGCACACGAAAACAAAATATTTAGCCTTTTTAGGTAATTATTTTTCAGAAAAAAGAATCTCAAAATTCTTTGACATAAGATAAAGAAGAATTTTCTATTGCAATATCCATTCAGTTTTAATGCACCCATAAATTAAGAGTTTTATTTTTTATTTTTTTGTTCTCTTCATTTATTCTTTCTCGTAATTCCATCTGAAATATTATTAAATTTCAAGAAAATTCAAAACAACTAAGTATTTGGACAATGATTTTAACTCATCACATAAAACCACTTATTATGCGAGATTTACCTTCACCTTATACATAACATGACTCAATTTATCCAAGTTATATCTTCCTCAGCCGCGTGCTTGAAAGAGTTAGATTAACACCAATTCTCCTTGTTCTAACTCGTTCTTCCACAATAAATATATGTTTAATTGCTTACAAAATGACATAAAACACCATTCGAGGTTAAATCCCTTTGTTATCAAGATTATCACAATAATTAACATTTTTACATCGAACAAATATTCTAAATCAAAAAAAAAAAAAGATATAGAAATCAAAATTTAAAATCAATATTACCATCATATATATTCTTAAAATTAGTAAATCATTCATGGAAAATTAACACATCCATTATTACCACATTACTATCATATCAAATATTAAAAATCGTCATTGTGAGGAAAAAAAATATTATTGGCATAATAAAAAACAAAGTCGAATAACAAATGAAGAAATTATGAATCAATAATAAGAAAGTCGAAATGAAAAGCTAAATTCATCTTGTTTTGTTATGTTAATGATGGAATTTGCTTAAATTCTCTTGCATAATAAGACTGACTCTTTGATTGTTTACAATTAAAGAAAATAATTTCAATCTATTAAAAATTTTATTATTATATTTTTATTTATTTTTACTAATTACAATATATAATGGAATTTAAAAAGACAAATCACTTTTAATGATCAAAATACAATATTTATATAGTATTAAATAGTTTAAATTAAAATCAAAATAAATTATATTAATTGAAAGATGATTTTAGGAATTATAAGTTATTTGAGGGGTAATATCGTCCAAAAATATTTCTCCATTTAAGGGACTTTTAGAATTAGTATAGATTGGAAAAACAAATAATTCTTTTTATTTGAAAAAATATGTTAAGTGAGCTCAAGTTCCTCAATGATTGATCTCGATAACTATTCAAGTGTTGATTCAATCCGAATCGACGCATCACACATTCGGTGATTGCGTAACGAGTAAAGATTTGTGTGTTGAGATCAATTTGGTGTTGAAGTCAGTGGCGGAGGGGAGGGGGGTCCTTGGGGTGCCCATGACCCCCCAAATTTCTGAAACTTTTTTTTTTTTTTTTTTTAAATTTTAAAATTTTTTTTAAGTGATAACTATAAGGCCAAACCAAAACATAAGAGAATGGCCCAAGCTATAAAATACTCAAAACAATGCTGTAAACCTAACAAATATTACCCAATCCAAATTCCAATTACCCAACCAACCAAAAGCCCAATTCATAGTTCTTCTTCAATCTGATAGTCAGAAACGCAAATACAAATATACAATCAGTAAAACTTCAGCAGTTCAACCCTTATTTCGGAATACGCAAATAAAAAAAATTAAATCACTTCCTCATCTTCTACAAAATTCGGATCAAAGAATCGATTTGACGATTCCCTATATCATGTTCACCGCGTAACATAACAGACTAACAACAAATTAGCAATGTGGAGTCCCTCTTTCTAGTAAAATCTTATGTTTCTGGGGATATGAAATTGATATGGGATTACAAAATTACAAATGATTGGCCCATTCCTCAAATGATAATACAAAATTAATAAATGTATTTTGCTTGTTAATACATATCGTGTTCAATTGATTTTTTTTTTCTTTTGAACTTGAGTAATATTTAATTTTATTTGTAAATCAGATCTTCCTATTTTGGAAGATAATTTTATAGAAAGCAACGTAAATAAGAAGAGTTTGACTAATTTTAGATCTTGAATATTTTTGTACAATTACTTCTTATAAGCTTTTTAAAGACTATGACTTATAAAAAAAATATTATTCTCATAAAAATGAACTCAGTAATTGTGGTTTGAGAAAAAAAAAATTCGAGGGCGCTGCCCCCGAATCCCCGTGAAGGCTTCGCCCCTCCCCCGACCTGCCCATAAAAGACCCCCCAACTTCAAAAGTCTGGCTCCGCCACTGGTTGAAGTGTATTTATATTTTATAGTCGAAATTTGGGTAAATAGTTTTTCTTAAATAGTTGAATTTGTAATCATGGAATGACAAATGAAATTGAATTCATAGAAATAAGCAAGATCAACAAAACAAACAACGAAGATCAAGAATAGAATGTGATGAATTAGAGACTGAGAAAATCATCTAAAACTTATGACAATAATCTCTATTGTCGTAAACCCTTTGTCTTGGATACCAATATTTCATATTTGTGACAAGGGATAGGTGGACTCAACTAAAAAGCAGTGTTTAGAAAATCAGATCGGACTAATCGGATCAATTGGAAAAATCGAGAATCGGTCGCAAAACTAGTCCAATTTTCCACTTTAACTGTGTATTCAAAAATCGGACCAGAAATCGGATTTTTTATCGGTTGAACCAGTTTGATTTTAAGCAAAAATTGGATTTTTTTTAATTAAAACTTATAAAAAATTTATTTAAAGCCAAGTTTTGTGAGTAATTTTGTCTACAAATATTGATTTATTTACAAATAGCTTATTTTTAGAAATTTTGTGAGAGTTTTGAATTAATTTTTAATTTTTTAATTGAAAACAGTTCGACCTCGGTTCGACCTTTTGACTCTTGATCTATTGTCTTTTTCGGGTCGATGGCCAGTCCGATTTTCTGAATAATGTTAAAAAGATATTAGAGCTCTGAGTAGGAGATTTTAGTAATGAGTTCTACACAAACAATGTAATTGTTGTGAATAACTTGGAGTCAAATCTTTTTTCCTTCACGTAAAGAGTTGGATTCTAGAAAATTCATTTGTAATATAAAACTAGGAGGCGTTCAATTCACAATTAAAAATTATCCATTAAATACTAAGCGTCTATTTGATTTAGTTTAAAAAATTGTTAAAAATTTGACGTCAAAATTAACAATTAATTTTAACTAAACAAACATATGATATATACAACTTTTATCGGCTTTTAAACTACGTATTTCATAAACTTTTTATCAAAATCTGTTAAAACTTTTTTTATGTTACGTGTGACAATATTGATGAATTATACAGAATGAAAAAGAAAGAACAAGTGGAAAAACACACAAGTTTAAGTGATTCGACAATTAACCTATTTCACATAAATGAATCAGTTGTCTTTCACTATATAAAAATAATAAGATTAATCGTACCGCTGGTCATCGGCCTACTTTCAATATACATGTGTTCTACTCGATATGAGCTACATATTCTAACTAACTTTTATCAAAAAAATTGTCAAACACGCCCTTAGTAATATCAAAATTTAATAACATTTTGTATTTGCAAAATTGGATTTCATGACTTTGTGTAGATATTAATAGGTGCATTAGTAAATCAAAATTTATTCTTATATGTCATTTTGGTGAATAGTGAATTTACTTTGCAATGAATTAACACAAAAAACCCTAACTAGAGTCAACTAATCAATCAATGTTATCACTCTTTCAATTTTTTGGAGTCATCCTATCGACTTTCAATTATAACTTTTTATGCAAATATTGGTTTCCAAGAAACATACATCAATCTTTCTTAAATGAAAAATTTCTAAACATTGTCACAACTCATATTATTTTAAAAAAAGTAGATCTTAAGCTATTTTTAAGTATTAAACAAATGCAAACATATAATAATTGTCACATGAATTAAACATAGACAAACATAACGTGCATAATTATTATTAGCACCAAGTTGAAAATATTTATAATAATAAAAAATAAAAAAAAAAATAAAAACTGATGGCAGAAAGTACAACATATTTTTTGTCCAAAAAAAGAATAAAATATAAGAAACGAATCCTTTTCAGTTCACGAGAATCTCGGCCCACAAGTGGACCGATATCTTTCTAGTTCAATGTACAGTTATAGAACAATTTGTTTGTACGTTGTGCAAAATATACTTGTACATAAATCTGACTGGATCAATCTATCATTTTCGCCCAAGGACAAAAGAGAAAATTTCAATGTTAGCTACCAACTTATTTTCTAATTAGCATTTTAGACTATAGATTTTAAACAAGACCAAATTTAATTAATTCCCAACCTCTCGTAGTTGTACGATCAATTTTGAATGACAGAACCCACTAAATCTTCATTAAATCGTCACTTGAACCTCATATGACTCATTTTATAAATTTAGACTTTATTATTTAAGATAAACATCAGCAAAAGTCTCAAGCCTTTAATTTTATTTGCAATTTCATCTTCAAACTTTGTTCTCAACTTTTGAAAATTTAGTGTCATTTTCATCCATTTGTTTCGCCGGTCAACCCAGTTGACTTGTACATTCAAAGATAAAAAAGATCAAAATTGTCATTTTAATATTATGAGTTAAAATATTAAAAAAATTAAACTGTCGGAGAAAAAAAAACAAAGAAAAGAATTGGGAAAAAAACCATTTCATATTTCTCGAGTTAAATTTTTCCTTTTTTATCTAGATGTTCAAAAGTGTCATCATGAACAACTAGAGGTAGCTCTAAAATTAGGAAAGAAGTGATCAAAATAAGTTGCTTATTTTTGTATGCACAAAGTGTTGATTTTAGCTTACTTTTTCATGGTATGTTCAGAGAAACTTGCAATTGAGGATTGAAGAAGAAGGAAAGCAGTTGAAAATGATGTTTCATCCGCAACAAAAACATATAGAAATCTCTTTAATTCTCAATTACGATCCCAAAATCAGCAAATCTCGATTTCTTCACGCTTGACGATTCACATATTTTGGTTTTGTTGGTTGGAATTTTGTGTAAAGTGACTTCAAGGAAATCGAAAATGGATTAAATACAAAGTCGAGGCAAGTGTTGAACATTTGTCCTTAAATCGATTTTGCCTCACAACAGTGCCTACGGTTTATGGCAATCAACTCCCAAAATATAACGACTTCTACTTGTGTTTGTAGCACTTCAAAACACAAGCACAATGAACTAAAAATAGTTTTGTACTCCAAAAGATGAATATGAAATGGAAAAGCCAGAAATTATGCAATAAATTTGGTTCAAGGAATGAATATATGAGTTGTTTGTTTTTGCATATCAATTATCTGTCAAAAGGACGTCTAGAGGGTCCTTTTTATCGTTGATGAAGTGTTGGGAATGAAAATGTGTGGATTCAAATCGTGCAACACTTCAAAATGACATACCTGTTCGCACGTAAACTTATGCGATCGCATGATTTTAATATGCTGCGATCGCAAAGTACATTTTTTAAGACAGAACTTAACAAAGGTTAATTATGCAATCGTATGGCTTTGTCTTCTGTGATCGCATGGTAGGATAAAAAAAATATTCTGCTTAAAAATTCAGTCAGTGCGATCGTAGGATAACATACCCATGTGATCACATGGTCAAAAATTTGACCCAATTTTGTCATTTTCTGTAATTTTTCATTTATTCGATATTGATTTCGTCGTTTCGAGATGTCAAATATATCATTCAACACATGCAGAAAAATTTAAATTCTCTTTTAGGGGTGTTGCCCCCGAGCCCCCATGACCTGACCGGGCAAGTCGATTCCCGTTTCGACGCTTCAAAGCGGTGAAGTGGCAAACTAATTTGTCTAAACGGATGGGATCGAGTGTGAATATTTTGACTGAAGTTGACACGAAGTCAATTTAGTTGTTTTAAATAATTATTCAATTTCTCGAATTCTTAAACCAATTTCCAACAGATTTCACACATTCCCGTCTTCCCTTTAAAGATAAGTTAGGTGCCTGCCATAGTCACATTAAAACATACACAAATGAGCATGTAATTAGTTAAGAAGCACTACATAAATAAATTATAGCGTAATTTGTAATTTTGGTTTCCAACTTTTTAAATATATAACAAATCTACTCATAATCAATTTTTTTAGCACTAGGCATCTCTGATCTTTACAATTTGTTGTAAATCACGTTTTCATTGACATATTTTAACGATTTTGTGCTTCTTTTTAAATAAACAAAAATAGAAAAAGCAAAAAACAACAAAAAATAAAATAAAATTGTAAATAAAATCCCATAACTTTTAAAAAGCACAAAATAACTTCATCTTCCGCAAAACAAAACCCAACCCAACCCAACCCAACCCAACCCACACACCCACCCAATGAATCATTTCTACCATTAACATCTCTTTCACCTCCATCTTGAATCTTTGTCTATCCAAACTTGTTTACTAATGTTATCTCTTCAAGTTTGATCAAATCCATACACTACATGTTTGCCAATGTTATCTCTTCCAATCTTGTTCAACATATGATCTCTTTGCAGTGACAAGTATGCACAAAATGGCTTCACATATAGTCCCCTGGAGCACACCACCGCCACCTCCAGAGAAGAGAAATGAATTGGGAAGCTTTAGCATTTTGCCAAGCCAATCTATGACTATACTCTCTAACTCAGTTGCAGCAGGCTATGACACCCAGTTAAATCCCACAACATTAAACCCAGTGCTAAGCATTTCACCAAGAAATCCAGCAATGCTTCCATTGGAAAGAAATAAGAAAAATAGTTTGGACTCTGCCAACGCGTTATCCCTGAACAATATCCTTTTGCGTGTCTTTTAAAATTTCTTCAATGGGTTCCGGGTTGTGTGGTGCAGATTCTGGCAACCTCACCCGAAGATAGCTCGACTGGACTTGGCTCCGAACCAGATATTTCTCGACATTTTTGTAGTAATCAGCAAGGAAGTCAATGACCATATGGCTTTGCCTTCTGAATTCCTCACGTTCTAGAAGTTTAATGGTGGTGCCTGTAAATCCATTTTCCGGCTTTTGGTTTTGAAGGCTGCCCTTTTGGACTGAGGAAGATAAGGCAAGAAGGCCCTTAAGCTAGTAGTGAAAAGAATTTCACTTGGTGTGGTGGGGTGGTTTTGTATTTTTTAAAAGTTATGGGACTTTATTTGTAATTTTTTTATTTTTTGTTATTTTTAGCTTTTTTTTTTATTTTTGTTTATTTAAAGAAGATGACAAAACCATCAAAATATGTCAATGAGGACGTGATTTTCAACAAACTACAAAGGTTGGGGATGCTTGGTGCTAAAAAAATTGATTAGATGTAGATTTGTTACAGATTTAAAAAGTTGGGAACCAAAATTACAAATTACCCTAAATTATATAAGGCTTGTTGTTTATCGTCATCTTGCGTGTCTAGAGTTTTAAAGCGCAGTACTTTTAGAGTTCTTTTGTCATTAATTTTGTGGTTCATGAGCCTACTCGTATAGATCGATGGTGGACTTATCTCCTTTTGACTCGCCGACAGTGTGTGGTGGATAGATGGAGACGACTTATTTATTTATTTTTATTCCTTACGAATTTTTCATTTTATTTTTTTAAAGTTTCTAACTGATAATATCAAAATGTCAATTTGCCATTTTTAAATTTTTGATGTGCAGCTCAAATGGATGGAAATGTTCCATTTGGACTAATGACGCCAATTTTTCAAAGGTTAATGATGAAATTGGAAATGAAACTAAAAGTTGGGGACCTTTGCTACTATTTACCCTATTATTAAACTTTCGCCTGTGTCTAGAAACTTGAATCCAAACATGTTTTCATGAGGAACAATTACGATTTAACCAAGACCAATTACAATTTAACTAAAATTTAGTCAACTTTTGTCTGTGGAGATTGTTTGTGCAATTATAGTTAAAAGTTGAAGACGTAGTTGCTAGTTTCAAAACATTGAAGATTAACTTAATATCTGAGCAGTAGATTGAGGACCAATTCTGAAATTTTACGATGGGCCAAAAGGTTGTCCAAAACCAGCAAAAGTGGAGAAAGTCACGGGCAAAACCAGGGAGGAAATAGAGCAATGTCCAACCCCAACGGCGCCATCTGTTTTTGTCTTACAACAATAAATTTAATTTTACTTTCCATTAACAAAAGGTAACTATATAAATTTTTTTTTATCACGAATGTAAAGAATTTTCTTCGCTACGGAAATAAAAAAACACGTTTGTGTGTCACACTTTTATTCCGTCTTCAATTTCATCTCTTCTAAAATTTATTGTTCAATCATTTTTTTCAACAGACCATTTCTAAAATCTGCTCATTTTTTCAATCTATCCCCTTCAATCGATCATCTCCAAAATATATTCACCGCTTCAATCTATTATCATAATAAAACCTACGATTGAATTCTATTGCCAAAAAAGGGTATAATAGTTCTATCCACGAAATAAAAATGACCAATAGTATTAAATTTAATAAACAAGATAAAAATGACCAATAGTATTAAATTTAATAAACAAGAGTATAGTGGCATTCTTGTATCAAGAATAATGTTCTATTGCCCTCAAGCGGGCAAGATGTATTGTCCACTTGGAGATGTGGCAACTGAAGATCATTTCGGTCCTCCTTGTATCAATGTATACTCGACATTGATACATTATAAATAGTTTATTTGTGCAACTTTCGAAGATATTTGTGTGTTAAAATAAATTATTGATATAAAATCATTTACTTATTTATTTTTAAGATAATAAAATTATTTATTTTAAAATAAATTTATATTTTTATAACAAAAAGATTTTTAAATATCTTATTTAGAAAGCTATGAAAAGTCAAGTTCGATAAAGTTGAACGATTCCTATTTTATTCTCGCTAATCAATCTCAAATATTCCATAAAAAAATTAAATCATTATTTATTTTAATTAATACAGTTTAGTTTAACGTAAGAAATTTTATACAGTTGATTGATTAACAAAACGAATGAAATTTTTTTTTTTTGATAAATAAGGGCTTGTTCGATAGGGTTTTTTTTGGGAAAAATAAATTTTTTTTATTACTTTTTAACTTTTCAAAGTTTTTTATAGTATAAAAAACATTAAAAAGTTAAAAATTGTAGACAAAAAAATGAATTTTTTGGAAAAAGAACTCCACCGCTCTTAATAAAGAAATATGGAAGTTCGAGAAGGAGTAGCCCTTTCTGGACATTGGATTCATTTCATTTCAACGTAACGTGCCGTACCGTACGCACAGTATAAAAGCAATCACAAATGCATATGAGTTGGATTGAGTGAAAAGAAGCAGCTAAGATTTGGATTTACAGAGCGAAAGGAAATTCAATGGGATCGCAGAGCAATAATCAGATGAAGGTGACCGAAGGAGAGTTCGGATACGTACTGGAAGATGTTCCTCATTTGACTGATTACATACCCGATCTTCCTGTATGTATCTATTGATTTTTGGTGTGCGTGCTTGTGATGCTACTTTGTGTTTGTGTTAGTGATTTTGATTTCTGAATCAATTGTTTCATTTAAATGAAGTTGGTTTTCTGGAATTTTGCGTTGAATAATGGAAAAATGCAAGTATAAGCGTCCAGAAGCGGATGTGTGTGTGTGTGTGTGTGTGTGATTGATGTTTATGCTAGTGATTTGATTTCTTGAATCAACTGTGTTGATACAATGAATTATGAAGTTGATTTTGTGGACTTTTGTTGAATAATGGACAAATGAAAATTCAACTATCCAGAAGCTGATATTTGTTTGTGATCTGTTTCTGATCTTTCGCTTTATAAACTTTGCACCTTTAGAGTGGTGAAGCTGGATTGGGTATAAAGTCACCTTTGTTCCAAAGGCCTAGTAAGTTGCTTCTTTAAGAAAGCAATGGTGGTCCGGTGGTCCTTTTCATTCTCGTGGCCAGTGCTTAGCTTGTTTTGGATGACTAACTATTTATTTTAGGAGAATGCCATCCTCTTATGACTATTTTGATAATTGGTGGATACGGTCTAACTTCCTAGACTTGAACATATGAAATGGTACAAAAAAGGCAAAAAATAAATAAATAAATAAATAAAATGAATAGGATATATAGTGATATTGCACCTACAAATAGAAGTACATATCTGTTGATTATATATGTGCTCATTTTAATTGAAGTGGAGAAAGCATCATGAACAACTGCACTTTACGTGTCAAAGTCTACTGAGATGTTTGCCAATTTTGTTTAGGAAGTTGATTTGGTAAGATAACTTATTATTACTAATTAATGAAAGCAATAGGAAAGATAAATGCAATAGCTAATCGAGATGAGAAATATCAGTCACGTGTCCTGAATTTCAGGATTGGACAAGTTAGGACAGATTTTTATGATGCACATATTCCTCGGGGGAAACGATAAGGGAATTTGATCATTGCTCCATTTTCAATTAGGCCTTGCTTTAAGGGTTATTACTTCCTTGGCAACTCAATCTGTATTATTTACCTGCTTATACATTCGTAGCACAAGAAATTACTAAATAAACTGTACCATATACTCATCATCAACATATCACAGGGTTCATCAGGATAGGAACTTTTACTATTTGATTTGAACATCTTGGCTGGTAATCCAGTTTTGACAGTTAATGATTGTAATGGTGAAAACTCTCGTACTATTTCAAATCTGATGTACTGCATTTAAGACGTTTTTAACAATTTCCGTGTCAAATTGATTAGGAGTGCAACTTGGATGAGTATCTGGGTACAAAATACTATTAAGTATTAATTGTTCATTCAAGACTTGAGAGTGAACTCTTCAACCGCATATCTGAGAAAGTGCCATACAAAACCCTAGCAAAACCAAAAGTTGAGATCTGCTAGGCAAACAAAACAATAAAATCAAGTAAAGCAATTATGTTATCTTAAGTTTTTTTACTTTCTGCTTGGTGAAGGGATGATTCTAGAGTGAACACCGGACACGAAGGAGAGATGTATTTTCATGCTTAATATACATATATTTTCCATTGGATGTACGAGCTGCTAGTTTTTTTATTTGTTTGAGCTTAGCTATTCATTTTGATGTTTGTTTTTTCGGCAGACTTATGCCAACCCATTACGATCCAATCCTGCATATTCCGTTGTTAAGTGAGTTACTTTTTTCTCTCACATCAAGCTGATAATACGTATTGCTCGACTCATTAGCCATCTATTATTATTTTCAGAACCTTGATGATTACAAATGACTTATGATGTTTACTATGATTTCAGGCAGTATTTTGTTCACGTGGATGATTCCGTCCCTCAAAAGGTGAGCTGTATTTTTCAACTTGCTCTTAAGAATGTTACATGTCAACGGGTCTCATTTATTATTTTCTTTTCTTGTTTGGGGAGAAGGGGCTTAGCAGGACCATACTTGCCTCACCACTCTCTTCTTTCTTGATGATGCTCGTGCATGTGGATTTATTCATGAATATGTGTGAATAAAAACCACATAGTGTATGAGCTATCTGCAAGATGAAATGGGCTCATGTGATGATAATTCTACCCTAGAAGAAAGCAAAGATGACCACTGTACATTAATTTTGAAAAAAAATTTAACTGGCCTGTCACATTTGTAACACAGATGCTGCGTGCAGTGTTGCATGTCTCTTAGATATTGCAGTATGAAACCATTTTTCTTCATGTATCTGAGTTCTAATTGATATTTTATGTATTAAAATGCGAGGATAATGACTAGTGTATGCACCTGTGCATACTGTTTAATTAGATGAGGCTAGCCTATGAGTTAGTGTCTAGAGTACTCCACATTCTTTATTACGAGTTTCATTTTCCACACCACCATATATTTCCATTTGGACTCGGAAAAATGAGAACAAGTAATTCTATGTGCCTTATATAAGGATTTCAACCATTTTCAAAGGTGATTAATTCTGTTTGTTGATCTCTTTGCAGATTGTTGTTCACAAGGACACTCCAAGAGGGGTACATTTTCGAAGAGCCGGACCTCGTCAAAAGGTGTGTCCTTTTTTTCATAAATGCAGGATATTCACTGTTATGCAATTTCACTGAACTGTTTCCGAAGTGCACAGGTTTATTTTGCTTCAGATGAGGTGCAAGCTTGTATCGTAACGTGTGGTGGTTTGTGTCCTGGGCTAAATACTGTGATCAGGGAGATTGTGCATAGCCTTGATTATATGTATGGTGTTAACCAAGTTCTCGGAATTCATGTAAGTTCTTTTTAAGTATTCACTTCGAAGTTGATTAGTATTATCATCTGAATTTTATGTTAGCACTTGTTGCCAAAGACTAAGATTAAAACATTTTGTCTACTGTTACTTTGATTTTCATCCTGCTTCATAGATGAATACATGAGCAAATATCTAATCTATATTATAATATTAATCGATCATTTTGATTGCTTTGAAGTTCTTACTTCACATTCATCGCAGCTGTATCTTTCTATGTATGATGAATACTGTCATCAGTAAGCTTAAAGTTCTGTTATCTCTAAGCTTGGTCTCGGAACACGTGATATCTGGTACCTTCTTGAATGCGCTGTGTTTGCGCACTAGAGCTAAGATGACTTGAGCCACTGGCATTCCTAAAATTCTTCTTGTTAATACACACAAACACATAATCAATAAGAAGGTTATCTTATAGCATTTTCCTGGTGAGTTACATCATTGTTTATAAATGTCACAGCGTTTGAATTTTAGATTTTACTCATATTATCCTCCAGAGATGTCTAAGTGGATCAAACTAGCTGGTTATGGTACTTGTAGGTAGTGTTGAACGACAGATTATAAGTGTGTTATGCAATACGTTGGCCTCTTGGCAAAGTGAATTTCGTTCTATAGTGCCAAAAAAAAAAAAAAAAAATTACAAAAACTATTCTCAATATGTCTAGTATTAACTTGAAAGGTAATGTCCCGTGTTAAATGGCTGATGATTGTTCCTGTTGTATATCTTTATATCGAAACTATTACTTTTTAGATCAGGTTTTAAGTCCTACTGCTGTTACTTAAATGGAATATTGATATCAGTTGTGAGTTACACAGTTAATAGACTCTGGTTATGGTATTATACTACAACACATATGATATAAGATATCACGCATTGTAAACACATTGGTAACGAGCTCCATAGCTTGTATTTTCTGAATATGTCTTTATATTTTGCTTGGTGCAAGGGAAACATTCATGTACTGGGAAAGAAGGTGAGGGTAGCTGGTGAAAATATAGAAAATTGTAATTATGTCTCTATTAACTTTAACATGAAATGAGTTATGGTTGAATTGATTTGCACATTCCTAGAGATTGTAATGCTTAATATTGGTAGTGAAGGAACCCTTGTGGGCCTGCTATTGGCTTATTCATCTGATGCTTTTCACCCTAACATATCTTTCAAAGTCCTCTTTTATTACTATGTTACCAGCTAATGGTGGCATCTCTTTTCTGTAGGGAGGTTACAGGGGTTTCTATTCTAAGAATACCATTCCTTTAACTCCAAAGGTTACAAATGACATACATAAACGTGGTGGGACAATCCTGGGAACATCTCGAGGTGGCCATGATACCATGAAGATAGTTGACAGTATTCAGGACCGTGGAATTAATCAGGTAAGGGTGAAGTTTTAGTTATAGCCTTTAGGATTGTGTGATTCGTTTTTACCAATGTTTTGAATTGTAACTTTCTCTTTAATATTTTGAACAGTAGTACAGCTCTGATTATGGGTATTACTGGTTTAGGTTTATTTAATTGGAGGCGACGGAACTCAGAAAGGAGCAGCTGTAATATATGAGGTATCCTTGTTTATAGATGATTTCACCCACCTTTTATTAACTTAAAGATGCCTCCAAACCGTATGAACTATATTTCTGTCATGCCTGTTATAGTAGCTTCTTGTAATTATCACCTCAAAAATGTCCTACACTATTAGAGAAATTCATATTTTGTCCATCATTTTCCATACTTGATCCTCAACCACCTTTCGAAATCCATTTCTTATTAACCTAATTTGTGAAGTTATTCTTTAGCTCTGTCACTTCTATTAAAACCTCTAGCTGCTACTGACTGCTTTTGCATATTTAAACTTTCAGTTTTCCACTACTTCACTCCTTCAACGTCTTCTATTCTGTTGTATAAAATTGCAGATATAAATGGATTCATGTCGTTTCACGAGGACCAAAAAAATAAAAAAAAACACTCATGTTTGATACTGTATTCATCATGATGATACATATTTTTAACTTCTGACTGGGCATTACCATTCCAGTGAATAGCCTTTGTATTAATTTTCTGTTACCTTGTTTAACTTGTTCAGGAAATTAGAAGGCGTAATCTGAAAGTTGCTGTTGCTGGCATCCCCAAAACAATTGATAATGACATCCCGGTATCTGTCATCCTTTATATACTATTGAAGGGACTTGTTCTTTGCACAGATTCTTAATCTATTATGATTTTTTTAGTCGTAAAACAAGTAATTAATATGACAACGAAGAAGAAAACGACCAATTAGCTTTTGATATAACTTCGAACTTTCAAGTCTAAACTCGAATAATTTTCTTTGCCTAATGGTGAAAACATATATATTTTAGAGATGAAATACCAAGTTAATCTAACAAAAAAGTCAACATTTGTATGAAATAAATGAACTTCTCCAGTGTATTCCCAGGTCTTATATTGACCTTAGTGCTAAAATTGTCTTGTGATATTATTTCCATTTGATCAGTGTATAAAGATCTTTATAGCATTTCAATTTCGAATTGCTATCTTCTGCAAAAGAACATTTTTCTCTTCATTTGTGACGAGCCTTAATTTTGTACTCACTTGTGTCACCACTCACCACTCACCACTCACTAGGTTATTGGCAAATCATTTGGTTTTGTGCTGCATAATGCTGTTTTCTGCAAATTTAAGGACTTAGATTTGCATTGACTTGTGTTATCAGGTTATTGACAAGTCATTTGGTTTCGATACTGCTGTAGAGGAGGCTCAACGCGCCATCAATGCTGCACATGTTGAAGCTGAAAGTGCAGAGAATGGCATTGGTGTTGTGAAGTTGATGGGTCGCTACAGTGGTAAGATAAACCTATACAATACTTCAGTTTTTGGGAATAAATGGATTAATGCAAACCATCATTATATTTTAGGGTTTTCTTTTTAAGTTTCCAAGGAGTGGCGTCTGTGAATCCATCTTTGTCCTAAGCATATAGAAACTTCGTGCCTGTCCTCCTATTTAAGAAAATGGGTTTTGCTGGATCGTTCTCATAAAGACTATGCTACTAAGTACCGAAATTAGTAATTCTAACTTTATTTGAACGATTGATTTTAGAAGTGGTGTTTATTAAACTATCAACTAGAATTCTACGAAATAAATTAACAACATTGACAACTATGATTTGAGAAAAATATGATGAGGTAAGGTGCTAGGAATCACGATTTCACCATAGTTCGTCCGATTCAACTTCATATACCACGTTAAGATAGTATTTCATTTATGTCGCCAACTGAATTTCTCAATTTTAATTATAATCTCTCCAATAGAATTAATCTTATCTCCTGGTGTGAATTCAAGATATCTCTATATAAATTACGACATAAAAAGACGCATTAAATCCAGTGTTTAGAAAATCGGACCGGCTGATTCAACCAAGAACCGGTTGCAAAATCGGTCTCGTCTACCAATGTAACCGGGCATAAAAAAACCGGACCGAAAATCGGGGTTTTTAGCGATTAAACCGGAAAACTGGTAGAACCGGTCCTATTTTAATGGTTATCTGGTTTGAAAATTTTGTAAAATTTTGTAAGTCAAAATAACTCATTTCTGTTTTTTGCCTTATTTCTTTGTCATTTCTCCCATTGTTTTTCTTCTTTGGTTGTCCGTTGTTCCTTGTTTTTTTGTGAGATTTTTAGATTAATTTTTAATTGAAACTTATGAAAAGTCTATTTAAAGTTAAGTTTTGTGAGTAATTTTATCTATAAATATTGATTTATTTACAAATAACTTATTTTTAGAAATTTTGTGAGATTTTTGGATTAATTTTTAATTTTTTAATTGAAACCGGTTCGACCTTAGTTCGATCTTTTGAACTTTGACCCGTTTCTTTTTTCGGGTTGGTGGTCTGTCCAGTTTTCTAAACATTGATTAAATCACGAAGAAATTCCTAAACAAGGTTGCACTATTTGGAGAAGTATATCTCTTTCTTCACCTAAATTATAAATTTTCTCGGTAGAGCTTTCACATATCGGCTACACGTGAATTCTCAAACTAAACACAAATTGGCCAAATTCATGAAAAGCAATTCAAAATCACGATAAAAGTTCAACATGGAATTCAATTCATCATCAAAACGTGATAATAGAAGTTGAAAAATCCAAACTAGGCATGCTTCATTTTTCCTAACAATTGAAATTAGTTAACCATCGTTTTTGGCAAAACAAAAATACGAAATTAAGTTCATCACCGGGTTTTGAGAATGAAAGAGAGGAAGAATGAAACACAACGTTGATTTTCTTCAAACCCTGGATCTTGCTTTGGTTATTCTCCTCAAGATTGCCATCCCCTTCGACATCTTGAACTTAGATATTTATAAATTGAGTATTGTCCTCGAAAATTGTGCAAGAAGATCCCCAAAATACCCTTAAAATCAGCATAAACCGAAACCAGATCGGGTCAGGATTCTGTAGGCCTGAACTTTGTGCGCTGCAGAACATGTGTCGCAAGCGTGTCCCATACTTAGGCAAAATTTCCTCCTTCAACTTCTTCAGCCAGCTGTCTCCCGTCTTTGTTTCACACACACGTTCATCTTCCTTACACACCCCCACCTATTGCAAACTTTATCCAAGATTAGTCCCAACACCGTAGTCCATCCTACAATGCACAAAACAACGAAAAATCAACATGATCTCAACCAACAATTGCGAGAGATAAAAGTCGAGATGAGTGTAAAAATTACACTTATCATAGAGCAGAAGAATTGGGTATGAGAAACATTGTTGTGAGATCACTACTGGAAACATATGATTTTCTTAGGAATACTAAGAATGGTAAAATCAAAGAAGTTGCAGAGATCTGATAGAAATCTGCTTCTGGGAGCTCTATGAATGGTGCTTGCCATGCAGTGGCTTTTCTGTTGGCATTCTAAACTTTTCCTAGAACCTCCTTGGAATTATAGCCGAAGTATTGATTACAATGTATCATTCTCTGGCTATCTTTTGCCAGCATTATTGAAGTTCACCTCTTATCTTCTTTGAAATTATTTGTGCAGGATTTATCGCAATGTATGCTACTCTGGCTAGCCGAGATGTGGACTGCTGTTTGATTCCAGAATCACCCTTTTATCTTGATGGAGAAGGTGGACTTTTTGAATACATGGAGAAAAAGCTCAAAGAAAATGGACACATGGTTATTGTGATAGCTGAAGGAGCAGGACAGGAACTTCTTGATGCAGAAATCGAGAATGCAAAAAATGAACAAGATGCTTCGGGGAACAAGCTACTTAAAGATGTTGGCTTGTGGATTTCTCAGAAAATCAAGGTAAGGATCATTATTTAGATAGAGGTTTTCATGAGCTGATTGATACCCATATGGTTCTTGATTTTCATTTTTTTCATTGCAAGAGGCCCCATTTCATAAGACTGATGCGATGTGAGTAGAGCATGTCAAAAAAGGGAAAAGTAGACCTAAACTAATATGGTCTCCCCCATTGTGAAAAAGGCTTATTTTGTTGTTGACTAAAGCAACAAAGCTCAATATTGCTGATAATGGATTTGTTCTTTTGTGGATTTTGTGCACACAATTCTTTATGAAGTCAATTTTCATTTTTGACAGGATCATTTTGCAAAGCTACCAAAAATGCCTGTTACTCTTAAATATATAGGTCAGTAGCATCATCCCTATTTTATAAGTATGTTTTGCTAAAAACAGGTCCTAACAAATTTATGTGGCAGATCCAACTTACATGATTCGTGCTATTCCAAGCAATGCATCTGATAATGTATACTGCACACTCCTTGCTCAAAGTGCTGTTCATGGAGCAATGGCAGGGTATACAGGCTTCACTGTCGGGCTTGTCAATGGCCGGCAGACATACATTCCTTTCAATGTAAGTCCAATCAGTAATAAATCGGGTTTCAGACTTCTGAGATTTCACACTTTGGAGAATTGAATTATCTTTGTTAGATGTTAAAATTCCAAATTTGGTATGATCAGGGGCGGGGGTGGCTATAAACCGCCGCCGCAACATTTTTAAATTTCTGTATTAAAATAGAAAATTTTAATACTTTTTTAATATATACC
Organism: Forsythia viridissima; assembly: GCA_030279155.1. NCBI lineage: Eukaryota > Viridiplantae > Streptophyta > Magnoliopsida > Lamiales > Oleaceae > Forsythia > Forsythia viridissima. The sequence continues at coordinate 26,256,029 of CM059033.1, forward strand.
TAATACATATATATTTTGCCCCTCCAACATTTTTCGCCCCCCTACATGAAAATCCTAGCTCTGGGTATGATACCAAGTGCTCAGTTAGAGTACCAGTGGTCTTGTCCTGCCAAATTCTAGTGTGCTTTAAAAAATTACGGTGGTCTTACCTGTGAAGTTCTCAGCCTATCATGATAATTTGAGGATATGTCCAGGGTTTTTTTATTTTATGGATAATTTTGGGTAGCAATGAACTTTAACCTGAACTATTCTGTACTGAATGTCCCACTAATCTGTCATTTTAGTATGGAGAAGGACGATCTTGTTGAATGTTGTGGAAATTCGATTATGTTCGGTCCTTCTAAACTAACTTACACGTTCTACTGACCTCATGTTTCCTCTTTTTGCATCAATTGAATGAACTGAAATATTTTCTGTATTGTAGTCAGTAGTCAACACAAGAAAAAACACCGGGGAAAAAAAAAGCAGAATACTACCCCCAAAGAAACAAAAAAAAAAAAATGAATTTATATTACTACTTTCAATAGCCTGTCACATCCACTTGTCTGGAAAAATTCTTTGCGGTGCATTGTGCATTTAGTCCAGTTATTTATTCTTACGCACAGTTACACCCTATCACCTGCGATATCTGTTCGAATGGTTAAGTTACAAATTTGTGTCCTACTTAGTCTTTATGGAGTAATGATAGCATTATTTTTTCCAAATAGCACCTAACCATGATCAAATAGTTGCGATATATCAAATGTTATGGTAAATTAGATTTATTTTCACATTCTTGTTGTAATAAAGCTATTGTCTTTTATAATGTAGTCCAATGTTTCCTTCTTTTTCCTCTCAATTCATTAACAATTTTAGCTTGCATGAATCTTGATCGGTTAGAGAAAATGTGCAACCCATAAGTTCCAAAAATTGATTAGATGAAAAAACACATTTTCTATGGAAACAAGCATGTAATGAATCTTGGACACACACTGGATTTGTTATTTTGTGTATATAATGGTTTTTTTTTTCATGCAGCGCATCATTGAACGGCAATACCATGTTGTCATAACTGACAGGATGTGGGCAAGGCTTCTTGCTTCAACCAATCAACCAAGTTTCTTGGGACCTAAAGAACGACTCGAGGTGGCCAAAACAGAGCAAGTGCCTCCAACTCAATTGCTGGATGATGGGGATGAGAAAACATGTAACTAAATCCACCTGCATTACATGACATGTATCTATACGTGAGCATTCCTGTTTGGAGGTACCCCGTAATGCGGGATTGATCAGAACATGTACGAACTATTTAATTTGATGTTTTATATTAGAGGAAATTAAACCCAAAATGTTCCCTCCGTATGCAACATTTATATTATGTAAATTATTCTGTATCATCTTTGGATAATAATGCAATGTGATCCCCTATGGGATCCGTAAACAACTATAGATAAAATTTGAACATCTTTTTCTTCCTTGACATTGTTCGAGAGGTGTATGTTTGATCCGTAACAAACAAGTATTTGAAAGTTCTGTTTTAAATTGGGAAAGGCCATTACAAGAATTTTCGATCGGAAATCTTTTGTAATTTTAGTGGATCCTTCTATCACATTGTGAGTTTTTACGTCATTGAATAGCCCCATTCGATTTACCATTGAAAATCCCGTATTTATATTCAACATGTGTCGAAGAAAATGGGTTATTTGAATTCAACTTTCAAGTAAATGAAAGAAAAACGGATAGATATTGGTGCAATCTGATCCCATTATTAGAGAGCAAGTTTAATATGGATTGGATTGGATTGGCAGAATACAAAAGGAACAAAATGCAATAGAAGAATGTGTCACCTTTCAAATTACAAGACTCGCACATCCAGCAAGCTCAGAAGAATTTAAATTGATTTTTTTTTTTTTTTAAACTACAGAATCAGCACAATATTGCTTGATTTCAGATTCTCCTTCTTATATTCATTACAAGGGCACAACATAACGTCTATTTGACAACAAAGGACATCTTACATCAATTTACCCTATTAAAGGGGGTGCTGTAAATATTCTCTCTGGCATGAGGACGAGACAGATTAATAATCAACCTCTGTAAGTGCCAGAAGGATCTGCATTTTGCACGATCCAAGGATGCTCAAGTAGCTTGTGGAGTGGCAAGCGTCTTGAAGAATCCTTGACAAGCATCTGTCATCAAAATATGGGAATGACAAGAATAACAAAGTGAAAACTCGAACCAGAACTGAACTTTTCAATTGAAAAATTATGAACCCAAAAAGATTAATTTACCTGACTAATAAGGTCTTTTGCAGCAGATGAGACTATGGGTTTTGGAGGGAATTTAAGATCCACCTGAACAATCCTGTGCAAATAATTGGAAAATCATATCTATAATAATTGTGCCAGATAATTTTTTCCTTAGAAATTAGAACTGTGACTGATTCACTTTAAAGTAGAATGCAACAACAAAGTCCGCATGGCTCAGGGGTGGTGTTACAGCAGCCATCCCACTCGCAATCTCTCATTGCGAACAGGACGACATAGGTCCACTCTTTCAGCACAAGACTGGATGACATCAATTTCGAGAGTAGGGTGGGTGCAACGACTCTAGTAGTGCCTCACATTAGCTAAGTTAAGATTTTACTTCTATAATAACCAATTTCGAGAGTAGGGTGGGTTGCAACGACTCTAGTAGTGCCTCACATTAGCTAACTTAAGATTTTACTTCTATAATAACCAATTAGGCACTTTCCCATACAAGTCGGTTTTAAAGGTAAGATTTAATGTTATATCCACCAACGCGCATCTTGTTGGGGGCAGTTCATGGTAACTCTTTATTCTGTTGATATTTTGAGTAATAATGGTTGCCTTCTTTATTATGTTATTATTAAACAAAGAAAGAAAAAACAGTTTACCTCCTATATGTGTCTGAGTGCTCCTTTGCTTCAAAAGGAGGCTCCCCATAGAGAAATTCATAGCACAGGACACCAAGGCTCCATATGTCCACGTTCGCATCATGCTCCACACTCTCCACTGTAAATTTAACACCAAACTGTTGATCAGTGCATGTTGGAAATGTAATAATAGAGAAATCTGGTTGTTCATAAAAACATAGCAAAATTATTTCCATAAGGATCTAAAAAACAATGGGCTTCATACAGTGTACAACAATATTGCATCTTCCCCTCCCTCAATAATGTCTGGGGACCCTACACTCTGGACAGGCATGCTTTGTCTGGGAGAGGGATGGATGAAGTGAAGTGTGGAGAATGACAAAAACTACTAAAACACCTTTAACTACAAAGCCCTTGAGTGGTTACCAAGAAATAGGTGACCATATACAAAATACGAAGAAGACCAAGAATCCTTTTCAAAATGACAAATTAATAGAATCCGCCAATCTGAGCGTCATCCTGCTAAGTCTGAATCACTACATCCTAGAAAAATTATGTATGCAGTAAAGCATACCCATTTCAGGCGGAAGATAATCTAGGGTGCCGCACATGGTACGTCTGCGGTTAAATGTATGCACTGACCAACCAAAATCTGCAATCTTAAGTTCGCCCTGGCAATTGGAAACATTTGTATAGTGAGAACAGACGGCTGTAATTTCTCCTAATAAACAAACAGGAAATGCTAACATATAAATGCCTTTATTTACCTGAGCTCCAACCAAAAGGTTTTCGGGTTTAATATCTCGATGTATTACATGCTTTCCATGACAATATATCAAGGCCCGAGCTAATGATGCAACATACTGTTACATGGACACAAAAAAACAAATGGTTTCTAGTCAAATTTCCAGTAGCTAAAAGTAAAATAATTTAACTAGATAACCAGAATCATCTGAACAAAAAGAACTTAAGATGCGTAAAGAATTTTAATTTGAAAAATTTGCACTGGAGGTCAGGAACCTCTTTGCACTGTAAGAGCATCTCGAAGAGACTCTATTTATAAAGAGCATATTTTGCATTTTTAGAAAGCATATATAAATTTAGAGAGTAAAATTTTTGAAGTACTCCAACCTTCTCTTTATTTTTAATACTTCATTTTACTTCTCTCAAAAAGTATTTATTATTTTTCTCTATATTTTATTTTGACATGTTTCTCTCCTAATTATTATATGATTTTTGTCTATTTTCTCTATTTTATTTTGTATATACTATTTAATTAGTCAACATATGAATATTGAAAATTGAAATTCTTTGAATATATTTAATTATAGAAAGTAGATTTGGCTCTCCACCTAGTAAGAGAGGTATTTTGTTTTGGTTTTTGTCCATTTTTCTCCATTTTATTTTGTATTAGTATTGAAAATTGGAATTCTTTGAATGCAATTATAGAGAGCGGATTTGACTCTCCACCTATTAAGAGAGGTATTTTGTTTTGGTTTTTGTCCATTTTTTTCAATTTTATTTTGTATATACTACTTAATTTAGTCAATATATGAGTATTGAAAATTAAAATTTTTTGAATACATTTAATTATAGAGTGTGTCACTCTCTATTTTAAAAAGTTAATTTGGAGAGGCTCTTGGAGTATAATTTTAAAGATCAACTCTCTAAAATAAAAAACATCTTTATTTTAAAGAGCCTCTTGGAGATGCTCCAATGAGTTGGTTTCCAACTTAGTGTTAATAAAAAATTGAAAAATAGAAGATAAAGAAAACGAAAAAGAAGGAAAAAACCACCGCATGCTCCTCCCCGGGTCTATGATGGGCAGTTTGGGAGTGGAGGGCAGTGAGAATTGGTGGTCGGGAGTAAAGGTTTTTCTTTTCTTTTTTAATTTTTTTTTATTTTAATAGAAAATGTCCATTGAGAATCAATTTGCTACAAACTCAAAAGGTGGGGGGAACCAACTCACTGTATTGCGAATAGGACCTGGTGATCTCCAGTGCTGTTTTCACTTTAATTTTGCAAAATGTATTAAGAGAGATTGAACTTGAAACAGTGCTTATAGAGTACTCACAGTAGCAGCACGTCTTTCACTAAAGTATTTGCATTTCTGTAGCTCCTTGTAAAGTTCCCCCTTTGCAGCATACTCCAGGATCAAATAAACCCGTTTCTACATTTAAATTTTTTGTCACAGATAGGTCTTACATAAAATTTCGCCTTCAACCATAAACCAAAGAAGATGTACCATACCTGATCGTAAAAGTAACCATAGAGTCGTAGAATGTTAGGATGCCGAAGATGGCTCTGTATTTCAACTTCCCGGCGAAGCTGATGCTCGACCTGAGACTGTTTCAGTTGGCTCTTAAACAACACCTTCAGCGCCACAATATGATTGCTCTACTTGAAGGAAAGACACAGGTTTCCAAAGTTAGGAAATAATGATTAGTGCTTTCTACGAGATTTTGGATTTGTTCTTATTCTGATGGTGACTTTGCTAGAACAGGCAATAAAGATCACTTTTTCACTGAATGATGGTGGAAATATGCCACAATACAGCAGATACTACAAATATGTTCTCACTATCAGATCATGTCTCCTTCCATTTGGCAAATATAATTAATATCAACAAATTTCAAGTCTTCATTACCCGTTTTTAATCGCGTTCCCAGTCCCTATGTTAGCTTCCTAAAGGATGATATTAGAATCAGTGGCTATTGAAGACTAAATTTAAATATGTTCACTTCTACAACGGCTTAAAGATTCTAGATGAGGTGATTGGACATGGTATGACAACAGGTACAAACCTTGGGTTCAAATATCGTCAATATCTATTATGAAAACTGTGCAGCTATCAGGCTTTTAATAAAAAATGAATTGCACATGTTGGGGTATGTAAATATAATAAATAAGGGTGTTTCCACTATAATAGTTTAAGGTTTTAAATGAAGTGGTTTGGGTCTCCATGCTGGTTACTAGCTAATACATCACTCATTTTGCAAAACTACCACATGAGGAAGATTTTGGCATTTCTTCTGGTGTAATGCCATGTTGTGAGAGTCTCGCATTTAGACCAAATTTGAAAAGATTTGTGCATTTGGTAATTTATAGACTAGGACTTATATCTCTGGGAGTTGAAATCTAAAACTTGATTACCCAAAACTGGATAATAAAGATTTTTGTTGGCGACAGACAAAGTGTGTGAATCAATGTAACTTTAAGCAGAAGCTTTGGCATTGTACTTAAAATCAAGTAACTTGATACCTATCAAGTTCCATAAATGAGAAAATTATAGAATCATAATGAACAGGAATGAAGAGAACTGACCCTCTTTTCCCTTGCCAGATATACATGTCCAAACTTTCCTCTACCAAGAGGCTTTCCGATGTCGAAATCATTGAGCGTCCACCTCTTTTTTCCTTCTGCCACACTCTCTGTAGAAGCCTGCAATAGTAATATATCATGATTGCATACATTAAACACAATTCTACATCTTTTTTTCCTTCACAGCAAATCATTTTATTTTCTACAAGGGATCTTGAAGTCTTTCTAGAGGATCGTGGGTCTCTTTACTAGCTCCTATTTGCAGTGCACAATTTCATCAAAAAACAAATCAAATTTATGGTATGTGATCCAAATAATTCAGGATCCTCACAATAAAAATTTGGTAAAATAAGAGAGACTTTTTTAACTGCGTCTTGTTTCACCAAAAATTACTTTCATAGATTACTTTTTCGGCATCATGGAATTGCATTAATTATGAGACCATATCACACAAGGCCATACTAAACCTAAATCAGGAAACATTTTTTTGCATCCCAACCCCTACACCTTAATTCAGAAAACTACATATTCAAGAAATTATCTTCTTATCCCCTTTTTCCAATATAATAGAAATCTTATAGAAATACAATTCATAAAACTTTTAAACATTTATTATTTCCTTCCAAATGCTTACCTACTTAAGTTATATTTTAAGGTAATGCCTGCAACAATTTTAATTAATGTCGGGAAGAACTTTTTTCCAATTTCTAAGTCAAACATTTATCAAACGGCCTCAAAATTTGAAATAATCAAAATTAAAAACGTTAAATCTATCAAAAAGAAAAAGGAAAAACAGTAAATCTTCATTTCTCTGAATAAAAAATATCCAAATAATTCCCCAAAAAAAAGAACAAGTTTTACCATACCATCTGCTCTTGTTGAGACTCCGCTGCGATCGCCATTAGAAAAAAAAAACACACACACTCACGCACTCAGATTTAAAGAGAGAGAGATAGAGAGAGAGAGAATGGTGAGTGTGTAATTTGTATTGATTCGATTTGAATTGGGAATAGAAAGAGAGAGAGAGAGCGAGGGTTTTTTGGACTTCATATTTGCAATTTTGCAACGGTCATATTTGAACAGAAGGTACCACGTGCAGTACCATAGACTTCGCTTTTCAAATCTATTTTTGGGTTAATTACACTTACATCCCCGATATTTTATCTTTGTAACAATATCATCTCTATTTAATTTAATTCGTAGATATCATCTCTATTCTTTCATTTTACTTACATAGATAGTCTTTTTGACAATTTTACCCCTTACTTAAATAAATTAAAATGATAGAAAAAAAAAAAAAAAATGCAATAGAAAAATTACAATTAGAACCTTAACCATTCAAAAGTACAAATAAATCCTAAACTTTTTTTATTTTTTATGTCACTTAAAATAATAAAAAATATGTCATCAAGTCCCAAAACTTCTAATTATATTTACCAAAATGACATTTGGAGTCTCTACATATTTCGTAAAGTAGTCTGTTAATAAACAAAAAAATTATACTTGTGATCTAAATTTGACCAATTTAACAACGACAAAATAGTTTATTATATCCTATCATTCACAATAATTTATAAAAAAAATCATCCACACCACACCACATAAATCGAGGGATTTCTCCCCTTTCCCCCAGTTTGCCAGTCCAAATCGCCAGGATTTGGGCCGGCAACAACCGGGGACTAGAAATCCTCCTCGGTTGCGCGAAGACCAGAGAGGATTTCTAATTAGTGACGTGTTGGCTGCAGCTGCAGGTCAAGGTGAAGGAAGAGCTGAGGAGGATGAAGGAGTTGCAGTTAATGAGGCGAATGGAGGCAAAAAGGAAGAGGCTGGAAAAGTTGAAGAATGGACGAGTGGTGAAAGATAAGGTTGATTATGAGGAAAATTATTGTGAAAATAATAGCTATAATTAAGAATTTAATGGAAGAATTAATGCAAATGGGAATCATATGCCATCATCATATGCAGTAGCGGAGCCAGACTTTTGAAGTTGGGGGGTCCCAAATAGAGGTGGGTCGGGGTGGGCTCTCGGGGGTTCGGGGGCAGCGCCTCCGAATTTTTTTTTCCCCTCAAACCACAATTATTGAACTTATTCTTATGAGAATCTAATATTTTTTTATAAGTCATAGTATTTAAAAAACTTACAAGAATTCATTGCACAAAAATAGAATCTATATCTATTTTATTTAAAATTAAGTTATGTAGTTTATGGACACAAATTTAAACCCTTTTAATAGTGTTATATACAATTATTATTTGAACACAATATGTATTAACAAAGAAATACCTTTATTAATTTTGTATTATCATTTGAGGAATGGGCCAATCATTTGTAATTTTGTATTATTAATTTTATCAGGCCAATAGGTCCAATTGTCTTACATTAAGAGTTAGTTTATCTAATTTATGAACTAGTTTATTTGACCAAAATGACTTATTTGATAAAAAAAAAATAGGTTAAAATTTGTCTTAGTAGCATGATATTTTTTACTATTCTTTGTCAAATAAACCATTTCGATCAAATAAACTAATTTTTAAACCATTGTCATCCATTAAAATGATATTAAGTAAAAGTTACATTATATATTAAAAAATTAAAAAACTTAAAAAAAAAAAATACACTCAAAAAGTCCCGGGACCCCCCCCAACTCCACCCCTGATCATAGGGATCAATTCCTTTTTGAAAAACTTGTGTAATCTTTCAATGTATCTGGGGTAAACTCCCATTAGACAGTAGATCCATTTAGATCAAAAGACTTGTATATAAATAAGCTTATCAAAGCCTTCTTGAATAAAAAACTTTATGTTTTGAATTCTTAGACTTCCCAAAATTTTATGTTTTACATGATGTTTTGGTGGTTTTGATTTTCAGAGTCAACGTTCAAAAGGTATATTTGGCTTAATCTTTTGCTTTTTTTCTGAGGGTAAATTTAATTAATAACTACCAAACTTATTTAAAGTTACTATTTACTCACTAAACTGAAATTTTTTTTCAATTGCTCACTCAACTTTCCAAATAATTTTTCATCCATCACTCATTACAAAAATAGTAGGATGTGTTGACGGAAATTCACACTTGGCAAATGGTAATTTGACGTGGCAAACTAACGTCGTTAAAATTGTCCATGTAATAGGGTAAATTTAATTAATAGCCACCAAACTTATTTTTGCAAGAGTGATAGATGGAAAATCATTTGAAAAGTTGAATGAGTAATTGAAAACTTTTTTTAGTTGAGTGAGTAAATAATAACTTTAAATAAATTTGGTGGCTATTAATTAAATTTACCCCTTTTTATGGGCAGTTTTTGCTTATTGCATCTTGATTGTTATGGCATATCAAATTAAATTTAACCTTAAATAAGTTTGGTGTTTATTGTATTAAACTTGCGGGACTAGATCTCCGCAAAACAAGTCTGAAGAGGAAAGGATAAAGTAGATGTAGTTGCGTTAAATCTTTTTGTCGTGGGTTGGTCTTGGGCTTGGGCTTGGGAGAATGGGGTTGATAAATCTTTTTGTCGTGGGTTGGTCTTGGGCTTGGGCTTGGGAGAATGGGGTTGAGAAGATGATATTTTTTTCTTTTTTTTTAAATAAAATTATTTTGAATGATAAAATATAATAAAGTATTTCCTTGTTAAATTAGTCAAATTTAAATCACGAGTATAATTTTTTGTCAATTAACGGACCACTGGACGAAATCTGTAGAGATTCTAAATGTCATTTCGGTGAACATAATTAGAAATTTTGGGACTTGATGACATATTTTTTTTATTATTTTAAATGCAAATCTATAAAAAAATAAAAAAATTTAGGATTTATTTGTACTTTTGAAAATATTAGGGTTTCAATTATAATTTTTTTATTGTATTTTTTTCTATCATTTTAATTTATTTAAGTCATGAGCAAAATTGTCAAAAAGTCATGTTGGAACCATCTGTGCGAGTAAAATAAAATAATGAATATGATATCTGCGAATCAAATTGAATAGGGATGAATGATGATATTGTTATAAAATTGAAAGAATGAGACTGTTAGTATAATTAACCCTTTATTTTTATTTTTTTTATTAGTATTTCCTTTTTGTTTTTAGTCTCGTTTGGTTTATCGATATAGTTCATTTTAAATAGAAAAAATAGCTTATTTTATCTCTAATTTTTCAAAAACGTAAAGAATATACTTCCACTATTTAAAAATAGCATCATACATCTCCAATATTTGAATAATTAGGCATGGTAGGTCCCTAATGACAGGTGCCTTTCATTTTAGCAGTTAAGGTCAACTAAAAAGACAAAATTGTCCTTTCCTTCAAATAAGCAAAATACAAAAGAGAAAAAAAAAATAGTGTTAATTACACTAATGATCCTCATTCTTTCAGCTTTGTAACAATTTTATCTCTCATTCAATTTTTTTATCAGTTATCATCCACATTATTTCATTTATTCTCACAGATCGTTCCCACTCACAGAATCGGTCTAAATCTACTGTTAAATAGGTTCGCACTTCATTTTTTATCTTTTTAAAACGAGGGCATTTTAGGGAGATCACCAAAATATTTCTTTCTACTCCCATATCATTTCATTCCAAAGAAAAGGTCAACAAAGGAGCTTTTTGCGGTGGCGCCAACCGTTGATAGAGTTAGTAGTGAAGAGAAAGAGGAGGATAGTGTTCAAGAAATTAAATGGGGTCTCAAAAGAAAGAGGAATGAAAAGATAAAGAATAACAAATAGATTTTCTTAAGCAAGTTTAAGAAACTAAAGAAGAAGGTCAACAAATTCAAGAAGAAGAAAAGCAATAATGAGTTCGATTCTTGTGTGGAGCAGATTTTCACTGAAATATTGTGGGGGTCAGTCTTGGGGGTTGGCCTGTTGGCTCTCTCCCTCAAGTCCCTACTACTCGTGCATATCCTTCGATTTACAACCCGTCTGGTCAAGGGGCATCTGACACAGGTGGAGAGGTTTCATTTTCGAGACTTTTCCTTTAACAAAGAAAAGAAATAATGAGATGGATCTACCGGCAACAAATAAGGTATGGGATTCTTCATAATCATTTAATTCTGATTGGATTTGTATTGATTGGTAGCAAAACACATGTCATTTGGAACATAAAATATAGGCCTAACTAAAGTTTTCTTGATTCTGAGTATTTAAAAAACTTGATTTTTACCTATGTGCTTAGAAATTATTGCTGACAAGGCTGATTGGAGACTGTATACCTTTGAAGATGAAAGGCAGTAGCTTTGTAATTGTACTTGTTTGTGTGGGGATTAGATTCATTCAGTATAAAGAGGTAAATTTTAAAAAATAGCAAATCTATCTAAAATGCCCTCGTTTTAAAAAGATAAAAAAGAAGTGCCAACCCATTTAACAGCAGATTTAGATGGATTCTGTGAATGGGACGGTCTGTGAGAATAAATAGAAGAATAGAGATGATATCTGCTAAAAAATTGAATGGGGATGAAATCGTTACAAATTTGAAAAAATTGGGATTATTAGTGTAATTAATCCAGAGAGTAAAGAATAACAAAAAAACTCCCTTATTCCTTGTTTCTCAACCACCACCTACTTCACCAATCTTCTTCTTTCCCAACCATATTAGCAACATTATCTACAGCTGCTACAACTGCCTGAAGAATGTGTTTGCATGCTCTAACAACCATCTCATGGATACAGAGTGATTGCACATGTGGGAGCTCGTCTGCAAGTTCAACCTGACATAATAACAAAAACAACGAGAAGAAATAAGATTCAAATTTCATTTACCACTCTTCTATCTTCTATCTCTATTTTTTAGATTGATAACTAAATAAGCATATAAGCAGTGAACAAAATTATGACGGGAAAGCAGCAGAAGTGATGTGTATACAGAAGCATAAAATATTATAAAATGAAGCAATTACCATGCATCCCAAAGAATACATTTGCAAACCCCTGGTATGCATGAAATCCGTCAATATCTTTCCATCAACTGCTGAAAGTTCAAGGAGCCATAATCAGCAACGTGTCAAAAGATTGAAACGATAGCAACAAACACTCATCTCAGAATGTCTCAAATACCAGGTCCTTGCATTATCAATTCCTGATTTCTTGTAATTAAAGAACTTCTCTTTTTTAGGATTTTTATGATATTTTCAACCTTATAGGATATATTAACCCGAGGATAAAGAATGCAAATGAGTACAATGTACTAACTAATTTCGGGAAGATAATAGCATAGACATTATCATCATGGGAGGTGGGGGTAGAAGAAGAAAATTGGTGGAGTAGGTGGTGGTTACTTTAGAAGAAAGAATTGAGTCTTTTTGTTATTCTTTATACTATATTTGGTTTTATTTTTATTTTTTTTTTCCTTCTTTTTTTTATTTATTTAAAGAGAATGATTATTTTGTCTTTTTATTTGACATTAACAACTAAAATTGAAGGATTCTGTCATCAGAGACCTACCATACCTATTTTTCAAACGTTGGAATATGTCTGGTGCTATTATGAGTATATCTTTTACATTTTTTAAAAATTGGAAACCAAATATGCTATTTTTCCTTTTAAATAATAAGTAACAAAGTATTTTGACCCCATAGAGATTAAACAATTTTTTAAAAAAATTATTTTAATCTTTTTTTGTTTCTCATTATCTTTCTTTAGCTTCTATTATATCTAAAAGAAAGAATTTCGAAAAAGGCCTACTTTAACTTATGTTTTTTTTTCTTGCTTAAATTTTTAAAATGTTAGTGAAATAGTTATGTTCTACCTAAATTATCCTTCTTCCCTAATTACTTAGAGCCTTTGTTTCATACCCGACTCAGGCATTGATCCAGATGAAGAAGTGGGTTACTAGGTCAGTGGTTCAACTGCTAATCCGATGGTTGAATCGACGGATCAACTCTTGTCAAATAATATAATTATTTTTATTAAATAATAAAACAATGACAATAAATATCATTCATTAAATTAATTCTACACTATTTTTCAATACTTACTCCAAAACTCAAGAAGGTGAAAGATTTTCAAAATGTAGTAAAAAAATCATGTTAGAAAAAATAAACAATGAAAAGAGCAATTTAAAAAAAGGCGACAACCAAAGTCTAAAGTGATAAGTGATTATTCAAATCTTAAATAAATTAAAAATTTCAATCAGCAACAAGTTAATGGATTTAGGTTATCGATATTTTTATGAAAATCCAGTAGTTTTTCAGTTTTCTCTTAGGTTGATCACATATCTGTCTAATAAAGCAATTCAGACCAGGTTATTGGCTGATTCATGAATTTTTTTATTTATCAAGATTTTAAAACACTGCTTAGAGTTCTCCACCAATGGAAAAACTGAATTCTTTAATTTATAAAAAAAATTTGTATGTAAAAGATTGGTTGTTGCATGAAGGTGCTTGATATATGTTTCAATGGAATTCTGATGTGGGATTAGAGTATTTGGAGTTCATTCAAATACGCAAACATGGCATTGATCTCCTGCCCTCCAAGTGGGCAAGATATCCTACACCCAAAGGGGCAGGAGATAGGGCTGTACACAAACATGTTGTTTTATTGGAGAGAGGGTTAGTGGTTTTGGTGGCTACTCAATGGTCCTGAAGTTGCTATATTGAAGAAATTTGCTTATTGGGCTATTTGTTTTAGATGGTGGATGATATTTTTAAGGGGTTTTTTTTTTCAGAAATAACCATAATAAATAAAATATTTTTAAAAATATTGTCATTTGTTTTTTAATTTTAAAAATACTATTTTTTTATTTTTGTAACACTTGCTATTACATTTGTTACATTTTTTATTTTAGTTATAATAAATGTGTTACATTTATTATTAACAAACATAACAAATATAACAACAAATTTTATAAAAATAAAAAAATTTAAATAATATTTTTTAAATTATTTTATATTTTGTAGTATATAGTTAAATTATCACTATTTTTAATGGCACAATATCTTCTTAATAACTGGGAAAATCACTTGCAAGGGTTTGTTGGCTCTGGGATAGATAGAGTGGGCTATTTTGTGCTTGAGTCTCGATGGTCCAAAAAATGAAAAAATGATATGAGTTTCAAAGATGAGCTTGTAATTAGATTAAAATTCTTGAATGCAAAAGATCAATTTTGTTCAAATATAAATAAGAACACGTTTATCATGTCCAATTAGTACATATCCAATAAATTCACAAAGTACATAGGCACAACACCATTTTAAACTCCTACTTAATCACATTATAACTTCTAAAGTTAGAAGGCAGTTATTATATTAAATATTTAGTATTGGTCACATTTCTAACTTGTGAGTTAGAAGCCAGTTATTAACTGCAAAGTTAGTTTTATGTCTACTTTTTAGTTCTCCTAGTTCATAAATTATTTTTACGTGCGCTTGATGCAAGATTTTAATCTTTTGTTAAAGAATACGATCCCGTGTTACCACTAATTGTTAATTAATTGGGTTTGAGCACGCGGGTTGGGGTAATTAGAAGGGTTATGAGCATAATAGAGTAGACCACTAAATCAGATAGTTAACAACACATATGATTGTCATGTTGCACATACCTTATGAGCATAATTTTATTGTGATAATCTTGTCATATACTTCATTTTGTATAAAAAATTTATAATTACTTTTTTACATTTTAAATTTTAAATATAACAAATGTAATACACATTTTTTAATAAGAAATGTAACAAATATAACAATAAGTGTTACAAAAATAAAAATAATATTTTTATAATAAAAAAAAAGTCAGATGGTATTTTTTAAATTATTTTATACTTTGCAGTGTATGATGAAACTATTCTTAATCATATAATATTATATGAAGAGGACTTTGAAGTAAATCCAGAAGTCCGGGAGCTTAAAATACTTGATAACGACTATAAACCAAAAGAGTTTACAATACCTCAACTTGAAGAAGAGGTTCCACAATATGGTACTTTGTAAGTATCACTAGTCGTATTACGTGCGATGCACGTAAAGTAGTTTGTAGGATATTTACGTTATTGTATTTTAATTTGTAATCTATATAGACATAAAATAGTCCGAGTATAATTTGCATCAAATGGTTTCAGGAGATAAACGCTCGACAAATATAAGTTGAATAATCAAAAGACACACTTCTTAAATATAAATATAATAAGTAAACAGTTATTTGAACAAACCACAATTTACAACATAGAAGAACTTGTAGTTGATTGCATAATTGTTTTCGAAATGTTTACTAAGTAAAATAGTTGAATTTGAGAAATACTAATACATATAATTTTCATAGTGCTACAGACAGACAAAAAGAATCAAGAAGAGCTTTGATTATCAAAAATTGCTCTCAACATATGCATTTTCAAATCATAAATAATCTAATATGTTCATAAAATCATAAGTATGATCCTTCATGAGCGTCAAAATAAATAAAACATTATAACACATTAGAAAAACTTAAAAGTCAATGAAATGGGACTATTTGAGACATAAAACAGCAAAATCATTAATTATCCATACCTCTTTTATTCTATTATATTTTTTTTTTACTTCATGAAATATATCTGTTCATTAATATGAAAAAAAAAATCTCATCAGATCTCCATAGAAGTTCAATACATGGAAAATCGTGTATTCATAAAAAGCACTCTAAAAATAGATTTTTTTATTTGTTATACTTGAAAAAATTTAAAACTAACTAACGAATTACAATTTTGAAATTTAAATACATATAATGATCAAATCGATATCAACAACTCTACAACCTTTAGATATTTCAAAAGAGTATTCGAGTTACAGATCCCAAGCATCTATATATTAACTATGAAATTTATAAATGTACAACTACTTGGTTAGCCTATCTTCAGAGGTTGCTAAGTAATAAAACACCATTGTCTCACCCGAGATTCTCAAATTTTATATGTAATCCAAATTTCAAATTGTCACTAAATGAATCTACAATTTAATTGTTCCAAAAGTTAACTAAGATACAGACAACCCATATGAATCATAATAACTAAACGCAAATCAACATTTTTTTATAACAATCAAAACAATTTTCAGTATATTTTACGTTTTGGATCCAACATGAAGAAAAAAGACGTCATTCGACTAATAAAAATGGAAATTAAAGAGTAATTTGTAAGCAACAAAAGCCAAAAAAAAAATTATGCACTTAATAAAAATTTAAACCCATCACCATTGACATGTTCTTTCTTCTCTTTTCAATAGATCTTGTTATGCATTGATTCCATTATATGTAGAAAATCGATTACAAATATAACAAATAGATCTGCAAAGAAGTGCTCAAAATCATCGACAGAAATCACTTTCCAAACAATAAAATCTGCAAATAGGTGAATCGATGATAGACCCGGTGTTGCTACACTTTTTCTGCAAATGGGTGAATTGATCATTTCTCTCATGAAATTTGTCTTTCCCCCTATCGGTTACAGTTGGTGCACTTTGTGCACAGATCGAATTCGAGTTTTGTATATCTGAATTAAGATCTTGCTTCGATTTGATTCGTTTTGTTACCAAAATTTTTTCTTTTGTGGCTGAGTTTGAAATAAAGTAGAAGTCATAAGCAAAATAGGGTTTTGCAAAAAATCAGGAAGAAGACATTGGGCACAAAATTGTGGTGATGTTATATTTTGGATGAATAGAATTAGGTTGTTGGGCCACTAAATTGGGGTGATGTTGTGTTTTGGAGGAATAGAATTAAGTTGTTGGCCACAAAATTATGGTGCTCTAAATGATATACACAGTACAATGTTTAAACAAGAAACAAAAAGGGTAATTATATTCTCACTACAATTTTTATTATCTACACTACATTTTAATTACAATGAAGGTCCACCAATCTTTGAAATTTTGTTACTTATATCCCCAAAAAAATTTCGCGCATTTTTATTGTTAAATTTCATTTAAATTTCACATCTTATATCAAATAACGATTTTTGTCCAAATATTCTGATAATGTGCATTAAAATGAGGGACAAATATTTTGTCAAACTTTTGTATTTGCTATTTATTTTGTTTATTTAAAAATATGAGAGAAAAAAATTTTTTTTACGCCCCATTGATTAATTTTTTGAATAAAAATCATCATCAAATACAGATATAAGATGTGCTAATTAATAAGTTGATGATAAAAATGTGATAACAAATAGTTAGTGACATAAATTTAAAAATTAGATTTTGTTGAAGACTTTTATTACAATTAAAATGTGGTGTGGTTAAAAAAATGTATTTTAAATATAATTACCAAAAATAAAAAATAAAAAAAATAGAAGACAGCAATATCTCAAGCCGACACATAGCAATATAAGTAGTAGAAAATTTAGCCTCTTTTATTATAGGTTCATGTACAAAGTACAAACATATTTCATTCATGTTTTCAATTAATTATTTTTCGTCTAATTATACTTTTTTTTTCTTTTTTTTTTTTGTTGGCAGGGTGAGTTTTTAAGTGCTAATCTAAAAGTATTGAACTTGTTGATAAATTTTTTATACCAATGTGGAGATTTAAAGTTGCGGTTGAAATGTTTGCAATGGATTAATGTTGATATTATTTTTTAGGGTAATTTGTAATTTTGGTCCTCCAATCTTTTAAATTTGTAACAAATTTATCCCTAATTTTTTTTTTAGCAACAAACATCATCAATCTTTGTATTTTGTTGCAAATCACATCCTTTTGACATATTTTGACAGTTTTACCCTTCTCTGTAACTAAACAAAAATACAAAAAAGCTAAAAACAACAAAACATAACAAAAATTGCAAATGAAATCTCATAACTTTTAAAAAATATAAAATAAGTTCATCTTCTCAAAAAATCCACCCCACCCCACCCCACCCCACCACACCAAAGGTTGTCAGGAATCTACCAACATTTCAAAGTATGTAAAGGTAAGCTCCAAGCACTGATGATAGTAATGCACAACATAGCAACAAACAAACCTACAATCCAATACATCACCGCTCCCTTGAATTGTAAACAAAAATTTTCACTAGTCACAATTGGAAATGCTCAAACTGCCATGGGGGCTTGAACTTATCGCTTATACCACACATAGTCCCATTCAATATAGCATCGTCAAATGGCTTGACCAGCACCACCCCATCATGGCGAAGCGTGATCAGCAACGCAATTGCTCCACCCAACGACTCCGCATACAAAAACGCCTGCAGATTTAGGGCATAACCCTCAATAAATTTATTAAAAAAATAGAATACACTCATCCACCACAAGATTGACATCGAGCAAATGGGCGACGAGTCCCTCGAAGAATCCATGACCCATATGGTCCATAGCAAAACAGCAAATCTGTGCTTGGCGAAATGGACAGAAGTCAACTGAACGAACGAGCTGGACTCTTTGGTGTACCCATGGACCACACACAGAATACCCTTGATGGGGGTTTGGTTTGGTTTGGTTTAAGGTCCACCACTGAGTGAAGAGCTTGAGACCCTGCTTGCTGGTGATATACTTCGAGGACTGGCTCACTGAATGGCGAGCTTGAGACCCTGCTTGTGCTCCATTGTTGGTGTCTGCTGGTGATAGGGTAGAATAGGGTGGGGTGAGAATTAAATAAGAGAAGAGAGGTGGGTGGGGTGGAAGATGAACTTATTTTGTACTTTTTAAAAGTTATGAGACTTTATTTGAAATTTTTATTTATTTATTTGTTATTTTTAGTTTTATTCTATTATTATGGGAAATTGGCCAAAAACGTCCCTAACGTATGGACCCAGTGCCCAAATCGTCCTTACCTTTCAAATTTTGGCAATTACATCCCTTACCTATCCATGTAGTGCCCAAATCATTCTTTTGAACGGAATCCATCCAAAATTCCGTTAAACCTTTGGGATTTTGGCGTAAATGGTCCCTAACTTTTGTCCTTATGGTGGAATTGGTCTATAACGTTTATGTTTTGACAAACAAGTCCCTAACCTATGTATTTTGGTGCGAAATTGGTCCTTATTGAATGAAAAAGACAAATATACCCTTAGTTTAATTAGAAGAAATTGTATGTGGATTCTTAATCATTACAAAATGTGCAAATAAGTCCAATACTTTTATTTTTTATAAAAAAATTTTAAAAAAACTAATGAGTATTTTTTTTTGAATTAACACTTTAGTAATAAACATGTCAAATAAATTTATTATTTTTATTATTAAGTAATAAAGAAAAATCATTGTTCTCACTCTTTACTTATAAAATTTTTTTTCTCTCTTTAATTTAAAAATTAAGTTAAATAAATAACAAAATGACGTATATAATTTTATGACATTGAACTAATCTTATTACATTTTTATTTAACATAAAAATAATAATAAAAATTAATTTACACATTATGTGTTTTATTTTTGAATGAAAATAAAACGATAAATTAAAATATAAAGAATATAGTTAGATTTCTAATATTTGTAGTTAATAAACATATAACTCAATTAAATAAAAGTATTTGAACATCAAGTTTGTGACAAAGTTATTTTTTTTATATAACAATAAAATAAAAGTTTTAATTATAAATAATATATTTATTATTTCATAATAAAAATAATAAATTTATTTGATATGTTTATTACTAAAGTGTTAATTAAAAAAAAAATACTCATTAGTTTTTTTAAATTTTATTATAAAAAATAAAAGTGTTGGACTTATTTGCACATTTTGTAATGATTAGGAATCCACATACAATTTCTTCTAATTAAACTAAGGGTATATTTATCTTTTTCATTCCATAAGGACCAATTTCGCACCAAAACACATAGGTTAGGGACTTGTTTGTCAAAACATAAACGTTAGTGACCAATTCCACTATAAGTACAAAAGTTAGGGACCATTTGCACCAAAATTCCAAAGGTTAAACGGAATTTTGGATGGATTCCGTTTAAAAGGATGATTTGGACACTACATAAATAGGTAAGGGATGTAATTGCCAAAATTTGAAAGGTAAGGATGATTTGGGCACTGGGTCCATACGTTAGGGTCGTTTTTGGTCAATTTTTCTATTATTATTGTTTATTTAAATATGAGGACAAAACTGTCAAAATATGTCAAAATAACGTGATTTGTAACAAAATACAAATGTTGGGATGCTTGGTGCTAAAAAAAAGGTTAGGAATATATTTGTTACAAATTTGAAAGATTGTGGACAAAAAGTACAAATTACCCTATTTTTAAGTACTTATATTATAAGTTATGGGTGAATGTGTAGATAAAAAGTGAATTGTAATTTGTGGGTCTTATGAAATGTGTGAATAAAAAATATGTTTGACTAACTGAAATTATAATTTAACTATTCTCAAATATATATAGAATTTAACATATATTTTTGACAATATGACATTAATTTCTTTGCAACTTCGTTGAAATGGATTTTATTTAAATTTAATAGTGATCTAGTTGAGCATGAAATGTTCAGAAAATGGACATTTGAACAACATTGGGTTAATTTTGACACTAAATATTCTCGAATGAGTCGAATGACTTTGAAAGTGTCAAAGATGACTTAATTAAAAGGTTCAAAACGTAAAAGTGGGGGCAATCAGGTTCGTAAATAGTAAAATAGACCCAAATGGGCTTGTCCATTTCACTTTAAAATGTCCAATTTTGCTTTACATATTTCTCAATTCCCATAAATTTTGTTTATGGATAAATTAAGAATTCATTTGGCACAGCTGTTGTGCATATAATTTTTTTTAGCAGTAGATTTTTTGATAGTAGAACTTTTGTTAAAAAATTACGACTGTTTAGGTGTAAATCTAAAAAGTACTGTGAATATTAAATTCAATGTTTGACTGCATAATTATAAAAGTATTTTTGTATAAACTTTATATTTATTTGACTAAACAGTAATAAATTATTATATATCTTATATTTTTTTTAATACACAATATTTTTTCACATCTTATAATAAATATCTTAATTAAATTATGATAACAAAATTATTTTGGTAAATATCATATGTAATTTGTATTATATTATTTCAAACGTCAACATATATGAATTGTGTTAGATAGAAAGTTTTTTTTTTTATATATATTAATATTAGTTTTGTTAATTTTTAAGTTTCATCAAATGTCAATTACAGCTTTCCGTACAAGTTCAATTAGAACTTTTAGAGAAGTTCAAACTTTGGACTTTTCTAAAATAACTTTTTAAGCTATTTTTTAGTCAAAAATAATTATTAATTTTAACCAAACAACTATAAATTTAATTTAAAACACTTTTGATTTTTAAAAAGTACTTCTAAACTTTAAAAAAGTTCTTTCAAACATACTATAAAGCCACTTCAAGTGATTTGAAAGGAGTGTGTTTTGAAATCTAATATACCACCTTGACACTGTACACACATGAGTGTAAAAGTATGTTAAAGTGGATTTAAAAACTCTCGATTTGAATACTTGTTCACTAAATATTATAGAATAACTTTCAAAACGTTATAGATGATTTAAAGCGTTGAACAAGTGAAAATGGGGGCATTTTGGTTTGAAAATGACCAAATAATTTGGGTCCATTTGGCTTTAAAGTGCCACATTTTACTTTTAAGATTTTTCCAATTCCAATAAATGTTGTTTAGTGATAGATTAAAGCTGCTTCAGTAATTAGAATAGGAGTATGGTTTGAAATCAAAGATACTATTTTGACAGTTTACATGCATAAATGTAAATGTATGTTCGAGTGAATTTGAAAACTCTCGAAGTCGAACACTAAAAAATCTAGTGTTCATTAAGAATATATTTGATAAATATTTTTGTAAATTATAAGTAGTAAATCTTACGGAATGTGTTGATAAAAACGTTAACGGATTTTGTATAAGTGACTTCAAAACAAGAAAATCGAAAAATGATGAAATAATAGTCGAGGCAAGTGTTGAACACTTTGTCATTAAGTTAAATTTGCCCCGTAACGGTGCCTACGGTTTATGGCAATCGACTCCCAAAATACAACGACTTCTGTTTGTGTTTGTAACACTTCAAAATACAAGCACAACGAACCAGAAATAGTTTTTGTACTCCAAAGATGAAAATGAAATGAAAAACCAGAATTTCAAGCAACAAATGCAAAAATTTTGGTTCAAAAAATAAAATATATCAAGTGGATTGTTTTGCATATGAGTTCTCTTTCAAAATGGACAACCAAGGGTCCTTTTTATCGAAGAAGATCTATTGTAAATGAAAAGGTGTGGAGTCAAAACGTGCAACACTTCAAAATGACATGTCTGTTCGCGTAAACATATGCGATTGCATGATTTTACCATGCTGCAATCGCAAGGTACAAATTTGAAAACTTTAATCCAGAGTAACCATGCGATTGCATGACTTTATCTTCTGCGATCGCATGGAAGGACAAAAAAATATTCTGCTTAAAATTTAGGCAAGTTGCGATCGCATGGTCAAAACTTGACCCATTTTGTCATTTTCCGTAATTTCTCATTCATTCGATATTAGTTTCGAGATGCCAAATATACCTTTCAACATATGCAGATAAATTTGAATTCTCTTTCGGGGGCGTTGCCCCCGAGCCCCTACAAGGGGTGCTGCCTCCTCGACCTCCGCGATCTGACCATGCAGGTCGATCCTTGTTTCGAAGCTCCGAAGCAGCGAAGTGGCAAACTAATTTGTCTAAACATATTGGGTTAGGTCTTGTATATTTTGGCTAAGTTGACACGAAGTCACTTCAGTTGTTTTTAAACACTTAGTCAATTTCTCAACATATTAAACCAATTTTTTAAAAAAAAAAAAGGTAAAAATTGTGAATCCTACAAAATGTGTAAATAAAAATAATATTTAAACAACATATAAATATTTATAAATACTAACAAACATATTCTACATTTCTCTAAAAAAACTTCGACAATTGAAAATGGGGGCACTTGGGTTTGAAAATGAACAAATGGACGCTAATAGACTGGAGTTCAACGTGGGTTCATTTGGCTTTAAAATATCCAATTTTGTTTTAAAAAATTTCAAATTTCAATAAATCTAAGCATTAATTATTAGAAAGTTAAGGCTAAAAATATTTAAAATTAAAAAAGAAGAAGTTGGAGATAAAAGTATAATTAGATGTAGAGGTTGAAGAGGAAATGTATAATTTAGTGTTAAGAAAATACGTCTGTAAACGCACACAAACATGTATGTTAATTATTGGTTGTATCGACAAAATGTTACAAATGAATAACAATGTTCTAATCGATTATCAATTAATTGATTAGTGCAAGTAATAGAATAGATGTATGTGTAGAGCAGTTGCCGTCCTCGTCAAAACTAATATTTTAAAAATAGGTTTAAGCATTATCTCCATAAAAGGGGTTAAAATTAATCGGTGGCCATCCAACTTTAACTTAGTTTCTATTTAGCTACTAAGCTTTAAAAGATATTTCAATGTCTACTCAACTTTCAACTAAATTACTCATCCATCATATATTAATTATTCGCTTGTAATATCTGACGAAATATTCTACGTAGTAAACGATCTTCCGACAAAAAATAGTAATAATGTTATCAATAAAAATGCACTATTCAACACACACCTAATTGGCATAAATTTGATTGGAAAAAACTAAATGCATTTTCAATTTCTTTAAAAAAATGACGTATTTGAGTAGTACAATTTTATTGATTGGGAGAGATTTAATATTATTACTATACTATATTGAAAGAGCTTTTACCACGTAGAATATTTTATCAGATATTGCAAGCAAATGAGTAACGAGTAATAGATGAGAAATTTAGTTGAAAGTTGAGTGGACGTTGAGATACTTTTAATTAAAGTTCGATGGTTAAGTAAAAATTCAGTTAAAGTTCAGTTCCACTGATTGATTTTATCCCCATAAATGTAAAGGTTCAAGAATCAAGAGTTGAACCGGTTAGGTACATCCATATCAAAAAATAAATTGTCATAAACTATTTTCATATTTTAGACAAAGATTATGAACTATTTGCACCAAATTCATTATTTATAAGGAGTTAGAAACTTGTGTCAGTAGAGTATGTTTGATAAAGATTTTTGTAAATTATAAGTACTAAATTCAATAAAATGTGTAGATAAAAAATAAATAAAAATTATAAATTCTATAAAATGTGTTAATGAAAATAATGTTTAATCAACTTATAAGTATTTATTAACACAAACAAACTCTAGAAACTTGAACACATAGAAATGTCCAAGAATTTCATTACAAACCAAATTTATTACAACAACAGATGGTCGGGAGCCAAACTTCAAAGTTTTAAACACAAAACCAAATACATGCATGCAATTACTGAAATTCAACAGAACAAAATATAATTAATTAAACTAAATCAAGCCCCCAAATGGCATCATTAGAACCCTTAATCCCAAATTCAAGATCCTTGAACAGAAGCTTCCTGAGTCTTCTGCTGCACCTGATTTCCAGACTCTTTAGCCCTCTCCTTCAGATCTCTAGCTTTACTCGCAATTCTCATTCTAGCATAATCCAGCTGCTCCGACCCGGGTGGGTGTTTTCCGGCGACGTAATTGTATATCCACGCCAATGCCGCCAGCGCCGCCACCCCACAACCACCAGCGAACAAGAATCCAGCAGTGACCAAGAATAGAACAATTCCGGCTGGGATAAGAATCGGACTGAACAGAACCAGAACCGGGGTCACGATAATCAGGGAGATCACCGTCCCGGTTAAGGTTAACCCGGACAAGCCCAGCAAAACACCTCCAATTGTCGCCGCTGTTAAGAATCTAATGGCTTGGCCTGAACTTGGGGGCGAATCTTGGAGTCTTTGGGACATGGGTTTTTGTTGATCAGACATGACGGATGGCTAGGAATCAAAGGTGGATCCTGGAATGATTTGAGAAAGTAATGCAGGACCCATCAATACACACACAGAGATGTATATATATGCATGATAAAGTGGGAGAAGGGTGGGTAGGAGGACACGTGGCGGTATGGGAGACATTGATATCCTTGGGAAGCGTGACGGGTGAGGGGATCTAGAATGGTGTGTCGCGTGGAGAGGTGGGAGTGGCGTGGTTATTGTGGGAGGCAGAAGATTAGCCGGGTGGCAGAAGGATATATACAGTAACGGCTTAAAATTCAAGTTTGAATTTTCATGTGATAAAGATGATACAAGTTATAAATCTAAATAAGTAAATATATAAACAGAGGAAAATTATATAGAGAGAATACGTTGAAAGTAATGAATTTTATTAATAATCAGAGTCCTCTATTTATAGAGATTTATATGGGCATAATAATCATTTATATTTATATTATATAATATTATAACACTCCCCTTTAAATGACTATCCGTTCAACAATTACAAAATGTTTACAGTTAACTTGGAGTATTGTGATGCTGCCTCGTTAAAACCTTGCCAGAAAAATCCAGTGGGATAAAAACTAGACGAAGGAAAAAGAGTACAGCTACTCCCCCTGATGTTGATCACTGAAGATCTATAAGTCGACGCATCCCAATTTCATATACCAATTTCTTGAATGTAGATGTCGGTAATGCCTTGGTGAATAAGTCTGTCATATTATCATTTGAGAGAATTTGTCGAATATCTATATCACCATTTTCCTGAAGTTCGTGGGTGTAGAAAAATTTTGGAGAAATATATTTTGTTCTATCCCCTTTAATGTAGCCTCCTTTGAGTTGTGCAATACAAGCTGCATTATCTTCATACAGTATTGTTGGACTCTCTTTTGTTGAAGGTAATCCACAAGATGGTTATATATGATGGGTCATATTTCTCAGCCACACACATTCTCTACTTGCTTCATGGTTTGCAATAATTTCAGAATGATTTGAAGATGTTGCTGTTAGGGTTTGCTTTACAGATCGCCAAGATATAGCTGTTCCTCCACGTGTAAACACATATCCTGTTTGTGATCTTCCTTTGTGTGGATCAGAGAGATAACCTGCATCTGCATATCCCACTAAAGAACACCCAAGTTTTTGCGAGTAAAATAATCTCATATCTATAGTACCTTTCAGGTAACGAAGGATATGTTTAATATCATTCCAATGTCTTTGAGTTAGCTCAGAACTATATCTTGCAAGTAGATTTACAGAAAAAGCTATATCTGGTCGAGTGCAATTAGCAAGATAAGACAATGCTCCAATTGCACTAAGGTATGGTACTTCAGGACTAAGAATATTTTTCCCATCTTCAAGTGGGCGAAAAATATCATTTTTCACATCAAGTGAGCGAATGACCATAGGAGGTGCTAGTGGATGCACTTTATCAATATTAAAGCGTTTCAATACTTTTTCTGTATATGATGATTGATGAACAAATAATCCTTCTTGGAAATGTTCAATTTGCAAACCAATACAGAGTTTGGTTTTTCCCAAATCTTTCATCTCAAATTCATTTTTCAAATTCTCAGCAGTTTTGTAGATCTCTTCGGAAGTGCCTACAATGTTTAAGTCATCAACATAAACTGCTACAATTGCAAATCCAATATTCGTTTTCTTTATGAAAACACATGGGCAGATATCATCATTTTTATAGCCTTCTTTCAATAAATATCCGCTAAGACGATTATACCACATACGTCCTGATTGTTTTAATCCATACAATGATCTTTGCAATTTGATTGAGAACATTTCCCTTTTGCATGAATTATGTGCTTCTGGCACTTTCAGTCCTTCAGGAACTTTTATGTATATGTCACTATCAAGTGAACCATATAGATAGGCAGTTACTACATCCATGAGGCGCATATCAAGCCTTTGTGATACAGCTAAATTGATTAAAAATCTGAATGTTATTGTATCCATTACGGGAGAATATATATTTCATCATAATCGATTTCAGGTCTTTGTGAGAAACTTTGTGCTACAAGTCGAGCTTTGTATCGAGTAATTTCATTGTTTTTATTTCGTTTTCTTAGAAATACCCACTTGTATCCTACAGGGATAACATTTTCAGGGGTTCGAACTACATGTCCAAATACTTTGCGTTTCTCCAAAGAATTTAATTTCGCATGTATGGCTTCTTTCTATTTTTGCCAATCATTTCTATTTTGACAGTCTCGTACGGACTGTGGTTCAGGCTCTTCACTTTGAACAATATCAAGAGCTATGTTAAAAGCAAAAATATTGTCCATAACAATATCCTTTCGTTCCCATAATTTATGAGATAACAAATAATTTATTGAAATCTTATGATTTTCGGACACTTGTGGTACTTCAGGAACCATATTTTTAGGATTTGATTTACCAACCTCTTTAGGTTGATTTTTCTCTTGTACCTTTCTTTTTCGAGGTAGCAAGTCTTTAGCACCAATAGGTCAGCCACGTTTTTTGCGTATTTGTGGGTCACTTGCTATCACAGATTGTTCTACAGGAACATCTATTTTTGTTGGAGTATTTGCTGCTGTGATATATGACTTTGTTACTTTTCTTGTATCAACAAATGCATCAGGCAATTGATTTACAACATTTTGTAGGTGAATGATCTTTTCAACTTCTTATTCACATTGATTACTTCGGGAATCAAAGTGAGATAATGTTGGTTCATTCCAACAAATTTTACGTTGTTCTTGAGAATGTAGCTTTACTACTCCCAAAGTTGAAAAATCTGTTTCGTCAAAATGACAATCTGCAAGTCGTGCAGTAAATAAATCACTTGTTAAAGGTTCAAGATACCTGATGATAGAGGATGAGTCAATTCCCACATAAATTCCAAGTTTTCGCTGAGGACCCATTTTAGTACGCTGTGGTGGTGAGATTGGTACTTGAACTGCACAACCGAATACTCGTAAATGAGAAATATTAGGTTCTTGACCCAGTGCAAGTTGTAAAGGTGAATACTGATGATAAGCAGTTGGTCTTATACCAACCAATGATGCAGCATGTAATATAGCATGACCCCAAACAGAAGTTGGGAGTTTTGTCCTCATAAATAATGGCCTGGCAATAAACTGTAGATGTTTAATAAATGATTCTGCTAAGCCATTTTGTGTATGTACATGCGCAACTGAGTGTTCAATGTCAATTCCAATTGACATACAGTAATCATCAAATGCTTGGGATCTAAATTCACCAGCATTATCAAGACGAATTTTCTTGATTGAGTATTCGAGAAATTGAGCTCGCAATTTTATGATTTGAGCAAGTAGTCTAGTAAAAGCGGCATTTCTTGTTGAAAGCAAACAAACATGAGACCATCTTGTTGATGCATCGATCAAAACCATAAAATATCGAAATGGTCCACATGGTGGGTGTATCGGTCCATATATATCTCCATGAATTCT
The DNA here is from genome assembly GCA_030279155.1 of Forsythia viridissima. Lineage (NCBI taxonomy): Eukaryota > Viridiplantae > Streptophyta > Magnoliopsida > Lamiales > Oleaceae > Forsythia > Forsythia viridissima. Next base: position 26,284,431 of record CM059033.1, read on the forward strand.
TTCCAAGAAAGTGGGAGATTCAAAATTAACCTTTACAGATGAAGGTCTAATGACTAACTTACCCTGCGAACAAGCAACACATGGATAATTATCAGGTAAAAGAATTTCTGGTTCTTTAAAGGATGTCCATGTGAATTGTTAATTATTCGTCGCATCATTGTAGCTCCCGAATGTCCAAGTCTATCATGCCAAAGTATTAAACTTTTAGGATCAATGAACTTCTGGTTCGTAACAGTATTTATTTCAATCGTTTTCATAACTGTATAATATATCCCAGAAGGTAGTGCTGGGAGTTTTTCATGTATCCGCTTCTGGCCAGATACAAAAGAAGTTATGCAAAGATATTCAACACCGTTTTCTTCCATTGTCTCAATATGGTATCCATTGCAGTGGATATCTCTGAAAAAGATCAAATTTCTTTGAGATTGACTAGAATAAAGTGCATCATCAATATATAATTTTGTATAATTTGATAAAATAATACAAGCTCTTCCAGAGCCTTCAATGATATTCGATTCACCTGCTATCAGAATAACTTTATTTTCTATGAGCATTAAGTCTAGAAAATACTTTCTGCCCTGAAGAATAGTATGCGAAGCTGCACTATCGGCTAAACAAATATCTCGATAATTCATCCTGAATTTATAATCAAATAGATCTTTTTAGAAATAAAGTATACAACAAAAAAGAATTTAAAAACATAAAGAAATACTTTGATTAACATCGAAATAGATCACTAAAAAAAGTCTTAAAATTTAAACAAAACAACAAAATAAATTGTAACATAAATTTGTCAAAACAAGACTGTGTGATAAACTAATCAATATTATTCTCAACATGATCAGTAATGCCATTAGTGACAAAATCAGAGACATCTAAGTGAGTTACATCAGTTGAATAATCAACAAAATTTGTCTCAATTGTGCCTTTTCCTTTGATTGATTGTTGGTAAAGATCCACAAGATGTTTTGCCGTACGACAGGTACGAGACCAATGCTCTTTCATTCCACATCTATAGCAACTTTCTTCGTGCTTCTTTTTGAATGTGATAGGTTTCTTAAAGTTGCTATCTTGTTGCTGATGGAGTTGCTTATTATCTTGTCTACGATAGCGACCACGTCCATTTCCAAGTCTAGAACTATATCCACGTCCACGTCCACATCCGCGTCCATGTCCATGTCCATGATATAATATTGCATTTGCTTCAGGCAATGCTGTGGAACCAGTTGGGCGTAGCCCATGATTTTTCATTAGCAATTCATTGTTTTGTTCAACAACTAAAAGGCAAGATATCAGTTCAAAGTACTTTTTAAAACCACGCTCACGATATTCCTGCTGCAGGAGCACATTAGAGGCATGAAAAGTAGAAAATGTCTTTTCTAACATATCCTCTTCAATGAGCTTTTCTCCACATAGTTTTAATGTTGAAGATATCCTGAATAGTTCAGAATTGTACTCATTGATAGTTTTAAAATCTTGCTGACGGAGATGTATCCATTCATAACGGGCTTTGGGAAGGACAATAGTCCTTTGATGATCAAATTTTTCTTTAATATTTGTCCAAAGAGTTTGTGGATCTTTCACAGTAAGGTACTCAATTTTCAATCCATCATGGAGATGGTGACGGAAGAAAATAATTGCTTTTGCACGATCCTGCAGGGATTCTTTGTTTCCGTCTTTTATCGTTTCACCCAATCTTTTTGAGATAAGGTGGATGTCAGCGTCAAGTGTCCATGACAGATAATTTTTTCCTGATATGTCGAAGGCAACAAACTCAAATTTTGTAATGTTGGCCATAGCTATATGATGAAAAAGAGAAAAATTAATTTTCAAAATAAGACGTATAAATGATAGTCAAATTGATCAATATAAATGACAATAATGTAAGCAAATAATATTAATATAATTATTATCAATTAATTATATAAATTTGCTCTTTTAAATTACATAACAAGTTGTAAAGAAAATTATACAATTTGATCAATTTCATGGATTTAAAATAATGGCATGGGCGTGCCTAGTGACATTCAAGAATGAAAATGATGCATTTCGATAAAAAAAAAAAAAAAAAAAGAATGAAAACGACGCAACATTCTAAATAATTTAATCCGTAATTGGACATCTTAAATCTATAAAGTAATTAAACTTTTTGTATTTAAACTAATTTAATATGTAATTGGAAATAACTTATCATGCATATGCCAAATTCAAATATTTCAAGTCCCTAGGAGTTTTCAAGTCCTAAGATGGTTACTATTTTGGTAGTTGACTTGTATTACACTCAATCCTTATTTATTTAGTAATCAAGTCCCTAGACTGCATTTGGACGCGGTGTGTGTCTATATATATATATATATACTAGTTTTGGCTACGTGCAATGCACGTATGTAAAAAATGCAGGAAAAAATTTTAGAATTATTCATACAATCATTTTTAACCAATTACATAAGTGAAAGGATTAGGCGTGGTTGTGTTGTATAAGAACATAAATATACACTTAAAATATGTTAGAGAATTTGTAAAATTGATGGCTACCTAGAATGCAAGTATGAAAAAAATGTAGTGATTTTTAAAATAAAATAAAAATTAAAATGGGTAATTTAATATGTATAAAAAAAATTTCAAATTAAAATGTTTATTTGACAAAAAGAAAAAAAGAAAAAAAAAATTTGGTTGCCGAGATGCTTCACCAAGCAATGAATTTGATTGCGGAGTTGATCGGCAATGAATTTCATTGCCAAGCACTGTTCACTTTTTTTTATTTTTAAATTTTATTGTATCAAAGAAAATGAGTTTAAAAAAAAATTAATGAACGGTAAAATAAAGTTCATTGTCGAGAATTTTACTGTTCACGTTTTTTTTTTTTTTTTAATGTGGCAACATTATAAAAAATAAAAACATTCAATTTGCTTAAAATAAAATAAAAAAGAATAATAAAAAATTGCATGAAAAGGTGTAAAAAAAAATCATTCAATTTGCCATTTCACAGTGCGTGGAGAAATTCTTGAATTGCATTTTTTAGCATTTATTTACAATAATTTGTAAAAGGTAATTCAACAAAACAAGATTAGTAAAAAATTGAATGAAAATTAAGTGTAAAAGAAAAAAAAAAGAAAAGAAAAAAAAAAGGTTGTAGGCATATCCCAACGATTTTAAAACAATAGGGACCTTTTGTGCAATTATTCCTTAAAAAAAAAAAAGAGAAAACAGTAAAATACTGTTCATAAATAGTAAAATACTGTTCATCAAATTGATTCTCGAACAATCTCGGCAATCAATTTGATTGCCGAGAACTGTTCATCTTTTTTTTTCCTTGTGTCAAAGACAATGGGCTTAAAAAAACAATTGGTGAACAGTAAAATAAAGATCATTGCCGAGTTGCTCGGCAATGAACAATTCATTGCCGAGTTGCTCGGCAATGAACAATTCATTGCCGAGAATTTTACTGTTGATGATTTTAAAACAATAGGGACTTTTTGTGCAATTATTCCTTAAAAAAAAAAAAATTTACACACTGTTCATACCTCGGCAATCAATCAATTGATTTTGCCGAGGTGGCTCGGTTACCCTTCACAATAATCGTTTGCCAAAGTTCCGTAATAATATTCTTTGTGCTATTAGTAATATAAATTTTGAAGATACAGAATCAAAGTGAAATCAAGTGAACTTAAAGGAGAAAGAAGTCAATAAAATTATGAGTGATGAAAATTGCTAGCAGCCAAGACTTTACCTTCCCATGGAAAGAATACCTCTTACATGTTTGACATCACTGAATTCACCAACAACAGTTTTGTCACCTTCCAACTTCTGCACTGCATTAATAGGAGCACTTCTTCCTCCGACGACATTCGCTACCTGGGCAACAAACCCTCTATCTACCTTTACAGTCAACAATTTCTGTTAGTCACTTGGTATTGTCATAATCAACATGTCAATAGTATTAACTTTTCTCAGTCCAAAGAATCACCCGAAAATAGTGATTGGTATTATAGCATCCCAGTCGAACAAGCTTGAAGATGTGTTGAACAGTTTTTGGTGCAACACTTAAGTAGAAACCAAATTCGATGTCCCCATAATTTGTCTGCATATGAAGCACATCATACCATTCAATTTGCTTATTTGCTTAAGATAAAATAAAAAAATGAATAAAAAAATTGAATGAAAATGTGTAAAAAAAAAAAAAAAAAATCATTCAATTTGCCAAGAGTTCACAGCGTGGATTTTGAATGGTATTTTTTAGCATTTATTTAGAATAATTTGTAAAGGGTAAAATAAAAAAAAAAGATTAGTACAAAATTGAATGAAAATTAAGTGTAAAAGAAAAAAAAATAAGAAAAATAAATTAAAGATTTTTTTTTATAAAGTTGTTGGCATATTCCAATGATTTTAAAACAATAGGGACCTTTTGTGCAATTATTCCTTTAAAAAAAATAATAAACACTGTTCATTGATTGCCGAGATGGCTCGGCAATCAATTTTGATTGTCGAGCCATCTCGGCAATCACTTAAAATATTTTTTTTTTTAATTTTATTGTGTGCTTAAAAAAAATGGTGAACAGTAAAATACAACTTTCACTACTTTTTGGCTCATATCTTTACCATCTATTGGTTTTACATGATCTAGTTTTTTAATTGGGACCTTTCCAGATATCTGATTAGCCATATTCAAGTTTTGTCTGCTCTTATGAGAACATGATTGGATGGAGCAATTTGTGTTGTTGTTACTGTACTTACTCAAGTTAAGAAGATAACAATAAGAAGATGCCTCCATCATTGGATGCCCTACTTGCTAAAGCCTAACAAGTTGTGGCCAAAACAACATTATTAATAATGTTTTTTCATAGAGGCAGCTTCAGAGAAAACTTGTGAAAAATACACAAAATTTGACCTTATCACCTTTCCAATTAAAATTTATATATATGTTAAAGAAAAGGATGATTACTTTACATTGTGATGAATAAGAAAATACAGATCCAACTCTTAAGGCACTGAAAAGTAGACTGCAGCAAATCAATTTTCTTTCTCCTAATATTCCCAGTTTCAGCAGCAACAAAGAGTTCTATCCCAAAAAATGTCTTAAAGAAATAGATATTATACTGGTAAATTAAAGAAGAATCTCAGTATATGAAAGTGATAGTACAATTCCATGTTCAACAAAAGTACATATGGAGGAATGCAGGCACTGAATTTCCTACTACCAATAAAAGTTAACAATACTGATACAGTCATACAGAAATGGTGCTATTTTTGTAACCCTATACGCCTTGACTGATCATCAAATGAGCAATTTTTTTGCTGGCAAACTTCGTAGCTGGAGATAGAAGAAGAGTAAACAAGAGAATTTATATCTCTCCAGCTACAACTTTCTTGAGAAGTACTGTTGCTGCTAATCATGTCCATTGTTCTATGTAATTGTTGTGGATTAATGTTTCCATTGAAGAGGACCTCGTCGAGCTCTCCAAGAATGTTATTAGTTCCTTGAAAATAGTGGTCTGCAGATACACCATTGATGGCATAGTAATCGCTCATCAATGGTGAGCATGTGCTATTTATTAAACTTATGCATGTCGAAAAAGTAGTATCTGAAGAGTATAGAGTAGAGGTGTTGATTCTAGTGTTGTTTGGTTGCTGATGATCATAAGAAAATATGTCTCCAAACTGGACAATCAAATTACCGGTGAGGGATTCCTGCCCTTTGATGTGAGATGATGTTTGTGTTCCATAGGCCACTGAAAAGGGCTGGGCAGCTGCCGAGCAGCTCGGCAACCACAATTGGTTGCCGAGTAGCTCGGCAACAGGCGTGGTTGGTTGCCGAGCAGCTCGGCAACCACGATTGGTTGCCGAGTAGCTCGGCAACCACGCTGGTTGCCATGCAATTTTTAATTTTTTTTCCCAATTCGATTTAAATTTTTATGGGTTTAGGCTTTCGATTCGGTCTTTCATTTGGTCGTTTCTTTGTCTTCTTCTATCTTTCAGTTTTCTATACATACAACACCGTCTGCAATTGTGTACTTTCCACCTCCACTCACATTTCCAGCAGATTTTCACTCTCTCTATATACATACATAATTTATATGCGTTTGTATATCATCATCTGAATTTTGGGCTCGAATTAAGGTAAAGTGCATTTCCAATACTGAGATCTCCAAAATCAACACAGCCAGATATCAAAATCACATAACTAACATAATTAGGCACTACATTCAAACCAAAAGAGGCCCTCAACATTTTAATAAACAACGTCAAACCCACATCAAAATCCCTCCTTTTAACATACCCAGATATCTTCTATCAAACAGAACATCGGCATAATTCATTAAATTAACAGAACCCATGTAAAAACTCACAAGACTGTTCAATATATTCACATTACAATCCATGCCAAGCTTCACAACATAATAGTGTATTGACTTACCCTCAACAAAAGCCTGAGCGTTGTTACAAGCTTTAATCAAAGAAGCATAAATAAAAGGATCATTGTGAAATTGTAAATGGGATTTCTCATTGGAATTTTTTGCACGGGTGAATAGCATTTCTTGGAATAAAGATAGTGCCTTTAACGGGTTGGTATTTGAGGTGTGCCTGATCATGTGATTCCATTTGAGAGAGCAGTTTTTGAGTTCTTGGATTTGGTGGGAAATGGTGGTTGCATGTGGGAAGGTTGGGGGGTTTGAGAGGTAGAGTTGGAGGAGGGAGAGGAGAGTTGAGCGGCGGTGATGGTGGAGGCCGGTGGTGATGAGTTGAGAGTGGAGTTGGAGAAGTTGGCGGCAATCAATTGATTGCCGAGATGGCTCGGCAATCAAATTGGGCTCAATTGCCGAGCCATCTCGGCAATCAATTTGATTGCCAAGATGGCTCGGCAATCCATTTGATTGCCGAGCAATTTTTACTTTTTATTATTATTTTTTTTTTTAAATTTTATTGTATCAAAGAAAATGGGCTTTAAAAAAAAATTTGGTGAACCATACAAATACAAAGGTATATATACATTTGATCTATTTCTTTTTTTTTTTATTTTTTATGTTGGATCTTTTGGATTTTCTGGAAATGTGGATTATGCAATAATCTTATGCGATTCAATTAAATTTATGGCGTGCAAATCATATTGTTCTTGATTTGATTCTCACATTCGCACGATCTGACTGTTCTTTGTGATTATCAGTAAATTGTAATCAAATTGTGTGTTCAATTTGCGAGTATTTTGCTTCTTTAAAATTCTTTGGTTTGATGGAAGATTATTGAATTCTTTGGCAATTGAATACGGGATGCAGAAAAGATGGAATCGGATCTAAAAAAAAAAAAATTTTTTTTTAAGTAATTGTCGAGCCACCTCGGCAATCAATTCTTAAATTTTATTGTGTCAAAGAAAATGGGCTTAAAAAAAAAATTTGGTGAACCATACAAAGGTATATATACATTTGGTCTTTTTTTTTTTTTTTATGTTGGATCTTTTAGATTTTCTGGATATCTGGATTATGCAATAATCTTATGCGATTCAATTAAATTTATGGCGTGCAAATCATATTGTTCTTGATTTGATTCTCACATTCGCAGGATCTGACTGTTCTTTGTGATTATCAGTAAATTGTAATCAAATTGTGTGTTCAATTTGCGAGTATTTTGCTTCTTTAAAATTCTTTGGTTTGATGGAAGATTATTGAATTCTTTGGCAATTGAATACGGGATGCAGAAAAGATGGAATCGGATCTAAAAAAAAAAAAAATTTAAGTGATTGCCGAGGCATCTCGGCAATCAATTGCCGAGCCACCTCGACAATCAATTGATTGCCGAGGTGGAACAGTGTGTATTTAAATTTTTTTTAAAGGAATAATTGCACAAAAGTCCCTATTGTTTTAAAGGAATAATTGCACAAAAGTCCCTATTTTACTATTCACGTTTTTTTTTTCTCTTTTTTTTTAATGTGGCAACATTATAAAAAATAAAAACATTCAATTTAAGATAAAAAAAGATTAAAAAAAAAAATTGAATGAAAATGTGTAAAAAAAATAAAAACATTCAATTTGCCACCAAGATTTCACAGTAGAATTTGAAATTCTTGAATGACATTTTTTAGTATTTATTTAGAATAATTTGTAAAAGGTAAAATAAAAAAACAAGATTAGTAAAAAATTGAATGAAAATTAAATGTGAAAGAAAAAAAAATAAGAAAAATAAATTAAAGATTTTTTTTTAGGTTGTAGGCATATTCCAACGATTTTAAAACAATACGGACCTTTTGTGCAATTATTCCTTATAAAAAAACAAAACAAAACATGTTCATGGCTCACGTGTAAACAAAACATGGGATTCCACCAATCACACAAAAGTCAATAATTGCGGCTAGGTAAGATTTGGACAAAACTAAGAATAGTAAAAATACCAAAACTACGTCGTGTTGGACGAAAAACGCTACAGTAAAAAAATTAAGGCTCTTATATTATTATAAGGATATATGACATATTTATAATATTTACACACATTTTATGAATACTGTCATTTCAAGTTATATGGCAGGCCAATCGTGTTTTAATTATTTAGGTGGTAAAATAATATATAAGATAGTATATAATTAAAACCATCATTCGAAATGATAGAATCACTTAAGAGGTATAACGACATATATAAAAAAAAAACCATCCTAATAGCGGAGCTATGGAGACATAAGCAACATAAACAGTATGAGAAATAATTAAATCTATTCTAATGGCGGAGCCATGGAGGCATAAGCAACATAAGCAGTATAAGAAATAATTAAATCCATCCTAATAACAATGTCATAGAGGACAAACATGAAATATTTAGAACCATCCAAATGATAAAATCATGGAAGTATATGAAATATTTAGAACTATTAGAACCAGCCTAAAACTATGTATTTAGGTGGTAGAACCAGTTTTTAGGTAGTAGAATAAGATATACTTAGAACCCACCTTTGTCAATACAATTGAAGAATATTTCTTGCTTAATTTGACTAGAGTATTCGTGCTGATAACGTGTTATAAATCTAAAAAGAAACTGAGAAAAACTAGAGAGAGAGAGAGAGAATGCGTTGAAAATGAATGAATTTCATTAATAACCAGGGTCCTCTATTTATAGAGGTATCTAGGGGCATAATAGTCATTTACATTTATATTATAACAATACAAACAATTTTTTTTTATTTGATGTTTTTCTATAAGTAATGTATTAAAAAGGGTAATTAGCACACTTTATCCTTATTTTTTGAGTCCATTGTACAAATCGTACACATCGTTTAAATTTTGATATTTGGATTCTTAAATCCACTATTCTTTGTGCAAAAGGTCCATATCGTCTAAATCTGTCAACTTTTATCGTTAAATTAACGCGTACAGTGGACTCTTTCAATTTCTGAAGAACAATAAATTATACTGTTCCTTCAACACGCAGAGTTATAGTCTCTTCTTCTTCATCTCCATCACTCATTATCTCTAAGTAATTCTCTCTCTAATAAGCTCAAATTCCACTAATCCGCTCTTGAACATATCATTTTTTATTTTGACGTGAAATACATGTTCTAACATATGCATGCAACATGAAATTCATCATACAAAAATAAAAATAAAAAATATTTTTCACGTTTAGGGTTAGATTTCATAGATAAGAACTCCATACGGATAGATTTTTGGGGTAATTGAATCGAAGTTAGGGTAATTGAATTTAAGAGATTTCAATATAGGGAAAAATATATGTTTCATTTATAAATCGTATTTTGAAAAAAGCGATTTTATCATGGATGAACAGTTTTAATTGGTTGACAGAATTATCCTTAAATGTGTGCCACGTAGGTGTTTCGTCAGCCACGTGTGCGCTTCCGTCCATTGTAGTTACAAAATCATGAGAAGTGATTAACGAATTGTTTTTTTTTTCTAAAGTTCAGTGAGCAGAAAGTTCAGTGATTGATAGAAAACGCGAATAAAAGTTCAATGATTAGTGAAACATTTAACTTTTGCCACGTGGACATTTCGTCAGTCATGTGTATATCTCCATCAATCGGTAGTTACAAAATTGTGATGAGTGATTAACGGAGCGTAACTTTTCAAAGTTTAATGAGTAGATAGTAATATTTGAAAGTTCAGTGATTGATCGAATACGCGACTAAAAGTTCAGTGATTATTAAAACATTTAATTCAATATTGTGACAAGAAATTAAAGAAAAAAAATATTCACTTTAAAATAGACATTTTAAAAAGATTTTCCAAAAAGAAAAGCCCTATTCCATGACTAATAGGGTGGAACTGACATTAAGGAAACAACTTTAGTTAAAACTAATGTTCTAAAATTCGTAATATGTGATGACGCGGCGAAGTGAAGCACCAAGAATTATAGGCCTAAGCGCACATATGCGAAGCCTAGGTGTCAAAATACATTTTCGAATTTTAACAACATAGCCTATAATATACTGATTTAGATTACAAAATTACAGGTTTAGTTTTCAAACAATAAATAAAAAATACATGAGTTTTCAAAATTAGATGTACACTGTATAATGAAGAAAAATTAAATTTATATTAAGGCACAAATCATGGTTGAACATATCACATTCAACGTGGTTCAAAATCAAAATTGTATGACTAATTTTAATATCATAGCATATGATTAGATTACAAATTAACAATCCAACATAATACTTTTCAAAAGTTAGTAAATTACAACTACCACAAACATAAATACAAACTACTCAATAATTTTCTACAATTTGATTACATGTCAATATAGCTCAACTTTTGTCTAGCTCTTTATCGAATTCTAAGTCAAGTTCTTCTTGTTCGTCTAACACATCTTCCGTGCCATTCGATACAAAATTATTTTCGTCGGGTTCTCTTATTTCATCTTGAGCATTTATAGCACCTCTTGTAGATTTTAAAAAAAAATTATTTAGGCCAAATCTAGAAATAAATTTAAAAAGAGGTTTGTTTGCTCTAATGCGTGTTATGCGCGATTATTCGCGTCTATTATCGCATAATCGCATTTATTTTGGCATATTCTCATTTAGTCGCCCTTAGGTGGTCAACAAAAAGAGTTGACTGCATTTTTACGCGCATACCCTCAATGCGATGCGTTTTACAAACGTATCGAGCTGCGATGCATTTTACAAACGTATCGAGCTTATGCACACTTCGCGGGCCTTTGGGAAGGTTATCTTATAATTACCGACCGTAAGGAGATTTAATTCGCTACAAATATACAAAAAAATATTTCTTTATCCGTCACTACGTATTAATTTTTATAAACCAAAACCTATATATCTTTCTCAATTCATATTTTTCTCCATATTCATCAAAATCAAACTCCCATAAAACAAAACTCTCTCTTCTTCTTCTCAACTCTTCAATCCATTAAAATTCTATACGGTCGGATTCCACCAAAAAAAAAAAAAAAACAGTATAATAGTAATCTTTTCTTATAATCCCAAAATATTCAATAAGAAACATAAATAGAGTAGGGAACGGGGAAAAAATAAATAAAAAATCCCAAATCAGGAAAAAAAAAAATCGAACTTGTAGCCAGAAACCCTAATAAAGTAAATGCCAGTTATCCTTAATATCAAAAATTAACAGCGATTCGAAGCGAGTACGTTGAAAATTTTCAACAATTCTTATCAGAAGATTGTTAAAAATGGTGTGTATAAAAAATTCTCTATTATTTTACCTGAAAACTATGGAATTCGAAGTGGAATGCCTGAAATTTTAATCTTTTCTTCTTAATTTTTGTGCGTTTCAGTTTTCAATTTCAGCCATTAATGATACAGACTCAAAAAACCAATGGCAACCCCTAACCCCCACCAAAGAAGCGCAGGCAAGTATTTTTACTCCTCTGTTTATACATTTATATATTTTTGGGCATAATTAAGTAACCTGTTTTTATGTTTTCTAGTATATTTTGAGTTCAAGTTGGGTTGAATGGATGAATTTTACTGATTTTAGTTTTTTTGGAGCTACTAAATGGCAAATGCATTGTCCGGAGAGAATTTGATTAAAACCATTTTCACGTTTTTGATAATACATGCCAAGGAAGTTAAATATTCAACTAAGAAAAATGCCATTTGAAATTTACTAATACACGATATCCACCTATAGTATATAGTTAAGGCAAGTCATTACTCGATTCTACAATCCTATGTGCATCATGTAGGCAGTTGTACTTGCTGTGAGGATTCCTTCTTTTTATTTAATTGCTGCACTAGTTTTGCTATGGATGCTGCTTTAAATCATAAATCACTTTATGTCCTAGTAAAAGACATAAATAAGTAAAATCACTTTATGGCCTGATAAAATATCTTTTTTTGAAGCTCTGCCAATACACTCTTTGGATATTCGGATTTCTTGATCGTGTATTTATGCCTTTTGACGCACTTTTGGATACAAGTTTGGGATATGAACATCTGAGGTAGTCCAAATCAGAAATAAATTGCAGCCAAACAATCAATTCTGAGACCATTTTAGTTAGAACAAGGAACAGATAGGGTGCAGGCATAGATACATGGATCATGAATGATGAATTGAAAATCAAAAAAGCAAAAAGAGAAGAAGAAAACTTAGCACCTCATAACATCTGCTCATCCTCATCCTATCTCAAGTTTAAAGTTTGGCTGTAATGTGAAGCAATGGTAACCATTCGAAGTCGCGTCTTGTACCTAATTTATTTACTTTATATACCAGCTCTGCAACTAAGAATTCTTTATCAGTTACTGTGGCAATCAGTCGTAGAGATTTTTTAAAATTATATTTTCACAATGATTATCAAGCCAGACCTAGCAATCGTCTTATACTCCTGAGCAACTTAATTATCTTTGTGAACCACCCAACTCCATCCTAATTCCCTTCCCAAGTTTCTATTTCAAGTTCCAGCGTGCACTTGACGCATCAAATTCTAAGAAAAGACTTTGACCTGACGTGAATGCTTATTTTTCCTATACCTTGTCGTTGCCTACTGAATATGTCAAATTATAATTCATTCTTTATTATCATCTGGAAAATTTCTGTCCTGCTAAGTTGTGTCCTACATCTTAAGGTGTACACAACCACCACTTTTTTCTCACCGTGCCCAGCATTGCTTGGTAATTTATCACTAGTCTGTTCTTTGTCATCTGACTTTGGCATTTCCAGGAATTTCATTTATCACAAATGTATCATGATGGACTTTTGAAATTACAAGCTAAGGACTATGAAAAGGCTCGAGAACTTTTAGAGGCGGTGTTAAAAGATCCGCTGGTATCAAATGCTCAGGTATTAAATAATCTTTAGGTTCCTTAAGTGCCCTAGAAAATTCTTGTGCTCTTTTCTAGTTTCTTATTTATCATTGTTTTTGTTTCTAGGCAGAAAATAGTGCTACTGATTGTCACCTTTTACAGCTCAGGTGCATTCTTGATTTCTTGTCATTGTAATTCATGTTATATTTCATGCCTCAAAATTTTGCTTAAGTTATCTACCATTATTGTAATACTATTTATGGTATTTTGACCTTTGGGTTCAATGATATCTATCATTAATCACTTCATATAGAACTTTTGTCATCCAGAAGCTGTCCTTCTGTAAAGATAAGGTTTTCGGTTAGCTTAGAACTCAAATAAAGGAGTTCCACTTATTCATGGTTTGTTTTGAGACGATTATAATGTTTATTTCTTCCTTTCCTGTGAAAACAGAATGAATCAGTTCATCTCTTGTTATAACATGGAAATTCTCATGAGAAAAATACGAACTATTTTGGGCTTAGTCATGTAAAAGATTTTGCTTTATCTTCGATTTATTATGTTAGTATGAGATAATGACTAGTTAAACTATTTACTAGAGAATGATGTTTTTTGTGCTGTTGATCCTAATCTTTATTTGTGAACATTATCATGCATGAGAAGAGGATTGTCTTGGAATATAAATGATTAATGATTATTGTTTCACCAATTAAAGAATGAAATGCTCACTTTTGTTGCTTGACATTAGTGATGTCACTGCACTGGGGCTTACCTCATTAATATTTGGTATCAAATTAAATATTTCTTGTTTCTGAAGCAAGTTGGCAAGTCTTAATTTCTTCAGGGGCCTAATTGACAAATATCTGGCTGCTGTGAGCATTTACAAATTGTATGAATTAGGCACTAGCAGAAGTACCTGCTAGATATTTTCCTCTAACACGTTTTTTAGCTTTCTACAGATTTTTGGCGTTGAAAAACCTTGCTACTGTTTTTCTTCAAGAATGCCCTACCTATCATGAGAGTGCTTTACGCTGCTATCTTCAAGCCGTAGAGATTGATAACAATGATTCTGTTGTCTGGAACCAGTTAGGAACACTATCATGCTCCATGGGATCATTAAGCATCTCCCGCTGGGCTTTCGAACAAGGGCTGGTATGCAGCCCGAACAACTGTAAGCATATAACTTTACTTATTCTCTTTATTTTCTGTGTACCGTGTACCAAATCCTTAATTTAGTCATACTATCTTTATATTTTTTTTTACTAAGGATTATCATCTTAAAGGATTGCTGCAAGTCCCTTTTTTTGGTTTTTGATCAACCGACAGGGAATTGCATGGAGAAACTATTGGAAGTTCTCATTGCTATTGGTGATGAGATGGCGTGTCTTTCTGTTGCAAACTTAATTTTGCGGCACTGGCCATCTCACTCTCGTGCTTTGCATGTCAAAAATACCATTGAGGAGTCTGAACCAATCCCATTTGCTCCAAGAGGCATAGATAAACTCGAACCAAAACATATCCGTCTGAAATTTGGTGAGAAGAGAAAAGCACCAAATGAGGGTATAGACAAGGCAAAGGAATCTAAAAGATTGAAGCAAAGCATAGAACTTCAACTTCCAGAAGCCTCCTGGATTGCTCTTGCCAGTGAACTACTGGAGATCTTAAGTCCAACGGTGGCTTCTTCTGAACCGAGGACCGAGGGGTACAGATCTTGGCATGTTAGAATAAGTATACAGTTGAATTTTTCTTCAGGAAATGTAATGAGTTCTGTGGAAAGGAAAGAACCTATATGCATGACAGCTGGTGCAAGCATGTCTGTCAGTAATTGTAACTCTGGAAATGATGGTATTAATATATACAAGGAAGAAGCCATATTTGAAGAACAACCTCAAGAGAGACGAAGCAGTCGACTCAGGAGTCGTAAACCTGGTAAAGAAGAATCAGATTTTGCTACCAATAAGGATTTTGTTAAAGTGGTAAAGCAATTTCTAGAACCTTATTTGGTGGGCAATGCTGAACCTAAAGAATGCAACCATGATGCCCCCTTTTCCGTCTACTGTGCTGAAAGTGTGGCCAGTTCACTAGATACACAACATACTGACGTCATTAAATTTGTTCAGAAAACTTCCGAAAACTTTGGTGCTTACCACATGAGTCACTTGCTTTTAGAGGAAATTGCAAATAGAGGCATTTCATGTCAGGATTCGAATTCTAAAATCTTGGACTTGGAGAAGTTGACTAGGCACCGTGGACTAGAGAGAACTCCTGAATGCAGTCTTTTTCTTGGTGAGCTATATTATGACTTTGGGATACATTCTTTGGACGCAGCAGCAATGCGCGAATTCATGTCGGAGGTATCCTATCATCTTTGTAAAATTATTGAATCTGTAGCTCTTGAATATCCATTTCATATGAATGGAATGCAAGGGAAAGAAAATTGCTCTTCGGATGATAGTTCTGAACAGAACCATCAATTACCAATTGACAGTACATCTTTGTTGAGAAACAATTATCCCTTCTGGGTACGGTTTTCTTGGTTAAGTGCACACTTGTCGTTATTAGAAGGTGACAAAGCAAAAGCTCGACAACAGTTTTCTGTTGCATTGTCCCTTCTGGTGGGCAAGGAAAAAATGAACAACTCTCTTGGTTCTATTTGCTTGCCACACTGCAAGGCTATTAAAAAGATAACTGCTGATAGAGTTCTCCATGAGATGAATTTAATAGAGGTTGATTACTTGAAGAAGACTGTAAGTGAAATGCTTGAGAAACATATGTATTCAGAATGTGTAAATTTGCTTGCTCCTCTTCTATTATCTGCCAATGATGTCCGTGACGATGTATTACATGCCTTTAATCAAGAAGGTAAAGGATTTAATTCAGTTGAGCTATCTGCATTAGATGCATTGATCAAAGCATGTGAACAGGAGAAATCAATGGATATTTCTGTCTATTTAAATTGTCATAGAAGGAAACTCCAGATACTTGTAGCTGGAGCTGATCTGGAAGGCATTCCACCCAATAAAACACCAGTTTCAAATGCATCCTCAACTGAATCAACAGAAAGCCTAAGCAAGCAGTGGAATCATTTGGTTGCTGAAGAGGTGAAGGCAATTTCTCAATCTGCATCACGGATCAAGAGCATCATCAGTCCCGGTGAAAATTCAGTAAGTCAAATCGTTTTCAAGTTTCAATGGCCACTAGCTTTGTGTGGACTGTGACAGCTGGGCTTTCCTTTTAAAGAACACATGCTACTTTAACTGCGACATAAAACTAAACATGCAACCATATAAATTGAATTCAAAAGTGGGGAGGAAGAAATGGTCACTGAAAGATTTGTAACCGATAATTTGCTTTGAACTATTCATAAAAGTAGTACCTTTCATCTCAAAGCACGAGGATTTTGAAATGTTTGGGCTATGCTGGTGATATCCTCAGTATCCTTGCCCTTTATTTTTCTTTTCATATTTTAATATCCAAATTTCATGGTACTTAAGATTTGTCGTTACTAACTCAGTAATAGTACCTAATATTCTCTGCAACCTGTCCACACAAGACTATTTAAGACGCTCGCCGCTATGGTATTTATACTGCTGGTTGTTTTCTATCATATTTAAGACATGTCATTGTAAACATATTGTTGTGCACCTTCATTGTCTTTGGTTTGCCTATAGTTGAATGCTATAATAGATTAATAGTATCTGTCTCTTAGAATTTTGTTTCTAAAATTCTGGACATCTTTTTGGGTTTGTCATATCATACTGTTGTTACTAAAATGACAAAGTTCCGTGTTCTGTTCGATGCAGAATGGTGTTCCCATGACAGTTGTGGGTGATATTCAGTCTTTACTGCTGGCACTTATGTGCAATATTGCGGGTACTTACTTCTCTAAGAAGTCCTCTGGGCTTGGAGTTCCACATTCAATTGAGCAAACTGAAAGATGCTCCTTTGTGGATGCTGCCATTGCTTTCTGTAAACTTCAACACTTAGATTTCAGTGTTCCAATCAAAACTCAAGTGAGAACTTGCCCCCTACTTCTGAGAATTTTGAACTTCTAGTTTCAGTTGGTCAATATGGTGCGCTGTTTTATTTCATACTAACTTTACACACTACCTTTCCCTAACATTTTCAGACAGAGTTGATTGGAGCAATCCATGATATGCTTGCCGAGTTTGGCATCTGCTGTGCACATGGGATTGGTGAAGAAGAAGGGACATTCCTAAAATTTGCAATAAAGCATCTCCTAGCCTTGGATATGAAGCTTAAATCTAACTTCCAATCTTTGAGGAAGGGACAGGAAATAAAATCTGCTCAGCATTGTTCACCTGAAAACCACCTCAAAAAATCTGAACAGCTTTCTGATGGTATTCACATCAATGAATCTCCAAATAAATCACATTTCAATATGCTGACTACGGAAGTGGCCCAAACTGATGCTAAAGATGAGGCTAGTGCTACAGGAAAGGATGTTGGACGGTTGAGTTCAGAAGGCCTTTCCTCTCATAGAGTTGTAGACAGTGAGAGAATAAAAGCAGAAATTGATAATAATGTTGGTGATGGGCTTGGTGTTCTGTTCCAAGAAAGAGAAATACAGAACAGTCAAATTGTTGATTCTGGAAATGAGCCAATGGAAGATGAAGAAGAGGAACTTGAGCTGGGTATTGATAGTGTATTGGATCAATGCTTTTACTGTTTGTATGGTTTAAACCTTAGATCAGATTCATCTTATGAAGAGGATTTGGCCATGCACAAAAATACAAGCCGTGGAGATTATCAGACCAAGGAACAGTGTGCCGATGTTTTCCAATATATACTTCCCTATGCGAAAGCTTCGTCTGTAAGAATATTTCTTCTCTCCCCCTGTCAACATCACCCTCACTCGCATTTCATTCATATGATTCCTTATTTATGTGTGTTCAGGATATATAGTAGGCGATGCACATACTTGACATCTGTTTGTCTTTCAGAAAACTGGGCTAGTTAAACTTCGGAGGGTACTGAGAGCCATACGCAAACACTTTCCACAACCACCTGACAATATTTTGGCTGGAAATGCAATTGATAAGTTCTTAGATGATCCTGACTTGTGTGAGGACAATCTATTGAAGGAGGCTGGGTCTGATGTCTGTCTGGATTCCATTATGAAGATAATTTTTTCAGAGCCTGAAAGTGTTAAACAAAACAAAGCATCTACAATAGAGAGGTACAATACAATCCACTTACTACAGTCGTTTTCTTTTCTCAAGTGATTGGGCTGGTTGTTGCTGTGGAACTTCTAAAACCATGTATGGCATTATTAATTGCAGATCTGAACCTTACCTGGAAGTCTATAGCAACTTGTTCTATCTTCTTGCTCAGTCTGAAGAAATGAGTGCAACTGATAAATGGGCTGGCTTTGTTCTGACTAAAGAAGGGGAAGAATTTGTAGAGCAAAATGCAAATCTCTTCAAATATGATTTACTGTACAATCCATTGCGTTTTGAAAGTTGGCAGAGGCTTGCAAATATCTATGATGAGGTGTGATCTGGCATTATATGTCATTTATATCTGTGAATTTAGTAGAAAAAACGATGGAGACAAGCATCCCATGAACATATTTGCGTTTACAATTCTATTATATTTTGGGAATGCAGGAGGTTGACTTACTGCTAAATGACGGCAGTAAGCAAATAAATGTTTTGGGATGGCGGAAGAATGCTACTTTAGCTGAGAGAGTTGAAGCAAGTCGGAGAAGGAGCAGACGATGTTTATTGATGACTTTGGCTTTGGCTACGACAGCAATCCAACAGGTTTCATGCATCTCATTGTAATTCCTGTCAAGAACTTGTTGATGTTTTTGTTCAAACGTAGTGCATGGTCCTTCTTGCATTAGTGTGTTTGCAAACTGAGGACTGGATTCATGGCTTTCCTTTGGAACATTTCATATAATGTTACTTCTATATTGTCATCATTTGTAGCTGCTCAGGAAAATGATTTATCTGGCCTGTTTTCCTGTAAGTTGTAATAACATGATTCCATAATTAGAAATCAAGCCACCTACATGTAGGGTTTGTGTTAGAATCAGCACAGCAAGTTTCTTTGATGTTGCTTGTAAACTGGGTTAATTATTAGCCTAGAGGCTTGTAAGTTGTAAATCGTGGTGTTGCACTTTTTTTTTTCTTAAATTCTACTGTCAACCACTGTCGCGACTGGTTTCAGGGTGAGATACATGAACTATTGGCACTAGTGTACTATGATGGCATTCAGAATGTGGTGCCATTTTATGATCAAAGATATTCTGTACCCTTGAAAGATGCAGCATGGAAGATATTTTGTCAGAACTCAATGAGGCATTTCAAGAAAGCCTTTAAGCACAAGTATCTTTCATTTCCTCACTTGGTATTCTTGAATATTTTCTTATGTAATGCAAGTATGATAAGGACCCGACCAATATGAAATTTCTGTTATCAGGGAAGAATGGTCTCATTCTTTTTATCTTGGGAAACTCTCTGAGAAGCTTGGATACTCCCATGACATATCATTCTCATATTATGCCAAGGCAATTGCTTTGAATCCATCAGCTGTAGATCCATTCTACAGAATGCATGCTTCTAGAATGAAGTTACTCTGCGCATGTGGGAAACAAAATGAAGAGGCTTTAAAGGTTTTGATAGCATGGAACTTATTCCTTCTGTTTGTTTACTATATTTATTCTTGTTTATATATATATATATATATATATCTGTGAAGTGGTTGATCATGTCTATATGTGCATGCACCCTGTAGTATTCAGTGTGCACATGCTATTATGCTAGCTTAAGTGGACATTAGCATAGACAAAGAAACTCTGGAAAAATATAATTATATTCCATACCAAAAAACATCACAAGGTTATGCTGGACATAAAATAAACTTAATTAGCTCTTGTAATTAATATTGTATGATCGCTCCTATAATTAACCTTCTATAATCAACTCCTACAATTATTGTAATAATCAACTCCTTCAATCATGGTAATACAACTATTTTATTAGCTCCTAAAATTATGCTAATTACAAGTATTTTTCATGCTCTCCCCAAGCTAGTTCAAAGATATCAATCATTCCCAACTTGCTAACATATGAAAGAAACATAGGTTGAAACAACCCTTTGGTAGAACATCTGCTTATTGCTCTCCTCTAAATATGACCAATGTCAATCTTCATTTGTTTTATCAGGATGAACAAGATTGTGAGCAATGTTGATAGCAACTTTATTGTTACACAACAGAGCTTCATTTTGTCTATTTGAGCAACAAGTAGTTTCTTTAGCTAAATCATCAACTATAATAATTCCATGTATTCCTTGAGTCATTGCTCAATCTCGGCTTCAACACTTGATCTATCCAGCATAGATTGTTTCTTACTCCTCCAAGTACCTAAATTTCCTCCAATAAGTGTATAATATGTAGACCTTCTGTCACTTACTATACCAACCCAATATGTGTATGCTTTGACTTTAAGTTAATTATTCTTTGAAAAAAAGAGAGAGACCTTTTTCAAGTACCCTAGCATTTTCAAAACTACCTCCATGGATTTTGCAAAGGGAGTGCATGTATTGGCTCATCACATTGATGACAGATGCAATATCAAGTCTAATGTGTGAACTATAAAAGCTTGCAAACCAATATTTGGTATCGACCTTTATCAGCTATAGCACTATCAACCTCTGGAATCTGTTTTGGATCAATTAGAGTATTTCCTGGTTTGTAGGCTGGTACATTGGTTTCTTTGAGAAGACCTAAGATATAATATCTCTGTGATACAAATATTTCTTTACTAGATCTTGCACCATAAACCAAATCCTTAATCTCGAATTCTTTTTAAGTCTTCCTATCTCATTAGCATCATTATCGGTAATGATGATGTCATCCACGTAAACAATCAAGGCAATAATTTTCTTCCCACTTTTAGAGTGTTTGAAGACCAAATTATGATCACCTTTGCTCGAGTGTACTCAAACCAACAATTGATTTGGTAAAAAAGGCTCGGGGTTAGAGTGAATCAATGTAAGGGCTTTTTCAATTTACACTTTCCATCTTCCAAACGCATCTTCAAAACTACACTTCTTCCTCTAAATCGCAATGCAAGAAAGCAATTTTCACGCCAAGTTGATCAAGGTGCTAGTCTAGATTTGCTGCAATACATAATATGATCCGAGTTGAGTTCAACTTGGGTACAAGAGCAAATGTCTTTTGATAGGTAACTCCACAAGTCTACATGAACCTTTTTGCCTCAAGTATTACCTTGTATCTTTCAACCATTGTATCTACCTTATGTTTCAATGTAAACACTCATTTACACTCAACCAATTCTTCACCAGTTGAAGATCAAAAAGTTCTCAAGTATCGTTCTTTTTGAATACTCTAATTCTTCATAAACGACTTCTTTCAAACTTGGAATAGTAAAAACTTCCTATATAGTACTTCGAACTGAGTGCATGTTTGGCAGTGTTGAAATTATTTTTAATTATTTATAGGTTGTGGGTTATATGTAATGTGTGGATAATAAGTGGGCAGTAAGTTGTGGGTCTAAATGTGTGATAAAAAGTATGTTTAACCAATTTGACCAGTTTAAATATAATTTAGGCTTAGCCAAACAAGTTGTGAATTTCAAGAATAAGCTCTAAAGGGGCAATCTATGCTAGGAAATGGATTTGGAAATAGAATGTTGTGTACAAGATCTCACGGCTTTCCCACAAGCAATCTTAATTCTCTTCTTGATATCAAGATCAGAAAAACTATGATTTTTGGAACGATTAGGAACTTGGAAAATTGAGTTCAGGGGAAGAGTTTTTGAGTTTGGGATACACCCTTTTTGTGCAACAGATTATAAATCATCTTCCACTTCCACCTTTTGGCTTCCCAAGACATACGAATTAAAGTTGCTAGTCATATAGTGTGTGGCTCTGGAATCAATGACCCAAGAACAACTCGGAAGACAAGTCGCACTTAAGGTTGCGGAAGAGATACTTGACTGAATCGTCAGGATATGCGTCTTTAGCAATCTAACTTGCCGGAAATGGCAAAAGAATAAAACCCAAGCTAGAATAATTCGAATGAAAGAAAAAAGGAGTTGAATCTGTTGGGAAATAGCTGAAATGATGTGAACCGATCTGAAGAAGGAATGAGCCGCCATGAATCAGATCAGAATCAACCTGGAAATGGCTTTGAACCATCCTAAAAAATGCAAATCAAAACTGAACCAGGAAGATAACATAGAAGCTAGGCCCCAGCCCGCTCTGCTACCATGTTAGTAAACTCATCTATTTAGTTCCTATAAACACACCTGCAATTAACCGTCCATAATCAACTCCAAAAATTATGGTAATAGTTAGCTCCTTCAATCGTGGTAATACAACTATACAATTAACTCCTAAAATTATGCCAATTTCTACTATTTTCCACAAAACAACACTGAAACAAACCGAATAAATGCATAGAAGAACTCACACACTCTATATTTACTGATTTTGCTGTATTTGATTGATCTTCTTAACATTAAAATATATTGATGATTGCTTGATGACTTCTTAGAGATTCTTGGTTTTTATTAATACTGTATGTGTTCTAGGTTGTCGCAACATATTCCTTTGCCCATTCGACAAAAGAAAGTGTAATGAATATTTTGAGTAGACTGGGCCCTGAAAGTTCAGAATCATCAATGCTTGATGAGGATCGAATCTCCAAAAATAATTCTGAGCCAGTAGACTTCCATAAATTTGAAAAGGCTTGGCATCTGCTCTACAGTGATTGCCTTTCTGCATTGGAAACTTGTGTGGAAGGGGACCTCAAGCATTTCCATAAAGCCAGATATATGCTTGCCCAGGGACTGTACAAGAGAGGTAGAACAGGGGATCTAGACAAGGCAAAAGAGGAACTTTCATTCTGCTTCAAGTCATCGC
This sequence comes from Forsythia viridissima, assembly GCA_030279155.1. Classification (NCBI taxonomy): domain Eukaryota; kingdom Viridiplantae; phylum Streptophyta; class Magnoliopsida; order Lamiales; family Oleaceae; genus Forsythia; species Forsythia viridissima. The sequence goes on from CM059033.1 coordinate 26,307,559, forward strand.
GTTCTTCATTTACAATAAACATGTGGGAGATTGACAGTATGGTCAAGAAAGGAAGGTATCACACGTGTTTTCTATTTAATATCTATACTCACATGACGTTTTTACACGTTTCTTACTCTATCTTTTTGCTGAGTTCTTTAAATTGAAACATTTGCAATTATGAATGTGAACTTCAAAATAAGTGGTTGAATTTTGTAATAATCAAGCAGTTAAGGATGCTCAGTATGAAAATATCATCATAGTGAAAAAGTTAAATGCAACCAAATATAGTTATGGCATTTTTCAAGAAAAGATAATTATTTCTCTCTTGATAACAAGCGAATGGTGGCCATTTTAATTTTGATTTTTGTTGGATTTCTCTTTAACAATAGCAACTATTTACTTTTTCTCCTCCCTCTTTGTAATACAGACGCAAAACACCAGGTCCTTCTGGAAACAGGAAAACTCTGGAAGTTAACTTAGCAGAAAGTTCTCGAAAATTTATAACTTGCATTCGGAAGTACATGTTATTCTATTTGAAATTGTTGGAGGAAACAGGAGAAATCTCTACTCTTGATCGGGCTTATATCTCTCTTCGAGCAGATAAAAGGGTATCCCAACATTAATGCTTTTGACTTTTGCTTAAGTTTTTGCATTTATTGCCATAATTAATTGGTAAACCACCAGTATCTCACATGGTTGCAAGCTTGTAAATGTTTGATAGATAGATGAATATCACCAAAATGTTTCTATCTTTGCTTCAAACATTTTCAGCAGAAACTTTTTCTTGTGTTAATTTTTTTACCAGGGAAAAAGTTTTAAATTGCTTGTGCCCTTGATATTCTGTGATCTATTCTCTTCCACATAACTTACACCTATAATTTATTCCTTATCATACCTGTAACTTGGAGGGTAGGAAATGAAAAAACTTAAAATGGAAATAACTTTCTTTACATGGCCACAATCAAAAGCAACAGGAGAGAGAAATATGAATGGAAGTGAGAAAGGAGTTATGTTATAAGGTATCTTTCTCTTGTATCAATTTGTAACTGCACATGTAAAACATTAAATTTAAACTATATTACACAACTCCTTTCTTTTGTTTTTTGGTCCATTTCCCTTTTCATTAATGATCACAAACTAGAGATCCCCAAAAATGACATCTCGTGGAATTTGTGGAGATTTATTGTTTTTGACATTAATTATTCCATGTGAAAAATCCAAACTGGTAATTGATACCTAACAGAGTTAATTCTTCAGTACCCTGATCCCCCCGAATCTTTCAAATAACTGCAAACGCTAGTTCTAGTTTTTATTTCCACCAATTTTTTTTAAGACCTAATACGCTGTGAATACAGTTCTCCTTGTGCCTTGAAGATCTTGTTCCAGTGGCTCTCGGGAGGTACATCAGGGCCTTAATTTTTTCAATACGTCAATCTGAGACTGATTTGGATAGTGCTAATCATGTCGAGCATCTGCTGGAGAAATTATTCTCTCTACTCTTGGAGCAGGTCAACTTGTGGCCAGATATTTGCTGCTTGCCTGAGCTTTCGAGTCCAGAGTTGACTGAAAGCAACTTGTTTGGGTAAGTTTTCCTGAAAGGGTTTTAATTTCTTAAACTTCTAATTACAAAAGTTTACTGGTGTGTGCAACATCTCTACAAAAGTTCCATGCTGCCATATCTCATATATTGATTGATTTATCTCATAGAGTATTGCACTATTGCTCCCTAACGTATGCCCCGCCCAAAAAGCAAGTTGTTTCCAACCTTTAAATGAAGCAAATTGGTCTTCAACCTTTATTATACTTGTTGAATGAGTCCCTATTGACAGAAACACCTTTAAATGAAGCAAATTGGTCTTCAACCTTTATTATACTTGCTGAATGAGTCCCTATTGACAGAAACACCTAAATCTCTGTCAAATCGTCACGTGTCCAACTTTATGAAGTTGTGTCTTGTTACAGAACTTGGACTGATAACAAAAAAAAATGAAGTGATGTTTTCATGAGGGCCACATGACAGTTTAGTGATGACTTGGACGGTTTGAAGGAGTGACTGAGCAACTATAGTGAAAGGTTGACAACCAATTTGCTCCTTTTTAAAAGTTGGGGATCAACTTCTACTCCGGTAATATAGGGACCAAGGGTTCAATTTTCCTTTAGGTTAAGTCATACGAAAGCTATGTACTTGTACTATCGTGTTCTTTCTTTATTACAGATATCTCTATCAATACATCCAGTGGCTAGAGAGAAATGTCAAGGTAGAAACGCTCGAAGGAATAAATGAGAAGATACGCAAGCGTTTGAAGAACCCGAAATTGTCCAACAGCAACTGTGCTAAAGTGTATAGGCATGTTTCTGCTGCCTGGTGTCGGTCTCTTGTCATTAGTATGGCTCTAATTACACCGTTGCATTCAAGGCTGTCTAGTGATATCCAAGTTCAGAATTTATTAGGTGGTGGATTCGAAAACGAGCAGCTGCTGTGCGTTGATCTGCAGTCAGAAGAATTATGGAATTCTGCATTTGAGGACCTGAATCATCTTAAGATACTTGAATCCAAATGGAATCCTTCATTGTCTAGGATTAAGAATGTTATAGTCAAGAGAGTTTCGGATGAAGATTTGGAAACCGCTTCTTCATTACTTAGATCTTCTTACAATTTCTACAAGGATACCTCGTGTGCATTGCTCCCATCCGGAATAAACCTTTATATGGTGCCACCTCAGCTGGCAACAGAAACATATATCCAGCCAGGAATAGATGGTGGTGTCGACTTACTTGATATGAATACTTCACGCAAACTTCTCTTATGGGCTTACACACTTTTGCATGGCCATTGTACAAATGTCTCGCACGCTATAAAGTACTGTGAAGAGAATGTAAAGGTATGTCATGTAACCTCCATAGAATTGTTGAGCTATATGCAAAATCCTTCTCTCTGTAATAAAGGAAAACAACGATGAACCACACATATGATCCATATCATCTCAGTTCCACAGAAAATGCAGAAACATAAGCATTGAGTATGATCTCGATGTTGTAAGGCTTCAGAGTGAAAATCTGTGTATGATGAATATCAGTTTGCCAAGAAGATTTGTTTCTGTTACTCGCTTGGTTATTTTTAACTTTTGTTGGTTTCTCCAAGTGATTGAGCTCTTGTTATCTCTTAGTATGCAAGCAATCAACTGTATGATTTCTAGATTGTTTTTTATTTTAGTTCAGAGCATTTTGAACTCCATTTTTCAAGCTAACAAGTTTCAAATCCTAATTGTGCAATGCAGTCAAAGATGAAAAGAGGAACCGGAAGTTCATGTACGCCTTTAAATGCCAATGTGGCCGCCACCTCGGCTTCTCATCCAGGTCTTTACTTCATCTTAGTTATGGTGTTTATTTAGTGCATGTTTGGTATGCAGCATTGGATACGACAGTATGATGAACAAAATTTTAGCTTTTTTTTTCCCTCTGGTGTCAGTGCTATTCACTCTTCCCAGCCAAACATGTCATGAAAAGATAGCCGTCATATTGCACTTGTGTGCCCATCTGCTAATATGTGTGGAAATTCTATATTGTAGGTGGGGGAAAAGACGGTACTGGTAAGCCTAGTGAATCAGAATTTCCCAAGTCGCCTGCAGTGGTCATTGCTTCATTGTCTGAAAGTGCAGGCCATAAAGTAGCATCCTCGACTTCACCAGAGACCGAGAACAAACTGAATTTGGCATTTGCTTCTTTGCCTGAATCCGAGAGCAAGGATCATGTGCCATCTGTTCCCGTGCTAGAAACAGGGAGTGTTGCATGCAGTGTCTCCTCAGGGCATTTACCTCTTCTCGGGAGCACAAATTGGGCAAATGGAGCATCATCTGATGAGAAAGAGAAGGCCTTTTCTGCTACTCCATGTCTACTTCACTGCAACAATCCTGTTGCAGAAATGAGCAGCGCGGATTTACAAAATGACACAGATCCTGAGAAAGTTTGATTTGTCAGAAAGGTGAAAATTTTAGCCCGTTAGTGGAGCACCCTACACTTGAATTTTGGCACACTATGCATCTGTGTGTATGTGTGTATAACAAGGTCTTAAGTCTCCTTGGGTCATGACGAACTTGCAGGAAAGAACATGCCACATCGCGTACTCAAATTTTCCTGCCCCTATTTAAATGTGACATTGCAGAAGTTTTTATATGCAGCTCTACAAATTTGCCTCATCTATCTCAGAAAGGGAAGCTGACTTTTAACTGAAGATCTTGTGGGTACGAGATCTCAACTTAGAAATTTTGTATATTCGTACTTACATTACCTCTGAGATAGTTAATATGAAATTCATCCTTCAATGGAAAGAGTTAATGCATTGTTGAGTTAGAAGGGCTCGAGTTGTGTTGAGTGCAACATGTTAGTTCACACCAATCATTGCGAAAGTGTCTCACGGTAGGTAGAAGAGTACCTTGTTTGATTGCACATAGAAGTGCAACATAACAATGAACTGCTTAGATGATAAAATGGTTATCCAACTCTGTTAGATAGTGCTGCTTCAGATTGGATGTGATTTAACAGTTCAAATTGCACTTTATATTCTATGGTTCACAACGCTTCAGTGTACACCTGCCTCGTTGGAATGGTAAGGCCCAAGTGTTCCCTTTCGTCAATGTTCAATCAACGCTTTTGCCTAGTCATTACCCTTAGAAAAGTGTCGATGCAGACGGAAGTTAAAAAATTTTTTACACTAAGTTAATATATTGAAAAAATAAAAATTTTATAATTTTTTTTAAAGATTTTTTTTTTCTTATACTCGAAAAAATGAAATTTTTAACTCAATGGAAACTCCAAGAGAACTCCTTGTATCTCGTTAGGCGTTATGCATATGCTACATGTTCCATTGCCTACACATTGGACTATAGTTTCAAACTTTTAATTACAAAAATATTCTCTTCATAATGATGTTTACGTGTTCATGCGAAACGTCAAATGTATCTTTTGTGGCTAGCCAAGTGGGTGCTATGAAACTATAATCCGACACCATCCAAGATTTTCTCTATGTACAATTTGACTTAAATTCATATGGATAGTCTGACTTGTTGCACAATTATGGTAAAAGAGAGCAATACTAAATGCATAATATGATGTACATTTTTATTATAGCAAGAAGCCTTGACAAAGTAAAACAATTCTGACAACTAGAGGTGGCAAAATTGGCCTGACCCGTGGGTCGGCTCATGTAGCCCACCTTCTTGGGTTGAGTTGACCCTAGCCCAAATAAAACTGGGTCAAGATGGCCCGGCCCATCTAGCCCGCGTGCTAGTTGGGCCGGTCCGAATTTTATTTTATTTTATTTTTGATTTTTTTGATTTTTTTTTTTTTTTTTTTTGCTCCTTAACACTAATCACTCATTTCGTGAATAGCCCCAATACATAATTTAAATAATATCAATCTAAAATGATTTAAACCAAAGTTACCAATAAACATTGGTCTAAAAATCTGAAGATCCAAAATAAAATTGTTTGAATTTAATTAAAATTTAGTTTGATTTCAATTTCAATCCAAAATATATTTGGTGTAGCAAATAAATTATTTATTTTAAATTTACTTATAAGTAAATCTTTTAATTTAAGCCAAACATGCTTATATCTCAAAACAATAAGACTATCATGCTTTTAATATTTGTATTTTTTTTAAAAAGTGTCTACAAATAGTTTACAATTAACAAAAAAAAAATTATTATTTTGAAAGAAAATTGACGTTTATCTATTAACTAATACATGAGAGCCTCAATTTTATAAATTAATCTCTATAAAAATATATAGTCTAAATTTATCTAAAATTGTATTTGATGTAATGTATTAGATTGTATAAAAAGTTTATTTAAAAAAAAAAAAAAATTAGACAAGTTGGGCCACTGGGCTGGACTGTGCTAGCATATTTCTGACTTATACAAAACTGGATTGGGTAGTTTCATGTGTGGCCCTGCTCTGAAGGGTTGGACTGGCTCAACCCAGCCCATTTGCCAGCTCTAGTGACAACATTAACATTTTTCGACAAATAACAAAATGCATGCATACCATCGCTATCAAAATAATAAGCAAAAATGATATTTACTAGTAAATGATAAATCTTCAAAATTGACGATGACATTAACAAATGTGAGTATCGATCTACTGCCCCCATGTGGGCAGTACATCTTGCCCACATGCTGACATCAACAGCCCACATGCTGACAAATCAGCATGTGGGCAAGATGTACTGCCCACATGGGAGCAGTAGATCAGTTTCCTAACAAATGAAGTGTCACTAATAATATTTAGAATCTATTTGACACAGTTGCTATGAATAGAATTTTTAGAAGTACAACTTTTGTAAGTAGAGTTTTTATTTAAAAATTATTAACTATTTAACCGTATATCTAAAAAGTGTTGTGAATATTAAATTGAATATTTGGTTGTATTATTATAAAAAAATTTATATAAAATTGACTAAACAGTAATTAATTATTAAATATCTCATATTTTTTTTATAAATAATATTTTTAGGATGATAACTATTAAAATTAATATCTTAATTAAATTATGATAACACAATTATTAGTATATATCATGTTACTTAAAATTAATTTATTTAAATCAAACATATTATATATAGTTTGTATTATATTATTTAACACACCAACATATATATCTCACTTTATACAAATATATTAAGTGACAATTTGATATAAATAATTAATGTGGCAAATAAATTAATATTTTTTTTATGCATTAATAATAATTTTTAAAATTTTTAAATTCCTGTAAAAGTTTAATTAGAAATTTTTAGAGAATCTCAAATTTTAAACTTCTCTAAAACAACTTTTTTAAGTTATTTTTTCAGTAAAAAAATGTTTATTAACTTTTACCAAACAACTATAAATATAATCAAAAGAACTTTCGCTTTTTATGAAATACTTTTAGACTTCAAAAAACTCTTCCAAAGACACACTTAAAACATATACTTTAACTTAAATAAGTATAAAATAAATTAAAATTATAACAATTTAAACCCAACAAATCTAGGTTGTCTCCAATAAAACAATAAGGTAGTGTTCTCTTTGTGTTTGAGTTTTGTGTTTTGAGTTTTGAATTCGTTTTGTGTTTTGTGTTTTGAGTGTTTGTTTTGAGGTTTTGAAAATACGTTCTTTTTGGTGTTTTTGAAAATTGTTTCTGAAAACAGAAAACTCGAAAACGTGTTTACTTTGAAAATTTTGAGAAATGATTTTGTATGATATGTTATTCAAAAAAGTTCATTATTTAATTTTTTTAATACTTTAATGCTAATATAGTATGAAAATTCTAATAAGATAGACTATATAATACTAATACATTTGAATACTTTCTTAAAATAATTTAATGCTAATACAATTGTTATATATATTTCACTATTTATTTATTGTCGTTTTGCAAATTGTTTGCCACTTCGCCGTTTCGGGAAAACGGGGTTCGACCTGCCCGGTCAGGTCGCGGGGGTCGAGGGGGCAGCGCCCCTCGTGGGGGCACGGGGGCAACGCCCCCGAAAGAAAATTTTGATTCTATATATGTGAATAGGTGTGTGTTGAATAATTGATTTTTGATTTTCGTATATATATTTTCTAACAATTTTGATGTTAATAATTGATTTTACAACATGAAAATCATCTATACTTATGTATTATAACCTCTAATATACAAATATGTATCAAAACAAGTCAAAAGATGCAAACCGTAATAAAAATGTGATTGAAATTCAAAAAAAAAAAAAAAAAAAAATTTCTGAAATTTACGTTGGGCGATCGCCCAGCATAAATCTGGGCGATCGCCCAGTTCAAACAGTGGGCAACAGGGTTGCCCACTGTTTGAACTGGGCGATCGCCCAGATTTATGCTGGGCGATCGCCCAACGTAAAATTTCAGAAAAAAAAAAAGGGGCGGAAGGGATTCGAACTTTAGACCAAAACGGCCAAAACGCGCGTTTTGGCCGTTTTGGTTGCGCCCATTTTTGTGAAGGAAACGCCCAAAACGGCTTTTTAGCCGTTTTGGGTTTCCTTTGTATTTTTTTTTTTTGTTTTCAAAAATCCATTTTCCAAAATGGTCAAGAGAACACGTTTTGGCCGTTTTGAAAAACTCAAAACAGAAAATGGCCCCAAAACAGCAAAGAGAACAGGCCCAACGATTCACTCAAATCGACATTAAGATCCAACAATATGCTTACTTTAGTGCTTAGGCTTCAAGCAATTATCATGACAGAAAAGGTTTCCATGTCAATGAAAGCAACACCCTTACTTGCAATGATGATGAAAAGTTGAGAATAAAAATGTCTCGATTTAAAAGTTGTCCAACTAACTTGCTACAGATGTAGTAAATTAGGGACCAATGTTACAATTTTCCAAATATTTTAATGCATGCACTTCTAACCTGTATCTGTCAATCATTCCAGTACCTAAAAAATGTAACATTTCCTGGAAATATAATTTGCTTAAACGTGTTATGGGCAAATGGACATTGTCCCCATAGCCCTTAGTACCCAAGAATCAAACAAACTAATGAAATTGCCTGCAAAATTTCTGGAAACTGTCATTTAACACCAAACAATTTCTAACTACAAACTAAAGGCATAGAGTTTAAAAAAGCCAATTCAGAGTAATGTTGCCAAGCCAAATGAGAAGTGGGAATTGTGCCAAGGCAATGAAGAGCAAGAGATAGTGATGCCTGCTTGAGTCATAACTCCTCACTTCGGCAAAAAGAACTCTCTTCATTGTCTTCACCAAGAAAATTCCCATGCATAAGCATGTCCACGGCATCAGAAAGTAGTAAGCATAGCTTGATAAAATGCGTCCCAAGACTGCTAGAGATAATCCTGTGAAAGTATATCCAGCATACGCCACGATGTCAAGCAAAGGTGCCTCTCCACTACCCAATGAAAATAAAGTCATTTTCAGCAGTGTGACTTGCAAAAACCAGCCTACCACCCCCTTGACGAACAGCCAGTTCAAAGTTTCTGGGCTAAACCTGGCACGCATTACAGGGATATATTACAGGGATATTTAAATAAATAAAGGGTTTTTCCCCATTTGCCAATGGGTGACAGATACAGGAATCAGGGAAAAGGGAGAGATGATGGTGGACAATATTTTTATTTTATAAACAACAGAACGGCAATGTAGACTAGAGAACAAGCAAGAGAGTGGGATGGGTATCATGCAAGAAAACACTCTTGTGAACTTGAACATCATCATAGATATTTCATGATGGCAAAATAAAAGAGGAACCTAACCAATGATGAACGAAAAAAAGAGAAAACAGAACCACAAAATGACCACAGCTCATTAATGCTGACAGCTTTACCAACAAAGCAGCTTAAACTTTTAGATAAGGTGATTTAACACAGTATCAACTATCAAAGATCACTTCAAGTATCTCCACACATTTATGCAACCCTCTGAGGAAAAAGTTGGATCCAATCTACGCTTGAGAGGACGTGCTGAAGATATAATTACAAATAAATAGAATTTTCTCTCTTTAACGGCTAAACTTTTAGATGATGTAGTTTAATAGATGGAACACATGTGCACAAAAAATCCTTTTTAATTTAAAATATCATAGCAAGATAGAAATGGGAGAAGGAATGTGTACAGCCGATAACAATTCAATTCACAAGAGTGCCATTCATGTATTCCCAAATACCACGAGTGAAAAAGCTGGCTTCAGAGGCAACCAATTACAAGCTAGAAGAAAATGTTCAACCAAATACAAGATTGGTTCCACAAGCTTACTTTCCGTGCAGACCCAGTGATAAGCCGGCAAGAACAACATAGGTACCAAATGCCATGAAAGGAATATACAAGTCTGGTGCATTTATATCGTAAATGGGAGGTTTGTAGGAAAGCCTGCCACCCACTGGCTCTGTGATTCTCGTCCAATGGCCCTAAAGAAAAACAGGAGGATCAGAGAAGTACCTTTGAAGGAAGAGTAGTGACATAAAGAAGCAGAATTTATATAAAACATGTGGAAGATAATATAGCAAGAGGAAAAAATTCTTACTCTGTGCAGAAACGGGAGGAGAACAACCTTCAATTTATTCCTTACATATTGGTCATTGACTTGGAAATAGTATTGAGGGTCAGAAAAGTACCTGCTAATCTGTTTGTGCAAAGCAAGTTCAGAAAAAAAAAATTATAATGAGACTCTTTCACCATGTTGTATAGATAATAACAAACCCAAACCCAAATCCCAAGTATCAGGATCCAGCAGTGGAATGATTGATCATCTAAAGCTATCTGATGCCCCTCGAAGCATATTTAGAGTAATTCCCGATGTCTCATCACAGTACTTGCAAGTTACTTACGTTGCTTTGCACATATTCAGAGCTGGATCCTAAAATTTTCTCTCCATAAGCACCTAGTCCACCTCTAATGAATCCTGAACCAGCACCATAGAATGAATTCCCGAAAGGACTTGGCTGTGCGTTGTTAGGTGGTCTTGGCACCCCCGGCTGTGCTCCTATATTATCATACATTTCTGCAATTGAACATCCATTAGGTTATAATACCAGTTAACATTTTGCCAAATTAATTGCCACAAGGCAAAAGAATATCCACAGAAAGAGAGGGGATACTTAAGCAACAATGACAAAGGGAAAGCATAAGTCTAGCAATTAAAGATCATAAATCCTCAACCAAAGAAGATTAACTTTAAAAGTACATTAATAATTTGGTGTTCATATTCATGTTCCAAGTGCCTTAGGTTTGCCATTCAAGTTCGCTTTCTTCACATTTATCAGGTCCTCCAAGGAAAAAACACTAGTCAAACTTTTGGCAGTCAAATAACCAAAGATAAACTTAAAGACAGCTTGAAAACTTGAGTTGGAAGTAATTCTGATTCAGGACTGCAGACTAAAATCTATGGGATCCATCTGCAGATTTCTATTGCATTATGTTTTGAATCCAGACCAAATAAGCCGAGAACTTTATGGCCTATATTTTCATAAATAAAATCAATGTAGAATAGAGCTTATTTTCTTTTTAGAATCTACAGGGATTTCATATCGAGTATGAAAACCATTGAATTTTAAAATCAGTGCATTTATATGGGTGGATATTTAAATCTCTATACCTAAAACCATCCAAATGCAATACTATGCTTTCCTCACCATTTATCCAAATTCGCTGCACATTGGACTGAAAACAGTATTCTGAAAAACATATAATTAAACAACAACCAAATTAGAGCACTATGTGCAGTGAGGGATTATCAGATTTAAGCCAACTCAGCTAATTGAGAGCTGACGTACCCAATTTTTTCCCTCACCTTCGGAGTGTCCAAAAACCTCAAAATCTCCAAGATCCAATGCATATGTATTGAAATAATGTCCAACTATTTGGAACTCTCATTGACACATGTTTGAAGATGTTTCCCATAGGCAATTAAGGCATCAACCTTGAACTCTTCCCTTTTGGGGGTTTTCTTGAGAGGAGGTCTCAACCACCCATATCAAGAATTGAAAAGAAAAGGTACCAACCATGAAGAAGAAGGTTTGAATCTAATACACTGGACTTAGATTGCAGAAATTTTCAGCCAAAATTTATTGCAATCGAAGGGGACAACTGAACATAAATCTTGAGCACGAACTGTACAACTCATAAATATTTCTTGAAGAGATATTCGGATTTCATCATCATAAGTGTGATGCAAAAAGTATTATATAATCATGATTTGCACGACAGATTTATTTTATAACAATATCAAAAGGGCTGATTTTAAGTCCATGTACATGAAAAGTCAGATCAAAATCGTTACTAAATAATATAATTGTAACGGTTGAAGCTCAATTCACAAAAGCCCAACCAAAACCAAACAAACACTGATAAAAAATAATATTCACAATGACATAAATTGAACTGCAATTTTCATTTAACAATGGCAGAAAACAGAATATGAAGAAAGGGGAACAGAAACAGAATACGGAGAGAGAATTACACGGAATTTCACTCACAAAATTACCATCATGCCTTGCTCTCAGAATCTGACAGATATTTAAACCTCTCTCTAACGGTTTTGATGCCAATTGCGCTTTAATTAAAAGTGTTCCCTTCTATTACATTTTTACAATTTAATTAAATAGACGTTTACCCACCTTCTTTTATCCGTTGACGGCAACATTCTCACTGGATCAACTCAAGGACTACCCTCCTTTTATTTATATCCAAGCGCGATTGATATAATATATACTTCCTTGACCACTTTAAGACAGGTTGATTTTAAAAAGATGATAGCTTACTCCTCAGTCACTCATGTGAATCTGGTGACTATTGGCATGCTTAGTCGGACGGCAGCCATTAGGTCACTTATTTTGAGTTATGGACACACAAGGCCAAAACATGTGTTCCGGGCGTGCGACCCATCAACCTACTAGCAATGGGTGAGAAAACATAGCATGTCGTAATAAATGCTTGATTCAATTAGTCAGCAAAAGATTGTTGTCTGTTCCAAAAACAAAAGCCACTTAGCACTCGGGGAAGGGAGTGGAGGGTGGCCCTAAGCGCATGCAACAGCAGCACGGCTCTATGAAAGTAAGAATCTAATATCGAATCTTTGTGTTGGCTTTCAGAATTCATTATTGAATAAGAATTCAAGGGCGTGAAACAAGTGCTTCACCTACTTCTTATTTTATTATGGCGAATTGGAAAGTGGCACAGTGTAAGGAAAGTGAAATGATTTGAGCCTTTCGGGTTGGCCCTTCACTTCTTCAAGTGTGAGCCGCAGATAGGGAAAGGAAGCATTCAATGATGCAGGAGAAGTGAAGGGCCAACCCGAAAGGCTCAAATCATTTCACTTTCCTTACACTGTGCCCCTTTCCAATTCGCCATAATAAAATAACTTTGGGCTTGGTTGGAATGCGGAATGAATGGTTAGTTTGTTTACTTGAATGTGGAATTTCATTATGTAGTGTCGTCTCCCCTCTTTGAATTTCTGTTAACTCTGGCTGGTTGCCCCTTTTCTTCCTCCTTGAGCAGGTGCCTTCTCATTACAATAATTCCCAATGTTCCCAAACAATTTACACGCAGCTATACATTTCAGGAATATTTAAAACAATTGTGACAGATTAAAATTCCAAAATACAAGATTTAAGTTTCCCTTTTTTCTACCTCAAAACAATATAATCGCTCCCAGCAATCTCGACACCACGCTAACTTCAAAAGCTCTATCTGTGAACAAAACAAATCTGCAAAATTCAAATCCGGATGCAATTACTCAAATTTCACATTATTGATAGTAAAACATAGCACGAACAACTGAAGAAATCTTCAAATAGTACATGAATCAAATATTATTCTCGAAAAAATTACTCTACTTTGAATCGTATATCAAAAGATGGGCATTATTAAAACCAATTATTCAAAAACACCAATAATAATATTCAAAATAGAAATGCGTACCAGTGCGTGTAGAGTGAGAAATCGAGAGATCTGTATTGAAATTGTCTTTGGGAGTTAGACTTGAGACGCGGTGCTATTCTTTATTGTGTATGCATTTTCTTTTCTTTTTACAATTTATGTGCGGGCGTAAACTCGAGTGTATCGCATGTGCTCTCTTTTTTCATTCATGTAATTTTCAATTGGCTAATTGCTTGTTTTATTATTAAGTGTAAATTTTTATTTTAAAAATATATAAAGTAAAAGTTATGATTATAGTGTGTGATTCACATTTTATTGTCAAATATTTTACATATTCTTCGTAATTGTCTATTTTAAGAAAAATTGAACTGAGATATTGAGTCTTATTCAGCTTGTTGATCAACGAGTTATAGCAAGCTAATTCATTGATTAAAGGACTAACCCTATTTGTCCCCCGATCAGGCCAAGACTCTTATTTTAAAAAATTAGAAAAATAAAATAAAAATGATTACTATATAAACTTTCTTCTCCTCTTTTTCGAACTTAAAATTGACTACTATTAAATATAGAGGAAGTTAAAATTGTAAACATAAAAATTTACACTGTGTAATTAAATTATTGTCAATATTTTCAATGAATTAGATTCAGAATATATATATTTTTTAAATAATAATATCGGCCATTAGGCTCATGGGCCCACATCCACGGCCCCAATGAATATAGGCTTGGGCCTCCCACGGGTCGAACTTTTATACGACCACGAGCAGCGTGATCCTATTGTCAATCCCTAACTTTGGCCCATAATTTTTTTTTTTAATAATAATACTATTTTTTATTACTGTGATTATCACCAGTGTATATGACAATAGTGTTGGCATTAAATGACATGTCTAATGAAATGTATAATTGTAGTAATATGAAATTCATTTTATGAGACCTATCATTTAATGCCACATAGACTGTTGATTATCATCTGTTGTGATAAATAGCATTATTTGTTTTATTATGATTATATTTGATAATTTCTTAATCATCCTACAATTAATATTATTTTGGCAATATTTAATACTAAAAATTAAGAAAAGAACATGTCTAGACATAATTTGAAGTGTCATTTTACAAGCAAATAACTCCATCTATCATCCATCTTCCTAATTTAGTGTCCGTATCATTAACATATAATTATTTTTTTAACCATGAGAAGTAGATATAAAGACCACCGAACACGTGTTCGGTGGCCATTGGGTAATAAAAAAGTGCTTGACATATCCAATGCGTGTCCAGTGGCCTTTATATATATTCCCCACCATAAAAAATAGATAATTCCTCTTACATCCATTTGTAGTTACAAGATGAGCGTGCATTTGAAATTGATTTTACAGCTGAAGTTATTTTTGTCAATAATTAGAATTTATTTTAAGTGTTTGGTAAATTTTAAAGAATGAAAAATTGGTGCAAATGATCCTTAATCTTTTCCCTCAATGTAGAAATAGTCCATAACTTTTATTTTTAGTACAGAAGTCCCTAACCTATGGGTTTTAATACACAATTGGTCTTTATTTGATGAAAAAGACAAATATATCCTTATTTTTAAGTAAAGAAATTTTCAATTAGATTCTTAACCTTTGTAAAAAGTGCAAATGAGTCCGATACCTTTATTTTATTTTTATAAAAAATTAAAAGAAACTAACAAATTGATAACATACTAAATTATTTTGTTACGAACTATTATAAAATAACTAAAATTTAAGCTCATAATTATTAACAAACGTGTTAATTAAAATTATTTTATTATTATTAAGTAATCATATTATTTAAAATTCAAACTTTAATTTTATCGTTATAACATAAAAAGAAAAATAAATTTGTCACAAACTTGATACTCAAATATTATTATTTAATTGAGCTATTCGTTTATTAACTACAAATATTAGAACTCAAATTGTGTTCTTCATATTTTAATTTATCGTTCAAAAATAAAGAACACATAATGTGTAAACTAATTTTTGTTAGTGTTTTTATGTTAAAAAACATAATAAAATTGGTTCAATGTAATAAAATTATATATGCCATTTTGTTATTTATTGAACTTAATTTTTATTCAAATTTCATATCACATAACAATTACATATACCTAAAACGCAATAATTTTATATTTTTCTTTTATGAAAAATTTAATCGATACGACTATATTGATATATTTAATATACTAAATAAATATTATTTAATAAATGTATCGAACCTATTTGCACATTTTACAAATTTTACAATTTCAATTACAATTTTCTTTAATTATATCTAATGGTATTTTTGTCTTTTTCATCAAATAATGACCAATTGCACACCAAAACACATAAGTTAGGGATTGTTATGCTAAAAAACAAAGGTAATGGATCATTTCTATACCAAAAACAAAGGTTAGGGACTATTTGCGCCAATTTCCCTATAAAGAAGTGATTTTAAAAAATTTGTACCATATGGGAGCAGATTTTAAGAAGTATCAAAGTGGTAGCTTGTGAGATTTTGCTTTTAAATTTTTCACTTATCTATTATTAAAATATCAATTTTGACTTTAATTTATAAATAATTTATTTTATGTCATAGATTTATTAGTATTCTAATTTATAATGCATCTCCACAAATAATTTTAATTTTAATTTTAATTATTTTTGGTACTATATGACTATATTTTTATTTTGTAATTTTCATAAATTTTGAGATTTTATAACAAGGCCTTTTTTGATAAGCCAATTCATTATTTATTATTTTTATTTTAAAATAATTATGATGAATGTATTATCTTGAAAAAATATTTTATAATATTACATATTTTTATAAAAGTAGAAATAACTTTTACTATACTAATAATAATTTAAAAGACGTTATTATAATAAATATTTATTTTAATAATTTTATACATTCACAACTATAAATAATTTTTACCGCTTAAATCGTGTGCACATAATTAAACAAAAATTGTTGGACAAAGATTGATGCTTTTTGTAGCTACCGGGAGGATTGGTGAAGTCATTTTGTTTGCGAAGTACATTTATAGTGAGTTGTATTCCGTGTTTCGACTGAGTTGCCTATTAATTATGAAAATTATGATTTGAACTGATTAAAAAGAAACAAGAAATTGCTCGAAGTCAAGGAATAGGACTGCATTATGATTTATGTTTTGATAGTTCTATGATTTGATATATAATAATTTCTTCTCATTTGAATCGAGGATATATTAATTTTTCTAAAGAAAATATATATATTAATATTATTAATCATTTTTTGATGTCATTTTTCAATTGAAAAAACAAATAACGTTTTTGAAACGTATCTGAACAAATTGAGTATCATGCGTAGAGCTGGCAAATGGGCTGGGTTGTGCTGGCCCAACCCACCAGAACAGGGCCACACATGAAACTGGACTGGACTAGCCCATGCCAGTTTTGTATGGACCAAAAATATGCTAGCCCAATCCAACCCATTGGCCCAACTTATCTTAATTTTTTTTTTTTTAAATAAAGTTTTTATACAAAATATCATTTGTAACATATGTATTAAATAATGATACTATAAAGGACTAAATTGATATAAAAGTATAAATATGGGGATCAAGTTGCAAAAATTTAAAAATTGAAGGACTTAAGTTGCAAATAAAAGAGGACGAAATTGAAATAAAAGAAGAAGTATAGGGACTAAAGTGAAACTTTTATAAAGATGAAGGACTTATTGTGCAAATAATCAAGGACTCAAATGCAAATTTAAGTGAATTCACGTGAAAATATATATTTTGTGGTATAGACTTGATTTTAATTTATTATTTTATTAATTAATATAATTTTAAGAATGTAGTATTTTTAGAATAAATTTGTTAAGTTGATAAAATTAGAATTATTTTTAAAAAGTGGTTTATTTATGAAAAAATCCATTCATATTATTTGAATTATGTATTGGGGCTATTCACAAAATAAGTTAATTAGTGTTAAGGAGCCCAAAAAATTTAAAAAAAAATAAAAAAAAATCAAAATCAAAATCAAAATCAAAGTTGGGCCGGCCCAACTAGACCGCGGGCTAGATGGGCCGGGCCATCTTGGCCCAGTTTTATTTGGGCTAGCGCCAACCCAACCCAAAAAGGTGGGCTGGCCGGGCCAATTTTGCCACCTCTACATTCTCTGATTATTTTATAAAAAAATTGTGGCTTGATTTTCAATAATATTTTTTGACGTTTCTGATTAGGAATAAGATTTGAGAGAATTAGTGCAGTTTCTTCATGTTCTCTGGAAGATGAAAGTTTGAGTTAGGATATTGTGCTTATAAACATAAGGGATAATTGTATTAAAGGTCATCCAATGTTTTAAAAACATTAGGAATATATCCTTAACCTAAAAAATAGTACTACACATCTCCAACGTATGCAAAACTTGGCGTGATAGGTCTTTTATGACCAAATTGTCATTCCCTTTAAATAAAGAAAAAAACCAAAAACATAATTGAAAACTAACCATATGTACCAAAAAAATAAAAAGTAAAAAATGTATCCCAGAAAAATAAAAAGTAACAAATATGTCATCTTATTAAAAAAGTCCTAAAATTTTATTTCTAAGTCATCTAGAATGTAAATATTCCATGCCTCTTGCAATTTGAAGCATGATATCAACTATCGAGAATGAGAGTCTCTTTCTTTGGCCACAATTCTCATTTATGCAAGTGTTGAGATCCTTATTCATAAGCTCCATAACAAGTAAATCCTCTTTTCTTTCTTCGTCGAAAAAGGCACAATGGTTTTGCAAAACATTCGAGTGGGAAAGTGAAAGGACCAAAGAAATCTCAGGATTTAGTGGTTCAATCTCCCCATAGAACGTCGTCAAAGCAAAACTTTCCCCCAACCATTGGATCTCTTTAAAATGCCCTCCACCTCCACCCGAGTCTAACGTTACTTCACATAATTAGTTGTCGCAACTAATACATTGTTTGGCAAGAGCTTTATCTTTGATGGGTCTATATCACTTAGTTTCTTAATCAAAAAGTCACCGAGCCTCTGCTCGTGCTTTGCCGACGAACTTTTCTTCTCTTTAATCTTTTCAAGAAGTAACCACCTATCTTCTTTCCAAGCAGTGTCCAAACGGTTGCATATTTCTCGATGGACTAAATACTATTTCCCGTACTTCCACTGGAAATTTTTTGGCTCATTCCATTCTTTTTCATACTTTTTTCATTACGGCAAGTTGTCTCTTCTACATTTCTTCCTGATCCACTCCCGAGATTTCTGCAGCAGTCTCAATGGCCTCAATTACAAAAACACGAGTTTGTGGTGTTTTCCAGCGATTTTGGTACAAATAAAAATTTAGGAATTTTTTTAGAAAATGAACCTATTTGTTATTTTTTATTTTTTTGGGGTACATTTTTTACTTTTTTATTTTTTGGGTACATATGGTTAGTTTTCAATTATATTTTTCTTTTTTCTTGTTTTTTGTTTATTTAAAGGGAAGGGCAATTTGATCATAAATGACCTACCACGCCAAGTTTTTCATACGTTGGAGATGTGTGGTGCTATTTTTTAGGTTTGGGGGCATATCTCCAACGATTTTGAAACGTTGGAGACTTTTGATGCAATTATCCCTAAACATAATTATATATTTTAAGTCTAGGTTCCCACGTGATGGATATTATTGTAGAAGTTAAGATCGAGCGCAATTTTCACATTATTTAAAGTTGGAGGCAAAAACGTCAAACCACTAAAAATTATGTTGATCTTGCTTGTCATGTGAAAGTCATAAACGATTTAACATCTAAACTGGCAATTTCCGTCACTTGAAAATTTAGATTCATAGATTTAAAAAAGTTAGAAAACAATAACAACACTACATTAAATATTCGACTTGTGTCTTTTTATTTTTCACATTGAGCATGACTATAATAGATTGGTTACATGGTCCATAATTTATATTTCACAAATATATGATTTCTAATTTTACTTTCTAAATTTTCAATCTATTTATTTTTTAGGTGATATTTATAGCTCAGTACGCTTGAATATCAATCAATCAAAACACATTTTTACTATACTTATTTATCAAAGAACTAACTAAAAGTACCAAGACGTAGCTATTGTGACAATTTAATCCAACATGATATATTGTAGGGTTAATTACACTAATGGTCCATATTTTTCAAGTTTGTAACGATTTTATCCTTATTCAATTTGTTTAGTAGATATCACCTCTATTTTTCCATTTATTTACACAGATGGTCCCCAAATCATTATTTTGACAATTATTTGACAATTTTGTCCCTGTCTTAAATAAATAAAATGATAGAAAAAAGAAAAAATAATGAAAAAATTACAATTGAGACTCTAACATTTTCAAAAGTACAAATAAATTCTAAATTTTTTATATTATTCAAAATAATTTAAAAAATGGTTAATTACACTAATGATCCACATTTTTTCAGGTTTGTAATGATATCATCTCCATTCTTTTTTTAGCAGATATCATCTCTATTCTTTCATTTATTCTCATAAATGGTCAATAAATCACTATTTTTCATTATTCTGACAATTCTCTGACAATTTTGTCCCTTAATTTAAATAAATTAAAATGATAGGAAAAAAATACAATGAAAGCATTGTAATTGGGCCTTAATCTTTTTAAAAGTACAAATAAATCTTAAACTATTTTATTTTATTCAGATAAGTATTTTTTTCTAACTAAAAAAGAATCATCTTTTTCCACCCACCCCACCTCGACCTCACGCACAATTTTTCCATTCCAAATATCCAATTTGGGTGAACTCAAATTTTTGGTTTTAGACCTACTCTTGATCTCTTGCCATTACATTCAGAAAGGCGGTTTGTTTATCCATCCGCCATTTCTAATTTCTGAACTCGTTACTCAAGTCAAAACCAGCCTCTCACACACAGATAATCAACTCAAAACCAACTCAAACAATAATTAACCCTATATTGTACTATAGTTTCAAGCTCCAAATCCTTGTAATCGGATTGTTATTAAATATTTAAATAAAAAATGTCTCACAATACCCTTACAATCACTGTTATGAAAAATGATACTGATACTTGATTTTCTATCAAAATTCTATAATTACCTTTTTATATTTTAAACTCCAAAAAAAAAAAAACAAATGTAACAATGTATCACACATTTTTTTATAAGAAATATAACAAATGTAACAAATTTAACAAAGTGTTACAAAAATAAAAACAGTATTTTTAGAATAAAAAAAGTTAAATAGTATTTTCTAAATTATTTTATATTTTTGTGGTGTATGGTGAAACTATTCCAAAATAATAACGAGTAGAGAATTTTTTTAATACTGAAAGAAAAATATACCTAAATATTCGTGTGTCACTACATTTTCAATTTCTCCCTTCACAAAATTATCTCATTCCAAATTTACTACCACTTCAATCCATTTCTCTTATTAGAAAATCTCTCGACACCGATCATATCCAAAATCTACTCACATACTCAATCGATCATCTCCTATTATTAATCGTTAAAATCTGTTAACCGTGTCAATTCATCAAATTCCACCTCAACGAAAGCAGTATACTATTGGGCCAGCCATACGGGCCTAGGTCGTAAGAGGCCCATATGAGCAAAGAGCAACATAAAACATCAAATTATCATCAATTTCATCACAATACAATACAGTGATACACAATGGCAAGCAGAGCTGCTTTGCTCGTGCTGAGAGCCACACCACCGCAATTCAGCTTGAAAAAAGACATTTTTCCAAAAAAAACGCTTATTTTTAAGCAAAATAATCGAAATTACGCAGCAAAATCGAGTCTCGAGCCTCCAGATGTTCAGCGTTTGGCCGAAACAGCTCGTATATCCCTCACTCCACATGAAGTATTCACACCCATTTCACCCATAAATTTCATTTATATACATGCTACCTATGTTTGAATGTTACGATCGTAATTTTTAGTTGAAGTATTGTAATTTATTTTGTTGAATTTAGTTTTCTCAACTGAGTATTTTGTAAGGAATTGGTGTATATATGATATTTTTTAGATAGTAAAAAGTAGTGGCTTATGTAATTTCTCCAAAATAATGAAATGGGTGTGCATTGTTTAGGAGGTTTAGGTTAGCCTATTAACTTTCTTTTCTTCTTGGTTCCAGTTCTTTAAATTACCAATAAAATGAGCTCGTAGCAGTGTATGTATTTATGTATGTATTTTTTGTCCACATACTTGTTGCTTACAATTTTATAATTCTTTTGTTTTGTTTTCTGTTTGTAGGTTGAAGAATTTGCTCCTAAAATTCGACAAGTGATAGACTGGTAATCTCATTCTCCATGTGCGCGCACGAGCTTTTACAATATTTAATGCTTCTATATTAACTGTGATAATTGTACATCTGTGAGGTTTATTATTTCATAGAACCGGCAATGCCTTTGTTGGTGCGGAGGTAGTAATTAATATCTCATTGATTGTGCATTTGAGTGTCGTTTTAAAACTAAAAATAGAAAGTGGAAATGTTAGTTCGTGTGGAGGGCTTTGAGAAGTGTATCGCCGTGTGAATTGAGATTTTACAAAGCTAAATAAATGAAGAGAAGTGGCTTTACTGATCCGGCAATGTCTTTGTTGGTGCAGAGGTAGTAATTAATATCTCATTGATTGTGCATTTGAGTGTCATTTTAAAAACTAAAAATAGAAAGTGGAAATGTTAGTTCGTGTGGAGGGCTTTGAGAAAGTGTATCGCCGTGTGAATTGAGATTTTGCAAAGCTAAATAAATGAAGAGAAGTGGCTTTACTGAAAGTGGAAGAACTGTAATGCATCTCCGGTTTTCTGATTTGGAGTTGGTTAGCAATTCAAAGAAATTACCTTAAATCTTCGCGTACTGACCGACACCTACATGAAGCTGTGATCGGCAGCATGGTCGCTGCCTCGGTTTTTAAAATTCAATAGAGACAAAGTTGGAACTAGAACAGTTGACCTTTTTTTTAGTTTCATTTCTTAGGCCTTTTACTGCGCCATCTCTTAACCTTCCTCCCCTGCCATCTCATAACCAATTGATTAATGAACGTTGAAGACAAAGCGTGCAATCGTCCAAGAGATTGATCTGACAAAGGGCTCTGTTTAGTTCACCCAGTTGCCTCAAAAGTTTTTAACTGGATAGCTGCCAATGGATGGAGGAAACTTCTGAGCAGCGGGCAATCCTTCTCTATACATGTTTTCAGATGAGGTTTTTGAATGGATATAAGAATAGATCAAGAAAGAGGGGGAAAAAAAAATAGTTGTAATGAAAATTTATTCAAAATGAGAAATAGACCTTTGGCATGGAAATGGTTCTGAATATTTGGATAGGCTTGAATTTATTCGTTCAAATTCAAAACTATGTTATTTATTTACTTTTTGTAGTGCATTTCCACTTTGTGGCGTAATTATGTGGGGAAACAGCATAACATCCCCCTCTACCTTCATCCTTTATCTTTCGTTATTAATTATGTGGAATGAAGCTTTATGAAAATCCTTTCCCGTGGACTTGTAACAATGATAAAGATGTTTAAGGTCAATGTTGAAATTTTTATGGTGATAATATAATTGGTTGCAATCATTTTGCAGCAAAGCTAAAGTTTTAAAATGGAGGACGCCTCAGTTCACTCTTGGGCTTCTGAACCTGAATTTTAAATGAATGAGAAAATGTGAAGAATTTGTTGTTTTGAAATAGTAAACATCAGCATCAGAGTTCTCTTTGAAAGTTACAGACAGTTAGCTTGGGACAGGCATTTAAATTAAGAGAGGATTACCACATTGGAATTGCCCATTGCACAATTCTAATTCAAAGGCTTCAATCCATAGTGCCCAACTAAGATGTCAATCGCAAGGTCATTGCGCTAAATGTTAGAGAACAATATTTAAACCCTGCGAAGGCTAATTAGATCCTTAAATTGGAGAGTTTGTAGATTGATGTGTCTTTAAGCAATTCTGATTTATTTGCCTCTAATTTTATTAGGTCCTTCTATATGATTAATGATTTGGTTTTCTGTATAAATATGAAAAATGATGTTAGATCTTAGAGATTCATATCTTTCTGCGCAGTTGAACTGGGTTATAGTTCCCAAAAGGAAAAGATGGAAATCTTTTTATGATAAAAATATAACATGGCATGTTATAGTTGCCGAAGATCTACTTGATTTTATATCTCCCAGTAGATTTAGCAATGAACGTAATGAAATGGTGAAAAATATTTTATGTAGCCAATGCCCAACTTAGTGGGATTGAGGCTTAGTTTGTTGTTGATAAAATATATTGGAAGAAAAGAAATATTCAGTTATTTGATGGTGTCTGCAAGCTTCAACTGAGCTCATTGCGTTTCAGTTGGACTTATTTTAGACCTGATTCTGATTAGCTACGAAATTTTTATCGTACTATATTCTTCAGCGGTTTTACTTGTAATGATCCTTGAGCACATTCAATATGATAAAGTAGTACTTGAATTCTCACTCCGCTATGTTCATGAAACAGGTTTGGGCAACTTCAGGCTGTTGATCTTCAGAATGTTGAGCCAGCCATAAGAGCAGGTTCT
Organism: Forsythia viridissima; assembly: GCA_030279155.1. Taxonomy (NCBI): domain Eukaryota; kingdom Viridiplantae; phylum Streptophyta; class Magnoliopsida; order Lamiales; family Oleaceae; genus Forsythia; species Forsythia viridissima. Next base: position 26,331,481 of record CM059033.1, read on the forward strand.
TGAGACACTAAAGTCCTACTTTAATTTAGTTATGAAATTTTGATCTTGGTTATCTATATAGTTTCTGTTTAGTGCAATCTAACTCCAAAAGAAACGGAAATGTTTGACCTACATAAATGAAAGATCAGAAAATGAGAATTCAATTTCTTGTTCTGCCTGTGCATTTCCTTGTGTCCTTTATTTGTCGTAAATCATTTGCGTCTAGGCTCTTGCCTACTTGAACTCCAGTTGTTGAATTTGTTGATCGCAAGTACTGTAAAATATTGTTTGTGATATATATTGGCATGTTTGTTGTGATGGACTCAACCCTATGGATATGATCAATAAATACTGGATTCGTAGTGCTGTGCCCAATATTGTGTAAAGATTGAAACAATAAATACAGGATTTCAGTGTGCTTTTATATGGTTGTGCTCCAATGCCTTTTTCCTTTGACCTATGGACCACTAGCGGAGCCACATGGAGTCGAGCGCCGGTGGCCACCTACACTGAATTTGGAAAAATTTGTGGAAGAGCAAAAGATTCGTCTACACTGAGAATTGATGTTGGCTATAGTTTCAGCTATTAATCTTCAGAATATGCTGTGAATCAAGTGGAAAACATGGTAATTGCATAACTAAAGAGAGCGAAATATGTTGTGTTCTGCGTGTATATATATGTATATATAAAACTTACTAAGTTTGGGTTGAAGGTGAGAGAGAGAGAGAGAGAGAAACTTGGTATTTTAAATTCAAAATCTCACCTCTAGTCCTGAACTTTGAGAAAGTAAAAAAATAAGGTAATTGTATAATTAAATCTCCAAGTAAGGATTTATTATTTTTCCTTAATATGATATTTGCATAATTTGGAAAGGGAGATCAAAATTGAAGAATATGGAAAGCATTTTCAGAGCTTTTGCTCTCGTTTTTTTTCCCATGGATTTGGCTTTATTTTAAGCTTTTTCCTATGCTAGTGGTGGAGGCGAATCAAATGTGTGGCTAGGACTTCTATCTCTAATATGTTGAAGTTATGTCAACATTTCGTAATTGTGCTTAAATTCCGCTTGCACTGAACGAGAATCCTAGCTCCGCGTGGACCAAAACACTTTATGTTGAATTGATCATTTGAAAATTCTTTCTTGCATTTACAGATAATGAAGGTGAAACTTTGCGCGAGGATTTGCCCGAGATATTTGAGAATAGGTATTTTCTTCTACTCACTGACCTCTATTTTAAGTACGGATCTTAGTATCTGATTACCTATATCATGATTTAATTAATCTAAATTAACTTTGATCCTCAACAGGGACGCCTTGTTAGCTGCTGTGCCAAGCTATGAAGATTCTTATATCAAAGTTCCAAAAGTATTGAACAAGGAGTAATTTTGTTTAGGTGACTTTCTATTATTAACTTCCAATTTATTATTGACCTTTATGTTGAAAGTTATATCAGCATTGTACTGTGTTCTATTTCCTCGAAATTCTAGAGCATGTTTGGCACACGGTATTAGATAGCATTGAATGGTATATTGGACTAGATTTTAAGTTCTTTTTCTTCCTTAGCCATGTCTAATACTATTGAATCCCGCATACCAAATAGGCTACCTAAGATCACCGGAATGGTCTTTTACTACATAATATTGTCAATCTATGATGGTTTATGTAAACTTTGAATAAAGTTATTTATTTCATTTGTAATTAATTAACAGTGAATGAATAGAGTACATATAGGATAAGTAAATACCAGAAATCCTATTCTACATCAACTGATAAACAAAAATAATCTAATCCTAAAGGATAAGAACAAAAGCTAGACTAATTCAAACTCCTATACATTAGGAATTTATTTAAACATAAAATATAAAATAATAGAAAAATCTAATAATTCAACACTCTCCCTCAAGTTAGCGTATAAATATTTATCATGTCCAACTTGCTTATTAAGTGATCAAACGTAGGTCGATGAAGTCATTTAGTCAAAATATCTGCAATTTTTTGTGTAGTTGGAACGAATGGTATGCAAATAACTCTTCTTTAATTTCTCCTTGATAAAATATCGATCTGTCTCCACATACTTAGTTCAGTTATGTTGCACTGGATTGTGTGTAATACTAATAGCCGCTTTATTGTTACAATAGAGTTTCATAGGTAATTCATCATTCTTTTGCAATTCCTTCAAAATTCGTTGTAGCCATAGAATCTCACATATTCCAAGAGCCATTGCTCTAAATTCAGCTTCTGCACTGTTTCTAGCTACAACATTTTGTTTCTTGCTTCACCAAGTAACCAAATTTCTCTCAACAAAGGTGCGGTACCCAGATGTAGTACATCTTCTATCAATCACTGAACTAACCCAATCAGCATCAGTACAGACCTCAATGCTCCTTTGCTCATTTTTTTCTGTAACATAGACCTTTCTCAGGTGTATTTTTTAAATACTTCAGAATTCTGTAAATAGCTTCAAGATGTTTTTCATATGGAGAATGCATGAATTGACTAATAACACTAACAGCAAATGCAATATCTGGTCGAGTATGTGATAAATAGATCAACTTTCCAGCTAGTGCTTGATATCTACTAGTATCACAGGAACTTCTATGCTGCTGTCTTCTAACTTCAAATTAAGGTCAATAGGAGTATCTGATGGCCTACAACCACTCATTCCTGTTTCTTTTAAAAGATCTAGTATGTATTTTCGTTGAGACACAATAATTCTTTTCTTGGAACGAGCTATCTCCATTCAAAAAAAATATCTCAAAGCTCCAAGATCTTTTATCTCGAATTCAGAAGTTGGATGAGTCTTTAACTTTCGCATTTCCTCCAAGTCATTCCCTCTGAGTATAATGTCATCAACATATACTATAAGAACAGTAATTTTACCTTTAACTGATTTCTTTGTAAACATGGTGTGATTTGTATGCCCTGATCATATCCTTGTCTTTTTACTAAGTTAGTAAATTTTTCATACCAGACTCTAGGAGACTGTTTTAGCCCATATAAAACTTTTTTAGTTTACACACTTTTGATCCAAATTTTTGTTCAAAACCTAATGGTGGATCTATATACTTCTTCTTCGAGATCTCCATTGAGGAATGCGTTCTTCACATCTAATTGTTGCAAGGGCCTGTCAAGATTTGAAGCAATAGACAACAATACTCTAATTGTGTTAAGCTTGACAACTGGTGCAAAAATTTCTAAATAGTCAATACTATAGGTTTGGGTAAAACCTTTGGCATGGCAACCAACAGTGCTTTATATCTTTGTAGAGACCCATCTGAGTTGCATTTGATAGTGAAGACCCACTTGTAGCCTACTATATAAGTATTTTCTGGTAGAGACATTATTTCCCAAGTCTTATTTTTTTCAAGGGCCCTCATTTCCTCCAGAACTGCCTCTTTCCATTTAGGAATTTGTAATGCATCCAGTATATTCTTAGGAATTTCTACATTGGTAAGTTGTAAGGTAAAAACAGTAAAAGATGGAGACAAACGATCAAAAGACACAAAATTAGACATAGGATGTTTAGTACAAGATCTAATACCGTTTCTACTAGCAATAGGAAGATTAAGATCATGACAAGACTCGAAAGAAATAAGATCAGACTTGGACATATTTTTACCAGAATTTTGGACAGCAGACTGGTTTTTCCTCAGGTTGGATTCTTAATAGTGTTCAACCGCGGGCAACTCCATTTCCTGATTTTTATTCCTTCTTGAATAAACAATGAGCTCATTTAAATTTTGTCCTGTTTGTTTACTTGTTTCTATTGCATCATAAGATGATTTATGTGATGGCATTAAGACATATTTCTCTCTAGTTTCAATATTTAAAACTTCTGTGGCGTGATCTATTGGTACACCTGTTTGTAAGCTATCTAAATTCTCCAGTTGTGACCTAATTCCATCCTGTTGCCCTGAACTCTTTTCTAATTGTGAACCAGAATCTAGCCATGAGTGATCACAACCGAACAATTCTCTGTTCTGTTTTCCTGAGTATTACCTAAGCCCTCATATGAATCAAGTTGTTTTATTGGAATTAAATTCAACACACCTACAAAATCATTTGACCCCTCATTCAAATCTTCATTATTTCTAATCTCTCTTTGGAGATGAGAATCAAAAAAAGATTTATTCTCAAAGAATGTTACATCCATGGTGACAAAATACTTATTCGAAATTGATTGCCTTTCAACTTGATAAGCCTGATTTTCATTTCATGATCTCTTCTTCCAGTTTGGTGGTTTCCCATGAATTTTCCAGCACGTCTCTCTTGTATACCATGGCTTCTTGCAATGATCACACCATGGCTTTTCACCCTTCTTGTAGTTTCTTTGCTCAGCTTCATTCTCATAGCCTTTAGCCACCAACGCCGAGACTTCTGATTGCTGATTGTTAAGGTTTGAATTATTGTTTAACATAACATGCCTTCTTCCTTTCTCACGCCTGACTTCTGAGAACACCTCTCTCAAATTTGGCAGAGGTTTACATATAAGAATTCTTCCTTTTAATTCTTCAAGATCAGGATTCAGTCCATTAAAAAACACGAACACTCGATCATTCTCATCTTGTTTCTTCTGCCTAACACAATCCGTGACACAATTTCATCATCATCATAGCACAAATCCAACTCTTGCCACCACGCCTGTATTTCATTATAATAATCTGTAACTGTTCGAGAGCATTGTCTTGATCACACCAGAGTTTTGATTTTAACTAAAAAATCTATGATGAATTCTCCACATCTGAGTAGGTCTCTCTTGCATCGTCACATACGTCCTTCGCAATTGGATAAAATAGGAATGGCTTTCCGATTGTCGATTCCATTGAGTTGACCAGCCAAGTGATGATCATTGAGTTCTCCGATCTCCATGCCTTCAAACTTGGGGCTCCATCTGCTGATTTCTGTACTTCACTAGTTAGATGACCTAGTTTTTCTTTCCCATCGATGACGAACTTGACAGATTGAGCCACTCCAGGTAGTTCCTCCCGTTTAGTTTGTGAACAGTGATCTGCCGAAAATTTGACTGCTCTAGCTGATTAAAGGACACTACCGAACGTGTTTGGTTCTCCGGTTCGTCAGTTGTTTCTCCCGAAGTTGAACTGGAATTAGTAGCTCCAGTCATGGCAGTTTTTACCATATAATTTTCTGTTAAGAGTCTAAGCTCTGGTACCATGTAAACTTTGAATAAAGTTATTTATTTCATTTTTAATTAATTAGCAGTGAATGAATAGAGTACATATAGGATAAGTAAATAACAGAAATCCTATTGTACAGAACTGATAAACAAAAACAATCTAATCCTAAAGGATATGAAGAAAAGCTAGACTAATTCAAATTCTTATACATTAGGAATTTATTCAAACATAAAATATAAAATAATAGAAAAATCTAATAATTCAACAGTTTATATAGTGCTGCAAGTCATTGTAACTTCTATTGTAGGTTTGATACTCAGACAGAACTTGATAATATAATGAAAAAAAAATTAGCTTCTTTGTTTTTCTCAGTAATGTCTAATTATCTAATCCTCCCTGCCAAATATGCACAATGTATAGGTACTATGAAGTGCTTTTATAGTGTACAAATTGAGTGGCTTTGTTGCATTTATAAAATTGATTTTCCTTCAAGATATCACAGAAGACTAATTTGGCATACGTGAAAACTAGGGGTTTATTTTTCCTTATATCATAATATACGAGGATTTCATCTATGAAGAATAACCGGATTCAATTGTGGCTACAGCATGTATAATTGTAATACTGTATGCACTAGCACAACGGTGTGGCACCGAATAGAAGCAAGCCTCTGGCACAACAGTTAAGAGGGTCAGTGGGGAAATTTGTAATTTATCTACAGAAGGGAGTTTCATTATGAGTTAAGATGTCGTTTAAGGTTCAATTGTGGCTACAGCATGTATAATTGTAATATTGTATGCACTAGCACTACGGTGTGGCACCGAATAGAAGCAAGCCTCTGGCACAACAGTTAAGAGGGTCAGTGGGGAAATTTGTAATTTATCTACAGAAGGGAGTTTCATTATGAGTTAAGATGTCGTTTAAGGTTCAATTGTGGCTACAGCATGTATAATTGTAATATTGTATGCACTAGCACTACGGTGTGGCACCGAATAGAAGCAAGCCTCTGGCACAACAGTTCAGAGGGTCAGTGGGGAAATTTGTAATTTATCTACAGAAGGGAGTTTCATTATGAGTTAAGATGTCGTTTAAGGTTGCACTGATCTATTGGATTCCTTTGTTATGTTTCAACGTATGATATGGAGATTTTTTTTCCCGCCATGAATTCTGAATTATCTCAAAGAAATCCTTTACCGTGAATATTTTTTGATCTTTTCACATATGATCTTGCTTTTGTTAACATGTTACGTACTGATTAAAGTTTGAATGTGTTACGCTTGAATTAATAAGAAGAGGATGTTTTATTAAAAATCGTGCTGACTGTGGAACTTTGGTTTTGACCTCCGTTGTTAATTGTTATTTTTGGTTAAAGAAAAGAACTGCATTCTTTTCAAAGAGACCTTTTCATGGGGGTTCAACCCTGGCTACAGGGCGATTCGGCGAAATCTAGTTTCGGGTGAAGACTGGTTCCTTGAAATCATCTACCTGGAAAAAATGCGTCATGAACGTTCACACAGTACAAATTGAAGGGAAAATTGCATCTGTTGTGTAAAATTTACTTTATAACACCAAGATTACAACCACGAAGGAAGTAAAACAAGATCGCTGATTCTTTTGTTATAAAGAGAAGGAGAGAGCTTGGAGAGTTTTGTCTTGTCTTACTTCAAACATACATATGTATGGGCATCTAATGTACTCGGACTTCAACTAAATTAGTATATACCGCTTTCCAGGTATGGAATTCGATTGTAGGGTTGTAATTTAAATTTAGCACATGAATTTTATAAAAGAGAGAGTATAGAATTGAGAGGAAATTTGAGAAGATGGTTTTTAACATTTGACTTTGATGAAGATAAAATATATGCTATTTTTTTTTTTTTTAATAAGTAAGGGTGATTCGTACGATCGTTGATAATTACAAATTCTTTTAACATAATTTATGACATTTCACTGTCAAAAAATTATACACTATATTTTACCGTATTTTCCTTTAAACACCAATTTATATTATAATTTTACAATATTTAACAAAAATCAATATTTTTCAATTCACCCCCAATTTGTGTAAATGGCCCTTCCAATTTTCCTTAGGTTTTTCCCCATTCATCTAATTTATGGGGACCAAATATACATATGGTGGGGCGTGGTCTTGGAGAAGAAGAAGATATTTTCTTTCTTTTTTATTTATTTTAGTTTTTTATTATTTTTTTCTTTTTTTATTGTTTTAAATATTTGAATGTGAAGAGACTATTTTGCTCTTATTAAATTGGTCAAATTTAAATTGCGGATTTGACTTTTAGTCAACTAATTCACCTTTAGACGAAATTCTTCTAGACTCTAAAGATTCTTTCGGTGCACATATACTGATGGATGTAGGTATTAGAATTGGGAGGTTTGAGACCTGAAGACAAATTTTTTTATTATTTAAAGTGAAGAACTGTAATAAAAATAAAACAAGATTTTTTTTGAACTTTGAAAAGATTAAGGATCCAACTGCAATTTTTTCATTTCATTTCATTTTTTTTCTTGCTGTTTGGGTTTATTTAAGTTATGGGCAAATTTGTCAAAATAAATTATCTGCATAAATTATTGAAAGATTGGGTAATTTTGAGACAGATAATTTTATTGACAGGTAAAATTGCTACAAATCTAAAAGAATAGAAATTCTAAAAAGACATTTTGAGACGACAATATTTAAAAGTTGATGTAGTTAAAACGTTTTGAGAGTCTAACATGAAATTTCACTTGATTTGTTGGAAACAAAATTGATGAGTTCCGTCAATCTCAAAGTCAATTGAAACATGTATTTTAAGTCATTTACATGTTTGATTTTATAATGAAAATAGTCTTTAGAATTCAACCACATTAATGTCAAAATTTTCCTTTTTCTGTCAATGGGATAAAAATCATGCCCAGAAAACATGGATATGAATTTAACCGTTCGATAAGGGTGGAATCAACGGTTAGAAAAATGTGCATAATTTTCCTGTAACATATATTGAAAATCTAATCCAACAAGAAAGTTCACATACTTAGTATTTTTGAACACATCGACTTCGAGTTAAAGTAGATATACAGTTAGCCTGAAAGAAGATCAACAAGAAAAAATTACTTCAAAAGCTTTACAAATTTGCAGAAACACTAACAATATTTATAGACTGACTTATTTAATCTGACCGTCCAGATCAGTCCATTCTATCTCGCTCTAAATGAAATGACTCTCTAATATAATATGCTATGGAGTACGGCCATCCCAAATCCCCACTTCCGCTTTTCTCCATCCAAAACTTGGTTGGGTTAGCCAACACAACAATATTAATAATACATTTAATAAATTTTTTTGTAAATTATATATAATAAATCTTACGAAATAATATTTGATCTACTTATAAATACTAAAAAACATGGTTTAAGTCATCTCCTTCATTTTACTATGCTAACCCAGCCCGGGTCGGATTTTTTCAAAGCTCGTACCACATAGTCCTTTAAAGAAAAGGTTTTGAACCTATTTAAGAAACTAAAAGCTACTTATATTTTGTAGATGTTCTTTTCTCAGTTTGTTCCCGGAACCACCCAAGAAAGAAAATTATGGAAATGTCCCGGTCTACATTTGCATCCATGGAAAGTGGAAAATTGCACTATTGATCCTCAACTTATTGCTCAAGTCGTAAGTTAACCTACACCTTTAAAAAGTAGCAGCTCAGTCTTCAATCTTTCCTTATAATTGCACAAAGGATCTTCGTTAAATTGTATGAAAACATTTCCCACCTTATAAAATTGAACATGTAAAGGTCACGTGACAATTTAATAGAGATTTAGATAGTTGTTAAGAGTCGATTGTGCAACTGAAAGATTGAAAATCACCTTGCCACTCCTGGAATAGATTGGAGACTAATGGTAAGATTTGCCTATCAAAATTATGAAATTAAATGCAGCATTGACTAATGAAGAGTCAAATTTAAGTAGATAATATAGGAAATTGGGGGCAAAAACATAAAATTACACGGATTTTTTAACCAAGTGAAAATCCCATCTTGATATATTTACATGCCAGCAAGTACAGTAACTGCACAAAAGTGGGATGAAATAATGATTGCCTCTATCTCTTTTCCTTTCTTAACATAAAACTACTTTCTACTTATGTGTCAATCACTCTACACTAAAGGACTACAGTAAATAAACATATTAAAACAAAACCCATGACAAAAATTATGTGTGTTAGTGTGGAAGAAATTTACTTTATATATATGTCACGTTTCCCAGAACAACTCAAAGTCATTAACGTACAAGGAACGATCTTGAATCTCCAAATTTGCAACGTGCAAATTAACAAGCTTCGATTGGATACATTTACATAAAAGCAGTGCAAGAGGAAATATCCACCACTCACTTTCATCCCTGCATCAAAAATCATAGGGGAAGCATAAGAAAAATAGCATGTTAATACAAATAGCCGAAAATGAATTTAATTGTAAATCTTGGAATTTGTCTCACATATTCCAAATGTATGGAGTTTTCTTCCTTGACTGCATGCTATAGTGAACATATCCACAAAGAAATGCAACACCCTGCAGTATGCCAATAAAACCAAGTAAATTGGAACACAAGGCAGATTAGATTGAAATCTACGAGTTGAAGAATCAAATCTCTCCCATGAAGAGGCCTCAAACAAGTGGAAAGTGCATATATGATTGATGAAAAGAAAAATATGATCCATAAGAACAAAATAAGAAAAGGAGATGGAAAGAAAATTTAATTTATTTCATAAGAAATTAAAATAATCGTTACTATTCCTCAGGAATGTTAGTTAATCTGGATCCCCAACCACGACTAGATGTCTTTTAAAGAAAAAATATCCACTAAAAAGCAAGCCAAAAACATACCCAGCAAAAGTATGATATCATGCCATAGGTGTGAAGGATAGATTCACTTACAATATTTATCAAAGATGTGATGTTCCACAAAGCATATACACGTGCAAGACCTGCTGAGCGCCTTGGTCCATGACTGAATAAAGCATTGATTCCAGCAGGGAATGGAAGCAAAATCCCAAGTGGTAAAATGAACAAAACAAGAAAGACATCCGCCACGGAAAGTGAAAACAGCTGGAGTAATGTGAGCAATACTAAGCTAAAATCTCCTAAAAGCAGTATAGAGATGACCAAACCAACAAGATCCTGCAACATAAGATGTAAGGCAAGTTTAGAAAGGGAACATTAACAAATACCCAGAATGGCCACATAGAATGCACAATGTCCCACCACCACAAGCCAAAAAATGAAATAAACCTTCTCTTTCTTCTTCTCTCTTTTTTTTTCTTCTTACATATTTTTATGCTGTGTTTTTCTTCTCTTTTTAGAGAGAGAGATACCTGGTGGCCAACAGGTTTGGTGTTGTGAATTAGAAAAGAGAGTGCAAAAAGTACATCTCTTTTCTCCTTAAGCATCTTCAAACTGTTAATATCTAAAACCCCACCATAAATCTTCCGCCTTATGTTACCCCCGGCGATTCTCTGACTTCGACTTAAATATGTCTCCTCTCTTGTATATATACCACTGTGTAAAAGAGAGAAGGAAACGAAAATCAAGAAATAAGATCAAAATGCATAGATAGTTAGAGATGTGTGGTTCTTCTATTCTTTTTTGTCCATCTTGCACCTTAAAAGGAAAACCAAATAACCTGCCATTGTATGCACCAACCTCAAAAGTATGCATACATGGAGGATGGTCATGAATATGCAAAAAATCCGACCTGAAAAAATTCATTTATCTAAATTGTCTCAATCAATTTCCAACCTTATTGTCCTGATAAGTAATAGCAACACGGGTAAGTCACAACTAGAATATCGAATACTGCTAAGCTAACAATAGGTGGCTACCTCCCCCAAACTGTTCCCCTCCCAAAAATAAATAAATCAACAAATGGTTAACAAACGAATGAAGGGAAAAAAAGAGGATAAGTAAAAAAATCACTGGGAAAAAAGGAGAAAAAGATGTATAATTGCCAACAGCTGCAGTATGAAATGCACACAACAAAATTTTGTGGTGACGACAGATGCACTTCAAAACAAATTGGTTGGGTTGAATGCCAAATTGCTTTAACTTTCAAACAAAAACATCAATTCAGGTAAACTAGGAAGTTGCAAATATTTGCCAAATCAGCATTTACTCAAGCTCAGCACCCAATTTAAAAAGGTAACCAATCACCACCCATCCTAGCCACAAGGGTGGCTAAATAACTTTGAATTACTACGTGATTTACAGAACATATAATAATGTGATGAAAAAGAAATAAACAAAACACAAAGGTGGTTTTTGTCTCCTGCAAAGATTGGAGTCTTCCAAAACCAGACATACATCTGTATGTACATGTACTTTTGAACTTACTAGTGGACACATGCAACACATGCAAATGTGTGCATACTTGTACCAGACTAAATATGTATGTATTAACATTAGCACAAACCAATACCGTGAATGCTGTTGACTTCTAGGTTCTCCATCAGGACCTTCTAAAGATACACGGTCCATTCCGTCTTCAACAGCATATACCCAAAGTCCATAATGACAATACCCATCAGTCATAGCTTGAAACCAGGCAAGATCCACTCGGACACCGTGGATCCTTAACGAAGGATTGGCAAAAGTTTCAATCCATATAAGGACAGGGCGAAACTTTGCTCTGAGGCAACCCCTACGTACCAAGCGCAACTGTGCATTCAAACCAGCCACAAAACGATACCATGTGGTAGGTGGCACAGACTGAAATTAAAAGTGTGAGTTAATACACATCTAGATTTCTATAAACGATGCAGAATAAAATGTCTTTTAATTATTCATTCTTCCCGGGCAAATCTGTTTCAGTTCCTTAGCATAAGTGACAAACCTGACTCATGAGACTGGTGATGATGTTGTCATTCTGAAGTGAGAAAGGAGTCATATAACTTCCATCGCCTCCAAATAATAGAGACATTGGAAATCTTTGATGGACACTGGGAGGAAGATCACTTCTCTTTTCATCCCCGCCAAGAAAAAAGTCAATGTATGCTAGCATTAGATCTGGTGTAGCAGCCACCTAAGTCACATATTTCCATTATGACGAGCTTGAACAAAATTTTAAGCATCAATTATCGCATGAATCATATTTTTCCCAAGTGCTCTAACTAATGGAGTTTGACAAGGTAGACAAATTAAAAAGATTAAGAAGCAACTATCAATAAGTTTTGAACACAAAAGAAATATCAATTTTACAGAATAAGAAAGAAGCAGATATAAGATCTCACAGTATTGGCTGTTCACTAATGCCTGTTCATCAAAGCACCAGCCTTTTATATTTCCCTTCTATAGAAGATATTTCAAAGAGAAAATGGAACGTCTGGAAATACAAATAAGTTTCTTGAACAGGTTCATGTCCACGTTTCATTTTACTCTGTTCTTAACCCCACCCCGACCGACCCACCACCCAAGCAACAAAAAGAAATGTCAGTAATTGGGTGCATATACCAAGGGGGACTCATTCAATTACAAAGGCCTCTTAGAATAGTAAATTGGGAACCACACCATAAAGGTAATGGATAAACTGCTGGATCCAAACTAACCCCACCAACACCTAAAAAAAGAACTCTTGAGCATATTTTAACCTATATGAAACCTAATATTGTTTGGAGATTTTGGGCTACTCCAAAGCTAGATGAAGGCATGCACAATTCATATAATTGTTTCCAGCTGTATTATAATCCCAGCAAAACCAACCTTCAGCCCTTCATACAATGCCCGCGAACGGCAAGAACGTAAGCAGGCATGATCATATTCCGATCTCACAAATTCTCGAAGTTGTTGTAACTTCATTCTCCGCCGCCACTGTTTCCATGACCATGCAAGAGGGTAGGCAAGAATACAAAGAATACTGTGTACCGATCCTTCCCACCATTGATATATAGCAAGAGTATTGATCTCATCCACAAATGCATTAAATGCACCCTCATATCTGCCATTTCAATATAATATTTAGATTTTGTCCAATTCTGCAATATCAGGTCTATGTCAAGATACAAACAGAACATAAATCCCATCCCTTGTGTCGATGGGAAAAGAAATCGATGACAAAGCTTACCATCCTGTGATGAGCGGCTTACTGTTGCACATTACTAGTCGCCATAAAGTGGCAACACATACAATAAGCAATAACATAGGGTAAAAAGAAGAGAGAACTTACACAATTTCTTTTACTTGTTCAGGCGGTGTATGAGGAAGATGCCAAGGTTCACTAAACGTATTTGGACCCATAAAATACATTCTATGCACGTGACTCTGGGATTCCTCAACTCTGTTAGTCTCCAAAACCTGAGTGTTGGACATGATATCAAACTTTCTATATTCTAATCACCACAAGGCGCACTAGGAAGATGTATTGCATCCCCCTACCCCACCAAATGTGTCACTAACCATATTAACAAAATTAATCATGTAAGGTTCTTCAGAAGATACCTCATTAAGTGACTCCAAGAAAGGAAATGAGTGATCTATTTGAGAACCCTGTTGAGTAGGAGCAGGGCCTGGTAACTCATCGCCCCCAATGAATTTCATCCGTGCAACACTCAGTACTAATGCTAGCAAAATGAGGAGACCCAAAAGCAGAAGACCAAATAACCAGGGCCCTCCAAATGTGTATATCAACTCTTCAAGAGCTGTATAACAATGTGGCATGTGATATCTCTCGGAAATGCATCTGTAAGGACAAGGTGTTTCAGTAACGCCGCCTGACATGGGCAAACAGAAACATCAGTTAAAAATAAAAAGAGATCCACATACGCGAAATGGGAACAGGACAGTTCACACCCTATAGAACTTATGAATACGGAAAAAAGCTTAAAAGCTTTTAACATTGCAGTGTGGAACTAGCCATAATCAAGTGGTACAATTTGACATAGTAAACATATTACTCCCTCCGTCCCACAAAGATAGGCTTGTTTCTTTTTTCACACAAATTAAGAAATCTAATTGAATTTATAAATTTTTCACACACTAATCCTATTATACCCCCATTTAATATTAGTCATTCATGAATATAATAAATTTAAATGCTCGTTAAGTTACAATTGGAATGCAAATCAAATTGAATTGCATTGCATTACATTGAAACAATAATAAAATCAATTGTAGATTTTGTTATTGGGGAATGTGTGTTTTCTAGGCAAGGTGGAATTCATTGAATGCCTATTGAGTAAATGTGTGAATAAATTTATGTAATTTTCCATTATAATTGGAATATGTTAAGTTTATTTGAGTTGATAACAATGTAAATTAAATAAGGGTATATTAGAAAGAAGAAAAATTTAATACACCCTCTATAAAGTAAGTGGTGTATAATTTGGGACAGATAAATAAGAAAAACGAGCCTATCTTTGTGGGACGGAGGGAGTACATGTACATCATAACTTAAAGAAACATCAAAGACGACACTAATGTCTCTAAGAATGAAAATGCATCAAAGAAAAACTCCGTAGAAACCATATAAGCCACTCCGTTGGAGATACCTCGGACATAATTGTAAACAGCACGACGGGGAAGCCCATAACTTGGACATGGAAAACAAAGGAATCTATCAGATCCCGTAACATTTTTGTAAGTGCCAGCCGGACATTCCTGTAGAAATATAAGACAAACATTAACATCAGTAGCAGATAGAGACAGAAAACCAATTATGTTTACAGCAACTACGAGTCGAGTCTGACAAGGAATAAGCGTATTAGTAATATAAATAAAAGGGAGGAATGAACCAAAATTACTAAATTACTAAATGATGTCGAGGAAAAGGATACATTTGATGAGTTACGATATTTTTCTAAGTGAAGTAAATTCTTAAATCATTGCGAAGTCTAAAATAAATTGACTGGCTAGTTCATCATAGAAACTTAGATTGCAGATTAGTTATCAAACCAAAAGTGCTTGATAAGTATTCCAAAACTTGAAGCATATACAAAAACTACTACCACAAAATAAATTGTAGACTACCTCACAGAATATTCCATAAAGCCCCTTGGGGCAAGCTTTTCCACTGACTGTTCCATTTTCGCCAGTTTGGTCTTGATTGCCACCCAATCCACCCCTATGGTAAAACCAGACAACCTAGTGTTAGTGGAGAAGCTTAACCAGAAAAGAGAAGTAGATAGAAATCTAATACAACAAATTTTAACATAACTCGTGTATCGTTTCACGCGAAGAGGGGATTGCAGCTAAAAGAAATGCAAATTCTGAAAGGCGTTAAATTGAGTCAACATATACACTAGAAAATTGCATAATTTGGATGAGCAGTTGTATGAATTTCGATTCCAGTACTTGAAACTTATTCTTTAGTGGTTTATATGCAACAAAAAAGTCAAAAGGCACGAGTCTAATACTATGCCCAAGGTCATGTGAGTAGCATTTACAAATCGAATATCAATGATCAGCTATTCACAGACAAGCTAAGACGTAACATAAGGAAAGCGTCTTCCAACTGCTCAATCAAGACAAACAAAAAACAAGTTCTTTTCCCTAGACAATACTTCATCCAGTAAATCTAAAGTATCTAGAACACAGCTCTGAAATCTTTCATGCTCTAAAAATGCACATCAAGCTAGGTAAAATATATTGTCTAAAACTACAAGCGCCAATTTTGCGTGTCACCAAGTGTTTCCCATTGTCGTAAGCCACGTACATATCGTGATATCCATAGATGGAACTGTTAAAGAAACCACACACCTAATACTCAAATTCTTTGCTTCCGGGAAAATTATCTAAAGTTACCTTATACCCATCCTACTAACAGACGAGTATAATAGTCAAATTATTTTAGCATGCAGTCTTTCAACTATTCTTTCTCTTCAATAAGAAAAATCAGAAGACATGGTTTTTATCTAAGATGAAGCATTTAATATTATTATCAAACAGGTGTAAAGGATGGAAAGGTAAATAGAAAAGCTTAATATCAGTACAAAAGACAGAAAACAACATAATTCATGAGTGATCAAAAAGCCAAACTCTACAAGATAAATGTCTGTGTCTGTCTGTTGAGAAAGTATTTAAACTAACCCTGCATGGATGCTTCCCTTCACACTAGCTATTGGCTGGTATACATCTCCCGTGGAAATGTCTGACCAATGAAAATGAATCCTTCCGCCGCCACCGCCGCCGCCACCGCCGCAACTACCATGACCTCCATCACTTGACAAAATGCCAGATTCACCGAGAGCCAGAGTATGCAAAAACAACAAGATAGTTCCACCGGATCCACCCCCAGGCCCAATATTCCCAACATCCATAATGATATTCTTCTTTCGGAGACTATCCCTATAACTTCCTCCATCAGCTCTGACTGAGCCTTCAACAGATAAAATGTACAAAGGATGGTCTGAAGAACCCAACACTGCATGGAAAGGGGAAAAGTAAAAAAAAAGAGGGAGAGAAGTCAGAGCTTGTTTGATTTCACTTAAAATTTTGCTAAAAAATTGAACTCAAAGTCAACAATTAATTTTAACCACTCATTTCATGGACCCGCAACTTTTCAACCACACATTTCATCAACTTTTACAAAAAATCTGATTTTAATCAAAATCAAACACACCATTAATATCGGCTTGAGAAAAGCCAAAACAAAAGAATAGCAAAAGGAAGGCGTGCATTTGAACTGAACAAATAAAATTGCAACTTTCAGAAACAATTTGGTATAAATGAGGTTAAACGGCTCCCTGCCCTCATAAAAGTATATTTGAAGAAGAAGACCCTGAAAACCCCTAAAGGCGATATACAGAGCAGATAGAAGATGTAATATAATCATGTAAAAGTGCCGTTGCAAAGGTCATCTGGAAAATAGTCAAATAGGCTTGCAAAAGAGAGATAAGAGAATAAGAAAATAACTGAAGATACAACACTTATGATGCTAAATAAGATAAATGCATGCGACTATTGAACAAATACTGAAAGTAGCATGTGCACACTCGTTTCTTGATTATGAAATGACACCATTACAAAATTAATTACTCATCAAGTATCTAAATGCACTTCTCTTTATCAAAGAGAAACCTAATATCAGAAGTCTCACCCACAGAAATTGAGCAATACCTACATAAACTGGATAAATTTAAGGCTGGCAAAGAGATGATAAAAGCAACTGAATAAAACTATGGTTTCCAAATTGACTAATTTAGAGTTAGCACATTAGAAGTAAGAGAGGAAACCGCAATTGACCAGCTCATAGACTGGAGCGAACCTAAAATACCACCGCCAGCAGTTGACCCGGCCAAGCTATCATTGCCGCTTCCACTACCCAATTCACAAGGCAAATCAGCAACTCCATATGATATGCCACCCTCAACGCAGCTTCCATTGTAACACCCCATTCCACCTCTACCGCCATGCCCGCCACCACTGCCAAGACCATTACTCATAACTTTTCCTTGACCCACACCTCCAGTGCAGCCTGCACAAACAACAAACTAAATTGACAAATATAAATATGATTTAACCACATGGATGCAGACTACGGAGTCTTCAACACAATGGATGATCTTATAATTAATATTTTAAAAATTGAGAATCTCTTATCATTGAGACAATCTTCAGAAACCAAGATCATTCCACATTGAAAAATTATCATTTCCTTATACTAAGCAGTAAATACTAAATATCAAATAGATTCATATATATATATAGACATACAGGTTATTGTTAAACTTCATAAAACCATTTCTATTACAACTTGCAGCACCACTACCAACTTATTCTATGCTACAAATTCAAAGCATAAATATCTTCTTTTTCTAAGTCAAAGAGGCAGAACCTCTCTAGTTCAACCTGACAGTAGGGAGTTTATTTTCTAAGCTTTAGGTTCCAGTTTGAGGTATACATTTATGAGAGTCAAAAGATAAATCCATAAAATATATATTCTTTTTTTGTACCATAGGCTGAAAGCAGAAGTCAAACTACAGTATGTGAATTTTTTGTATTTGAAGTAGGTACTATAATATATGTCATTTGATTGTAGGTGTACATTTGTATCGTGTATACAAAGATGTAAAAGGTCATTTGATCAACCAAGTTATTATGAAATTTATAAATACGTCCAATAATAAAACTCATTTTGTCTCATGGCATTTTCAATGATTAAGAGAGTGCAATTTAGAGAAAGTGTTAACAATTCAGTAATGTGGAAAGAATATGGAAAAGTATTCAGTTATCTAAGATTTGTGTACTTCAGGAAGGAAGAAAGAAAGGGGAAATAGAATGCAGTCAGGGAAGGATCTTATCAAAGAGATTGGAACCATACCCCTATCAGATGTGCTTATCATTCCAGAAGAATGCACAGTAATGGCTCTTGCTCTTTGAAAATGAACTACAGATCCTTCAATGAAACCTTCAACAAGGATATCCTCAACTCGACAGATCTGCAGAAAAAACAAGTTTATCAGAAAGTCTTTGCAACTCTGCACCAGTGTGGGCATGACAACAAGGAGAAACACTTCGAGGAATTAAGCATTGAGAGCTATCAGCTATATATAAATTCTTATGATTTTTATATCAGAAAACGTTCACCTGTAGAGTAAACGACAAAGAAGAATTCACATTGCAATCCTCAGGTGGATGAAGCAGCTCAACAGGGCAATCTTGTGAATCACAGTTGAGTTTGGGCACCCTACCAAGCACCAAATGTCATTCTTCAGTAAAATCAAGAGTAGCACATCTCATACATGATTAGAGAGGAATTAAAAACCATAACTTACACAGCATCATCCGAGGCATTTTGTAAAGGACCGCGCAGAACAGATCCAGGTCCAATCTTCAAGATGATATGAGAACCCAAAAGAAGACAATTTAAATAAGCTTATCACACATTACATACTCTAACTAAAACTTTATCACGTACTTTTTTATGACAACAATGTTCATTAAATGCTCAGGATAGGCAAGATGCCAATTTCTCCAGAGCCCAGGCACAATGAACACCTAGACCCTGAACAAAGTCCGACATGTGAACACCCGACTTAAGCATAAAGAAGAAAAATAAGAAGTTTCTGCAACTCCAACGAGTAGGAAAATTTCCCATATAGCATAATTAGATTAGAAACTGGAAATAAAAGTACATTTACTTAATAAGTAAAACCTAAACAGAAGGGATACAAGAAAGAGGTCATGCATGATTCATTTCAGATCTACAATAGAACAATAAAATTGCGGGGTAATGCATATGAAAAAATTCTTCTCTAGTGCATGTACCAAAACTATGAAATTTCACGGATGACATTTTAGTCAATAAGCACTTTAAGGTCATGCATTAGTCATTTAAGCCCTTGTTTGATTTAGCTTAAAAAGTTACTAAAAAGTTGATGTCAAAATCAACAACTAATTGTAAACAACTCGCAGAACCCACAACTTTTATCAACTTTTCAACCACAAATTTCATCAACTTTTATCAAAACCTGCTAAAACTTTTATCAAAACTTTGTCAAACAGCCCCTAAGATCTAAATTAGAATAATAGAATTGCAGGTGAATGTATATCAGAAAATTTTTATCTACAAGTACATATACCAAACCTATGGAATACGGACAACATCATAGTCAATCAAATGGAAATGCAGTCATGCATGAGTCTTTTTAGATCTAAAATAGAATAATGGAATTGCTGGTTAATCTATACCAAATAATCCTTCTCTACAAGTACGTATACCAAAACTATGAAATCTCATAGATGACATTATACTGGATAAAAATGGAAATTTCTGCTTACATTGATGCTATAAAACAATGATAATACAAGACGCTGGGCTTCAATGCAATCGCCTGGTCCTGATAAATTTAATAAACCTTGTCCCTGAACTTCCAGATTTGCGTTTGAATGAATAAGAGATGACTCCTGTGCAAGCAAATAGAAATCAAGTTATGTATGAATGGCAAGAGCAAGATTTTATTGGAAACACAGAGTGAGTAGCACCTTCAGAACTATAAGATTACTGGCCTCAAGTAATGATGTCTCGACATTTTCATCTCCACCTCCATCTATTAGCATCCTTGAATTCCACATCAGAAACATTTTGATAGTCATGCGAAGAGCCCCAAAAACCTGGGGAAAATGTGGGAATGAGGAAGGCACGTACTACATGAATTACTAACTAATATAATGCATCACGTTGAAGAAACAAAATGCTGGTACAAGCTACAGAAATTAGATGTTGATAATAAACAGATGCACAACAATTTATTAAGATTGAATGGTTGCCCATCCAAGAGAAGTTTCTAAAATAGGACAATGGAACTCCAGAAGGGGAAGGAGGATGGAAGAGCAATGCAGCTGGAACAAAATTAGAAGAATGTGACAGCAGCAAATTATCTACATAATAAGAAAATCTGCTTAAAAAATTATTACATAACAAGAAAATCTACTCAAGCCCCTTCGTGGTCAGTTTTTCATGTACAGATGGCTATTAGTCCTTTCAACCAAACTTACATGCCTCCACACCATCTACTAATTTAAAGACTAGCAGAGAGCTCATAGCTCTTATCTACCCACCAAAATCACAGAACAGCCCCCTTCAACCCACTTCCCCCTTCTCTCCATATGCTGCACTCAACCACACAAACAAATGAGATTGAAATCAGAAAGAGTGGAGGAAGAAGGAAAATCATCCTTCAATACTACAGTCAAAAACCACTAGAATCAGCAAAAAGGCCTAAAGGAAAAGGTTGCCATCATCTCCAAAAACAACCTCCCCAAATCCCTCAAAATACCAATACCAATACCGCAGAAATTTTAAATCAACCGTAGACCTGATGTTGTTTTCAAGAAGAAAAATGTTAGGTATGGTCGGTGAAGGCTGGTAGTTATAAACATTAGTGGCAGTTGTGGATTCTTAATTTGATGTAGTGATGGAAGCGCCAGCTAACGAGGTTGGCTATAGTTGCAGGAGTAGGATGGTGATGATTGTGGTACTTGTTCGTTTGGTGAGGTGGGGGCAGTATTCAGTTTCAAGTTTTGGGTCGGATGAGGTCTGATGGTGGCAAAAGGGGGGGAGAGAGAGAGAGAGAGAGAGAGGGGTCTGATGAGTATATACCAGGATCAATAACTACTAAGCGCATCCACGTAATACAATTCAAAGAAAACAACAATGAACCAATCTTAGCCAAAAGCATCTACCAATTTTCCGACAAAGTATAAAGTTGTAAACATATAACAAGAAAGAGGGGCATACTAAGGAGATGAAAATTAAATGGAGAATGTACTCTAGAAATTAGCAGGCGACAAAGTCTGAATAATGAAAACAATGGATAAAAGGCTTTATGCAGGAAAATCAAAATAATTTGCCACAAATCCGACGTCGCCACTTACTCTAATTACAGAATCACCCATTAACAGCTCTTCTGCCAATAATTCAAATTCTGACATCGAATAATGTGCTAGCCCAAAGCTCAACACTCCACCGCACAAAAGGCTGATTGTTCCTTGAACCTTTATGACGCATCATGAAAGATGGTAGAATTAGATCCCCATATGCAAAAAAGGAAAAGAACAAAACCCCCAGATAAATGAACAAAATACACTACAGATAGCCAAGATGACGGAAAGTTGATAACACTATATCCAAGATATGGACGGCAAATTGATAACATGCCCAAAGGGTTCAGAATAATCATAACACATACAACAACAACAACATACTAAACCTTGTTGTTAATAAATTTGTAATCAGTTGTATCAATCCTTTTCTTCAGTCCACTTGGTGGATCACTACATCTAGTGAAAGATTCAATGCATTTGGATCCTTAACCACAACAGGCAATGTTGTTTTGGTCTACCGCTCCTCTTGAGAACACAAAGTATACGCATTGGTACCTACTCAAAATCTAATATACATAACTCAAAAGAATCAGAGCATAACTGAACCATGATATAGTTTAAGATCTGATAAGGGGAAAAAATTGGTATTGTCCATCATTCAACTATAATAAGACCAAAACCCATTTTGGAATATATAACAAGGTTCAAAAGTTGATATGTAAAAAATATATACCAAAATCTATAATGTATTAAAACAATTACAATTTTCATTTCCCTCCTTTCAGATGCTATAAAACCTGATTATCATTTTCTCAGATTTTTGTTTTCTTAGTTACTCAATTAAATGAACAAGAAAAGCAAGTGAAAACATAAAAATCTCTACTCGAATCTCTTCCCCATACACATACAAAATTTATCCATGTAATTGCATTATTTTATCTGTAAATAATCTTTGTAAAAGGCAAATACTGTTATTTGAAGGCATATTTATGTGGTATGATTGTTCGAAGCTTTTCAATAGTTAAAAAAGAGAACAAAATGGTCATTTATTGGAATCGCAAGCACTCACCTCTAAAAGCTAACACATTGTACGTACAATGTGACCTGACATAAGCTCTGAGAGGATTTGTTTGCCAAAAATTGTTTTTGCAATTATTTATTTTCGTAAGAATTTTCAAATATTGACAAATTAAAATGTTTAAAAAGGCAAAAATAGGTACTGATGTGATTTTCGTTTGTGAGGCAAAGCGTAAGTCTCATTACAAACTAAAAAATTAGTCAAAAAACTGTAAATTAAAATAAAAATAGTTTATTTCATCAATAAAGAGCAGAACTTAAATTAAAATTTTTTTCTTAAGTAGACTATCAAAAATATGATCTATTTGCCGACAATTTTTACTTTTTTTACCATGAAAAAAACTTATTTTTACAATTAAAAAAGCTTAAACTAACAAAATTTAGAAGATTGTGCTCTGATTATCATCATCACTATTTATAACATCTTCTATAAAATTATCGTCATGTCTAATTCTTCTATCGATCTTTATCACATTTATTGAAAATTTCTATCCAATATTCTTCTTTATCCACTAATTACAAAGAGGGTGCCTGATTGACGTGGGTGATGGTGGATATTTTAGTGTTTTTAATTTGTAAAAAAGGCCCAAATGTTTATTTTTATATTTTATATTTTTGGATCCAAACTTTTGACTTTTGTTTAAGTTTAGAAAAGGGGCCAATTAAAAGCCCAATTAAAAATTCATTTTTTAAAAAAAAAAATAACCAAATTTTCAGTGACATGTGAGGCTTACACCTCACATAATGAGACGCTTAAACCTAAAAAAAAAAAAAAAGCACGACAATTAGCGCCTCAAGGAGCTATGATTGTGCCTCAGTTTCAGACTAGCCTGAGACTGCCTTTTTAAACCATAAATTATTGTGACTATCAATATTTTTTCAAACTAACAAATACTTCAAAAGTCTGCTCCAAGAAAAATAAGTAGCCCACGTTTAACATCATTCAATTCAACACTTTTAGGGAATATAATATATTGGATTCTATAAGATATAACAGTTTCAGAATCCACAATAATTTTATTAACACTCGAATAACATTAAATTATCCGAAACTACGATCATTTGGAAATTCTATACTTACAAAAAATATAATAATAATATTCTGAAAACTTGAAAGTTAAAGTTGCTACTGTCCACAATTAAACAATAAAACTGTGTCAGGGGTAAATTACATAGTCCCATGAGTTCCAATTATCTTTATGTTCACAATAACAACTTTTTCTCTCCTTTTAAACTTATGCACTCCATTCCTTTAAATAATTCTTTTTCTTCATCTCATTCATTTGAAACTTATTTAATTGCAGAAAGGATCAAACTAATTCTTGATAAATATTCCTTACATGTATCTTTCTATGATTAAATGAATAATTCTGGAACCAAAATCTGCAATTCCATCTTGAAATAGAAGCACTTTTCATAAATTTTTCATATCATATTCTAGAGATTCTTGACTTAAAAAACTTTCTAAAATTCTCAGTGTTCAGAATTTGGTTTTGTTTAGAAAATCAAATAACTAATTTATTAAAATTCTAAATCTTAATGAAGTTTTTGCTTAGCAAAAGAATCTGGTTATAATCTGTAAAGTAGGTATTTTTCTCAACATTGTAATAATTGAACTAATAACGATGGATAGTATTGATGACCAACGCACTGGTGCTTCGTCAATGCAGAGAACACAGAAATGTCTCAAACTGGAAAATTTACGTACAAGGTAAAGAATGCAAGAAGAGATGCATGTGTATATATAATGCCAAATAATAAAGCACAGAGTCAAGGAATTTAGATAAGGGAAAAAGTGGCACACGTTAAAAGAAAAAAGATCGTTTCATACCATAACAAAATTTGAAAAAATTACACGACATGTCCACATGACAGACCAAAAGGGAACAATTTTCGGCGTCTGATCTAAACAAGTGAACTGAAAAAGGATTGAACATCAAACCATAGGGCTAACCACGTTCCTCGTCGTGCAAGAAAGTCAAAAGGATACATTTTTGCAAGATTCGTCAAGATGGCATAAATTTCCAGATATCAAGAAATTAGATATGACATAAGGTTGTGTTTGATTGCAAGTGGAAAATTTGGGTGGAAAGAAAATATTTTCCATGGAAATGAATTACCAAGAAAATTTGGATTGGAAAATGTTAATAAATTTTCCATGGAAAATAAATGGGTTGGAAAAGATTAACAAATTTTCCATGGAAAATAAATTCTCCTATCCCACCAAGAAAATATTTTCTTTGAAAACAAGGAAAATATGGCCAAAAGTGGAAAACATGGAAAAAAATTTTCATGGAAAATCAATAGTTCCAATCAAACGAAAGATGGAAAATAGGTAAGAAAATGCATTTTCCATAGAAAATTTTGCCAGACCAAAGCTGGAAAATGGGTAGAAAATTTTCATTTTCCATGGAAAATGAAAGGAATCAAACACACCCTAAGAGATGTACAGATTTTTGGCTTCCTATAGCGTGTGCAGGAATAAGAATGTGAACAGTACTGACCTGGACACGACTCCAAAGCAAGGGAACAGAAGCCTTTGCCTGATTACATATATAGACATTAGTCAAAAATGGTTGAGGAAATTCCATGAGAAGGGTGTCTGTATATGTTGATTTGTTGTGATTGCTGACAGTAAGGCTGCGAGTAACAGCATCATAAAATGTACCCGCAGCACCTGCATTCTCTGGGCAGCCAAGACTACTTCCTCCTGCAAAAGACATGAGTGAAGCTTGCATTGGCTCAAAATTTTGGTGTGACAGAAAGACCATATGCTTTCAAACAGTTTAGCTTTAGACAACTAGACATATATACAACCTGCTATGCATCATTTGAATTAGACATGTACTTAAGATAGAAACAGTAATTTTCTGGAGCCAACTACATATGACATACAATAAAAGTTGACCAATACGGCCATGGTCAATAAGCGGGGCGTGAAAGGGTGGCTCGTGACACCTACCAGCTAATTTACTAGAATTTGAACTAGCTTGAGTTTAATCTCATTTTACTGCTTACTTGTCTTCACCTTTCTATAAACCAAATAATTTAAACTGAGAAATCAATTTATTTCCAATTTCCCCTCCTCTTCTAACTCTAACTTTTGCTCTGAATCACCAAGCAAAATGAGGATCAAAGTTTCCCACATGTTAATAGAATTGATACAAGACTGCTGAATCACAAATAGATGTGATGACTGTTTGAATTCGAGGAGATTAAAGAATGGTCTACCTTTGAATGGAACAACTGGGTCATCATCTACCCTCAAATAAGCTAAAGCTGTGTCTTGTATGAAATAGCACATGCACAAGGGCCAGAAACATGGCACACATTTGATGTTCAAAAACTGGTCCTCGTATCATTTATAAACTGCCACCCCATACCCAAAAAGGGGAGGAAAGAAAAATGAAAAGGATCAAAATTGACCATAGAAGAACTGCCGATATCATTCACAATAATTTTCTATCTCGATACATGCAGGGAATCTGGATTGGCTAACATATTATTACAGCTAAATCCCTTGAATGCAGACTTTCCAAGATTCTAAGGGGGAAGGGTAGTCCAACTTGTACTTGGCAGAACAGTTAACACTTATTGACAAGGAAATAAGAGTAAAAACAAAAATTGTAACTACAAGACAACATTAAAAGACATGTCAGAGGTCCTACCATGTACAGATATCACAGGTTCCTCATGCCTACTAAAAATATCGACAGAAACTCTTCCACCACCCCCTCCGGCAAAACCGCCACCCCCACAAGCACTTATGATGCCAGTTCCAATCCTGCACTTCACAAAAAACAAGGGTGATTAAAACTGCATCAAACTTCATATCTACAGCATCTCAGTGACACCGAGTATCCAAGAACGTGTCTAATCCTTTTTCTATTTCAACCGACAGAATAAAGTAGATGATAATAAATGAATATAAAAACAGAAAAGAGAAAACAAAAGTATATAATTATCTTTAAGCAATGTTGAACAAAAAAGAATGTTCTAATACAAGCTTGCTGGTGTCCCCGAAAAAAATGTCAATGATCTTTACTTGCAGAAGAAGTAAAATGCATGTGACAGACTCAATTTTTCATTGAATTTGGTATACACAGGTGAAAAATCATTGTACAGGGATTCACAAAGCACGTGACATTTAAGACACTAATTGATCATGAACATGTGTCAAGTCTGATAACAGCTTTATTGCAAAATATTATACATTTACACGTGCCTAGAGTTACTGCAGTAATTATCTCATATCCGTGAGAAAGAGAAATTGAAAGAAGAAGAAAAATTCATGGACATCTACTTAATTAAAAGATTAGGAGAAACCAAAGGAGTAGACAGTTTTATAGATATCATATATTCACACATTGAAAGATTATAAAGTTTCTAGTAAAATAACGGGTGCCAATTTTTGTTATCAACATTGTGGAGAAATGAGAAATACCAAAACCCAGCAAGCTTGAGTAATAAAAGTGCAAAATGACAATATGTAGTATCATAGAAATGTGTCCTTCCACTTGACTGACTATGACAGAAGCATCTAATTAACCCCACAACAGGAAGGCCGAGAGAAGCTAGCTTTATGCATTGCTGATACAATAATCACATTCATACAAGTAACGGTGACATTTTTAGTTAATACCGTAGCCTCACAGATTCCAATTGCAGTCACTTCAAATCAAATTACTTTAGAATTACAAATTTACACAATGATTCACAAGATAGCCTATCGCAAGACCTTCATCTACTTGACATTTAAACCAATACTGTCGAACAGTAAACAGTATTCTGAACTCCACATTAGCAATTCCCATGTGCCAGATAGTCCTAAATTGAGCCTCGGCAATAATAAGTCATAAATCCAAATTAAAATTAGAATCTGCGAGCAATATTATATGGGATTTACTAAACTAAAATTTAACAAAAAATTCAATAAAAATGGCAATAAGAGGAAAAAATTGTTTACATCTTATAAGCCTTAATGTAGATGCTGCCACCAGACCCACCTCCACCTTTGGTTCCTCCATCTCCTCCATCTGCCAAAACACTCCCATTCACCTCCAAAAGCCCCAAAATCACCAACATTACCCTCCCGCCTCCACCACCCCCATAATCAATTTCGTGACTCGTGGTCCCACCCTTACTTCCATAACTCCAAGGTTTTAGTAAACTCGTCCACGAGTACGCATCCCCACCCCACACATCCTCCGGGAGCTTACTTGTGTCTGTCAAACAAGCTGCCCCTCTGCCTCCGTGTCCCCCGCCTGCCCCATCAACCCCCTGCGGGGTCCCACTAGTCTGTGGCGGTGGCGACCCGGCCAATCCAGTAGTATTCACAGCTGAATTATTCCCAAAATTAGCATTATCTGCGACCAACTCAAATGTACCACTTACTATTGTCGAATTCTCGCCCAAAGTAAAGTTCCCTGTAATATTTATCACAATTTCACACCCAGAAAACGAGGAGCAGCTTATGTTAACATTGGAGAGAATTACAAAATTGCCCTTCCCTTCTACGTAGACATTTTTCGAGAGGTTCAAATTAGAAGCTATTTTGCAGGTAGTATCCAAAGAGCCGACGCCGCCAAGATCGTAATCGCATGAAAGCGACGGTGGGTGCGGCGGAGGAGGAGGAGGCGCCGGCGGGGTGTAGTCCTGGTGGAATAGCAGTAAATCCGAGTCGAAATCCGAGTCAAAATCTGAGTCAAGCGAAGCAGCTGATAGACAAACTGAAATTGAACGGGGATTTCCCAGTAGAAACAATAAGATTAATAATAATACAATTGAATGCAAATTCCTGAAACAGCCTGGGGAAAAAGCCATTGACTATTGAGAATAGTCATCACATCGAACAGTAAAGACGGAAGGAAGAAGAAACGGATTTCATTTGTGGAGTATTCAAATTAAAACCTCGAAAATTCACCGGGAAATTTTGAGAAGTTAACAGTGTGTGGGTGAGAGAGAGAGTAGTAGCAGTGTGTATGTATAGGTTGGGTGATATATGTATAGGTTGAGCGGGGGTTGGGGGTAGGAAAGGGCTAGAAGGGGAGAGCGCGAGTAGAGACTCGTGGGATTGTGGGGGTAGGGGTGGGGATGGGGTAGGTGAGTGAAGGGGGAAGGTGGCAGCACCATTGTGCAGTTATTTATCTTTTTTTGTGCAACTACTTTTGTGGAATGTACACTTCTCCAATTAAGTACCGAAAATTGCAACATTGGTCCTCAATTTATTATCTGAGTAACGTGTTGATCTTTAATATTTGATTGTAGTTGTACTATCCTTTCCCAACAACAAAATATTTGAATTTGGTAGAGATTTAGATAATTTCATTGTTATACTGATTATACACCTACAATATAAGGTTGAAGATTAACATGCACCTTTTATAAATGTTGAGGACTAATTGAAACTTGAGCAATAAGAAATGGACCGACAATGAAAGTTTCCCATTTAAGCATTTACAGTTATGTTTTACGTTTTTGTTTTCTTCTTGTGGCTGCGGGATCGTTTCTTTCATCTCGATTTCAAAATTCTAGCAAGAATTTGGGAGCAGGAGTTTGAAAATTATTTAAGTATATTTTTTAAACTAGCATATTACTTAAACGCAGTGAGATCGGACCGTAAACTCAGCAAATGAAGAATAAAAAATGAGATGAATTTGTGAATCTAATTTGAGGGGATGAGATTTGAATAATAGAAAAAATATGAAGACAGACGTAATATATTTTATCATGAGTGGAGGTGAAAACTATATACAATTGTGATAATTTTCTTAAAACATCTACTCTTACGTTAATCAATTTGAAAAACATAGAATGGTTATTTTAATTTACTTCATTCATTTCAACATTCACTCTTACCATTGGACAACTTAAATAACGAAAGGAGTATATTTTATGAAATAGTTGTGTGTGCGCATTAAAAGACACGGAAGGCGGAGGGGAGAGGAAGGAGGAACAAATATTTAGTTTTTAAAAGTGCGACTCAATATTGGGCTGGCGAGTAATTTGTTCTGATTCTAAAAAGTAAAGACACTAATGTATTGAAAACGTATTTGATAAAATCGCTTGAAATTGATTCAGGATGGCATCCATCAAATTAAATTTGATGAATCGAGGAGGGCAATTTAGTTATGAGCAGGTAACAAATTATAAATCGACTGTAACATTTTTAAATTTTAATAAATAAAATTATAATATCAAACAATACTTTAGTATTATAAAAGGAGAGTTTTGTAGATACAAAAATATACTCACGTTAAGAAATCGATAAAACGATAACTCTTTTACAATAAGTTAACTTCTCTTTAATCATTTTCGAGCATTTAGATGAATCTAAACATCTTAGAAGTTCAATAACAAGTCTCCTAAATTACAACTATAATTTTAACTCAATGATCCATTAGAGAAAAAATATTTATTTAAAGAGAGACGAGTAATGAGAAGGGTCTAACCTTTTCTTTTACCTTAACTCTGATTATGGGTGTCGAAAGAAGTAATACATCATTCAGAACTTAACTTAGTCGGCAATAGAGATAAGATCACGAGTTTCAGTAAATGCAAATATCTAATAGTGTAATTTTAGATATTTAGTGGGGTGTTACAGGATTAATGATTTGGACCTAATAAATCAAGAGTTAACTAGTTTAGGTTTAAATTATTGGATCTCGGGCTATATTGATTCATCATGTCTCAAACATAGCTCGATAATAGAAAAAAGTTATAGTGTCAAGACCCACAACTATACTTACTCCCCTAACACCACTTGCAGTCGTAGTTGTCCAATTTTGACCGTACCTTGTAAATATTAGTTTCAATTGTTAGTTCTTTTTATTTATATTTTTTATTTCAATTGTAAAAGAACCGTGTTTTTTGTAAATATTTATTATGATTCCTCAGTTTTTAAACGTCTAATCGTGTAACTTAGATTTTTATTACTTAAGCTATTATAGGGGTAGTTGGTATTTGATGTCTTGTCAAGCTCATTTGTGTTCATCCCCTGCACCAGCTATTGTAATTTTATGCTTTTCCCAATCAATGAACAAGTTATTTTTATTGCATTTAAATCTTCTGTTGCAAAACTTTATTTAAATTGTCTTTTATTACTGAATCGATTGAAAACAGGCAAAAGGTAGTCTAGCAGAGTAGACTACTGCCGCACGGTGCCCCTTTATATGCTAGAAAGGAATGCACCCCATGATAGTTGGTATCAGAGTTGAGGCATCATGACCCTCGAAAAGAAAGCAATAGATTTGAATGCATCACACACCATTGAGGTGGTGGATCACAAAAAGAGTATTAAACAGTGCATGTATGCACTCGATGGACATCTGTGAATTAAACATCTAGCTGGATGAGAGTCAAATGATTTGCGCAGTGATGACTGATGTTGTTGCAATTCTTCTCGATCTACAGGAAGAAATGGAAGCCATAAGACTTCAATTGCAAATACTTCAACGTGTAGCTGGCAATGGGCAAGCACATGTACAAGAGTATGCACCTAAGCTCAGAATTCCAAAACTGCGCACCTATGGTGGGGGCGCGTCGCAAAATAAGTCGAGGACTTCTTGTTTGACATGGAACAATACTTTCTTAACGATAATATTGAAGATAGGGCAAGAATGGTGACGACAACTACCATGTATCTAGGTGGAGATGCAAAACTATGGTGACGGACAAAATATGATGATATTCATGCCAACAATGCCCAAATAGATAGATAGGATCTCCTCAAGGAAGCGATCAGAACACAATATTTCCCAGAAAATGTGGAATATCAGGCCAACGGACACTACAAGAATTGAAACATACTGTTACATCCGAGACTATGTCAAAAACTTTTGAGGGCACATGCTGGACATTCGAGACATGTTTGAAAAGGACAAACTCTTCACTTTCAAGGAAGGGCTAAAACCATGGGTTTTTATTTCACCCACAATCTGATGGACAAAAGGAGCGGTTCAATTCTATGCTGGAAGAATATCTTCGACACTTTATCTCTACTTCGCCGAAAAATTGAGTGAAACTTTTGGATGTGGCTCAGATTTGCCTCAATGACCAAAAAAGCTCTTCCACCAATAAGAGTCCTTTTGAGATTGTTACTGGCCATCAACTGTTACTCCCTCATATTGTAGATATTGATTAGAGTACCAAGTCTCATCAAGTTAAGAACTTATCTCAAGAAAGGAAACGAAAACATTGAAATTGCTCGGAGTTATCTTGAGAAAGCATATAAACGGTATAAAAATGATGCTGATCAGAAACGTCGTTTCCTATAATTCAACATGGAAGATCTGGTGATGGTGAAACTCCTCTACAAAAACCATTACAAGACAATAAGAAGAAAATATTTTCGATTGATGCCAAAATATATCGGGCCATTACCTATCATAAAGCAGATTGGAAAAGTCGCCTACAGAATATAACTTCTTTCATGGTGCAAAACCCACAATGTCCTCCATGTTAGTGCACTCAAACCATACTTTGCAGATAAGGAGAACGCATCTATAAATAAGCCAAAGAGACCTGAATTTGAATTGAAGAAAACAGATAAGAGGATTGCTAAAGCTATTATTGATCACCAAGTTGCCCCGACTTCTAAGAAAGATCATCAAGATTACTTTGTTAAATGGAAAGGATGTAGCAGCGAGAACAATACTTAGGAAAGAGTTAAAGACTTTGGAGCTTTCAAACCTCTACTTGAATAATATCATACAATGATGGCGCCGAGGACGTCACCAAATCAAATAGGGGATAATGTTAAGGCCAGCGGTTATACTTAGCCCATTTGACACCACTTGCAGCCGCAATTACCAAACTTCGACCGCACCTTGTAAATATTTGTTTCAGTTGTTAGTTATTTTTATTTGTATAGTTTATTTTAGTTGTAAAAGAATCTTGTTATTTGTAAATATTTATTATGATTCTTCAACATTAAACGTCTACTCATGTATATAAGGTGTAGGTGGTATTCGAAGTCTTGTCAAGTTTACTGGTGTTTACCCCATGCACCAACTATTGTAATTTTCTACTTTCGTCAATCAAATGAACAAACTATTTTAATTGCATTCAAACCTTCTATTATAAAGCTTTCTTTAAATTGTCTTTCATTAATGAATCGATCGAGAACATGCAAAAAGTAATATAATAGAGTAAATTAATGCCGCACGGTGTCCATTTCTTACTAGAAAGAGAGGTGTCCCGTGATATGTAGTCAAATTCAATTTGACTATCACTGTAGTAGAAAATAAACCACAAAGAATTGGCGCAACTAAGGCATGACAACAACACGAGACTATCAAACCTTATTGATCATAAATTTTTCATCAAATTTCTGACGTCAATATCTACATTCCACATACATACCCCGATCTAGCATTGTATGCTTTCCGAGCTCAAGGAGGTTTTACCAATTATAGTTGTGAACATTAACGATTGCTTATTTCATAACCAATAATATATTTACGAATATAATTTATAGATAAAAAGGCACAAGTATTTAAGAATATAAAGCTTATTTGGTAGCTAACAAATTGTACGTCCTGTCTTATTAGTAACTTTTAGAAAAAAGAGTTTTTCAAAATAGCCACTAAAAAAGGATAAGCTCCCCCCTCCTCCACAGAAAAAATAAAAAATAAAAAAACATCATTAAATAATTAATACGTAATTGATTGAAAATATGACTTATGAGGGGACACGTCTTCACCATAAATGAGCAAATCATAGTAAAAGTTGATAAGCATCTACGTAACGAATATTCGGAATGCTTTGAAAATTGGTGAAATTTATATAGTCATCTCGCCATATTTAAATAAACAAAGAGAATAGTAAAATAAGAAAGTAAAACAACTTATTTTACTTTCAAGATAAACAACTTATTTATATTTAAATTTCACCACTAAAAAATATTTTATTTTCTACTAATAAATGTGAACGTGTTTGGGTAAGCTTAAAATGTATAATTTAATTTATTAATTTAATTACACTAATTATCTCTATTCTTTCAGATTTGTAACAATATCATCTCCATTCAATTTTATTCGTAGATATCGTCCCAATCTTTTCATTTATTCGTACAAATAGTCATCAAATGACTTTTTTTGACAATTTTGTCCCAAACTTAAATAAATTTAAATGATGTAAAAAATAAAATACAATAAAAAATTACAATTAGGATCCTAACATTTTTCAAAAATACAAATAAATCTTAAACTTTTTTATTTTATTTTTTTACATATTTTCACTTAAAATAATAAAAAATGTGATATCAAGTCCCAAAATTTATAATTATGTTCACCGAAAGGACATTTGGAGTTTCTACATATTTTGTCCAGTGGTCCTTTAATTGACAAAAAAATTATACCCGTGGTCCAAATGTGACAAATTAACAATGACAAAATAGTTTATTATATTCTATTATTCAAATAATTTTTTTTAAAAAAATATATCATATTCCCCACCCCACCACAGAAATCGAGGGGGGGGGGGGGGGGGGTGAAGGAGAAATCCTCCCTGGTTGCACAAAGACCAAAAAGATTTCTCCTATCCAGTTGCCACCGGCCCAAATCGTTAAGCAAACAGGGGCTCGATTTTTGTGGTGGGGGGAAGATGATGATCCTTTTTGGTTTTTTTTTTTTTAAATTATTTTAAATAATATAATATAATAAACTACCATTGTTGGGGAAGATGATGGTCCCTTTTTGTTTTTGTTTTTTTAATTATTTTGAATAATAGAATATAATAAACTATTATGTCCTCGTTAAATTGGTCAAATTTAGATCCAGGTATAATTTTTTTGTCAATTAATGGACCACTACACGAAATCTGTAAAAACTTCAAATGTCATTTCGATGAACATAATTAGAAGTTTTGGGACTTGATGACACATTTCTTATCATTTTAAGTGAAAATTTGTAAAAATAAAAAATAAAAAAATTAGGATTTAATTGTACTTTTGAAAATGTTGTGGTCCCAATTGCAGTTTTTCCATTGTAATTTCTTTTTTTTTATCATTTTAATTTATTTAAGTCAGAGGTAAAATTGTTAAAAAATTTATTTTGGGACTATCTGTACGAATAAATGAAATGACGAAGACGATATCTGCAAATACAATTGAACAATGATGATATTGTTGCAAACCTGAAAGAATGAGAACGATTAAAGTAATTAACCTTTAAAATTAAGCAAGTTATTCAGAGAGATAAGAATAACTTTTAAATATAAGTAACAATTTTTTACTTAAAAGTAATATATTTGAACATATTTAAAAATAAAAAATTATTTAAAAGTGACTTTTACTTTATTTTATTTTTATTTGGATTTGAGACGTAATCGATGACTACAAAAGAAATTGCTTTTTTTTTTTTTTTTTTCATTTGTACTTTGTTGACTTTGTACGACGAAATAGGTAAAAAAATTAAACATAAGAATATTTATATTCACACAATATTTTTATTATCTATACTATATTTTAATTACAATGAAGATCTTTCAATCTTTGATATTTTGTAATTTATGCCTCTAAAGTTTTTTGTCGTAATTTTTTTATCAACTTTCAATTAATTTTCACACTTTGTCTATGATGACGATTTTTGTCAAAATATTCTGCTAATGTACTTCAATGAGAAAAAAATATTTTGTCAAACTTTTGTATATGTTATTTATTTTGTTTATTTAAAAATACGAGAGATATACAAATTTTTTTACACTCTCTTAATTAACTTATTGAATATAAATCATCATCAAAGAAAAAGAGATATGGCGTACAAATTAATAGACTGGTGATAAGAATATAATAAAAAAGTTGAGAACATAAATACAAAAATGAACAATAGTTGAAGATTTTCATTGCAGTTAAAATATGACGTGATTAAAAAATAATGTGGTGTGAATATAATTATCCTAAACATAAAGTCCAAAAACTTGAAAATAATTGTTTTTTAACTTTTTATAAGACTTTTTATCTTTAAAATATAAAATTATATCGACACATACAAGTTGTTTTTGACCGACATCTTTTAAAAAAAAAAAAAAAAAAAAAAAACATTTTTAATGTCATCAAAAGTGAATTGACATAATGAAAATCAAGCATCTTCCTTTTTATAGTTTTGACAATATCTAGATCGAATCTTACAAAATATCAAATTTACTAATAAATAATTGACTTTGTATAAATAAACAAGAAACATTATCGATAAGGGTATCAAATGACATAAACAGATAGACTTCTCCATTAATAATCATCTTGTTGCCGACTAAAATTGATACATAGAACTTTCTTAATTAATTATCAATAAATTTTTGTTTTTCATAAATCTTTTATTATTCAAGAAACCACGGCCATTTTTTAAAACTAGATGCCCTTTAGTTACTACTTTTTGCACAATTGATAAAGCAAATTAATCTTAAGTTAATTTCATTAATTGTCACCGAAGTTTATACAAAATTTTAAATTTGTCATTAAGGTATTTTTTTATTCCATCAATTACTAAAGTTATTTATAATTTTATAAATAGTTACTTAGGTTATACTATGGACTTAAGAAAATTTGCAATTGCCATCCCAACATTTACTCACTTTTACACTGTTGTCTTTAACATTTATTTCTTGACAATATTATGTACAACCATTCATTTGTCAGTGCCTTCAGTCCTTACTGACAGTTATGTCAAGAAATTATATTAAGTGAATGTTTAGAAGATGAATCTACTATTAAGCTCATATAAAAATGGGTAGTTACATTCACACTACATTTTTTATTATCTGCATCACGTTGTAATTGTAATAAATGTTTCCCAACCTTTGATATTTTGATACTTATGTCCCCCTTGTTTTCGTCGCATTTATCATTAATTTTCACATTTTATCTATGATAACAATTTTTTGCCTAAATATTCTACTAATGTGTATTGAAATGAGGGGTAAATATTTTGTCAAACTTTTGTATTTGTCATTTATTTTACTTATTAAAAATACGAGAGGCACACCCTCTTAATTAACTTATTAGACAGAAACCATTATAAAAAAACAAAGATAAGATGTGCAAATTAATAAACTGATGATAAAATGTGATAAAAAAATAGTTGGAGACATAAATACAAAAATGAGCAATAGTTTAAAACTTTCATTACAAAATGTGGTGTAGTTAACAACAATTGTAGTGCGAATATAATTACCCATAAAAAGTAACACACAATAACACATACGCATACAACTACACTCCTATCCACCACTGAAGCCTCTTACCTTCACATCTCAACTGCTGAAAATTCTTACCACTACAGGCTCCCCCCAATAGATAGCTTTAAATATATCGCAAGTTCTCATATCTACGAATAGACAATACTCACACTACTTCCTCTATCTACCACCCTTATAGTCTTACACGGTGGCCTCAACCACAAGCCACACTTCTCATTCCAACGTCACTAACAACTTCTCATATTTTTCTCTTATTTATCTTTCTATAGATGTTGGAGACGATGAGTGGGGGTTTAAAAAAGAGATGAGAAAATTAGAGGAAATACTATTAAAATTTAATTTGATAACTGAAGAATTTGTGTGAGCCTGCACTCACGGCGCACCATAAACTATTGGTTCTGCTGTCCAGGTAGAGATTAAGACATTTTTTTTCTTAATAATATTCTAACTACCATTAATTAGATTCACATCTTAAAACTAGTTTTGTATATAATTCTTATTTTACCTAATATTTTTCTTTACTAATTCTTAAATAGAATTTGGTGCTAACATAAACCGGTTATAGCTACACTAGTATATAAGAGCAATTGTGGTTGTTTGTTGTAGTGTGTGAGAGTCATGGTGGTGCACGAAGATGGTTAGCTAGTTGCTAGCATATAGTTGTGGTGATAGTTGATTGATATACAATATTATTTGTGATGGTTTATTTTTAAGTGGGGATGGGGATGGGCATGGAGATGGGGAATAATGACCAATTTTCTTTCTTTTTCTTTTTTTGACATTTTTTTATTTATTTATATGTTTATAATCGTCTTTTAACACTTTAGAAACTATTATTAGGAGTTAAATACATCAAAAAATGGAAAGCTGACAATAAATAAAAGATCGGGACAAAAGTGTGAAATATGGTAAATGTTGGTGACAAAAACTGCAATTTTCCTTTATAATTACTAACCAAATGACCATTTGTAAAATCATTAATAAATTTAATGAGAAAAATATTTTTTGAAATTTAACAAAAGAATTTTAATAAAAATTAGTGAAATTAAGCCTTAATATATAGTAAACGATTTCGGTTTTTTACGAAAATGTAAATATCAACTCGCACGTATTTTGAAAAAACTACAACACCAATTTTCTTTAAATTTAATTTACTCGGAGCTCTTCTTTCTACCAACCAACAAAAGAGAAAAAGGAAATAAAAATGCGACCTTTGACTCCATTAGACTCGATTTGCAATGTCGAAAGCATTTGCTATTTGCATGATTTCTATTAGAGGTGGCAAATGGGCCAGATGGGCCAGCTCAGCCCGAAATTTGATGGGCCAACAAAATATTGGGTTGGGCTAGCCCTGGCCCAATTGTACACGGGCTCATATTTGTTGGGCCAACCCAACCCGATTTTGTGTATAGGGCTAGCGGGCCAGCCCAACAAATTATTTAAAAAAAAAAAAAAAAAAAAAAAAAACTTAGAAACTTCACCATCTTCCCAACCACACCCCCCACCCCACCACACCACACCCCACCAAATCGGGAGTGGGGGATCTCTCCCCCATCGTCGCCGGGATTTCCCGGCGACACCGTCGCGACTCAGGGGAGGGTTTCCCGGCGACAGGGGGGGAGAAATCCCCCCCCCCTGAGTCGCGAAACCAGGGGGTTTCGCGACCCCTGGTTTTTCGCGAAACCAGGGATCGCGAACCCTGGTTTCGCGAGGGGATTTCTCCCCCCCTTGTCGCCGGGATTTCCCGGCGACAAGGGGGGGAGAAACCCCCCCCCCCCCCCCCGGGGGTCGCGAAACCAGGGTTCGCGATCCCTGGTTTTTCGCGAAACCAGGGATCGCGACCCTGGTGTTTCGCGAAACCGGGGGGGAGGGGGTTTCCCCCCTTGTTTCCGGCACCGGCGCACCGGCCGGTGCCGGAAACAAGGGGGGAAAATCCCCACCCCCCCTGTTGCTGTTTCAGAGAGGGGTAGGGGTAGGGGTAGGGGTAGGGGTGGGTGATTTGGGATCAAAAAAATTTTTACCGGGCCAGCCCAATTGGCCCGGTGGGTTAGTTGTACCCGGCTAAATTGGCCCAATTTTAATTTTATCAATTTTTTATTGGGCCAGCCCAGCCCAGAAACCGGGCTATATGGGCTAGCCCGCTGGGCCAGCCCATTTTGCCACCTCTAATTTCTATCAAGAAATTTATTAAACTTAATTTCATGGGAAAAAAAGGAAGCAATTTCCATACATCCAAATATATATTTTGTGAAAACATTTAAAACGTGAAGTACAAGCACTGGCAGTAAACTGTAAATATAATAATATTTTGTCATCAATTGAGGGAGCAAAACTAAAAAAAATAACTTGTTTCTAAACACTTGTTTGGTAGGTGAAGCCAGTCAATAAAGTGAAAAAAGGACATAAATATTTTTATTTTATTTTATTTTTTTAATGGTGTTTAGTGGAAGCCAGCTTTGGAACTTTGTTTTTCGTTGATGTATATTTTTTGTTTTCCTCACAAAAATATAGAAACTCATTTTTGACACGTGTTGTAGTTAAGAAGTTAAGATTTAAATTAATATATCATTTCTTTGTGGTAGGATTCAATCGTAGGATCTGTGAGAATGAATCACTGATAAAATCTTGATCGGAGATAATGACGATTTGAGTTGTGGTGGTTATAGTTTTAGAATTGAGATAGTGAGTAGAACAAGAAGAAAATCGTTAGGAGAGGAATAATGAAGACGTAGAGACACATACACACATATACATATATATTTTTTTCTTCCAATAATAGAGAAAACTCTATACGGTCATGATAATACATATAATTTTATTTAACAATTTAAACATCTTGACATATCATTATTTTTTAACAAATAAAAAGACGTCAACATAGTTTTTAACACATCGTTACATTACACTTTGACGTATTCTCATTTACAAATAAGATGTTATGTGATAAGATGTCAAAAATGTATTAAGAAAAACAGCTAAGGGGACAACATATCTCGACTCTAATAATTTGTTCATATTTTTAACGTGATCAAGTGAACACGACATAAATAATTTTAATTTGCTAATTAAATTAATAAATGTAATTGGATATTTTAATTTGAGGTAGAATTTTTGTGGCTGTTAATCCAAATTGGGTGGGTGGAATCTCCAACTGCCAGTCGCAAGTCACAACAATGGAGCTTGAAAGGGACAAAAGTACTTGTTTATTCTAATGATAGACATTGACATAGTACGTAGAGAATCATCCTTATAAATTACTTAATGTGTTATTTTTGCTATGTTAAGTCTAAGTTTTTGGAAGAAATTATTCAACGAGATATCAAAATAGATGTATAAACATATAAGAGGTGGGCCGTCACATCTAAATCTATTTATATTTGATGCAAAATATAAAATTATTTGAATCGAACATGATTTAAGGTGATGTTACAATACACGTACGAAAATAATTGTGTCATACATCCATGCTTGTGTTTATAGAATTTTTCTTCTACAATCCTCTATCATTAGGAACAACTGTCGGGAAACCGTCTCATGACACGGTCAGTTTAAAGGCGTGCCCAAAGTAGAAAATGATTTTGAATTCAATTTTATACTCCCACTGTCCCAAAAAGATAGATTTGTTTTCTTTTTTCATCTATCCCAAATTACATGTTACTTCTTTGTCAAGAGTTTAGTTAATTTCTTAGTTCATAAGAGCATCTCCAATGCTATATTCTATTTTGATTGTTCAATTGATGTGGCGATAAAAGGAAACAAAACTCATATGACAGTATTTATTGTAGAAGGTAGTCCAACAAAACGTCCAATTTTAGACATCCTGTTAGACGGTCTTCCACCTATTTTTTCATTAAATTGTATATATCTCTCATATTTATTTTCTGTTTCTCTTTCTTCCTTCCACTATCTCTCTCATCATTTATTTTATTTCTCTTGCCACATATATTTTTTAGAAAGTGTATAGCATTGAAGAGTCCCTATTTAATGTACATTGTTATCAACAAAGTATGAACTAGTATTATTCAATTGTAATTGGCATAATAAATAAAGACTATTACATGCACATTCCATCTCCTGAGAGTATTTAATCATATATATTTGGAGTATAAAAAATCCTCAATATCATCCATTGTCATCCTTGCATTAAAGAAATAATGATTAGTTCAAATAATATTTTAATACTTCGTTGCCATCTAATTTCAATAGAGTAATAATAATAATATATGTTTATATTAAGAAAAACGTTAGTAAAATTTGTTATTACAACTATAATAACTATATTTTATTAATTTATGTGAAAATAGAAACAAGTCTATCCTTTTGAGACGGAAATAGTAGTTATCTATTAGTTGAAATTTTAGTATAAGACTAGTTTTAGGACGTGCAATGCACATAAGGTAGTTCGTATGATACTTATATTATTGTATTTTAATTTGTAATCTATACAGATAGAAAATAGTCCGAGTATAATTTGCAGCAAATGATTTAAGAAAATTTGCACTCAACAAATATAAGATGGATAATTAAAAGACACATTTCTTAAATATAAATATAACAAGCAAACCGTTATTTGAATAAACCACAATTTACAACCTAGAAGAACTTGTGGTTGATTGCATAACTGTTTTCAAATTGTTTACTAAGTAAAATAGTGGAAGTTGAGAAATACTAAGCATATGTTTGATAGTGCTGAATTTATTTTTTAAGTGCTTATATTATAAGTTGTGAGTGAATGTGTAGATAAAAAGTGGGTTGTAAATTGTGGGTCCTAATTTTTTGAACATAAATCATCATCAAAGACAAAGATAAGATGTACTAATTAAAATGTTGATGATAACAAATAGTTATAGACATAAATGAAAAAAATTAAATATTGTTGAGTACTTTAATGTACATTAAAATGAGGGACAAATATTTTGTCAAAATTTTATATTTGTTATTTATTTTGTTTATTTAAAAATATGATAGACAAAAAAAAATATTTTTACGTTCCCTTAATTAATTTTTTGAACAGAAATCATCATCAAAGACAAATATAAGATGTACTAATTAATAGGCTGATGATAAAAAATGTGATAACAAATAGTTAGGGACATAAATGTAAAAATTAGATATTGTTAAGGATTTTTATTACAATTATAAAATGTGACGTGGTTAAAAAATATATTTTTACGCCTCTTTAATTAATTTTTTTTAACAGAAATCATCATCAAAAACAAAAATAAAATGTACTAATTAATAGGTTGATGATAAAAAATGTGATAACAAATAGTTAGAGACATAAATGTAAAAATTAGATATTGTTGAGGAATTTTATTACAATTATATAAAAAGTGGTGTGGTTAAAAAAAAGTGTGGTTTAAATATAATTATCCAAACAAAAAAGGAAGGAAAAAAAAGAAAAGAAAAGAGGAAGACAACTACATGTGAAGTCGACACGTGGTGAAATTAATAGTAAAAAAGTATGGCTCTTTTATTATATAAAAAAATGTGATAACAAATAGTTAGGAACATAAATGTGAAAATTAGATATTGTTGCGGATTTTTATTACAATTATAAAATGTGATGTGGTTAAAAAAAATATTTTTATACCCCCTTAATTAATTTTTTGAACAGAAATCATCATCAAAGACAAAGATAAGATAAGGTGTACTAATTAATAGGTTGATGATAAAAAATGTGATAACAAATAGTTAGGAATATAAATGTAAAAATTAGATATTGTTGATGACTTTTATTACAATTATATAAAATGTGGTGTGGTGTGGTGTGGTTTGGTTTAAATATAATTAGTCAAAAAAAAAAAAAAAAAAAAAAAAAGAAGAAGAAGAAGAAGACAGCCACATGTGGTGAAATGAATAGTAAAAAAGTCTGACTCTTTTACTATAGATAGAATTGACACGTTAAAGATATATATATAAATAAATGTGATCGATTCAATAATGTTAAATAATTATTGACAATGTTGTCAACAATGTTTTTGCCTAACACAATATGTTTAATAGAATTTAAAAATAGTTTTTTAGGAGATTTTGAAAAAGTTGGTAAAAGTTGTGTATCTATAAAATATGTGGTCGAAAATGAGTTTGAAAAAAAAAAAAGTTAAAAATAAAAAAAAAAATTCCAAACATATAGTTATTTAGTGTTCTGATTGGTATAAATTAAAAAAAAAAAAAATTGTTAAAAATTTGAGGTCAAAATTAACAATTAATTTTAATTAAACAATATATGATCCACAACTTTCAAGCACATATCTTATCAATTTTTATCAAATATTTTATTAAGCCGCCCCTTAATTAAACAACATTAGATTAAGAAAAGTGCAAAAATTCGTGTCCTATTTTATTAGCGACTTAAAGTCGTTGAAGATGTCTTTTCCTAAAGTAAACGTAGGCGGCCACTTAGCAAAAAGATCTGCTCTAGTTTGCTTACAGCCAAAGAAAATACCGTGACTTGTTTGGTAGTTCAAAATCTAACTTAAAATTCTATTTATTTCAAATATGCTTTAATAATAAACATAGAGTCAAATGTTTTTTAAATTTATTTGTCTCGATCAATTGAAAACCAGCCAAATACATATATATGAGATGCTTAATAGCATTTCATAAAATTTTCCTCTTTTTTTAACAAAGGTTTTAAATGAATCGATTCAACAAAATATTAAAGTAAGCGTTTTTGATTTGATCTTTACTTCTATCTAATTACGACCGTATAGAGTTTTCACATCCACTCACGATAAAAAGAACACATACGTCTGTCTTCAAAAAATTTAGGTAAGAAATACTCTCTATTCATCAAATCTCATCTATTCATCAAATCTCATCTCCTCAAATTCATCTCATTTTTTCCACAATTGCACTACTTCATGGTATTCAATTGCATTGAATTGAAAATCTGATTGTATGGTTCAATCCATCGCTCGTAAGCGGTATATTATTTATAAAGATTCTACACATGATTATGTCCTAATTTTCCATAAAAGAAACATGACATACTTGTGAAAGTTGAGTTAAAGATAATATAGGAATTGAATATATCAAATAATATTTATTATTGAACTAACATTCTCAAAAAGATTGATTAACCTATTCAACCTAATTAAATCTTTGTCTTTTAATTTGTGTGCAGATCTCAACTTTAGGTATACTTACAGGTTTTTGTAAATAAATACTTTTTTGTCTATAGTTATAAAATAATAATTATTGACTTCACTTATTGTTTATTGGGTAAATTCAAGGTCGGTCATTGTATTGGCACTTACAGACTCTAAAGTCATATGTTCAAAACTTAATTCAATTAAAGTCACATTTTGGAGCTAAAAGACCAACATACCCTTAATTGTTAAAAAACGCTAATTGTGATACTGTTTTGTGATACTATTTTGTTATGATACTGTTTTGTCGTGATACTATTTTATCTATGATACTGTTTTATATAGATAATGTGCTATGGTACACTTACACCATACTTTTATCTTTGATATTGATTTATTATGATAATGTTTCAACATACGATACAAAATACTTAATACTCTTTCAATCTATGATACTGTTTCTATTTACTGAATTTTTTCATTGTGTTAAAATATTATGACAAAGTTTCAACATATGATACTGTTTTAATCTTTTAGTTTTATCTTTAATACTGTTTAATTATGACAAGGTTGTCTAATAATATAATACAAAATTCTTGATACTCTTTCGATCTATAATACTATTTCTATTTGCCGATTTTTTTCCTTGTTTATAATGATAGTGAAATATTATGACAAAGTTTCAACAAATGATACTGTTTCAATCTCTTAGTTTTATTTTGATACTGCTGTTTAATTATGCCGAAGTTTCAATCTCTTAGTTTTGTCTATGATACTGTTTTAATCCAAGATACTGTTTTATTTAGGTAATGTGCATTAGTATACTTTGATACTGTTTAATTCATGATACTGCTTTTATTTAGATAATGTACATTGGTGAATTTATACCATACTTTTATCTTTGATACTATTTTATTAAAATAATGTTTCAATTATAATACTAATATATCAAACTTTATATCTGACTGACTGGATTCATTGAATTTTTATTGGGTCTTTGTAAATTTTTGCACTTCAGTGTGCTGTAAGTGACATTTATAATTTCTGCATTTTGTTTCATTTCAATTCATTTATGAGTATGTTTGGTTAAGCTCAAAAGTAGCTTATTTTTGTGTATTTAATCTGATTTAACCATCAGGACTGTGTTAATTCATTTCTGATTCAATTCATTTCTTCGAGTAATGATTATGA
The DNA here is from genome assembly GCA_030279155.1 of Forsythia viridissima. Lineage (NCBI taxonomy): Eukaryota > Viridiplantae > Streptophyta > Magnoliopsida > Lamiales > Oleaceae > Forsythia > Forsythia viridissima. The sequence continues at coordinate 26,376,461 of CM059033.1, forward strand.
TGCACGAACTCCGCATATTATCTGTGATACTGTTTTAGAAGATGTATGATACTATTTTGACAAAAAAAATTAAAAATTGTCATTTTAAACTAAAGAGACGACTTCAAATGGGTAAAATCTATCGTACGCAATGGCAAAGCTACTGGTCTTGACCGTCTCGTCGAAACCATTCCGAAAACATATTATAATAAAAATTTTGAATACGTGTGTGAATTCTATACTCATTTATGTTGTGATATTGTTTTGTATAATACAGTATCAAATAACACACATAACTAATTAACAACACAAAGAAATAATATAATGGCCAGCTTAATACAGTATCAAGCTGCTATTCTATAGTACATTATCAAGCTGTTTTCTATAATACAATATCAAGCGGTAAATCATGGTTACAACTAATATAATGATACTATATTATATGATAGTGTTTTGTTATTATGATACTGTTATGTTATAATACAGTATCATTCTTATAGAAATTCATCAAACAAATCATTCATATAGACACTCCAGCACTGAGACAACTCTAGTTCAACATTTGATCTATAGATTATTGCATTTAATTGTGGAACAAGATTGGCCATCACCCAATATTCTTGTCATAAGAAGCAAATGCACAACAATCCTACAAAGAAATTCAAGTGCTGCACTTGAGCCAACAAATGAAACAACGTACAAATAAGCATAACAACGGATTCTTCCTTAGAATTCATATCCATTGAACACATAGCCAACTCAATCCCAGCAAACAACAAAAGAACCCCTAAAACCCCAAATGAAAATTCATCCAAAATCTTTACCAAAGAACTACCTAATCCTAAAATCAGTTTAGCTACACCAAGAAGTGCCACACACGATCCACTCATCCTACCAAATTTGTACTGCCCGGCTATCCCTTCAGCGCCATGGCAGCATGGCGTTGTACCGAACCAGCACCAGATTAAGTTCATTATTCCAAACACGGACGTTGTTAAAACATTCTTTTCTAGGAAAAGATCTGACAATTTACATACAGCAATGACTGAATTTAGGATTGATAAAGGAAGTTGTGGAATAGTCTCTTTCACAAATCCTTCATTCCATAATATTTTTACAATTTCAAGAGCAGATGACCCAGATTTTACTATAGGGAATTAAAAAGTGATACTGCGCCGTAGAAGCACTCGCTGAAGGTCGCCGGAGGTGGAGGAGGAGGTTTGTGGAGGTGGAATATTGTGCCAATGGAAAATATGGTTAAAAATGGTGATTTTGAAATTAATTTAAAATATTGTTGTAAAGTATGACTTAATCACAATTTAAAAAAAAAAAAATTGACCTAATTTGAAACAAGTTATGTAGAGATGATTTATTGGCAATTTTCCCTTATTTATTTACTATTGTCAAGACAGCCCATTTAGTGCTTTTTATGTCAACTAGTTAAAAACACTGTGTGTTACACGTGGTTTTGCAATAATTTTATTATTTTTTAATATTTTCAAAATTCTTAATTTTTAATTGTTAATAGTTAAAATGTTAAAGTAGCAATTGCAATAAAGATAAAACAATACGTTTGTTGATAACATAATGTATTGTATTATTCGCGTTATAATGAATAATGTTGATATTTTATTTACATTCATGGGTTATGATCTCCTACCCACTTATTCTACCCACTTATAATGCTCACGCTGATGCGGCATCACATGATTGGTAAAAATAATGATTATGAAACCATGAACTACTAATTATATTATGTCACCTCAACATGGTAGAATAAGTAGGTAGGATATCAAAACTATTACATTCATAGAAGTATAATTACAATCGAGATGTATTTTATATTGTGGAAATACCAACAATAACTTGAATCCAATAAATATTTTTTGGTGATTTGAGCTTTGATAATTGACGAACATTTGATATCAAATCTTATAGAACTGATGCATGATTGCATTTTATGAAGAATAAAATTAATAATTACTAATTTTAGTATGAGAGAATGGTAGACATACATTTCATAGTCGACATGTATTTTATATTTTCTTTTAATTTTACTATTCTTTAGGTAAATTTTATTTCTAATAAAAAATAAAATAAAAAATTGCAACATGTATCTTAAAGACTGAGAAAGAAACATATCTTAAAATATAGCATCTATCTTTAAAAAGATTGCAATAAATAATCAAGAGATTATTTTTGTTGCAAAATCAGAAGAAATTGTTAATAAAATGGATCCTAGTGGTTTTGTGAAAGATCACATAGGAGAAGTTGAAATTAATTCAGATTCCAGTTCTGATGAAGAAGTCATCATACACGAAAAATTCCTCACTGGTAGAAATGCTAATAAAGGAATTGAAATCAGAGAACCAAAAATTGAACATGATAAATGTAAACATTTAAAATCTTATAGAAATATGATTCTTTACCTTTATGCATACAGATTTCATGAAAATGAAAGAAATACTGCATCAACACATTACAACACCGAAATGGAATGTTATTTAATGCATTATGCCTTAAATCTTATGTTAGTTATGCTATTCATAACCAACATGATATGACTATAGTCAAAGAGCCAAAAGGAATAAAGATTGATCCTTTATTCTCAGACTATCTTGGATTTGTCCGCCCCCGCCCCCGCCCCCGCACCCGCCCCCGAACATATAGTCCACTTCACTATTCTTAAAAAAAAAGTCAAATATGAGACATTGATTCAAGTTTCTCTAATCAATTTTAATCTAAAAAAACTAAAAATAAGTTGTCCAAAAGCTCAAATAACTCCTTATTTTGTTCAATAATTGTAGAAAATGAAAGGTTTTTGGAATCATCATATGATCATTTGTATTTTGCAGTAGAAAAAAATTGAAAATAAATTGTCCAAATGTCTCAATCAACTTATTTTGTTCGATAATGGTGGGAAATAAAAGGGTTTTGAATTTTTTAATTTAATGTAGGAAGGTAAAATAGTTCGAGAGATGAAATGGTCTTAAATTTTTTTAATTTAATGTAGGAGGGTAAAATAATCCAAAGTTGTAATATACGAGGGTAAAATAGTCCAAAATTGTTTATCCCTTTTAGGGCCTATCCTTTGTATTCCGTAGTGGAAAAAAAAAACTGAAGATAAATTGTCTAAAGGTCCTAAACAACTTATTTTGTTTAATAATGGTGGGAGATGAAAGGATTTTAAATTTTTTAATTTATTGTAGGAGATTAAAATAGTTTGGGAGATGAAAGGATTTTAGATTTTTTTAATTTAATGTAATATGGTAAAATAGTCCAAAATTGTAATATATGAGGATAAATTGTCTAAAATTATTTCTTTCTTTTTAAGGCCTTCTAGAATTAGAATAAATTAACCTTTTGAGTTACTACGGAAATTGACCCTCTAGAGTCTAGAATCAAGCCTCAAACTGATGTCCATGAATAATTCACGTGCATAATTGGGCAATTGATATTCATGTTTGTCAAATTTCATCAATCAACCATCATAAATCGATTTTTCAAATAAACTTAGGATTAACACTTTTTTTTTTTTTTTTCTAAATTACAAATTTATTATTCATAGTTTTTTATTTTAAAAATATTGGACATTCATTCTGGTTTTGCACCAAATTCGAAAACAACTATCTTATCTCTATTTTCATCATCATCTCTCTCCCAACAAATTCGACAATGCAAATTTGACATCGCTTTCATTGTCACTATGTAGATCCGACACCGTGGGTGCCTCCACCCATGTAGATCCGACACAACACCACTCCAAGATTATAGATTGTACATTCTCCACGCAGGAAAAGTGATTTTGGATGTCACTTGATGCCAAAAGCAAGTACTTTTGCCAATTTGGTGTATGAGGTTCTTCACAATTGTTTGCTTTCTTCAAATATTGAAGGAATTTAGTGATTATAGGTTTATTTCCGGATGGTGACAACGTAGTATGGATTTTCAATGGAATTAATTGAGTGTGTTTGGTGGGTGATGCAAATATGATGGTTTGGGGAGGTGGCCGTGGTGATGGCTGATGATGGTGAGATGATTATGATGGCGGTGATGGTGATTTTTGTAGTGACTTAAGCTTGATGGTGTTGATAATGGCAGTGATGGTGGAAACATGCAGTAAATACGATGGTGGTGGAAATATGTGGTTGTAACTAGAGGTGGCAAAATCGATACGGCCCGCGGACCGGTCCATATTACACGTCTTTTTGGGTTGGGCTGACACTGGCCCAAATAAAACCGGGCCAATATAGCCCAGTCCACCTAGCCCACGAGCTAGTTGGGCCGGTCCAATTTTGATTTTTTTTTCTCTTTAACACTAATAACTCATTTTGTGAATAGCTCCAGTACATAATTCAAATAATATCAATCTAAAATGATCTAAGTCTAAGTCACGAATAAACATTAGTCCAAAAACCCACTCATTTTGGTTTTGGGCAATCTATTTCACTATATATACAGTTAAAAATCAAGAAGTTGGCGCACATTGTCTTTAACGGCCTTCAATGCAAAAGTTGTTCATAATATTTGTTTTTTGGTACAAACGTTACTAACTTATTTATTAGTACATAATTGATAATTTCTTAATAAAAAAGACAATACGTCCTTAATTTTAATGAGAAAAAATTATAGTTAGATCCTTAACTTTCGTAAAAAGTATAAATAGATCTCAAACTTTTATTCAATAATATTTAATTTAACGTATTGAATAAATCATTACAGTTGTGTCAATTAAATTATTTAGAAAAAAAAAAGTTAAATTATTTAGAAAAAAAAAAGTTAAATTATTGTGCTTCAAAGTATATGCAATTGCTTTGTGATGTGAAAAACTAGAATAAAATTTAAATTAAATAAATAACAAATATAATTTTATGACTCTCAACCAATCTTATGGTGTTTTTATTTAACATAATAATAATAATAATAATAATAATAATAGTTAATTTATGAAGTAAGTGTTCTCTATTTTCTTTTTCGAATAGTAATAGAATGATAAGTTAAAATACGATGAATTCTAATACAAAATTTGTAGTTAATAAACTAATAGCTTAATTAAATAAAATTTGAGGATCAAGTTCGTGACACAAGGTTGTTTTTCTTTTTTTTAGTATAAACATAAAATAAAATTTTAAAATTTTAAATAGTGTAATTATTTAATAATAAAATTAATAATTTTCTTTTCTTTAACACGGTAGTTAATTAATTTTGAGCTTAAATTTAATTATTCCATAGTAGTTCGTAAAATATACAAATTTTTTTTTACGTATATTATTAACTTGATCAATAAAATCTTAATGTTTTTTTTTTAAAAAAGAACTCGTTACTTTCTTTGACTTTTTATAAAATAAAAATAAAAAATATAAGTATGGGATCCATTTGCATCTTTTGCAAAGATGTATGTCCAAAATTATAAATTTATCTAATTAAAATTAGGACATTAATTAGGTACTAAAATACATAAATTAATTAAAAGCGTCAATATAAAAAAAGGAACATTAGAAATCGCAAAAGTTAAGGAGTATTTACATTAAATTTCTTTTAAAGTTTTAAATATAATTGAGTACAGTTAACGGTTGTGGATAAGCGGGATATTGTCAAGGCTTGTCGACTTATGTGAAGATTCTCGCTTAGGGTCTAGATAATTCCGCATGTCCCAAACTCAACAAGAATTGGATGTATCAAATCATGTTAAGAATTAATCTCTCAATATGTAGGGTCTAAATATTTTCGCATATCTCAGTTTCAACAATAATTAAATATATTAAATCATGTTAAAAATTAATCTTTCAATACATTATAAACTCTTGTTTCGAGCTATTACACTCAAATAATATGACTAACCTAGAAGCTAATTAAATTTATATCTTTTATATTTGTACAATTCTCAACTTCGAATAGTACAATTTGTCAACTGTTTGTAGAGAAATAATCTTTTCTATTTATAAAATACAAATTCTTGACTTTGGGTATTGTTTATGTGATAATTTCACTGCATACTACAAAATGTAAAATAATTTAAAAAATATTATTTAACTTTTTTTTTATTTTAAAAATATTGTTTTTATTTTTGTAACACTTGTTGTTACATTTGTTATTTTTGTTAAAAAAAATAGTATTTTTAGAATAAAAAAAATATGACAGTATTTTAAGAAATATTTTATTTATTGTTGTTATTTATGAAAAAACTCCATTGCTTATTGATTCTTGTCATACGAGCCATTTAGTGCTATCGGTGTCAATTTACATACCCAATTAATAATAAAATGGACCCAACAGAATCAGGCCTCAAATTGCTGTCCATGTATAATTGACGGGGGCATAATTGGGCCCTTAATTTTCCTGATTAGCAAATTGAGCTTGGGTCAAAACATATTTTTTCAAGGAAAAATTACACATATGCACTAGTCTATACATAAAAATTGAAAAATATTTGTTAGTGTAACTAAATTAAAATATATCATTGAATAATAACATAAATGGTAAGTTATTGGGTATTTAAAAACTCATATTTTTATGGAATATTACTTTAATTAAAATTAATTTAACTGTTTTGAAACATTCTACTCCTCAAAATCTTTCTATTGAAACTCACCAACATATCATCATTTCAAAGTCACAACCTTAAGTTTCATCACGGAGATTCAATTATTTAGAATTATACCCAAATCAATTATTGAGATTCTCGTACTGGCAATGTTCTATTTTTTCGAACGATTAGCATTGAGGTTTGCATTTACACAACACTTACTTGAGGAAATGAAGGAGAATGATGAAGTTGAATTGAAATAACAAGTTAAGATCATATTATTATAGTTGATTAATTTAAAAGATTTCTGTTAATTGTCCCTTTAAATTCTAATTAATGTGAAAATAAAAAATTATGAATTCCAGTAATTGTCAAAAAAAAGTTGTAAATTAGTTAGTATTTTTAAGAATTTTAAAACCACCCTATATATTTCCTTTTTTTTTTATTTATAACCAAGTAAATAATCTAATTTTCTATTTTTTTTTCTTATGTGCTTTAAGCTAAGCTCAACCAACTTTAGGGATAACAATGAGGCGGGTTCAGGATGGGTCGGCCCTTTGACCTGCCAACCGTCCCGGTCAATTTTTTTTTTCTTTTTTTGTTAAACTGAAAAAATAATTTAAAAAAAAAAAGAAATACAAATTTTTTAAATATTTGTACTAAACAAAACAAAAAAATTACAAGATTGATGTTGTGGTGTAGTGATTAAGATTGGTAGTTTATAAGTTTTAATTCGAGTTTGATTCTTCTTTAGTCTAATTTTAGTAAAAATTATAATTCCTACTATATTTTATAATTTAAAAAAAAAAAAATTCACGAGACAACGAATTTTTTTGCCATCCCTAACTAACTAATACATTGAGTATTTGTCAATAACATAAGTAAATAAAAATTAGTAATACAGTCATGTCGAAGACAAGATAAAAATAAATATCTTTATAGATGATTTATTGCATTCTATTTTTTTTAAATATAAATTTAATGTTTAAAGCTCGATTTTTGGTTGAGAGGCAATAAATTGAGTTAATACGTTTGGTATGACTACTGCAATATAGAAAATAGCAATCGATTTTATCAAACACGTTCCTCTAAAAATTCAATTAATACTGATTCATCGCTAACTAATTAAGGAAGAGAGCTTGGTGGAATTACCTCTTATTATTTAAAATTATTTATTTATGAAAAGTGGTTCATATTTTGTACTGGTTGTGGCTTCTCTTTTTGGAGACCTCAAAGTGTAATCTCTTATAATATGTATTTCTAAAAATATTTTTAAACGCTTCAGTGCTGTGAATCAATTCCTGAAAATTAATTTCTAATTAATAAAATCTAATGAGTTAATACCGACTAAGGCAAAATTTTGTAACTCACGATTGTATCTTAAATTAATATTTAAATGAATATGACTTATTTATAAATTATAACCAAAAATTCAAAACAAAATATATTTTTAGTTGTAATAAGACACAATAATTCCCATGTGATTATGACAAATTATAACAAAAAATTCCAAACTAAATATATTTTTAGCTGTAATAAGACATTATCCAATAACATAAGAACATGTTTGGTTATACTTAAATTATAATTTTATCTTGTCAAACTAATTAAATATATTTTTTATCCACACATTTCATGAGACCCACAACTTACAACTCACTTTTTATTTACACTTTCACCAACAACTTATATTATAAGCGCTTAAAAAATAATTTCACCACTACCAAACATGCGGTAAGTTGGAAAATTGGTGCAAATAGTTCTTAACTATAGCTGACAAATGTGTTGGGTTGGGTCAGCCCGCCAGAGCAGAGCCACACATGAAATTGGACTGGGCTGGCCCAGCCCAATTTTGTATGGGCTAGAAATATGCTAGCACAATCCAGTCTATTGTCCAACTTGGTCTTAATTTTCTTTTTCTTAAATAAATTTTTTATACATAATACATTACATCAAATACAATCTTAGATAAATTTAGACAATATATATTTTGAGATTTTTAAATAGATTAATTTATAAAATTGGACTATCATGTATTAGTCAATAGATAAATATCAATTTTCTTTAAAATAATAATTTTTTTTGGTTAATTGTAAACAATTTGTAGACATTTTTTTTAAAAAAAATACAAATATTAAAAGTATGTTAGTCTTATAATCTTATTGCTTTGAGATATAAGCATGTTTGGCTTAAATTATAAAATTTACTTATAAGTAAATTTAAAATAAATAATTTACTTGTCACACCAAATATATTTTGGATTGAAATTTAAATTAAACTAAATTTTAATTAAATCTAAAATATTATATGTTGGAACTTGAGATATTTGGACTAATGCTTATTGGAGACTTGTGCTTAGATCATTTTAAATTGATATTATTTGGATTATGTATTAAGGCTATTTACAAAATGAATGATTAGTGTTAAGGAGCTAAAAAAAAAATTAAAATTGGGCCGGGCCGACTAGCCCGTTGGCTAGATGGGCCGGATCATATTGACCCAATTTTATTTGGACCAGGGCCATCCCAACCCAAAAATCCGTAGGCCGGCCCGATATGCCACCTCTATTATTAACATATGTTCTTTGTACATTTTTTGTTCTTAACCTTTTATTTTTGGTATAGAGTAATTTTATACTTTTAAGTGCGCAAATGATCTTTTTGGACATAATCTATCCAAAAGATCAGAAAGTTTTGAACGTGGTTTACACGTAGAAGAAAATTTGTTAATTCTAAAATAAAATAAAGAATAAATAAAAACAAAATATAAAAAGACCGTCTTCTTTAGGGCCCGTTTGACAGAGATTATAAACTAGTTTATAAATCAATATTGGTTTATTTGAGTTGAAATTGTTGACTTTTTATGTTAAAAGTAGGTTGAAAAGTCAAAAAATACGGTTGAAAAAAACCAAAATGGGTTTTTAATCCCTATCAAACAAGCTATTAATCCATCCCAACCACCATACTCATCAACACAAATAGCTGTTGCCGCCACGGCCACCTCCACTTGTCTCCACTCGTTAATACCATCAACGATAGATCATTGAGGATGGAAAGAAATATCCCCTCAAAATTTCCATTTGGCAGATTTTATAAATTAAAATTGAATCGCCACGAGTAAAAATTTCCCAATTTTTTTTTACGAGGATTCATGTTCCAAAGTAGGAAAAAAAAGAGGGGTTAATTATATTAATGGTCCCAATTCTTTCAAATTTATAACGATTTCATCTTTATTCAACCTTTTTAAAAGATATCATCTCTATTTTTTTATTTATTTATACAGATGGTCCCCAAATATCTATTTTGACAATTTTGCACCTTGACTTAAAAAAATTCAAATGATATAAAAATTAAAATATAATAGAAATATTGCAATTGGACTCCTAACAATTTCAAAAGTACAAAAAAATTCTAAACCTTTTATATTATTCAAAATAATTTTTTTTAAAAAAAAAACCAAACCCCACCCCACCCCAGAGTCCAAACCGCCAGCCCCCCGTTTGCCAACCCGATCTCCTCCCGGGTTGCGATGGGATTACAAAAGTGCAGTAACTCTTACAAGATTTCTTTAATGGTAAGTAGCTATTTCTAAATATTGTTTGAAAGGAGCAGGGTGTTTTCTGAATTTTTGTAGGGTTTTGATTTTCAAAACTTGTTGGAAACACAAATGCTAACCTTTTTTAACTTTCCGTACATGATAGGTAAGGAGCTTTGCAAGAGTATTAATCTAGATGAGGCTGTGGCTTATGGGACTGCTGTCCAAGCTCCAATTTTGAGTGGTGAAGGCAATGAAAAAGTTCAAGATTTTATTGCTTCTTGATGTCACACCTCTCAGTCTTGGGATTGAAAAAGCCGTTAGTGTAATGACAGTTTTGATTCCAAGAAACACCACAATTCCGACCAAGAAATAGCAAGTTTTCTCAACTCATTCTGATAATCAGCGGGCATATAAAAAGGTTGTGCACAGCCATAAATGTTTGGTAATCAACGGCGGTTGTGCACAGCCACAAGGGGTAGGGGTAGGGGTAGGGGTAGGGGTGGGGGTGATGAAGTGGAATTTGGTTTTTTTATTTTTTTAATTATTTTGAATAATATAAAAGGTTTAGAATTTATTTGTACTTTTGAAAATGTTAGGGGTTCAATTACAATTTTTTTATTGTATTTTCTTTATTCTATAATTTGAATTTATTTAAGTCAATGGTAAAATTGTCAAAGAATTGTTAAAATAGTCATTTAGAGACCATTTGTGTGAATAAATGAAAAGATAAAGATGATATTTGCTAAAAAAATTAAATATAGATGAAATCGTTACAAATTTAAAAAAATGAAGACTATTAGTATAATTAACCCAAAAATGAATTGAGGCACAAGACACTATACGCACACTCTCTTGCAGCATGAAGAAGATGGTGCTTTTATTTCTTGTTTTTTGGTTTTTAAGTCTCCTTTAATATTAAATTTATTACTTATTTTAAAATTAATAAATTTATCTATACTAGTAAAAGAGTGTAAACTATGCACAAAATTAATGGATATTTTAGACAAATTTCGTCTAGAAGGACTATTAGCACATTTAAAGGCATAAGTTTGGAATTTATAGTCAAAAATAAAAGATAAACGATCAAAAATGTATGAAGAGTATACTTTAGGGACCATTTGTACCAATTTTATTGTAATAAGACAATAATTCTCATGTTATTATGGCATTGTGGATAAGGATTGAAGATATGAAATAAGTAAAAGAAAATCAGGCGCTAATCCATATCCATAACCTAACAGGTGTCGCTTTCAAGTCCCCACCGTGTCGGCGGCGCCGGGAGCGCCACAAAACACGTGCACCTAATCTGACTGCGATAGTTTCCATCACGTGAGATGAGAAACACTATTGACACGTGGCGCTTTATAAAGCACTTTGTGCAGGTATACTAGTCTTGACACGATATTTTATTAAATAATTATTTATATAGAAATTAACTTTCTTATTTTAGAATAAATGAACGGATCTAAAATTTTATTACACGAGATGAGATATAGGACACCTGGACATCTCCAACAAACTCTCTATTTATATACAGAGTATTTTTATATTTTAGAGAGTATATATAAATTTAAAATAAAAACTTTGAAATATTCCAATGATTTCTTTATTTTCAATACTGTATTTTATTTCTCTCAATAAGTATTTATTATATTTTTCTATATTTTATTTTGACATATTTCATCATAATTATTATATGATTCATTTTTATTTATTTTTTATCTTGTATATACTATTTAATTTAGTTAGTATTGAAAATTAAAATTTTTTGAATGCATTTAATTATAGATAATGAGTTTGGCTCTTCAAATTTAAAGAATCAAACTCACTATCTATTTCAAGAAGTTAGTTTGGGGAGCCTCTAAAAGCATAATTTTAAAAGTTGACTATCCAAAAACACACTCTCTATAATTAAATGCATAAAAAAAATTCTAATTTTCAATACTCATGTACTAAATTAAATAGTATATATAAAAGAAAATAGAGAAAAATGAAAGAAAATCATATAATAATTAAGATGGAAGCATGCTAAAATAAAATGTAGAAAAAATAATAAATATTTATTGAGAGACTGGATAAATAAAATGAAGTGATAAAAATCAAAAGACTGTTGGAGTACTTTAAAAATTATATGTGCTCTCTAAAATACAAAATAAGCGCTTTATATTAAAAAATGTGTAAGTTATTACAAATATAATTCTAAAGATTGAAAATATATTCACATTTGACTTTACCATTTATTCTAAGGGCATCTCCAATACAATCGTAAATTACAATAAAAAGTGTCACGTTATCGCAAATGCTTATATGGCAAGAAGAAGAGTGGAGATTGCACTGTGTGCTGACATCATCTATTTATTTTTTATACTTTATGTTCATTGAAATGTGTGTTAAGCCAATTTTATTTAATTTTTTATAATTATCTCTATCAAAATGTGTTAATCATCATTTATCTAAATTTTATAACTTGTCTACATTATTTGTGTTGTACAATTGGACAATAATTTTTTTAATCCACAACTCTATTGAAGATGCTTTTTTCTCCATCTCTATTTTACTTGCTACCGTACATCAATCCACATTGTTGCAGATGAACTAGGGTGTGTTTGATTGGAAATGGTGGAAAAGAAAAAAAATTTTATGTAAAAAGGAAAATAAAAATCACAAAAATGGTGAGAAAATATTTTCCACAAAAATGGCCAAATTCATGATTCAAGTGATTGTACCTCAGAATTCATTTTTCTTTTCCACCTTGTATCAAACAGTCGAAGTAGGAAAATATTTTTTTTCAGATGTGACATTATATTTCTCGGATGTAACATTTTCTAAAGAAAATTGTGCAATCAAACGGATCCTAAAAGTTCAAATTCTAAAGATTTAAAAATTCCAAAAATTGAGGTTTTTTTTTTCCCCCCAATAAGTCCAATAACAATACTATCAATAGGGATACCTTAGTACCCCACCCTCGCTTTGGCTTATTAGATAATTGAGGCGGAGACAAAGATCATAGTCCCCACTCCAAATCTTTTTATGTATTTATTTTATATTTTAAAATTTAAATCATACTTAAAAAATAAAAAATAATAATTAATTAACTAAATAAAGCAGTAAATAGAGATATTTTAATCTTCGTTCTGCCTCTCAAAAATTTCTAACAACGAGATTGTAAGAGTTGTCCCGACTTATCTCCATCCCTTAATATCATGCGATTATCTTCCTATCTATAAGAAAATACAAATATCATATTTGGTATAATTTTTAATCAATAACAAAATTACCCCCATTTCTCGTTGTTAAAATATTCTCAAATTTCCTCAAAAAATCAAAATATTGTTCAAAGTACATTGGAAAATTCATTAGCATAAGGACAAACCAATTACTAAATGACTAATTTCATCTGCATTATTAAGGGCATTATATATACTTTTGTGCATTAAGTGCCTGTGTAATTATTGTGTTTTATTTAGCTCAACTATTTAATTTATTAATTGGTTTGCTTTCTTCATATAATCACAGCGCTTGAACTCGAAAAGAAATTTATTCTTTTGACTTTATATTTCTATTTATTTTGACATTTGAAATTTTCCTTGTATTCACTATTCAATGCAATTCCCATTTTATTTATTGTAAATAAATGCATATAGATGAGAGGTTTATTATGAGCATGTTTGGAATAATTTAATTTAATTTAATTTTTTTTTCAAACTAATTTACAACTACATATGTTATGAGACGTATAACTTTTATCAATTTTTCAATCATACATTTCACCAACTTTATTCAATTTGCGTTGTTGATAACATTATATCTTGTCAAATTTCTGTTATATGCACGTTAACAATGGTACAAGTATGTTTTTATTAAGATTGTTGTCATTTAATTGGAAAGGACAAAGTTTCATTTTTTTGTTAGGTCAAGAGTGAAGGACAAAGATGTGGGATCAAATGCAGTTGAGACGTTCAACAATTATGTTCGATTATGAATCATAATTGATAGAAACATATTGTTGAGAATATCTACTGAAGTGAGAAATCTATACTAACATTATACATATTCAAAGAAGTAATAAAATAAAAAAACTCCCCTATGTATGGCAACCGTTTGTTCTCGGTCGAATGAAGGATTCGACCTCCATTTCCTCTTTCTTTCCCGTTCTCTTGCAACTTCTAGGGCTAAGACAAATAGCCTTAGAACCATAGCCTAAACCTTCCAAAAACATGAGCACAAGTCTTACCAGATCCTTAGACTAAACCCAAAATCACAACCGTTCCTATTTCCACCGGAAAACCATATACACATATATGCAGTCACCATATAAGGAAGAAATGAAGAAGTAATTTCGGCCAATAAGTTAACCAGAGAAAAGAAGAACAAAGAGCTGTAATTTTCCACTGTTGAAGCCGTGAAAAGATGATGCATTCAATCAACAGCCAAAAGAGGTAAAGAAATGTTGAAACCATAATCTGTTGTAACAAATCAACCATGGAAATAATCTTAGCCATTGATTAAAACCAATGGCTGAGATTAACTCAAACAAGTACAATCCGGGTGAATCCAAATTGCCCAATTAATGTTTATCATGTGGACAAATGCCACAACCCCATTAAATGGGTTTTGAGACACACGATTTTACATTTTTCACCTTGGATCACAAACCTATGCTCACTGTTGTGGTTGCTTAATGCTTATTCTTCTTTTTAATTTTGGCTATATAAATGTCTCATCATCTTTCTCACCTGCAAAGAAGAAATTAACCCAAGTCAATTTTCAATTTTGTCAAACAAGACTTGAATTTAACAAGAAGTAATACTTTCATACCCATATCAGCCGGATTACAATCAGTTGATATGTTAAACAATTCAACTTAGCCTGAATTTAATTTATCTCTTACAAAATGATACTTAACTTCAATATGTTTAGATCTTTCATAATAAACTGAATTTTTACTCAACAAGAGCACTTTAACTATCAGTGTGCAAGTGTAAAGTGTCATGCAAGATATCTAATTCATAAAGTAAGCCTTTTAACCACATACATCCTTTATGGCCTCCATTATAGCTACATATTCAGCCTCAATGCTGGACAAAGCAACTAAGGATGCAATTGTGATTTAACAATCACCCAAAGTAAAGAAATATGCTGTAGTTGATTTTTTTTTTTCACGATCACCAGCAAAATCAGAATCAACATAACCATGTAAAGCTAATTTATCACAAGTATTTTCATACACCTGGCCTACATTTAATGTTCCTGCAATATATCTTAACAACCATTTTCAACCAGCCCAATGAGACTTTCCAGGGTTAGACATAAGCCTACTTAGTAAACTAATGGAATAAGCTGAGTCCGATCTTGTAGTAGTCATGAAATACATTACGGAACCAATAACATTTGCATAAGGAATGTGTAGCATTTCTTTCTTTTTTTTATCTGACTTGGGAGATTGAGTTGAAGAAAAAAACATATGACCAGCTAAGGAAACATTCACACACTTAGCATTTTTCATACCAAACTTGGTTATAATTAGCCTATTTACACTCCTATCTCTTTTAATAATCATCCCTAATATTTTCTTAGTTGTCCATAGGTCTTTCATTTCAAATTCAGCTTTAAGAAGATGCTTCATTTTATTTATTTCAATTTTCACAAACAATCAACATATCATCAACATAGAGCAGTAAATACAAATTACAACCATGCTTCATATTTTTAAAGTACAAACAAGCATCATATTCACTTCTACCAAAGTCAAGCTTAATCATATAAGCATCGAATTTCCAATACCATTGCCTAGGGGACTGTTTAAGTCCATATAATGATTTATTAAGTAAGCACACCTTCTCAGATTTTCCTTTTACTTCAAACTCTTGAGGTTGGGTCATATAAATGACATCCTCAAGCTCCCCATGAAGAAAAGCAGTTTTAAGATCTAATTGCTCTAATTCCCAATTGAATTGCACAACTAAAGCTAAAACTACTCTTTATTGTTTTTATACTTGACTAAAGGTTGGAACACCTCATTGTAATCAACATCCTCAAGTTGGGTAAAACTCCTAGCCACTAATCTAGCTTTATACCTAGGTGGCACTTACATTGGACCACTCTTTGACTTTTAGATTTGTTAACCAATTTCCAAGTCTCATTTTTAATGAGGGAGTCAATTTCTTCTTTTATGGATTCTTTCCAACTCTTAGATTTAGGATACTCTATGGCTTCCTTGTATGTTAATGGTTCCAAATTATCTATAGTTTCACCTAATGCTAAAGCATATTCTATAAGGTTCAAAGAGCTATATCTTAAATTTAGTCTAACCTCTCTTCTTTTCCTATCTCTAGCAAGTTAGTAATCTTGAAGATCAGCATGAGCTTCGCCTAGAGTAGGATTTTTAGGTTCATTAAGATCAGGTTGTTGCTGCTGGGATGATTCATGTGCAATTTATTCTACATCAATTTGTCGAGGTCTTACACTAGGATTAATACCAAGATGTTTAAATTTATGTGTCTCCACCTCAATTTGAACATTCTTGACTGCTCATTAGATTCATTTTCAATTTTAAGACAATGCATTACTATTTCATTAAAAACCACATCTCGGCTATTAATAATTTTTATACATTTTTCACCTAAAACCCATAACCTATAGCATTTTACCCCCGTAGGATAACCTAACAACACACACTTGACAACTCTAGCCTCTAATTTTTCCAACTGAACACCCAAATACCCTATGGTAGGACAAATTTGGAGACCTCCTATTCCTAGAGTTTTGAAATTAATAGCACTAGATGGTGACCTATTAATCAAATAAACAGCAATACATGCTGCTTTTTCCTAAAAGCCCTTTGCTAACCCAGAACTTATAACCATATACCTAACCTAATCCATAATAGTCCTATTTAATCTTCCAGTCACCCCATTTTGTTGTGGGGTATGTCTTATTGAATTCTTTTTTTGGCACAAAATGAATCAAACTCTAGGTTCCAAAACTCAAGTCTATTGTCAGTTCTCAGAGTTTTAACCTTGCTGTCCGTTTGATTTTCAACAAGACTTAACTAATTTTTTGAAATTTCTAAAGGTATCATCTTTTGACTTTAAAAGGTACAACCAAGCTTTTCTACCATAGTCATCTACAATAGATAGAAAATACTTATCCCTATTATGAGTGGAATGTTTCTCAGGCCCCCACAGGTCAGCATGAACATAAACAAGAGGTTTTTGTGCATTGTGTGCTCCTTTCCCAAAGCTAAGCCTATGAGACTTACCTATGACACACGTTTCACAAAATGTCATTTTTGTCACTTGGTCTTTGCCAAATAACTGTTGATCACTTAAAAACTTTAGCCCTTTGTTACTCATGTGCCCATTTTATTATGCCGTAGCTCAGTTCTATCCTCATTGACTGAGAAAGAACTCAAGTCATTTGCCACTTGTGCCTTATCATGTAAGTAGTACAAGCCATGTTTCTTAGGACCTTTCATAACAACTAAAGAACCCTTAATAACTTTTAGGGTGTAATTTTCAGATTTAAACACGTGACCCTCATCCTCAAGAACATCCAAATATATTAAATTTCTTTTTAGGTTTGGCACATATCTAACATTGTAAAGGGATCTTATAATGCCATCATGCACTTTTATGGAAATATCCACAATCCCCTCAACTACTTGAGAGTTATTATCACCCATGAAGAATTTTCTAGGCTCAATCTGTTTATAGTTAAAGAACCAGGCTCTAACAGGAAACATGTAAAAAGTACAATCGGAATCAAGAATCCACTCTTGATTCATCTCACTTTCACTCACAGTCATAACATGAAGGTTATCAATTTCAGCTTCTAAAGCTGCGTTATTTTGTGGTTCTAAAGCCTGATCTTTCTGCTAATTCTCAAGGTCATATCAATCTCTTTTAAAGTGTCCTAATTTTCCACAATGATAATACTTTTATTGCTCTTGTCTCTAGACTTAGACCTACCTTTGGACTTATCCATATTTTTCTTATTTTGACCATAATTTTGATCATTCTTTTCTTACCTACCTCTCACATACATGCTATCTTCTTTAACTCCACTTGTTGACTCATTTCTTATCTCTAACTCTTTAGACCTAAGGGTGTCAATAACAATAGCTTGAGTTAAAGTGTCACTAGCATACTTTATTACATTTCTTACATCTTTATACGAATCAGGTAAAGAATTTATCAAAATTACAGCCAAATCTTCATCATCAAATTTCTTATCATTATGTGCAAGGTTCTTTACAATAATGTAAAATCACTCAAATTAGCTTCTAAATCTTTACTTGCATCCATTTTAAAGCTAAACAACTTTTCAAGCAAGTAAATCTTATTAGGCAATGTTTTAGTAAAAAATAACGTATCTAAGGCTTTCCAAAGATCTCTAGCAATTATTGATTCATCTACTTGCCTCACAATATTATCAGATAAATGCAATATGATACAACTATAGGCAATTTCATACATATCATTAATTTCATCCGGTTTTGATTTCAAATCATCTGAAAAAGTTTTTGGATGATCAAGGACTTTAGAAACCCTTTATTGAACCATAATAGCTCGCATTTTTTGCTTCCATATAGAGTACTCCCCCTTTTCATCAAACTGGTTTAATTCAACCCGTGAACCCATTTTCGGTTCAGCAAAAGAAGAGAATACCCTAGATGTTGATGTTTGATTCCTTTTGAAACTAGAATCAAACATAGGCAAGAAATAGTTTAATAAAATAAATTTTTCACAAGAAACTTATCACACGCAGATATTCAACAATCAGAATTTTTTACTAAAATTATTCTTTCAAGATAATGAATGCCAGAACATTTAACAATGACAGATCCAAAACAGCTTGAATCAACTATCATAAGCAATTTATCTCAGATTCAGAACAACTCGAACCAAATGATCATAACCTATTTTCAGAACTTATATTAACAAATCCGAAATATACATATGCTGAAAATTTTCTGATCACATAAGCATATTTTCATAAGAGTACTCTTAACATAGTAAAATCAGAATTTAAAGTAGGGGGGGTTTAGAGAGCGCAAACCAAGTGAACAAATATGACTGTTCGTTTTTTCAGGAGAGATACAAATTTTTCTCTTACCCTAGGGCCACATATTACAGTCCTAGAGGAGATTAGAAGACCAAAATAATAATAAGAATCAGCAAGAGATATTCCTTTACTAAGTGAACCCAAATCCAAAGTCCATGCGCCAGAAACTATTATTATCTGACTGGAAATTGAATTTCCAGTTTGATTTCTTTCCTCAATAATAGTTAGGGCACTGATACCAATTTTGTTTTAGAATATCTACAAGAAACCAAACAAATGAAGTTTCAAATCTATACTAACATTATACATATTCAAGGAAGCAATAAAATCAGAAAACTCTCCTATATATGGCATCTGTTTGTTCTTGGTCGAATGAATGATTCGACCATCATTTCATTTCTTTTCCGTTCTCTTGCAACTTCTAGGGCTCAGACAAATAGCCTTACAACCATAGCCTAAACCTTCCAAGAACATGAGCACGAGTCTCACTGGATCCTTAAACTAAACCAAATATCACAACATTTCCTATTTCCACCGGAAAACCATATACACATATATGCAGTCACCGTATAAGGAAGAAATGAATAAGTAATTTCGGCATATACTAAACGGGTTTTGAGACACATGATTTTACACATATACTCATCGAAATTTGTACTTTCAAAAAAATAACCGTCATTAATTGAAGAACCTCGAGTGGTGTTTTCGTAAATTGAGGTAAATGTTAAGAGAGAGAAAATGAAGAGTTACTTACTTTTTTATTTTCTCTTCTATCCTATTTTACTTGGTTTATATTTTTTTTTATGTTTTTAATTTTTCTCTATTTCTTTGACTAACTGAAAATTATTGTTAGTAATATATAATTAACTTTTCAGATTACTTATTTTTTATCTAGTAAAAATTTCAACATATAGTAAACCTCCAATTTCAGATTTAATTTGTCATAAAATATTTTAAAATGCAATGTAATACATCATATTGTATTTTAAATAAGTTTTATTCGACATAATAATTTATTATTCGGAGTTATGCTTTCATTTATTTTTTTCAAATTTATCTTTTCTTGTAAGGGCAAATTGTAACATTGAAGAAGAAAATTCAAGTATACAACTCTAACTTTATTTTTTTTTGGTTTCCTATACAATATAATACAATATAATAGAACTTTATATCAATGTTCTAAAAAACGTAAATCACAGTTAGACGTGTAGGTTGAGAATGGATTGAGTTTAACTATACAAGTACACAACTCTAACTTTTTTTAGGGCTTAGACGAAGCGAGGGTGAAACGTGATGCGTAATACTTGGCTAAGTGTAGAAGTCATGCCTAAAGGTGGCAATGGGCCGAGCCGGTCGAGCTACCCACGAGCTCGGCTCGGCCTTGATGTTTTTTTTTTAAATTTTAAAATGAAAAAGAAAGAAAATATCGAAAATGCTTTATGTTAAAAATTCAAGATTGAAAATCTTCCTCATTTTTTCGGGCTTGGGACCGGCTATTTTGAAAGTAGACGGAGTTAAAAGTGTACACGAACAAGTTGTTACGTGTACAATTTTTATTAAAATAAGACAAAAAATATCAAATATTAATGCAAAATAATACTTACTATAAATCCAAATAATCCATATTCAAATCTTCAAGTTCTTCGGACATCATTCTGTCCACTTTGTCTTGGATTCGAAGTTTGGCGTCATTCCAATCTTTTTTAGACACAATAATCTTTCTAAAATGTCGTCTTTGAGTCTTAACCTGAAATCAGACAGGACCCTGCCACCTGTACTAAAAGTAAACTTCGATGCTACAATTGAGACCGGGAGTGTTAGTAGTTCACGTGCAATTTTTGAAAGAATTGGGTATTGACGTTGATGTTGTCTCCACCATCGTAGTATATCAAAAAAATTTCTCTCTTCGTTTCTCTTCGAATCTAAAATACTAGGCATGTCATGTGTGAAATACATAACTAAATCTACAGGTGTATCACTAGAACGGGGAATGGAAGAAGCAGAAGAAGAACCAATTGAATGTTGACCTTGTCCACTCCTATGTGAACTCACGTAACTTTATAAGTCAATGTCATCGGTTGATGACGAAGTACATGCTGGAACAGGGGATTGTACAATATTCGTATCAGCATTTTCAACATAAACCTCATATATTTGACATAAAGTTTGTTCTAAATTATCACACGTTAGTGAATTCTCGTAAGTTAATTTTTTTGAAATTGCCATTATTGTTACTTTCGTACCCTCTAAGTTAAGTCTATGATCCATTTTACATCTAATAGAAATAACATAGCCAATTGTTCCCAATATTTTCTAAATTTAGTTTCCATGAAACGTATAATATTAGAAACATCGCGGCGTATGATATCTTGTGTCTTGTGAATATACCCAATTGTTGAGATTGAGATTATTACTGGACTCAGCTCCGAGAGATCTAAACTGGAGTTGTGTCTGATTTAATTCCAAACATCTGTGTTTGAATTGACACTTTTTGAAGTGTCTGTTTATAGAGCTGACAAATGGACCAGTCCAACCCGAAATTTGATGGGTTATACAAAAAATTGGGTTGGACTAGCCCTGACCCAATTTTACATGGGCCGGTATTTGATAGGCCAACCCAATCCGATTTGGGCCACAAGACTAGTGGGCCAGCCAAATTTTAATTTTTAATTTATTTTTTTAAAAATAATATTTATAAAAAAAAAAACAACTCTAACTTCTCCTACCCCCACCTCCACATCCACCCCAACCCCAACCCCAACCCCAACCTATTGAATTCGGGAATGCGACCAGATGAGGGGAGGAGCTCCTCTGGTCGCACCTCATTTGGTCAAGAAACTAGAGAGAAAACTCTATGGTTTCGCAAGAAACCAGAGCAACGAAACCAGTAAGTTTTCTACCTGGCTTCGTCGCGAATGGGGAGATTTTTTCCCTATTGTTTCTGGTCGATCGGAAACAAGGGAGGAAAAATCTTTCCATTTGCTGCAAAGATTCACATGTGGGGTGGGTTGGGGTGGATGAAGTGGTGTGCCAAAAAATTTTATCGAGCTAGCCCGACTTCAGTCCGATTGGTCTAGTGGGTTAGTTGTATTGGGCTAAATTAGCCCAATTTTTACTTTATCAACTTTTTAATGGGCTAGACCAGCCCATAGTCCGGGTTATCTTGACTAGCCAACTAGGCCGGCCTATTTTTACCACCTCTATCTATTTAGATAGGTTATGCCTATCTCCTTTTGCTAGAAAAAACTTCTCATTACATTGTTTATACTGTGCTTTGTGCTTATAAACTCCGTCCACTAGTTTACCAGTTTGCACTAATTCAAAATGCTGCCAGCACCTAGCCTTTTGTTTGGTGGCTTTTCGTTTATTGCTAGAGCCGATGGTTGTTTGTGTATCAGCATTTTCTTGAATGTCATCCAAATCAATTGGATTAGTGCTACCTCCAAACTGATCATTAATATTTTTTGGAATTAGAATGTCAATAAGACCACTGAATCATCATCACTTCAATTGTAGGCCATTTAGAATAAAATAATAAAGAGAAGAGTAGAAAATAGAAATGTAGAGAATTATTAGAAGAAGTAGAAAATTAAAACTTAAAATTATAGAGTAATATGTAGATAATGAGATATGAAATACTAATTAAAACACTAATATTGAGAGACTAAAATTTGAGAATTGTTATTGAATTGAGAATATAATAGATTGAGAGATTGAAGTGTGAAAAAAAGAAAGTTTAGAATTAGGTATTTATAGGAAAATAATTGAATTAAAAAAAATTGAAAAGCTGGCCAACGGTCATATTTTTGTAACCGTTAGCACGAGCCAAGAGTCGAGTGGCTCGTGCACTTCAGCTCGTGGGCAGCCAGCTCATATTTTGGTCGAATCGAATGAGCTAGGCCCTCTTTTTTTCTTGGGCTCGGTTTTAGCTCATGCTCGTCCCTAGACGAGCCCCGAGCCCGAACCCAATATGGACTGAGCCATCAAGCCCATTTGCCATCCCTAGTCGCGCCTCACGTCTAGACAAGTTTTTTAAAACAATGTTTTATACTTGAATAAAGAAAGTTCCACAATCAAAGTGCCACCCTTCGATCCTCACTATCGCATCCCAAAATCCGAACACCACTATCAAATCCAACTCAAGTTTCATGCAAAAAATTGTCATAAATTTCAGGCTAGATTTTATACACGAATTTCGTAGATTTCAACCCATATATTAGTGTTTATATGCATGTATATATACATACTAGTCGAGTACGTGCGTTGCAAAGTTATATAGTTGTAATTTATTAAAATATAATAAATACAAATTATTATATTATATATGTATATAATGTAAGTTACAGTTAAAGAATAACAAGTACAAAGTCTAACGGCTAGCCAAATAATTCATAGGTGAATCATTTATGTAGAACATTTGTTATCGAATGCATCCATGATAATTGATTTATTACATATAAATAAAAAACGACAATATTTGGTCGACATCAATCAAATAATGTCGATGTTGATAATTTTTTTTTGTTAAATTCTTCATGAAAAAGAAGAAGGCAAAAATAAATAAATTATATTCAAAAGAATGGGCAAATGGGCCAAGACCCATTTGGTGGGAACTAAATTTGGTTTTCATTTTTTGTCAAAAATGTCCACATTTTTAAATGGGATAAAATCGACCTCAATTACACAGTGAAAAGAAAAGAAAAAAAATTATTTACAAAAATTAGTCAATTTTACCTACTTTAACTTCAAAGTATGAATAGTAAAAGGAAGAATTTGAAAGTGGGTAGCTGGGATCTTCATTGGCCATTTGAAAATAATGGCGCAAGAGTAGTAACTAGATATAAGGTTGGAAAATTTGATGTTAGTTTATTAGGAATAGATTAGTGGATCTTTAACGTATGAAAATGTATTTGTAGATCTTTAGTGGATGAGAATGGATTAGTGTTCTACACAGTTTCTTCTTATTGAAGAAGCAAAAGAAGAATAAAAAGAAAAAGAAAAAAAAGGCCAAGATAGTGTCATTTTGGATGATACGGTGAATAGTAAATGCTCCATAGATATTTATATAACTTAGTAAGAAAATAGAGATACGACGGTGAGGTGGTGGATAGTGACGGGTATGGGTGTGTTGGTGGGTGAGGTTTGGGCTTTTTCATTTTCATTTTTTGTTTTCTTTTTCTTTGTATTTTTCTGTACATGTTTTCATTTTCAGTTAATTCAAAATAAGTACAATAAGTAATTTAATTTTCTAACGGTTTGTTGGGTGAGGACCGTGGCGAACATGAAAGGTTAGGGATCAGGTGCAATGTTTAGAAGGTTGAGGACCTGAATATCGAACATAACAAAGGTTAAGGACTCTAAGTGAAATTTATCTTAAATTATTTGAACAAGGACAAAAACTCAAATCTGACAAACTAGTCCCAACTATGGGGACCCATCGGAAATCTTAACTAATACTGCGCAGTGGTATGTATGCATAGAAACTGGAGGAGCCATTTTTTTACCATGGTTAAGTAAACTATTTAACCACAGTCAAAAACCAGTTTATATTTAAAGCCAGTAAGCAAGCAACCATGTATGGAAGTTCATATGGCAGTAGTTTCTGTACAGTACAGTGAAAACTCTGAAAACAAAAGATGATGATGATGATGATGATCGGAAACCCACCTCGTTCAAATCCCACCGTTCAAATCCCACCATCATGGGACTACCATTTTGTAGATGATCCAACTGCCACCGTTCACTCACCCCTTAACACTTTTGCAGCATTACAACGTTATTTACAGTCGAACAAAGACGGTGTTGTAACGGAAGAAGATGGAAACGCCGTAATGGTCGAGGAAGATGGGTTTGATGATTTTGATTTTCCGGTGGATGCATTTTCGTGCGATGATTTTCGAATGTTTGAGTTTAAGGTGAAGAAGTGTGTGCGTGTAAGGTCACATGACTGGACGGAATGCCCGTTTGCTCATCCTGGCGAGAAGGCTCGCCGGAGGGATCCCCGGAAGTTTCAGTATTCCGGCGCCGGATGCCCTGACTTCAAGAAGGGAGTGTGTAGAAAGGGGGATTCATGTGAGTACGCACACGGCGTATTTGAGAGCTGGCTCCACCCGGCTCGCTACCGTACACAGCCTTGCAAGGATGGTACCCACTGCCGGCGGCGCGTCTGTTTCTTCGCCCACACACCGGATCAGCTCCGTGTATTTTCCTACACGAGTCCGGACTGTTCACCGAGTCGAATCGGTCAGGAATCGTTCTCTAGAAATGCATTTGGGCATTCTCCGAATGCGTCTCCGGCGACTGGGTCGCCACCTGTGTCGCCGAGTGGACTGACCGAGTCGATACGGGGTCTGCAGATTAACAATGTGCGGATGGGCCTAACCATGAGCCCGCCAACCTGGGGCCTTCAAATGGGATCCGGTTTCGGGTCGCCTCGGAGCCCGCCAGCGTTCCGACCCGGATTCTTGAGTTTGCCTTCAACTCCGGTATGGACCCGGACTCGATCCGGACTCAGTGCGTTCGACATCTCAGAAACCACCGGTGAAGACGAACCAGAAATGGAGAGAGTAGAGTCTGGTAGGGACCTGAGGGCGAAAATCTATGCAAAACTCAGTAAGGAAAACTCGCTCAATCGAGTTGACTCAGGCAATCTGGATACTGATGTCGGGTGGGTTTCAGAACTCGTAGAATAACGATCCGGGGCGAATCTCGGTCTGGATCATGAGCGAAGGGTCGATGGCTTTTGACTGTGAATATTACCGGTTGACCTTGTTATTGAAGAGGATTTGCTTTGTAAATTAGGTCATTAGTTGATGATTTGATTTTCTGATTTTTGATTTTCAATATCAAAATTTCGAGCTGTATTTTCACCTATAAATTAATTTTTTTCTTTTACAATTAAAAGTCCTAGCATTCCTCAATATTTCTTATATCATATTGAATAACCGTGTTTTAAAATTGTAATTATTCTTTGTCATGTGACATCAGATCAAATAACTTTTTTGTGTCATTCAGAACTTATTCAATTTTAATACTGAATTTGATAAAAAAAATTAAAGTCAAAGTTAACAATTAATTTTAATCATATATTTTATGAGATCCGTAACTTTTTACAACATTTACACAAAAAAAAAATTAATTTTAATAAAAAACAAACACACCTTCACTAAAAGTATAATTTAGTAAGCTTGGGTTAGTATATTCTCTTCACGTAGTTCAACTAGATTGCCCCGATACAAAATTACGTTGCTAGACGCAAAGTAAAATTACGTTTATATTATTTTGTTTTAAAAAAATGTTTGAATAACCTACTTCTTTAAGTAAAAAATGTTATTTATTTGAAATTAATTTTTATATTATTGTCAAAATAAATAATTTATTTCTTCATCATTTACTTTATAATTTATTTGTCTATAAACCCATATAAAATAATAAATTATATGGTTTTACCAACAACTTAATGAAATCTTGATCTCCTGTTTACTTATGTTGCCCACTTATAATACTCACGTTGATTTGGCATCATATGATTGATAGTTTATAATCATACGTTTATTATTTTTATCAATCATGTAATGCCACCTCAACATAGACAATATAAATGAACAACATAAATAGATAAGTGATCATTTTCACTAAGTGCTACTAATAAAGATTTGTTTGGAGATATGGATAAACATGTCCTTAGTAGTCTTATCCTCACTTTAATTAACACATTAATAATGCTTGTTATTTTAAATTATATTTAATACTACAATATATACTTACAAAAGAACCTCCTTTCTTCAAGCAGACAATTTCAATTATTTGGCTTGTTTTGTCAAACTTTTGGAGTGATTATTAGTGGTCTAAATAACTTTGCTGAAAGTTAGTGGTTTCATTAAAATTCTCATACTAGGGGCCGACAAAAATTAAAATAAAACTGGACGAATAAAATTGATCGATTTGACCTAAGAATAAAATGGCATAGAACCTATTTTATTAAATTGAGAATAGTTCGAAATCATTGAATTTTTTAAGTTCAACAGTTTTCAAAAATACCACACTATTCTAGTTCGATTGTATTACAAATTACTATTCAATTATCTATAATAGAAAATAAAGTTATTGGGATTAAATTGTCATAAAATAGATTATGTATTATATAGAGGAACGATCTACTCTCCATGGTGGAGAGTATATATAAAAGCTATCAAATACGTGTTCAGTAGCCATTGGATGATGATAAAATGCTTAACACAAAAGTCAAGTATTCATCTAATAACCACTGAACACGTGTTCGATAACTTTTATATCTACTCCTGATCATGAAGAGTAGATTATTCCTCCTATTATATATTGTGGATTGTGACTATAATTTAGTTTTAGTGTAATGATCAATTTGGTGTCACCTATCATTCTTAGGTCCCACCAAGATAATCTGCGATCTCCCCCAGTTTCTTATCCTTCACTTTGTCACTTTGTTAGTATTTTATACTCAACATGTTGAACTAAAAAAATAATTTGGTACTTTGAGTTTAATCGAATTAACACGATAATAAAAGATAAAGTTAACAATTGGGTTGAGTGACTGAGTTCATGCCACACGGTCGAGTTAGAATGCCAAGCTAAAGCAAATAGAAAGACAAAGTCAAAAGGCCAAGCTTATGTCAAAAATTGGGAGTCTGGGATGTTATGTTTGAAGGTCGAGTTTGAAGAGTCGAGAGATTGCGAGGCTCAAGTGAGATTTTCTTCAAAATAAAAAATCAGTAATTGTTAAAATCTAATTGTACTTGTACTTCGATTGGAAAATTTTATAACCAGTTGGATTATAGGTGTTTCGCACATGTTTGATTTGTGATAACAATTAAAAGATTACTCACATGATGTGTAAAGAACGAGACATTTTGAGACAATGTTCCAATAATGGGTGTTTGAATTGAAAGACTATATTATACAACTGTCATCCAAGGGGCACAAACACACAAAATTATAAGGTTCGTAAATATAAAGCAAAAAACTTCAAACGTAAATTCACATATTTCTTTGTGAGATAGTTGTTATGTCCTTTCTTTTAGTTGTTTTGGCTCATTTATACATTTATCACTATTTACGCAATTTTCGCCCATAACTGACCACCACTTCATAACACTTCTTCTAAAAAAACTTCTCATAACTTTCCATAATTGCCGTGATATCTTTTCCAATAACTAATGGTTCTTTTGGATCATGGGCCATGTGTACAACTACTTCATTAGCTGTGCGATGCAGTTATTGCTTCACTCGCCCAAGCCTTGCCCTATTTCGCCAAATCGTTCAGAATTTTACATGCTTGAAAAATTTTGGGCCTCGTCCTAATAATTCGCTCAAGCTTCGTACTTGAGCATCCTATTTTGAACATTTGTTTTATACCTTTATGTTGAGAATATTTTATGCATCAACAATTACCTTCTAATATGGTTGAATTAATGTTAATCATTAATTTTGCCATATTTAAGACTTTGCACTTTTTTTCACGACTTTTGAAATCCAAAAAGTATAAAACTCCTTGGCGTTCTCTCTATTTGGTAGTGCTGACGCGTGCTTCTTTTTTGGCGAAAATTTTGCCACGTTGCCCTTTCATATAAACCCCACTTTTCACCTTTCTTCTTCCACTACAGCCTTTCCTTTCAGACGCTCAAAGGCACTAGAACGTGGTTCGTCTTCGCCATCATCAACTACTAACTTGAATTTCGGGATACTAAATGTGTCCAAATTTGGGATGACCATATTGACACGTATTGGCTGTGGAAATAGATTTTTGTTCACTGCCATCTTTTTCTTTGACTCAATGGTGATTCGCCCTGACTTGATAGCATCCTGCAACACACGACGAATAACCAAGCAACTATTAGTTGTGTGAGACCATGCATTATGTCATTTACAAATTTGTTACCCTTGATTTGCTCAGGGTTTGATAATTTATGATTGTCGCTTAATTTTATTTGTTTATCTTTATATAACCGGTTAAATATTACATCCGCTTTTGTTACATCAAAAGAGAATGTTCTAGCTTTTTTATTTTTTTCTTTTGTTGGCTCATTCTTAATAGGCACTTCTAACTTGGTCAACATAAGGCACGCATAAAGTGTCTTCCTTGACCAATTCAGCCATATATACTTTGGCTTCAGCATGATCTTGACTAGTGTCAATAGCGAAGATGTCAAAATTTAGGTCTCTATAATATGTCATTTTACTAGAATTCTTCATTTGTTCCTTATCTCTTAACAATCGTTTATATTTTATCACATTCGTGCTAAGTTGAAAGAGATCGGAGAATTCTCTATCTTGGAACTTCTTTTTTAAATCAAAATTCAAATAACTTTGAGCAATTTTGACAAACTCTTTTTCAGACAAATGAACAAAATATTTGTTCTTGGCCGTTTTAAATCTTTGAATAAAGGATTCAGCCCATTCATTTGGCATTTGACGCAAATTTGCTAAATCTGTCAAAGTGACTTCTGATTCAGTTTTGTAAAACTGGACGTGAAATAATTGTTCCAATTGTTGCCAAGTTTGGACATAATTTGCTAGCAAGTTAATGAACAATGAAAAGGCTATCCCAGTTAGTGAATTTGGAAATAGTCTCATCTTGTGGAAGTTAGTAATCTCGCCACATTGCAATGCGAAAAACTCTACATGTTCCAAAGTAGATACTTCTCCTAGGCCAGTGAACAAAGAAAAATCGGGCACCGTATAACCTCTAGGCCAAGGATACGCTTGATCTACCCAATCTGAGTAAGGCTTTTTGTACGTTGGTCAAATCACTGGCCGTATTCCAAAAGCCAACTGATCTTGCATGATTTGTACAACTTAATATCTTAATAAGGCATTGGGATCAAAAGAAACTCCTATAGGTTGATGTACATATGGCATTGCCTGAGACTTAACAAAGTTTGGCCCTATATTGGGCATAAACGCGCCATTATTTGGCCCATTATTACCATTGATATGTGGGTTCTCTCCACCATTAACACGTGTAGCATTTTGTCTCATATATTGAACATTTTATATTATATTAGGGCTATCCCCTATGTTAGATGTTCTAGAATCTCCTAAGTTGGCTGTGGCTGGTCCCATATGAGGTGTTTCTACTCCTTGGCTCGTGTTTACAATTGGTGAGCCATTACCTACTAGACTTCTGATTTGTAAGTGATTTTCCATGCCCAAAGGATTTGATTGACACACTTGGCTTACTATTTTGTTCATAAGTTCGTTCAATATACACAATTGTTTAGCCATATTGTCATAATGATTGTTTCCATTATGAAAGTTTTGTAGACTTACCTGTTCAACGATGTCTTGTATGAGTTCGCCCAATAATGTACGCATTGTGCGGCGGATCAACTCCGTTATTGACTCGTAACAACTAACTTTTGGTTGTTCCACCTCTGAGGTATCTTGTTGACCCTCAAAATACTCAATTACAGAATGGATAGATTGTTGGTTTGCTGGCTCCTTGCCAGAATTCTTTTGAGGCATGATGTTTTAAATCTTTCTAACACCAAAGGTCCCATCGGGTATGCCAAATTGTTTCGCGTGTTTTTGATTCGTGCTAACTATTAAAAGATTACTCAGACGATGTGTAAGGAACGAGACCTTTTGAGATAATGTCCCAACAAGGGGTGTTTGAATTGAAAGACTATATATTATACAACTTGCCTCCAAAGAGCACAAACACACGAAATTAAATGGTTCATAAATAGAAAGCAAAAAACTTCAAACGTAAATTCACATATTTATTTGTAAGAGAGTTGTTCTGTCCTTCCTTCTAGTTGTTTTGCCTAATTTATACATCGATCACCATTTGCGCAATTTTCGTCCATAACTGACCACCACTTCATATCACTTCTTCTAAAGTAACTTTTCATAACTGCCATGATATCTTTTCTATTAACTAACGATTACTTTAGATCATAGGCCATGTGTAAAACTGATCCATTAGCTGCACGATGCAGTTATTGCTTTACTAGCCCAAGCCTTGCCCTATTTCGTCATGTCGTTTAGGCTTTTACATGCTTGGACAATTCTGGGTCTCGTCCTGATAATTCGCTCAAACTTTATGCTTGGATCTCTTAATTTAGGCATTTATTTTAAGCATTTATGTTAAGAATATTTTATACATCAACAATAGGTACAAAATAGAAAAAATGAAAAATATTTAAAACAAGCATAGAACCAACAAATTTTGGTTAATCTCAAACAATAATTTTTTAATATTTTGGGAAATTGGCGCAAATGGTCCCTAACGTATAACATTAGTACGTAAATATTCTTTAACCTTTTATTTTTGACAGAGTGGTCCCTAACTTATCTATTTAGTTGCGCACCTAAATGGATTGGTTTTTAACGAAATTTTTTTTTTTTTTTGCACATCAGGCAAGATTGTAACTTGTTTGTGGTAACGGTGGCAGCAGAAGCGGAAGTGGAAGAGGGGCGGAGACGATTGGTGGAGATGTGGGCTGGTAGGGGATTGAGAAAGATGAGGTTTGTGGGGGAAATTGGAGATGGCAGTGGCACTGTTGAATTCTTTTTTTTTTTTTTTTTTTTTTGTTTTTAAAATTGTTTTAATTGAAGAAATGTAACAAACAAAAATTTCAAGATGTATTTATATTTTTGAAAGGATTAAGGATCTTAATTACAATTTTCTCATTATATATATATATTTTATATTTTAATTTATTTTAGTTAGAAGGTCAAATTGTCAAAATAGATTATATGTACAAATTATTGAATGGTTGAAAATAATAAGTACAAATAAAATTAAACGAAGACAAAATTAGTATAATCTAAAAGAATAAAATAAAGACTATAAATATAATTCATCCTAAATTTTTAGACCTCTGTAGTCAATTTGCTCATTTTCAGATATTTGAAAGTAACTTGCTGTCGAAGTTATAAATTAAAATTGCAATTCCTTAAAAAAACCAAAAACAAAAAACAAATTGCCGACAAAAGAGACTGTGTTTCCTTGTTTTTAATTCATTTAAAAGAAGTTAGCAAACCTCAAAAGTCGCAAGAGATTACAAACTTAGTGGGATTTTCTTGATATTTGTGCTTAAATCTTCTTTTCATGATTGTCGAATGTCAATTTTTTAACACGACAAAGTGTAATGGGAGAATTCTTGGGATCTGTTTACCCATTTGTTTATTCACTCAACATCACACATTCTTTAAAATTTGTAATTTATAGATACTTAAAAAAGTGTATTCAATTTAAATTTTAAGAAATTAAAAATTTAAAGATTTTCAATGTAGGTAAAAAATCTTAAAAAATTACATAGTATTAAATTAAATTTTTTAAAAAGTTTCTATAAGTTATGGAGTATTCAAATTAAGGAGAGTTTATTTAATTGAGACTTTAAAAATTTTTATAAGTATGTAGTTTTCGTAGAATTTATGGACTTTTAAATGAATTTTAAAAATTTGTTGAGAATCAATAAAATAGTGGTTATATTCACACCACATCTTAATATAAGTATTTTTTAAACTTCTGTAGACTTCTATATATTTTCATTAAAAAAAAATTTCTTTTAAAAAAAATATTAAGTACATATAAATCATCCACAACACATATAATATAATATAATATTATTTTAAGTAATTTCTCGTATGTTCAAATTATCTACATTACATATAATTAAGAATTCAAAGTACTGACACATGTGGGGGGGTTTCGCATTCAGAACTTTTCCCTTAACAAAGAATTCAAAGTAATAGGGCATAGGTGAGTTGGTAAGGCCTGATGTGACGTGGGGAGAAATTCACCGGCAACGCATGTTCGATTCCTGTGTGGGACATATTTTCACTGAAATATTGTGGGGGTGTATCCTGAGGATTGGTCTGTTGGCTCTCTCCCTCAGGTCCTTGCCACTCATGCACATCCCTCGATTTACAACCCACCTGATCAAGGGGCCTCTGACACAGGTGGGAGGCTTCACCTTTAGGACTTTCTCCTTATCAGAAGAATTCAAAGTAATAAATCATATTTCTCATGTCAATAAAAATATTTATAAAAAAATATAAAAAATTTAAGTCACATTAATTAAATTAACAAATAACATAAATCCTAGAAAGAATTAATAACATTTTAATAATATTCAATAAAAATATCAAATATTCTCAACATCTCAAAGTGGATAAGAGAGATACGAGAAAATTCTAGAAATGAAAGCAAATAAATGTTTTTTATTTTGAAGCTTTGAAGTCTTTACAAATCTCAGGGTAGACGGGAGATTTTATTTTTTAGATTTGCTATTTATACTTTCCACAAAAAAATCTTCAGAAGTCTCTTAAGTAGAGAATACCTAAAAGTCCTTCTCAATTTGAATACCACATGACTTATAGATTCTCTTAAAAGGTTTTAATTGAATATCCTGTCACTTTTAAAGATTTTTTAAAAGTCTTTATTGAATACATGAATATTTTTACAGAGTCTTTAAAAGTTTACATTAAATATCCTTAAACTTTTAAGTCCTTAAAAATCACAATTAGAATACACCTATCCACCTAAGAATGATTTTTAGAGAATTATGTACTTATTAAAATTTTGGAGATTTTTTGGTATAAAATATAAATAGAAATCTCAAAGAAAATCTATCTTATACTCGTAAAATCTGTAAAGACTCCAGAATCCCAAAGTAAATAACTCCTATTTTCTTTTCTCGTATATCTTCCAGTAAAAAATTAATTTTACTTGTTCTAGATAAATTATTTTCTAATTTATGTAAAATCTGAATCTACAATTTATGTAAAATCTGAATTTAATATTTTTTTGTGTGCAGTTTTCTTGATTGCATAACGGGATTTTTTTTAATGATTTCTCATTATTGTAACGAGTTATTTTACTTTCTAATTACGACAATTGTGTTTGCGCCTTTATGAATTTTTTCAATGCATGAATTTCATTTGATATCAGATTCATCTAGGGATGGCAAAAGCCAAAAGGGCTGGGCTGCCCGTGAGCCCGGCCCTTAAAAATTCGGTTGGTGGCTGGGTTGAGCCGGGAAAATAAACACGGGCCGAGCTTGGCTTAGCTCGTGAAGTCTACGGGTTGGCCCATGGATCCAGATCGTGGACTGGTCCATGAAGTTGGTTCTTCAACCCAACTTTTTTTTTTCCAACGGCTATATTTTTTTCCCTATAAATACTCACATAAATTTTTCATATTATTCACAAATTCATAATTCTCTCAACCTACATTCCTACAACAATCCGAAAAAATTATACTATCAACATAAGCTCTTTTATTGTACAATTTATTGTTGAATTTTCAAATTTCTAATCTTCTACATTCTTATATTTTTAGTTATCTACATTCTACATTTCACAAAAAACTCTTTAACTTTTTTTTTAAAAAAAATAGAAGTTAACGTGGGTCCTTGGACTGGCCCGTTTCTTTTGTGTTCAAAAAATATTATTGGATTCATATGTTTTGTCTTAGAATCTATTTTGAATATATTTTAAACGACTATTTAAATTGTCAAATCTCTCTC
Organism: Forsythia viridissima; assembly: GCA_030279155.1. Classification (NCBI taxonomy): domain Eukaryota; kingdom Viridiplantae; phylum Streptophyta; class Magnoliopsida; order Lamiales; family Oleaceae; genus Forsythia; species Forsythia viridissima. Next base: position 26,411,081 of record CM059033.1, read on the forward strand.
TCTCTCTCTCTCTCTCTCTCTCTCTCTCACACACACACACACACTTTTCCTGTTAATTGATAGATACAAATGCAACTGATTGATACAAATGCTCATGAATGTATTTTGATTTAAATTGATTTGAAATGAGCTAGTTGAGATTGTAGTTGTAATAATTTGATTTTTGAATACTTGTATCAAAATCTCAAATAGACTTATCAAATTGCAAGCATTTTTTTAATTGAACGTTGTTAAAATGTTATTATTCTTTTTTATATTTAAGTTATTTTTTAATTTAATTGGAGCAACATAATTTTTTTATATTTTTTAAGAAATATTTTTAATGATATGAGAAATATGATTTAATACTCTTCTTAATTATAAGTAATGTAGATGATTTGGATATACGAAATGTTGTTTAAAATAACATTACATTGTATAGAAATTTAGCTTGATATATTTTTTTAAAAAATGAAGTCTTTAATGAAAGTCTATAGAAATTTATGGAAGACTTTTATTAATTTTTAACAAATTTATAAAAGTCGTTTAAAAATTCACAAATTCTACAAAAGTCGCTCACTTACAAAAGTTTCAATTGAATACACACTATTAAAAAATAATTTCAGCTATATCATACATGCACTTAAAAAATAATTTTTTTTATACACTCCACCAGACACTATTTTTAGCTCATGTTTTTACTTATTTCAATATCTATTTATCGTTTTTCTCTTAATTTTTAATTAATGTAGGATTACATATTTTTAGATGTCAATGACTAAAAAAATAAGAGCATTGAAATGTGTAACTTATAAAATACCAATAGAGAGGGAGTTTGACTCCCTAATGTAGAAAGACGAACTCAATCTCTATTTTAAAAAATTAAATAAAAGAATTTGTTGAAGTATAATTTTAAGGTTAAATTCTTTAAAATAAGATTTGTGCTACAAATTTAACTTTGTTTTCATAAATTTATTTTAAAAAAGGGATAATTGCATATTTGGTCCCCCAACATTTCAAAAAATATTGGAGATACGCCCATAATCTTAAAAAACAGCACCACACATCTCCAACGTTTGAATAAATAGTCATCGTAAGTCCTTCTTGATAAGTTCCATCCGTTTTTTCCGTTAAAGTTCTCAATTAGACTGCACGCGTTTTCTCTCTCTAAATTAAGCGATTGAAATTATAGGGATGATGTTTTGTGCGTTTTTTCAATTCACTTTTTTCTTCTCCTCTTTTCTCCAAAATCATTTCACAAGTAAAATTATTTTCCAATTTCATTTCATAATCATCAAAATTATTTTCCAGTTTCAGTTCAATGAATTCAATTAGACACTGCCCACCTTCAATAGAAAGCAAGATTTGCAGAAAATTTTTCACCTGAAAAATATGCAAGAAATCATTCAAACCCTGGATTTTGCTTACTCATACCTCAAGAAAAAGTCAGATGTTGTGAATCTGAAATCTTTGAGAAAGATTACATGGAATAAGCTGAAGATTCTAAAAATAGAGCCGCTATGGAAGCTTTCCTTGCCAAGCTTTTTGCCACCATTTTTGTAGACAAACAGCTTATGCCGAGCTCCAAATGGCCCAGTTTCTGTACAATAATGAAGCCATACAATCTACAGATCAAGTTGTTGTTGATGAATTAAAAGTACTTTCAGAGCTTAAACACAGTTTAATGAAGAAGAAATTTGATTCTTCACCACCCCACATAACACTCATGCTTGCGGAAATTCAAGAACAACAGTCTCTTATGCATTGAGTTCATACGTAATTTTGTCAAGTTCTTCATTAGAGAAATGGAGTATGTGAATTGTGATATTGAAGCAGCAGTAAATGCAATACAGCCTGAAGTTGCTTTCAACAAAAGGGATCATAATCATAAAGGTTTCGCCTTCGAATCATTTGTGTGGAAAGAAATTTTGAGTGGTTTCAATAATCCATTTTTTTCAATAAGAAATTATCAGCCATTGCCGAATCTTATGATTAACATATGATTTTTTTCTATGAGGAGATCAGGAAAGAAATCAACAAGTGTGATTTATTTTCTCAAGAACAATCTAAATTATCTAACATTTTTACCCCTGTACTTCCAATCGCTTAATTTGGAGAAAAAAATGCGTACAATTCAATTGAGTACTTTAATGAAGAAAACGAAATGAAAATTGTCAAGAGGGACCTACGATGCCTATTTCTTCAAACGTTGGAGATGTGTGGTGTTATTTTTTAAGGTTATGGGTATATTTCCAATGTTTTTGAAAGGTTGGAACCAAATATACAATTATCCCTTTAAAAAATAGCATAGTAAACAAGATTTGAGTGTTTTACAAAACTAAAAACAACTTTAAAACAACAAAGAGAACGGACACATAGTGTTTTACCCAATAAAATGCCATGAGGATTAATATATTTAAAGGGAAAATTTTCTATTAGTCAGCCGTAGGTGACTTGTTCCAAATTAGATCAAAATATTTTTTAAAATTGCCATTAAGTCATACTATTTCAGCTGTATTTCAATTGATTCCATAATTACCTCCTAACTTCGACGCAACGACGCACGTGGCCACCATCTTCTCCCGTCGGCTATAGTACCTCGTCATCGGCCATCTAAACATTTTCCACTATTTTCGTGAGTGATAATAATAGATTCATAGTTATTTTCTGTTGTTCTTTCCAATCATGTAAAATATAAAAATTTAAATTTTAACGGTCTGCTATTGTTATCTGATAATGATGGTGATTCTTAGAAGTATTGGGTAGTTCCTTGGATTTCAAAATTTTGGGAAACAATTGCTTCTTAAATATTATTTTGTAGGTGGATTCAGTTTTTATGAATAGTTTCTCATATTTTTTCTTGAATTGGTTTGTTTTTGTTGGATATATTATTTTTTTGATATATAGGAATACAATTGTTTTGTAATCATTTTTTAGTCAAATAAAAGAAAATAATATTTGTTTCACATACATCAACATTTTTATATATTTCAGGATGTTACTGTCACACATTCATGTGTATTTTTTTTTATAAAGTATCATATAAAACAATATCTTAAAACAGTATTTTATTAAGAACAATATCTCGTAATACAATATCACAAACAGTATCTTATTAAGAATAATATTTCAACATCTTAATATAACAATATAACAGATAAAAGTATCTTAATATTTCAATATCAGAAGCACATTATTATATTAATATAACAAGCACATTAGTATTAGTATATTTGTAAACAGAGACAACATTACACATATTAAAAATAGAAAATTCCAACCTAACATACGAACAATATCATAATAAAACTATCTTAATAAAATAGTATCATAGAAAATAGTATGAGAAGTATATTTGTATCAATATCATTATAACAGTATCATAGATAACAATATCGTATGATTAAATATATCAATTATAACAGTATCAGAAGCACATTATTATCAAGTACATGTTTAAGTGAACACAACTGTTATATTTTAACAAAAAACCACAGTATAGTATTTAAATAAAATAGTGTATTAATAAAATAATATTTTAATAAAAAAGTATTGTAGATAAAAATATCTTAATATATCAGTATCATACATGACAATATCTTAATAAATTAGTATCCAATACATAAACTACAATCCAATAGAAGAACAATATCATATATTGAAGCAGTATCAAGCATTTTGAATGAAAATAGTATCAATGATCTTGTATTACTAATTGAACATTTTAAAACAGTATCATTACTTCAACCATAAAATATTCAATTTTGAATGTGTTTTTGTTATGTGGAGTTTAAAAGTAGTTTTTTATTTTTTTAGAGATTTAAAAAAAAAAAATTGGTGAAATGTGTAGTTGAAAATTGAAAAAATTTGTAAGTGAAATATGTGGATGAAAATAAGTTTGAAAAAAAAAAGTTAATAAACCTAGCCAAACATATTATAATGTAACACAAACTAGTCTACAATATTAAAAGTAAAACAGTTCAAGTATTTTTCATAAAACAGTATCATAGAAAAATAGTATAGTGTTTGAATTATCGACTTTTGTAATTGTAGGAGTATATTGGTCTTTTAGTGTTGAAATATGACTTTAATTGAATTAAATTTTGACCATATGACTTTGAAGTCCATGAGAGCATGATCAGCGACCAACATTGAATTTTTCCATATTTAATTACATTGTGTGGGAAGGTCATGTATGAGAAGACAAAGTAAAAGAAGAATTTTCTTAATATTACAATAACGACCTTTTTAATTATGATGTTGTATTAGAAATAGACCAGACTCAAGATCAAGTAGACTTAGTAAGCGCTCTACGTAGCTGGCAGTCTTATGCAAATGGTCGACCGATAATCCATTAGATATTTCATGTGATAGTTATTTTAAGGATAAATCAGATGTTCTACGTTCCGAATTCAACTGACGAATGACTGAAAACTGCTAGCACGTGGACAATAACTGCCAAGAAGACGAGAGGTAATTGCCAGGTGCGTGAGAAGAAAACCGCTCACCTATAAATACCTTAAAGTGTGAGCCAGGTAAAGAATATATCATAGAATTTCATAATACTTGACATATTCGTATTGTCTTTAATTCGAGTTGGAGATTGGAACAAATTTGTTGACCACATTCTTCGATTTGAAGAATTTTGGCGTAACAAATTTTAGTTCCAGAAATTTGTGAAAGTACACAAAATCCTTGAAAATTAGATCGGTTTAAGGAAAATTTTGAAAAATCAGATGAATATGTGTAAAATCGAGGACCCAATAATACATATTTTGAAGTGAATGCAGCTTGAGTTGAGATTTATGGAAAGAACTTCGTGATTTTGGAATGAATGTAGCTTGAATTTAAAGATTAGAGCTGGATTTCGATGTGGGTACATTGATTTTTGGAGATTAAAAATTGAATGAGATTTTTGGCGATTTGATAATTTGGGTTAGGGGGTACTTTTAAAAATTGTTGGGTGAATGAGGGAAAATTTCTTACGCTTTGTTGTTGTGAGGGTGTTTTTCATTATTTCTATTATGAATAGAGAACACAAATTGTGTCTTGTTTTTTATATATGATTAGAACAATACATGGGCCTATTTATAGCATTTACACAGTGCCTGATTAAGGAATTAAATCAAATTGCTCATAACAAATCTCCTATATTTACATATGATTATATGACTGTTATTGTTGCCCAAATTCAGATGATTTGGTCAACTTGAATTTGGTCAACTATTCTATCACAGAATTATCGCAGAATCTTCAACACTCCCTCTCAAGATGGTGCATAGATGTCATTCATGTCCAACTTGGCCAAAAAACTTTGTGAACGTTTGACTTGAGACTGCTTTGGTGAGGATATCTCCAAGTTGATCTTCAGATCGAATGCTAGGCAACTCCATAATCTTTTCGTCTAGTTTCTCTTTGATGAAGAATCTATCTACCTCAACATGTTTGGTTCGATCATGTTGAACTAGATTATGAGTTATATTCTTTGCATCTTTGTTGTCACAATACAATCGTATGGGTTGCTTACATGGATAGTCAAGATCTTGTAGAAGAAATCTTATACATAACGCCTCACAGACCCCCTATTCTTCTTCTGCACTAGAGCGTGCAACAACATTCTATTTTTTACTTCTCTATATAACAAGGTTACCTCCTACAAAGGTAAAGTAACATGAAGTAGATTTCCGGCCATCTATTGAACATGCCCAATCAGCATATGTATATTCTTCTATCCTCCAACTTTCTGTGTTTTTTTAGAACAAAATTCCCTTTCCAGGAGAAGATTTCAAGTACATCAGGATTTGTATGAACACATTCATGTGTTGCTCTCCAGGATTATGCATAAATTGGCTAACAACACTTAGAGCATAGGCCAAATCAGGTCGTGTGTGAGCCAAGTACATCAACCTTTCGACAAGTCTTTGATATCTCCTTTTGTCTATGGGCACTTGATCATTTTTAATACACAATTCTATGCCTTCTTCTACTAGAGTATCAATTGATTGACATGCTGACATACCTATTTCCTGTAGTAAGTCCAAGGCATATTTTCTCTGAGATAAGAAGATTTCCTTATCCGACTGAGACACTTCTATCCCAAGAAAATATTTTAACAGGCCCAAGTCTTTCATTTCGAATTCTCTGGACATGTATTCTTGTAGGGCCTTTCTTTCTTCTGGATAATTTCATGTGACAACCATGTCATCTACATAAAAAATGAGTGCGGTAACTTTTCCTTGTTGTTTCTTCTGGGATAAAGTATGGTCTATGTGTAACCAACTACTTTCATAGCACTTGTGAATCTTCCAAACCACGCTCTTGTGGATTGTTTTAATCCATATAGTGATTTATGCAACTTGCATACCTTATGTCCTTGTTTCTCTTCTATCTTGTAGCCTGGTGGGAGTTCTATGTAGACTTCTTCAGACGGTTCTCCATGTAAAAAGGCATTCTTCACGTCAAATTGTTGTAACGGCCAATCCAAGTTAGCGGCTAGAGACAACAAGACTCGCACTGTATTCATTTTGGCTATAGGTGCAAAAGTCTTATTGTAATCAATCTCATATGTCTGAATTTACTGTTGTGCGATTTAAATTCCACAAGTGGACGGATCGTTTACAAGTAATAAAGTGATAAATAAAGTGTCGAACCCACGAGGACTAGATACTAATTTAACTAATTAATTTCACAACTTAACTTTTAATAATGTAAAGAAACACAGATTCAATTTTTGTTCGTGTGACTCTAAACTAATTTAACTATCTTAATTAAATTGAAATTAACAATAAGCAACTTTGAAAGATGAGAATGAATTAAAGTTTACCAACACTAGGATTCACAAATCCACCGACACATTTTATACCCAATTATCTGTTAATCACTTTTTAGCTTTTAATTACCTTAGATTGAAAATCGACGTTCCTAAATTAATCGAAAGTCTCTCTCGATGGTCAATCAATTCTATATGTTATGCGAACCTAATTATCTCTAATTAAGCTTCGAACATAAACACATGCATTAAAATCTCAAGAACGCCTAAATGGATTTCACAAAGTATAATAGTAATCTCTATCTATTATTGGGCCCTATGTTATTCAATACCACGTGCTAAATCTATATTGAATCTCTCGACTTCAATATAGATCACAATATATTCTAATGGTGATCAATCATTAAAATAAAATAGAAATTGAATAAAGAATAATCAACCCACAGACAATTAATTACTAAAAAGGAAAAACTTCTAATTAATTAAAAACGCGAGGTTTCATCGTTCATCTTAGATAAAGTAAATTAGTCGGACATGATTTCGTCAATTATTTTAATAATTGAGTTCATCATGGTCCGGAGAAAGAAAAACAAAAAGTAAAATAAAACATGTGATCTCGGCTCGATGATCTTCGATTCCGTGCCTTGATCTTCGTTCTTGCTTTGTACCTTGTTCTCCCAAAATTCGTCCCCCGCGAGATGTCTATATCTCGCCTTTTATACTCTTCTCCCCGCTCTCTAAAACGTGGTTGAGGAAGTTGAATCAATATAGCTTGATAGTGTTTTAATTCTATCAGGAAACTGCCTAAATTCTGTCGCGTTTGGCCCATGCGATTGCATGGGGTAATACCGTGCGATCGCAAGGTATTCATGATAAACATTTTGCAGAAATTTTAACCGTCTTGCGATCGCACCAAAATCATGCCATGCGATCGCATGGTTGATTTTGGTGCTGAATTTGAATTTTCCTCATTGGTAATTGCACGTCAAGCCCCTGAAGTCTCTTTTCTTAACAATTAGGTCCCATTGTCTTAATTTTGCTCTCTTTTCATCCGAGTAATGCTTGAATTTGATTATTTCCTAAAATGATAAGAAAACAACATACAATTAAACTGAAAACAACTAAAAGAACTCATAATCGTCCATTTTTGTGAGCCCAGATAAGTACAAAATTTTACTTATCAAATACCTCCAAACTTGAACTATTATTCGTCATCGAATAAACTAACTAAAAACAATCTTGCACTAAATGAAATAAGCAATAATAAAGTTTACAATATAAATAGCTTGCCGTCTTTGCTTCAGATTTTACAAAAAGAAAAACTTACAATTCATGACGAGTGTTCAGGTTATACAGTCGTAAACGTGATTCTACTTAAAACATACTTAAGTCGTGTGTGAGAGCAGTTCATCTGATCAACTTTAAATTCTATGGTGGTGATAGCCCAACCACTTAGTCAATTTTTCCTTTTTCTCTCGTAAGGTACACTTCCCCCAAAATAATTGTTTTCTCTCAAATTTTCGAGATTTCTGGGTCTAAGGTTGTTCACATTCTTTTCTTTCTAGAGGCTGGTTGAGAAAGTTGATGATTGTGAACACCTAGGTTTATGAAGATTCTCTAATTTATGAACAGTCTTGACCAGAAATTTTCTACTAAGTAAGTTAAACCCATTAGTCATCTAATCATCATGTTTACTTTGCAAAGAATTTTATCAAATTTTTTTTTTGTTATCTTATGTGCAGAACTCAGTCTATTAAACTTTCTAAATGACTCATGTAACGAGCTTTAGGTTGATGACTCCCAAGTCTTTTGAACTTTAGGGCATCGGATTTTGAGAAACCACTATGGGCCTTTTCACTCAAGTCAAATAGGCTACGAAAAGAGTTATAAGATATTAATAGTATGCGAAACTCAGTCCATTAAGCTTTCTAAATGACCCATGTAACGAGCTTTTAGTCAATGACTTTATCACTTGAGTCAAAAAGGCTACGAAATGAGTTATATAATAATATTAGCCTTGTTCTTTGCGTGCAATAAGTTCATGCTGGGGAATTAGATTCCTAACATTCGGTCATTACTTAGTTTCCTCTAACTAGTCTAAAGTGCTCCACACAATTTTTTTTTTTTTTCGACATACACGGAATCAAACATAACCTAGATAGCCACCATCACAGCTTACTCACTACAATTACTCAATTTATTGGTTACTTAGTTGAGATACAGATGATTTGAAGGTTTAGAGATCCTATTATTTTCAACTTAAGTGCACCAACATAGCTACATATCATCGTCACTGGTCGACACAACACGATATCAAATATGGTTAAATGATCTTACATTAAAACAAAAATATACTCTGTTCACAAGTCATGATTTAAAGCTAAAATTAAATGAAAATTTGCATCATTAGCCGGCAAGGCTATTCATATCACATAAACATAAATCAAAAACGAACTAAGTCAAAAATCAAAAATCAAATATCATGAATTTAAGCAAATTTTCATTAACCACCCCCAAACTAGAACGTACATTGTCCCCAATGTCATGCAAAATAAAGAAACACATTAAAAATTTAGGAACTTCCTGGAGGTGGATCTGAGGGTGCTGGGAGAAGGAGTGTGGAAGGATCAACCGGTGGAAGAGCTGGCATGGGTGTCGAGCGGCAAATCTAGGCATGGATGTCATCAAGCTTGCCCGCACATCTGTCCAACCGCCTCTTCACTTGGTCGCAGTTGGATCGAATCCAGCTCTACTCCAGTTCAGCCTGCTGCTGACTAGACTCGATACTCGTCTGAGTATGCCGAACCGCATCAACTCGAGACTGCAGCATCGTCAACTCCTGCTGCACTGTGTGTAGCTCAGTCCGAGTAGCGATAATGAGCCGTCTGCTCAACTTGACCCTCCAGTATGCGATGTAGCATAGATGCTATGTCTCCAGGTGGTGCGGCTGGCTGGGGTGCTGGTGGCTGCTCATCTGGAGGATGCTCGTCTGCGGCTGGGGCAGCCCCCACAACTCGTGCAGTGGCCCGTCTTGCATTCTCTAAAGCAAAGCGGTTGATATCAGTTGGTATCAGAGCTTTGGCTCTAAAATCAGGTTCTATCTTTAAATTTTTGTTTCATCAGATTCATCTTGAATCATATCAAAAAAAAAAAAAAAAAATTTCTTGCTTTTGATTCTTTTTTTTTTTTAATTTCTTACTTTGGACCGCAAAAATTTAAAAAAAAAACGAAAATTCAAGAATTCAAGAAAGTCAAGAAACACATTCTTTATAAATTCTTGTGTCATAATTGTCATCCAGTGCGTAAATCTTATGCTTTTATTAATTTTCTTCTTGATCGTTTCCATTATCTTGTATTTTCTTATTTCTTGTTCTTGAACGTTACAAAGGCTGAATTACTGATTGAGTTTGGTTTGTTCTTTAGAGAACTTGGTAAGAAATATAAAGAGAGGCAAAAGGCAAGAGTAGTGAGATAATTATCGAAGAAAAAGTCATATAGAGTGAAACACGTGAGGCAAATATTATTTTCTTTCCTAATTTCTATTTTTTATTATCCTAAAATGACCAAAAAAGAAAACCACCAATCTTTATTGTTAAGAGCCATGCAACAACAATTTGAGAGGATGAACAAGGTGTTTGGCGAGATGAGGGATAACAATAAAGAGATGATGGGTATGATCGATAGGTAGGATACGGTGCTTACAAACTTACTAAGGGAGAGACAACTCAGGATCCCTAATGTTAGAAGACAAGATAGGCGTGATTATAACATTATGGCTGACTTAGAGGATGAAGATGCTTATAATTATACTAATCAAACATTGCCTCCACATTAAGCAAAAAGCAAGAATTTGCTAACAATCACTTCAACATCCGAAATTAACTTGAAATAAATTTGAACTTACCGTTTGAATTCGTGTATTTGGATGTGAATGAAGGCTTGATTGTGTGGAATTGAAGTCCAAGGATGTTCGGTTTGGGTTTGGAGGTCACGGATTTGAAGAGAGATCGGTTTTGAAGTTCAAAAGGTGAGTTTTTGAATTGGATGGCTGATCCCCGGTTTTAAGTACGCTGGTGGTCCATGCGATCGCATGGAATTAAGTTCCTGCGATCGCAGGGATGATAAAATCTGGGCAGAATGTAATCTGCCCAGTCTATACGATCGCAATGGTTGTAACCATGCGATCGCATAGTCCTAAACCTTATTTCAAAATTTTTTTAATTGAAATATAACTTTAAAATAAGTAAACATGCATATGCTGGCAGATGATGATAAAAACCTCGAAACCTAAGAATTAAAAACCTATTCCAAACTTAAAAACGTGAAAAAACGTGCTTAAACTCCTAAAACTGAAATAATGCCGAAATTTTAAATAAAAGGGAGAAAAATGGGTTGCCTCTCATTGAGTGCTTGTTTAAACTCTTTAGCTCGACTTTGTCGCGGTGATCACTCCGGATTGCTCAAAGCGGTAAATGACTTTTCTTTCGAAAAGTCACCCTCCAAGTATTGTTTAAGCCTTTGTCCGTTTACTTTGAACCTGCCCTTCGTGTCATGAGCCACCTCTACCGTCCCATGTGGATAGACTTTCACTACCGTGAATGGCCCGGACCACCTTGAATGCAGTTTCCCAGAAAAGAGCTTGAGTCGAGAGTTGAATAAAAGAACTTTTTGTCGCGCCACAAACTGCCGTTTTTGAATATTTTGTCATGCCAATTCTTGGTGTTCTCTTTATACAGTTTGGCATTTTCATAGGCCTCGAACTTGAATTCTTTCATTTCGTTCAACTGAAGCAGTCTTTTCTCACCGACTTCTTTCAAGTCAAAATTCAACTTCTGCAATGCCCAGTAGGCTCGGTGCTCCAACTCAACCGGTAAATGGTATGCCTTCCTAAAAACTAGGCGATACAGTGACATTCCAATTGGTGTTTTGAATGCAGTTCGATATGCCCAAAGGGCATCATCCATTTTTTTCGACCAATCTTTTCTCGATGTACTCACCGTAAGCTCCAAGATCATTTTCAACTCTCGGTTGGAGATTTCCACCTGCCCGCTGGTTTGTGGATGATATGGAGTAGCCACACGGTGCTTCACACCATATTTTTCCAAAAGAGTTTCAAACTATCTATTGTAAAAATACTTACCTCCGTCACTGATGATTGCCCGAGGAGTCCCGAAACGCGTGAAAATATTCTTTTTGAGAAAGTTCACCACCACCTTGTCATCATTGGTCGGTAAGGCTACAGCTTCTACCCATTTAGACACATAATCCACAGCCACCAAAATGTAAGAATTTGAGAATGATGGTGGAAACGGTCCCATAAAGTCAATACCCCACACTTTGAAAAGTTCAACCTCTAGAATGCTTCGTAGGGGCATTTCCTGCTTTCGAGATATGTTCTCTGTCCTTTGGCACCTGTCACATTTTTTTACCAGACTGTAGGTATCTTTGAATAATGTCGGCCAATAAAACCCAGATTGTAAGACTTTGGCTGCTGTTTTGGTAGCACCGAAATGACCTCCGTATGGTGAAGAATGACATTGCTCCAAGACAGTCTCCATTTCTTCTTTAGGTAGGCATCTCTGAATTACTTGATCAGCTCTCCTTCTGTAAAGAATAGGATCTTCCCAAAAATAGTATTTAAGTTCTGAAAAGAACTTTTTTCGACGTTGATGATCATAATCCGGTGGCATGATATTGCTTGTAAGGTAATTCACATAATCTGCATACCAAGATGCACTTCCCATCTGCTCTATCCCAAAAATTTGCTCATCTGAAAACTTTTAATTTATTTAACCTTCTTCATTCCCTTCTGTCTGCTCTATTCTTGACAAGTGGTCGGCAACCACGTTTTCAACCCCTTTTTTATCCTGAATTTTCAAGTCGAATTCTTGAAGAAGTAAGATCCACCGAATAAGTCTTGGTTTTGCATCTTTTTTAGCAAAAAGATATTTCAACGCTGCGTGGTCTGTGTGCACTATCACCTTCGATCCAATGAGGTAAGATCGAAATTTTTCGAAGGCAAATACTACCTCTAGTAATTCCTTTTCTGTAGTGGCATAATTCATCTGAGCGTCATTGAGAGTTCGACTGGCATAATATATGATATATATGACCTTTGCTCTACGTTGCCCCAAAACTGCCCCGATGGCAAAGTCACTTGCATCACACATGAGTTCAAACGGTAGATCCCAATCAGGTGGTACAATGACAGGTGCTGAGATTAGACTGTCTTTGAGAATGTTGAAAGCTTTAAGACAGTCAATAGAAAATTCGAACCTGGCCTCTTTCTCTAGCAAACTGCATAATAGTTTGGTTATTTTTGAGAAATCCTTTATGAATCGTGTATAGAAACCCGCATGTCCTAGAAAAGACCGAATTCTCTTAACTGTTGTCGGATGAGGCATTTTCTCTATAACCTGAATCTTTACTTTGTCGACCTCAATGCCTTTTGCTGATATCATGTGTCCCAACACGATGCCTTCTTGGACCATAAAGTGGCATTTTTTCCAATTAAGTACCAAGTTGGTTTTCTCGCAACGCTGAAGTACCATGGTCAAATTTTTGAGGCAATCGTCGAATGATGCTCCAAAAACTGAAAAATCATCTATGAAAACTTCAATAAATTTTTTGACCATATCTGAGAAAATAGACATCATACAACCCTGAAATGTGGCTGGGGCGTTGCATAGGCCAAATGGCATACGCCTATATGCAAACGTGCCATATAGGCAGGTAAAGGTAGTCTTTTCTTGATCTTCTGGTGCGATATGAATCTGATTATAGCCTGAATACCCATCAAGAAAGCAATAATGAGAATGACCTGCCAATCGTTCCAACATCTGATCGATGAAAGGTAGAGGAAAATAGTCTTTTCGAGTGGCATCATTCAACTTCCTGTAGTCAGTACAAACACACCAGTCGGTAGTCAATCTGACTGGAATGAGCTCGTTATTATCATTCTTCTCAACTGTGATCCCTCTCTTTTTTGGCACTATCTGGACCGGGCTTACCCAAGTACTATCTGAAATAGGATAGGTAATACCGGCGTCAAGCAGTTTCAACACTTCAGCTCGGACTACTTCTTGTAAATGGAGATTCAATATGCGTTGATGTTGCATTGTTGGTTTATATGCCTCTTCCATTAGAATCTTGTGCATGCATAAAGACGGGCTGATACCTCTAATGTCTGCAATAGTCCACCCGATGGCTGATTTGTAATTCTTCAAAACTCGGAGTAATTTATCTTCCTGATCCTGACCAATAGAATTTGCAATGATGTTTGGAAGAGTGGATGACTCACCGAGATAAGCATATCTAAGGTGAGAAGGTAATTGCTTTCACTCGAGAATTGGTTCTTTTTGAACTGAAGGAGGTTGCTGAGGAGGTGTGGTACCCAGATCTATATATCTACTCCTTCTTTCAATTCTTTCTGCTCCTTGTAAATATCTGGCACATTCTTCAAGAACTGGAGATTCGGAATTTTCATCTTGAGAATGCATAATACACGCTTCCCATGGATTTGAAGGATTTTCCAAGGCAAATGTGTTAGCAGCCTCCTGATCAATGATATCGATTTGAAAACATGAGTCAGAGGAGCTTGGATACTGAATTGCTTTGAACACGTCGAAAGTGACTTGCTCTTCATTCAATCTCAACATTAGTTGCCCTTTTTGCACATCAATTAGGGCACTTCCAGTAGCTAAGAATGGTCGCCCCAAGATAAGTGACACATCTTTATCCTCCACCATATCGAGGATAATGAAGTCAGCTGGGAATATGAACTTGTCCACTTTCACCAAAATATCTTCAATAACTCCACGTAGGCGTTTAACTGACCAATCAGCTAACTGGAGTGAAATTGTAGTTGGCTTCACTTCTCCGAGACCTAGTTGCCTGAAAATAGAATAAGGTATCAAGTTAATGCTAGCACCTAAATCACATAATGCTTTTTCAAAAAATGAACTACCAACAATACAAGGAATAGAGAAACTCACCGGATCTTTTAATTTCGGCGGTATCTTGTTTTGCAAGATAGCACTACACTCCTCAGTAAGCATAACTGTTTCATGCTCTTCCAAATTCCTTTTATTTGAAAGGATTTCCTTCATGAATTTTGCATAACTCGGCATCTGTTCTAGAGCATCAGCAAACGGTATGTTGATTTGGAGTTTCTTGAACACATCAAGGAATTTCTCGAATTGCTTGTCTAGTTTATGTTTTCGCAGCCTCTGAGGGAATAGAATTGGAGGGACGTAAGCCGGTGGTAGAATATAAGTTGGTGGAGAGTCCCGTTCTGGTGCAACTTCTGCATCTAATTTGTTTTCTCTCTCTTTGTTGGACACGGTTTCCTTTTCTACACCTAGTCTAGTCACATAAATCTCTGGTAACTGAACTCCGCTCCTCGTGGTAATTGCATTTACTTGCTCTTTTGGATTGACTTCGGTATTGCTTGGCCATGTGCCTGGTTGTCGCTCGGTTAACAATTTAGCCAACTGCCCAATTTGATTTTCCATATTCTTTATAGCAACATCCTGTCTTTTCTGCATCTCCTTCAATTCAGATTCCATACGCATGACAGTTTCTTCCAATCTTCTTTTTTTCTCTTGTGGCCTTCCTTGATTTGGCGGATTCTGAATATTTTGGTTGTTGCCATAGGAGAAGTTTGGATGATTTCTCCATCCTGGATTGTAAGTCTGTGAATAAGGATTATTCTGCTGTCGCTGAAAATTCTGAGCATATGCAACTTGCTCAGGAGAAGGCATATCAACATTTGTCAATGGACACTCCGAAGATTGATAGTTTGCCCCGCATGTTACACAGATTGGTGGAGACATCTGAACCATATTAGCTGAATGAAAATATTTCATTGTCTCCATCTGCTTTGCCAATGTATCGATTTTCGCCAGTACAAGCGAATTTGTGTCTACCTCATGTACCC
Organism: Forsythia viridissima; assembly: GCA_030279155.1. Classification (NCBI taxonomy): domain Eukaryota; kingdom Viridiplantae; phylum Streptophyta; class Magnoliopsida; order Lamiales; family Oleaceae; genus Forsythia; species Forsythia viridissima. The sequence continues at coordinate 26,426,767 of CM059033.1, forward strand.
CTGCTGCTTTTCTTTGTATCCCTCTGTTTGGCCACATAACAAACTGTTCACTCATTGTTTCATACAAGTCATGGAGGTCACCGGCAGACCTATTTTGGATAGAGCCACCTGCTGTCGAATCAACTGAAGAACGACTATTAGGAACTAGACCAGAGTAGAAGAAATGATTTTGAGCTGCTAAAGGAAAATCGTGGCTTGGACACTTTTTGAGCAGTTGCTTGAATCTTTCCCATGCCTCGTGAAAGTTTTTCAACTCAGATTGTTGGAAATTGGAAATTTCATATTTTAATCTGTTCACTCTGGCTGGAAGAAAGTATTTCAGTGTGAACTTTTGGATCAGATCACCCCAAGTTGTGATGCTCCCAGGCGGTAGTGAATCTAACCAATCTCGAGCTTTATCCTTTAGTGTGTGTGGAAAGAGCCTCATCTTAAGTGCCTCTTCATTAACGCCTTGGTATTTCAAATTGCCACAGAATTCATCGAAGCGAGAAATGTGGTAATGAGGATTTTCAACTACCATCCCGTAGAACGACAGATTGTTCGAGAACAAGTTGATCACATCTGGCCTCAACTGGAAGTTGTCGTGTCCATAAGGCGGATATATTATATTGGACCGATTTTCAACAATCGATGGCATCATATATTCACCCATAAGAATATCTCGCTCATTAACTTCAACATGTTGAGCTATTGGTGCTTGATTATTTCTGCCATCTGTAGGTAAAAGATTCTGGATTCGGTTATCCTTCATTGTGTCTTGCTGCTGTTGTTTCTTCTCTCTTTTTTCACGTTGTCGTCGGTGAAAGCTCCGTTCAATTTCTGGATCTAAATCAAATAGATCAAGATCTTTTGTACGGCGCATACACACTTAACACCTGAAAATTTAGAAAACAGATAAAATTCAGTAGTATCACGAAGAATTGAAAATATAAATAAAAATAAATAATACTAAAAAAAATTGTTAAAAGCCAAATTATAAATTAACGTAGCAATTAATAAAACTAGTCCCCGGCAACGGCGCCAAAAACTTGTTGTGCGATTTAAATCCCGCAAGTGGACGGATCGTTTACAAGTAATAAAGTGATAAATAAAGTGTCGAATCCACGAGGATTAGATACTAATTTAACTAATTAATTTCACAACTTAACTTTTAACAATGTAAAGAAACACAGATTCAATTTTTGTTTGTGTGACTCTAAACTAATTTAACTATCTTAATTAAATTAAAATTAACAATAAGAAACTTTGAAAGATGAGAATGAATTAAAGTTTACCAATACTAGGATTCACAAATCCATCGACACGTTTTATACCCAATTATCTGTTAATCACTTTTTAGCTTTTAATTACCTTAGATTGAAAATCGGCGTTCTTAAATTAATCGAAAGCCTCTCTCGATGGTCAATCAATTCTATAAGTTATGCGAACCTAATTATCTCTAATTAAGCTTCGAACATAAACACATGCATTAAAATCTCAAGAATGCTTAAATGGATTTCACAAAGCATAATAGTAATCTCTATCTATTATTGGACCTTATGTTATTCAATATCACGTGCTAAATCTATATTGAATCTCTCGACTTCAATATAGATCACAATATATTCTAATGGTTATCAAGCATTAAAATAATATGGAAACTGAATAAAGAATAATCAACCCACGGGCAATTAATTACTAAAAAGGAAAAACTTCTAATTAATTAAAAACGCGAGGTTTCATCGTTCATCCTAGATAGAGTAAATTAGCCGGACATGATTTCGTCAATTATTGCAATAATTGAGTTCATCATGGTCCGAAGAAAGAAAAACAAAAAGTAAAATAAAACCCGTGATCTCGGCTCGATGATCTTCGATTCCGTGCCTTGATCTTCGTTCTTGCTTTTAATCTTATTCTCCCAAAATTCGTCCCCCGCTAGATGTCTATATCTCGCCTTTTATACTCTTCTCCCCGCTCTCTAAAACGTGGTTGAGGAAGTTGGATCAATATAGATTTGATAGTGTTTTAATTCTATCAGGAAACTGCCTAAATTCTGCCGCGTTTGGTCTATGCGATCGCATGGGGTAATACCGTGCGATCGCATGGTATTCATGATAAACATTCTATAGAAATTTTAACCGTCTTGTGATCGCATGGTTGATTTTGGTGCTGAATTTGAATTCCTTTCCTTGGTAATTGCACGTCAAGCCCCTGAAGTCTCTTTTTTTAACAATTAGGTCCCATTGTCTTAATTTTGCTCTCTTTTCATCCGAGTGATACTTGAATTTGATTATTTCCTAAAATGATAAGAAAACAATATGCAATTAAACTAAAAACAACTAAAAGAACTCATAATCGTCCCTTTTTGTGAGCCTATCATGTACCTTTGGCCAAGAGTCTCGCCTTAAAACGTTCGATTGTGCCATCAGCTTTATATTTCATGGTGTAAATTCAGTGACATCTGATAGTGTTTTTCCCAGGAGAACGATTCACAAGTTCCAAGGTTTTATTTTTCTGTAAGGACTTCATTTCTTCATCTATAGTAGCTTTCCACCTATGATCGGTTAAGGACTCCTACACATTGTTAGGAATAGATACAATAGATAATTGATTTACCAATGCTTTATTTAATTCAGACAAACGATGGTTAGACACATATGACTCATGGGATACTTAGTTTTAATGGACAATTCTGGTTCATATGTGGGTTTAGGAATACCTCTTGTGTGACGATGGGATAATATTTTTTGACATGGTTCATAAACATTCTCAATAGGTGATTGACTGATTGGTGTGGTATATCATGTGTAGGAGTGATTTCTGCTCTGGTTGAAGAATAGACGAGTCTGTGATTTCTAGGTGATTGTTACCACTTTGTTCCAAAGATATACCACTTATTTCCAAGTCACCTATTGTGTCATTATCAAGTTCTGCTTGTAAGGCATTTCCATTTAGTTCTAAGTCTATACCACTTACCTCCAATTGATTCTCATTAGAATTTGAGGTAGGAAAATCATAGTCCAGAGTCTGAATTTGAACATGATACTCTCCATGAACTTCAAACTCAGGTGAAAAATACATTAAGAGCCTGTTTGACATGGTTTATAAACCAATTTTAGTTTATTTTAGCCGTCATTTTTGACTTTTCAACCCACTTTTAACATGAAAAGTCAACAATTTCAACTCAAATGAACCAATATTGGTTTATAAACTAGTTTATAATGTCTGTCAAATGGACCTTAAATGTTCATGAAATACCACATCCATTGTGACATACATTCATTGTGTGGGGGGATGATAGCACTGGTAACCTTTTTGGTGAGTTGCATAGCCAACAAAGACACATTGTAATACACGAGGAGACAATTTGTGTCATTGATGTTGTGGAATGTGAACATAAACTACGCATCCAAACACTCGTGGTGGCAGATTTGACATTGTTGGTGCAACAACGGCTTCAATGAGAGCTTGGAGCGGTGTTCGAAAGTTTATGGAGTTAGACATCACTCGGTTGATTAGATATGCAGCAGATGTAAGAGCTACCCCCATTAGGATAGTGTCATGTGGGCTTCTTTCAAAAAGGCTCGCACAACCTCAAGCAAATGGCGATTCTTTCGTTCAACTACTCTATTTTGTTGTGGGATATAAAGACAAGTGGTTTGATAAACAAGTCTATGAGTTTCCAAATACTTTTGAAGGCCTGAACTGTGATATTCTCCCCTCCCCGTTGTCACTATGGAGGACTTGAAAGTGAGCATGATACTGGGTCTGAATATGTTTATGTAAAAGTTGAAACAATCTATTCACTTCAGCCTTAGTCTTCATTAAACAAATCCAAGTCATTCGTGTACAATCATCAATAAAAGTGACAACCCAACGTGATCCTCCTAAAGTGGAAATTTTGGAGAGACCTCAAACATCAGAATAAATAATCATGAAAGATACTGGACTTTTATTTAAAGTTAATGGAAATGAAATACGATGACTTTTTACCAGTTTATAGATTTCACAACAAAAACGAGAAACATCAAGTTGAAAAAATAAGTTAGGAAATAATTTTTTCAAATAACTAAAAGAAGCATGGCCCAAGCGTCGGTGCCACAACCAGATTTTTGTTCTCAATTTTTCCTTATCGGGATCACTTACTACTAAAGCTTGATGTAATTTGGCAGAATCGATTGTCCCCAAGTCCACGTAGTACAACTTTCCTCGTTTAATACCACAACTAATTGTATGTTTTGTCTGAATATCCTTGAACACACAAAAGTCAGGCCAAAAAATAACGACACAAGATAAGGCAGTGATTATTTGTGAAATCAACAATAGGTTATAATTTAATGATAGAACAACTAAAACTGAATCTAAGTGTAGATTATTAGTAAGGGTCAAGGACCCTTCCCCAGCTACAGGTGTAGATTCACCGTTGGCAGTGGATACACAGTTTTGTGGAGAGTTGTCTAACATCAAATGCCATATGATCAGTAGCACCATAATCAATTATCCATGCATTATTCAAAACAAGTGCATAGATGTTTAAGACCTTACCAGAAGTGTCTGTAGTGGTGAACAGGACAGATAGTGAAGTAGTGTCCTTTTCTTCCTTTGTTTGAGCAATTGTTGTTGTAGATGGTCTCGTGGAATTTCGATGTCTAGTTGGATCCCACCAATCTGGATATCCAATCAGTTCAAAGCAGCGACTCTTGGAATGGACCGTCTGATTGCAATGAGTGCACTTGTAGGTCTGTTTGTCTGGATTATTGGAATTATTTGGATTGCTAGTCTTTGGCCGGTCATGTGCTGTTGTGGCGGAGTGTTGGCGGGTAACTAGGACAGATGATTCTGTTTTTCCAACCTCTTCATTTAATGCGGTAGAGCGTATGGCTTCATGGCGTATTATGAAGTAGCATTCTTCCAAGCTTGGTTTTTGTCCTAGGCGAAGTATTTATCTCCGGATTTGGTCAAAAACTTTATCTAACCCAGCAAGAAATATGTAGACACGGAGCTGTTCAATGGATTTCTGGTATGCTACAACATCTTCAGGATCTTTCATGATAACCTGGTCACGGTGATCTAATTCTTGGAATATCTCTATTAACTATCCTTAATATAGAAAGAGTGGTTTTCCATTTGCTTTGCTGTAAAGGCTCCCTGGTTCAAAGAAAAAACTTGCATCTCGTCACTCCCATCATAGAATGCCTTAGAAAAAGAGCGCTCCATATTTCATGAGCAGTGGTTATGCAGATATAACGTTTCATAAGATCAGAAGACATAGACATTAGAAGCGATCGTTTGACTTTTTGATTTTCCGCATACCACTTCTCATATCCTTCATCTGTCTTAGCCGGTGGCTTTGATTTTCCTCGGATGTACCAGAGTTTCTCTCGTTCAGCAATGTGTGCATTTTCACCAACTGTGACCAGACATCATAATTTGATTCGGTGAGAAGAATGTCTGCATTAAAGGCACCTTCAAACTGAATAATCACTGGAGTTTTCTCACTCATCATTTTTTTTCTTTTTTATTTTTTTGGAATTTTTTTTTCGAATTTTTTAAAAAAAATTCAAACTAAAAAATATATGTCAAATAGCAATATAAAGCAATATTAGGAAAGAAAAAAAAAAGACAAAAGCCCAAATTAACAATGGCTCAATAAGACAAAAGTCAATGCAGCAACATGAGGCGGCAAATGAGATGGAAGTTGGTGCACGACGGGGGGCGTGCGAAGGTTCGACCACAGGCAGTGGTTGCGTCCAGTGAGCAGCGGAAAAGACTGGTGTGTGGTGCGACAGTGAGCAGCGGTGGTGCGATTTTCTGGTTGGTCGATTTTGGCTTGAGATGCTATTCTAGTGTTTTGGTTTGATTTTCTGAATTTGAGTTTTGGTTTGAATGATTTTTCTGGGTTTGGGTGGCTAAACAACACTGTGTTATGGCTCTAATACCATATTATGAATAGAGAACACAAATTATGTCTTGTTTTTTATATGTAATTAGAACAATACAGGAGTCTATTTATAGTGTTTATACAGTGTCTGATTAAGAAAAGAAATCAAATTACTCCTAAAAAATCTCATATATTTACACATGATTATATGGTTAATATTGTTGCTCAAATTCAGATGATTTGGTCAACTCTTATATCTCAGAATTATGGCAGAATTTTCAACAATTTCCAAGTGATGTAGGGTTGAATTTCAGGTTTTCCCCTTTCAAATTTGAATGGGCTTTGATCGAAATTAAAAGTAGCTTTAGGGCACATTTAAATTTATTATCTTGTCAAACATAATTTTAAAATTACTATTTATACTAACAAAACCTAATTTCTAAAACATATGGATGACCACAACTAATTACGTAATAAATGGAACTAAATCAGCCATTTCATTTATGAACCGATTATAAAATACATGTACGTACGTGGATAATCGAGATAAAAATCGAACTATTGTCATGATATCACAATCAAGATGTCTTGATATAAGTCACATTCTCAAATGACAGACATTACAAGATTACTTTATCTTGAACACTAATACGTGCATAGTTGTCGTATATACTAATGGCGGTACATCTTCGACCAACAGTATTAGACAACACAATAGACGATTTCACCAAAAATTTGTAATTGCATTACAACGAAATAGGAAAAATTCAATTACACAACTCTTATAAATTTCGTTGCTATCGCTTTTTCGATTAAAAACTACAAAAATTCGTATAATTAGTAATTAAATAAATAATTAACCTTTTAAAATAAAACCTTGTTTTGAACAGAAGGCCATCTTGTCCAAGAAATTATCTGTTAAAAGCCTTTAATTAGTATCATCTATTATATAATTGAACTTACCAAACAGGTCCTAAAACTTTTGCAGCAGCAAATAAGAGGAGACTTTAATGAGGAGCCATTTTTAGAACAGTGATATAATATCCACAGTGGATATTAATTATGGTGTCCATTGTTCACATGGCATCGTCACATTGGTCCAATGTCACGATACCACGTAAACAGTGAACACCATAATTGGTGCCCACTGTGAGTAAAGTTGGCAAATGAGTTGGGTTGGGTTGGGTCAGCTCAACTTGTTAGAGCAGGGCTATACATGAAACTGGATTGGGAGTCCAGCCTAGTTTTGTATGAGTCAGAAATATGTTAGTCCAGTCCAGCTCATTGGCCCAACTTGATCTTAATTTTTTTTTTAAAATACATTTTTTATACATTCTAATACATTACATCAAATACAATCTTAAATAAATTTAGACTATATATTTTGAAATTTTTAAAGAGATTAATTTATAAAATTGTGGCTCTCATGTATTAGTCAAAATAGATTAACGTCAATTTTCTTTCAAAATAATAATTTTTTTTGTTAATTGTAAACTATTTGTAGATACTTTTTTTAATAAAAAAATACAAATATTAAAAGCATGCTAGTCTTATTGTTTTGAGATATAAGCATATTTGACTTAAATTAAAAAATTTACTTATAAGTAAATTTTAAATAAATAATTTACTTGTCACACCAAATATATTTTGGATTGAAAGTTAAATTAAATCTAAACAATTTTATGTTGGATTTGGAGATTTTTGGACTAATCTTAATTGGTGACTTGAGTTTAGATTATTTTAGATTAATATTATTTAAATTATGTATTAGAGATATTCACAAAACGAGTGATTAGTGTTAATGAGCAAAAAAAAAAAAAAAAAAAAAAAAAAAAAATCAAAATCGGGCCGGGCTAGTTGGGCCGGGCCACATTGGCCCAGTTTTATTTGGGCCAGGGCCAACCCAACCCAAAAGATCGAGTTATAATGGTCGGCCCACGGACTGGATCGATTTTGCCACCTCTAACTGTAAGTGCTATATCACTCCTCGCCATTTCTAACCCTAAAACAGTAACAAGTTTCACTATCTTCTGCTTTGTAAAAAGTCAAAAGCCTCTTTTTCGTTTTTGGTATTGAAAAAGGGCAAAAATAAGTTGATCTTCTGCATGGCTTGAAACCATGTTTGGCAATGGTCATTCCATATGCTTAAAAATAACAAGTGACAAAATTTTACATAGTTTGTCAAACTTAACTATATCGTAACCTTCCTCGTACTGACCTAGGAATCGTGAAATCAGGTGTGAAAGAACACATATAGACGGTTTCGAGTTTCATTTCACAATTAAAAGCTTGTTTGATTTTAATTCTAATTTTGATTAAAAAAAATTAAAATCAAAATCAACAATTAATTTTAACTACAATTCGTGGAACACAACTTTTTACAACTTTTCAATCACACATTTCATTAACTCTAATCAACTTTTACAAATTAAAAGAAAAAACTGATTTTAATCAAAATCAATCAAACACACCATAAATGGTAATAAACTGAGCCATCACACGAGAAAAAGTAAAAAGTGAAATTCCACAAAATACAAAGAAAATTTGAGTGTGCTATTGGCAGTATACTATGTATCGAATATGCAATTATTTTCCACAAAGTCGGATTGAATTATTGAAATCAATTACTATATATTGACCATACCTAATGCAAAAATAGAACTGTAAAATCGAAAGGTCTTGCAAAGTCAATTGCATGAAAAGGAACTAAAAATATATGCAATAATTTTGAAGCAGTAAAAAGTCTTTTCTTTCTTGCAATGTAAATTTTCTTCCACACATACACACACACTCTCTGTCTCTACATACATCTCTCTTTCTCTCTCTACTGAGTAGAAATTTGTAGGCAGTCATGGGAAAAACTCCTTGTTGTGATAAAACTAAAGTGAGAAAGGGTCTTTGGTCACCAGAAGAAGATGAAACCCTCAAGAATCACATTGAAAAATATGGCACTGGTGGCAACTGGATTACCTTTCCTCAGAAAGCTGGTCACAACTCTCTCTCCCTATCTCTTTCATATATGTGTGCGCGTGCACGCAGAGGCAGAGTCAGGATTTTTTGGAGAGGATTACTACTTTAAAAAAAATTACACTTCAAAACAGAAATGCTACTCAAAAAAAAATTACACTTCAAAAATTAATTTTTTCCGGAGTCCCGTACCCAATTTCCGCCCTTGTGTGAACACGAGTGTTGACCGTCGCGTGTGCATCCTAACCCCAACCCTCTCATTTCTGTCAATGCATGCTTGTTCTCACATCAAGTAGCCTAGAGACTAGATCATGTTTAGTACACTCGAGTACAATATTTTAGTTTTTCTTCTTTTTTTTTTTTCTCATTAGCACTGTCCACCACTCCACCTTACTAAAACATGATTAGGGTTCTTCTTCATTTGAATGCAACATGTTTAGTTGTTAATTTTCTTTTTGTGATATGTTCAAGAGGGTTGCCCTATTCAATAAATTTGGAACTTGTGAGTTGTGACATTCAGTAGTACATTTTTATTCCCATTTTATATTTTTCCTCTGTGATCACTGCACTAGACAACAGACTGTTCTTTGTCAGAGTTGGGACCATTTTATACTGTGGATGTTCAATCCCAACAATGGTTACACAGTCTTCAAGGTTGATTTTGTAACATGTTTTATCCAATGTACGCTCGACTTTATAATACACGACAATACTACTTATGTTTCAAGTGTAGTATGTTTTCTGACAAGGTAGATTAAATAGCACTAAATATTGTTAATTTTATTTACTCTTTTGCCTCAGGTCTTAACCGTTGTGGCAAGAGCTGTCGTCTCCGGTGGCTTAATTACCTTCGACCGGATATAAAACACGAAGCTTTTACACTAGAAGAAGACAATATCATATACATTCTCTACTGTATCTTGGGAAGCAAGTAAGTTTAATGAATTATAAATTATAAAATTAATGTTGTTTTTATTATTAATTATGACATTTAATCTTTTAACTTTTTATTAATAATTCATAGATGGTCTATCATAGCATCACATCTACCAGGAAGAACAGACAATGATGTGAAAAACCACTGGAACACCAATTTAAAGAAGAAGCCAATGGCAGCAGCATATTGTTACCCCACAAACAATATCGAAACCACCACCGTGGCTGCCGACCTCTCGACTTCAACCACCAACACTTTGGTTCCCACATTTTCCGCTCCAGAGACATCTGCTATAATGCCATGCTTAACCGAGAGTACTAAAAACCCAAGTTTTTCTTCATCATCACAACAAGATTCAACCATTTCTGAAACATTTTCCCAGTTTGGAGAAAATTTCATGTTTGAATATGGCAGTTGCAGTAAGGGGATTCCAATGGATAATATTGGCTATGGTTATGAAATTATGAGTGAAATTTGGTCCCAAGAGGCAGCCATTGAAGGAGTGCCTAATTTATATTGAAATCAAAAGGAGATGTCTTTTTATATATAGCTTAGTTTAGTTTATAGGATATGGGATTACTTGTTTATTGATACAACACATATATGTAAACATTTGATACAAATTACACTGAGAAAAATGAATTGAAGCAGTCAATTAATGATTTTTTGTTTGGTAAAGTTTTTCGTAAGTTACAAGCAACGAGTCTTACAAAATATGTGAATAAAAGTTGTAAGTGCTATGAAATGTACAAATAAAAATGGCGTTTGACTGACTTATAAGTATTTATGAACACTCTCCAATATATTCGCACACACAATGTACATGAAAATATATGATGAAGGATAATTGTGGTGCCAAATTGGGCCGGGAAATGGGCCATGTCTTGATGCGGGCCGGGCCAGACCTTATCATTTTATATATCGTTGTCCCACCAAAAAACACACGTCATATTGATGTTTCCCAACATTGTTTGATCAAAACCAATTTTACACCACTCAGCACATGTATATTCAATGTGGAACGGCACGTGAGGAATTACATATTTGACATTGTTAAAATTATTTTTTAAGTTGTGAGTTTTATGAAATGTAATACAATGTGTGAATAAAAAGTAAATTTAATCAAATTGACTAATTTAAATTATGATTTAAACTTAGACAAAAAACTGTGGGTGTCATCACCATTTCTTGTTCGATTTATTCTAGTCACCGTCCATGTCCAATTCAAAACCGAAGAAAATGTCTCTCTCATAAATTATTACGAAGGATTTTGCCAATTTCTTTTTCGTTCAGTTTGAAATTGTCGTAGGTACAGATTCTTAGAAACTTCATTGAAATATCTTTTAAAGATTCGTGACAAGTTTTTAAAACTTCCAATAAGGTGGTAAAAAGTCACACGTAGGATCAAAAGCATGGGCATATATGTACATATTATATATTTACATTGCCAAGTATAAGTTATGTACGATTGACCTTAAAATCTGTACGATCTATTTGTTAACAAATCTTAGCCACCTTCTCGTCCATCTATATGTTTCCTTCACACTATCATACTTTTAGGAGGCAAAGGCGGCAGTTCTAGAAAAAGGTATGACGATCATTTGCACTCTGACAAACAATTCAACCGTCAAAAAATAGAATATAATTGAGTGTGAAAAAAATAGGTGGGAAGGAATTGGACTAAGACTTTGATTTAGTACCTTTTGAGTGCAAATGGCTTACATATATAGAGAAAAATATGAGGCACGTGCCATTGAACCGTATACCCATGTTCATGAGAAGACCGGCATGATCTGACAATTTGATTGACACCACTAAGTTGAACTTTAAGATTTTCACAAACTAAGTTATAGCAAAGATAAACATACCTTTGTTGTCCATAGACGGAATTGCAGAGCAATTATACAAGAACTAGGTACGTGTTAATATTCATATGCGTTCTTTATCTTTTCACTTCATTATAGATCATTAATGGAATTGAAAAGGGCAAAAAGTAGTTGATCTTGCGCATGGCTTGAAGCCTTGTTTAACAGAAGGGTGCAATCCTATTGAACGTGTTGGAAAAAGGAGTACACCAAAATTAACATGAATCAATGTGATTGCGAAAGTTTTGATTGTATTACAATCTCAATTGTAACATATAAAGCAGCAATAACACACATTTTACCTCCAAACATTAAATCGAATGGAAAATTATTTGGTGTTATCTATACAACTAGAAATGGACATACAGAACTTTAGTTTCACAAGGCAGCTCACAATACGGTCTCCATCTTTATACAATTTCATCAAAGTTTGGGTTGACAACTGCAAAAGAGATGTCAAAAGAATTGTCTGTGTCAAATGGTTTGTGATTTCACTTGCAGCACTAAGAGCTCAACACTGCAAGAAACGTATAATCAATCAATCTATCAATCACGAAGGCTCTCTCTCCCACATCAATCAACAACTTAGTCAACATAAATTTATTTTATCTAATGATTTTGTAGTAAACGAGAAATTTGTTGTCGGCAAACAAGTTTGCAGCAACAGTTCTCCTTTTTAAGTCTCAGTAACACAGCACTCATTGATACTAACACACAAGGAAGCAAATAACGACCTTTGTTTTACAAAACCGGCCTGGCTTGAAAGCACGTCATGTTATACCTCTTTTAAAAACCAGGGCTGAAAGTTGAAAGTTGAAAGTTGAAACCAGGAACCAGGTTTTTCGGTTGCATTTTTTTTTAAGAGAAAAGCAAAGAAGTAGCTGAGGAACGATTTAGGATACACCTATATGAAGGTTATATCATTATGGGGGTGTGGGGGTGTGTTTGTGTGTTTAAAATTATTTTTGACCTCCGGTTTGATCCCGGTTGAACCCTTGATCCATTATGTTGCCTGAGTCGGGTTTTAAAACATCGATAACAACAGGTAGAAAAATGACCTTGTTAAAGTGCCATCTCTGCCTGCAATGCAGCAAGCTCGTCTTCCTCATCAGTATTCTTGTGAGCAGCCGGACGTACAGGTTGCTTTCCAGTGGGCACTTGAACTGGAGCAGCAGGGGCGGTTGTCGCAGGTTGCAGGAGTTGTTCCTCCAACTCAGCTCCTTCCAGCTCTTCAAGTTCTGCCTCTAATTCATCCTGTCAAAGTAAAGGAATACGATACTGTCAAAGGAAGAACTCACAATAATAAGGCATTTTTCTTTTTTTGGTTCTTTTGCCCAAACAAACAGGTTATCTGAAATTGGAGAATACACACTTCATCAAAATCAGCCGCTGCACCAATTGGTGCTGACAGTGCTTCTTGAATTTGTTTCATATTTTCGGTCTGCTCATTGATCTCGTCCATGGTCTTGTCCACATCATCAATATTACTGAAACAAAAAAGGCAAGTAGAGAATGTGAGGGAACCTAACCCTGTGCATTTTGTAGGATCCTATATCACGATAACAAAGAATCAGAAACGAGTGACAACATCATGCAATGGAACCACATTCAAACTTTAGGTACCCCATACCCTCACTAAAATTCATTTACTGAGCTATTTTCAGAAAGTGGAGTCTCTCTTGAAGCAATAACATGTTGATATAGTCGCCACTGGAGCTACAAAGAAATATCTAAATTATGAGCTCAACACAACATTTCTCACATCTTGGTGCGGCCTTTGAAAGTCTATCTTGATTGTCTACAGGACTTATACTGGTCAACAATGCAAAGATGCTTCAAGTTTACAACAGTTCCCATGCTGCAGTTTAAATTACATTTTCTTAATTATAAATAAATAGCAGACGGAATTGTAATACAACTTACGTCGCCTTCTGCATGGCTTTCATTGCAGATGCTCCAGTTCTCAAAGCGTCGACAGTTTCTGTTGTAGCTTTTGCACCTTCTAGCATTATCATCTACAATCAAGGTACAGAATAGAAAGTTAACAATTTGAAATTCATGAAAAACACGTTACTTGAAAAACTATCTAGTTCAAAAAATGATCATGAGCACCTGATCATGGATGCGCAACTGAAAATTTCCAAGTTGTTCAACTTGTTGTTCATAAAGCCTCTTTCTCTTCAAACATTGTATTGCAGCTGTTAACAAAGTTATGGTAGATAATTCATCATAAAAATTGCAACAGAAAGGGAAAAAAATTCGAGACATGCAAGTGACTTCTATTTATAGCATAAAGCGGCAGCACAACAGAAGGGCAGATGATAGTATGTGAGTTTCTGAAGAATGGATTTAAGTTGATGACAAAGTGATAAATGGATATTGTAAGTCCTCAACAGAAAGGGGAATTACTGCGGCTATATCATATTAAGAAACAGTTTTAAATAATTGACACAATGGGTTCTCAAGGAAAAATTGCTTTTAGTCAAAGAAAATGTGGTCAATCATGGTGAGAAGGCCCAGCATCTCATAAAAGGCAGGACTCAAAAGCAAAATTCAATCTCACAGATGAAGATCTTTACTTCTCTTCACTACACTAGTTGACAATAATGAACCGTCAAGATGATAAGGACAATTCTGGCGGATGCTAACTTGTTACTAAACAGGTAGGCCAGGCAAAGGGAAAGTGCCTTTCTAATTTGCTCAGGTTATAATCTGAATGCACAAAATCTGAAGTTCATTACTCTCTGAGCTTTATTTAGTTTAATAAATTGGATGTATACCGATACAATACATAAACATATATCAATAGGCCTATTTAGTTAAAACACATCAAATTGTAAAAAGTTCTTTTAATACTTCCATAGATCTCCTTTTTTCTAAATTACTTTGTGATAGCAATTTTATTCCTTTTACAATTCCAGTGCCCAAATTCAAATTTCATTTTGGCAGTTAGCCAGACACAATCTATTCTAACAAGAAAATCATTTGTTGCAGTACTTTCTGACACGAAATCTACTTTTTTTACAATACTAACCATGGAACAGCACGTGGAGAGTGGGGGAGGGCTACTACCTTTTGTGTAGGCCTATTCATCGGACCCATGGTCCACTCAAAAATCTTTAAAAATAGGTGTTCTCTTCGCTTTAAATTTTTTTAGCTGTGATTGAAATCAATTTATTTTAGAATCACCCTAGAACATGTTTCAGAGTTTTATTGATTTATCATGGCTAAACACTTGTGACGTCACAATCTTTCCAGTCGTTTGAAACCTTCTCCAGTTTGCAATGGCACAATAGCTGTGACCCATAAAAAGAGGACTCAAATTGTGGTTTAACAGAAAAGGCAGGCTTTGAAATGTGCGTATAAGATTTACCCTAACACATTTTGGTCATACGTGTCTGTTTTCTTCATATTCTCTGTTCTCCTAGTTAAATTCTTTCAGGCCAAACAATTAGAGTGAAGTATGTGTGCTGTTATGAAGAACGCAAGTATCAACAAAACAAAAATGAAATGGACCATATAAAAGTAGGAAATGATTGTATGAAGTAAAGCAATGTCCACCCAGAAAATGTAGTTTGCATCATCAATAGTAACATGCACCTATTAGAACTTATACTAAAGCAAATATTAAACTTCAAAGTTCCTCACCGAAAAGGGTAAAATATCAATCAGCTACTCTATTTGCCTGCCTATATACAAAAACAAAAGTAAGATTCAAAATTCTCTGAGCAAGTGCTTTTATATCCAAAAAAACCAGATTGATCTCCACGAAATTATCTTTTCCTAGGTTATCACTTTCTAAAAAAGATAGCTATATATAGAAACCCTCAAGCATCTGGCGTGAAGATCAGATCACTGATACCACAGCTCCCATAAATTGGACAAAAAGCATGATTCTCAAACTTGGAAAAATTCTACAGAGGTGCATAGGATGGTAAGTGGACTTCTCATAAGCTATAATAGATCATACCCCTTTTATTTTTGGCTCTTGTAAACTCCTTGGCCTTCTCAACTTCTGCAGCAGCCTTCTTCAAGAGAACTTTCTCTTTTTTCTCTAGCATCTCGAGAGTCTGCACAGAATGACCCAGCAAACATGTAGTAAGTCACAGCCGATAAAATGTCAATATGACAAAAACAATTCAATGACCATAAAAGTCGTGGAAAAATTGTAAACTGGGATAAAACCCTTAAACCACAACCATTATTTTCACCACAATGATTCAACTAAGAGATATTGAAAATAAATAGGTTACAATATCAAAAATCCCCACTACCAACCATAACAACTGAATGATAAAAAAAAATGAAATAAACATGCCACGTCTCTTCTAACACCAGAAATAGAAGCGGTCACGGATATTCTGTGAAGTTTGATTATTTCTCATAGCATGCTAAACTTTCATGTATCTAGCAATATTGAAAATGAAGTGATTTTTTACTTTTGCTAGGATTTTCCTAATATAATTTATATTGATCACTATATTCAATTCTTGACTGCTGAGATGGCAATATTCTTATGCAAGAAGTGCTTCCTGAAATAAGTTATGGTATCGTTTTATAAAGACCCTAAAAATAGCCACTGATGCTGAAAAGAGAAGCTCTTTATGATAAGCAAAAGGTTTTCTTCCTTAAAACTTTTTATTTTAATAACTAAGTCACTAGTTTCATCAAGGTTAGACAAGCAGTTTTATAAAAAAGACAATTGCAGTTTAGTTCGTATATTTTCAACAAAGTGGAAAACTTTGGAAGGAAAATTTTCAATCCCTCAAAGTTAGAAGGAAAAATTGGAAATTACTATTTCCAAGCATGCTTAACTTGGAGTTTACATAGGAATGTGCACTAGTGCTTGTATGATCACATCCAAAAGAAGAAAAAAATGTGAAATCAAATTTCATCCAATCAAAGAGATTACTGATTCCCAAAGTATCAACTGCAACTTACTAATAGCATTGCACTTTCCCTTTGAACTAAAATGGCGCAAAATGTAAGAAAATTATAAATGTAAAACTTCATGTTAATCCAGCTTTAAGGTGATTTCCTCCATGCTATCTATTCATTGTCAATATCTAAAGATGGTCCCTTTAAATGAGAAATTATTATCTTACGCTGTGTGTTTCATTCACTCTGTTGATCTCTATCACGCAGGTAAATACAAAAGACATCTAGGATAGTATTTTACCAAGTATATGTTGATAATTAAATGCTAAGTTTTTGTGTTCCCGTGAAAACTTGACTGTAGTCATAACAAAAATAATGCAATGCACTCAATTGCTGGATATTAATCCAGTGAGAAAACGGCTTTCAGTCGGTGCATGAATGCCAGTGCAATCAAATGTTAAAGTCTAGACTCATGAACATTACGGCTCCATGTCGATTCTATATATCCTATATGAAAGGAAAAAGGGAGAGAAAAATAGGATACCATAAATTTCCCACACTTTTTCTCTCCAAACAGACTAAAAGCAAGTATAAAAGTTTTACAGCTATAGTTGAAGACCATGAAACACAAAAGAGTAGTAGTTTGTAAGCTGTCAAATCTCTCTACATGTCCCTGAGCAATCATTCCCTCAAGTTCTCATTAGAAACCGAAAGAAGAAAAGGGTTTCCTAGGAATTTTTTATTCTTTTCATAACTGAAACTCAGGATCCAAATATGGCCGGCCTAATGGATGCACCCTATATTAAACAAAATCAAAAGCTTGTTTGCTGCTTGACGATTGAACATTTGAACTAAAGAACAACTATAATTACCTACATTGCAGCACTGGATAGCAACAAAATAACTACTCTTACCCGAAATAGGTAATGGAGAGTTTAATTCAAATCATTTATCAAATGTAAAACTAAAATCTATACCTATCGAAACTATTTGAATAAGTATCCAACAAAAATATTATTGCATCAGAATTGCAATATAAACTTATATTAAAACAAAAATCAGAAATAATTCACAACTAATACAAAGATCAAATGTTGTTACCTCATTTAACTTGTCCAGCGTTGCCAGAGCATTTGTCTCTTGCTTAGGTTTCCCAAAAATTCGTGTAAACATCGTTGATTTATTTCTTTACAAAAAAAATGTTATATACTGCAGAAATTCAAAATATCAAAACCTGCAATAAAAATAAAATCGGCGATGTCACTTGATCCATTAAAACAATCTATATGAGTGTGTATGTATATAATCGAAGCATGCACGCACACACAAACCCGATAACTGATCGATAGGATTAATAATCGGCTTCTGTGATCGATGATTTTTGGGGAATTGAATTTTTAGGAATATGCGTAAAAAAAAGTCGCTCTTTGAAGATCCCTTTGCATCGATAATTTGAGATGGGGTGGAGAAGAAAAGTGACGGGCGACAGCCCGTGATTTAAGATTATATGACAGACGAATTAGAAACGGAGGTGAAAATCATGCTGAGGTGAATGTTTCGTCTAATTAAAATCAGATTTTTTGTAAAAGTTGATAAAATATATGTAGTGAAAAAATTGTAAAAAGCTATGGATCTATGAAATATATAGTTAAAACTAGTATATCGCTTTTTTGCAGTGGGTTCAAACCATATATTCTATTATGATAATGGATTAACACGATAAATAAATTTTGGAGATAATCGATCGAGAGAGATCATCAATTGATGGAGATGAACTGAGGAGATGAGCATATTTTAGAAATGATCGGTGGAAGATAATTGAATAACAAATTTTGGAAGACGTGAAATTAAAGACGTAGTGATAGTGTGACATACAGACGTTTAAGTTCTTTTTTTCTTTCTGTAGCAGCTTGATTAATTGTTCACTTCAATTTTTTTATCAAAATTTTAATTGAAATCCATCGAGCTCTAAAAGAACTTCTCTAATGCATTGTATGGATTTCTATCTATGTTCCAAGATGTCTAATAAAAGCATTTCTAAGAAGCTCTTTAAACATAAAATTCTCTCTATTTTAAAGAACCAAACTTTAAAATTATGCTTTAATGGACTCAATAAAATAACTTTTTAAAATAGAGAGTTGGTTTAGAGTGGGTTTGGAGAGCCAAACCAACTCTCTATAATTAAATGCATTCAAAGAATTTCAATTTTCAATGCTCCATATAATGATTGAATTAAATAATATATACAAAATAAAATAGAAAAAATGGAATAAAATCATATAATAATTAGGAGAGATGCATGTTAAAAGAAAATAAATGAAAAAATAATAAATACTTATTGGAAGAAGTAAAATAAAGTGTTAAAGATAAAAAGATTGTTGGAGCACTTAAAATATTTTACTCTCTAAATTTATAGATGCTCTCTAAAATGTCAATGATGCTATTTATAAATAGAGAGTCCATTGGAGATGATCTAAGACACTCTATATTTTAAAGAGTCAATCATTGAAATTATATTCCAAAAGACTCTCCAAATTAACTTTTAAAATAGAGAATGAGTTTGAATTTGGAGAGTCAAATGCATTTCCTATAATTAAATGCATTCAAAGAATATCAATTTTCAATACTCCATATAATTATTGAATTAATAGTATATACAAAATAAAATAAAGGAAAAATTATGTAACAATTATGAGGAATGATGTTAAAAGAAAATAAATGAAAAAATACTAAATATTTATTGGAAGAAGTAAAATAAAGTGTTAAAAATAAAAAAGTTGTTGAAATAATTTAAAAATTATACTCTCTAAATTTATAGATATTGTCAAAAATATCAAATTTGCTATTTATAGATTGAGAGTCCTTGGAAATGCTCTTAATAGAAATTCAAATATATTATTAGTGTCTAACACAATAATTTTGTCTATTTAATTTTATTTTTATTGAAAACATGTCTTATCAGAACTTTTGAACTTGAGAATGTCATTTTTTTTTTTTCATATCAATTTGACAGACCATGTATATTCTATTGGAGAGAAAATAAAAATTAAACATTATTTATTTTTGTTTATGTGAAAATATATTTTATTAATCAACAGAAGCAATATAAATACTTTTAAAGCATCTCGAATAGCATTTTTTTTTAAAGACCACCATGTAAATAATAGATAACATCTTTGAATTTAAAAAATAATTGTTTTCATAGACTCTAATAGATTTTTTATTTTTAGCTCTTTATTTTACGTTTTTCAATAATTATTTATTGTTTTTCTCTCATTCTTTAGTTTATATACTTTCGCTGTCCCAAAAAATAAGTTTACTTCTATTTTCACACATATTAGAAAATATAGTTATTATAGTTGTTATAATAAATTTTACTAATATTTTTACTAATATACTCCTATATTAATACTCCATCCGTCATATAAAGATATGCTCATTTTTTTTCACACAGATTAAGAAATATCATTTAATGTAATTGAAATATTAATTTTTTATACACTTTTTTTATTATGCCCCCATTTAATGTTAGTCATTCATGAATCTAATAAATTTAAATGATCATTGAAATGCAAATGAAATTCAATTGCATTACATTGAAACAAGTTATTTTAAATTGCATTACATTGAAACAATAATAAAATAAATTGTTGACTTTGTTATTGAGGGATGGGTGTTTCTAGGCAATGTGGAATTTATTGACTGTCTAATTGAATAAATTTGTGAATAAATTTTTGTAATTTTTTATTATAATTGGAATATGTTAAGTTTATTTGGGTTGATAACAATGTAAATTAAATATGGGTATATTAAAAAAAATAAAAATTTAATACACTCTCTATAAAGTAAGTGGCCTATAATTTGGGACAGATAAATAAAAAAAACGAGTTTATCTTTATAAGACAGAATGAGTATTATTACTATATTATATTAATATTAGTTTATATTTTGTTGATAACAAGCCGTAGCGGATCTAGGGTTGAAGTTCAGCTAGGGCAAACGTTGACTAGTCATCGGTCGATGCTTGTGAAAATAATGCTCAGATGTTGCACCCAAAACACTTGTGGACTGTATGTTTAGATCCAACTGCAAAATGGGAATAAAAAAGAGTATAATGTGATAATGATGCCAGATAAAATAACCATTCAAGTTTCATAAGCTAAAAGATTTACCTTCATTTTCTTCACGTTGTGACTCCAGGCACTCTGTTCACAAAAAGTTATGCGAGTTGAAGTTAATTCCTGTTTGATGACCAATTACAGCATCTTAGTCAAAATGGGAACGCACAAGAACTACAAATTTGGTAGTTTAAATAACCTACCTTCATCGAATGAAGCCTCTCCTTCTCTTTCTCTTTGAGCTCTAAAAATGCCTACCAACAAAACGATAATCATTCATTAACATGATAAATTACACGTCATAGAGATAGCCATCACCATTTTTTCACAAAATTTCGGCACAGACGGACACAGGATCTCGCCATGTTGTAAATCCGCCCTTGATAACAAGACACACTAAATATGGATATATTAGAGAACTAAGAAATCAACTATACTCTCAACAATAAAAGTGGCCTATAATTTGAGACGGGTGAAAAAGAAAAACAAACATCTCTTTTTAGGAAGCATTTTTTAAGACAACCTCTAAAATATTCAAATAATATATTTGAATAATGCAAGAAGCCGCATTGAAACTTATAAATTATTAAATACAATCAATTTTATCTATCTATCTTGATGGTTGAATCACCTATTTATCTTATGAGGGTGTCCTCAACTCATATTTTAAAAAAATTATTTAAATGGATTTCATAAATTTGAATAGAATTTCACAGAATTTATAATTTATAAGATCTCAACAGAATTCCTATATTATAAATTTCAATATATTTTTATGGATTTCTATGAATTTTTATGGATTTGTGGACTTTTTATTAAAAATGGTAATTTTATATTGTTTTATAAATGGGTAATTAGCGCATTTCGTCCTTATCTTTTGAGGGTATTGCACAAATCGTCATTATCATTTGAATTTTGGCATTTGAGTCCTTAAATCCACCATTATTTGCGCAAAAAGTCCCTGTCGTCTATTTTTGTGAACTTTTGCCTTTAAATCAGCGCGTACAGTATAATCTCTCATTTTTTAAGGACAATTTCGTCAAATTACAAAATATACTATTCACTTTCCAAAATTCTCTCTTTCTCTCTCTCTATCTGGAATCACACATTTCACACCCAAGAACAACCAATCATGCCACTGTAAGTCCCCCAATATATATATATATATATATATATATATATATACGTAAAGATCGAAGATGACGGCGGCTTACGATATGACGACAAAGGCACAGTCAATGGAGACAACAAAAGTGACAGGGCGGTCTCGTTTGACACCACTAGAGTCGCTACTGGCATCACTCTCGCTTGCTGTTTATTTAAATTAGGTCCAATCAATACATCAATACGCGAGAAGAAAGGCCACGACGATGTAACCGTCCCATTACTCTCAGCAATTTTTTCCTTCTCAATCTTAAACTTATTCTTCAGCATATTGATCCGATTCTTACACTGCACATCAGTACGCCTCATCCTCTTCGTATGACCATGACGCGCGTTAACAACGTCAGCCACATCCTGCCAATCCTTCGAGCGAAGAATACCACGATTCAGCTCCAAATAACGCGCGCCCCAAGTATCCACCAAAGTCGACGTAGCCTCCTCCGTCCAGCAGTCATCACACAACAGAACATGTCAAAAATCCGATGTTGCTGGTTGTTTCATCGAGGATTCCCGTAGAATCAGCCATTCGTTAAATTCATTTGGGATCTTAGAGCAAAATAATTGAGAGAGAAAGTGATAAATGAGTTGGTGGAGTCAGTGAGATAAAGCGAATTCGACGAAAGTTCCAATTCGCCGCACATTGATTTGATGGCAAAAGTTCCATTTATGGGCTAGAAAATGGGGTTTGGAGGGGTGGAAGCTGAAAGAGTACCGTCGAAAGTGTGCCACTGTCGTCTTGGACTAATCTTCTGATAAGAATGGTGGTGGTGGACTTCATTGTGGTAGAGAGAGAGAGAGAGAGAGAATATTTAGGAAAGTAAACAATGCATTTTGTAATTTGATGAAATTATCCTTCAGAAAATGAGAGATTATACTGTACGCGCTGATTTAACGGCAAAAAATAATAGAAATAGACGATAGGGATGTTTTGCGCAAAGAATGGTGGATTTAAAGACCAAAATACCAAAATTCAAACGATATGGATAATTTATACAACAGCTTCAAAGGATATGGACGAAATGTGCTAATTACCCTTTTATAAATAATTCAAGTGACTATCCAATTATAAATAGGTGTCATCAACTCAGATTTAGATAGATTCTTTAGAAATGTAAAATTGGATAGTCACTTGAACTATTTATAATAAAAACATTGTAAAATTACTATTTTTAATAAAAAGACTACAAATCTATAAAAATTCATAGAAATCCGTAAGAATATATTGAAATATATAATATAGAATTCTGTTGAAATCTTATAAATTATATGGTATTCTATTCAAATTCATAAATATTAATAAATCTTTTAAAGTATGAGTTGAGGATACCCTCCTAAGACAGCATAACATTTAATGCACTTATAGTCAAATTTACTATCTACTTTAAAAAGTTAAACTGAAGAAACGGTTGGTTGGTGTCTAATTTCAAATATTCACTCATTAAAATAGAGAGCATCTTACATTTAAAGAGTCCATGAGCCTTTTTATTTTTAAAAGAGTGAACTTTTTATACACTCTAACAATACTATTTATTTTAATTCTTCATTTTACTTTTTTCAATAAACATTTGTTGTTTTTTCCTCATCTTTTATTTAATATTCTGTTTTGCAATCAAATGATTTACTAATGACTAAAGTATTCAAGTATTATTTAAAAATTCACTCTTTAAAATAAAGACCATCTTTCATTTAAGAATCTCTTAAAGATGCTCTTATTTAAATTTATTTTAAGTAACTTATTTATTCAAATATGATAATTATATCCTTTTTTTTCTACTAAAAAAAATTTAATTTTCCAAAAGTAAATCTTAATTTTTGAAAAAGTAATTTTTAAACATAGACAATGTGCCAATAAATATTTGCTATATGTAAAGGTAAAAGTAGGCGATAAGATATACATGAGATAATAGTGAAAAAAATAAAAATGTTTATATAAGTAGGTCATACGATAATAAACGGCACAAAAATAAAAATGTGTGTCAATAAGTAGATGTAGTATCAATTTATAATAAATTAAATAAAACGTGATTAAAGTAGTCGGACATATTTTGTTTAAATCTAAATAAACTTCTACATATAAGAGTGAAGCGTTAAAAGCATACCAGTAGAGTGATTTGTATTAAATGTTATTGTTGGAATAGTTACATTAAATCTTTTTGGGATAATTATATCAAAGGTCTCCAACGTTTTAAAATCGTTGTGGATATACTCCTAACCTAAAAAATAGCACCACACATCCCCAACGTATGAAAATCTTGGCGTGGTAGGTCATTTATGACCAAATTGCTCTTCTCTTTAAATGAATAAAAAAACAAAAAACAAGAAAAAAGAAAAACAAGATTGAAAACTAACCAAATGTACCCCAAAAAATAAAAAGTAAGAAATATATCCCAAAAAATAAAAAATAAGAAAGAGGTCCATCTTCTCCAAAAATCCAAAATCCAACCCAAAATTCCTCCTCTTACAATCCAACACTTGTGTTCATTTGTTGTAATAATTAAACAACAATGGAGTTTTCAAAAATACAATCTTTATTATCTGTCATTTTGTTTTTATCTACTATCTTTGTTCAACACTTCGCCGCAGTGCATTCCATCGGAGTTAATTATGGTACTCTCGGAAACAACCTCCCGCCGCCGGCTCAAGTTGCAAAGTTCTTCAAGGACAAAACCACCATCGACAGAATCAAGATCTTCGACGTGAACCCAGATATTCTCAGGGCATTTGTCGGCACCGGAATCTTTGTCGCCATCACTATTCCAAACGGAGAAATCCCGAACCTAGTGAACATCAAGTATGCTCGTAGATGGGCGGGTAATAACATCAAACCATTCTACCCACAAACTAAAATCAACTACATACTTGTTGGAAACGAAGTCTTCCACTGGGGACCTCAAAAATTGATCGATAACCTAGTTTCCACCATGAGAACTCTTCACAGAGCACTTATCCGATCTGGGATTCAAGGTGTTAATGTTACAACGGCACATTCTTTGGGGATTCTTGACTCCTCCCAGCCGTCGAGTTTGGCCAAGTTTCGTCCGGGATGGGATAAGGGAGATCTAGCCCCCATGCTGCAATTTTTACATGAAACAAAATCTCCATTCATGGTGAATCCATATCCATATTTCGGATACTCACCAGAACAGGCAAATTTCGCTCTCTTCAAACCAAACTCAGGTCTACACGATAAATACACAAAACAAACATACACGAACATGTTCGATTTGTTGATCGATGCAGTGCACATTTCTATGAAGAAATTGGGATATGGCGATGTGGAAATTGCTATAGGGGAGACTAGTTGGGCTTCAGCTGGAGAGACTTTTGAACCGAAATGTTAGATTTTTTTGGGATATGGCGATGTGGAAATTGCTGTTGGATTGTAAGAGGAGGAATTTTGGGTTGGATTTTGGGTTTTTGGAGAAGATGGACATCTTTCTTACTTTTTATTTTTTTTGGGGTATATTTCTTACTTTTTATTTTTTGGGATACATTTTGGTTAGTTTTCAATCTTTTTTTTTTTTGTTTTTTGTTTTTTTATTTATTTAAAGAGAATGGCAATTTGGTCATAAAGGACCTACCACGCCAAGATTTTCATACGTTGGAGATATGTGGTGCTATTTTTTTTAGGTTAGGGGCATATCCCCAATAATTTTGAAACATTGGAGACCTTTGATGCAATTATTCCAATCTTTTTAGTAGGAGTAGCAAATAAATTGCCAATAAAATTTGGATTATAAGAATACAATTAGCAATAAAAGGGATAATTGCATCAAAGGTCCCCCAACGTTTCAAAATCGTTAGGGATATGCTCCTAACCTAAAAAAATAGCACCACACGTCTCCAACGTTTGAAGAAATAGGTATTGTAGGTCCCTCTTAACATTTTCCATCTATTTTCTCTGTTAAAACCCTACATTGGATTGCACGCGCCATATTTCCTCAAAAAACGCGTCTGAGAATAGCAGAGGAAATAAGACAGTAGCAGAAGATGCATCTGGCGTAGGTGTTTTAGGAGAAGAAGATGCATCTGGCGTGGGTGTTTTAGCATGAGCAGGTGAAGTGGCTTGTCTCCAGTGGTAGTCGGAGAAGCGTTTGTAGTAGCATCTGTTCCATCCTTCCTAACCATCCCATCCTATAGTGCTTTTGGTGATCCAACTTTCTCATTCTCGGCATCTTTTAGTTCCTTCTCTTCCTTTGTTTCTTTCCCGTCCTTCACATCCTTCCCTCTTTTAGCATCTTTGCCATTTTTCTCAAGTGGAAGTGGGGGTGGGGGTGGTATCATTTGGGGTGGAGGTGTTTGCTTCAAATTCAGAAGTATTTGATGCATTCATGCGAGATCAGTGGGTTTCCCGGGCTTTGGCCCCTGAATAACCAAAACATAAGGTTTCTTTTCCTTTTCTTTTTTCCCGTTCTCTTCTCAAAATTGGGAACTACACGAGGAATGATCTTCGCTATTGCTTTCCAATATTGTTGATTTGCTTCCTTGTGAAACTTCTCTTGGTTTTTAAGGTAAAGCTGCACAAAACAAATATCCAATTGTCAATAAAATTTTGTATGAACTTTAAATAGTGGACATTGGATGTTTGATTTTACTCTCTTTTTCTCTATTCTGAGCCTTTGTTTTTCTATTGATTCTGGGTTTCAATACCTTCTCATACTCCATTTCTGTGAAATTCAGCTGAAAGTGATCCATCAAAACAAAAGGGTTTTCACAATTTCTATCAAAAATCATACAGCAGAAATTGAAGCTGATGTTATTTCCTTGACTGGTGGCCCTGAAATTCCTTATTTGAAAGACTATATCACATGGGTTAGTGATGATGGCCGCCATGGGAAGAAAAACATGCGGCTTTCTTTGTTCCCTAGCCTTATGGGATTGCCTAAGTGATGTCAAATTTTAATTAACTCGCAAGTGTACGAATCTATTGGAATATAGATAAGTAGTAACGAGGTCGATCCCACAGAGACTGCTATGAGGAAGGTTTAATTTAATCCTAATTAACTATTACTCTAGGCTAGTTGAGTCGAAAAGAGTTTTGTTGAAATAGTTTAACTGAAAAACTAATGAAATGTGCTAAAACACTTAGGTTGAAGAATCAAGTTGTATAAAATACCAAGGTTTTGGAATCCACCATTGTCTAACTTAGCAATCATCCAATTATTCATTAATTCCCAAAAACACACACGACAATACGAAATCAATCTATTGTCGTCCCTAAAGATTGATCGATTAGGTCCAGAAGAAGAAAATCTAATTTAGGCTCCCCTTATGCTTCGAACATAAATTGTTTAAGCATTTTTTCATATCAAATTCCATTGAAAGAAGACAAAGAATCAAAGATTTCCTAAGCATTCTATGTATCCCAATACGAATAAAAGATGATAAAAAATCAAATGAAATTAATAGAACAAATTCAATCACCAAGCATGGATTAATTAAATTAATATCTAACTATCGAAAATACATGATATTTAAGATGAAAGAAATCATATTTAATTAATTTAATCAAGAACAAGCCATGAACGTTAAAACTCTAAGAAGGAATTAACCGAATAACCAAATAATTATTTAATTGAACAAGGTTTCATCGTCTACCTTGGCTAAAGAAAATTAGAAGAACATGATTAATCTAGAAAAACAAGAATTAATAAAACCCGGCATGGATCTTAGGAGAAGAAATCTTCGAAGAGGTCTTGATCGTCAAAGAGTTGTCTTCTCTTGTTCTCTTCCGTCTTCTCTTGATTTGGCTCCCCAAAAATCCAACCCTTGATATGAGTTAATAACTCATATATATACTTACCTAATTGTCCCCTAAAAGATCCCAAAAATTCATTAAAATCGTGTCCCAAAGGTTTCCTAATTGTATTAGGACTCAAAAAGGAAAGAAAATTATGTTTCTGTCGAAAATACACTAGGAGATCGCCCAAGTCAAGGAAAAGCTATTCTGCTATTGAAAAATAGGGTTGGGCAATCGCCCAAATTTAAGCCTGGGCGATCTCCCAGCGTACGCTGTTTCCTCTGTGGCTGCTGTTTTTCAAATGGCCATAACTTTTTGTAGGAAACTCCAAATTGAGATCCGTAAAAAGTGTTGGATTTGTAATTCAATTATCTTTCCAATGGTATATCATTTGCCTTGTGAAGATTTTAATATCAAAAGTTGTACTCTAATTTCTCTACATACTTCAGTAGGTAGTTTCTCAATTCAGTTTTTTAGCTTTCTGGTGTCTCAACCATTGATTGAACTCTTCATTGTCACTCTAAAACACCTTAAACTTAATGAGTTTATCATCTTCCTCATCCTCCAATATTTGTCTCTTGATATTCATTTCAAAAACTCAACTTACTCGTCGATTTCACCAAATTGTTGCTCTTTCCGTCCATTTTTTCTTATTTGCTTATAAACAGGTCCAAAACTGAAATAAGAAGAATAATACACTAAACTAAGTAAAAATAATTAAAATAATAGAATAAAAACTTAGTTTAAAGGCTCGAATAAGTGCACAAAATGCACTTATCAAACACCCCCAAACTAAACATTTGTTCGTCCTCGAAAAAAAACAAAACTAAAATACACTTCAAACTAAGCTAATTGAATCCACGAAAAATTTGTCAATGTTAAATTCCTTACCATATGCCTCAGGTTCAAAAATAAGCTTATCCGATGCTCGACCTTATGTGAATGTGTGAATAGTCAAAATTTAAGCTTATACATGTAGTAGACCATGACCAATATTGTGTTGTTGATACTTTTACAATCCTGAACTCTTTGTAGTCATTTATTCCTTACACCTCTCGTAAGTTATCACACTTCTAAAGTTTTTCTCTCAAATCCCGAGGTGTTCTAGCGAAATTGGTTTCTATTGATCATTACAATGCTCTTTCTTTTCAACAAAAGTGGTAAAACTTAGCACTTTTATTCTGAGAATTAGGGTGGTGAGAGATTTCTAAATTCTCATCTTCAGTCTCTAAGGTTCTAATCTAGCAATCTTTTCTGAGCACTTCTACTCTTTTTATTTATTCAACTTTTGTTAACAGTTTTACATCTTGTGCAATACTTCTCTTTCACTAGCTTTCTGTGTGACCCTTGTAGCAAGCTTTGGGTCGATGACTGCCAAGTCAGATGACCATAGGGCACCAAGTTTGAAAATACCCTAGCAGACTTAATTGCTTAAGTCTCACAGGCTAATAGAGAAGTGAAGATGTAAATTTATAAATATCGCTCTCTCTTTTTTTTTAATGTTATATACATGACTCATGTAGCGAGCTCTAGGCCGATGACTCCCAAATCAGATGACTATAGGGCACCAGGTTTTAAGATACCCTAACAAGCTTAATTGCTCGAGTTAGATATTTCATTTAATTTTATCAGCTGCGAGTAGTGCTCAGTTTAGATTCCTTGACTATAACCCATTCAACCAAAGATGAGACCCAGAAAACCCAAACTATCAAAATTCTTAGAACAAAAGTAGCAACTTTAACACCTCCAAAATGTTCTCAAAACAGTTTGGTCACTAGCTTAAGGATGAAGGAACGGAATTTTTTTTTTCTCATAAGGATCCTCAGTCAATAATATCAACACATACACTCAAGTCATGTTTCCAATAAACGATAAGTCAATAGTGGCTATGTGCTTCCATAATCAGATCTAACATGGATAAGAATTCAGATAAAAGAACGAGTTCAAGTGTTGTCTAATAGTCTACTAAAAATGTACTCAATTTTGAACAGATATCATCATTGGCGGTAGGATATTCAACAGCAACTGGACAAATAAACAACAATTTTTTTTTATAATCAAAATTATTTCAGTTATACAGACTAGAATGATAAGCAAATTCAAAAGAACTTAAGTAACATGATACTTTATAACCCACCCCCAAACAAAAACCTGACATTGTCCTCAATGTAAGAACAAAATAAAGCAATGAAAAGGAGGGCAAAGATCAGTTACTCCCCAGAGATAGATGTGGAGAATAAGGATCTGACTAGTATGTAGTGGACTAGGATGTAGTGTTGGGACCCTTGGTCAAAAGATGATTGCCAAGATATTGTCCAAGCAGCTCGCACAAGTGGGACATCCTACGCATGACATGGTGAGGCTTAAAAAGTGCAATAAATAAAATAAAAACTAATAAATTATTTAAACTATCTAAAATCACTACATATAAAGCAAGTAAATAAAAGGGTTAAAAATGGGCTGCCTCCCATTAAGCGCTTATTTATAGTCATTAGCTTGACTATTGTCTGGTTGTCTTACAGCACTCTGAATAATGATTTGGAGGACCTGCTTTGCTTGCATTTATTGATATTGGCACGCGTTGGAAGTGGCTCAATCTTCTGTTTCCATTTAGTTGCATCCATGGCAGGTAAATTAGCATAAACAAAAGACTCATCATCTGATGCTTCTATCATGTGAACATCAGCAACATCATCATTGTCATATGGTTGCTTGTTGACATTAAAAACATTCAACTCTAATGTCATGTTGCCAAAGGATAGCTGCATAACTCCAGTCCTGCAATTAATAATAGCATTAGATGTTGCTAGAAAAGGACGACCAAAAATTACAGGAATGTGTTTTGCAGAGTCTCGTACCGATTGAGTATCAAGTACAATAAAATCAACAGGAAAATAAAACTTGTCAACCTGTATCAAAA
Source organism: Forsythia viridissima (assembly GCA_030279155.1). Classification (NCBI taxonomy): domain Eukaryota; kingdom Viridiplantae; phylum Streptophyta; class Magnoliopsida; order Lamiales; family Oleaceae; genus Forsythia; species Forsythia viridissima. The sequence goes on from CM059033.1 coordinate 26,457,216, forward strand.
CATCCTCTACAATTCCTCGGGGTACTTTCACAGATCTATCAGCGAGTTGTAAAATCACAGATGTTGATTTTAACTCACCTAGTCCAAGTTGCATATACACAGAATAAAGAAGAAGATTAACACTAGCTCCTAAATCTAGCAAAGCTTTCTCAATCTTATGGTTTCCTAAGATGCATGAGATAGTAAGAAAACCTGGATCTTTAAATTTTGGAGGGGTGTTGCTTTGAATTATAGGGCTAACTTGTTCAGTTAAAAATGCCTTTTTGCGCATATGTAGTTGTCTCTTTGTCGTACATAGATCTTTTAAGAACTTAACATAAGCAGGTACTTGCTTAATAGCGTCAAGTAAAGGAATATTTATACTTACCTGCCTGAAGATTTCTATCATATCATTGATAGAATTACCTTGCTTTACCTTTGTGAGCCTCTGAGGAAATGGGGCTTTTGGAATGTAAGATGGCCCATTGTCCTCTTTGGGAGCTTCTTGGATTGAATCATTAGTTGGGACAGTACCTGGAGAAAGTGGTTGAGATGTGTTTTTCTTTGAGATGTCCACTTTATTGTCAAACAGTTTTCCACGTCGCAAAGTCATGATTGATTTAGCCTCTTCGTGTTGCACTCCTTTAGGATTAGGAAATGGCTGACTAGGAAACTTTCCTTTCTCAATGGTTGTTGCCAATTGTTGGACTGATGAGGCCAGTTGTCCCATCATATTTTCCAGATTGGAGATGGACTGTGCCTGTGAGTTCTGGCTAGCGCGTACTTCATTCTTAAACTCAGTAATTGTATGGTTCTGGTGTTCTAGCGCAGCTTGTGTAGTTTTTGACAATTTTTGAATTGCCTCCTCCCATGGTTTTGGCTGTGAAAAATTGTGATTGAATTGTTGAGTAGCCTGCTTGGGGGCTTGACATGTTGTATCATCCTGTTGAACACCCTCTGACTAAGAGAAATTGGGGTGGTCCCTCCAACCTGGGTTATATGTGTTGGAGTAAGGATTGTAAGGAGGTTTCCTCATCATGTTGAGGGCATTCACTTGATCAACACATGCATCTAGCTCAGTAGAACTGTTGGCTGTCAACGAGGTCAACTTGCGATAAATATCTTCTATCATGCATTTGACTTCTTTGATTTCTGAGCTAGGTTCATTGCTTCGAATCTCATATATACCTCTTTTCTTTGGTTCAGTTCTAGAAGAACGACTCCGTTGTTGTGAATTGTCAGCCTGCTTCTGAAAGAAGCTCCAAATTCTGTAGCATTTTTAGACATTAGCTCTCCACCACTTGTGGCCATCAACCACTCTTGAATTTGTGATAGTAGACCCTCCAAAAAATATTGGCATAAGTGCCATTTTGCATAACCGTGATGTGGACATTTCATAAGAAGCCCATTGAATCTCTCCCAAGCTTCATAGAATGGTTCTTCATCTCTCTGCACAAACTCTGAAATTTTCCTACGAATAGCATTAGTTTTGTGGATAGGAAAATATTTATTCAAAAATTTAGCAACCATTTGTTCCCAAGATGTAATACTATTTGCAGGCAACGTATTAAACCATGATCTAGATCTATCTTTTAGAGAAAAGGGAAACAGACGAAGTTTAACATTATCAGGAGAAACATTCTCATATTTAAATGTCTCACATACAGCATAAAAGTCGGTCAGATGATTATAAGGTTCTTCACTATCTAAACCATAGAAAGATGGAAGACAGTTAAGCACACTCGATTTAAGCTCAAAATTTCTAGCAGTGACTTGTGGGTATTGTATGCATGAGGTGCTCAAATTAGCTAATGGACTAAAATAGTCCCTGAAAGGTCTCTCCTCAATTTCATCACCTATAACTACTACTGCTTCGATTCCTCCAATCTTATCTAAGTTGGTAGGTCGTGTTCTCTGGTGAAAAGTCCTTCCTATCTCACTATCTAGAGGTTCTAGCTTAATATCCAGAGATCTACGACCAAGTATGCACAATGAAAATTCTTTTTTTTTTTAATAATAAAATAAAATTAAGCACATAAAATCCTAAATTATAACTAGTCAAGAATAAAATTAACTAAAATTAAATTAACTTTCAGACGCAGTCCCCGGCAACGGCGCCAAAAACTTGATGTCAAATTTTAATTAACTCGCAAGTGTACGAATCTATTGGAATATAGATAAGTAGTAACGAGGTCGATCCCACAGAGACTGCTATGAGGAAGGTTTAATTTAATCCTAATTAACTATTACTCTAGGCTAGTTGAGTCGAAAAGAGTTTTGTTGAAATAGTTTAACTGAAAAACTAATGAAATATGCTAAAACACTTAGGTTGAAGAATCAAGTTGTGTAAAATACCAAGGTTTCAGAATCCACCATTGTCTAACTTAGCAATCATCCAATTATTCATTAATTCCCAAAAACACACACGACAATACGAAATCAATCTATTATCGTCCCTAAAGATTGATCGATTAGGTCCAGAAGAAGAAAATATAATTTAGGCTCCCCTTATGTTTCGAACATAAATTGCTTAAGCATTTTTTCATATCAAATTCCATTGAAAGAAGACAAAGAATCAAAGATTTCCTAAGCATTCTATGTATCCCAATACGAATAAAAGATGATGAAAAATCAAATGAAATTAATAGAACAAATTCAATCACCAAGCATGGATTAATTAAATTAATATCTAACTATCGAAAATACATGATATTTAAGATGAAAGAAATCATATTTAATTAATTTAATCAAGAACAAGCCATGAACGTTAAAGCTCTAAGAAGGAATTAACCGAATAACCAAATAATTATTTAATTGAACAAGGTTTCATCGTCTACCTTGGCTAAAGAAAATTAGAAGAACATGATTAATCTAGAAAAACAAGAATTAATAAAACCCGGCATGGATCTTAGGAGAAGAAATCTTCGAAGAGGTCTTGATCGTCAAAGAGTTGTCTTCTCTTGTTCTCTTCCGTCTTCTCTTGATTTGGCTCCCCAAAAATCCAACCCTTGATATGAGTTAATAACTCATATATATACTTACCTAATTGTCCCCTAAAAGATCCCAAAAATTCATTAGAATCGTGTCCCAAAGGTTTCCTAATTGTATTAGGACTCAAAAAGGAAAGAAAATTATGTTTCTGCCAAAAATACACTGGGAGATCGCCCAGTGCAAATCTGGACGATCGCCCAGGTCAAGGAAAAGCTATTCTGCTGTTGAAAAATAGGGTTGGGCGATCGCCCAGCTTACGATGTTTCCTCTGCAGCGGCTGTTTTTCAAATGGCCATAACTTTTTGTAGGAAACTCCAAATTGAGATCCATAAAAAGTGTTGGACTCTTAATTCAATTATCTTTCTAATGGTATATCATTTTCCTTGTGGAGATTTTAATATCAAAAGTTGTACCCTAATTTCTCCACATGCTTCGGTAGGTAGTTTCTCAATTCAGTTCTTTAGCTTTCTGGTGTCTCAACCATTGATTGAACTCTTCATTGTCACTCTAAAACACTTTAAATTTAATGAGTTTATCATCTTCCTCATCCTCCAATGTTTGTCTCTTGATATTCATTTCAAAAACTCAACTTACTCGCCGATTTCACCAAATTGTTGCTCTTTCCGTCCATTCTTCCTCATTTGCTTATAAACAGGTCCAAAACTGAAATAAAAAGAATAATACACTAAACTAAGTAAAAATAATTAAAATAATAGAATAAAAGCTTAGTTTAAAGGCTTGAATAAGTGCACAAAATGCACTTATCACTAAGTACTTCAATGCTCTCTTAAATGGCTTAGAAATCTTCAAGCTCAGTGGTTCAAATTGTAGTCTTACGGCAGCAAACTTTGATCCTATACAGGAATTCTCACTGCCAGGACCAAATACTTGCCCAAGGAAGATTCATTTGTACTTTATCCTGTTATTGGGAGTGTGACCGAAGTTCTTGTTGTGCTCTTATTTTTTAGCTTCTTGATTTTCGAGCGCCGATAGAGAGTGAAAGACTTCGGCATAAGTGATGCGAAGTCATCATAGGTCCCATTTTCAACCACGTCAATGTCAACCATTAAGACCAATGGTTCAGGTCCTCAGCTTCAGCAATAATCTGATTCATCATCTCTTTCTCCTTCTTCTCTTTCTTCTCAAGATAAATGGCATTTTGACTACACTAACAGAACATGAGTCGCGTTTTTTGGAAAATATGGCGCGTGCAGTCCAATTTAGGGTTTTAACGGAGAAAATGGATGGAAAATGTTAAGAGGGACATATAATGCCTATTTCTTCAAACATTGGGGATGTGTGGTGCTATTTTTTTAGGTTAGGGACATATTCCTAACGATTTTGAAACGTTGGGAACCTTTGATGCAATTATTCCTAAAGAATATTGTGATCATTAGCTGGTATGAGATAAAAATAATTAAAAAATAATATTTAAAAAAAAAAAAAAAGGTACAAAAGATTTAGAGGCAAAATGTCATCCCAAACACTTAGTACAGATTTAGCACATATTTAGAGTTGCTTAAATTATAATTTCAAGTCAAATATACTTTTTATCTACATATTTCTTAAAATCCACAACTTATAACTTTTCATCCACACGTTCACCAACAACTTATAATTTCAGCACTTGAAAAATAATTTCAACACTACCAAACATGCACTTAGTACAAAGTATTCAACAAGATTTCATCACATAATACATAAGGTTTTGATTTCCTTCTCTCATCGAACAATCCACAAATCAAACAACTCAATGTGAATGAGCAGGTGGTTATAGACCAGCTGACAATGGATTACAACACATGTGCTACATTTATTAATACTGTTTCCTCTCTTCTTGGATAGACTGAAAAATTCGAGCAGCAGATTCCGTTGCTGATCTGGCATTACGAGGCATGACCTTGATCACCCGAGCAGGGAATTCAGGTTCCGGAGACTGAAGGCTACAATTGGGGACGTTGACAGACGGAGACGTGGGAAAAAGCGGAAGCATGTTTCTTCCTTCCATGGCATGACCTTCTCGACTACCCTGTGGTCTTTCAGTCGTACTACTTGCTGTGCTCATCTGTATTTCATTATTCTTAGCTGCATGCGGCTTTATAACATCAGGAATGGCTTCGTTTGTCTGGCTCGGCATATTGCATGAGTTCTGATGTTGGATGTTGAAGTGGTTCGTTTGTTCAACAGAGGAACCTGAAAAGGCTGGATTACCGAATGGCATGCCATAAGTTGGGAAGTAACCTTGAGGCCCGGCTGGAGGGAAGGACGACACTTGAAACTGATGATTTGATGCAGGAACTCCATATCCGGGAGTTGAGAAATTACTTGTCCATGGAGCCAATCCTGGAGGTCCACAGACGGGACCCATAAATCCTGGTCCAGGGTATGGCTTGTATACTAGTCCTTCAGAAGGAGACATCACGGGAATCAACCACTGGTGCCCGTGTGCCTGATTAAAATAACACAGTCCAGCATTATGTTCACTACTCTCAGCTGGTGACAGAGGATTTCCCAAAAATGGCCTATCAGTCAACGGCTGACAACCATTTTGCACAGAAGGAAGAGGCTTCTTTCCCACGGTATTCTCAGCGGAGCATTCAGTTTTGGGATTTGGCTTCTCGGAGTTGTATTTGCGCTTGGAAATATTTGGAGGAGCTTTAGCAATATAATCTAATGGCAGTTTCTTTGCAGGAGAAATCTTTATGGGTTTGTCCAAATAAGCAGTGTCCTCGAGCAAAAGATGTGGCGACGCGGCAATCAATCTCTGAACCTGATAGTAATGAGAACTATTATGAAGGCTGCATTTTTGTAATACGAAAAAATAGAAAAGAAGGTCAAAGGCGATGATCAGAGCTACTTCAACAATTCAACTGAATAGCTGCTCTCACCTTTATTAGTCGATGCAACTCGAACACTTGAACTCCAAAAGCTCGCTGTTGACTATAAAAAGAGAGACACAGTTAAAAGACCCACAACAAAAAATTCATAAAGCTTTGAGTATATAAAATAAATACAAGTATGGTCAATGCCCACAATCCGAAACTAATGTGTTGAAACTCTAACCATGCCATACTAGAAATTTCCTATATAGCACTATTTTCTAGTGTTCTAAAAAGCGCGCCTATACACGGAGAGGCTCGCAATTAAGCGGTCAACTGAATTGTTAACTAAAAAGCTAGAACCTAGGCACATGCTATTTTGTTTGAATTTTTTTTCATCTTTTTTTTTTTGTTTTAATATTTAAAATAATATTAAAATTAAGAAAACGCTTTTTCACGCTGCACTTTCGCCTAGACCCGAAAAGTTTGAAGTTTAACCTCCACGTCTGACCATGCTTTACGCTTTTTAGAATACTACTATTTTCCAATGAAATGGAAAGAAAAATAATCAAAATCTTTATAGAAACTTAGTATTAGTTAGATAATTTGTTCCCGCACAAAATTTACAAATGTAAAATATTGTAAAATCATAAATAAAGAGAAAACTACAAAGAGCACCCAAATAACTCGAGCCAAAAATAAATGAAGATTACATGGAGAAGGTGAACATCGGCGTGTTTTTAATGTGAATCGGCAACATGACTGTATATAGGCAGGTCATGTACTAAGAACTTTGGCTCATTATTTAATTTGTTAGTGAGTACATAAAAACTTGCATAGGAAGGGTCAGCATGCAGAGTTCAAACATTTTTGAGGAACTCTTACACTCAAGAACACGTATATACCTCATAAACATAATCACCGAGTAATGATAGTAAAAAAAAAAAAATGCAACAAATTTTTTGTTTTTGTGATAGAAAACAGGAAGTAACCAAGCATTCTCCAAATCTGTTTTCTTCTCCAGCCACACTCAACCGGAACACAAAAACGGAAGGAAAAACTCGTCCTGAGATAAGAAGCAAATGGACAAATAAAACTGGTCTACTTCCCATTGACTCACCTTGCACCAATTGTACACTCTCAGTCCCACCGTGCTATACAAAAGATGATAAGCTGCCGAAAAACATCAAGGTGGCCAAAGAAATGAAAATGCTGAGGTTGAGGGACAGGGAACCATCAGACTGTGCAGTAATAAACCTACCCAACACAAATAATGTCAAAACGCATCTTCTCAAATTGCAGAAAACATCGTCTCGTCCTACAAATGATTGCCTTCATAAGATAATCAGTACCAAGTTGTTAGAAGAGGAGCAAGATGAAAACCACAATGCAACCGACGATGTTCCGCATTGCCTATAACTAAAGGAGTCTACATGAAATCCCAGTGCAAGGATCACTAATCTTTTCCAAGGAATTTACATACACTTCAGTTTTATGTTCTCATGGACTAAATATCCTTAAAAATCATCAACCCATCTCAAAATATATAATATCTTTGAAGACCATCCCTCAATACATTAGTATCTCCAAGCAGATTTGAGATGTCTGATTCTCCCAAAAATGACAATTTTCTACACAACAATACAGTGAACTTCACAACTCACAAGTGATCCCGAAATGATCCATCCTCTTTAAATATCCAATTAGATAAAGATGCATGACCAAAACAAAAAAGTAAAATTATAAAAACTGAAAACAGTACTAGAATAAGGGGGAGACAGAACAAATAAGGTGCAAAGATTTCTATTCTCAAGAACTCAGGTAGATGGTGTTCATCTGAAATTATGCTCTTCACCTTTTCCATCCAATAACTATGCGACATTATGATCGTCCGAGGAGCACCAAAACAGTGTTATGACTTATGACTATAAAAGTGACAAAAGCATACATTAATACTTATAGGCAAAAATTAAGAGAGAGTGACAGGACAAGGAGGGAGAATGGAGATAAGGCGTTTCAGGGACAGGATACTGGACCATTATAAAAACTAAAGTAATTCAATATAAGCAATGTTCAATTCTATATAGGTTGCATACCGCGAGAGCACAAACTGAGAAAAGTAGGAATAGGAGTAAAAACATTAAAAGATGATTTGGTGATCATATATCGAAAGGTAATGAAACATCTGTGCTAATATTATGCAATATGGATTCAAAATAGATAGTGCTTACATGACAGAAGGTACACGGACCAGCTAATAATCACACAAATGCATCGCTATGAAATGCTACAGAAACTCACGTCCCGGGGGGGGAGGGGGGGGTGGGGTTTGGACAGTAGGAAACTAACATTTTTTTCTTCTGACCTTTTAATTTTCCCGGTCTCCGCTCTCTCCAGGATTTAATAATTCAGATCTTTGTTATGGTACTATTTAAGTAGCTGAACCTTTTGCATATACCTCTGGATCATAAGTACAAGTGTACAACCACCAGTAAACATTAAGAACAGCTAATGGAAGAATCAGTTACTTATTACTCCGAATGCTCAAATTATTCTTAGTCCGTGCATGATCTCTAACCTAAACATTGTCTTACAATTCCAACAAGCCACCTCATTTCTAATTTATTATATAGAAGGAAATTATTAAAACATGTCACAGTCTTGACGGAATAAATATTTTTTCAATCCAAATCCACCAAGAGGCACAATTTTAGAAAAGACGTTATAGAGAAGAGCTTACTTGGCAATAGCTCTCCTGGCTTTCCAGAAATGTTTCTGGCCTATTTTTCCTACAACATCATCAAGAGATATATCCAGTCCAGAAACAGAATCCACCATAGAAGTCTCAGACACACTATCGGCCCTGTCAATATTTCCCATTTGTGGCGACCTGCATGAGCTTTCTTCACGAGAAGAAGTCATATCATCACTCAGATTGTGAACAATACTTTGCTCTTCTAACGGAAAATCCCTGAATGAACTAGAATGTTTTTTATTTATGCCCAAACTAGGCTCCCTCATAACAGCATTACCTTGGACAGATCCAGCAGACTGTGACTCGGGACACAACTCTGGAAGGATATTGCGATCAGCCTTTTGTAATCTGTCGATACTATTAGCTGGATTATCTCTTGGTTCATCAGACTGAGAAGCATCAATTTGTTTCCTTAGACCTTCAGTTTTATTTATTGATGATAAATTTAAGAGGGCTTTATCTAACTGCTCCCGAGCAGCCACAAACTCTCTTGTATCCACTTCCTTGAGGCTTTTGCCTTCTTGATTCCTACTGTGTATAACCAAGCTAGTCTGTTTTGGATCTTTATCACCGGCTTTTTGAAACTTCAATGAGTGATTGGAATCAGCATGGTTGGAGGGAGAGAATTTTCCATCCATATCATTAAAATATTTACCATGATCTTGATTTGAATGGGATTCAATGAAGATAGGAACTGTAAAATCATCTTCATCTAACTTCTTTTTCTGCTGAGCTTGCATTAACAGGGTACTCAAATTTGAATATTGGCTGTATGACTTCTCAGCTTGATGTCTAGTAGGTAGCTGATGTGATAAAAACTTACTCCTTTCTTTTCCGGTCCCCTGAAAGCACCACTACTTAGCATCTATCACAAAAATAATTCAATTTATAAAGCCAGTAAAGGAAGCCAAGCATGGAGGTGCATGTCATATCACATTAACTGTACTTTAAAGGGTATCTGGTTCTGTATTTCTTCTTTCCTTATCCTTCTGTTCTTTCATGAACAAATAATTAAGACCCCAATAAATTCATGCCTTTCTAGATCAAGATTTTGTGTACCACGTTTCAACTTTCAAGGAAATATTTATCTCTCCACTTAAACTTCAATTAACATACAGAAAATCAACCAATCAAGAATACAAAATAAACGCTAAAAGTAATGCCTAAAACTAGACCATGACCGAATCAACCACTAGCTCCATCTACTAGTATATACCGCTTTTCCGTGGTGAATTCGACCATATGTTACGACTTAAATTCAATGGCAATTCAAATTCATAGTAGATGAAGAAGAAGTTGGATTTGAGAATTTGATTTGAGGAGAAGATATGATGGAGAAAAATCAATTTTGAGAATGATGTAGCAGATGATGAAGAAGTGAATTTGAGTGATAAACTTTTTAACCATTTACAAGAAATTCTAATATTATTGAATTTAGTGCTCAGTTACACGGTTTATCAATTAGAATTTCTTGTAAATGGTTAAGTAAAAAGTTTATCACTCAAATAAACCGTGTAACTGAGCACTAAAATTCATTAAAATTTCTTACATAAGCAACATACACAGCAAATTAAGAAAACCCAGGACATCAAATCATAAGTGAAAAGTCCGAATTCTTGACTCACCTGGCTTGAAGAAGCAGGAGGCTCGAGGTTAGAAGTGTTGGTAGGGTTGAAGGGAAAAACCCCGTGACTGAATCTCTGTGAAGGGATACTGAGCTGCTCATAAAGGGCCATCTTGTTTCTTGGAGGTGCTCTTGGCCCTCCTTTATCAGTATCATTCACATGAAGCCTTGGAAACATTGGCACCATAATTTTGTCTTCGTCTTTCCCTCTTTTCATGTTCAATCTTATTCAATAAACACCGCCTTTTCTCTAATTCCCAATAGTTCAATTAAGTCCCTAATTTTTCTAAACCTTTAACAATTTCACCAAATTCACAAGAAAATCCCATGTCCCAGATATCAAAATCAAATCTTAAGATTTCCACACCACAAGCAAACTTTCAGCAAACTGAGCTATATAATCAAATCCACTTTGTCAAAAAGCTAAAAAATTCAACGAACTCAAGCACTCGACCGAATTTTTCAATTGACACTTGAATTAACCCGCTTAATAGAAAAATCTAAATACAGCTTTATTACGCGGAATATTTGATTAAACACAGCAAACCCACTCACACTCACAATAAAGCAGAATCCCCCGAACCAACAGAGAAAATTGATTCTTTTCCTCTCAAAATCAATTGATTTCTGAAAACCCCAAAAAAATTCTCAGCAAGCAGTACTTTTCAACAAAAGAAATCGATTCAATGGTGAAATCGGACGGTAAGAAATTCGAGAAATGGGAAAACAATACAAGAAGTTTGACGATTCTTGAAGGGAAAAAATATCAAAGACATGTGTGAAAAGGGCAAAAGTTCGATCCTTTGTGGACCCAATTTTAGATATAAATTGAGACTTGGAACCTCCTCAAGAAATAAATAAAAAATTGCTGTTCAATACATGAGTATATTAAGAAAAATTAAGTAAAATTGATAATTTTAATTATACTGATTTGACTTAATGTTTTGTTATAATGATTAATTAAGACAGTTAATAGATTTTGAAAATGATTGGTGGAGGGAGATGAGAATTGAGGTGGTGAGTAGATTTTAGAAATGATCGGGAGATGGATTGAAACGGTCAACAAACTTTGAAGGGTGGTGAATAAAGAAAAGGAACAATATTGAGAGAAAATTTTGGAAAATAATGATGGAGAGAGATTGGGAATGATATATTAGAAGAAATTGAAAAAAAAAATAGAGGGTAAAGTTAGACGTATATCTTTTTTTTTTTTTTTTTTTTTTTTTTTTTGAGTGATAGTGATTATCTAGTATACCGTTTATCAGTGGAATTTAAGCTTAGAAACTTGCTAGTATTGAATAATAATGAAGAGAAACAAGATTGAGATGAGAGATTTGAAGATTGATGAAGAAAAATGAGAAATAGAGAATTGAAAAGGATGAGATTTTTTTAAAAAAAAAATTGAAATAGACGTACATGTTTTTTTTGTCGTGAGTTGGGTGAAAACTTTTTATAGTCGTGATTATTTATATTTTTGTAATTTTTGTTTTTGTAATTTGTGTAATTCTATTTTGTTAAGGATTGAGCAAGCCTTTTCTATTTGTAAGTGATTATTTATATTTTTGTAATTTTTGTAATTCTATTTTTGTAAGGATTGAGCATGCATAAATGCCACGTATACAAGTTTGTGTGAGTAAAATCAAAATTAGTTCATTAATTGGACTCAACCCTAAGTTGACCAGAAAGCATTTACATTACCTGTATACTGGTTCGGGCATTATCAAAAATAGGAATGTAGAATTTAATCGAATCCAACCTTTTCAATTGGAATGGGAGGTTCTAGTCTGTTTAAAAAACTATACATTAAGAATTGGATTCGACAATTGAGAATAGGCCTAGTCTTGTTTTCTACGAAATCCACGATCACCTGAGCTCATTATCGCTGCTTCGATAAAGTTAGCGTTTAATATTGTCGATCGAATATAGCATATCCTTCTTTCTTCACGCCGGAATTACAATCATCTAGATTTGGACCTTTTACATTGATTCCTCGTTATATAAACTTTTCGATATTTTTTTTTTTTTTTATTTCTCATCAAACGAATGGCATCTTCTTCTGAAAATCCTAGCTATTCTTAGCAATGAAATTGGGAAATATCATTGATATTACTCAAACAAACATGAAACGTATGTTTGCATATTCGTCCATAGGTCAAATCAGATATGTAATTATTGGAATAATTGTGGGCCAGTTCTTAATTCTTAAATCAGAACCGTAGGTACTCGACTTTAAAACCGAATTTATCATTTTCTACAAGTTTTTTATTTTTTACAATTTATTCACCATGACCCAATGACTCGGCCCAACATATAGTACCAAATATAAGAGTCTAACTATCCAAGATATAAACCAAAACCCACCACCCCTAAATCTAAGCTCAATCGATTCAATTCTAAATACCCAAAATTTCAATCGTTATTTGCTCAGATACATAATACAAACACGGTCATCTCTCTCGCACTCTCGCTCATCTCTTTGTCCGTCACTCCCTCTCGTTTAATACACAATGCGACGTCGAAGACTAAGTTCTTCTGTAACTGTGATGAATCCTCAATTTTGAAAGTTAATTTATTTTCTTATAATTTAATTTATGAGTTTGCAAATTTTGTTGTCTATTCTTCCAGTTAAGTTAATGTTTATATATTTCAGAAATTGTTTTAATATCTAATATATTTTAATATTAATGCGTTTGCAATTTTTAATTTTTTTCAAAATATATTGTCAGTTCACAATTTTTTTTTTAAATGTTATGGATGGATCCGAACCGACGGTTAGGGTTGGGGTTTGTTTCCAATAATTACGTGGACCCGAATAGCTTCATTTACGAAATACCCAAAGTATAATAGGTAGTTTCGAGTATTGAAATACACAGACTAACCCACCCGACACCCATGCTTAATAAAAAAAGGTAGTGAAGAGTCAAGTGGTCGAAATGAGTCAAATTGATAATAAAAATATTAAGAAGATAAAAATAAAAACAAAATTTTTAGTTGAACTCCGTTGATTCTTGACTTACTTTATGCAGTTTTTACTTATAATCAAATCGTGTCTCAATTTTTTTCGATTAAAGCAATCAGTTGGATCCCATTTCAAATAGAAGCAAGTAAAATTTATTTTTAAATAATTTTTTATTTTATTTATTAGCATGTTTAGATATATTAATATTTTTAAGTAGAAAAATGTTACGTATTGTTTTGAACATAATTTATCGATTTTCAATTTTGTGCAATAAAAATATAATTTACTTCAAAACTCACTTACCTATTTATTTTAAGTAAAATATTTAGGATAAATTCAGGATCGGTCACTGTTTGGGCACTTATGAGCTCTAAAGTCATATACTCAAAACTTAATTAAATTAAAGTCATATTTTAGAGCTAAAAGACCAACATACCTTTAATTGTAAAAAATGTTAATTGTGATACTGTTTTGTTATAATACTGTTTTTTTGTGGTACTATTTTGTTGTGATACTGTTTTTTTGTAATACTGTTAAACCTATGATTTTGTACTATTAATAGAACATTTTAAGAACAATATCATTCTCTTGTTTATTATCTACTGATTAATTCGTCTACTATTAAACACCTTATATATTTATACTTATCTATCCAATAGAAATCTATATCCTAATTGAATTTCAAACATGTTCATAGCCTCGACAGATCTCTTTAACAAGTTGAAATTTCAACAATATCTAATTCATGGTTTACCTTAAGATTCACGAATCAGCTTAAAATACATTCAAGATATGACCATGTTTTCTGCATAAAATACATTCAAACACCAGTTTTGTGGTGACTATTCAGAAGATTTTGGTGTTATGAGTAGTCAAGTACAAGTTTATAATTCTTGTATTTAACCTTGTTTAGGATCTAATGAATCAATAACTAGGACTGTTAATGAAAAAGGATCAAGTTCAAAGAATGTTCAACAAGAGAACAATGAAAGGTGGCTTCAATAAAGATACATTTATCCGTGATACTATTTTAGAAGATTTGTGATACTGTTTTGACAAAAAAAAATTAAAGATTGTCATTTTAAGCTAAAGAGACAACTTCAAACAGGTAAAATCCATTATACGCGACTGGTCTTGACCGTCTCGTCGAGACCATTCCGAAAACATATTATAATAAAAATTCTGAGCACGTGTGCGAATTCTATATTCATTTCTATTGTGATACTGTTTTCTATGATATTATTTTGCATAATACAGTATCAAACAACACAACATGACTAAACATTAGATGGTGGAACATTCAAGCTCCTATTTACATCAATTAGATTGTGGAACATTCAATCTCCTATTTACATAAGATTGTAGAGTATTCAAGCTCGTATTTACAGCATTCTATGCTCATTTCTGTTATGATGTTGTTTTGTATAATACAGTATCAAACAACTTTCATGACTAATTAACAACACAAATAAATAATCTAATGTCCAACTTAATACAATATCAAGTTGCTATTCTATAATACAGTATCGAGCTGTTTTCTATAATACAATATCAAGCGGCAAATCATGGTTACAACTAATATAATGATACTATATTCTATGATACTGTTTTCTATAATACAGTATCATCCATATAGAAATTCATCAAACAAATCATTCTTATAAATACTCTAGCACGGAGACAACTGCAGTTCAACATTTGATCTATAGATTATTGCACTTAACTGTGGAACAATATGGGCCATCACCCAATCTTCTTGTCCTAAGAAGCAAATGCACAACAATCCCACAACAAGTACTGCACTTCAGCTAACAAGTGAAACAGCGTGCAAATAAGCATAATTCTTTCTTAGAATTCATGTTCCTTGAACACATAGCCAACTTAATCCCAGCAAACAACAAAAAAACCCCTAAAACCCCAACTGGAAATTGATCCAAAATCTTCCTAAAACCAATCTCAAAACCAATTTAGCTACACCAAAATCTTTCACAAATCATTCATTCCTTCCATGAATGCTTAGATATCTTTATAATTTCAATAGCAGATAGCCCAGATTTTACTATAGAGAATTAAAAAGTGACATTGCGCCGGAGGTCGTCGGAGGTCACCAGAGGTGGAGGAGGTTTGTGGAATTGGAAGATTGTGCCAATGGAAAATATGGTTAAAAAGGTTGATTTTGGAATTAATATAAAATATTGCTGTAAAGTATGACTTAATCACAATTTAAAAAAAAAAAGTTTTGACCTAATTTAAAACAAGTCATGTGGAGATGACTTATTGGCAATTTTCCCAAATATTTAAGCTTAGCCAAACACAACTTGTTCAAAAACTTTGGTGTGTTTTCTCTTTTCATGGCATAGTCGGATGGCCGTGTACGATGTGCATGAGTGGGCTGGACTGCCCAAGCCCAATACAGCCCAGCCCACAAGGCGTATATTATTGTCAGGAAAAAGTGTGAGACAGCGCAGGGCAAAATTTATGAGGCCAACGGGCCACGGCCCAAGTATGAATGCCAAAAAGAGTTTTCAGAAATAAGTGCAACAAATAAAACATTTCTTAAAATACTGTCATTTTTTTTATTCTAAAAATACTTTTTTATTTTTATTTTTATTTTTGTAACACTTGTTACATTTGTTGTTTTAGTTATAATAAATGTGTTACATTTGTTATTAACAAATATAAAAAATGTAACAAGTGTTACAAAAATAAAAAACAGTATTTTTAGAATAAAAAAGTTAAATAGTATTTTTTAAATTATTTTATATTTTGTAGTATATGGTGAAATTATCACATGCGAGATTTTTTCATGAATGCACCACTTTTCTAAAATAATTCCAAAAAATCATTATTGTTTCATTTTTTCTAAAAATACTGTTTTTTAAAAACTATTATTTTAATTTATTATACTATATATTACATATAGTAATCATTATGTGTTACAAATTGAAATGTAAATCATTATGTGTTACAAATTGAAATGTAAAACATCGGTGATACAGAATATCAATTCATGTAACATGTGCTATATAAAATAACATAATATAATCTGTAACATATTCAGTGATACACAGTATCATTTATAATATCTGTATCAGATCGCGATACTAAACAGAACTGTTAAAACTGTTACAACTGCAAAATCAACTTTAAACTTCAACAAGTTCGCATTAATACACACATTGAACTCTGAAAATCTATTGATATTGTGTAACATTTGTATGATACAGATATGTAACACAATGCCAAATTTAATAAATAAAACTCACGATTTCATCATTTGTAACATATATAACACTAGTGATACAGAATATCAATTCATGTAACATGTGCTGTGTAAAATAATATAATATATTCTGTAACATATTCGATAACATATTCAATGATACACAATATCATTTGTAATATTTGTATCAAACAATGATACACAATATCATTCGTAAGATTTGTATCAAATAGTGATACTATAAAAGACTAAATTGACATAAAAGTATAAATATGTGGATCAACTTGTAAAAATTTAAAAGTTGAAGGACTTAGATTATAAGTAAAAGAAGACGAAATTGAAATGAAAGAGGAAGTACAAGGACTAAAATGAAGATATTATAAAGACGAATGACTTACCGTGAAAATAATCAATGACTAAATCAGCAAATTTGGGTCAAAATTAATCACAATTCACGTGGGGATTAAAGGTTTGAAAATGATTTTAATAAATTATTAATTCAATATTAAATTAATTAACTTAATTTTAAGTATGTAGTATTTATAAAATAAATTAGTTAAATTATTAGATTTTGAATTATTTTAATATTAGTAAGTAGTGGGTGTAATCTCCACAAAAGATGACCTATTTAGTCTGATTAGCCCAGTTTTTTTTTTTTCTAAAAGTATGTAAAAAGCTGGTCCAAAGACTTGCCAAATCTTTGACTAATTGGGGGGATTTATCCCACCTAGTTTCCAGCACAAGGAGGAGAAATCCCCCCAAATAGGTCGGGAAACTATGGAGAAATACCCCACTCTCCCGCAGTTTTGTTGATTGGGGTGGAGAATAAGATTATCTTATTTTTTTTTCTTTTTTTAATTATTTCAAAAATAAAAGTAAAATAAAAAATTAAGGTGGGTTGGTTCGGTGGGCCAAAACTAGTTGGTTACTCTAGCAAATTATTAGTCCGTGTAAATTTGAGACAGGACTAGCCAGCCTAGTTTCATTTATGGCACATCTCATGTCGGATCGATCGACCTATTTACCACCGCTACTTATGACAAGTTTATTAGAATTTCATTCACATAATATAAAATATAGACAAATCAATTTTAAACCAAATACTATTGCAAGAAAATCCTAATCCTACTCATCTGATTGTTTCCGTTGTTAATTTTGATACCTACTTTATTAACAAAACAAAAGAAATCATCATAGAAATAATCAAGTTCAAACTAATAAATGAGGAGATGGTTGTGCTTAATAGGGCAAATATTGAGTTGGGTCAATTTTGTCTTCAACTTGAATCCAATTCAACATATTCGATTTGACAAAAAATTAAATTAAACCAATCAAATTCAACCCAAATCGATCAAGCTTGAGTCGTTTTGGGTTGGGTTAGGTTGGTTGGTTTAGGCTTAGGTCCAATTCATGATGGGTCAATTTTTTTGGGCCAAATTCACGCTTGAGTAATTATTTTGGAGCCCAAATACACATTGGGGATTTTTTTGTTGATTTTGTTGGAAATTTTTTTGAAGTTTGACCCGATTTAATTAATTTTTAATTTTTTTTAATAAGTTAATCGGGTTGAGTTGGATCGGTTTTCATGGAGTGACCCGCAACCTAATCCATCCCAACCACAAAATAGATTTTTAAAAACGAACACAACCCAATTTAGAGTTAAAACCAACCCAAATCGATCAAGTTGGGTCGAGTTAACTAGTTTAAATATGTTTTTGCCCAACCCTAACCACAAGGTTGTGATTTGGAGACAAAACCACCATGGTTTGTGCCTTGGAAACACAATAAATGTCTTAAGGCATATATACTTTTGTCTTCTTCAAGTTTCTTTGAGATTTTTTACTGTGTACATTATTTATCTAATTTAACAGTGTAGAAAAGAAGTAAGGAATTAGAGCATCTCCAATTCATTCTATGGATTGCTATTTATGTGGTACGAATGATAGAAATTTTTTGATCTACGCGGCATTGATGTCTAATAAATAGACATTCAAATTCAAATTTGGTATCCAATGCATTCTATTAATTGCTATCTAAGTGTATTTTATTTTATTAAAATAAAATCAAAATTGAATTTAAATATACATATAAAAATTAAATATATATTGAAATTTTAAATTTTGTTGAGTTAGCATGTTTAATGTAGCTTCTGAATTTAGACGGGTCTTTAGACATTATCTATTTTTTTCCTACCACGTCAATTTGACATGGTCCTTAACAGCTTGCATTGGAGAATTTTTTTTTTTAAATATTGTCTGTTTTGCTTATGTGACAAAAGAAATATAGCAATCTACAGTTGCATTGAATATGCTCTTATATGGGTGTATTTGGATGGTGTTGGTCAATAGGTTTAATAATACATTGCCTATACTTTTCTTGCAAACTTAAATAAAATAAACGTTGGATTAATTTACAAAATATCTTTGTTAAAGAAATTGGTGATCTCGAAATTCACATTATCCATGTGTCAACAGATCTCTAATCAATTATCTACCAACCTATATGTTACTTGTATACTTGAACAATTGTTAGGTACCAATATCGCCGAGAAAAAAAGTTCAGCAATCGATGGTACTCCGACGATCAAGTCAATTACCGATATCAAAGTATATAAAAAAATATGAGTGTGGAAAAGACAAACAGTCAAAAATTTGAACAAATTTCTTGGTCAAGAATAATGCGTACTGCGAGTTTTGTATTTATAGGAGAATAATTCTAATTAATTTAGAGAAATAATCAATTTAAACTCTAATGAGATCTTCGTTCTTTGTGGGATAAAGCATAATTCAATATTAACGCAATCTCTTATGTTTCAGTCCTAATTTTTATTAATCTCAGAGATTGTACTGTTGATCTTTAAAAGATTGATATAGGGTTTCCTTGTGAGTATGGTCTTCTTAATAAGGAAAAATAATTTCCTAAATTATCTCATCCATTGTCTAGAACATTAGGGGTCGTTTGGGATTGAGAAGTTGTTTTAAGCGTTTGGTAATTTTTTTAAAAGTGATTATAAAAGAATATGTATCATCTAGCAACATATTTTGAGAACCATCAAATTTAATTGATTTTTGTACAATATTATAATGCTTTTGTTTTTTTATTTTTATAAATTTTGAGATTTAATAGATGTATATTATTTTAATTTTAAAATAATTATGGTAAAAAAATTGTTTTAAAAAAATATTTGATAATATTACATATTATTATAGAAGTAAATAATTTTACAATACTATTTATGATAATAATAATACAAAATAATATTACTATAATCAATGTCTATTTTAGTAATTTTATACAGTCACAACAGTAAATTATATTTGTTTACCAAACACTTAAATACCGATTTTGAAACATACAACAATTATAAAACAAGAGTTTACCAAACACTTATCTGATTCTTTTCACTGCACATGAAAAGCTGATTCTCTTAAAAGTACAGCAAACCAAACCAAGCCTAAATTGCTTGGGATATTTTTGTAGGACACAGGGAGTTGACGAGTGATACAAGTTTATCAGGATAGCGAAGCTTTTCGTGGACTTCGCTAGGCAAGATCTTAGAATGCAAGGGTCTTTTGTTGCAATATGAGATTCCGACTGACACATGAGACCGGGGAGAGGGACATGGTGTTCTTTGTTGGGGCCCTTGTTGACGTGGAGCCGTCGTCAAATCCCAGTGGTAACAGAAAAACATGTGACAAAGCGTAAAAGATTGTGATGGTCCCTCATAATGGTATTTCATATGGGTAGTTATATTTACACCATTTTTTTTATTTGTTGTACCACGTTTTAATTGTACTTAACGTCTTCAATATTTTCTCAATGTATCCCTTATTTCCTCAACTTTTTATTATCGTATTTTTTCCTCAACTCATTAATTAGCACATCTTGTGTCTGATAACAGTTTTCGTCCAAAAATTCTTCCTAAAATGACTTATTTGCCCATCATATTTAAAAAATAAAACAATAAAATACAAAAGTGCGACAATATAATTTTTATTCGTTTCAAAGCATGCAAGTAAAATATCTCAACACAAATCATCATTAAGGATGCGATGTACTAATTAATGGAAGTTGAAAATAAGAATTTGACGAAAAAAGTTAATAACATAAGTGTTTTAATGAACAAAAATTGAGAACTTAAGTACAATTAAACTATAGTGCACTTGTTAAAAATTGTAGTGTCAATATAACTACTCATTTCATATTCAATAGCAATTTATTTATATTATTATTATTATAATTTTTATTTATTATTTCTCAACTCGGGACCAACTATTTTCTAATAGGCTTTTCTTTATGAAAAACCAGATTTCGTTTTCCTAAATAAATTAAAAGAAAAATGTCAAGACGTCACACGAACTCTCCTAAGTGACTTCGACGAGGCACACTCGAGGCTTGCTAAAATTAAAGGTTATTATAATGAAGTAGTTCACAGGTGACGCATGGCTCGTGAGAGTCTGAAATAGCTCGTACGTGATATTTACATGGACGAAGTAATAAAACATTATTCGTGTGTAAGTAATCGAAGTAAGGGGGTGATTATATTGCCACCACAATTTTTCTTTGTTGCACCACATTTTACTTAAATTTAAGATCCTCAATCTTTTCATATTGTAATACTTATGTCCCTAACCTTTTTTCCATCAAATTATTATCTTTAACCTTCTAATTAATTAGCACATCTCGTTATTGATGATGATTTTTGTTAAATATTCTATTTTGCGTATTTTGAAATGAGATAAATATATTTTGTCACACTTTCGTATTTATTCTTTTTTTTTTAAATATATATATATATATATATATATATATATATATATATATATATATATATATATATATATATATATATATGATGGACAAATAAGTAATTTACTCCTTACAAACAGACTTTTGAGACGTGAACTTTTATTAAAGACTAGATATGCTAATTAATGGAAGATTGAAGATAAAAAAATGACGAAAAAAAGTTGATGATATAAGTGCTACAATGAATAAAGATTGATGATCTTAAATACAATTAAAATGTGATGTTACAAATAAATTTTGTAGTGTGAATATAATTACTCGAAGTAAGGTGACATGTACCTTCCTTGTAATAATTCTTTAATCAATATATTAAAGTAGAGAAAAATGTTTAACTCCCTCTCATTTAAGGTGTGAAACCCTAAAACCTCTTGTGGACTTTTACGGGAAAATAAAAACTATTTTAAAGAGGTTTCATGAAATATTTGGAAAATTACGGAAGATGTTCACTATCTTTAACAATTTCAAAGTCAAAACTCAGGCTAAGATTGTATATATACCACGTCGCTTGATGTAAAGGGGTTCCTCGTGCATGGGGGAGTGGACGGCATGGACATGGTTAGATAGAATGTGCAGAACGTGTAAAGCACATTCCCACATGAATCATATTTGGTAATATACCCCTTCATAAACTCTTTTCATGGAAATAATTAATATATTAGATTAAACAATTTCAAATATGATAAAATGTACTTAAAAATATTTATATTATGTTTAATTTAATATATCATTAGTAAGTAATTAACAATCCTGCCTGTATGCACATTGGATACATTGAATTAGACCATATTTATTATTTTCCCAAATATTCTCCAATACAATAAAGAGGATGCCCTGTCTGTTTTATACTTGAAAGAAACACACTTATCTGGCAAAGCAAATCCAACCACCATATTTTTAACACCTACGTTGGCCCTTCAATTTAACTTGTTTGATTCTCATTAAAATGGATTTTTTGTTTTCTATTTTTTGACTTTTGAGGAAAAATGACCAAAATATTCTTTTACTTTTCAAAGTAGTCGCAACATTTGACTATAAAAAAAAGACATTTTAATCATTTTTCTTCAAAAATTAAAAAATGAAGCAATCGGCTTGGGATGAATATCATAAGTTCTTTTCCTCTCGCGAGCTTCCTTTCGGAGTTGACGTGCTTTCTTAGCTGCGAGAATTTCTTTTCTCCGGTGTTGTCTCCTCACTAAGTGCTCTTCTTTTCCTTTCCTCATATCTAAGCTTTTTTTGGGGTGGAATCAGTTTCCAATTCTAGTTATGGTACGGACAAAGCCCCAGAGGGCCATGACCAAGATCTAAGAAACAAAAAACATATTTTTATAGAAAACAAACAAGCACTTAACACCACTAATTTACTCAAACCATCATCAATAGCTCAACAAGGTATGATATCGATGTGAGTAGTTAGACTTGTAATTTGCACACGTCCTACTCGATGAAGGCTGCGCCTATTTTACTTCGACCATCATCAAGGACTCAACAAGGATTGTGTCAATTTGGGTAGTCCGACTCGCAATTTGCACAAGCCCTGCTAGACAAATGCTGCGCCTACCGCAGCCGTGGGTCTCACAATTTTCTGCGGAAGTCAATATGACCCACCTCAATAAAAGAAAAAAAAAGAAATTGAAAAAGGTTGGATTCATGGGAAGCTAACCCCACAAACAATTCAACCCACATTAGACGTCTCGCCCCACGTGTGAAAACATTCTCATCGAAACATCACAAGACGCACATTTCTGAGTTTTTTTAGATTTGAGAACCCTTTTTCTGCATTCCCTGGATTTTGCCAACCTTTTCTTAATATATATCTCTGTGTTCCCAAATTCCTCCTCGACTCACCCTCTTTAATTTGTTCGTTTTCTACATTTTGTTAATCTCGCTTTATTTTCTTTTACCAACACTCCAAGAACAGTCTCCAAATTCAACACTGTTTCTGTCGCAATATCCGCATTAAAAAAAGACACCACCAATCAAAATCATGATATGTTCAATTGTTATACACTCAAAATCTTTTTTATAATGTTAGATTAGCTATAATCCCCTTGTTATCTCTCTATCTTTTTGGGGTCTTATTTATTAGAAATTTTCTTACTATGGCAATTTTTTGAGAGTTCTATTAGATTCATACGACCGAAAACAGAGTTTCCATTTGGGAATTCTTAATGTTATTTATGAATTGGCTGTGATTCAGAAAATTAGGGTTACTTTCGGATACTTTTGAAGTGTTAGATTGATGGAGGAAGGTAAAGAGTCTATTGTGATGAGCAGGACAAGCCAGTATAGGGTTTTCCCCCAAAGGTTGATTCAATTGCTTGCACTTTTTCTGTTTTTATGTTTCACTTTCTCTGTAGTTAGTATCTATACGATTAAGCATTTTGGAGTTCAGAGCGTAGTGACTACAGTAAGACCTAGTTTACAGCCCTGCATTGGGGAAGCACCGAATAATCTCGACCGTTGGATCCAGCCTCCGGCTCATTTGATGCATTCAATGAATGAGGAGGAGTTGTTGTGGAGGGCATCTTTTGCGCCGAGAGTGAAGAAGTATCCATTTAAGAGGGTTCCAAAGATTGCATTCATGTTCTTGACCAAAGGGCCATTGCCATTGGCACCTCTTTGGGAGAGGTTTTTTAAGGGTCATAAGGGGTTGTATTCAATATATATCCATTCACTGCCATCATTTCAGGCTGATTTTCCATCCTCATCAGTTTTTTACAAGAGACAGATACCAAGTCAGGTATATATATTTTACACAATCTTCTTTTTGATAGATATTATACTTTGTTCTTTAATTTTTTTTCTCGGGTTCGATCTCTAGATAGCACGAGCCCTTGTGCTGGATTAGATATAACGAGAGGGGCTTAATTGAACGTGAAACTTTTCCACACCGCTATTTTTGAGTAAGATTACAACCATTCGCTATAGGATTTAATGTTAAACCAATTTACTTTAGCTATGATACTTATTTTATTTTATTTTTAATTTGTCCTTTTTCGACTGATGATATACTTTTCTCTTAGGAAGCATCAAACAAGTTTAGCCTCAGACGTATAGAGCTGTTCACCAGTGTAATTGTTACCTTTCCCTTCAAAATCACATGGTAGATAAAGATTGAACTAGGATATTCTCTTTTTCATTTTAACTATAAAGAGGATTTTATTATGCTCTTCATTAAACTCAATATGAGGAAATGGTAGGTTGATTGCCTTGCAGTTTGTGTCCCACATCAAAGAATCAATATATGACATGTTTTCCAACTGCATTACTACCAAACTATGGAAAGTGTGGAGTTTGCTTTGGTTCAAATGTCAGTCTAATATTAAGCACCTTAATCCTCGCCTTGTAATCTCATTGTAGTTTGTGCTCCTAGGATTTCCAAATTCTCAGACTAAACATCTCAGTCACTGTGGTTTATGTTTGCACTTGGTTGAACATGTCAGTGCCTTATAGGCGACTCAATTTTCTGTTCATAATTGCATGACCTCTTTTGAGCAATCTATGCCAATTTGGTGAGGGCATAGACTTTTGGATTTTCTTGAGATGGCTTTTGAAAAGTGAGGTATTGTTTGTTTGTTTACCATATCAAGCACAGAGTGATGAGTAGAACAAAAGTTGGGCAGACTTTGTTGAAAATGGCTCATTATGTTTTCTAGCTAAGGGTGCCACTGCATTGGCTGTTGAATTGTATCTCATCCTTCATTTGAATCTACTGTGACAATGATGTATAGGAAAGCTTGTGCATGCCTGATTGTCAGGAAGCTCACAGCATAACATTATGATGTACAAAAGGAGGTTGGATATTGGTTCATTTTTTTTTGAAGGATCAGTATAGAGAGTATTCGTTTGAATAATGAGGAGTTGCACACTCATCGATTCTCTTGAGAGTTCAACATATTAACGACCAGATCATGTAATATGCCATGTCCACCAATGATGGTTCATTAATGTTTGTTGATTTAGACTCTTTAAGAGCTGCAGTTGGAGTTGCTTTTAGAGAGAGAGTGGATTAGTAGAAAGCAATTCTTGCCCACCCCTTTATTTCGATTAAAGGAATAAGGGATATATGCTTTTAGTGAACAATATTGGATTAGTTGGAAGCGATGTTTTCCTGCCCCGCTATTTTGGCTAAGGAAGTAGAGTAAGGGACATACCTTAACTAGATGCCAAATTGCCAATCCTTGTCCCCCAAGGGGGTTGCGGGAAAGCAGCTGAATACAGCATGAAAAAAGCAATCTCTGACTCATGGATAGCTAAATTTCCGTAGTCTTTCCTTGATTATTTTGCTTTGTACTAGGCTCTCCTCAAGTAAATTAACAAGCATTTGATGGATTCAGGGTTCAAATGTTCAAGGATAAATACTACAATTTCTTTGGTATTTATTTTAGTTTTCTTGATATCTGGAAACACAACTAGTCCTGCATCTCATACATTAGCTGATGCTTTTGTGTTCAGGTATCAGAATGGGGAAAGATGAACATGTGTGACGCAGAGAGAAGACTTCTTTCTAATGCCTTGCTTGATATCTACAATGAGTGGTTTGTTTTACTTTCGGAGTCATGCATTCCCCTCTTCAATTTCACTATTATATACAACCATATATCGCAATCCAAATATAGCTTCATTGGTGCATTTGATGACCCGGGTCCATACGGGAGAGGGCGCTATAGTGACAAAATGTTGCCTGAGGTTAACATCACCCAATGGCGTAAAGGGTCTCAATGGTTTGAAATCAACAGAAAACTCGCTCTCTACATTGTTGAAGATGCTAAGTTCTACCCAAAATTTGCAGAGTTCTGCAAACCGGCATGTTATGTGGACGAACACTATTTTCCCACTCTATTGACTATTCGGGCTGCAAATATATTGGCAAATAGAAGCATAACTTGGGCCGACTGGTCGAGGGGAGGGGCTCACCCGGCTGCTTTTGGACAATCAGATATAACTGAGGAATTCATGAAGAGACTTTTTGAAGGCCAAAGTTGTGTGTATAATGACAAGTCTTCTTCTATATGTTATCTTTTCGCGAGAAAATTTGCTCCGAGTGCCTTGGAACGGTTGTTCTTTTTAGCACCAAAGTATTTGGGATTTTAAACCAGAGGAACACTCTCGTTTTTTAATAGAATCCTTGGGATAGATTTCATGAAACAAACGAAAAAGGAAAATGACAGATTTAACTTAAATTTAAGAACATTTTATTGTTTACATTCTCGGTTTTATTTGTAGTATACTGGACACTTCTTGTTTGGCCTACTAGGGATATTAGGGCGTGTTTGATTCATTGCCATGGAAAAGAAAAGATTTTCCATGTAAGGTGGAAAAGAAATTCCACCAAATAGGTAAGAAAATATTTTTCAACTTTTCCTTCTTAACTATGTTTTAAGTGATTGTACCTTGAAAATTATTTTTATTTTTCGGGTGCAATCAACCAGTCAAAAGTGGAAAATATTTTCCACTGATGTGACATTATTTTCCATGGATTAGACATTTTCCATGAAAAATTCATAAATCAAACACACCTTTAGATCATTCCCCCAGAAAATGGGGCTCCAATACAGAATGATTGGAACATAGGAAAATAGTGAAGTGTTGGCGCTTACAGATGCATTATAGTTAACAGTTAAATTAGTTTTGTTCATTTATTCTTTCACGTGTCTGACTTGACTGTGTTGATTTATTCTTTCCAACAGTGGTGGACAAAAGTATTCATATCGAACTCGGGTAGTGGATGTTAGAATTCAAAACCGACTGTTTATAGTTCATGTATCGGTTGTAGACTCGAAATCAGAAATCTGAACTGGTTTTATTGTTTTTATTTTTTATTTTTTGAAAATTTAGCTCGTAAAAATAAAGTATTTTATTTCTAAGTTTGTTATTTTATATTAAGATAGAATCTGTGTTCAGAATTTGATATATTGTTGTTTTATTAATAGATTAAAGTTTGAGAATTATGATTTTTTAGATTATTGTGATGTTTCAAACAAGAAGAATAACTGTAAATAAGAAATAAAAAGAATAAATATAGTTGTTAAAAATATGATAATATTGAAAATTTTAATTAATTGATTGTTGTATTTATAATATATTAAGTAGTTTTCGATTTGATTCTCTTTGAAATTAAACTAAATTGGATCACGTCCACTCCTACTTTCCAAATCAAAACGACTAATTTTGAATTTGAGTTAAGTTTAACTCCAATTGTTACTAATATGTTGAGTCTGAATCAACTTCAATATGAAATAATCGAAATTAGTTATTTTTTGATAAGAGTGGACTGATTTAATATCTAAAAAAATAAAGCAATTTTGATACATTTCTGCTTCTTCCTACAATACAGGTTTTAATATGTTATAGAATGCCGGCCAAGCACGACATGGCTCATGACATGTTGTGTTATGACCTATGAGTCAACTAAATCATGTCGCCTCAAATAATTTTGGTATATATATATATATTTGGTAAAAATATTTAAAATTTATAAATTCGTTAAATATTATTTTCATGTACACACTTCAAAAAATATATAATTTATATTTATATTCCTATTCCTATATATATATATATATATAATTTTGCTTGTCAAGTTAAACCCAAAGTTTTAGGACATGTTTGAAATTATTTAAATTATAATTTTAGTTAGTCAAATATGTTAAATATATTTTTTATCCACATATTTTATAGAACCTACAATTTATAACTTACTCTTTATTTACACGTTTATTAATAACTTATAATATAAATACTTAAAAAAACAATTTTAACATTACTAAATATGAGCTTAATATATTAGAATGCCAGCCAAGCACGACATGGCTTGTGACATGTTGTGTTATGAATAATGAGTCAACTAAATCATGCTGCCTCAAATATTTTTGGTATATATACTAGTGAAAGTTGCGTGGAAGACACATGTTGTAGTTTAAATAAATATTTAATAGTGTGGTTATTGTTAACGAGTTTGTTAATTATTTTAATGATTAAGTAAAACATGTATTAAAATTTATTGAAAAAATACGTATTATTTAAATGTGGATGATATAGCTTAAATTGATCTTTAACAAAAATGTTCTTCATTTTACATGATGTAATAAATCGTATGTAGTTCACTAACAGAATTGATTACTGAATATTTTAATTATTATCTCACAAGATAATTCTGCTACTTTAAAGTTTAAATTTATTCTATATTTCTCCTTATTATGACCTGACTTTATAAATTATTTCAATTTTTTAATTTAATTTTATTCATTCTAATGTATCAAACATTCAAATGAGTTTAAATCACACGAGTGTAGTGAGATATACATAAGATTTCTTGTGAACCACGGTAATAAGTAGTAAAAATGCTTAGTATAGATTAGTATAAATTGTTAATTAATGATTTTATTTTCTTTGTATATTGGACATAGTTGTACATGTAGATATATTTTTCTAATGTAACTTTCTACCTTGAGAGTAGTGCTCTCTTTCTCTTTTTTCTTGCATAATGCAAGATTTTGAGCTTGTGGGTAAATCTTATTGAACTTAATTGTAAATTAATTTACTAATCGCTAGAAAAGATGACTTAAAATTATGTATTTCTTGTAATATTGATAATTGTGTTGCTAACTTAATATAAGTAATTAATTGAATGAAAATTGTTTGGATTGCAAATGATTTTGAAGTTCAAAGTGAGTTGTTTGGTATATGTTACTGTGGCTCAGCTTAAGAGGTCGAAAATCTAGAGTAATATATTTATATGTGTGTGTGTAGCTGAATCTTGTTTCAATAGTTTAAGTTATTAGGCATTTGGATAGTTTCTATTTGAAGAAAAATAAAAAAATTATTAGATTGAGTATCTAAAATAATCAATATATCTGCAAAAATTTTGGACGATTTTCGAAAGACATAACTAAAGTCAGAAGAAAAACGAATAAGACAATCAAAAGAAGATAAGAAAAATAGCGACACATTGGAAAAAAATGGAGCTGAAAAATATGTACAACTGAAAAAACAAAATGAAAATGAAAGAAAATATATTGAAACATGAAAAAGTTAAAAAAAAAAAATTGAATAGTAATTAGGCACGCATTTTGATAAATAGTACCAAAAAACAAAATGAAAATGAAATAAAGTAAATGAAAACATGAAAAAGTTAAAAAAAAATTGAATAGTAATTAGGCACGTATTCCTATGAATAGTACCACTATGAAATCCATCTTTTAATATAAATGGATTAGGTAAAAATATTTAAAATTTAGAGTAATTAGTACAAAAAGTCCATACATATTGAAATTATTGTGCAAAACACCATACCTTCTAAATTTTATTATTTAACATCCTTACCTACTCAATTTCTTGCGCAAAACGTTCTTCCGTCCAAAAAGTTGTCGTTATCTCACTTTTCTAACACGATTCGTGATACAATTGATGGGTAAATTAGTCTATCAATATTATTCACTTGTGTTAGAAAGAAACTCTCAACTAGTGAAAGAAACGTTCCACTGGCCGCCCAATTTCACTATTCATCTCTTCCACCATACAGCTTAATCCAACACCACCACTACCGCCATCAGCACATCCTACACTAAACTGGGCTGGATCGGTACTGGTGTTATGGGCAGCTCCATATGCTCCCATTTTCTCAAGGCCGGCTACACAGTCACTGTTTTCACTCGCACCCAGTCCAAGGCCCAATCTCTTCTCCCCATGGGGGCTCACTGCGTTGACTCATCCAGGTCTGTCGCCGCACAATGCGATGTCGTTTTCTCCATCGTCGGCTACTCCTCTGACGTTCGCCATGTCATCTTTGACCTAAACATTGGCGCCCTCTCCGGCCTCCGCCCCGGCGGCGTTCTTGTTGACATGACCTCCTTGGGAGAGTATACTACATGGATGGCCCCGGGAAGGGACAGTTCTGTAAATTAAGAAATTAGGTCACGATTGCCTCTACTATGGTAGGCTTCTGTGAGAGTTTAATGTTTGCACACAAGGCGGGACTGGATTTAAGCAGCTAGTTGAACACGATATCCACGGGCCTTGCCGGCTCCAAATCCTTGGACTTGTATGGTAACATGATATTGAGCAGGGATTTTGAGGCTGGGTTTTATGTAAATCATTTTGTCAAGGATTTAGGGATTTGTTTGAGAGAGTGTCAGAACATGGGGTGTTTGTCGGATTTGTCATGTTTCGTGTTTTTTCGGCGATGAAATGCCGCAGGAGACACCCGAAACGTATTTCCTAAACAATCTTGTGGTCTCAAAACCTCTTAGAGTGGAAGAGATGAACAGTGAAGGGGGCCGAAGTGTTTCTTTCACTAGCTTAGAGTTTCTCTCTCTAACACAAGTGAAAAATGTTGATGGACTAATTTATCCCTTAATTGTATCATGAATCCTGTTGGAAAAGTGAAATAATAGCAGTTTTTTGAACGGAAAGACGTTTTACGCAAAAAATTGAGTAGGTAAGGATGTTAAATACCAAAATTTAGAAGGTGTGATATTTTGCACAATAACTTCAATAGGTATGAATGTTTTGTGCTATTATCCTAAAATTTATAAGTTGATGAAATATTATTTTTATATAAAAAAAAAAAGCATATAATTTATATTTATATGGCAAATGTTTGTTGTACAGAAAATGTGTACAAAATAGATGACAGATGAGAGAAAGTGAATACTGTAAAAACTATTTTATCTTTTTTTTTTTTTTTTCTATTTTGTATTTGTACAATTTTACTGTACAACAAGCATGTCCCTATTTATATTCCTATTCCTATTCTAGAGTCCTGATCTGCTGCCCCCAGTGGAGAGCATTTTTTTACTTTATCAGCATGTGGACAAGAATTTCCTGTCCACTGGGGACAGGAGATCAGAATTCTCCTATTCTATGGCTCTAAATATATATTTTTTAAATATACAGTCAAAAGTTGCACGGTGTTAAGTTGTACAAAGAATTTTTAGAAGAAAAAGATGCTAACATATTGGGACACGCGTTTATCATTACGTGATGGAAGGTTCTCGAAACTCAAATTTACCATCACAAATTGACTCCTGTTTTTTTTTTTGCCACACAAGTTTAGGTGTATAGTGATGATTTGTCAACTGCAGGAACGTGGACCCAACTAAACCGCACAGTTCTGATTCCACATTATTGATAGTCACATGGTATCATGATAATGCGTTTGGTAATCATTCTTTTTTTCTCAGATATTCTCACACTTCCCTCCATCTCGTTTGCACTCCACTCGCTCACAACCACGTAGTGAAAAAAGGAAAAATAAAAATACATTATTGGGTAATTTGTAATTTTAGTCCCCAACCTTTCAAATATATAACAAATATATCTTTAACTAATTTTTTTAGCACCAGACATCCCCAAATTTTATAATTTATTACAAATCACGCCCCTATTGATATATTTTAACAATTTTGCCATCTTCTTTAAATAAAAAAATAATTAAAAAAAAAGTTAAAAGCAACAAAAAAAAAATTGTAAATAAAATCCCACAACTTTTAAAAAGCACAAAATAATTTCATCGCCCGCCCCGACCCCGACCCCGACCCCGACCCCGCCCGAGCCCGAAAAGTAAAAGCTTGTAGAAAATATTTGGCACTGAACTAATACATGCAAATTGAAAAAACAGATGACAAAATGAGATTGAAAAATTTGCAGTGATTTCCATATGATCAAATTGCGTATACCGAACAACGGAGCTGATCTCCTACCCCCAAGGGGTAGGATACCATCTGCCCACTGCTGATGTGGCTGGGCGCCACATCAGCAGTGGCTTGTTAATCTAAAAAAAAAAAAAAAAAAAAAAAAAAGAAAGAAAGAAGCAGCAACATTCATTTCACGTCCCATTCTCTCCCAAATCGCGACTGTGCTCTCTCCGTGCCCTAGCCCCCCGACTGCAAATCTCTGGTGTAAATCCGACCATTGTTCCGGTGAAATCATCGAAGTTCTCTCTCCCCCTGTTCTCTGCGACGGCAAATCGTTCCATTTACACCCAAATCATTCCGGTGAAATCAGTTGTTCGTCCCATTTACGCCCAAATCGCGATTCTTCCCCAAACCGTACCCTAGCCCCGCGACTTCAAAAATCCGGTTTAAATCCGACCATCATTCCGGTTAAATCATCGAAGTTCTCTCTCCCCCATTCTCCGCGACTGCAAATCTGTCACGCCGTCGCCGGGCGTGATACACGGCGTCGGATGCTGGTGACCGGAGTGGATATTTCTGGGCGAGAGGAGAGATTAAAGTTTTTGGGGAAGTAAATCAGAATTAATCTGAAAAGTACTGATGCAATTGCCCATTTCCCAAACCCTAGCTTCTTTTCATTAATCTTCTTGTTTTCTCCTCCATCTTGATTGTTCCAGATCTTAGAGATAGAGAGAGTGTGTGTTTTCAGATTTTAGAGAAGAGAGGTTTGGGTGTTAACAGAGAGATGATAGACCGTGTTTGGCTAAGCTGAAAAAGAGTTACAGTAAGTTGATCTAAACATATTTTGGAACGAAAAATGAATGTCATGCTGAGAGAATGAATGGTTAATTATTTTGGGGGAGAATTGGACGTGAAAAAGAGTGTTGCTGCCTTTTTTTTTTTTTTTTAATTAATCAGCCATCGCTGACGTGGCTGGACAGCTGATGTGGCGCCCAGCCACATCAGCAGTGGGCAGATGGTATCCTACCCCTTGGGGGTAGGAGATCAGCTCCGTACTGAACAAACCACCCCCCAAAACTCCCCATCTCATACACATCTGCAGAAACCTTTTTCAAAAAAGAAGGGACAAACTATAAAAAAAAAAAATCGAATACTAAATTTCAAACAGCATTTCTGAGCACATCGAAGCCCCAAGAAAACGTCAAACCAATCTCAAAACCAATATATACAACTACAAAATTCAGAAAAATGCAGAAGTAGAATTTAATAAAAAACAAACACTAAACTCATATGAATAAAAATATAAAAAGCAAGAAACTTGGAGCAAAAAATAGATTCAGAAACCCAAAACTAAAAAAAAAATATCAACCTGAATAGAAGTGTCGAAAATAGATCTGGTTAAAGAAAATCAGGGAATGAAGTTTTTTTCCCTTAAGCATAAAAATATAAAAAGCAAGAAACTTGGAGCAAAAAATAGATTCAGAAACCCAAAACTAAAAGAAAATAGCAACTTAAATAGAAGTGTCGAAAATAGATCTAGTTAAAGAAAATCAAGGACTGAAGTTTTTTTCCCTTATTTCCATAAAAATTAAAAAAACCATCTTTATTTTCATTAAAGTTTTTATGCTTCGTCATTATTTTAAGCAAAGCAAGATTTATCATCAAAACATTGGCTCCTGATGTGTGAGAGAGACATATAAATCATTTGTGGGGGCGGAGTAGATTTTTAGAGAAAATGAAGTTATTTTGTGATTTTTAAAAGTTGTGAGACTTTATTTGTAATTTTTTTTTATTTATTTGTTATTTTTTGTTTTTTCTTATTTTTGTTTATTTAAATATGAGGGCAAATCCATCAAAAGGACGTGATTTGCAACAAATTACGAAGGTTGAGGATGATTAATGCTAAAAAATTTGATTGGAGTAGATTAGTTCTAAATTTAAAAAATTAGAGACCAAAATTACAAATTATCCTACATTATTTACCACTTTTTCCGTGAGTAGAAAAAGAAAAAAATAAAATAAAAAATATTCCATTTGACGTGAAACACAATGCCTAGATCTTGTACAATTTTAGAACTAAAACTTAGATTTATTAACCCCATCAAATCTCAACAATTTATATATATTTCTCACTTTATCTCCACTTGCTTTACAAAATTTCAATACACTTCTTTGTAAAATCCAAAAGAGGAGAGAAAATTAATAAGAAATTCCAAATTCCAAATATAAACATATCACGTTCTATCTTTGAACTCTTTCTTTTTGTTCACGTACATATCGTCAAACTCAACCATTTTCTTTAAAATCGGTGAAAAAAAACTCACAAACAAATTTTTAAAATCGAGAACACGTACTATTATATAAGTTTCTATTTTTCCTCATTTACGACTCTTTACTCTTTACCTATTTATGGTTGATATTCAATCAATTTTTAAAATATTGGTTAAATACAAAATCTTTCTCAAATAATATTGAGTAAATAATTTATTAATTATGATTTTTGTTTAAACTAAATATTGGTTATAAGTTATATTTTAATATAACATAATAAATAAAATTTTTAATACATTTTCATACTGTTTAATCTTTCTTGTCAAACTTGTTATCAAATATATGTTAATTTTTAGATTTAGTATTAAAAAAAGCATAAAAAATATAAATATAAATATAAAAAAATGGAATTTTAATTATGAACACATCATGTTTGGCTAAGCTTAAAATAAGTAAAAGTATTAAATTTAAAGTGAATAAAAACTTATTTTCTTCTCCAAAAAAACCTACGAGGTAAAAAGAAGGGACTTTTCCTTTTTTTGGTAAACCAAACATTGTCTATGCAACCGCGCGTTTGTAAAACCATTGGTGTATCTAAAAGTGACCAGCTGTCTCCTTACCAATCACCAGCCTGTACTCTCGTGCAGCTGCCCCACTCTGCCCTAACCATGACTGTACATGCCCCTGCGTATATATCACCCCTCAATCTCGCTCTTCTCCTACTATTTTCTTCCCATTGCTCTCGGCTCTCGCTGTCTATCTCCCTCGTACACAGAGTCAGAGAGAGAGAAAGACACTTACATACATAATGGCGGCGTCATACTCCAGATCTTCACTCGTCGCATTGTTATCGGCGGCAGTGACAATTTCTGTTCTCTTCGGAAGCGCAGTCGCTGCCGAGGCGCCAGCGCCGGCACCTGCTTCCTCAGCCAGTGTAGCCTTGCCATCGTTCGCTTCCGGATGTGCAATCGCTGTTGCTTCTTTCATATTTGGATCTGCACTCAGGATGTGAATCTCATTGATCGTCTATATATTTTATATATGTGATTATTTGTATCAATCGGCTTGACTTATTTTAGGTAATTTGTTTGTTTGTGCAGTTATGGTTAGTAATTTAGTATTTGATTCTACTGGAGTGTGATTTTAGGGTTTTAAGTTGGTGTTGTAATGGAAATATTTGAATGGTGATTTTTCGAGTAGTATATTTTATATTTTACGTATAATTTGTGATTTTTTTTTTTTTTATCCTTTGGATCAGTTTCTTTGGTATAAGCTAAAATAAAAATTATTTATTTTGTTTGATGGACATCAATAAGGAGGAACAATAAATTTTTTTATTTTTTATTTTTAATTTTTTGCTGATATTTGCCTTCTACGCTTATTGATCTAAGGGTGTGTTTGATTGGTAGCATGGAAAAAAGGTGGAAAATGAAAATATTTTTCATGGAAGTAAGAAAATAAATTCCACTATCTAGCCAAGAAAATTTTTTTCAAGAAAGAAGGCAAATCCATGCTTTAAATGCTTGTACCTAGAAAATGTATTTGCTTTTCCATGTGCCAATCAAACAACAAAGTGGGAAAATAAAAGTGTTGGATTTGACAAGATTTTCCATGGAAGTGACATTTTCCATGGAAAATGTTTGAATTTTGATAGGTTTCCATGGAAAATGAAAATATTTTCCATGTAAGTTGGAAAAGAAATTCCACCAAATAGGTGAGAAATTTTTTTTTAAGAAAGTGGCCAAATGTGTGCTTTAGATGATTGTATCTTGAAAATCTTTTCTATTTTTCATGTGCCAATCAAACAAGAAAGTGGAAAAATAAAAACTATTGATTTGCCAAGATTTTTCATAGAAGTGACATTTTCTATGGAAAATCTTGTCAAATCAATGGCTTTTATTTTCCCACTTTCTTGTTTGATTGGCACATAGAAAATGGAAAAGATTTTCAAGGTACAATCATCTAAAGCACACATTTGGCCACTTTTTTGGAAAAATTTTTCTCACCTATTTGGTGAAATTTCTTTTCCAACTTACATGGAAAATATTTTCATTTTCCATGGAAACCTATCAAACACACCCTAAAGTTTTGATGAGTAATGTGACTCAAAATTGTATAACCAACTTTTTATTTTTTGAAATACAATTATATGTTTTGTTAAATAAGAATTTTAAAACTACTTCTTTGACTAACAGAACATAATTATAAAAAAAAAAAGTCTTAATTTCTCTCTGAAAAATGTAATTTGTTAGATTGTTTCGAGCCTATCATATTCCTGATGAGAACAAATAACATGTTTGAAAGTGTTTATAATTATTAAATATTATTTTTTTATGATCTATAATTTTTATTTATTTTTTATTTATATATTTTATAAAATTTACTGTTGATAATCTAAAAAAATTTAACAAATAAGTTCGAAGTGATTTTGCTCAAAATCGTAGAACTCCAATATCGAGTTTACAAATTTGAGCACGCCTTTTCAATTTGTACCTTTATGTTACACGATTTGACCTTAGCCCGCACGAATGTGCTATCTATCCTAGATAAAGAGGTCATTTTTGTTGATTTTCGTAATTTCCAAATTTAGCTTCCTTACTTAAACTGAGTGAGACTACATTACAAAATGTTTGAACTTTGAACAAGACCCTTAAGGCTCGACCGAGTTGACAAAAAATTGAATACAATTTCGTGTTTTATCAACTATGTCCAAATTCTCGATACTAATCAAAGTTTTTTAACATGTTTATTGAA
The DNA here is from genome assembly GCA_030279155.1 of Forsythia viridissima. Lineage (NCBI taxonomy): Eukaryota > Viridiplantae > Streptophyta > Magnoliopsida > Lamiales > Oleaceae > Forsythia > Forsythia viridissima. Next base: position 26,494,037 of record CM059033.1, read on the forward strand.
ATTCATGAGCAAACCGAGCAAATATTAAATGGTCATTCTTAAGTTTTGTACGTTCATATTTTCCAACACTGCGTGAGATCATAAATGAACACTGTATGTTAGCACATATGTATCTTAGTTGATTAACAATAAGATAACGTCTTTCAGAAACGTCATCTAAACTAGACTATAAATCTTGTTTACTTGAAAACCGATTTAGTAACAACTTAATATATATATATATAAAATAACTGTAACATTATTTACATAAATCATAAACCAAGCCGATAGGTGTGCATCTAAGTTTCAATTACATTGAAGGCATCATATATCATCAAGTTCACTTCATAGTAGTAATCTATCTACGTACATATAAGAAACAAACCATTACATATAAGAGATAGAACCTGAGTTTCTTTTATAGAAGACTAGCAAATTATGCACTGAACCCCCTGTGGAGAGAGCTCCAAGAATTAGAAGGGAAGCTGACACAGGCTTGTGCCGCTGCCTCGGCCATCTGGTCCCTCCCAATGCCGGCATTGCAGATGTTAGCAATGGCACGCATATGTTTCATTCCGTACTGGGATAGCGCTCCACACTGCGTCTCAAATGTTCTGACCTGCATGGGAAACAATGCTTGATTAAACTTCTTGTGGCGGTAACATGCTTTGTCCTGTTCGTGGGGTTAAATCACAAGCGTCTTAAGAAAGAAATATTTAAATTATGCTATTTCCATCCTCGACCTTGTCTAAAAGGACTTGCGTCTAGAACTCGTGTACAAAGTGAAGTATTGTAATGTTTTATGTTGAACCACCTCGTAAACTATTAGAGAGGGGAGTCGTTTGTTATAAAGATCTTGAATGGGAGGCTGCGATGCTTGACTCTAGGACTTCTATATGCTCCGATACCATGTCAAACTATCTCGTCTTATTTAACAACTGAGTATATTTAAGACCAAGGAGATTGGATACATATGGTAGTAATGTGGTGAAGGAGCTATGAACATTACCAGGGATTTAAGGCAGCTCCAGTCATCAACAAGAGGCTTTCCAGCAGGCCGAGCGGTCTTCAATACTTCAGGACCTTTCTCGATTCCAAACAGAAGTTTTCCAATAAGTTTCATACTGCTGTCGACGTGTGTTCTGTGGGCCATAGCTTCGGCAAGCTGCTTTTGAGCTTCAAATTTCCTAGCAGAGCCTTCAGGAGCCTTGCGGAACTGTCACAGGTCAGATAAAAGTCAGTAAAATAAGATTTGTCCACAAAAAGGGTTATGAAATATCAAAACTCGAAACTCACTTTCGAATCAATATTGTCATCGGATGAATTTATCCAGCACGGTCAAGTATACATATGCATCAAATTGAAGGACATATTATGGCAAAAGAATGTAAAATTTGACTCGTATATGTTTGTCTGATTCTTTAAGCAAAAACTATGTTGGACTTTACATTGTTTCAGGAATTCTTGGAGCTTCTACACAATTTCTGTACATTCACCCCCAAATGCTACCATCTAGAAACAAATATTGAAGCATAAAAGAGGATTCAATATTGTAGAAACAAAAGCTGTGCATACCTTCTCCCAGAAATGCAAAAGATCAGCATCTCTCTGGTTAACGGCTTTAGAAGATGGCCCTAAGGAATTGTCATCCACAAAGGTGAAATTATCGTTTGCAGGATTTGAACCCATATACAGGAAAAGTTCCTCCACACTTAGCTTTAGATCACCATATTGCATGACATGGGACCCGTCATAAGAATTATCATTCGAAGTTCTCCTTTTAACCTAAAAATGCCAACATAATAAATCCATAAGATAGAAACAAGCAAAATGAAAATGTCAAATGATGCACGTCAAGTGTTCGTTTCTATAGTTAGAATACAGACTGGAATTTCAACTTCCTCACTACAACCTAAGTGAAGCTGGTTTAAACAAACTGCTCAATTTAAACACACAGTCAACCACAAGATCTTACCAGTTGGTATTGTTGCTTCAAAGTTTCAGTCCGCAGATTGTGTATATCACTGTTCATGAGGACATGGATTTGAATGTCAATTAATGAACACAAAACCAAATAAGGTCCATAAATACTAGATTCCTAACCCCTCAACATTATATTATCAGTTATCGGAGCGAGATAACCTTATTCTTTCCTTCAATTTATCAACAATATAGTGCAAATGACTCTGCTTGGCCAACTAATATTTCTGTGACCAGCAGATAAATTTTGAGTAAGTAAACTAAAGCACAACTAGTGATGCAAATAAAATTTTCCCGACACTTAATGCGTACCTGTCCTCCATCCAGGCAACACTATACAAGTCGCCCAAGCAGGTTTCATATTCGGGCGGAGGACTAGGATAGTCTCCTGGGCAATAGGTTGCCCAACTGCTCTCTTCTGCATTGGATGCAGTGGTTACATATATATTCATGCCTTCAGGAAGAAGACCCTCAAAGATACTTCCAGCTTCACAAGCTTCAAGGTAAATTACCTATTTAAGGGGGAATAAAGCTGCAAAATTAGTTATTGCCTGACTGAAAAATGTTTACGTGTCCAATGCAATCTATAAAATAATTTACCATGTGTTTATATGTCCCAGATGCGTGCTTCTTTTTCAAAGCACCTATCACGTCATCTGCATAGAGGTAAGGACTGGTGGGCATCCCTGAGAACATGTGAGAATAAAATAAATAAGCAACTTGTATAACTAGTCTCTGTTAGAAAATGAAAAGAAAACTCAAGCTTTCGTATCCAAATGAAATGACAAAGTAGGAATGGCAACTTCTAAAAGAAGGCCAATTCTTGCAAATCTTGATTATCCTCCACCCCTCAAAAAGGAATGGGAATAACAAAAGGTATTAGGTAGTTTTGAGATATATAACACAGTAACCTGAAAGCAAAAACAAAGTAAGTTCTCATGCTGACACGGAAAAAAACAAAGACAATTCTTCTAATCACCCATCATTAAAATGGAAAATGAAATTTTTAGTGCTCTGTATTACATGCATTTTCACAAATCAAATACACAAATGCCAACCAGACAAAAAGAAGTAAACTTCTGAACTTAGAAAGATAAAATATGGTCTGGTAGATTGAAAAGTTTGTGACAATATTTGTAAAAACAACTTTTTCCGTTCTTACAAACGAAAATGTGAAGCTCAGTGCACGTCGTGCTTCATGTTTTTATATTACAACATGGGCCAAATGTTGCATTCAGTAGTGTGATAGAGCAACTTAAAACTTCTCTTGTTTCCTTTTTTGCAGTGATCATTGAACTCTGTGTGGATACGCTATCGTATCCGCCCAATGCAATGTGTTTCGTATTCTTCGGGCCGTTGATAATAAATTTTATGAGATGTAGACCTACCTCCACATGCCTCAAGAAATAAGCAAAGGTTTTGTATAAGCAGAATGAAAGATAATGATACAGTTAGCCAGCCCCAGACAACTAACAAAGTGTAGTTAAGTTGACTTGAGATGCAAAATGAAAATAGAGAGTTTGCGACAATGAATAATCTTGAATTTGACCCATATGAAAATTTGAGACAACCAATAATAACAAGCGTGAATCTATGGGTACTCAAGCACTATACAGCAACAAGCTACGCCATATTTTCAACATACTTGGAGTTGGCTACATTAAACCAATCAGTGCTACATCAGCCAAAATATATCATATATAGAAGAAATATCACTGTCAACAGTGTTTCTTGTCAAGTTCAAGCACAAAATGCACGACACTGCTTTTCTTCATTAAATCAATTTTTACCACAAGGTACATTCCATTAAAAAGATTAGTATGTACAATAAAGGGCTACATAAAAATGAAAAGAGTTGCAGGGTAGCTACTAACCAATTACCCCAGGAGCACCATGATCGGAATAGAATATAAAAATATGATCATTTGGACCACTATCCACAACCTTCCCACTACCTCCAGTAAGTGCAGTTCTATTCCCGAGGATTACAGCCAAAAAGTTATTGACAGTTACATCATCTCCAACATAATCCTGTCTCAAGAAAATCAGCACATGAGAAAAAGAAAATACAGTTTCAACATTCCACAACTTACTTGAATACTCAAGAATAACACAAACCTTTGGGACTCCTCTATAAACATCCTGGCCATGAGGGCTATTAATGATGACTCCAGGCCTAGGGTTCTCTTCATTGTAAGCAATGTCATCATACATGAAGACAACAATATTTTCATCTTTGAGACCACCTTTTTTGAGGAGTTGATATGCATGGCATACATCAGCCTAACAAAAATGTACATCCTTATGTTAAAAGGAAAACAGCAATAATAATATGTAATTCTATGCGATTTTAATATTGAATCCTTTCTGTTTGTATGTGTGGGATTTTCTGATTGAGGGGAGGCTTTAAAGTGAACAAGTCGCGTTACAAGTATTTGCAGTTCCACCAAAAAAAAAAATTAAAAGAAAAGGTCTTATTCCCATTAAATTGGGGCCCCAGTACTCGAATCTCTCTTTTTTCAAGTATTAGGTGGCAGCAGCCAGAATTACTTGCTTAATGTCTTGGAACAAATATAGATTACAGCAATATGGTGAAATGTGCTCGTCCATATATATTTTTAGTTTGCTTTGCTTTCTTGTTTTCTTTTTATTTTCTTGATGTTCTGTGCACATGATAGTGTTAACATCAAAGTGGTCCTCCTCCACATTAAACAAAACAAGTGAAATCTGAGCAAGTGAAAAATCTTTAAAGAGAACAGCTCCCATAAGATGTAAACATAACACCATGCCAAGCAAATCACACGGCTGTGACCGGAAAACAAAACACATTATGAACTTCGCCTCCTGTGGGTTGGATGTGTTCTTACATTTATTACTGACAAAAATAAGATATTTTGAATTTTCAATACACGGTATGTATGATGATAAGGTGAACTCCACAACAATGGACAGAAGGAATAAAAAGAAATTAAAAATTTACTCCCATCTAGTTTTGTACATCAACAATGCCCCGTATATTAGTACTGATTGTTGATTTTCATCCCTATCCTTTCTTTTTGGCACAATTTCTTTATTGTCCTCAACTTTAACCGGTTACAATAATACATGTGTTTCCTGCAAATCGTGATGGGCCAAGTAGCAAATATAATACTGAAAAATACAAGCTAATATGTTACCGCATCTTATAAGGTAAGGACCAGGATTGTGCAAGTATTGACTGCATTAAATTCACCAAAATTTTCTCGAATCAGTACATATTAAAGAACATTAACGAACTCAACCAGAAAATATTTTGGGTAAGCTGAGGCTGAGCTAGTAGTTTTATTTTATTGTTTCACGATCAATTCAGACACTTCCCGGTGAAGTAAAAATACACCACAAAAATCTTTTTTCTACAACAAAAGAAATATATAGTTATAAAAATATAAAATATGTTTTCATGTAAAGTATAATTCCGATATTTAGCTGGCACAATTTGAACCTCAAATCATGAAACTAGTTCTAAATTACAATGTTTCAGCTGATGTCTCAATTCAAATTTTCAACAAGAACCAAATCTCAACCAGAAATGAGAACTAAGAACAGAATCCGTCCCTGATTAAAATCAAGCTTATTGTCTTCAGTATCACGGAAAAACTATAAACGAAATTTAAATTACTGGCAACAAAAGTAATTTATGCTCGCACAGTCGCACTTACGTATAAATAAAATAAATAAATTGTTAGAAGGGCTAATGATCACCTGGTGCCGGTAATTCCAGTAGCCAGTGGACCCAGCAAGCAGGACAGCCCATCTGGTCCCTATAGAATCTTCATCGGAGCCGCCGTTGCCCGAGATTTCAAGAGCTTCCGATGGCAGTTTAATAACATTCCGACCATCGGAAACGGCCACGATCGAGAGTGCGACGATAAAAACTACACCGGCGGCAGAACGTATCATGTCGTCACCGGTGATGATGAATTTTTGTTAATAAATATTTTTGGTGGAAAAGGTCGTTGGTTTGTCGTGTATATATAGACAAAACGTGTATGCAAAGTTCCGGGGTTTGATTTGGGAGGGATCTCCTGCGGTGGGTATCATTGCAGTAGATTTCTTAAGGAAAATTTGCGATTGGTCCCCCAGACGTATTGTCTTTCTAACAAATTGGTCATCAATATTTCATCATTGTTGTACAATCAATCTTAATAACATATAGGGTAATTTGCACTTTTGATTCCCAACCTTTCTATTTTGTAACAAATCTACCTTCAAACTTTTTTTGTGCATTGCCCATCCCCAACCTTTGTATTTTGTTGCAAATCACATCCTTTTGACATATTTTGACGAATTTTGCTCTTCTCTTTAAATAAATAAAACTACAAAAAAGTTAAAAAAAAAAAAAAAAAAGTAAATTGCAAATGAAGTCCTACAACTTTTAAAAAGTACAAAATAAGTTCATCTTTCCCAAAAATCCACGCCACGCCACGCCACTCAAATCTCTCTTTCTCTCTCACACACACCACCACCACCACTACCACTTGCATCATTCAAATTCAAATTCATCACACCATCAATCTTAAATTTATCTTTTATCTATTTTCTGAAACCTAACGCCGTTGCCATCATAGCACCACACATCACCACTACAATCGTCGTCATTATACTAGTTAAGGCACTTGATTTGCGTCGACGACGCTGGTCTTGAGGCTATTGTCAGGACCAAAATGAGTAGGGATGGCTGCAATTTTTGAGTTGTCTGGATCTAACAATGGTAACTTCTACGTTGTTTGACTACTGGGATTTAAAGGTTTGGTTTGTTGTTCAACTGAATTTGATAGTGGTTTGGGTCGAGTCATGGATGTTGGGTTGGTCACTGATTGGTGGTGATGGGAGGTGAAATCTATATCTGAATGTAGTGGTGGTGTTGCTATGGTGGTAATGAAGGCACGATGGTGGCTGAAAGTGGATATGGAATCATGAATCAGTGTTGGTGCGATAATAGTGGATGATTGTGTGATAGATTTGAATTTGAGTGGTGGTGGTGGTGGTGGTGGTAGTTGTGTGTGTGTGTGTGTGTGTGTGTGTGAGAGAGAGAGAGAGAGAGAGAGAGAGAGAGATTTGTGTTTGTGGGGGTGGGGGTGGGGGTGGGGGTGGGGGTGGGGGGTGGAAGATGAACTTATTTTGTACTTTTTAAAGTTGTAGGACTTCATTTGTAATTTTTTTTATTTTTTTTAGCTTTTTTGTATTTTTGTTTATTTAAAGAGAAGGGAAAATTCGTCAAAATAACGTGATTTGCAACAAAATAGAAAGGTCGGGGATGGCCAATACCAAAAAAAAGTTTAGGATAGATTTGTTATAAATTAGAAAGATTAGAGACCAAAAGTACAAATTACCCTAATATATATTTTTCAAATTTTTGTGAAACTGGTATTTGATGCCAGTGATAATGCGTCTTCAAATTTTGAGACACCCAATCAAGTTGGTAGACAAAACTTAATTTCATAAAATTGGAAATGATATAAATGAAGATTTGTATTTTTTTATGGTCTAATTTAGTCTAATTTTAATGAGAATTAAATCGAAACGAGTATCAATAGAAATTTTATAAATGGATTGAATTGAACGAGTCAATTTGGTCCAATTCTTTTAATCCCTAAAAATTGTTTAATTTCTTGTTTGATTTTTACACTTCATATTTCAAGTAATGATGGAAGTACGTATATAATTTAATTAATGTTTGATGTAATTGAAATGCTATACTGCCTATACAAAAAATAATTTTAGAAACGAATTAGATTTTGGTTATGTAAGCATGACTAAAAAATTAAACTAGAATCGTTTGGTTGTCGACTATGAGAATAAGAATCATTTAAATTTTAACTAAAAAAATTCTGAATAAAAAGAGCTTACCCTTATTATTATTTTTATTGTGTACAATTTTTCATTTTCTTAAGGGATAATTGCGTCAAAGGTCTTCAACGTTTCAAAATCGTTAGAGATATGTCCATAACCTAAAAAAATAGCACTACACATCCCCAACGTATAAGAAACTTGACGTGGTAGGTCCATTATGACTAAATTGTCTTTCTCTTTAAATAAACAAAGAAACAAAAAACAAGAAAAAAAAAAAGAAAAATATAATTGAAAACTAACCATATGTACCTCAAAAAATAAAAAGTAAAAAATGTACTCCAAAAAAATAAAAAGTAAATAGGTTATCTTCTCCAAAAAGTCATAAAAATTTATTTGTACCAAATTCGCCAGAAAACACCACAAACTCATGTTTTTGATTAGCAGCTTGTGAGTCCAAATTATTCTTCTTCTTCCTCGCATACGTGTGTATTTGTGCGTGTCTATGTTTATACATCATTGGACCTTATTAATATTTTCTTCAAATTTGATTTTTGCGGAGAATTTAGTTTGATATCCTCATGTAGTATGTAGTATGTAGTATGAAGTATGAACTTAAGTAAAGTTTTACACAAGTTATCTTTTTTCCAGGTTTCTAGTAATACAGTTTCTGTGTTAAATTCTTCAAACAAGAAATCCAAAGCTCAAAATCGACATGAACAGAAAAATCTCAAACGCGAGAGGGACCAAATAGAAGAAGACCAACAAACTCTGGAAAGGTTAGGTTCTGTAATTCCACAATCAAACATTGGGTTCAAACTGCTAAAACAAATGGGCTACACTCCTGGCTCTGCATTGGGCAAGCAAGGCTCTGGCCGGGCTGAGCCGGTTAGATTGGATATAAGGAGGGGCCGAGTTGGGATTGGTAAAGAGGACCCCAAGGTAGAGAAGCTGAGGATAGAGAAAGAGAGTGCTGAGATGAAGAGGAGAAAAGAGGATATAAGGAGGGAACGAGTTGGGATTGGTAAAGAGGAATCTAAGGTAGAGAAGCTGATGATAGAGAAAGAGAATGTTGAGATGAAGAGGAGGAGTTGATGGCAGAATTTGGTACAAATAAAATTTTAGGACTTTTTGGAGAAGATGACCTATTTGTTACTTTTTATTTTTTTTGGGTACATGTTTTACTTTTTATTTTTTGAAGCACATATGGTTAGTTTTCATTTTTCAATTATGTTTTTTTTTTTTTTTTTTGTTTATTTAAAAAGAAGGGAAATTTGGTTATAAAGGACCTATCATGCCAAATTTTTCATACGTTGGGGATGTGTAGTGCTATTTTTTTAAGTTATGAGCATATCTCCAATGATTTTAAAATTGGGACCTTTGATGCAACTATCCCTTTTCTTAATTACTCTATAGTATGACTTTGAGAGCCTTAAGTACAAATTTTATAGGGTAATTTGCACTTTTGGTCTCTAACCTTTCCAATTTGTAATAAATCTACCCATAACCTTTTTTTAGCACCAAACATCTCTAACCTTTCAATTTTTTACAAATCACGTCCAATTTTTTGCAAATCACATCTCCATTGACATATTTTGACAGTTTTACCCTCCCCTTTAAATAAACAAAAATAAAAATAAATTAAAAAAAACAAAAAAATAAAATAAAATTACAAATAAAGTTCTATAATTTTTAAAAAATATAAAAGAACATCACCCCATCCCACCCCACCCCACCCCATTCCATTCTCACACTCACTCTAGAATTCATTTTTTCTCTCTTCTCTCTCTAATGACTACCAAAACTTCAGAGCGCCATTCCATGGAGCCTATGATTTTTAACAAATGAATCTATCAATGCCAAGAGAGATTCTTCGAAACCCAGGCATCTATCATTTACCATCTCATTACAAAATCCCTACATTTCTTCTACATTTCCAGTCATGCCCAACTTTAGTATTATCCTATAATATGTATCTACGATATGGTTAAATCTGTTTTGAAGCGAAGCCCATTTAAATATCTTTATCGAAGAGTTCAAATCAGGTGTGCTATCCAAAGCAGAAACTAAACTATCCGGATGAAGCTTGTTCTTTAAAAATTGAATCTTTGCTTCGAACTCAGAGGAATCTGATTGGTTTTGATAGGTTTCTGGATTGGATTGGATGCTATTTGCACAAGAAATTGAAGAAAAAAAGGCTTTTGAAGAAACCAATTCGGGAATTTTCCTGCAAAATCTCAAAACCAAAAGCCATTGAAGCTTCTTACAACAATTTCCAAGGAAAATTACATATGCAAATGTATACAAACAAACCCTTTATATGAAATCACGCAAGGCACATATGTAGGATTTTGCAAAAATTTATGATAGTTCGTAGAACTTACATATGAAAACGGGTGTTTTGAGAGATCCTTTCAAAATCTTTGTTAAGGATCGTTCAAAACTGACTCGTTATTTGAAAAGGAATAGCCCAGTGAACTGAACGCATAGAAGCAACTGTATTACCCGGAGGTGTTTGGGGAAACAATTTACTCCTGATATCTAGGATTTATGAGTGTTGGTTCATAACAGTGAGGTGAATTTTTGGAATGGCGCTATGAAGTTTTGGTAGTCATTAGAGAAAGAAGAGATAAAAAATGAATTTTAGAGAGAAAGTGAGAATGGGGTGGAGTGGGGTGGGGTGGGGTGGGGTGGGGTGGGGTGGTTTTTATATTTTTTAAAAGTTATAGGACTTCATTTGTAATTTTATTTTATTTTATTTTTTTGTTGTTTTAAGTTTACTTTTATTTTTGTTTATTTAAAGATAAGGGCAAAATCATCAAATATGTCAATGGGGACGTGATTTACAAAGAATTGAAAGGTTGGGGATGTTTGGTGCTAAAAAAAGGTTAGGGGGTAGATTTGTTACAAATTAAAAAGGTTGGGGACCAAAAGTACAAATTACCCAATTTTATATAGGTCGTACATATGAATTGCTTGTACACGATCTGAGCTCGTGGATATGACTTCGATTTGGATTTTTTCTGATGTGACGTGGACGGTATATAATGGATACTGGTGTTGGATTATTTTCAACGTGGGCCCATCTTCCTGGGTGCGTAGTGACTGCCTGACCGGGGCAGTGAACGGCGATTATTGGTTTCCTAGTAGCACAAGCCACCAAATTCAAAGGTTGGCCAAATCCGATTTATAGTTGTATTAGTTTACTTACAGATGATAAATTTCTATTTCACTAAATTTTTATTTTTATTCAATTTAGCTCAATTGAATCATAATATATTTTAATTTGTTATTTTTTTTATATTATTACAATAGCTATTGAATTATTTGAGACGTATATAGTGCAAAAAATTTATTCTTAAAAAATTCAATATATAAAAAGCTCTGACTTAAAGTAAGGGACGTATTGTTGTCTCTAAATAAAATATCACTCTTTCACTGTTGTTCTTCTTTATTTTTTATTATTTAGATGTATCTTTCAACATATAATCTAACAATGTATTTCATCTTAAAAAATTAAAATTAACGGTAATTTATTTTAACACATCATCTACTAAAGTCGTCATCTACTAAAGTCTAGAATCGAGATTAAAGAGTTAAAAGAGATAATTGAAATTGTCAACAACGGCTCCTAGAAAAATAATTAGAGCTATATTATTAAAATTATCTATCCGCTACCTCCAAAATTTAATATTTAGTAGGGACAAATGTGTCATTATCGTCATTGATTAAGGTGTGAAATGGAATCTTTTAGTATCTTTCATCAATTAAATAAATGGAAGCATTATTGAATAAGTTATAGAGACATGTATAACTTATCAGCTCTGCCCCTTGTATACTTCTGTCTACCGCGCCCTTTACCTCAACAAATAAAAAGACAGTTATGCCCCTGAATTGATTTTAATTAGGGATAATTGCATCAAAGGTCCCCAACGTTTCAAAATTGTTGTGAATATACCCTAACCTAAAAAATAGTACCACACATCCCCAACGTATAAAAAACTTGGCGTAGTAGATCATTTATGATCAAATTGTTATTCTCTTTAAATAAAAAAAAAAAGAAAAAAAGAAAAAATAAAAACATAATTGAAAATTAACCATATGTACCCAAAAAATAAAAAGTAAAAAATGTACTCCAAAAAAATAAAAAGTAACAAATAGGTCATTTTTTTCCAAAAATTCCTAAAATGTGAATGTACAATAAGCAAATTTCTTTTTCCTTTTGTGGTCTCCATTTGTGACGTGACACCTCTCTCTTTTTTCTCCTTGTTATGAGATTTAGATTATAATTGTTGGTCGGACCAAAAAATTATGGGATGATTTGGCTACATGAACACTTTTAAATTGAATTTCATTCTAACTGATGAATCTCCATAGTTGGTAGACTAAATTTTTATTGTTTTGTATTGAAAACTCGCGTAGTCACATTATGATGTGATTTACGTGTTGAAGTTCAAAATGTGTAATAAGAATATGTGAGTATGTTTATTTAGGATGTTATATGTGTAAAATGTAATGTGTCGAGTAACATGTAATGGAAAAGCAATTTATACTAAATTAAATTTTATTTATTTAGATTTGAAATTGTAGATAATGAGAAATTGCTAAATCTAAACTATATTATAAGAGTGAATAAGGGTACTATTCATAAGCCGTCTAAGTCATCGTCCTCAAGCCGTCTAAGCCGTCTCCTCAAATCCTCAAGCCGTATCTCTACTATATTAAAAGAGCCAATCCAAAAAGTGTTGTTCATAAGAATTGGGCCTCCCAAATACGACGCCATTTTGTCTGTTTTATGTATTTTTTATTTTTCAGTCTTATCTCATATGCTTTCTTCTTCTCTGCTGACACTCATGACACTCTCCCCATTTTCCTCCCACGCAAACGCTGCTGACACTCCCCCTATACTACTTCCACACAAATGCTTTCTTCTTCTCCTGTTGACACTCCCTCATTCTCCTCTCACGCAAGCTATATAAAGGAAATATGGCGGGCCTACTTCTCAGATCAAAAATTGTGTATTCTTCCTTTTGCATTATGTGTCTCTACCTTTCGCCGCTTCTTCCATCGATGCCGTTTAACTTCTTCGGTCGCCGCCATGGTTCTTCAAGATCTAGGTATTTTATTAAAGCCCATTTTCTCTGTGTTTGTGCTTATGTAAAAACCTCCATTTTTTGTGTCTGCATCCCAAGTTTTATGCATCGAAAGAGATATATTTTTTAATTATTTTCAGGTCTCCAGGGCTGTTTATATCTTTAAATTTAAAATTTCTTATTGTAGACGTTTGTCTATTGCTCGTGTTAGTCAAATTCACCTGTTAATCTCCTATTTCTTGTTCTAATTCATATGGAAACATGAATGATTGAATTTCTGTTAGCAAAGATAAATTCAAAGTGTTCCATATGTATTTTAACTTGTTGAAGTGTTGATTAAATTGTCTATTTCATTTTTGGATATGATTATTTATATTAAGATTTGGTTTTTACTTTTCAAAATTGATGAATTCTTTGATTATGTAATATCCTGGTTTCCGTTTCCTGGAATTTGTGCTTCAATGCTTTAATTTACTAACTTTAAGATTTCAGAGTTCGAATAAATTATAGGATGAGGTATTTCATATTGGAAAGAAGGGTCGAAGCTTTTAGCCCTGACTTGGAGCTCTCTACCTTCCTCCACGGCTCCACTATTTTCGGTGAGTTTCATGTTTGATAATTACGAGTTTGGATTGAAATTCGGGTTTTGATATGGTAAATTTATGGGATTTTTCCTTTATGTTGTAGGACTTGAATTTTGGTAGTTTTTTCATGAGTGGTTTAGTTGATTAATATGTGACTTATCATTTAATTGTGCTGACCCGTAATTACAACAAGGTAACATCTATCTATGTCTACTGCACTTAACCATAAAAGCTGCTGCTTCTTTGACAAAGATTATCAAAAATATATTTATTCGTGTAAACCTTCTTCTATGATCATTTTATTGAGTAATAACTATAAAAACCCAGTCTTTTTTTTTCAGTCATAGGGTGAAGGATTTGTATGAATGTAATGAGCATATCCTAAAAATATATATTCTAATGCAAAATTAAAATACTCAGAGAATAGGATGAGCAATGATTTTGAATATTGGTTGTTTTGAGTTATTTTTCATGGATTTATTAGGATTAATCTCCTTTAGAGAGATTGTGATCCATCTTGTGATCAATCTTCTTCTTATGATTAGGTCAATAAACTTTCCAGCTATTTCAATAAGCATGTTTTTACCTGTGCTCTGAGTGGTCAAGGGATTCCAGATTTAGAGGCTGCAATAATAGAGCTCGTAAGCCTAAATAGGATCTCTATCGGGGGTCGCAAATGGATTGTGAACCAGGTTAGTGTATAATTACATTTTCTTAATCTCACTTCATAGAAGTAGCGTCATGTTTGAACATCTGCATTTACCTAAACACATTTTCCCCTCATATATCTTTGTATTTTGTTAAAGTGTAGTTAAAGGTGCAGATTATGGTAATATTTTGTGCACATTAGTTTTGATTTTTTAATAACTTGACCCCCAAATTGATAATTTAGCCCTACATCCAACTGATGTACTATAACCTATTTTCACGCCATTTTCTTAGATTCAAGATCCAATCTGCTTCAATCAACATGGCTAATGAGGATTGAAGCGTTCAAGTTCTATAAAATCCAAAATCAACATGTTGTAAAGCGTGTGAGGATTTCGCTATAATTTTTTACTTGGAGGCATCTCCGTGAAGACAAAAATAGGAAATGAGTTCGAGGTAGATTCTTTTTGTTATACCGATTTGAGGAATGGATTTTAATTTAATTAGCATTTTAGGTTATTTAGATCTGTTGATCTTTGCGTTTCTGTTCCTTTGCAAGTTTTTTCTTTTTGTATATGTACTTCTAGGATTAGGAAGATAGCTGTTGTAAATAGTCTTCTGCACCTCTAGGATTAGGAAGATACGAAATTGGTTTCCTATTCCATTCCTTATCTTTATTGTTAGTTTTGTATATGAGTCCTTCCAAAAGAGGAATTTCAAGTGAATTGAATAGAAATTGTTAATATGGAAGGTAAAAAACAAGAGCATCTCGATTTCGGCTACTGCAACTTTATTGTAAGAACACTAATGCAAATGATTCAATTATCATAAATCATCATATGTGATTTATAGGATTTCATGCCTACAAGTATAGTGATGAGATTTTTATTTTTTTGTTCACGTGAGAGAATTCAAAAAAAATCAGAAAAGATGATTGTGTAGTTCATTAAAATCCAACAAGCACCAACTCAATCTAACATAGTTCAAAATGAAGTTATAATCTTGTTCAGGGTATGGAAAAAAAATTATAATGCATTTCTGCCAGGGACTAACCTATTGAGAATATAATTAGTATAGTTTTGTTTTGTACGCTATGAACAAGAATATCATATCAGGTGAGAGTGTCTATTTTTTTATCATAAGAACCATTAATAAATAAGTGTATTATATATACAAGAAGAATTGAAAGCAGAGTAACCTCATTGTAGTCAAAGAGTTGATAATCATCGTTAAAGTATGAGCAAACTTAACCATTTCTAATAATTAATGATTTTTGAGTCCTAAGAACATCAATCATTAGAAAGTTGATCGTGTATAGTTGCATCGGAAGAAATTGTGTACTAAAGGATTGCTTATCTTCTTGATAAATTTAGAGCTATGACTTGATAAAATTGCTGAGGCCATGGTTATGTCTTTGCGAGATGTTTGAATTGTCTATAGCCAGAAATAAGAAGCCATTGCTAATAAGTTACTCATTGTAGTGTTTATAATCACATAAAAGTTACATTGCTTATAAGCTCAAGAGTTACAAATGGCAGATGGATTATTTCAAATTTCTTCCTCTAAAAACACTTCGAGTTCTCTGAAATTATAAATATTTTGAGTTATTTTTTATTGTGCTTTCTAGGCCCATATAATTTGAATTCCTTGTTATAATTGGATTGATGTTAATAGATTGTCAAATAAGAACATATTCAAAATCAAAATTTAATTCAATAATCACTTCATCACTTTTATTTGATATATAGAAATAAAGTAATACATATGCATGAACTTTTAGTTTTGCATAGTATTGCATTTAGAGGTGTAAAGACGTCAGACCACCTTGGTGTGCCAGGCCTCCCCCAAAGCCAGAACCGCTCAATTTACACCCTTAATAGCATTACATGGTATATATCATGGATGGCTATGCTTTTGATACCTCTTCTTCCCTATCTAAAAAGAAAAAGGAAAATAAATTAAAGGAAAAAGGTACTTTTCTCAATTCCTTCGACGAGGTAATATCTTCCTTTTTGCTCTACTCTATGCTGAATATCATGACCTATTTTTTTCTATTGATTTGCTTTTTGAGTATTTAAAATTTGGTGTAGCTGGTTTTGGAGAAAAGAATGATGAATCTTATAAGCAAAATGGAAGTAATGACGTCCTTGCATTTGGTAAATTTTTTGCATATTCTTCTTCACTGCATGTTTTGTCAAATATTATTAATAATACTGCATTTATTGAACAATTGCAACATTTTGCACATATAGATAAAATTCATGAAGAAAATAGTATCAAGCAATAATAGCAGTGTTGAAGGGTTAGCATGCTCAATGATGGAAAAGAAGGCTGTTCTCGATATTATAGGCACGTTGAACTCATACTTGTTCTAAAGAAGAAGTTTTTTTTCCCACAATACTAGCCTATGTGTCATAATATATAATTGGTTTTTCTTAAGATTGCTGAATGTTCATAGACATATTTTTACAAGGGAAATAGTTTAGTGGCACAATTCTGCAAGCTATAGGCAGTTGAATGTAGCCATTAAGATTATTTAGTTTGTTTGTGGATAAGTTTATTTCACCAAATTTTACTCAAAGAATTTGGACATTATAAGATTATCTCATGTTACTTTACAACAATGATGGTAGTGGGTGGGACAATTTAAGGATGGTAGCGGCTGGGAATAGTGTCATGAAGTTTTTGTGGTGGATTAACATCATATTGCTGATAGGGAGTTGTGAAGTTAAATCTCTAGGCACAATGTAAGTAATTTTCAAAGGTACATTATGCATTATCGAAGAAAATAAAACCATAGTCACTATTCACATTAATTGATATAATTGATCGACGAATCCGTTAACAGCAAGATGACTAACTGACACAAAATTAAAAATCAAATGTAATATATAGTTACTTGATGGGCCATTTAGGCCATGCTCGAAACATGTTACATAGAAAATTAATTGAAATTCATGGCAAAGTTAATATGCCATTAGTCTTATATGAGTTTTGCTCCTTTTCCTTTTCAACACAATTCAGTGTTCAACAGGCTTTTCAAGCATTCATCCCTGAAGTTGTATTCTTCAGGTGATGATTCAATGAAAGAGGAAAATAAAACAAAGATTTTACAGATGATTACTTTTTACCCAAGATTTAGATAGTATTTTTTAGTTCTTGTGCACTTCTCTACTTGTAAACTGATATTACAATAATTTTGGTGCCTCCCTTTCTTTGAAAACCATTCAACCTTTTAATTTACTACTTATTATTGTTTGATTATGTTACTTTTGAGAATATAATTAATACGAATATTCTGACATTTTGTTGATATTGTTTTTTCACTTACACATTTCGTTATTTATATCATATAAGAAGTTAATATGGAAAAGGCGTCAAACTCTCTATACAAAAGACAAAATGGTTACTTCCGCCTTTTTCCTATGCAAGTGCTAGGGCATATTCACGTTTATCTAAATTGCATTATAGACTTTGATTGGCTTGTCATTTTACTAATTTATGCTAGATCTAACATATGAATCTTTTTTAGTGAACAATGCTGGCACAATAAATAGGAACAATAGAATATGGGAGGTTCCAATAGACGAATTTGATGTTGTCATTAATACTAATATTAAGGAGACAACCAATATGTTGCGTCACTTCATTCCTCTTATGATTGAGAAAAAGCAAGGGACAATTGTTAACATGTCATATGGATTGGGAAGATCTGCTCTTGCCCAGGGAATTTGGAGTGTGCCTTATGTTTATTTGTCTCAAAATTTATTTCTTGTTCAATATATTTTTGTACACGATTTATTATTGCTTAATGTATTAGATACAAGTGTTCTTTTACCTGGGGAACTTATTATCACTAACTGATATATATCAGTTGATAATGTTTCTATCTTTGTCATTCTATTATTGAAACTGTGATATTAAATTATTTATATTTTAAGAGTTTTAATAAACATTTTGTGTATAATTAAAATAACTGGAAAGCATAGAAAAATTCACATCTATGAATCTCGAGCTTCTGGACGTGGAAGATGATAGCCTTACAATTGAATCTAAATTACAAGGGTTGAAGATCTACATCGACGAACTATATACAACAATTAATTATTAAACAAAAATTTTGTATATTATCATTATATAAATTAAACAAGTGTATTCTCAGATGAACTTTAATTTTCATTCCATATGTTTGTTATTGAGTCTTATGTTTATGACTAATAATTAGTAAATAAATGGGTAACCATGTTTCATGAATACATTAATAATTGTTTCATATCTTGCACTCTATACTTTATTCAATATAGATATTTATTTTATATTATTATTGTCAAATTTAGTACTCTACCATGTGCAACGCACGTGCGTTCACTAGTAGATTATAAACAATTGAAATAGAAATAGGCTATCTATTAATTCAGCACCATTCTAATGTCCACGGTGGCCATTATTATAATGTCCAGCGAAACACTTGTCCTACGCTCATTGGATGAGTGTAAATGCCCATTTTACACTCATCCAATGAGTGTAGGACAAGTGTTTTGGTGGACATTATAACAATACTCACTATAGGCATTATAACAAAACCGTCTATTAATTTCTTCAAATGTCAAAGTTATCTCCCAACAAAAACATAAATTCATCTCATTTCAATCAAATCTTACTTGGACAAGAACCTCGTCACATTAGCAACAAGTTTATTTCATATGTATATATCAGCATAAAACAAGTCATTAATACATAAATTTTGTTAAACCTAAAGTTCATTTAAAATTTTAAGAAAATGAAGATAAATTCTACAAGAATGATAAACTCCAACTAGCGAGGAGCCACTATTATAATAGAATTCCAAACCTCTCCTCATGTTGCAACAGGTTGGACTTGTTCCATCTCTCTGCATCTTCTTTTAGTTGGTTGCTTTTAAATTGTGCCAGGTTGCGTTTAGATAGAAATTGACACCACCACCTACTGATTCAATAATTGCCAAAATTTTAACAATGAAAAAGTATAAATTTTGGTTTCTCACACTATTATTTAAATTTGGGAAATGTGCAATTTTCATTTTCAACCTATTCAATCTAATACTAATTTTTATAGTACCAGATATCTTCAATATTTTAATTAATTACAAATAACATCTCTAATGACAAATAATGACAGATTTGCCATACTCTTTAAATAAACAAAAAAATAAAATAAAATAAAAAGCTAAAAAAATAAAAAATAAAAATTGCAAAAAAAGTCTCCCACCCCACCACAATAGCAAAAATTGGTGCTCATATCATTGTGGCAAACACATGGGGCCAACTATTTTTTGGTCAATTGGTGCAAAAATAGCTATCTGAAAAGAGGAAAATGTAGGTTGTTTTACAAGCTATTATAGATCCATCATGACGCTATTGTGATCTAAGGTAACATCTTGAAATTTTTACTGTCAGAAAATTATTATTACTTTCTCTAAACAATATCATGGGTTTGATGAATATATCATTCAATTCCAATTTTGTTTATGAAAATTTTGTGTTTCTAAACCTAAATATAGCCTCTTCTTATATCTTTCTTTCATAAAATGGGATGTCGCTCTTGTAGACGGAAATACCATTGAATTAAAATAAATTGTTGAAAGCAAGGTTTGTAAAATACAATATCTATACATCGACTAGCTGTAGCGTGTTGGTGGCGGCGTTGAGAACATGGTGGTGTGGATGTAATGGCTGTGGTGTGAGTGGGGGTAGGGTTTGTGAGGAAAAAGATACTTTGTACTTTTAAAAAAGTTAGAGACTTTTTTTTTTTATTTTAGCTTTTTTTATTTTTGTTTATTTAAAGAGGAGGACAAATCCGTTATTATATGTCATTAGGGACGTAATTTATAATTAATCGAAAGTTAAAGATGTCTAGTACTATAAAATTGGTTGAGAATATATTAGTAACAGATTGAAAAAGTCGAGAACAAAAATTACAAATGTCCCTTAAAATTATTATGAACTATTTGAGTCAAAAAGTCTTAGGGTCTGTTTGATTGCATGAAAAAAATGTCACATCTAAAATAATATCATATCAGAGAAAAATATTATTATACTTTGGCTGTTTGATACAATGTGGAAAAGGAAAATGAATTCTAGGGTACATTCACTTGAAGCATGAATTTTGCCATTTTGGTGGAAAATATTTTCTCACCATTTTGGTAGTTTTTATTTTTTATTTTTTTACATGAAATTTTTTCCCCCCACTTTTTCTAGGGTGTGTTTGATTGGATTCTATGGAAAAGAAAAAATTTTCTATGTAAGAAGGAAAAAAAGCCACCAAATTGGTGAGAAAACATTTTCCAACATTTTAACTAAATTCATGTTTTAAGTGATTGTACCTTAGAATTCATTTTCATTTTCCACATTTAATCAAACAGTCAAAGTTGGAAAGTATTTTCCTCTTATATGACATTATTTTCTATAAAAAATTAGCCAATCAAACACACCCTTAGTTAAAAAAAAAAAGGAAGGAAAATTACACATTTACGCCCAAAAAATAAAAAATAGAAAATAGAAAATGACCGTGCAAAACAGCATTTTAGATAACATATTGTATACTTTCCACTTTTATTTGAAAAATAACAAGTGTACTTCTCTTCTCCAATAAAAAAAAAAAAATCTTCGTCCAAACAATCTGTCAAAATCTTCCGCGTCATTTAATGCATTAGCCATTTTCAGTTTTAAGGTGTTTGTTGACAGTTGTTGTATTTTTCACCTTTTTATGTAATTTATATCGAATTTTGCTACTTCTACCTTTTATGTAGCAAATAATAATATGATCAAATTATTATTTATTTGGCCAAATAAATAATAATTTTGGCCAAATGTCAGCCTCTCCCCGTCCATCCAAAAAAAAAAAAAAAAGGTGAGAATGTAAATAGGAGTGTAAATGATTATGTACAAATAGCAAAATCCTTTTATATCATAATCTTAAAATACATGTATGTGACCTCTTAGTTTATTTTTTCCGATCTCTTTTTGTGACGTGTTTTGGACATGTACGTGACTTGTGTCAAAATATGTTATTGTTTTGTGACTATTTTGTACATGCGTGTGATATTTGTTATATTGTCTGTGACATCTAATTTTCCCCAAAAAAATTGAAAAAATAATAAAATGGACCAAGTATTTCGAGGCCAAGAGGAAATTCTAGATTTTTAGAACATCTCCAATGCACTCCATTGATTGTAGCTGACGTGACAATTAAATATAAGGACTTCTAGATTAATGTAGAATGAATAGACGGTGAAGTCCAAAAGTTTTCTCCAATAGATTTCTTGTACAATTCAATAATGGTGATTATGTGACATTTATTTTAAGTCCAAAATTATTTATTTGTGAATTAAACTAAGTCCAAAATTAAAATAATTACTGAATTATTATTCTCACAGAACTTCTACATGTAGAAATACTATC
The DNA here is from genome assembly GCA_030279155.1 of Forsythia viridissima. NCBI lineage: Eukaryota > Viridiplantae > Streptophyta > Magnoliopsida > Lamiales > Oleaceae > Forsythia > Forsythia viridissima. The sequence goes on from CM059033.1 coordinate 26,515,589, forward strand.
TCACATCTTCTATTTTATTTTGTACCACATCAGCCTAACATGGTGCTCCATATAATGCATTAAAAATGTGATTTTAATACACATTATCTATTTGATGATGTGGCATGTATTTTTTCCCAATCCATAGTTTGCATTGGAGATGCTATATTAGGTGGAAGACCAAGTTTTCAGAAAACCAGAGGCAAAGCCCATTAATTTGTGAAGCCTAATTAAAGCCCAAAAGAGAAGGCCCAGCGGACCCTCCAGATTCATTAGGCGGATCTGCTTTCCTCTATCAGCTCAACTGCGGATTTTTCCATCTCTACGATTCGTTCCTTTTCTGTCTACAGGTATGTGAAGTGATTTGGCTAAATATGCACGGTATGTGTATGTGGTACTGAATGTAATGTAATTCTGTTTTTCATATGTAATATACATATACAAACAAACTAGGGAAGTTTTATTACTTTGAAAACAATAATGTAATTCAAAAATTTATTTTTTTGAGAGAGAAGTTTTCTTACTTTGAAATTTGTTTTAGTGCTCTGTTAGATTCATACGTAGAAAAACAGAGTGTGCGTTTGGGAATTCTTGATGTTATTTATGAATTGGCTGTGATTCAAGAAATTATGGCTACTTCTGGACACTTTTGAAGTGTTAGATAGATGGAAGAAGGCAAAGAGCCTATCGTGATTACCAGCAGGCCAAGATAGTACAGGGGTTTTCCCTCAAAGGCTGCTTCAATTGCTTGTACTTCTTCTGTTTTTGTGTTTCACTTTCTCTGTAGTTTGTGTCTATATGATTAAGCATTTTGGAAGATCCGAAATCTATATAGCTGGAAGCGGGCCTCTGGCCGATTTGATGCCTTCAATGAGTGAGGGGGGAGTTGTTGTAAAGGGCATCTTTTGTGCCTAAAGTGATAAGTATCCATTTAAGAGGGTTCCAAAGATTGCATTGTGTTGTTGACTAAGGGGCCACTGCCATTGGCACCTCTCCGGGAGAGGGTTTTAGGGGCCATAAGGGGTTGTATTCAATATAAATCCATTTACTATTATCATTTCAAGACGATTTTCCTTCTTCGTCAGTTTTTTACAAGAGAAAGATAGCCAGTCGGCTATATATGTTATACACCATCTTCTTTTTGGTTGATATTATATTCTGTTCTTTAATTTATTTTTTCTTGGGTTCGATCTCTAGATAGCACGACCCTTTGTGCTGGATTAGATATAACAAATATTCAAGTTAAAGTATTAATGTCTCGTCGAAAGAGGCTAATTTTTGGGCCAACAAATATTTGACCACATTTTACTATTCCTAGTTTAAAGCGGATGGTCTCGTAAAAGGCACTAAAGAACTCATGCTGCCTAGTGTTACGTTGATTTTCTATTAGCATGATGTAAGGTTGTTGCCTTTTGGCAAACGTTTGAATAGCTTATTACTTAGTAGCAACAGATGAGATTGTTACCTTTCGGCAAGGCATTGGTCATATTCTTTCTTATCAAGACGTGTGGTCATTGCCATTGGCAAGACGATGGTAAGTGCTCATAATCGTTTAGCAAGACATGAGATATAATGATCGAAACTACTTAAACTGCCTGGCTGCCCAACTTCAAATGCGTATAACTTTTAGTATAAAACTCCGAATTGCGATCCGTAAAGTGCGTTGAACTCCACATTCGATAAACTTTCCAATCATATATTATATGCCAAGTAGAAATCACTACATCTTCTCGTGGTACTCAAAATTTTTTACTTCTTCTGGCATTCAAAGTCCTTTTTCGCTCCTTTTTTCATCAATGTGTTTTCTAAGCTCAGGGTTGTTCCTAAGACATAAAAGCATGATGCAAATCAATAGATACTCGAGCAAATTATTAGCAATTGTTTAATAAGTGTAAGCTAAATAAGTGTATAAAATACACTTAAAACTTAAAAGTAATTGCCTCTTGACAAGACCTTGGTCATTTTTTGTTTCTTTGGAAAAAGAAGAAAGGTCCTTCCCTTTTGGCAAGACGGTGGTTATTGCTTATTTATTTGCTAGTAATTTAATATGTTTTCTATTTCTAGCATGTTTAAAATTGTTCTGTGATTACTTATTATCAATTCTTTAGTTGCTAAATAGCTTATTACATCCAGGTAGCTGGTTTTTGCAATAGAAGTAAAGAGTGACTAAGATTTAAAAGGTCTTGAAAATATGATTGTGAAAGGGTGAGAAATTTTAGAACTTCTATGCATTACAGGGCTTTCTAGGACATGTTTTTTATTTTATTACTTAAGACTATTAACATTGGAGGCGGTTCGTGCCACTTTGTTCCGAGATGTTGGAATACGTGGCCCACACTCTAGCTACTCTTTCCCCAATTGATCACAATTGGGTTGATTATATTCCACTTTTTATCTTGTGTTCAAAGTAATTTTGTCGATTCTTAACATAAAAATTGTGTGGTCACGCCACTGTTTGCAATTCCATTATCTTATCTACATGCAGTTAGGGATAGACAAAAATATTTGATCCTTCCCAAACCCAATACATACCTGATCAGAGTGAAGCGAAAAATTCCTAATCCGCGGATCGGCGAGACGGATCGGGGTAGATATTTGTGATCCATCTTTGATCTCCGATCCCGTTAAAAAAAATATAAGGATTAAATAATAAAAAGATCAAAGACTTGAGGCAGGTGCTGAAATTGCAATTAAAATTTCCTATACCTAATTGATTGATATTGTGTTCCACTTCCACAATTTACAAAGTAGAGAAACAGTCGCCCACTCACTACTCAGTCGCCCCATCTTGAAAACAGCCGCCCATTTTTTGCTGTACACAGATCCATTTTTTGAAGAATTAATTGCAGAGATTTAAGGGTTAGTGTCATTTTTCAGCACTAATAGGATTATAGTTACAGCAATTCAATGTCCCAAATATGGCAATTCAAGATCCTGGTTCAAACCAAATTATTTAAGGGCATAAAATATTAAAAAGTGAAGAATATTATAGCACGAAGAATATTAATATTGCTGGCACTTGTGTAATTATCACTTTCTACTCCCTTTTCCCTTTTTCCTAATTTCAAAACCCAACCTGCAGTATCACCAGCCTACTCCAATTCACCAATTTTTACAACTGCTCTTTATTCTTTAGAATAAATGTTCTGGAACTGAAATAGAAAACCAATATCCAGCAACCAAATCTATCTTATCATGCAAAACTCATACAGTGGTAATATTCTATCATGATATAAATGACTAAATGAGTGACTTTCTTCGTGCTATAATATTCTTCACTTATTAATATTTTATGCCCTTAAATAATTTGGTTTGAACCAGAATCTTGAATTGCCATATTTGGGACATTGAATTGCTGTAACTATAATCTTATTAGTGCTGAAAAATGACACTAACCCTTAAATCTCTGCAATTAATTCTTCAAAAAATGGATCTGTGTACAGCAAAAAATGGGCGGCTGTTCTTTTTCTTTTTCTTTCTTCTTCTTTTCTCTACTTACTCTCGGATGTTCTTCTTCGGCTGGTGGTGGTGGGCGGCTGTTTTCAAGATGGGGCGACTGAGTAGTGAGTGGGCGGCTATTTCTCTACTTTGTAAATTGTGGAAGTGGAACACAATATCAATCAATTAGGTATAGGAAATTTTAATTGCAATTTCAGCACCTGCCTCAAGTCTTTGATCTTTTTATTATTTAATCCCTATATTTTTTTTTACGGGATCGGAGATCCAAGACGGATCACAAATATCTACCCCGATCCGTCTCGCCGATCCGCGGATTAGGAATTTTTCACTTCACTCTGATCGGGTATGTATTAGGTTTGGGAATGATCAAATATTTTTGTCTATCCCTAACTGCATGTAGATAAGATAATGGAATTGCAAACAGTGGCGTGACCACACAATTTTTATGTTAAGAATCGACAAAATTACTTTGACCACAAGATAAAAAGTGGAATATAATCAACCCAATTGTGATCAATTGGGGAAAGAGTAGATAGAGTGTGGGCCACGTATTCCAACATCTCGGCACAAAGTGGCACGAACTGCCTCCAATGTTAATAGTCTTAAGTAATAAAATAAAAAACATGTCCTAGAAAGCCCTGTAATGCATAGAGGTTCTAAAATTTCTCACCCTTTCACAATCATATTTTCAAGACCTTTTAAATCTTAGTCACTCTTTACTTCTATTGCAAAAACCAGCTACCTGGATGTAATAAGCTATTTAGCAACTAAAGAATTGATAATAAGTAATCACAGAACAATTTTAAACATGCTAGAAATAGAAAACATATTAAATAAATAAGCAATAACCACCGTCTTGCCAAAAGGGAAGGACCTTTCTTCTTTTTCCAAAGAAACAAAAAATGACCAAGGTCTTGTCAAGAGGCAATTACTTTTAAGTTTTAAGTGTATTTTATACACTTATTAAACAATTGCTAATAATTTGTTCGAGTATCTATTGATTTGCATCATGCTTTTATGTCTTAGGAACAACCCTGAGCTTAAAAAACACATTGATGAAAAAAGGAGCGAAAAAGGACTTTGAATGCCAGAAGAAGTAAACAATTTTGAGTACCACGAGAAGATGTAGTGATTTCTACTTGGCATATAATATATGATTGGAAAGTTTATCGAATGTGGAGTTCAACGCACTTTACGGATCGCAATTCGGAGTTTTATACTAAAAGTTATATGCATTTGAAGTCGGGCAGCCAGGCAGTTTAAGTAGTTTCGATCATTATATCTCATGTCTTGCTAAACGATTATGAGCACTTACCATCGTCTTGCCAATGGCAATGACCACACGTCTTGATAAGAAAGAATATGACCAATGCCTTGCCGAAAGGTAACAATCTCACCTATTGCTACTAAGTAATAAGCTATTCAAACGTTTGCCAAAAGGCAACAACCTTACATCATGCTAATAGAAAATCAACGTAACCCTAGGCAGCATGAGTTCTTTAGTGCCTTTTACGAGACCATCCGCTTTAAACTAGGAATAGTAAAATGTGGTCAAATATTTGTTGGCCCAAAAATTAGCCTCTTTCGACGAGACATTAATACTTTGACCATTCCTTACTCCTCTGAACTAAGTAAATTTTACTATTACTTTCTGCCCTTTATGTTGATTTGGAGTGTATTTTTCTTGATTTTACCTTTTCCTTTATTTCGTTAAGTAATGTATATAATAATTTCGTCAACGTCTTTTGTTTTTAACCTTTTTTTAATGCATTTCATTAGTGGATTACTATCTTTCTGTTTTCAAATGCATGTAAATGTTCTCCATATATTGTTGTTCAATTTTATATTATTTCATCTTTAAACCTAATGCAGGTTACTTATCTTATGGAGGGAGGAGATAGTATACTGGACACAATTTTTGAAGAGGAGAGTCTTGATGAGGCCCAAGACGTTGAGATGCATGATGTTGAAGAAGGAGAGTTGATCGACCAGACCGCAAAGGCTGAATCAGGAGATGGCTTTGGTACTAGCATTGATAAAGTTAACCATGAATCTCATAATAAGAATTCAAGAAACAAGAAGAAGAAAAAGAAGAACAAGCGAAGGCAAGGCAATTCTGGCCCAAATGTCAACGACCTTGACAGGTGATTAGTTTTCCTCAGGATATCTTTACAGAAATGAAAATTTGGTCACGTGTGTTCATTTTTCTATTTCTAATTCATACATACATTTAAGGGGGTCTCCATTTAGTGTGTATCAATATAGTGGTCCCAGACTAGCTTTGCCTTTCAGAAAACTAGCCTCTCAGATTATCTAAGAATTTTGGTTTCTTTAGCATGCAGTGGAGAACAATCAAATGAGAACCTGGAAATATCACTTACGTAATTGGATCTTGACGGAAGAGTTTCACTTTTTGATTGTAAAGTTAACATACATATGGTGTGTCGATTTGTAATTCAAGGCTGTTGACTATTCCTCTTTGTGTTCTTATCTATAGGTTTGTTAAAGATGTCTGTAAGCGCTTGAGGGAGAGAAAAACTTATCTTGTGTGGACTGCAGTTGGTTGTCTCGGGGTATCTACTTTGAATGATCTTGTCAAAGAGGTACTATTTGTTGTCTTGTACGGTACTGTCGAACCCTCTAATGGCTTGACGTTGATGACTGTTATTCTTCATTTGGCGTAAGGTTTTATAGTTAACTTGATCTGGACCAGTGCTGTTATAGATCCGGAAAATCCATGCTCAGATTAGGATTATTGGAGAGAATCACAATGCTTCATCATGTGAAGTATTTTGGATTAGTTGAGAAGTAACTGACATGAGGGTTTAGTTGTATGTGTGTAGTCCGCTGCATGGATTAATTGATGGGGGAAAATAGGATCATAACAAATGCCACCATTTGGGTTTTCCGTTACCATGCAATATGGTTTTCTGTCTTAGTTAATCGTCCTGTAATGTTGAATTCACTGAAGTACTTCAAATTTCTTCACGATGGAGTGTTGACATTTTTTTTACTGAGAAATCAATCTTTTTCTCTTCACTTGATTACTATTTTTTAATTTGGATGTTGTATTTTGTTTATTATTATAAAGATCCGTCACTGTATACCTCAGGCCTGTTTGTGCACAACCATCATCTAGAGACTGGTATTTCCTAAGTCGACTGAGATTATCATGTGGATGCCCACACCTTCAAGCTCGTGTATCACCTCTAATACTGCTCGATATTGGAAGTAGTAGAATCTATCATCCCTTTTTTTGGTAAGATCAAGAAATGAAATATTCATGTCAAAATTCCAAGTAAGGTGAGAGATTCTGACCAACCATGGATCCATTCTATTTAAGGATCTGCTGCCTTTCTTAGTTCTGATCATGAGTGTTGTTTCCTTGCACTACAGATACATCTTGCTGAAGCCATTTCACCTCCGAACCTTTCATGAGATAGCTTCTGGCTGAATCACTTCGTAGTTTCCTATTGATATAGGTTGATTCAAGTGGTTTTCCAACTTCTACCACACGGTATGCTTATAGAATTGCGCACAACTCAGAGGGCTTATATCATTCCCAGATTGTAAGAGAAAGCACCGTGCTAAATAAGAAAGATAGGAGCTATACTGAAAAAAAAAAAAGAAGTCAAGATTCCCATTTATCACATATTTCAATTCAAAACCGGAGAGATTTTTTTTAGGGTAATTGTGAAAGAGATGGAAGCTTGTGGTTAGATAGCAAGCACATTGAGTCTGTAATTCAAAATAGGAAAATAAGGAGGTGGCCTTGGAGATTTATTGACGCCAGAAAGCTATTTAGACAAATTGATTAATAGCCCTATTATCTCATTAGCCCATTTATTTGATCTATCATATGATAAATTAAAAATCATTTCTTAGACCATCTACTAATGGAGGCAAAATGCTCTATTCACGAGCTCTTTTATTTTGACCCTCTCTGCAAGTGGTACTGATAAATATAATGTCTCAAGGATAGTGTTTAGATGTTATGTGAATTCATATTTGAAAGTTTATAATATGTGATTTCGAAATAAATTTTCTATCTTTGGGTAATTCCTTATAATGCTTTTTGAGGATGCAATTGTTGTCAGTATTTGCTCAACTGCAGTTTGCACTTTATTCTAGTTTCCTTCAATATATACTTAATGAGAAATAAACTTGTAGGTTGACGCAATTCAGGCCTGTGGTGGTCAGAAGACTGCTGATGGCAGACGATTTCGAAGTGGTGGTGGCATACTATGGAGTATCATCAAAGTGCGTGATCCCAATTCTTACAAAGAGATAATGAAAAAAGGAAAAGAATTTGAGGTGTGTTTGGATTTCAACTCTCTTTGTTTGCTATTTGAACTTGATCATTTTAGTTGCATTTGGTTCCTACATTTTTAGTTACATCGGCAAACGTGGAATGTATAAGTGTCCTCCCTCGTGAACGTGAAGAGCATGTTTGGCTAAGCTTAAGAAAAAGTTTATAACTTTTTTATTCTAAATATTTTTGGATAACTGACTTAATTCTACTTTTTATTTAAAAAAGTTACTTATTTTGAAAGCATCTCTTACCTTACTGTCAAACTAAGTAACTTACTTATTTCTAACTTTGACCAATTAAAACATTGTTGGTTTTAAAACTTAATTCTATACTAGGAAGAATTCTATTAAGCTTTTGACAAACATGCTCTAATGCACGTGTGGCTACACACTCAAAACTCAAGTTCTCTTGTAAGTTTCTTGGGGGAGATATGAACCTGTATGAATGCTACAATTGAATCCTTGATGAAGAGAAGGATTTTGATACACTGGCTTATAGCAAAATATGGTATAATTGAAAAGAAAAGAAAAATCTATAGTCTCCATCTTGCATGAATGGGGAGAGGGAGAGATTTGGTGTTCTATTTGGGAAGGTAATATATTACACAGATCTTCATTCTCCTGTTGTTTCTTCATTATCAACTTGTGTTGATTCTCCATCTAATGTTTGGATGTGCTTAAAAGTATATCAAACTTTCAAGTTACTTATCATTTTCAAAGTTGCTTCTTTTACTAACGAAATTCAGTCGGCAATGACAGATTTCTGGGGATTTAACGTTCACAATTCCTCTCCTGGAAATTTTTCAAAAACTATTGCTAGGAACTGATGAATGTAAGAGTAAAATAGAGTATAACTCTTGTAAAGGATTTACCCCATAAGTTTGCAAGTGATAGATTGCATAGTTTTTTATAGACTAGCATTTAATAACATTGGTATTGTACATACATTTTGCAGAAGCAATTTAAGCAGCAAGTCTACAGTAACTCAACAGATCAAGTCGCAGTCAGTTTTTCAGATGGATTGAAACTTGAATCTAATGAACACATCCAGTTTGAACAGTTGAGCGAAGGACAGAAACGTGCACCAGTTCATGATCGAATACGGATGCCAGTTTCGTATGATGATTTGTTTGCAGGAGAGGATTCAAAAGACGAATAAGCAATTATTCATCGAATTATGTCCGAGAAGTTGCTCGATCACATTCTCTACACTTTTTTTTATCTCTTCAGACTTTAACATATATTTTTTCTATTTTTTTTTTTTTTTGGACGGTAGGAAGAGTTTTGAGTACATTGTTTTTTTGTTTTCTTTTGTGATGTTCAGCAAACGCTCTATGAAAGTAAAGACGTCCATTTGGTGGATGGTACAAAGGAATGCTTTTATTTGGTGAATTGGATGAAGAGAAATCCTCTCAATTGATCGCGTAAGGTTGATCGCTCTGTGTTTGTTGGTATAAATTGCCTCTAAAAATGGCCGTTGACCAGTGTTAAACATTCTAAGATTTCGAGCTCCCTAATTGTAAACTTTAATGGGGAAATTGCCAATAAGTCATCTCCACATGACTTATTTCAAATTATGTCAAATTTTTTTTTTTCAAAATTGTGATTAAGTTATATTTTACAGCAATATTTTAAATTAATTTCAAAATCATCATTTTTAACTATATTTTTTATTGGCACAATCTTCCAACTCTACAAATCTCCTTCACCTTTGGCAACAACCTCCTATACTTCCGACAAGTGCTTATTCTACAACTCAGTTAAAATTTCATGCTTTTTCTTTATATCCCACCAATTAATTTCTTGGTTGTTCCAAGTGCTTGAGCCAACTAGTATTAGGATTTGTGGCACAATCTCTCTCTCTCTCTCTCTCTCTCTCTCACACACACACACACATTTGTGGTTTTGTGCAGCTTGAAAGTTTTGTAAATTAATCATGTAAATATGAAACAATATTTTTGAAGAATGACGGTAAGCTCTTTTTGGTTTTTCATTAGTTTTCCATTTTGATGATGTCTGAGAAATTGGAAACATATAGCTTTCATTGTTATATTAGTTAGAGTTTCAGAGAAGATATAGGTGTCATTCACATTGTGGCTGAAGTTCTGGCAATGTAAGTTTGGGTTTATGAGTTTGACTCTTAGTTGTCTACTTCACTCTTTTATCCCTACTTTTTTAACAGGTATGCAATTCAAGGTTGTAATTAAAAAGGTAGAACCAGAGAAAAGTTATATGTAGGAGAAACATGAAAATTTTGGTATTAAATAGAGATGTTAAAAAAGGTGAGAGTTGGAATCTTTGTGAAACTCGCAATATGTTGAAGCAAGAACATATGTTGAATGCTGTAAATATGAGCTTGAATGCTCCACTATCTGATGTAAATATGAGCTTGAATGCTCCACCATCTGATGTAAATAGGAGTTAGAATTTATGGGGGCTTGAATGCTCCACCATCTTATGTAAATAAGAGTTTGAATTTCTGGTGGGCTTGAATACTGTAAATATGAGCTTGAATACTCCACCATCTTATGTAAATATGAGCTTGAATGCCCCACCATCTAATTGCTGTAAATAGGAGTTTGAATGTTCCACCATCTAATGTTTAGTCATGTTGTGTTGTTTGATACTGTATTATACAAAACAGTATCATAAAATATTATCATAACAAAAATGGTATAAAATTCGCATATATGCTCAGAATTTTTATTATAATATGTTTTTGGAATGGTCTAGACGAGCTGGTCAAAATCAGTCGCTTCGTCACTGAGTACGATTGATTTTAGCCGTTTGAAGTCGTCTCTTTAGCTCAAAATAGCAATCTTTAATTTTTTTTTTGTCAAAACAGTATCACGGATAAATGTATCTCAATATATTGGTATCATACATAAAAATATCTTCATAAAACAGTATCACATACACAAAATACAACCCAATAAAATAACAGTATCATATGTTAAAATATTATCATAATAAAATAGTATCAAAGATAGAAATATAGTATAAGTATACCATATCAATTTATCTAAATAAAACAGTATCATATATCTGTTTTACTGGTTGAAGAAATTATATTATTCTTAAAATGCTTCATTGATAGTACAAGACCATTGATACTGTTTACATTCAATAACATTATTATAGATTAAAAACAGTATCATACATGTTTTACTAGTTAAAGTAATTATATTGTTATTAAAATGTTCCATTAGTAGTATAAGACCATTGATAATGTTTGCATTCAATAACATTATCATAGATTAAAACAATATCACATGTTGAAACATTATCATAATAAAACAATACCAAATATAAAAACATGGTATAAGTGTACCATAGCACATTATGTATATAAAACAGTATCATTTATAAAACTTTGTACAAGATGTTTTAAATGTTGAAGTAATGATACTCTTCTTAAAATACTTCATTAGTAGTACAAGATTATATGTTTAAAACATTGTCATAATAAAATAGTATCAAAGATAAAAGTATGGTATAAATATACTAATGTACATTATCTAAATTAAACAGTATCATAAATATCATACAAAACAGTTTCACAACAAAACAGTATAACAATTAACGTTTTTTTACAATTAAGGATATATTGCTCTTTTAGCTCTAAAATATGAATTTAATTTAATTAAATTTTAACCATATGACTTTAGAGTTCATAAGTACTAAAACAGTAACTCACCTTGAATTTACCCAACTTTAATTGAAGTTTTTAGAAATTTGGGTTGGTTGTGGACCGAAGCAACCAAAAGCAGCCTATATTTTTCAAAAAAAAAAAAAATGAAGCCCAGCCCAGCTGCTAGGGGTGGGCAAAAAAACCGAAAAACCGACTAACCGAACCGAACCGACTCGGGTCGGTTCGGGTCGGTTTTTGGGCCCGGTCGGGTCGGTTTCGGGTTGGGTTTACCCAACCCGAAACCGACTCGGTTTTAAAAAAAAAAAAAAAAAAAATTTTTTTTTTTTTTTTTTTTTTTTTTTTTTTTTGTTCTTGAACCCGACCGAAACCGAAAACCCAAACCGACCCGAGTCGGTTCGGGTCGGTTTCGGGTTGGGTTTCAAAAATTTTTTTTTTTTTCGGTTTGGATTTCTCCAAACCGATTTTAAATCGGTTCGGGTCGGGTTGGGCCCAAAACCGACCCAACCCGACCCACGCCCACCCCTACCAGCTGCACTATTACCACATACGGCCCAAAATTGAAGAAACCCAGTTTTTAAAAGGGTAAATTCAGGGCCGGTCACTGTTTGGGCACTTATGGGCTCTAAAGTCATATGCTCAAAACTTAATTCAATTAAAGTCATATTTTAGAGCTAAAAGACCAACATACCCTTAATTGTAAAAAACGCGGATTTTGAGTGGTGATACTGTTTTGCGGTGATACTGTTTTGTTGTGATACTGTTAAACCTATGATTTTGTACTACTAATGAAACATTTTAAGAACAATAGTATTCTTTTGTTTATTCTCTACTGATTAATTCTTCTACCTACCATTAAACACCTTATAAATTTATACTTATCTATCTAATGAGAATCTATGTCCTAATTGAATCTCAAACATATTCAAATTCAAGTAAAAAATTAGAAACATTGTTTATAATTTTAGATGAGAACCCTTTGCATGACTTCCCATTAATTTGTGAATGATTGTCAGTTCTTCTTTCTTCATTTTAGCATTGCTCTGAAATATGTGTTTGTTTTTAAGAGACTCATATAACTTGGAAGAGCTTTAATTTGCAGCAAAAGAATGCACATTTATCCCTGATACTGTTTTAAAGAATTTGGGATACTGTTTTGAAAAAAAAAATTAAAGATTTCCATTTTAAGCTAAAGAGACGACTTCAAACGGGTAAAATCCGTCATAAGCAGTGGCAAAGCGACTGGTCTTTACCGTCTCGTCGATACCATTCCGAAAATATATTATAATAAAAATTCTGAGCACGTGTGCAAATTCTATAATCATTTCTATTGTGATACTGTTTTTTGTGATACTGTTTTGCATAATACAGTATCAAACAACACACATGACTATGATATCACGCTTTAATCTTTGATACTGTTTAATTAGTCATATGTTTTGTTTGATACTGTATTATACAAAACAGTATCACAGATTAAAACATGGATTAAAATAATATCAATTTATATTAATGCACATTACCTAAACAAAACATTATCATAGATTAAAACTAAGACATTCAAACAGTATCACTTATTCAAATATTGCCATAATTAAACAATATCAAAGATCACATAGATTCAAACAGTTTCAAACATTGCCATAATTAAACAGTATCAAAGATCACATATATTCAAACAGTATCACAGGATTAAAACATGTTTCAAATGATAGTGAAATATTATGACAAAGTTTCAATCTATTAAACCTTGCCATAATTAAACAGTATCATAAATTAAAACTAAGACATTAAAACAGTATCATGGATTAAAAATAAAACATTCAAACATTAGATGATGAAACATTCAAGCTCCTATTTACAACAATTCTATGTCCATTTATATTGTGATACTGTTTTGTATAATACAGTATCAAATAACTTACCATGACTAAACATTAGATGATGGAACATTCAAGCTCCTATTTACATCAATTAGATGGTGGATCATTCAAGCTCCTATTTACATAAGATAGTGGAGTATTCAAGTTCATATTTACAGCATTCAAGCTCATATTTACAGCATTCTATGCCCCATTTCATTTGTGATACTGTTTTGTATAATACAATATCAAACAACTTTCACAACTAATTAACAACACAAAGAAATAATCTAATGACCAACTTAATATAATATCAAGTTGCTATTATATAATACAGTATCAACAACAAATATTACCTCATTGTTTACATAACTGGAAAATGCTCATTGTTTACATAACTGCTAAAATACTCAACCCAGGTTAATCATATTGGTCAGCCTCTCTTGTAGCACGGATAGATCAATGCTAGCTGTTAGACCACTAGCCTGAAAAAATAATCAAATACAAGAATTAAGATTAAAACAAAAAAATTAATAACAATCTGGATTTGATTAAGTAACTTGTCATTTACTTTTGTAGTTTCACAGCTAACATAACAACATTCAGTCTCCAACTGGAAATTGATCCAAAATCTTCACCAAAAAATTGCCTAAAAAGTGACACTGCACCGTAGAAGCACTTGCCGGAGGTTGCCGGAGGTCACTGGAGGTGGAAACGGTTGTTTTCGGAGGTCGCCGGAGGTGGAGGGGGTGGTCGCCGGAGGTGGAGGTGGAGGTGGTGGTCGCTGGAGGTCGTCGGAGGTGGAGGCAGTGGTCGCCGTAGGTGGAGATGGTTGTTGCCGGAGGTGGAGGAGGTTTGTGTAGTTGGAAGATTGTGTCAATGAAAAATATGGTTAAAAGGGTTGATTTTGTAATTAATATAAAATATTGATGTGAAGTATGACTTAATCACAATTTAAAAAAAAAATTTTGACCTAATTTGAAACAAGTCATGTGGAGATGACTTATTGACAATTTTCCCTTTTTAAAAAACAAAATAAAATTGAAGCCCAGCGCCCCAATCCAACAGCAGCAGCCCATGAGGATTGAGGGCATTGACCATATTCAGACTCTGGATGCCTATCTTATTCTCGTCTCCGGCTCTCCCAAGTCCCCAGTCCCATCCTCATTTCGCAGTCTCTCCAGCCGGCAGCAGCACCAGCACGCCACCGCCACTGCCACTGCCACTGCCACTGACGCTAGCAGCCTGGCACCGCTTCTCTTTATCTCTCCGTCTCGAATCTTGGCTCGCCAAGGCCCAAAACCCAGACCCAAAACCAGAAGAATCTCTCTCTCTCTCCCCCTGTGTCGGTATTGGTCTCCTCACAGGTACTGTACGTCTGTACATTTAATTTTTTTATTTTTTGAGTTTTTCTTAATCTTTGTTATGGTTAATGTTGATTGAAGCTTGAATTGAAATTCTTAATATTTGTTATTCCTTAAGAGTTAAGAATACTCAATACTGATACTTCATACTATCAAGAAAAGATTAAATGTAGTTAGCTGATCTGCTTCATTTATTGTGGGTGGAAAAAAAAAAGGTAGCATTGTAGTGTTTAATAAAAACTAAAAAGTGGGGTTTTGTCATTAGCATTTTGGGTTCTTTTCTCGGATAAATGTTAGTAAAGATTTTTGCTTTTTTGTTTATAGTTTGATGGGATCTTATTTACATATTTTGTTCACTTTATACGTTTTTCAGATAATATGATTCTTTGCTTCATTGCTTGTTTTTCATAATTATGTATATATATGTATTCTACAATTTGTGTAGAGTCAATTATGTCTTGACCGTCTCGTCGAGACCATTTCAAAAACATATTATAATAAAAATTCTGAGCACGTGTGCAAATTCTATAATTATTTCTATTGTGATACTGTTTTTTGTGATACTGTTTTGCATAATACAGTATCAAACAACACACATGACTATAATATTATGCTTTAATCTTTGATACTGTTTAATTAGTCATATGTTTTGTTTGATACTGTATTATACAAAACAGTATCATAGATTAAAACATGGATTAAAATAATATCAATTTATATTATTGCACATTACCTAAACAAAACAATATCATAGATTAAAACTAATACATTCAAACAGTATCACTTATTCAAACATTGCCATAATTAAATAATATCAAAGATCACATAGATTCAAACAGTTTCAAACCTTGCCATAATTAAACAGTATCAAAGATCACATATATTCAAACAGTATCACATGATTAAAACATGTTTCAAATGATAGTGAAATATTATGACAAAGTTTCAATCTATTAAACCTTGCCATAATTAAACAATATCATAGATTAAAATTAAGACATTAAAACAGTATCATGGATTAAAACTAAGACATTCAAACATTAGATGATGGAACATTCAAGCTCCTATTTACAATAATTCTATGTCAATTTATATTGTGATACTGTTTTGTATAATACAGTATCAAATAACTTACCATGACTAAACATTAGATGATGGAACATTCAAGCTCCTATTTACAGCAATTAGATGGTGGAACATTCAAGCTCCTATTTATATAAGATAGTGGAGTATTCAAGTTCATATTTACAGCATTCAAGCTCATATTTACAGCATTCTATGCCCCATTTCTGTTGTGATACTGTTTTGTATAATACAATATCAAACAACTTTCACAACTAATTAACAACACAAAGAAATAATCTAATGACCAACTTAATACAATATCAAGTTGCTATTATATAATACAGTATCAACAACAAATATTACCTCATTGTTTACATAACTGGAAAATGCTCATTGTTTACATAACTGCTAAAATACTCAACCCATGTTAATCATATTGGTCAGCCTCTCTTGCAGCACGGATAGATCAATGCTAGCTGTTAGATCACTAGCCTGAAAAAATAATCAAATACAAGAATTAAGATTAAAACAAAGAAATTAATAACAATCTGGATTTGATGAAGTAACTTGTCATTTACTTTTGTAGTTTCACAGCTAACATAACAACATTCAGTCCCCAACTGGAAATTGATCCAAAATATTCACCAAAAAATTGCCTAAAAAGTGACACTGCACTGTAGAAGCATTTGCCGGAGGTCACTGGAGGTGGAAGCGGTTGTTTTCGGAGGTCGCCGGAGGTGGAGGGGGTGGTCGCCGGAGGTGGAGATGGTGGTCGCTGGAGGTCGCCGGAGGTGGAGGAGGTTTGTGGAGTTGGAAGATTGTGTCAATGAAAAATATGGTTACAAGGGGTGATTTTGGAATTAATATAAAATATTGATGTGAAGTATGACTTAATCACAATTTAAAAAAAAAAGTTTTGACCTAATTTGAAACAATTCATGTGGAGATGACTTAGTGACAATTTTTCCTTTTTAAAAAACAAAATAAAATTGAAGCCCAGCGCCCCAATCCAACAGCAGCAGCCCATGAGGATTGAGGGCATTGACCATATTCAGACTCTGGATGCCTATCTGATTCTCGTCTCCAGCTCTCCCAAGTCCCCAGTCCCCAGTCCCCAGTCCCCAGTCCCATCCTCATTTCGCAGTCTCTCCAGCCGGCAGCAGCACCAGCACGCCACCGCCACCGCCACTGCCACTGCCACTGCCGCTAGCAGCCTGGCACCGCTTCTCTTTATCTCTCCGTCTCGAATCTTGGCTCGCCAGGGCCTAGAACCCACACCCAAAACCAGAAGAATCTCTCTCTCTCCCCCCCTGTGTCGGTATTGGTCTCCTCACAGGTATTGTACGTCTGTACATTTTATTTTTTTATTTTTTGAGTTTATCTTAATCTTTGTTATGGTTAATGTTGATTGAAGCTTGAATTGAAATTCTGAATATTTGTTACTCCGTAAGAGTTTAGAATACTCAATACTGATACTTCATACTATCAAGAAAAGATTAAATGTAGTTAGCTGATTTGCTTCATTTATTGTGGGTGGAAAAAAAAAAAAGGTAGCATTGTAGTGTTTAGTAAAAACTAAAAAGTGGGGTTTTGTCATTAGCATTTTGGGTTCTTTTCTCGGATAAATGTGAGTAAAGATTTTTGCATTTTTGTTTATAGTTTGATGGGATCTTATTTACATATTTTGTTATACGTTTTTCTGATAATCTGATTCTTTGCTTCATTGCTTGTTTTTCAGCATTGTGTATGTATATGTATTCTACAATTTGTGTAGAGTCAATTATGTCTTGATCGTCTCGTCGAAACCATTTTGAAAACATATTATAATAAAAATTCTGAGTATGTGTGCAAATTCTATAATCATTTCTATTGTGATACTGTTTTGCATAATACAATATCAAACAACACACATGACTATGATATCATGCTTTAATCTTTGATACTGTTTAATTAGTTATATGTTTTGTTTGATACTGTATTATACAAAACAGTATCACAGATTAAAACATGGATTAAAATAATATCAATTTATATTAATGCACATTACCTAAACAAAACATTATCATAGATTAAAACAAAGACATTCAAACAGTATCACTTATTCAAACATTGCCATAATTAAACAATATCAAAGATCACATAGATTCAAACAGTTTCAAACCTTGCCATAATTAAACAGTATCAAAGATCACATATATTCAAACAGTATCACATGATTAAAACATGTTTCAAATAATAGTGAAATATTATGACAAAGTTTCAATCTATTAAACCTTGCCATAATTAAACAGTATCATAGATTAAAACTAAAACATTAAAACAGTATCATGGATTAAAACTAAGACATTCAAACATTAGATGATGGAACATTCAAGCTCCTATTTACAACAATTCTATGTCAATTTATATTGTGATACTGTTTTGTATAATACAGTATCAAATAACTTACCATGACTAAACATTAGATGATGGAACATTCAAGCTCCTATTTACAGCAATTAGATGGTGGAACATTCAAGCTCCTATTTACATAAGATAGTGGAGTATTCAAGTTCATATTTACAGCATTCTATGCCCCATTTCTGTTGTGATACTGTTTTGTATAATACAATATCAAACAACTTTCACAACTAATTAACAACACAAAGAAATAATCTAATGACCAACTTAATACAATATCAAGTTGCTATTCTATAATACAGTATCAACAACAAATGTTACCTCATTGTTTACATAACTGGAAAATGCTCATTGTTTACATAACTTCTAAAATACTCAACCCAGGTTAATTATATTGGTCAGCCTCTCTTGCAGCACGGATAGATCAATGCTAGCTGTTAGATCACTAGCCTGAAAAAATAATCAAATACAAGAATTAAGATTAAAACAAAGAAATTAATAACAATCTGGATTTGATGAAGTAACTTGTCATTTACTTTTGTAGTTTCACAGCTAACATAACAACATTCAGTCCCCAACTGGAAATTGATCCAAAATCTTCACCAAAAAATTGCCTAAAAAGTGACACTGCACCGGAGGTTGTCGGAGGTTGCCGGAGGTGGAGGAGGTTTGTGGAGTTGGAAGATTGTGTCAATGAAAAATATGGTTAAAATGGGTGATTTTGGAATTAATATAAAATATTGATGTGAAGTATGACTTAATCACAATTTAAAAAAAAGTTTTGACCTAATTTGAAACAAGTCATGTGGAGATGACTTATTGACAATTTTCCCTTTTTAAAAAACAAAATAAAATTGAAGCCCAGCGCCCCAATCCAACAGCAGCAGCCCATGAGGATTGAGGGCATTGACCATATTCAGACTCTGGATGCCTATCTGATTCTCGTCTCCGGCTCTCCCAAGTCCCCAGTCCCCAGTCCCATCCTCATTTCGCAGTCTCTCCAGCCAGCAGCAGCAGCAGCAGCACGCCACCAGAAGAATCTCTCTCTCTCTCTCTCTCTCTCTCTCTCCCCCTGTGTCGGTATTGGTCTCCTCACAGGTACTGTACGTCTGTACATTTAATTTTTTTATTTTTTGAGTTTTTCTTAATCTTTGTTATGGTTAATGTTGATTGAAGCTTGAATTGAAATTCTGAATATTTGTTACTCCTTAAGAGTTAAGAATACTCAATACTGATACTTCATACTATCAAGAAAAGATTAAATGTAGTTAGCTGATCTGCTTCATTTATTGTGGGTGGAAAAAAAAAAGGTAGCATTGTAGTGTTTAGTAAAAACTAAAAAGTGGGGTTTTGTCATTAGCATTTTGGGTTCTTTTCTCGGATAAATGTGAGTAAAGATTTTTGCTTTTTTGTTTATAGTTTGATGGGATCTTATTTACATATTTTGTTCACTTTATACGTTTTTCTGATAATCTGATTCTTTGCTTCATTGCTTGTTTTTCAGCATTATGTATATATATGTATTCTACAATTTGTGTAGAGTCAATTTGTATTGTGAATATTCAGAAATTGTTGTGAATAATCTGAAATTATTTGTGAATATTCTGAATTGTGATTTGAAGTCAATTTATTTTGAATATTGAGAGTTTGGTTTCATAAGTAAATTGAAAGCTCTGTTAATATCTTCAAATTACATCTCATGTGTGAAGTTGATTTTTCCCATTTTGAATTTGATTTCATCTCAAATTTTTGGCTCAATTTTAGGTTTAAAACCTCCAATTCCAAACAAACTTTCCACGAGAGTTTTTCCATTGTGAAGGATTACTAAAGCCCCCCCTCTGGTATTTGCATAATTACTGCTCAAGTCTCACTCTCAAGTAAGCAATGGCTATTCTTTGCTTCTTTATTGACTTATTAGAAATATTTGAAGCCTTGTCGGCTTATATAATTGTATTATTGTCGGTTTTAATTGTGAGATTGTTGAAATATTTTTTTATTTTTTTATGCTAGGCATGCCTCCTAAATGGTTGAACAATTAGATTATTCAAATTTGATTAATATTTTTGCTTCTAAAACCGCTAAGCGGGTTGTATTTAGGTGATAGCTTGGAACATTTTCGTCCTCGTTATTTGATTATAATATAAATTTTTTTGTATAATATATTTTGTTTGTCGTTTTTTTTTCGAGTTTTAAGTTTAATATGAAAAACTTAGTTTAATGTTTGCATATAATGGCAATATTAATTGCATATTATATATACTCAGCTTTCTGTACAACATAGGATTTTATTTTCATATCCTATATTGTTAATTATGGGCAAATTATACTTACAATCCCTGTTGTTTCAACTTTATAACAATATCATCTTCATTCAATTTTATTTACAAATATCTTGATTATTTCATTAATTCGCATAGATGGCTTTCACGGACAATTTTGCCCATAAATTAAATAAATTAAATAGAAGAAAATGAAAAAAATTTCAATTGAGATCTTTAACCTTTTTAAAAAGGTAAATAAATCATAAATTTTTATTTTTAACAATAGTGCAGAATCTTCCTAGTTTGCTATTTTTTAATTTCTAGGTTCTAGCAATTGAAAACTAGATTTAACTTTATAGTAAGAAATCAGTGGCTAAGGGAAATAAAAATAAGGTAGAAATTACTTGAACTTTGTTGTCAAAGGATAGTGACTCAATTAAACTCCACACAAAATCAGTGGCCAAGGGAAATAAAAAGAAGGTAGAAATTACTTGAACTTTGTTGTCAAAGGATAGTGATTCAATTAAACCCCACACAACAACTTAGCAGATATTTCTCTTGCCACTACATCATTATTTTTTTTCATTTATTTGTTAATTGCTATTGATAATAGTTTATATTTAAATGAAATTGTCGGCGGATTGTTGTTGCATTGCCGTTTTATTTTGTTGCCTTGTTGACTTATTATTGAATTGTTGTACCTTGCAAGCTTATTTTGTTGCATTGTCGACTTATTATTGTCGTGCCTTGCTGGCCTATTATTGATAGATTTTTTTTTTTCAATTTTTAAAATTTACAAATGGAAGGTTCAAACATCTACAAAGAGAAGAAAGACATCGCTTTTTTATTGTATGATACTCTTCATCGAACAAAAACTTGTTGAGAAAATGGATGTAGATTTTATTATAGAGGAATTTTATTTTTCAAAACCTCATTGGGAACAATTTCAATAAATAATATCATTTAACGAGTTTTTATTTTATATGTGAATTTTATTACATTGACTTTCTTAAATTTCAGCCCCCGCGAACTAGATTCATGACCTGCACTAACACGAGGATATCTTGAGCTGGTGGAATACTTTAACAATAAGCACTACATCTAGTTGCTATTTTAACTTGTACCAGTAGGTTTCCATGTTCTGTAGGATTTTTCTTTGTACTGTGAGGTAATGAAAAATGTTGATATATGGGTATCATTTTTGTTGTAGTCAAAGCCAATTCACTCCTAAGACAACTCGTAGTATGTTAGCTGCAACAAAGGTAGCGGCGAACACGACCGACAACACTTGTATGCTTAATTTTTTAAAGTGCTAATTATACAAGAGAGTAAATAAGTTTAGATTTGTGTACCTTTTGACTATATTTACACGGTAGAAGGTTTCGATACCTTGATTAGGACTCCGAATCTTTCCTTAGTTTGGCTGGACTCCTGTTCTTGCTGCTCTTACTGGGCTCATTTTTTGACCTTTTGTGGGTTGTATGCATAATTGAATTTGGGCAAGGGACCATAGTGGTAATACATATGTTTAAAAGATTATATGCGTAACACATTCCCCCTTATTTCGTTGTGCTATATATTTTTTACGTGTAGGAAAAAAAGGTTTTGTGCCCTTCCACTTCCAGGGGCGGTTTTATGAAGGGACAAGAGGGGCCCAGGCCCCTTCTCAATTAAATTTTTTTGTGAAGCCCAAGAAAGCCCATATCCAAGGCACAGAAGGCAGGCAGGCCCCCTCTCAACTCCCTGTCTTTATTTCTGCTATCGTTTTCTCAATTTTTGCTAGGGCACAGGAATTCTCCTCAGATTCAATCACCTCAAGGCTCAGCCAGAATTGCAGAATTCCCCAAACACGCAAGAATTCTCCTTGCTTTTGTAAACTCTAATTGAATGAATCCCCATGAGAGCTTCATAAAACCGCCACTGCCTCCTTCCCCAAACCGCCACTGAGAGTTTGTCAGACAAAGAGATCTTCAATTTGCGAAAGCTTAATCAAATATTCCAACGGTATGTTCTCTGTCATTGTAGAGTTGATCAATTATTTGGATTATAAATTCATTATGAACCCTCTAAATTCTTTTTTATTTTTATATTCACAGGTTCTATCATATATGAATGTTTCTCTTATTTCTCCAATTAACTCATGGGAAGTTTTAGAGCATGTTTGGCTTAGCTTAAAAGACAAAAAAAGCAAAAATGTAATAAAATATTTGCAGCTATTAGTTAGACTGCTTTTTAATGTTCTGGATACCAACTTAATATAATAACAATCAAGCAAATAAGGATGCATGTACTGGTTTAAATTTCAATTATAGGTTAATAATTTGTCAATGCCTTCAAACTTGTGGGTATTGAAAGAATTAATATGATTTCTGTACCCACCATGATTTGTGTAATATGGTGCATTTTGCTTGGAAGATCTGCACTCCTTTTTATGTCTATTAGGCTGTTAATGAGGACTCTTTAACTGATTAAACTGGTCTACTTCATTTATTCTGCGAACCAGTTGTGCACTTGGTCTGTTTGCTTGCGTAAGTCCTGTCCTTCAGTGCTTTGCTTTTTCCTTTGAATTCTTGAGAGTATGTTATATGTGAGAAAGATGGTTTTGATAATATTTGTAATAGTGATATTGTTAAACGATTTAATATTTGTAATAGTGATATTGTTTTTGATAATATAGTTAAACGATTTAAGAATAACTCGTCGAGGACAATTTTAATGTATTGAAAATTTTAGTTGTTGCTTTCAATTTATAATTCATTTTGAAATCTTTTGCTTATTGTTTACGTAGTGCCCCCTCTTGAATGAAATCCTATATCCGCCACTGTCCACTTCATGTTTGCTTAGTAGGCATTTTGGTTAAGAAGGTAAGTTGTTTTATCCCATTAGTAAACACATCTCAGCCCTTCACTCCGTTCGACCTCATCAAAGTACACTCCATGCAAGAAGTGAATGGAGAAATCCAATAGGGAGGCTGCCATTTCTTGGACCAAAAATATTTAGGCCTCGTTCAAAAAGGCTAACTCCTTCGGTTTATGTCTTCTTTGAATATGAGGTTACTCTTATTCAGGTCAAAGTATTAATGTCTCGTCGAAAGAGGCTAATTTTTGGGCCAACAAATATTTGACCACATTTTACTATTCCTAGTTTAAAGCGGATGGTCTCGTAAAAGGCACTAAAGAACTCATGCTGCTTAGGGTTACGTTGATTTTCTATTAGCATGATGTAAGGTTGTTGCCTTTTGGCAAACGTTTGAATAGCTTATTACTTAGTAGCAACAGATGAGATTGTTACCTTTCGGCAAGGCATTGGTCATATTCTTTCTTATCAAGACGTGTGGTCATTGCCATTGGCAAGACGATGGTAAGTGCTCATAATCGTTTAGCAAGACATGAGATATAATGATCGAAACTTCTTAAACTGCCTGGCTGCCCGACTTCAAATGCGTATAACTTTAGTATAAAACTCCGAATTGCGATCCGTAAAGTGCGTTGAACTCCACATTTGATAAACTTTCTAATCATATATTATATGCCAAGTAGAAATCACTACTTCTTCTCGTGGTACTCAAAATTGTTTACTTCTTCTGGCATTCAAAGTTCTTTTTCGCTCCTTTTTTCATCAATGTGTTTTCTAAGCTCAGGGTTGTTCCTAAGACATAAAAGCATGATGCAAATCAATAGATACTCGAGCAAATTATTAGCAATTGTTTAATAAGTGTAAGCTAAATAAGTGTATAAAATACACTTAAAACTTAAAAGTAATTGCCTCTTGACAAGACCTTGGTCATTTTTTGTTTCTTTGGAAAAAGACGAAAGGTCCTTCCCTTTTGGCAAGACGGTGGTTATTGCTTATTTATTTGCTAGTAATTTAATATTTTTTCTATTTCTAGCATGTTTAAAATTGTTTTGTGATTACTTATTATCAATTCTTTAGTTGCTAAATAGCTTATTACATCCAGGTAGCTGGGATTTGCAATAGAAGTAAAGAGTGAATAAGATTTAAAAGGTCTTGAAAATATGATTGTGAAAGGGTGAGAAATTTTAGAACCTCTATGCATTACAGGGCTTTCTGGGACATGTTTTTTATTTTATTACTTAAGACTATTAACATTGGAGGCGGTTCGTGCCACTTTGTTCCGAGATGTTGGAATACGTGGCCCACACTCTAGCTACTCTTTCCCCAATTGATCACAATTAGGTTGATTATATTCCACTTTTTATCTTGTGGTCAAAGTAATTTTGTCGATTCTTAACATAAAAATTGTGTAGTCACGCCACTGTTTGCAATTCCATTATCTTATCTACATGTAGTTAGGGATAGACAAAAATATTCGATTCTTCCCAAACTCAATAGATACCCGATCAGAGTGGAGCGAAAAATTCTTAATCCGCGAATCGGCGAGACGGATCGGAGTAGATATTTGTGATCCATCTCGGATCTCCGATCCCGTTAAAAAAAATATAGGGATTAAATAATAAAAAGATCAAAGACTTGAGGCAGGTGCTGAAATTGCAATTAAAATTTCCTATACCTAATTGATTGATATTGTGTTCCACTTCCACAATTTACAAAGTAGAGAAACAGTCGCCCACTCACTACTCAGTCGCCCCATCTTGAAAACAGCCGCCCACCACCACCAGCCGAAGAAGAACATCCGAGAGAAAGTAGAGAAAAGAAGAAGAAAGAAAAAGAAAAAGAACAGCCGCCCATTTTTTGCTGTACACAGATCCATTTTTTGAAGAATTAATTGCAGGGATTTAAGGGTTAGTGTCATTTTTCAGCACTAATAGGATTATAGTTACAGCAATTCAATGTCCCAAATATGGCAATTCAAGATCGTGGTTGAAACCAAATTATTTAATGGCATAAAATATTAATAAGTGAAGAATATTATAGCACGAGAAAAGTCACTCATTTAGTCATTTATATCATAATAGAATAATACCACTTCATGAGTTTTGCATGATAAGATAGATTTGGTTGCTGGATATTGGTTTTCTATTTCAGTTCTAGAACATTTATTCTAAAGAATAAAGAGAAGTTGTAAAAATTGGTGAATTGGAGTAGGCCGGTGATACTGCAGGTTGGGTTTTGAAATTAGGAAAAGGGGAAAAGGGAGTAGAAAGTGATAATTACACAAGTGCCAGCAATATTAATTTATGTGAAACCCATAATTGCACTAGAATGTGAATTTTTCTTGTGGATTGAATGTGGATTTTTCTTGTTTTGCACAACTGCACATGTTTGGGATGCTGGTTCTATAGCCCAGAACATTATGGGGTTGTTTGCGAGATTTAAAAATAACCCACCATGAAAACTGAAACAAAAAATATTGACTGGCAAAGAAAAAAAACGGATCAGTTCTCTGATCCGCCCCGATCAATGACGGATCAATCTGCGGATTTGGATCTCTTACAATTATTGCGGAGCGGATACGGATCAGGCTGATCTGATTCGAATCCGCCCCGTTGCCATCACTACATGATGTGGATGTACAATAAATGGTATACTTACTTTGATATCTCCTTTTCAGTATTGTGTCGGGTATCTCCATTTAAAAATTGTTCAATATAAATTGTTTGTTGTGAATTTAATATTAAAATTTCTAGTTTGCAGATAAAACTGCATAAATTAAAATGACTAAAACCAGTTCAGCAAAGAAGGCTAAATCAGCACCAAAAGATCCTGTCATAGAACAGGAGAAGTTCAATTCTATACCCAAGAAAACGGGCAGTGAGATTGATGAAATATTTGCTGGAAAGAAGCGGAAGAAACCCGAAAAGGAAAAGGTTGAGACTAAGAAGCCAGTGAAAGATTCAGCTGCAAAAGCAGAACCACATAACGA
This sequence comes from Forsythia viridissima, assembly GCA_030279155.1. Taxonomy (NCBI): domain Eukaryota; kingdom Viridiplantae; phylum Streptophyta; class Magnoliopsida; order Lamiales; family Oleaceae; genus Forsythia; species Forsythia viridissima. The sequence goes on from CM059033.1 coordinate 26,541,784, forward strand.
GATGAAGATAAAGAAGAAGAGCAAGAATAGAATCCCCGAAGAAAATTTATTTGCAGAACCTCATTCTCGGCACAGGAAGAAAACCGGAGATGGGCTAGCTATTTACACAGAAGAGGAATTGGGCATTGGAAAGCCAGATGCTGGAGGTACCCGTCTATGCCCATTCAATTGTAGCTGTTGTTTCTAATTAAGTTAGGTTATGGTGTAGATGGTGAATACAAATGCTTTCCTTAACAGATTTTTGCGAGTACTTAATGAACTGTTTCCTTGTTCTAGTGATGTCATGGGAGGGTTAAATGGATTTCAAGAATTTATTTTTCTGTACCAATATGGGCAAGCTTTTTACTTTTTAGATATACAATGGAACCATAAAAGATAATCGAAATTGTTAGCTTTTATATTTTGGAAGAAATTCACTAAAGTGCGCTTGTTATGCATTGGATGTGATTGTTTGTATTTTTTATTAGAAAATTTCTTTTCATTTGTTTTTTAAGGTGATTTTTTTTTTTTTCCCCTCGGTAATCTTCAATTTCTTGGTAACTGTAAGTTTGAATTGAGGATACTCTCTGCTCTCATTTGATAGCAGGATGGTTCCTTTAATAATGCTTCGGCTTTTAAAACACACATGTATCAAGTCGATAAGCCATCTATTGCACTGAAACCTTTGAGATCAGAATTTGTTTTTGCAACTATCTAATGTTTCTTGTACAATTATCATGTGTTGGATGTTTCTTTTACGAGTTTTCTGGATGTCATTAGTTACGAAAATTAATGGCGTGTGTCGCATATTTTAGATAATGTTTCTGTCTGCATGGCAAAAAGTACGGTGTGTAACAAGGTTACTTATTCTGCCTATTAGGAAGTGATGGAAGGAAACCATATGCACCTAATGGCAATTTGGCACCGTGCTAGAGATAAACTGATTCTTGGTTCTTACCCATAGATTGTGATAGGGATTTTTTTTTTCTTTTTTGTTAAATACACTCCTGCTGGTGCAGGAGTTTTGGCTCTTACCCAATAGTAAGGGAGGGTTTGGCATTATCTCATACCTGAAAATTAATAATCACAGAGAGAGACGTATGGCCTTACCTCGTATTTTTATGAATGATCCTACTTCCTAGACATCTAACATAGTAGTTCAAATGGAAATTAAATAAGGGATACAATTTTAGACCAATCTAGCCTCATTTTTTATAGCTCCAATCCGATAAAGCATGTAAAAGAGGATGATAGATTACCATTCCTAGAGCTCATTTTTCTAGGACATCACACTTGAATCATCCACCTCTTCATTTGAATCCACTGGCTCCCCTTTATTCTCAGCAATTGTCATCCTCTTTATATTTCATAATGATCTCCACATCATTTTCTTGCCCACTTAGTTAAGGATCCACGTGCTTGTGCCTTCTTTTTTGAGATACATAAGGAAGAGAGAGATGGGGTTCTCTCACTTTTGGCATAGTAGCCCCAGTGGGAGTATGCTCGATGGGCTATTAGTTTAGTGGTAAAGTATGTCTTTGATAATTGTGTCATTGTACTTGGACTGTGAGGACTCTTAACCACATGATTGTGCTCATCAGCACCTGAACTTGTGATGTGGTATGCTCAGTCTATCAGTTCATAAAATTCTTAAATTACATTGACACACGATGCGAATTTAGATAGGGAAATTGGTCCAAAACATCCCTAACGTATAGACCTGGTGCCCAAATCATCATTACCTTTCAAATTTTGGCAATTACATCCCTTATTTATCCATTTAGTACGCAAATCATCATTTTGAACGAATCCATCCAATATTACGTTAAACCTTTGGGATTTTGGTGCAAATGGTCCCTAACTTTTGTCCTTAGTGTGGAATTGGTCCCTAACGTTTATGTTTTGGCAAACAAGTCCCTAACCTATGTGTTTTGGTGCGAAATTGGTCCTTATAGAATGAAAAAAACAAATATACCATTAGTTTAATTAGAAGAAATTGTATGTGGATTCTTAATTATTACAAAATGTGCAAATAAATCCAACACTTTTATTTTTGATAAAAAAAATTAAAGAAAACTAATGAGCTTTTTTTTTTTTTTTTTTTTTTTGAATTAACACTTTAGTAATAAACATGTCAAATAAAATTATTATTTTTATTATTAAGTAATAAATATATTATTTAAAATTAAAACTTTTATTTTATTATTGTATAAAAAAAATAACTTTGTCACAAACTTGATGTTTAAATACTTTTATTTAATTGAGTTATATGTTTATTAACTACAAATATTAGAAATCCAACTATATTCTTTATATTTTAATTTATCGTTTTATTTTCGTTCAAAAATAAAATACATAATGTGTAAATTAATTTTTATTAGTATTTTTATGTTAAATAAGTAATAAGATTAGTTTAATGTCATAAAATTATATATGTTATTTTGTTATTTATTTAACTTAATTTTTAAAGTAAAGAGGGAGAAAAAAATTTATAAGTAAAGAGGAATGATTTCTCACAATGATTTCTCTCTTTAAATATATTTATTACTTAATAATAAAAATAATAATTTTATTTGACATGTTTATTATTAAAGTGTTAATTAAAAAAAAAAAACTCATTAGTTTTCTTTAAATTTTTTTATAAAAAATAAAAGTATTGGACTTATTTGCACATTTTGTAATGATTAGGAATCCACATACAATTTCTTCTAATTAAACTATGGGTATATTTGTTTTTTTCATTCCATAAGGACCAATTTCGCACCAAAACACATAGGTTATTGACTTGTTTGCCAAAACATAAACGTTAGGGACCAATTCCACACTAAGGACAAAAGTTAGGGACCATTTGCGCCAAAATTCCAAAAATTTAACGTAATATTAGATGGATTTCGTTCAAAATGATGATTTGCACACTAAATAGATAGGTGAGGGATGTAATTGTCAAAATTTGAAAGGTAAAGATGATTTTTGCATACGTTAAGAACGTTTTGGACCAATTTCTCATTTGGATATTCATATTATAACATGTGATTATTTTAAGGAGTAGGACACGGACACATAAGAACGCATTGATTTAAATTCTTTGGAATTTTATATTTATATTATGTCTTTCCTTACAATAATATAAGAGTCTTAAATTTTTTACTGTTCACATTTTCGTCCTACACGACGTCGTTTTTCAACTTCTTTTTACACCGTCATTTTGTAATATTTTTTAAGTTGCTTTTGAAGCTTAGCACACTTTTATTGACTAGGATTACAATTGGAATTACATTAAATTCAGTTGAAATTCAGATTCATTCAAGGAGGAGTTTTGTCTTTTTTTACAACTTCAATCCTAATTTGTTTTATTCTCTATTACTTTTGGAGCTGGGAGCTGAGTTTTGTGAAAGATATCTTACAGTTAAGATTTGTAGGTATTATTACAGCAGTTTTAATTTTTAGTGTTAATTGGAAGTATTATTACAATAATTTTTAAGGTGCAGTTGTTGTTTACCTTTTACAATTATCATTGATTTTTTACCTATTTCAGTTGGATTTTTGTAAATCGAAGTGTTCCTTTCCTCTTGTCCTTGTTGTGTCTGCTTCATACTCTTGGATAATTTTGGCAACCATCATTGGTTGTTAACATGTTTCATATTTTCTAAACTTGAACAGCAATTTTAAGATCAAAGAACTGGATCTAAAAATTGTAATAACTCTCAAAGGATATGAAAATCATACGGGAAGCTGAGCCAAATATATATTCCTTAGCTACCAGTATACAAAATGAGTGTTTATTCATTTTACTACATGGTTGACGAGATTGCTCTAAGGTAAAAAAAACAAAAAAAAAAAAAAAATTTTACTACAACTGGTTGCCGAGATTGCTCGGCAACCATCTTTGGTTGCCGAGGTTCCTCGGCAACCAGACCTGGTTGCCGAGCTAGCTCGGCAACCAATTTTGGTTGCCGAGCCATCTCGGCAATCCAGTGGAAAAAATAGTTTTTTTTTTTTTTTTTTTACTTTTGATTGCTGAGTTATCAAATGTTTATATACAGTCCAGAAATACTCGTTATGGAAAAGTTTTGACTCAAATCAATACCTTGCCATTTTTTGCATTATACTGTAATGTGTTCTGTACATTTAAAGCTTTAAGGCCATTTTTCCATGAAATCTAAACGTACAGGACAAAAGCTTTCTATGCTACAATCTAAAGATTTGATTGTCGAGGTGGTTCGGTAATCAAATGGGATTGTCGAGCCATCTCGGCTATCCCTTTTTTAATTTTTTTTAACTTTTGATTAAAATTTTGGGTGTTTAATTTTTTGAATTCTGATTTAAATATTGTATTTTACTGTTGTTAAGGTTTTTTTTTTTTAAATCCTTTTTCTTTGACACATTTTAAAAAAAAAAAAATTATATTTAATAGTTGCCGAGCCATCTCGGCAATTGCCAGGGCAATCAATTGATTGCCATGTAAATTATTATTATTTTTTTTTTTTTTTATAAATAAGGAATAATTGCACAAAAGTCCCTATTATGTCATAAACATGCACCATAAATTGTTTACATCTTAAACCAGTGAATAGAACTCCTCACTTCTATGGTCTATAAGTATAATGATTCTCAGATATATTGTATTAGATGCATTTCTAATAACTTGCATTATAGTTACACATCTTTCATTTAATGGAACACTTGGTGCCCAACATTTGCTTATCAAAATCTCGACAATCAATTGATTGCCGAGATGGCACAATTAAAAAAAAAAAGAAAAAAAAAAAAAATAAGTGCCTGGCTCGGCAATCAAATTGATTGCCGAGCCATCTCGGCAATTGATTGCCGAGATGGCTCGACAATCAATTGATTGCCAATTGGGCTCAATTTGAGCCCAATTGGCAATCAATTGATTGCCAAATGATATTTTTTTTTTTTTTTTTTGTTTTTAAAAGAATAATTGCACAAAAGGTCTCTATTGTTTTAAAATAGTTGGAATATGCCATCAAGCATGCAAGTGTTTCATTTTTTAATTTTCCTTTTGAGCAAGCTACTTACATTAAAATAAATAACTAGATTTTAATATAAATAATTTGATAATAAACATGCATGTTACTTATTTTGTTTACATGTTTAATGATTTCCATATATTATCCTAAATGTATGTTCACCAAATTACGCTTAATTAGAGAAATATTATTGAGCAGTATGAGCAATGTCATATTATATATATTCAATGAAATTGGAATACATTTTTATTAATTGAATAATATAGCATAGACCTAATAGTAATATAAACTACTTATCACTTTAAGTACTATTATTGAGATTAACACACACGTTTCAAAAATATGAGGCATATTAATTAAAGTAATTAATTTTCTCAACTAAATCATCAATAAAATTTATCTCTCCAATAATATCTACAAAACATTTTAATAATACAGTCTTTTTTCTTGTCCTTTCATGCAGTATCCACTTAACCTAATGAGTATCTTTTTAAATCCATTTTCTTTGACACAATTTACCAAAAAAAAATAAAAAATAAAAAAATAAAAAATAAAAATATGTGCCTAGCTCGGCAATCAAATTGATTGCCGAGCCATCTCGGCAAATGATTGCCGAGATTGATTGCCAATTGGGCTCAAATTGAGCCCAATTGGCAATCAATTGATTGCCAAAATGAATAGTTATTTTTTTTTTTGGTTTTGATTTTGGTTTTTAAAAGAATAATTGCACAAAGGTCTCTATTATAATCACTAGATTATTATAATAATGTAATAATTGATTAATAATATATTACTACAAAATTGCTTTTATTATGCTATAAATTTATTATAACAATTTTTAGTTATAATATGTTATACTAATTGCTAAAATAAAATAAAATAAAATATATTGTATTAATTGATTATGATATATATTAAATTTATATGATATATATTTTATTTTACTATGTTCTAATAAATGATACTTTAAATAAAATTTTATATATGCTTTATTTATCAACTTACTCGACAAATCCAACTTTGAGACTCACGAGTTTCTTGAAACATAACACCACTAAATAAGAATAAAGAATTATTTAATTGTATGACATACTTTAAATAAAAAAGGGAAACAAAATAATGGAAAATTTAGATTTCATTCGTTCGTCGAGTAACTCGGGCAACTCGATTGTTAGTTTGTCGAGCTACTTGAGCTATTGAATAGATTAATTTCGTATCACAATTTTAATCGAGTAACTCGACAAACGTGATTTTGGGTTTGTCGAGTTAGTCGAGTAACTTCAACAATGCATATTTCTCATTTTATAGCTTACTTTTTGTATTTAAATTATGTAATACACTTAAATTTTTTTATTTTTTAGTTTTTTCGTGTTATTTTTTAACCAACTCGTGGAACTCAAATTTAGATTTTTCGAGTTACTAGATAAATTAATCATAATAAAACAATATATGATATATTGTATTGATTGATTAAGATATATATTAAATTTATACAATATATATTTTATTTTACTTTCTCGAGTAACTAGAAAAAAAAAAAAAACAAAAAAAAACCTTTCTCGAGTTACGCGAGAAAAAAAAAAAAAACCAAAATTTCATTAATGCTTTCTCGAGAAAGCAATAATGAAAATTTTGTTTTTTTTTTTTTTTTTCACTTTGCCTGTTTGAATATGTGTTTTTTTTTTTTTTTTTTTTGTAATTTGCACTTTTAGTCCTCGAGAAAGCAAAAATGAAAATTTTGTTTTTTTTTTTTCTTTCTTTTTTTCACTTAGCCTGTTTGAATATGTGTATTTTTTTTTTTTAGTAATTTGCACTTTTAGTCCACAACCTTATCATTTATAACAAATTTACCCCTAACCCTTTTTTTTACATTGGTCATCCCCGAACTTTGAATTTTGTTGTAAATTTTATTTTGTCCTCTTTTTTAAATAAAAAAAAAAACTAATAACAACAAAATAAAATAAAAATGTAAATGAAGTCCTACAACTTTTAAAAAGTATCCCATTTTGATTTTGACATTTTTTCATTTTTTTAATTTGCACTTTTGGTCCAAACCTTTCAAATTTGTAACTAATCTATCCTAACTTTTGTTTTTGGACATTGGCCATCCAACTATCACCCTTTTGTCGTACATATTTGCATTAAATTTTTATAAAATCAGCTTTTGTTAACTTTGCTATTTTTTTTTTTTTTTTTAATATTTGGTCTTGGTTTTTTGAGTAAATCTAAAAAAATACAATCAAGAAAAAAATACAAAAATTTGACAGATAACTCGACTTTTTTTTTTTTTATTTTCGATTTTAATTCAATTTACCATTTGAATTGTAAGGTAAATTTTTTATATTTTTCAAATTTTTTTTTACATATTATTCTAAATAAATGCAGCATAAAAAAAACAATAAAATAAAATAACATTACAAATGAAGTCCTACAACTTTTAATCTTGACGAATGTGTGTGAATAGTAAAAGGAAAAAATTAATAGCATTTATTTAGAATAATTAGTAGATTTAAAAGTTTATATAAAAAAAAGTAAAACATTGAATAAAAATTAGGTGTAAAAGAAAAAAAAATAAGAAAAAAAAATTTGTTGTCAAAATGGACTAATTTGCACACCCTACAATAAATGAATACAAAATTAAAAATTAAAAAAGTGAAAGGCACCATTAAAAAAAAAAAAAAACTACTAACAAAAGTGAAATTGGTCCAAAGCCCATTTTCAATGACTTCATTGTTAGTGTTGTCGAGTTGCTCGACAACACTAACAAAAAAAAAAAATCTAATGTCTTAGTGTTGTCGAGATGCTCGACAACACTAAAAAAAAAAAAAAAAAAAACATTTCCAATGACTTAGTGTCAACACTAACAAAAAAAATAAAATAAAATAATTTCAAGCAACCAAATATTGTCGAGTTGCTAGATAACATTAAAATAAATAAATAAATAAATAAATCAAACAACCAAATATTGTCGAGTTACTTGACAAAGCAAACATATGTAACATATTTGTATTATATTAAGATGTAAATAAAATAAGTTTGTATAGGAAAATATAAAATAAAAGGAAAATTAGATAAAAGTCAAAAGATGTATAATTTGAATAAAAATGAAGAAGAAAAAATTGCATAATTTGCATTTCATGAGTCAGTTGAGTAATTCGAAAAACTCAAATATGAGTTTGTCGAGTTACTTTATGAAAAATGTGATAGACAAGCAAAAATCATAAAATTAGATTATTTTGTGTCAAATACATTAAATAAGTAATTTTAGATTTTATGTTGTACAATTGATTTGTAACAACTATAAATACACGTGTTAATTTATGTTAAAAAAATGTTTTTATGTATTTATTATAAGATATCATGTATAATTTAAACAGAAAAATAAAACTAAAGAAAAGGAAATATGTATGTCATGAGTTATTCGAGGATCTCGATAAACTGAAATGTGAGTTTATCGAGTAACTTGATGAAAATGTGCCATGAAATAAAAAATTATAAAACGTGAATTTTTTTTCGAGTTAATGGATGAATGAATTGTAAAATATTGTTTTCTTTAATGATTTGTTTTTTGTTAAATAAAAACCAATGATTTGTTATTATATTTGTTTAGAAATTTTTAATTTTTTGGGTTATTAAATATAATTTTCCATGGTTATTATTATAAGCATGAAATATATTTCCTAATTGTTTATGGGATTGACGTGTTCGAGCAGCTCGACATTGTTATTTTTTAGTTTGTTGAGTTACCTGACAAAGCAAATATATGATGAAAATACATTTTGAAATAAATATATTATAACAATTATATATATTTATTAGAATAATTATGTTAAATTATATGATGAAAATAATTGTGAGTTTTATAATTAATAATTTTTGTATTTGTGTATTTTTTATTTTAAGTGTAAAATAAATGGAACATTTAATATGTGATCTTATTTAGCATGTTATATTTACTAATACATTAAGTAATTCTATTAATATATAAAAAAAATGCTTTAACGTATTTTATATTAAGATATACATAAAATAAGTTTGTATAGGAAAAATATAAAATAAAAGGAAAATTAGATAAAAGTCAAAAGATGTATAATTTGAATAAAAATTGGAAATTTTGCATTTCATGAGTCAGTCGAGTAACTCGAAAAACTCAAATATGAGTTTGTCGAGTTACTCGATGAACAAGGTGACAGACAAGCAAAAATCATGAAATGGGATTTTTTTGTGTCAAATACATTGAATAAGTAATTTTAGATTTTATGTTGTACAATTGATTTACAACAACTATAAATACACGTGTTCATTAATGTAAAAAAATTATTTTTATGTATTTATTATAAGATATGATGTATAATTTAAACAGAAAAATAAAACTAAAGAAAATGAAATATGTATGTTATGAGTTATTCGAGGATCTCGATAAACTGAAATGTGAGTTTATCGAGTAACTCGATGAAAATGTGCCACGAAATCAAAAATTATAAAACGTGATTTTTTGTCGAGTGTATATATATATATATATATATATATGTATATATATATATATATATATATATATATATAAATCTTGTCAAGTTACTCGAATTTTAAAAAAAAAATATTTTTTTTTAACTTTTGTCGAGTTACTCGAATTTTTAAAAAAATAAAAAAATATATATATTTTTTAACTTTGGTCGAGTTACTCGAATTTTAAAAAAAAAAAAAAATTTTAACTTTTGTCGAGTTACTCGAATTTTAAAAAAAAAAAATTTTTTCTTAACTTGTGTCGAGTTAATCGAATTTTAAAAAAAAATTTTTTTTTTTTTTTTTTACTTTTGTGGAGTACCTCGAATTTTAAAAAAAAAACAAAAAAAAAAAGAAAATTTTAACTTTTGTCAAATTACTCAAATTTTAAAAAAAAAAAAAAAAAAATTTTACTTTTGTCGAGTAACTCGAATTTTAAAGAAAAAAAAAAAAAAAATTTTTTCACTTTTGTCGAGTAACTCGATTTTTTAAAAAAAAAAAAAAAAATTTTTTTTTTTTTTTTACTTTTGTCGAGTAACTCGACTTTTAAAAAAAAAAAAAATAATAAAATATTTTTTTTTTACTTTTGTCGAGTTACTCGATTTTAAAAAAAAAAAAATTTTTTTTTTTTCTTTTGTCGAGTTACTCGACTTTTAAAAAAAAAAAAAAAAAAATTTTTTTTTTTTTTTTACTTTTGTCGAGTTACTCGACTTTTTTTATAAATAAAAAAAAAAAAAAAATTTTTTGTCGAGTAACTCGACAGAAATTTTAAAATTTTTTTTTTTTTTTTTTTTTTTAAATTCGAAAAAGTTTGTCGAGTTACTATTCAACTCGACAAACTTTTTCAAGATGAATAGTAACTCGAAAAAGTTACTGTTCATGGAAAAAAATTTTTTTTTTTTTTTTTTTTAAAAATTCGAAAAAGTTTGTCGAGTTACTATTCAACTCGACAAACTTTTTCGGGGTGAATAGTAACTCGAAAAAGTTACTGTTCATGGAAAAAAAAATTTTTTTTTTTTTTTTTAAAAATTCGAAAAAGTTTGTCGAGTTACTATTCAACTCGACAAACTTTTTCGGGGTGAATAGTAACTCGAAAAAGTTACTGTTCATGGAAAAAAAAAAATTTTTTTTTTTTTTTTTTTAAAAATTCGAAAAAGTTTGTCGAGTTACTATTCAACTCGACAAAGTTTTCGGGGTGAATAGTAAATCGAAAAAGTTACTGTTCATGGGAAAAAAAAAATTTTTTTTTTTTTTAAATTCGAACAATTTTGTAGAGTTACTATTCAACTCGACAAACATTTACGAGGTGAATAGTAACTCGAAAAAGTTACTGTTCCTGAAATTTTTTTTTTTTTTTTTTTTTTTTTTTTTTTATGGTGAGCTTTTACATTTGTAATTTTTTTTTCAATGAAAAAAATAAACAACATATTTTATTTTTTGTAACTATTAATTATAACATTTTTACCAATAATGTTACAAATATTTTTTTATACTAATTGCTAAAATAAAATAAAATAAAATATATTGTATTAATTGATTATGATAAATATTCTATTTTACTATATTCTAATAAATGAAACATTAAATAAAATTTTGTATATGCTTTATTTAAAAGGTTCGTATCGTTTCAACTTTTCACTACATTTTTTACAAACGTGCAACGCACGTGGCCAAAACTAGTATCTTTATATACTTCTATATTAAGAAATGTCTTTATCTTCATAAACTTTTTAATATAAAAAAAGGTCGATTGCCATGTCGAACATTTACACAAGAAATGTCCCTAAAGTATAGAAATTTAAAAATAATAAAACAAAATAGGATACTACATGTAGCTTGTTGAACCCATGTTATAATCGACGTCCAATACGATACGATACGTGTCGAACACAGACACTGTCTAATTATGAGTGTCTGTACTTCATAGTAGAATACTTTTGCCACAACCCTCTATTTCGTTGACTTCTACCGCAGCATTTTCTTCAATCTGGTGGAGCCGCCTGTTTGAGCACCAATCTGCAGCTTCGTTGGCTTCTCTAGAGACATGAGTAATGTTTCCCCTAATTTCCAGCAACGTTATTCTAATGCTGTCGAGTAAATATACTGCTTCCCAAGGGCGTGAAGCCTCAACTCTACTCTCGAGACATCAACCTTTATTAAAATTTCCGATTAAAGGATTATTAACTTATAAACTTTTGAGGAAAAACTCATTTTTCATAAAAGTATCTTATGGACAGATTCGCCGTGTCATTTATTAAAATATGAAATTACCCACTAGCAAAATCCAAGCCTAAATCTACGCAACTCCCTTGGGTAGTTTCCCACTGAAATTCATGCACAATGGACAACTTGAAGGCCTTCAACCTAAGGAAGAAAGAACGGCTTGCTGTAAGCTCTCTAGCGAGACAAATACTTTGGAAATTCATATGAATAGTTCGTATTTTTATGTCGTTGGGAACCTTAGTGTACTATAATGAAGTAAAAGGGCAGAGTCAGTTTTGGACATCTGAGTCATGAAATTTTCGGATTACAGTGGAACCTTACTCAGTGTACTATAATGCAGTAAAAGGGCAGAGTCAGTTTTGGACATCTACGTTATGAAATTTTTGGATTACAGTAGCTGCTGCTGCTGCAGAAAACTACGCGCAAGACAGACAACTTTGAGGAACTTTATAATAAAATCATCGCCCGTTCAGGTTGCAACACAAGCTCTGGAAGTCTACTGTATACACAAAAATTCCCAGAAATTGAATCAAAGGCTAAAGGGTTAGAAATAAATAGAAACTGCAGCCATGCACATTCTGCTACGGGACACAAGTAATTGTAAAAATAAAAGTATACCTTTCATGCATTCAGAAGAATTTCTATGAACATAAACCATGATAACAAGTGGTTCCACTTCACACGGTTCCACTTCACACTAATAAGTAATAAGCACATGAAAAATCTGCCAAAACTAAATCAAACAACTGTGGAAGTTTAATAAAAGAAAAAGTCTTATTATTTCAGCATAGATTCTCCTCCACCACTCCGACAAAGATCATTTCTCTGAAATGTAGTAAGATAATGTGTGCACATACATATATAATATGCATATTATGTAATGAAAGCACATAAAATCTCTTATCTCTTAGGAAACAAATTCCCGGGTGTAGATCTACTCCCTTTAAGCATTAAAATTCATATGCAAATTATCCCTTTTACGTGCACATAGTTATGAAACAAACAGTACAAAATGAGACGTAAAAATCCAAACATGTTCCTCTTTTGCTTTTAAGAAAGATTTTGCCTTTATACCGTCTATGTTCAATATTGGGTGATTCTGAAATTTTTCATATTATTTGCATGATTAGATTTTGGCTTATTGAATAATGTATTCTAACCTTTACTGATTCCTATTTCAAATCAAACTATATGTGTTGTGTGTCTACCGTAATTTCTTTGCTTGTAGTAATGGTACGGATTAATTAATAGGTTTTGAAGAAGGCACAACAGGCATTTCTTTGAATTTCTTTGAATTTAGAATCGAATAATGTTCTACTTAATGGGCAATGCTTTGACAATAAGAGGAAGTTCTATAAAAACAATAGTACAAATTGTTCGGATACCCGTGAGTGAGCCTATTTGGGTCGAGCGGCTACACATATTGATTGTCAGCTTCTTAATCTCAATTACTTGAAAAACGGAAAGATCCCTCAGGTGTAATTTACTGAAGTGGGGTAGATCTCATACAATTGTGGCTCTTTGGGTTCATCTTTCATCTTTGCCCTGCCTGACTATCAAATGTGCAACACCAACATCCTATATAAGATTAATTAAACAAAATCTATAGCAATTATAACTGAACAATCATAACATGAAGAGGAATGATATCCAAGAAAAGGCTAGTACAGAGAGCAAAAGATACATGGATCCCATAATTAAAAAAACGCCTTAACAAAATAGCAAATTGAATTTGACTCCAACACTACTATACTTAGGAAGACATTATCTAAACCGTACACTTACCATTTCAGAGACCACAGCATATACCTAGGTATCACCAATATGACACGTCAACTGGGTGGTGAGGCTTTAGCAGACCCGCCAGGTTGGACAGTTTGAGAAGTCGGAGCTGCATCATAAGTTCCACGAGCACCACCTACAGAACCATCAGCAGAGTAAACTGGAGGTTGGGAATAACCACTGCCATAAGCTGTGTTTTGCAGTGGTGGCTGCTGACCATACCCTGGTTGAGTGGGCGGCGCTCCATAAGGTGGGGGACCATACCCCGGTTGAGATGTTGCATAACCCGATGATTGTCGCTGGATACCGGAATCTGTCTGGGGGTAACCTGGCTGAGTAGGTGGAGGTTGAGAAAGAGCATAGCTGGGCTGCACCGGAGGCTGAGAATACCCTCCTTGGGCACTTGGCGACTGCTGTGGCTGCCCATAAGCTGGCTGACTACCTGGAAGTTTTTGACCTTGAGGTGGTCCATAACCAGGGCCATAACCTGCTGGGGGTTGTGTTCCGTAAGCACCCTGCGAAGTTGGAGGGACCCCATAACCAGCCTGCCCAGATGTAGGTGCTTGATTGGCATCACCCGTGGTTCCATATGCAGGGGTGTGGCCATCGGATGTTGGGTTCGAGACATTACCATAGGTAGAATTGTAACCTTGTTGCTGCTGATCATATCCTGGAACGGGATTTGGCTGGGGGTGACCATAACTAGGTTGAGGAGCAGTTGCATTATATCCACCGTAGCTATCTTGGGAATAGCCTTGCCCTTGACTGTAAGCAGGTGGCTGCTGACTATAGTAATCATAGCCGCCTCCCTGAGCAGTTTGCTGATTTGGTGGAGCACCTGTTTGGTCCCAGCCAGTGGCATATCCACCTGAGGTGGGTTGAGGAGGATAACCGGGATAATGTGGTTGATTCGCATTATATTGGGGTGATGGACCTGGGTATGCACCAGGTTGAACATAGCCGAAACCGGGTTGTTGCTGCATTTGTGCACCGGGCTGTGCCCAACTTGTTGGAGGTCGAGTTTGATAACCTTGCTGAGCATAACCACCGGTCATTGCTGGATTTCTAAGGCGATTCTGCACAAAATTGTCTCAAATTAACCAAGAACTGATTGCACACACATGGGAAAATGGCATTAAAAAAAGAGAAGCATAAATATATAAACAAAATAGACGTTCAGGTAAAATGTGCAAAAATATGAACAGGAAATCGAAGTACTTCTCATGATATCAACTTAAGCACAATCTACATTGCACATTGCACTAGGCCAAGATTAGACGATTACATACCGTACTGATTGATTTGAGTGGTACTATTGATTCACTCCAGCAGAAGCCCCATTGGCTCCCTATGCACCCATTTGCATACAAGGCAACAGGTGCAAAAGACAGACTAGATATCAACAAATAAAGGCAACATATTTATTCAGTCAAACAATTTTTGCATTACCAATGGCAGAATTAGCATGTCTTAGGAGATGCTTAAATTATAACGTCAGCTGGTCATTTATCCACACATTTCATATGACCTACAACTTACAACCCGCTTTTTATCAACACATTCACCAACAACTTATAATATAAGTACTTAAAAAATAATTTCGGCAGTATCAAACGTGCGCTTAGCAAGTAAATATTTGATAGCGTCATAGACTGAAAGTCCAACTCAATTTAATTAGCATCATAAACTCAAGTGTCTTGACAAGAATGATTCACTCAACCTATAGAAACATGAATTCCTGGCTTCCAAAATATTATGCAGACAACCTTCAAAGGATAAAACAAAAATACCGAACTTAGTGCAATAAAACAAAAACAAGAATTAAACCAAATCCAATAGTGTGAAAAGGTGAGGACTCTTCAACAATGAAAATATAAAACAAAGCGTGGAAACTGAACAAAATTGTTAGTAATCAAAAGCATTGGGAAAGGCATTGGGAGACAGCATGTTGAAAAATAAGATGTGCAACATCCTAAAACGTCACGGTCTATCAGAAGCACACAAAATATAACAGAGATAATCTAAGGCGACTATAGTTTTAACCAGCTGTGAAAAATTTAACAAGTAAATATATGTCACCCTAAGGCTAGATACTACAAAATACTTTAATCTTGATATCAAATTTTGAAGGTTTATTCTTCTACATTCCATCAATGTTAAGTCTGTAACTCCTCCAAAGCACTGGGATAATGATTAGGGAATGAGTTTTAGACCATACCGCAAAAGTGCTGAGGGAACACCAACAGTAAACGATTCCATGTTGGTGTCACCAATGGCCCATTACCCACAATAGTTCCCGATAACAATATCAGTAATCAGTTACAAAGTATACTAGCACAAATCCATATAAGAATAGGCCGTAATCCTGAAGACTAATCACCGAAGCATCCAACTACGAATGACTAAAATACTAAAATTTCAAATATATCCTCAACATTATAAGAAGCATTTGTACAACTCAATTACCTCAGGGTAGAAGGCTCACGCAAGACCTGTCTCACACAAAACCAAATGGCCAATATCCAATATATTAATAATAAAGGCAACATTCTCAAAGATCAACCCTCAGCCCTTATAATCAACATTCTTCTCAAAATGATATGATAGGAATTAACTGCAGATAATATGTGTGGAACAAGCCAAATCCAGCAGATACTGATGGATACAGGAATTATATTGTGCAAGAAATTATGATATCCAAGGTCCTATATTGCTACTAGAAGGAGAGAAGGTCCAAACCAGTTATCAAAGGATTCTCCCTTTCTGACAGATAAGAATGGCAAAAGGCTTGTCTCCTTTATCTTAGGACCACTTTGAGAAAGGATCTTAATCCTCAATAATCAATCTGTTTGTGTCTACAGCAGTGGCAAAAGATATCTGCAAACCTTTGGAATGTATATGGGATAGACAAGCAGACGACACGCAATGTGCATATCCATCGGCAAATTTTACCAGATAAACATTTTAAGAAAGCAAGGATCTTATAAAAGATAAAAGATGCAGCAATATGAAATTCGGTGAAAATTGCACAATAAAGTAATACCTAAATTAGAGACTGACTAGTTGAGACAAATAAAACCACAAATGCATAACAAAAACAAAAAACATTTGTGCCTATATCAAATACAATTTGAAAGCAAAAAAGTCTATACACATCCAACAGAAATGATAACATGGTATTTTATCTAGAATATATCACAGAATCACGATTTTCATAACAAAGACAGTTTCCATATACAAGGGGTTTATATCAATTACTTAGGATCCTCAACAGATCCCAAGACCAGGATTGTCTCCTAGAATGAAATCACAGACCAGCAATAAAGCAATATAGCACTTTGACCAGACTAAAGAGGTAAACAAATGTGCCCGTTCCTTCTCAGGTAAGGTAATTGCATCAGAGCGGATAACATCAAATACAATGCAACTGCAGGACATACCTCACTGATGACTTCATTGACCAACTCTTTTGCAGCCTCAACCTGTTCACTGCTTCCATCTATTTGCACTGTCCGCTCTAAGGATGTATCCCCTGGTGGCAAATGTAAAGGTATCACCTGCAATGTTCCAGAAATATATTTCTATAGTCAGAAATGCTTTTTGACACCAAAAAATAATTGAAATTCCTGAGAAATCTGCAGTATATGATACATTACAGATAAGTATTGGTATCAAACCTACCTGGATACGAGCCCCTGTACTTGCTTGCATATTTTTAATAGTTTCACCTCCTTTACCAATAACAAGCCCCACCTGACAATTCATACAGATTAAAAGAATCCTAAAGCGAACCACACATGAGATAGCGGCCAATTTTAACCACAATTTACCTTGTTGTTAGGAATTTTCATTACAAACTGTTCCGCTCCAGATGGTGGTCCAGTAAACCGCCGAGAAACTGTGCCAGAACCACCTGCTTCAGCCTGTCTCAATGATAAACAAATTGTCGGCACAAAGGACACATTACATTGCACTTGGATGAAATGTATCTTAACTGAACATATTAATTTAAAGGAAACTTTCTGGGACAAATATTTTTGAAGAAACGGGGTCTTCCTTGGTCAATTGTATGTGTATGGTGGTTAATTGTTCATTTACTTATTATTACCTCAGCAAGAACATCATTAATCAACTGCTCGGCCTTAGCTATTTGATCGGGTGTACCCGTGAGTTCAACCCCTCTAGTAGAAGAATTCGGGTCTGCGTCCATGTCTCTAGTGACCTGAATCTTTGCACCAGACTGAAGTTGAAGGTACTTAATAGTCTCCCCACCTTTGCCAATTATAACACCAACTCTGCCATTTGGTATCTCAATCTTTTTTGTTGGACCTGGGTAACCATATGATGCACCTTGTGGTGGACCACCAAGACCCAAACCCATAGGCTTTTGACCTACAGCAGCATTTAAACAAAATGAAAACAGCTAAGGTACATGTCATCTTATAATGTATAGTGCATTCACAAGTCCTTTCAATTCAATTCAAACAAAAATGAAATGGAAGTTACATAATGCAATCATACATTTAGGTTTCAGATTGTGCATACAAAAATACATAATGAATCTAAAGTTGAGAAACAGAACCTATGCCAATTAGACCTGAAACTCCATCTACACGTAACAAACTACACATAAGCAAGCAAACCCAACATAATGTAATATAGGACTTACAAAAGCTTTTTACTAGCCCACCCGCACATCATAAATGTAATGTACATTAACATTTGTGTGTAAAGATGAATTTATTAACATATATATATGAGTTTATACGTACTCAGACTGGCCAAATATTAGCATGAAAAGGAAGATAAAAAATCAATTAAACAATTAGATCTCCAATCACACAGATAAATACAAAGACAAGTATGCCGGCAAGCATGCAAGTACATATAAAGAGAAGCAATTTAAATTAACAAGATCCTCGAGATAGAAGATATAGAGGCGTCAATAAAATACATAGTACGTATTGTCATGGTTTCCAGGAAAATTTATGGGAACTTGAATCCCACATCGGATGTTTGGACATCCTTTATGTGGTTTATATGGACTTGGGTTCTCCAACCACATTAGCTAACTTTTGTGGGCTGGCTCTTCCAAGTTCTATGACATTGGTATCAAAGAAGGCACCATGTCTTCGAGTCTCGGTTACCACTTAGGGTGTGTGGGCATATGCTCGACATGGACACCGAGTCGGAGGTGTGGTGGTTTGTCGTGATTTCCAGTGGAGTTTATGGGAACTTGAATCCCACATCGGATGTGTGGGCATCCTTTGTGTGATTTATATGAGTTTGGGTTCTCCAACTAGCCCAAGTTGCATGCAACGTACATACAGATATATATAAGCCCTATAAAGTATAATTCATTCTATGGGTATAAACAGAATGAAACAGATAGAAATAACACAACATAAATAGAGGAACAGATATAGATGTTTGTATATGTTTCGCGAGAAAGCTGAAGAATTAGAAATCGTACCAGTTGGCGTGAACGGCGCAGAGGAGAAGCCTGTGCCCCCATCATTGGAATCATAGCCTCCAATACCGGCTCCATTCTCGACTCTAGCCCTCTTGGTGGCATCCGCGTTGTTGAGGAGCCTAGCCGCGATCTCCTGTGCCTTCTGCTTGGCTAGCTCAATCTCGTTCATCGGAGGCGGCACGCTGTTGTACGACGGCAGAGGGATGGCGACCTCCGGCGTAGAAGAGAAACCGGTCGGCCTCCGCTGCACGGGCGGAGGCGTTTGGTTGTCCTCGTACTTGCGCTTGTTAGATTCACCGCCTCCCGATGCGTACTGTACCTCATCTGCCATTGCTGTAGCTCGAATAGGTAACTTCCGGAGAATATATGTATACTGTACGTATATAGAGGGAGGGGGGCGGGGAGGATTGTGAAACCCTAGAGAGAGAAAAGAGAGGAATATACGGGGATGTGGGCTAATGGAGAATTTTTATATTCAGCTGACGCTGACCCACGTTAGATATTTTATATTTTTGGAATTTTTACGAATTTTTCGCTGTGAATTTGAGATCTTGTCCCACAAAGTTTTTAGCTTATTTTGATAAACAAAAATTGATAAAATGTGTTTAAAAAAAATGAATAAAAATTATAATTCCATGAAATATTAGATTAAAATTAGTATGTCGCTTTTCTCTGCGGTCGAATCTGACCGAAGAGTATAATACAAAATCTTTACCTTTTCAATAAATTTTTCCCACAAAAAAAAAAAGAAAATATCATTTAGTCGTTTGTTCGTTCTATCTAGTGATTAAAACATGAGAAAAATCAAGATATGATTGATTGATAGATGATTTTAACGGATTGGGGGTTGAGAACAATCTGTTAAAAATTGAGAGAGATGGGCTTTTGCTTGAAGGGATTGATTTTAAAGTCGTTGAGATGATTCCAGAAAAGATTGAGAGAGAGGTGGATGTTTATTTTTGAGAGAGATGAAGATGGCATAGTGACAAATGAGTTTGTAGTGGAGAAAATATTATACGTTCGGTGATTAATTGTTGCTTTTGGCCACAATTTTTTAATAAAATTAAACCAAACAAGAGCTCCAAAACTAATAAATTTTTTATTTGTGAGATTACGAATAGTACATAAGCTTTACACCTATTTCAAAATTATACATGAACTCAAATTTATTTCTCATTCATATATAAATTAACTTTTGAAAATTAAAACTCATGGAACAATACGTGACAAAAGGCATACCTACGCATTTATAGTGTGGGTGACAGGTTGCGAGTCAATTACGCGAATGATAATTGAATTTTACCTCCTATTTCAAATCATATATGAACTTAACTTTGTTTCAAAATCATACATGAATAAATTATTATAGAAGCAAGTTTTTTTTAATGGCGTAAAACTATAGCATAATATTAATTACACTTTTTTTTATTTCCATTAGGCAATTTTTGATTAATAAACTGCCGCACTTTGTAGCCAAATTATGAAGTCGAACACATGCAATGCTATCGATTGCCATACTTTCGTAGCGTCCATTCTGAGAGGGTTTGATTTCGAGCAATTTCCTAAACTCTGATTTTATATTCTATTATCGATTCTAGACACTATTACAATTATGCATAATATTCTAGTGCATAAGAATTTACAAATAAAAGTTATTTATCTTATTTTTTTGTTCTGGACAGTTTCTTTTGTTTCATTTTTAGTAACTTGGTTGGGGTTCTTATTTTACTAATTCAATAATGTTTACAAGTCATAACTTTAAGAAATAATAAGTAACCAATGTTGTGATCAATTTTCTTTTTCAATTTTTACACCTCATTTATTATCTACAACCAGAACTTCAACTATAAACAACAGCAAAAATGATTTGGCATAAAAAAAAAAAAAAAAATTAGCTCACAACTTTAAGATAAAGTGGAACGATTGAGCATAAATTTAACATCACAATTTGAATAAAATTCTACAACAATGTTCATTCATTGTGAATTGCCAAAATAAATGCTACAACAAATCACAGTATAAAGCTTAAGGGATAATGTTCACAATTACATTTTACAAGACATTGTTCCCCACTTTGGCATTTTGACAAACATTTGGGAGGAACAATATAACTTACACAATAATACTATCAACAATAATTTATATATACATGTGACACAAACAAATTTAGATCACAATATTCTCTGTGATTGATTTAACTTGATATTTGTTGTGTATTATTGAGTTACATGAATTATTGAGGATGATCAAATATTAATATATTATTTTTTTGTCTTGAATATGAATTGAGTTTTTAGATAGAAAATTAACATATTCTGTCATTTTTGGCTTAAAAAGTGACAGAAGAATGTATACAAGAGACACAAACAAATTTGGATCATAATCTTCTCTCTGGTTGATTTAAATGATGGATTTAAATTGATATTTGTTGTGCATTATTAAGTGATATGAATTATCGAAAATGACTAAACATTAATATATCATTTTTTTGTCTTGAATATGAATTGAGACTTTGAATAGAAATGTGACATGCTCTGTTACATTTTAAGTATGCGATTGTGTGTGTGTTTTGGTGTAAGAGAATTTTAGAGAGTGAGAATGTGTTGGGGGAGAGAGAATGGAAGAGGAGGTGGTGTAGTCTTTAACAACTACAGATGGTTTCACTCCACCAAAGTGTGTAATCTCTATCTCTCTAGCTTTGTCTGTTGCTTATATTTATATTTGTATGTATAAGCAAGTGATAAGTTGTCTTTTAACTAATTTGATTAAAAATTTAAATTATTATAGAAGAGTAATGTCAAATTTTAATTAACTCGCAAGTGTACGAATTTATTGGAATATAGAAAAGTAATAATGAGGTTGATGCCACAGAGACTGCTATGAGGAAGGTCTAATTTAATCCAAATTAACTATTATTCTAAGCTAGTTCAGTTGAAGAGATTTTTGTTGAAATAGTTAACCGAAAGTCTAATTAAATAAGCTAAATAAATGAATTGAGAATTTAAGTTGTGTAAAATACCAAGGTTTCGGAATCCACCATTGTCTAACTTAGCAATCATCCAATTATTCATTAATTCTCAAAAAACACCCACGACAATACGAAATCAATCTATTGTCGTCCCTAAAGATTGATCGATTAGGTCCAGAAGAAGAAAATCTAATTTAGGCTCTCCTTATGCTTCGAACATAAATTACTTAAGCATTTTTCATATCAAATTCCATTGAAAGAAGACAAAGAATCAAAGATTTCCTAAGCATTCTATGTATCCCAATACGAATAAAAGAAGATGAAAAATCAAAAGAAATTAATAGAACAAATTCAATCACCAAGCATGGATTAATTAAATCAATATATAATTGTCGAAAATACATGATATTTAAGATGAAAAAAATTATATTTAATTAATTTAATCAAGAACAAGCCATAAACGTTAAAACTCTAAGAAGAAATTAACCGAATAACAAAATAATCACTTAATTGAACAAGGTTTCATCGTCTACCATGGCTTTAGAAACTTAGAAGAACGTAATTAAACTATAAAGAAAAGAATTCATAGAACCCGGCATGGATCTTAGGAGAAGAAATCTTCGAAGAGTTCTTGATCGTCAAGTAGTAGTCTTCTCTTGTTCTCTTCCGTCTTCTCTTGATTCGGCTCCCAAAAAATCCCCCCTATGATATGAGAATATAACTTATATTTATACTACCCTAATTGTGCCCCAAAAGATACCAAAAAATCATTAAAATCGTGCTCAAAAGATTTCCTAATTGAATTAGAACTCAAAAAAGTAAGAAAAATTCGCGTGTAGACATTTTACACTGGGAGATCGCCCATTGAAAACCAGGGCGATCGCTCAAGCATGTTTTTTGCTCTCTGTTGGCGAAATATTGTACTGGGAGCTTATTTTTTCCGGTGGCTGATTTTCAAACGGCAATAACTTCTTGTAGGAAACTCCAAATTGAGATCCGTAAAAAGTGTTGGACTCATAATTCAATTATATTTCCAATGATATATCATTTGACTTTTGGAGATTTTAATATCAAAAGTTGTGCTCGAATTTCTCTACATGCTTCGGTAGGTAGTTTCTCAATTCGGTTCTTTGGCTTTCCGGTGTTTGATCCATTTATTAAACTCTTCGTTGTCACTCCAAAACACCTTAAAATTATTGATTTTCCCTTCTTCCTCATCCTCAAATGTTTGGCTCTTGATATTCACTTCAAAAACTCAACTTACTCGTCGATTTCGCCAAATTATTGCTCTTTCCATCCATTCTTCTCCATTTGCTATTAAACAGGTCCAAAACTGAAATAGGAAGAATAATACAATAAATTAAGTATAAAATCAACTATATGACGGTATAAATGATTAATTCAAAGGCCAAAATAAGTGCATAAAATGCACTTATCAAAGAGACGTGCACTCTTTATGCACAATATTCGAATGATTTTCATAGATTTGTATTGTACTTATATTAAAAAGTTCAAAATATTAATGAATAAATTTTTATTGCATTGTACGTAGTAGCGGGCACTATCAAAACATCATATGTTGATAATTGACATGCTCTGTCATTTTTTCCTTAAAAAATGACAAAACAGTGTATACAATTGTCACAAACAAATTTAGATAACAGTTTTCTCTGTAGTTGATTTAACTTATAGATTTATCTTGATATTTGTTGTGCATTATTGAGTGATATGAATTATTAAAGATGATTAAACATTAATGTATCATTTTTTTGTCATGAATATGAATTGAAGTTTTTGATAGAAAAGTGACATTCTCTATTATTGTTTGCTTAAAAGGTGACAGAAGAATGTATACAAGTGAAACAAACAAATTTGGATCAAAATATTCTCTGTGGTTGATTTAACTGATGGATTTAACTTGATATTTATTGTACATTATTGAGTGACATAAATTATTGAGAATGATTAAACATTAATGTATTATTTTTTTGATTTATAATTCTATTAGAAATGAATAGTGACATTAGTTGTTCGGTTAGTAAACAATCTACATTTGCAAGTCTATTTTGAATGACAAATTTAATTATTTGGTAAGAAGGTTGTTGTTATAGGTGGAGATTTTAGACAAGTTTTACCAGTTATTCAAAATATATATATATATATATATATATATATATATATATATATATATATAATACTGGCAAGTTTAGTTTATTCTAGCATATGGCCACATTTTTTTAAAAAATCAATTAGTTCAAAATATGATAGCACAATTAAATCTATTATGTTCTCAAATGTAACTTGATATTGGTGATGGAATTGAGATAGAACATACATGTGACATGATTAAGTTTCTCAATAAAATAACTATACCATTTGAAGAATAATACAAGTCTTTAAAAAAATTGATCAACATTGTATTTCCAAATTTAGAACATTATGTTACAAATTTAGATACAATGATTAACAGAGTAATTTTAACTCTTAGAAATGAATGTATAGATTTAATAAACAATATTTTACTTAAAAAATACCAGGAGAAACTTTTACATATTACAGTTATGATGAAACATTGGAAAAAATAGATCAAACTATCTATGGAGATTTTGTAAATACTTTAACTCCAAGTGGTATTCCACTACATGAACTTCGTTAAAAATAAACTGTCCTGTTATATTACTTAGAAATATCAACCATTCAGAAGAATTATGTAATGTCACAAGATTAATCTATCGATCATTTGAACGTAATGTTATTCATGCTGAAATTTGTATCGGAGAATATAAGGGAAAACATATTTTTTTTACCAAGAATACCATTTATACATCTTCAAAGTGATAAAAATTCATTTCATTTCAAATAACACAATTTATCATCCGTCATTGCTTTGCAATGACAAAAGCCAATTCATGGATTTACTCGACAGGCATCATATACTCATTGGGTGGTGATGGACGGTGGTAGTTGTTGGTGAAGATGAGGTTGGATTGGGATTAGTTGCAATTTTTTATTTTTTGTTGGTTGGGGTTTAGTTGCAATTTTTGTTTTTCACTTTCTCTTTTATTTTTCTTTTTATATTATTTTTTATAATTTAATTTAAGGGTAAAATGGTTCGTTTAAATTTTTTTGACTATTTAACGGTCAAACTGATAGTTTTTGTCAAAAACAATATAGGGTACTAACGTTTCAAATGTTAGGGTCCTGGATGCTATAAATTAAAAGTTCGGAACTCCATCATCACAAAGTTAAAAGGTTTGGGACTCCGATGCTATTTACCCAATTATTTTTTAAGAAAACAAATCTTGAAAGCAGATAACTTGGGGAAAAAAGCCCTGATTCAAATCGAACCCCTTCACCAAGAACTGAAAGAAGACAACATAGAAGGAACACGTTTGTAAGGGAAAAAATGGGAGAGAAAGAGATAACAATAGTGGAAAATAATTTTACACAAATTGAATAACATCCTACATAAATTGAAGGAGAAAAACATGGGAGATCAGCTTAGCCTTTAGAGCACACAGCAAATTCTGGACAGAGATAGTACCGGGCGATTGTAAGAGGCGGAGGAAACTAAACATAGGTTTGGTGGTTCGAGAAAAGAAAACGGGATGGGAAAATGAAAATGGAAGGAGGTTCAATCAAGAGACGTTGTTATCTGTTCTCACTGGAGGAAAAAAAATGGACAAAATGGCGTCGTTTTGGACGAAATGGTAAATAGTAAATGTCCCATTTACTCTTATATTATAGTAAAGATATAGTCATTTCAAATGTTTGATTAAGTAATGAGATTATCTAATTGTTGAATTGGCCAATATACCAGCGTATAGTTTTTTATTGTGGAACTTACCTTAGATATTGATCTACGAGGCATGTCCTCAAGTAGGTGAAACATTTGCTGAAAAATTACAAAATACGTTTTTATGCATTTTGAATTGGGATGCACAACATCGTATACAAAAAAAAAAAAAAATCTATTGATAATTTTTTCATGTCTACTGAGATTTATTAATACAATTTAAAATTATGTAGAAGAATTGTTGTATGTTTACGTAAGAATTGTTAACATTTTTTGTTTTAGATTGTGATTTTACCAATACTTCAACCAATTGAAGAAGAAGTAAAACAACCATATGTTTATACAACAGTTTTATTAGAAGACGCAATAGATGCTCGTTTTGATGTCGTTGTTCATCAATTTGTATATGAGGGCAACAATTTGATCAAATTGGAAAAGAAATGGAACATGTGAACTAACCAGATATAGCCGAACCAGTGGTACAATCAGGCTATGAAAATGTTGTTGATTATCATAGTTGGTCGCCATATATATCTAATGAATTACATACGCATAACTGGCTTGCACCAGATGTTCCTCATATGGATTACGCACCCGAAGAAAATATTCCCATCCCTGAATGCCCTTTAGGTTATGACTATGCGTATTATACTACTAATGAACATTTGAGTTCATTATTTTCTGAGAAACAAGCCTATTTTGATCATCAATTGGGTAGTATAAGAGATAAACAATGTTCATACTTTGATCATGAATTGGCAAGTACAAGAGATGAGTTAAAGCAGCGCTTTGATCAGTTAGAATTATATGTATCTAGTAGCAGCAACAAAGATGTAGATAAATACTAGGAAATGCAGTAATACATATATACAAAATTTAACTAATTTTAAGCTGAACAGAGTGGTTTTTTGGTAGTTTGCGTGATGATTTGCATAGAAAGATGTAAAATTCTATTATACAAATTCAATGAATGTTTGAGGAGATGAACGTACCACTGTTGGTGGTGATCAAATGGAATGTGAAGCGGTCCATGTTAATCTTGTGGTACATGACTGAGGCGGGAAACATTGTAGCTTCGTCATCTAATTCTGTTGACATTCCGATATTGTGCAATATATATAAACGAAGAGAAAGTGATTTTTTTAGTTGGATGTATCGTGCAAAACATCGGTAAGTTATAATGCTTGATATTATTATTTAGTTTATCTATTTTTTGTATTTATGTAATATATGATTGTTTGTATACAGAGATGTTGGCAACTATGAATATCCATTTGAGTTTGGGATAAAGAATATTTATATTGTTTGATTTAAAACGTATATTGTATGGTAATGAATTGTGCTTATATTGTTACATTTGTGTTTGAATATGATGTAGACAATGCAATGTTGTTAATTAGAGCAAGAGCTCTTAATTTCTCAGATATATTTTCACTAAGGTATGCAATTTTGGATACTGGTTTTGGAATACTTATTCGAAATAATCGGGTTTAAATGTTGGATCCTAGAGGACAAATTCCGTATCAAGCTCCGGTTGATTACAGTGTTGGTATGCAAGGATATGCATATGGTGCTAATACTAGAAATTTTGCTAGAAAATGGGAGGACTGTGGTTAAATTTGATCCAAAATAAATTTTGGGTCATCTTCCATGTTGATCTAAAAGTTTGGAAGTTGATAGTTATTGACAATAACCAGAGCTTTTATGATGATGCAACGATATATCCCCATATTGTTTCTTGTATCATTTCGGAGATGATTCAGAATTATGTATCTTCTGATAGGCCAGATCTTAGGAAGAAGATTATGCCACTTGAATATTGGAGGAAGTCATATGTTGATATACTGCAACTTCGACGACATAGGTAATGAATTCAAATGATTTGTTTCATTTTTAATGATATTCATGTATACTTGCGACATTTTTAATAATATTTGCAGTGAAGCAGAATATTTGTTATCAAATACATACAGTGTCTTTTAGCTGGAATACCTCTTGATGTTGTAGAGTACAAAATAAATGTGTATAGGTCGAAACTTATGTTTGATTTTTTTCACAATGAATTTTTTTTCTTCCCAAATAAACGAAATAAACAAAGTTAAATGTTGTAGTGTATTGTTGAGATGTTGCTTCAAGTGGCTTTAAATGTAATGATACACTTTCTTGATTATTTTCATTGATTCTTATATTTAGTCATTTTCTTAGTTTAAATGTATTGATGTTATGATGTTTGTATATGAGATTGTATTGGTTTGATCAATAGGTAGATTATCATAATGAGAAGAAGATTGAATAGGTACTAATAAATATTCTGGGCAAATGTCTAGTCTTATTCTGGGCGATCACCCAGTAAAGTATATTGTAGTTATGCTTTTGCAGAACGAACATGGGCGATCTTTCAGGTCAATTTTACAAAATTAATTAATTTTTGTTGAATTTATTTTCTTATCAAAATAATACAACAATTGGACGCCAAATTTTAGAAAAAGATTTGAGTGTTTATTTGTATTAAATAGAAATTAAAATTTTTCATTTGATTTGTTTTGTTCGGATTATTTGTGTGAAGACTAAATTGTCTTTTGAAAAAAAATGTGGAGCAGCTCGACAACAAAAATTGTCTCTTGAAAAAAAAAAAGATTCAATTTGACAATCTAAGATAGTTTTAGCTGTTCTTCTATTTTTGAATCAAACTTTTCCTTGCCATAACGAATTGAATCTAAATTTCAGTTTAAAAATATAACACTTTCATGATAAATGGAAATTTTATTGACAGGATCTTTTAAATTTGTTTTTATATGTGCAATTTGTTCAACCTTTGTTGTACTATTGAAAATCAATACATTCTCTTTTATTTTTTGTTTCCTAATATAAAGCCTTCAAACAAAGAGATTTGATGAGTTGGGAGATCATTGTCCTTCATTTCCCTCAACAAATTTAAGTACAGCCATCTCATGCTATTCAAATTTGCTGAATCCACTCATTAATAAATAATAGAACTCGGCTGAATATTGATGTATACATAGGACATTGGGAATGATATCAATGGCAACTCATTATTTAGATGAATCATTTGTTCGACATAATATGTATTTACAAAATCATTTTTTGAAAAATTGCCACATAAAAAACTGATATTGATAGATTAATCTTGTGCCATTACATAATTTTTCTGAAGGGTTGATACTTCTAAGTAATAAAACAAGACAATTTATTTTTAACACAAGTTCATGTGGTGAATATCATTTGGAGTTAAAGTATTAAAAAATCTTCATGGATAGTTTGATTTATTTTTTTCCAATGTTTCATAATAACTGTAATAAGTAAAAGTTCTCCATGGTATTTCTTTAAGTAAAATATTATTTATTAAATCTACACATTCATTTTTAGGAGTTAGAATTACTCTGTTAATCATTGTATCTAAATTTGTAACATAATGTTCTAAATTTAGAAACATAATGTTGTTCAATTTTTTTAAAGACTTGTATTCTTCTTCAAATGGTATAGTTATTTTATTGAGAAGCTTAATCATGCCACATATATGTTCTATCTCAATTCCATCACCAATATCAAGTAACATTTGAGAAAATAATGGATCTAATTGTGCTCTCATATTTTGAACTAATTGAAATTTTCTAAAATGTGGTCATAGGCTAGAATAACTAAACTTGCCAGCATTATCTTTTCTTTGTTTCCTTTTTGAATAACTGGTAAAATTTGTCTAAAATCTCCACTTAGGACAACAACTTTCCTACCAAATGATAATCACATTCATTAATATCTTTTAACATTTTATCTACAACTTCAATAGCATAGCGATGCACCATTGTTGCTTCATCCTAAATAATTAAATTTGTCATTCGAAATAGACTTGCAAATGCAGATTGTCTACTAACCGAACGTCTAATGACACTATTCATTTCTAAAAGAATTTTAATTCTTGAATGTGCAGTTCGTGCTCCAGGTAATAAAGAAGCTACGACTCTTGAAGAAACAATAGCTAATGCTATAAGATTTTTGGATCTAACTATTGTAAGTAATACTTTATATAATTTTTTTTTTACCTGTTCCACTTGGCCCATCTATGAAAAACATTCCAGGCTTACTACTAAATACATGTTCCAAAATTTGATCATACGCTATTTGTTGTTCTTTATTTAACATATTTGTATACAAGATATCAATTGAAGTTACTACATTTGTCATTTCTTCAGTAATTATATTAGTTAATATTTATTCTTCTTCCATAGTTATTTGAAAGGGTACAAACGAATATTCCTTTATATTTTTACCACTTTGTTCTAATATATGATTAATATTATGTAGAGCTTTAATTTCGGCATAGTTAATAGATAAACTTTTATTTACATAATTTTCGTACATGAAGTTTTGAAATTTAATCCATAATGATTTTGGATTATCAGGTCTACAAGAAGTTAATATTGCATCAAATAAACGTAGTAAACAAGAAGGCATCTGATAAGTAATTGCTTATTCTAAACACATCTCACAATAATTGTCATTATTTAGTAAGTCAAGTGCAACGGCTGCTTCACGAAAAGATAGTATAGAAATACCATTTACTATTTTTAAATTTTTATAGGATGTTAGTCCCCCAATATGATTAAGCAAAATTAGTAAATAATATATTTCACCCTCAATTATATTAGCTGTAACTAATCTCCCAATTACATTTCCACGTTTTCTTTTGGTCCATACCTTATTTTGTCCATCCCACACAAAATATTCGGAAAATTCTCTATACAATAATGTTTTTGCTAATTCATTGCATGTATTCATTTTGAAAAATTCAGTTAGCATTGTTAGTTTTCTATAATCTGTATCAACAATATTTGACAAATTTTCATAATGTTTATACGTCACTAAATGATTATTTTCAATATGAAATTGTAATGATATAACTGATGGAGAAATTTTTGATAAAATAAATCCATATATTCTCCACATTGCTTCAGGTGGAGAAATCTACCTAACAAATTGATATCTTTCAATTTCATCAATAATATTATTTTTATCATTATTTACACAAAAACTTACCCTATCATGTTATTTGTATACATATTTATATAAATATTTTATTGCTTTTACAATTGAACATATTTCTACATTGATATAACAATCATATTTGACAGATAAATATGGATTATAAGGAACAACACATCTATTATCTAATAAACTCCCTCTAACCGTAACTGTTTGATAATCATTGCAACGTTTATAATTCGGGTATGAATTTTCTCCAAGAAAAGTTTTCATAACAAATTTATTTGGATATTTATTTTTACACTTTCTATTTTTATTTATACAAACATTGTTTGGGTTTAATACACCACAAAAATCATGCATCATATGTTTAACTACAATAGAATGTAAATGAGAGTTTTCATTTTTGTTAGGTATTTCATAAAAAACAATTTGATTAATTAAATCAACATTATTAATTTTAAAATTAACAAAAAATGTGCATGTGGAAGACCTCTTTTTTAGAACTCTATTACATAAATATAAGCAGCAACTTCTCCAAAAACTTGTCTTTGTAATAAATCAATTTTAAATTCTTCTAATTAAGTTCTAAATATAAGAGCAATTAAATTAGGTCTATTTTGACTAATATTATTATGTTTTAACTCATATTTTATTTAATCCTAATTAGGGTTACAAGTTATCGTTAAAAATATATCTGATTTACCAAATCTTTGAACTAAAGCCATTGCATTAACATATCTTTTTTTCATATCTATAGGACTACCAACAAAAGAAGAAGGCAAAATAATTTTTTGACCTATTTTATAACCCATATTTTCATAATTTTCTACATTATTGACAATTCCTTGATAAAGATCAGCACGTATTCCATTTTGATTTTTTCTAAAATAATATAATCTACTTGTTTCAATCTTAACATACATACCAACCACGTATTGTTGAAAAAGTCTTCTAGCATGAAGCAAAATGCATTTATTATTATCTCTTACCTGTAACTTGTAACAGTAGCATTCACGACAAGAAACTTGTGATCTCTTTTTGGTCATCTTCATAACTACAAACAAAGAAAGTAAAAAAATAAGAGACTACAATCAATTTTGAATATAGAACAATAAAATTACAAAATATAATGGATTGTGTTTGAATAATAACCTGTATTCTCATTTTCAATTAATTCGTTTGCAGAATTTATAACATTTATATGTAACAAATTTTTTATAACATTATAAGTATCAATACTATTTGATTTGCACTTTTGGATACCTTCGTGCTATCCAGATTCACCAAAAAGAAATAACAATAGATATTGAAGTGGATCATAATAACCAAAATAGTAATATATTTTATATAAAGTATTAGAATGACAATGTATTGATATATCTCGTGATCAAGTGGTAGCATATGGATCTTCATCAACCCATGTAGCAACAACTTGTGATGCTGAAAGTGTATTGTACACTCTTTGATCAAGTCCTGGGTCACATATAATATGTATTTTACATAATTCTAAATAATTCATATTACTTAATGAGCAAAAAAATTTAGAATATGGATTAAACTTTAACATATTTATTAATTTATGCAACATATATTCACAAAATTTATCGAATTTTTGTAACCTTTATTGTATTTCATTTTCAATATCATAAAAGTATAATTGTAAATATGAAGGATTGTTATCAACATGTATAATTGGATTTATATAGTGATAAACTTGTCCTTGAATTCTAAATGTATAAATACATTTATATAATTTCTCCAAATTTCTATCATATTTTACACCAAATGATGTAAATGCAAAGTGGTTATTATAATTGCGTACATTACTTTTAAAATGTAACGCTTCAGTGGAATTGGTAGTATACAGCTCATACAATTCATCAGGTACATAATTTATTTGTAATTTAACTTTACCGTCGCAACAACAAAAAAATTTACTTTCTTTCTCAAATTTTCTACCATGACAATGCTTACAAATTGTTGGTATTTTTAATATATGAGTTTCTTTATAAATATTTGTTATGTAAAAATCTTTACCATATTGATTGTTTGAGAACTGATTATGTATATAGGAATTTTCGTAAAGAATTGTAGTTTTTTGGTAAGAATTGGTATTTACTAAACCATCGTCAACGATTCTCTGTTCATCAACTACAAAAATAAAAAATAACTCTGTTATAATTTATATAAAATAAGTAACTAATATATAGCATAGAATTAACTAATATTTGTATGTTGTACTTGAACTACCCTGGAATTTATGTACTCTCTTCCTTGGTTCAAACTTTTTACGTTCTGCATACAATTTTCTCCTACGTTTATTTTGTATCTCTTTTTATGCTTGCACGTCCATCTATCTACACAATATCTACATAAAACAAATAAAAAAAATAAAAATTATAATTTGTCGAGTTAGTCGACAAACTCTTTGATGAGTAAACAATAAAATATAAAAAAATTTAAATTGTACAAAAAAAAGTAAGTTTGTTGACTCTGTCGAGTTACTCGACAAACTCCAGTTATTCCAGTTTGTCGAGTAACTCGACAAATAATTAAACACTAAAAAAATTTAAAAAAAGAAAATAAACTTTGTCGAGTAACTAAAAAATTTAAATTGTAGAAAAGAAAAACAAAAAAAAAAAAAAAGAAGTTACTCGACAAAGAGTCCAATAATTAAACAGTGAAAATTTTAAAACAAATAAAGTAAACAATAAGGAAAAAAAAATTAATCTTTGTCGAGTAACTCGGAAAAAAGTAAACAATTTTAAAAAAAATATTTTAAATATCTGTCGAGTTATTCGATAGAGAGTTTGTCGAGTTAAGTTACTTGACAAAATTTTTGTCGAGTTATTCGACAAAATCTTTATATTCGGTAAAATCTTTGTCTACTCGACAAAGAATTGATCCTAATTAAATCGACTCGACGAATAATTCGAATTGATCCTAATTAAATTTAATTTGTTGAGTTAATATGAGGATGGTGAATATGGATTATCCAATTTTGTTTACATTTTTATATAACAAAGTTTCAACTACCATGCTCAAACATTGCTGAAACATGAGAAATTTAGATTTAATCTATAAATAAACAAATGTAAAAATGAAGAGATTTTATAACTTCTATGAGTTCTCAAGATAAATATTAACTTAGAGATAACTTGTATGAGATATTTGATCTAAAATAATCTATAAATAATCAAATGTAAAAATGAAGATATTTGATAACTTCTATGAGTTCTCAACTAAAATATGAACATACAAATAACTTCTATAATTTATGAGTAGAGAAGTTTAGACTAGAATTCCAAAGTTCAAAGTTATAGTTATGAATTCTTAGGTCACAATTTGGGAATTATGGAAGATGTTGGTGATATTAAATAATTTGAGAGAAATCTTTCGTGCCAGGAAGTAGGTAGTATAAAGAAGAAAGATAACCAGTGTCAGGAAGTATATTGTATAAAGAAGAAACAATTAAACGATATCTGAAACAATGAAATGAAACGATGACGTATTTGTTCGGTAGTATGCCCCTATAGTATAGTTTTTGCTGTAATAACATAATAATTTTTTGATAAATAAAAATTTGTTCTTTTCATTTATTATTATTGTATTTATTTAGTATTGAGCAAGTAAATAAAGTACCAATGATCACTTGTGATAACATAAGTTGGATGCTTGCGTTGAGAAGCATAGTGTGATACAACTTATATTTTGATTATGAACAAAATTGTTCACAACTAATGTATAAGGGTTGGTGCCTTATACCAGAAGGTTGTAGTGTTGACTATTTAATCATTCGGGTATGCGATTTGTCTTTATCGTAAAAATGATTTAATGGTGACACTAGTACACTTGGAGTGTATTGAACGAACCACATGTCAAATTTAATTATATAGCATGATCGCGCGAATAATTAAATTTCACTTGATTACCGGATATTTCATCTAAATCCCTTAACAGGATTGTGTATATCTTTTCGTTAGTTTGATAGTTCTTTGATTTACCAATAGGTGAGATCAATTTAATTGATCAAATATCTCGGAGAGTTGGGAGCTTAAAAATGAGTGAAGTAGAGAACACGAATTCATGTCGGAAACTGTCGCCCTGAAAAATGGGTCGAGTGACAACTTAAGTATTTTCTGTTGAACGGTTATAAATATGAGCTCAGTGTTTAGTGACGGCTAAATTTCGATATCTGAGAATTAGTTCATATGACCATTGAAGAAAATGTAACTTAAAGGTATTGAAAATAATTAGATGGGCAAAATGATTATTTATGCTCATAAATAATTATCGGATCTCAGATAGAGATGAAATATATATACGGTAGATGAGAAGAAAGTATTACAGCTTCTGTAATCTTATATATTCCGAGAGTGCAGTCTCTTGTCTTTAATGGAAAAGGCAAAAGACTAATAATTAGATCGGGCAGTCTAAGGTCGACTAGACAGTCTAATTATTGGAGCTTGAAAAATATATGTCCGGACAGGTTCCTGTGGTAGCTCTATAAAATTTTGGACTTAATCATAATTACTATGAAAATTTTGGACTTAATTGTAATTATGATATAAGTTCAGGGATTACATGTGTAATTAAATCAATCCTAAGCTAATTAGACTTGGATGTCTTTTCATTGTTTGCAATCAGGACTCTTATCATTGTTTATAATCATGATGCTTGTTATATTTATATCACATTGCATGTGATGTAAATTAATTTATTATTCAGTTAAGAAAAAGAAGAAAGAAAATTCTGAAGTCTTGGTTTTGACTTGAATTTTAGTTTCTTAGCTTTCTAGATCTGACCAATCCAGAAATTAGTTCTTGACTAAATTAAGAATAATGCTATATGTACAATCACACTTACCACCACACTTACACACTCACACATGTCAAACAATGATTTGCTCACTTTATTTATTTGGTTAATTAAATAATGATTTCAACAAATCATTGTCTGACATGTGTAAATGTGTAAGTGTGGTGGTAAGTGTGGTTGTACATATATCATTATCCCTAAATTAAAAAGGTGTCCACACGCCGGTGTAATCTATATTTGAGAGAATATCATAGAAGAATTGAACGTTGGGAGCACCAAGTTCACGAATAAAAAACAAGAAGTTCCTGAATCAGATCCAGACCAGTATCGTTTATCGATTCATGTATAATACTAAATCGTTATTATTTTAATTATAATAAATACATGAAAACCTAGCAAAGATCCTGATTTTATTGAATTAAATAACATTTTTATTTTCTGGATAATTCTCGTGCGAGTTTCCAACACTATTGGACGAAATAGTAAAAAATTTAAGACTTTTATATTATTGTAGGGATATTTACACACATACACACATTGTACAAGAAACCACGTGTTGCTCTTTTCATTGACTTTATTTATTTATTTATTTTAAAAACTAATAAAGTGCATCTTATATATAAATTAAGTCTATATTTGGTGTAGATAAAAATTTGATTTTTAAGAGAGTTTGATAAAAATTGTTAAAATATAAATAAAAGTTTTAGGTTTCATTTTTTATATGGTTAAAAATGAGTTTTAAAAAATAGGAACCAAACAAGGGGTGAATAATCAAGTTGAAAAGCACATGTTTCTAGTTTTTTAATTATCAATAAGCTATGTTAAAAATTTGTTCATACACGTAGAAGAATATTTTTTCGCTAAGATAAATCTAATTTTTTAATACACGTTTTTATTTTGTTGATAATAAATAAAATCTATGTACATAAAAAAAGGAACAACATAAATTTTATAATAAATTCTATATTATACAATTATAAAATTAAATGTGAACACTAAAGTAACAAATATGATCTCTAATCGGTCCAAATCATATCATTTCATGTTGCATCGATGTGCATCATCTACACAATGTAGCAAGCAAGCTCAAATGTCATTGGCCAAATGGACCCCGCGGGCCCAATTCAGATATCATCTACCTTCGAGATTACAAACTCCAACGCCTTGGAAAGGCTTACTGGAGAGGAGGTTGACGACGGCGAAGCCAATGAGTAGAAAGCCGGGGTGGAGGAGGATTGGGAGAGAGATGGAAGAGTGGTGTGAGTGAAGCTTATTCACAATCGTTAGTCCTTAGTAATTTCCTTCTATTTATATACCAATTATAAAACAATACTATAAGAGCTTCTTCAATACATTTTACGGACTGCTATGTATGTAGCATGTAAGTTGAAAGATTTCTGATCTACGTATTATTGATGTTTAATGAATGGACACATAAGTCCACAATTGGTCTTCAATAAGTTTATCTACAACCCAATAATATTGTTTGTGTATTTTATTTTCATAAAATAAAAATAAAATCACATCTAAATCTCACATAAAATAAACATTTGTATGAGAAATATAAATTTTCTCGATTTAGCTTGTTTAAAAGAGCTTTTGAATCTAGACAGATCTATGAATAATGTCGATCTTTTATTTTGTCACGCCAACTTGACATAGTCCCGTTAAATTGCATATGAAGATGAATTTTTTAAAATATGGTTCATTTTGCTTATGTGACAAATATCTTTTAATAATCTAAAGTTGCAATGTAAATGCTCTAAAGAACTCGAGAAATTCATCACAATTTGGTCATTTAATATTACAATCAATTAAACAATCTAACAAAAATTCATATACTCATGGAATTTCAAGAAATCG
This sequence comes from Forsythia viridissima, assembly GCA_030279155.1. Lineage (NCBI taxonomy): Eukaryota > Viridiplantae > Streptophyta > Magnoliopsida > Lamiales > Oleaceae > Forsythia > Forsythia viridissima. The sequence continues at coordinate 26,579,184 of CM059033.1, forward strand.
TAGATTTTAAGTATGCATTTATGGTAAAAAAAAAAAAAAAAAAAAAAAAGCCTAATTCCATGCTACATAGATTGTTAATTGATTCCTATTGATAAATATTACTTTTATTTATTTGTAAAAAATATTTAATAATTCAATAATAATATCTTATTCTATGAAAATTATTGTCGTCAATGTCGATAAAATAATTAATATTGCAATCATATCGTATGGTACTCTCTTTAATTCACTTGCAAAATGAGGTAAACAAAGTTGAAAAAAATATCCAGAAATGGGAAAAATAATTATTATAATTATATTTTAATTTAAAAAAAAGTTCCGCCTCAACTTTTACGATTTCAACGACCCGAATTCAAAAATTGGTCCGTTACGAAAAGCCCCAAATGTTCCCTCTCTTTACTACGCCACCCACCTTCTCCACGTTGCTAGGGTTTTAAACTTACTGTTAACAACCCCCACCTCAACCTCATTGTCATAATCTCAAATTCCCACCATAATCTTCCAAATTCATCTGTTAATTCCAAAACCCACCATGAATCCCCAATTACTAAACCATGAACCCATGTTGAAAGACTCAATCAAACATTTCTTGACCCTGTACAAAAATGGGGGCTCCGATTTTTCGGCTTTTGAGTCGATTTTCTTTAGGTTATTCCAAACAATGCTCGACCCACCTCTTGAAATTACCTGGTTTTACTCTGCGGTGACTTTCCATACTTCGAAATTGGGCCCCAAAAATGATCCTTCCACTCGAATTGTAGTAGCTAAAGATTTGTTAAATTTACTAATTTCGTGTTCTAACTTGAGTAGCGCGTCGAAAAAGATCGCTCTTCTTGCGCCTGTTGTATACGAGTTGTATAATGTTTTGTATGATATTTCGAAACATGGGTTTAGTTTGAGAATGGAGGTTGTAGATTTAGTAGAGAAAATGGTTAGTTATATTATGGTATACTGTGGGATTGATGATTATGCAAATGGAATTGTTGAGGTTGATAATTCAGTGCTGTTTTTTGAGGATTTGGTTAGGGTTTGGACTGTCGATCGAGGTGGGGGGAGTTCTAAATATGGGGAAGAATTGAGGGTTTTTTTCCCGGTTTTGAGTGATAGTGTTTGGAATGGGATGAATACGAGGTGTGGGATTCGGGAATTAGCTGGGATTGTTTTGTATGAAGTGTTTTTTCTGAGGCTGTGTCTGAAATTTGGTTCCGGTGGGAGTAGAGAGGAGTTGCTGAAAGATACACAAAATCTGGCAGTTCACACTATCAAGGGGTTTCAGAATTTGTACTTTTTAGGTGAGGTTTCTCATATTTTCCTTGTGAGTTTGTTTTATTAGAAAATCAGAATCAAAATTTTCTCCTCGTTTTATACTATGAGCCATAAAGCTTTTGTCTCCCATAATCTTTCAAGGTAGGTTTTGAGTTATGCACCACTAATTTTGATAACCAAATGGCTGTTTTTTGTGCAACTACTTTCTTCAAATTCTTCATTATCACATTGCACGCCATATCTTAAAAAGAAATATACTACCCTGAACTAACCCTAAGATGCCATGGTTTTATTTTATACACATGGGCATGCGAAGTCAGACCCTATGGATTGACAGATGAAACGAGGAAGACAGAGCCAGTAGTTTCTCCCTATTTAGAATGGCAAGTGGCTACATTTGTATTAAAACTGGTCACTCTCTCAATTCGTACAAACGTACAAGAGAAAGCACTAAAGGGACACATTAACAATTTATAATGTGAATTGCTTGCGGCACACTTATTCAATAAGCCATTGATTTAAGTAATGGAACCTAGTTGATATCTATGTGAGCATCAGCTCATACAAGCAGTCCTATGTAGGGAAAAGGAAGAGAAAATACCTCGAAAATGTCATATCTCGTTAGTTTGGTGGAACAATAATGATGGACCGCGTGTCAGTAGTTAACTACAGGGAATACAACATGTCCTTCAGTTACAACAGGAGCAAGGAACTCCATACTTGCCTCATTAGTTATAATACTGTTAGAAATTTTGTGAGATTCTTCATTTCTTCTATTCTATCGTTCTACTTAATTAATTGCATTTCATAAATCAAAAGAGACATGTAGATGTTTTGGTGTCTTAATAAGACCCATTGATTACTTCCACATGTTTTGCTATGGTGGACACTACGTCACATCTTAATGTCTCTCTTCTTATTTGGTTTTCGAATTACTGAACCTTTTCCTTAGCTGTCCAAGCAATTAAAATCTGCTCTGCAACCTTCAAATTGTCCACACATTACCAAATTGAGCCACTTATTATTCCGTTTAGCGCAACCCTAATTGACGCAAAACACGATTGCACCTGTTGCCAACTTGATTAGCCTAGATATATGACAACTTGTTGAAAAAATTCAACCAGTCACTTCTTATCTAAGTACCTTAAAGTGGTTCAAATTTCTCAGATTTTGGATCAGTTTTCTTGAGGTTAGCCTGATCAAAGAGTAAGGAAGGAGTCAATGTGGGCACAGGGTGCTTGGCTGGGTGCTACGAATGACACGTTTTTGTCGAGGTAGTGCCTTGAAAAGTTCTCAAGGAGTTAAAGAGGACTTGCATAGGGATATGCAATATTTGGCTATTCAGACCATTAAGAGTTTTCGGAATCTTGTAGGCGAGACTGGTGGTCACCCTAATGGTTGACTACTGTTTGTGCCCTTAAACTTGAATCTCCTTGATTTTAGAGTATGTTTGTTGGTGCTTATAAATACTTATAAGTTGGTCAAACATTATTTTTATCTATACATTTCCCAAGACCCATAACTTTTACCCACTTTTATCCTCATATTCCGTAGGACCCATAACTTTTATCCACACATTCCGTTGGACCCATTGTTTATAATTTACAAAAATCTCTACCAAACATATTCTCAGTTGGTGTAGATATATGCCCTTGTTCTTCAATTTCAATGTTTGCTGTTACATGATTTCACTCAATTGTATCGTGACTTGCATTATTTATGTTTGCTTGTGTTAATCTCAAGCATCTGGTAGTTCAACACATTTTTTTCTCATATGATAAAATGTGAAAGCACAATGTCTTTTTGTGCCTCTTCATGTTTAAAACACAATTTCATGGGAAGCACTGTATCACTTGCATTTATTTTTCATATGCACTCCTGATTTAATGGTGCTGCTTGCCAGAAATGCTTCTCAACATGCTGCTGGAACCAAGTTTACCTGTTTCCACCCTATTGGTCAGTATGCTACTATGCTTATCGAACTATATCGTTTTTGCACTCAAATTTTTTGGCTGAAAAATTATTTCATCAAATGCTGAGAATAGTTAAAAGGCTTTAGCATAGTCAAACTTTGCGTTCAAATCAATTCTTGTCATGGACTTCTGCATCTTATGTTTGCCGATGTAAAAAAGTGCTTATGCAGTGAGGTACTAACACGAAAGCTTCTGTTCCCGGTGAATCGATTCTATAATTGTGCAGAGTTCTGAGGATGCAATTTTTCTACAAAAAGCGCTGTATGATGCAGTGATATTGGTTGACCATTCGTATCTGCATCCACCTAGATGGATTCAGCCGGAAGATAGCTACTCAAGAAATTTGGCTCTGGTATGGTCATTAGTTGCGGACAATGCCATACATTTGGCGAGGTATGGAGTAAGTACTGTGGTCCAGGATTCAAACATAGAATTATAGAATGTTTCGTCTATCAATGCGTGAAATTTGTCGACTACAGGGAAACATTTGATCAAGCCAGGGCCATTTCGTATTTAAATGCATTCTCCAGATCTCGGTTAGTGACAGAGCTAATCAAATGGATCACGGTCCAAGCTCGAATGCAGGAGGAAAACAGTAGACCAAGCACTCCAAAAGCTCTTATCAGTGAGTTACTAGTATGCTTTTACTTCTTTTTCTCTTTGCCCAAGCTTCTCTTGCGTCATTGTAGTGACTTGCTAAGCTTAAAAGATTTACTTATCAGTAAACAAGGTTTAGAATAAATTAGTTGGTTGAATTTGGAAATAAGTAACTTCTTTTTTACTTATGGGTATGAAAAAACTAACATATAATGATGTTTGAAAACAAAAATTTACTTAACTTCTTTTTTCACTTATGGCTACTCCCATGTAGAAAATGAAATGACTCCAATTTGGAATGCAGAAGCTTCTTGGTTTATTATACTTCTTACTCTTCCTGGTCATTCATGCTGTATATTCATTTTAACCATTTGCTTCAAAAATTTCATCGAAGATAGCTAATTGCATGTTAACTCATTTACAGAGTGGCTATTTGTCCTTGAAGATCAAGGGATTAGAGTATTTGATCGTGACATATCAACACTTCGTGCCAAAGCACTAATATGCAAGACAAGAATGGACGGCGAGTTCCCTGAATGTAAGCCCGATGAAAAGAACCAGCAGCAGAATATGTTTTGTTATCCGGAAAATGGATGCAACAAGGATAAAAAAATGGATGGTTTGTCAAACAATGGATTACTGGCTTCTGTCTGCATGACGAACGCAAGGATTGATGGGGGTAGAAAACGGAAAGAGGGATTAAATGACAAATGGGAGTCAAGAGTCAAGCATGTTAAGTACAATTTTCTTGGAGGTTCTTTCTCGGATAAATTTTTGCCCTACTCGAATGATGATGGAATGCGTTGTGGGAATGAGGTTAAAAATTTAGTATCTGATGATGATATGGAAGTGCTAGGATGAATAATTCCATGCTTTTTGCCAAATTTTCCTTATTAGTACATCATTGGAGGGATGAGGATAAATGCATAGAACAACATGAAATTCTAAACATCTTTGGAGGAAAAATATGTAAAATGTAATTTGAAGTTACTTTTTTTTTTAGTTGAAGTTGCTATTACTTAAATATAAGACTTTACAGGTGACATTGTATGGGGTTCTTTGAACCCGGTGGCTTTTGGGCTGGAACCGTTATTTGATCTGGGTGCTTGAGGATGGTTTGAGAGAGAGAGACTCATTTTTCGAATAAACTTATAGGAGAGGTTTTAATCATTTTCATAAAATGCTAGCAGTAATGTATTCTGAAAAAAAAAAGTGAAAGTGGTCGTAGAAGTATAAGATTTGGATTGGTAGTATTGTTGCATATTTTAATCTTGGCTTGCCTTCTTAAACTCCCTCATCTCTCTCAATATCTAGACTCAAGTTCTCATTAAACTAACAAACAAAAATGATCTCTCCTGACCTTGTGGGTTTTGTTGATATCATTTTTCTTTGGGTAATTGGCACAAAATGTTCCTGTCTTTTGAAGTTATTGTACAAATTATCTATATTTTTGAAATTTTGACATTTAACTCCTATCTCTACATTTTTTTTGCGCAAACATTATTTCTGTCCATTGTCATCCAAAAACACCTGTTAACTCTCATCCTCAATACGACTCGCAACAATTTAAAAGAGTAATTTTGTCCATTTTGTCCGCACTTTCTTCTCTGGTACAATCTGAAACCAGGAAAATATCATCCGCCAAATTGAGTTAAAACTGAATTCGTTCATCAAATGAGTACGAAAAGAAATTTATAAAATCACTTGTTTAGCGACAACAAGAGAGCGAAGACCACATTCAACCGGCAATCCCTTGGAAGTGGATGAGATTCAAGCTTATGGGTGTAAGTTTTCAAGAACCAGTAATTGGAGGCTTGATTCAGCAAAGATAGGGCTGACCTATAAGGTGGATGGCCACCAAAAAGATGAAGATGGAGAGTGGAAAAGGGGCGATGGAGTTGATCTAGGCGGTGACGGTGGCGGACTTGGTAGGTTTTACGGCTGGTCTTCCTTGAGAATCGTGATGATTTCTCGAGCTTTCAATGGAAAAGATCGGCGTGGAAAAGATCGGCACAGCAAAGTTCTGAGCTCCTAGGGACTAAGGGATCGCTGTGTGTGCCTCTCTGTAAGCAATGCTATTCAATTCTACGATTTGCAGGATCGGCTATGATATGATCAACCTAGCAAGGCCATAGAGTGGCTGCTGAAGGTGGCGGCCACCTCCATCGCGGAGCTTCTTTCGATGACTACTGCATTTCTAGACAAAAATCCGAAGCAGCCGACTTAGGAGAAGAGGTCTAGCGCTATTGACCATACCGATCAGCTCTCGTTTGATTCAGCTGAAGTTGAAATTGAAGGCGGGGACAATCTAAATTACCAACAACTTACACCCCCAAGTGTGTGGACGAAATTACCTTTGTAATCTGGTACGAGTCGTGTTGTGGAAGATAGTTAACTACAGTTTTTGGATGACAATGAACGGAAAAGACGTTTTATGCAAGAAAATGTGGAGGTGAGTGTGAAAATACCAAAATTTCAAAGGTAGTGACGACTTGTACAATGACTTTAAAAAGTATGAACGTTTTGTGCTAATTACTCTTGTTCTTTCCATACTTTTCAAATCAATGGCGCCACTTCTTCAAACCCAAATTTTGCTTTATCGATCTGACAAGATCAATTAATTCTAGGGTTATTTACAATAACAATTCCCATTCATTAAGCGTTGTAACAATATCATCCCAATTCAATTATATGCACAGATATCATCCTCGTTCTTTCATTTTACTTGCATAGATGGTCTACAAATGATTATTTTGACAATTTTGCCCTTGAATTAATAAATTAAAATAATAGAAAAAAAATACAATGAAAAAATTGTAATTGCGTCCCTATTATTTTCAAAAGTACAAATAAATTTTAATTTTTTTTTTATTTACAGATTTTCACTTAAAATAATAAAAAATATGTCATCAAGTCCCAAAAATTTTAATTATTTTCACCGAAAAGACATTTGGAGTCTCTATAGATTTCGTCTAACAATAACATTCTACGGTTATTTACACTAACAATCCCCATTCTTTCAACTTTGTAACAATATCATCCACATTCAATTATATTCACATATATTGTTATCATTCTTTCATTTTACTCACACAGATGGTCCCAAATGATTTTTTGACAATTTTGCCTTTGAATTAAATAAATTAAAATGATAAAAAAACAAAATACAATGAAAAAATTATAACTGTGACCCAAATATTTTTAAAAGTACAAATAAATCTTAAACTTTTTATTTTATTTATTTATTTATTTTTTTACAGATTTTCACTTAAAATAATAACAAATATGTCATTAAGTCCCAAAACTTCTAATTATATTCACCGAAATGACATTTGAAGTCTCTACAAATTTTATCTAGTGGTCCGTTAATTAATAAAAAAATTATACCCCTGACTTAAATTTGACCAATTTAACAAAAATAAAATAATTTATTATATTTTATTATTCAATATAATTTTTTTTAAAAAAAAATCATCGTCCCCACCGATCATTGCTTTTGATTGCATTTGCGTAAATCAAAAGTCAATATGTTAATTATGACAATATTACCTTTGTTGACCAACTTCATGGCTAAATTGGGCTTACCAATTGTGTCCGGGATAATGAGCGTTGACACCAGAAAACTAACGCGCAGAACACATGAAGAAACTAGAGTACCAAGATGGATATAGATATCTTCATAAGGCATATAATATACCATCATAAATCTATCGAGTAACGAGTCCAATGCATCTTACAGATCTCAATTTGAAGTTTTCTACAAAACGTTACGTATTTTTTATACGAGGTTCATGAGCTGCCTGATGGGTCGGCCCCCAACCTCCAAAACCACTTGAGGGTCAACCCTGCGGGGATTAGATTTTTCTTTCGTTTTATGTAAGGTACTATGTTAGGATCATTTCTACGATCTTTTTACTATTTTTGCTCATATCAAAGTAATTACAAATCTATATAGAAAAATTACATTTTTCAGCCGAGCAACTAGCTTATCTAAGAGACTTTATGTTAATATGTGATTTTCAAATGAAAATGGACCTCCTATTTATAGAGATAAGGCTATGGGCATAAATGTCAATTTAAAATTTCTTTATTGCATTACTTGGCAAAATTCTATTTGCCTTAATTACTTATAATAATCTATATTGTCATGGAACAGCTACACAATGATGACATAACTATTTCTTACTTTTAACAACTTAACTTCAAGAATTCTTATTATATGTTTGTTCCAATCCTCAACCCTCTTTTCTAGATTCATTATTATTGAATCAATCGAACACACTTCTAATACGTGTTCCACTTTTGGAAGCTTATCATTTTTGCTTAATAATTGATTGATTACAAAAGAATTTTTTTAGTGAACGTGCCACAACTTCCTCCTATTTTGTTTTTGTTTTTATAAAGACGAAGAAAAAAATTATATTTTTATACTAAGAATTTGAAATTTAATTAATTAATAATAACTATACTTATTATAATATATTTTTTTATATAAAAAAACAAATAATAGTGCCCCTCTATTATATCTGTGCAAATGGGATTTGAATTACTCTTTGCAATTTTTAACCAGTTTCGTGTCATGCATTTTTTCGTTTATGGTTGGATATTCTGGTATCCTAGGCGTAGATGAACCACACCAATCCATCCCGAATTTGGTGGTTAAACTCTACTACAATGACGATACTGTAAGAGAGGTCTTGCAGAAAAATAGCGCACTGCATGGGTCGATATGCACAACACTTAGTATACATCGTTTACGGCTAGGACTACTGGGATATCTAATCTCATTTGCTCCCATAGCTTTCATCTCTCAGTGTCAATGTCGGCCCAGCAGAGTACTTTCGCCGTTTGGAACATTTTGTTTCTGAGTAAAAGGGTCTTTTGCAAGTAGTGTTGGATTGATTGGTCTGAGGTTATCGACAAAAAATAAAAGAAAAATAAATTTGGTAGCTAAGTACATACTTTTTTTTTCCTCCCCACATGGATAAAAGTAGATAAACGGGAATTAATTATAATTCCCACATGAAATATTATAGCTAAAAATGCGGGAGATAAAAATATGCAGGGTCGTTTGTCTGATTGTCTGGTCAAGCATGGGTTAATTTGCAGATCTTTGGGCTATGATTATCCAATTGCGCCATATTCGAGGAGCCCAAACTACAAATTATATGATTGAATAAATCTTCCTCTATGTGTTGCTGGTCAATGGCTCATTCTCCCTTAATCTTTCGATCTCGATTTCATTTGTAGGGCTCGTTCGTAACTTCTCCCAATTGATCTCCGGTTCATTTCGTCATCCCGACTATTGAATAATTAAGATTCAATTTTTAATAAAAATGAAGAGAATGAATCAGAAAAAAAAAGGTTCGGATCTCCTGTAGAAATGTTTTGGAAGATTCAAAATAAAAAAATAGTAGTATTTGCTAGCAACAACATATATAGAAGTTACTAACTTGAAATCCAATTTTAAAATATCAAAATCAATAATTAATAAAGTAATAATTGTGGCAAAATTGACCAGAACAATCGAGAAAAACATAAAACAGAAATGTAGAAACGATATGAAGCGAGGTATGCTGCAATAAATATCCTTAAGATATATTTCGTCCCCTGCAAAAGCGTTAACAAGATCAAAGGACGTCTGTCTCCCAAGATACAATGCTATTTCTAAAGTTGGTAATACACTTTACCAACCTTGCTGGTCGAACTAAGAAATGACTGCACTCTTCTCACAATCTTTTGAAAAAGCTTCAAAAATTATTTAAGCAGAATTTTGGAGAGAACGAGAGAATTTAAAATTAATTAATTCAGAATTGATTTGGTGTTAAAAAATTCAATTTAGGTGTCCCTATTAATAGGTTTTGAAATGTCTTTTTTGAATGGGTACGTGCCTTTTCATTAATCACCACCATTCGATCTAATTAATTTGAGTCCTTAGATCGTACCATTTCATATTTTTATGTGATCTGATGGTTCATTTTAAATATTGAATGAATGTGTCCATTCATCATACATATTCACCAATTATGAATGAATATATTCATTCATCATACCCATTCACTAATTACATACTTTTTATTGGAGACTTTTTCAATTCACCAAAAATTAATTTTAATTACACATATCATCAAATATACCACATTTAATGATTTTACCCGATAAAATTCAATTAATTCCAACAATATCCTATATTAATAGAAGAAATTGACTCAAATCAAGGAAGACAAAAGAAGAATATTATTTAAAAGATCACGCGTCAAGATATGTATCTTTCACTTTGAACCTTCTTTAGTAAGAATATATCGAACTCACTTGGATAATCAGTGAACGCAACGTTTTGAACTGTCAGCCGTTATTGCAGGCTTAGATAATAGATCAAACACATCATCTCTCATATCGAACTTGGTTATCTATTGTTTCATTATTTCGACTTTGAACTATTTAGGTTCTGCGAGTGCTTTTAGAGAATTCGCCTAAGTAAAATTCTCAAAGAACTGGCCACGTTCGCACTAACATAGGTAATGTTCTATAAAGAGTACCCTACAAAACTCTACTTGTATCTTTACAAGATATATTCATCATTAAAAGTAAATCTTATCCTTAACAATCTTGGTAGGCATCACTTTTGTATCATAGAAATGGGGAGGAATTAAAACTTCGAAGTGCTCCTCACCGAGTCATTCATAACTAGTTTTCCTATTGAACCTAGTCCGTGGGATCTCCAGTCGACATGTTAGGCTTCCATTAAGTTGACTTATTAGAATTTAGGCTTTAAACCCATTTCTCTCAATGCGCAGTCTATTCTCTCTCTAGATTACCCTTTTGTAAATGGATCCGCTAGGTTATCATTTGATTTAACAAAATCAATTGATATTGTTCCATTGGAGAGCAACTGCAGAACAGTATTATGTCTACGACATATATATCTTGACTTTCTGTTACACACAAAGTTTTATGCTTTGGCTATAGTTACTTGGTTATGTCAATGAATACATATAGTAGGCACAAACTTCGGCCATATAGGAATACCTTATACGAAATGTCTTAATCATTCCACTTCTTCTCATGCTTTATCTAAAGCAATAAACTCAAATTCATTAGTAGATCGAGCTATACACATTTGCTTAGAAGATTTATATGATATTGCACCACCATCAAGATTAAATACATAGCCACTAGTGGATTTAGATTTATCTATATCATATATCTAGTTGGCATCAATGTATCATTCAACTACTGGAGGATATTTTCCATAATGTAATGAATACTATTTGTTACGTTTCATGTAGCCCAACACTCTAAGTAATGCATCTCAATGCTCATTAATAGGGTTACTTGTATATCGACTTAGCTTACTTACTGAATAAGCTATGTCTGGCATTGTACAATTCATTACGTACAATAGGCTTCCAAATTGCTACTATTCATTGCATATCGATAAAATGCAATCAACGGTTTTAGGTCCTAATTTAATCTTTTTAGGAGTTGGAATAGCCACTTTTGCCAGACACCTCCACACTTTTAGGTATTTGTAAAAAGACATTCACCATTTCCATAGTTATTAGTTCATAAGGTTTCGAATCAATTTTTTGTGAGGAACCCTATTTAGATCAAAGTTAGCAATTAGAATCACTCCACCCACAAGTTTTGTGGTAACCCATAACTGATAATCACATCATTTTCTGTTTCCATCACTTGAAGTCCGTGCAATTGAATTTCTCCAGTTGTTCATGTTGAGAAGCCGACGACATGACAAATTGATTGGACTCAGAATTATGTCCAATCGTTCCAGAAAAGTATACGTAATATTTGTCTTAAATTTGTTGGCAAAATTGACTAGAACAATCGGAAAAAACATAAAAAAGAAATGTAGAAACGAGATAAAGTGAGGTATGCAGTAGCAAATCTCTAGATTTCGTCTCCTGCAAAGGTGCTAACATGATCAAATGACGTCTGTCTCCCAAGATACAACACTTCTTCCAAAGTCGGTACTGCACTATACCAACATTGCTGATCGAACCAAATAATGACTGCACTCTTCTCGAAAAGAAGGAACAACGATTTTTTAAAAAAACTTCAGAATTATTTTAGCAGAATTTTTTAGAGAAAGAGAGAATTTTAATCAATTAATCCAGAATTGATTTGGTGTTAAAAAATTGAATTTAGGGGTCCATATTTATAGGTTTTGAAATATTTTTTTTAATGGGTGCGTGCGTGCCTCTTCATAAATATATGCACTATTTGGTCTAATTAATTTGAGCCCTTAAATCTCATCATTTCATATTTTTATGTGATCTAATGGTTCATATTATATCTTGAATGAATGTGTCTATTCATCATACCTATTTACCAATTATGAATGAATATGTTCATTCATGATATCCATTCACCAATTACGTACTTTTTATTGGAAACTTTTTCAATTAACCCAAAATTAATTGTAATTGCACATATAATCAAATATACCACATTTAATAATTTTACCCGATAAAATTCAATTAATTCCAACAATAAAAAATCAAAGTCATAGTAAATAATAAGTAAGACAATGATTTCTAAACTATATTTTGGCCACAAATGACCTACGAAGAAAAAGAATCCTCGAACAAAATGAGAGGCAACTGACCAACTTATATGAGAGACATAATTGACTGCATTAATGTAGCTACCCACATAATTTAAAGAATCTGAAAAAGAGCACGAGTCATATATATTCTGACGCTATAAATATTCTGAAAGATGCTATAATGATTTGAAACAAATTGCATCTTTCCAAAATTCATACCAATCGATCGAATCATTCAACTTTTGATGTAAAAGGTTTATAGATGGAATTAACCAAGTGAATGAGGTTCCTTCTTTCATTCTATCCTATTCACTAGTACTAATCATTGATATTGTCGATGTCTTGATTGTACTACTGGAAGCTTCGGAGAAGTCGGAATAGGAGATCACTCATCTTGGGGTGGGCTTACTACTTAGATGCTTTTAGCAGTTATCCCTTTTTCTCGAACCAAAAAATGGACGTCACTTTGGGACCTTTTTTTTGGGACTTCTATAGACTTCCTCGGGACCCACCTCTTGGAATAAAATAGCCTAATTGGAAAATGAGATTTTATTACCTAATGAGGGAAGCGACTAGTTCCTTCCTTCCGGGGGGCATTAGAGGCCTGCTGTCATGGCACATCCCTAGGACTCGATCGAACTTCGGGTTAGTTGTCTAGTCCCAAGTCTCTAAAGATCATAGAATTCTAAAAAATTTGTGAAAATCTTGGAAAATTTGGGGATGTTACAAAGCCTTTGTCCACGACCCGGTTCTAGCTTGTTCGGTCCAAGATTGGTGTCACTCATTATTTCACCATCTTGGGAGATATGTTAATGAAAATGTTATTAAGTAAATACAACTCTATTATAAATAAAGTTGTACTTATATTATGTAATAGATATCATTAGAACATAATCATGTATTAGGATTCTTCTTGTATCTAGCTCTATGCATATTCAGCATAATGAAGATGATTATTCAGGTTGCTAATTTTTTTTTACCATAAGTATTAATATGGTATCAGAGTCCATTAATCTCCAACGAAAAATTTGATCCGACTAAGACTTAAACGATCACACATATTTCAAGATTGATGTTCTCAAATGAACTACCATCTTGTGAAAATATGCTAATGGTCTATCCAACATCGAATAAAGTTGAAATAAATATACAACATATAAAGACTTTGACTACTTTGCTTTAAAATGTTGATATTTTAAGATAAAACACCAAATTTTAATACATAGTATTTTGCCATCCGTACCGAAAATTAAATTGATGATTTCTCTTTTACCTTTAGAAATCTACTCGAATTTCAGATTGACAGTTAAATACAATTATATTCACAATACTAAATCTAACCAAATTTTCAAACTTTAAATCTAAGAAAGGATCATCTCAGTTCAAGTCAACTTCATTCTTTCTTTTATATAGAGTTAACTACATGCTCTTTACAAAACAAAATTTTAACGGGTTCGATTTAGTTCTTTTCAAAATTGGGATTGAGCCGTCGAAAGTTTGGTAGTTGAAAGTATTACTAGTTTAGACATCTGACTTAGAGTAGTACAATTGTAATTCCTTGTGATAGAAAATGACATACAATTAATTCTAAATTTATTAAAATCAAATTTTAGTTGTTAGCGTTGTATCTACACGTTACAAATTAGCATAAGAAAAAGAAAGAAAATAGAAAATAATTGTCAATGTCAGAAAATAATGACATTAAACACAAGACAAGACCAATGGTTTTATTGCACCAACTTATTTAAGAAATTTTCCATAATTAAAAAAAGAAATTAAGTAATTTGGTTGGCAGGTTAATGAGAGGACATTGTAGCTTATTTTGATGTATATTGCCTACTTAATTTCAGTCAAAGATTCCAAAATCTAGAACCATGAATTCCTGAGGTAGTACAACATATACAACAAATTCTATATATAATACACACATTTAAGAAAAATACAAATTTCATCAATGCAACAAAGAATCAAGACAAACATGTGGTGTTGGGTTAAGAAGGATGTAAGTCACTCAACTTGTAACGAAATTTCACGTTAGTTATCGAAATTTTATTTTATTTTAAAGTGATTATTGAAATTTTTATTTATTTAATTTGTCGACTAAGTTAAAATTTGTTTATTTTTTTCTAATGGAACAACTAACATAAAAAATAACAATATGCCATGATCAGGATGATGATGTTCTCCCACCCATTGCCACATCAGCAATGGGTAGGAGAACAACCATCATGACCACCTATGTAGGGGCCCACCCTTGTGAGAGTCAGACAACAAATAGGTGCCCATGTTATAACATCAATATCGATTTTAACGAAGCGGACAAACTTAAATAAAGAATAAAATTTAGTTAACATTTTAGAACAAAATGAACTTCAATGACTAATAATGAAACTCCACTATAAGTTGAGTGATTAACGATATTTATGCCCGATAATTTTCAAAAGTTATTCGAAATGACTGAATAGACAAATCTCCTGATTTAATTTTATCTAAATTACTTTACATGGTATATATTGAAGTGGACAAAACTTATCTATTGTCGTGTCCATTTTAATGTAATAAACATGTCAACAATTTTTAAAATAGAAAAGAATTTAGTCGTACGTGTCAAACTCGAACATTTCAAGCATTCAATAGAAAATCAACACGTCATTATTAAATATTTAGTATTATCATGTTCAAATTACTTTTTGTGATCCTCAGCATGACAAACGAGTAGAGGCTACTGTCTAAATTTTGTCTAAAAGGCGTCTTCATGGATTGTGTCTGAAACTTGCCTTTTTTTTTTTTTTATTGGTAACAACTTCTTACCAAAACCCTGCAATCCTTGTGCTAAAACAACACACGTCCTCCATTGAGATTGTGACATAAAGAGTGTTTGGTAAAATTTAAAAAATTGTTAAAAAATTAAATTAAAATTAATAATAAATTTTAACTAGATATTTCATAAGACTTATAAAATTTATTAATTTTTTTTAATCAAAAATCTGCTAAAAAATTTCACCAAACAAACGCAAAATGAATTTCAGCCTACCCCACCTGCTGCAACAAACAACACAAAAAAGAGATATTAAATATGAGAACGATCGATTATTATTTATTGAATCAATTCAATATGAAGAATTGATTAAATAAAGATCTATCAGTTTATGTTGATCAAGAAATTAACAAGTCAATTCAACTTATATATTGAGATCGTGTCAAAAGAATCGAAAGAACTCCGACGTTCAGTTCATTCATTAAGCAACCAAACAAATATGAAACTCTAATTCTTATTTTTAAGGAAAAAACAAGAAACCTTAATCTAAACAAAGAAAAACACTTAATTTTCCTTAATTAAAAATATTAATTACAGTGCATTAAATAATAACAATAAATAAAAACTAGCACTCAAACACCACGCCCACCTAACCCCGGTCCCCGGATGGCGTAGGTCGGGGTGGGGTAGTGAATCTCATGGCTCAAATCAACCAGGCATCTTTACATGTCCCACAAAATTGTAGAATCTTGCTTAATCTTTAAATTACTTTTTTTTAATTTTTTTTTTGTTTGTATTAATTTTACATTATATTTCAGTTTTAATCAGAAAAAAAAGTTAATATTGGCTTGCTAAATTAGATAATGTACATTTCTTGTTCATTTCAATTGTATATATTATTGAGTATATAAAACTTGAGGAATGATCTAATGTCCCTAGTGGGCCAAATAAGAAGTGTCCACTTGTCGAGTGGGCATTGGAGAAGTATTTAACTTGTTTGTCAAACACTTTTTCATCTCCAATGTTTATTAGACAAGTGTCTAATGAGCACTTTTATTTGGCCTACTAGAGACATTAGATCATTCTCTTATAAAACTTTACTCGTGCTTAATTGATTAAATTGTATTCCTCGATTTATTGCAACAAAAGTAATACAAAATACAACGAAAGAAAAATAAAAAATAAAAGTGGATCGCTTTAGCTCTCTGAGTGATGAAGTACAGAATATGACATCAAATTATACTTGAACAGATGGGACAAATGAGAGGGGGGATGATCTCCTCCCCCTAGTGGGGAGGAGTTATAATCCCCACTGGACATGTGTCCAGTGGAGATTGGGCAAGTGTTTGACAAAAGTGTTTGACACTTTTGTAATGTCCAATCCCCACTGGACACATGTCCAGTGGGGATTATAACTCCTCCCCACTAGGGGGAGGAGATCATCCCCCCAAATGAGAGCACAAATATAAGAGCTAGGCACTCCAGGGATACGACTAGGGGTGGATTTAGAGGTCCCATGTGTTGTAACAACCCCATCCAAAAAAATTAAATTTATATAAATTTTGTTTTGATTTTCGAAAAAATAATTTTTTTTTTTTATGTTGAAATATTTGCTTAACCCAATTTTTTTTTCATCCTCCTTAACACTGCCCTCTAGGTTTGGCTGGAGTTCTTTCATTTTGTTTATTAATTAATTATTTAGTAATATATCCCATTAAGGGAATTTCAATTATTTTGCTATCATAGTACTATTATGGGTCCGGGCGCAAGGGTCGAGCCATCATTTTTTTCAAGGGCCGAGGCCTTGAAAAATATGGCTCGGCTCGTATAAAGACTCGTGATTTTTTAAAATCTCAAAAAATACTGTATTTTTTAATAAAAGAATTTAACAAGCCGAGCTCGTGGGCTGGCCTTGCCCGTGAATCCCACGAGCCATGCGCCGGTTCGAGCTCAACTTTTGGAGACAATTAGAGCCCATGCTCGGCCCATTGTCACCCCTATTTAAATTCTTTGTTTTGTTAATTATTGTTTGGTAGATTTTGAATACAAGAAACCCTCATAAAGTTCTTCAAAATATCGGACATTTATTGTCAATTCGTGTGTGAATTGTAAAGAGTTGTTGTTGTTGTTAATTCTTGAGTAGGTTGTTGCCTACATTAGTTGGTATTAGAAATCAATTCGATTCCTGACGATGTGAATGAAGGTTGTGGTTGGGGTCGTTGTAATCTAAATGGTGATGGGAATAGCGTGGGAATGAATTTGAGTAAATCTGGCAACAACTCCAAGCGTAAGCAGAATAGGTTGTGGGTTTGGTGACCCACCAACAAGACATGGCGAGACATGTTCATGGTGAAGGTGGTCGCGATTGCGGTGGGCGATGTGACATGAGAGATGGATGCGGTGGTCCTTTCCACCATGACGAAGGCAACATACATTCTGCTACTGAGTGGGATGAGATTACTAGACTCAGGTTGAAGGTTCTATCTAGAGAGGAGACTGGGGTAGATGTCAACCCCTTCGCACTTCTCAACCCTAGGCGACGTGAGCAAGGGTTGGTGGCGGTCAGAGGGATGTTTGGGACATGGAATCAGTTGTGGTGAGAATTATAGGCAATGGTAGGCGAGTTTCAGAGTCGATTTACCAGAATTTCATGGAGGATGGACCTTGAAAAATTTATGGATTGGTTATGTATAGTGGAGGAGATCCTTGATTTTAAGGATGCATCGAAGGATAAGCGGCTTGCTACTTGTTTGCGAGGACGAGATGCTGCATGGTGGCAACAAACCAAGGCAAATTGTTTGCACCATAGTAAGGGAAAAATCAAAACCTATGAGAAATTAAAGAAACACATGAAAGGGGTGTCGCTGTCTTTTAATTACATATAGAGTCTTTATTAATGCCTCCAAAATTTGAGGTAAGGGATGCATTCTAAGGAGGAATGTGACGCCCCAAAATCTCATATGCGATGCTTCAGTGCGTCTCTCCTATTTTTACCTTTTAAAGTCCGAAAGTAAACTAAAATTTTTGCGGAATTCTAGAAATTATTCAAATAGTTTACAAATGTGAACTTATCAACTATATAGGCTTTAAAATCGAGGTTATCAACCCTTAGAGGTTTTTATTGAAAGTCTAAACATCTAGTGTACCTAATTGTAATATAAGTTTACTGCCCTTTATTTCTTATACACTAAAACGAGCAATCCAAAGGTCATAAAAGCTTATGAAGGTTTAACCAAATAATTATAACTCATCATTCTAATACATACTAAAATTTCACAATTTTAGGAAATAGTTAAGGTCATCAAAAGGGAATCAAAGTATACGAGAAACAGAAGCTAGACAGCTTTCAGACACATTTTAAATCCAAAATTTTTCCCTATCAAAAGGCCTTGAAATTTTTTAATATTTTTAGGAATAAAACATAACATAATATATTAACTCATATTCGAAATTCAAAATTTAATAAAATATGTAAGGTCTCCAAATCAATCTCTAAAATATGGAAGGCAGATTCTCGAGTAGAATTGTCCATCATCACAAAAACTTGCATATCTTGCTCTACAGACATCCGAACGATGTGATTCCAAGTTTCAAAGGACCGAAATTAATAGATCATCAATCTGACCAAATTTCATTCCAAACCTGAAGTCTAGCATTCAGTACGTCTATTTGAAACTAGACTTACAACATGAAAATTCTGGACATTTACATCTCGGTCAACATTATACCCTTTAAACACCCTTTAACATTTATCAAGTTTAAAAATATCATTTCATAGGGTTCCAAACAAGTTCATGCCACATTAAAAATTAACAATCATATCAAAAAAATCTTATAACATATAAAATTCAAAAATCATAACAATATAATGTAATTGTCATTTATTCGTCTTCTTGACCGAAATCTCTTTTCTCATGGCCCAATCCCTTCATCCAACCCTACAATCAATTTAAGAATGGGAGAAGGGTGAGTTTGGAGAAAACTCAATACGAATATCATCATTTATAAATATGCAAATCCCAATTTATATACCACAATTAGATATAAGTAAACCATGCTAACATTCATATTCCGCTGAGCTTAAAGAGTCGAAACTCCAAATTCTTTCATAAATTTAATTCCAAAGGATTTAAAACCAATAACATTCTTTCCTATGTTTAATTCCAAAGGATTTAAAACCCAATTTATATACCACAATTAGATATAAGTAAACCATGCTAACATTCATATTCCGCTGAGCTCAAAGAGTCGAAACTCCAAATTCTTTCCTCTGTTTAATTCCAAAGGATTTAAAACCATAAACATTCTTCATTTACATTCAAAATAGGATAAACATCATATCTTATTCATTCTAAAGAACAAACTACATTCATATTCGGATGGCCACAAACATTAAATTATATAGCATAGCATACACATAATTACAATACATAAAGAGATTTAAATAACTTGCATAAAAATATTCATACATTGCTTCTTGAAAAAGAATGAAAATATTTTTGAAAAATAATTCTTCTTTCTTCCTTCTTCTTCTCTTTTCTTTTTTTGTAAAAATGGCTTATGTGTGTATTCTAGAGGGGATGGAGCGTTTTTGGTGAAGGGAAAAGGGAGGGGGCCGAATTCTAGGGGGAAGGGGAAGGGGAAAGGGAAAAATTGAGGATTTTTTGTGTTTATTCCATCCTCTTGTAAGCACTTACCTTTTTTCGATTTTGGTAAGATTTTGATATGGTAAAAATATCATAATTTTAAAATATTTTACAATTTTTCTCTTTTTTAGAAAATAAATATGATTTATTAATTAATTAATTAAATTTCAAAAATCGTTGGATATTTTGTCTAGTGGACTCGAGTTGTTTATTATAATTGGACCTCGTTTAGACTTTAGATGAATATGTGGCCATTATTTGCTAAGAATTTTAGTTAGGATAGCATATCATCCCAAAAACAAATGGAAAGATTATGTGACCTTTTATGTAGCATTCGTCTTGGGATTAAGGTTTGGCACACGCTGAGTTCGTCCATAACCATGCCACGAATCGAAGCACAAGTTTTATATCATCAGCCTTTTTATACTTGTCAAGCACTCCACAAAAATCATTTGAGTTCAATTATTTTTCTCGTCATCTCAACTTTTAGACATATCACATCAATTTTGGAGTAACGACTCTTAAATTACAACACGAGTCCTTAAATTCTTAAAACAACAAATACTATTCTTAAATGAATAAAAGCAAAAAGAAATAAAGTGTTCAATTTTTTAATTTACTCTTGAAAGAAGCACATATGGACAAGTACTACTCTAAAAAAGTATTTAAATTCATAAGATGATATAATGTTGGTCAAATTTGTAGAGCGAGTCTCCACAACATAATGAATATAAGTCGTAGGATCGATTTTTTATTACGTTTACTTTACAATAGTTATTGTTTTAAGAGTTGTTTGGTACGTAAAAGACACTAATATATAGTATAATGTATATAATTTTAAATTATTGTTTTCTTTAATCCTATTAAACAAAGTTGAATATGTCAAATACACCATAAATATAATTTACAATAAAATGATGTTTTATCAGTGGTGTCAATAGTTGACTACGATAGGTATGGCCAAAAAGTATAGAGATCACAATCCTAAAAATGATGGCTTAACAACTTATAATAGCACCCCAAATACTCTGTATTATATGCTTCATTCATTTCTTTTACAATTTTTTTTTTACTAGACATACATTTATAATTAAATATTACAACACTATCTTTTGAGGAATTTAAATAAGAATTTTGGCATAAATAGTTCGTAATCTTCGTTCTCAGTATAGAAATGGTCTTTAACATTTATTTTTTTGGCACAAAAGTACCTATTATATGTACTTTAATACGTAAGTAACCTTTATTAGATAAAAAGACTAATATACCCTTAACTTTAATAAGTAAAAATTGCAGTTAAGTTACTAACATTTGCAAAAAGTACAAAATGGGTCCGATATTTTTATTTATTTTTATAAAAAAAAAAAAGAAGTTTTTTTTTTTTCTGAATTAACATTTTATTGATCAAATTGATAATATACTAAATTATTTTATATATTTTTCGAACTATTATAAATAACTAAAATTTAGGTTTGTAATTATTAATAAATATGTCAAATAAAATTATTATTATTTTATTAAGTAATTACATTATTTAAAATATAAAATTTTATTTTATTGTTATAACAAAAAAATAAAAAAAATAGAAATAACCTTGTCATAAAATTGTTACTCAAGTGTTATTATTTAATTGAGCTATTTGTCTATTAACTACTAATATTAGAGATCCAATTGTATTCTTTATATTTTGATTATAGTTTTATTATCGTTCAAATAAACAACACATAATGTGTAATTTAATTATTATTATTATTTTTATGTTAAATAAAAATATAATAAGTTTGGTTTAGTGTCATAAAATTATACACATTATTTTGTTATTTAACTTAATTTTTATTTAAATTTTTCATATCACATAGCAATTACGTATACTTAAAGCCACTATTCTAAAAAGCTCGCATAGGCAGTGTTTAAGTTTGAGATGCGGTCTCCACGCCTCATGCCTCGCTTAGATCCAAAAAATTTGAAGATCGACTTTCACGATTTACGTTTTTTAGAACAATGCTTAAAATACAATAGCTTCGTATTTTTCTCTTATGAAAAATTTAATTGACACGACTATAATGATATATTTAGTATGCAAAATTAAATATTATGTAATAAATATACCAGACATATTTGTACATTTTGTAAAAGTTAAGAATCCAAATGCAACTCTCTCTAATAAAAACTATGGACATATTTTTTTCCCATCAAATAAGGACCAATTACGCACTAAAACACATATGTTAAATACTTATGTGTTAAAAAATAAACATTAGGACCATTTTTACACTAAAAATAAAGGTTAGAGACTATTTGTGCCAAATTTCCATTTAAATACTCTAGAATAAGTTAATTTACCTCGTCTAAAATTCAATAAATCAACTTAAAAAAGACAAGAAAGTAAAATTTAAATATTTATAGAGAAAATGCAACGATAGTTTCCAATGTAGAGTAGTGATATAGCATCAATAATGGGCACTAATTATGGTGTCCACTGTCCACGTAGCATCATCACATTGATCACTTTTTAAAAAATTGTTGACAATTTTTTTGAATTTTTAAAAAGTGACAAATGTGGTAATTCTACATGGACAGTGGGTTACATAATTAGTACCCACTGTAAGTGCTATATTATTACTCTTCCAATTTATTGTCTCAATATTGAGTTGGTCCTCAATCTTAAAAGATGAGCAAGATAATTCCCTACCTTTATTACAATTACACAATGAATCCTTGTTTTTCATTTTTTTAGTACGCGGTGGAGGTACCAATCGACCTCAATTGTGAAAACAACAATCCATAACTAACTGGGACAATGAGAATTGGTTTTCACTATTAAAGATTGATTGCACAACTATAATGAAAAGATTGTTCTACCAAATTGCTCCTTTATTAATAATTGAAAACCCTACTTGCAATCAAAACAAGAAGTTGAGGACCAATAGTATAATTGTTTTCCTTTTTTAACTCTTATTAAAACATTCCAGTTTTACTTGTAATCAAATCATCGACATATTTAGAATTGCCAAAAAACATATCCTTAACAATCAAAACAACTGTATGCTGCTATCTGGGCTAAAACACAGAGCTAATTACATGAAATCAAGATCTAGACTGTTATATGAATTGCATGAATTTGATATTTGCTAACCGTATGGTTCCATTTATAACCCCATCAGGGACAAGGTCCAACCTGTTAATGCAATGCCAAAAAGGGAGTGGATCCCCACCATTAATATGCTGGTTTGTACCTTTGTTTGGTCAAATATTAACCTACGGTACCTACCATTTTATTCTTTTCTTTTTCAGAACATTCTTCCTTTATTTCGTTTTAATTTTCTTTTATTTGGAGGTTGGGGGTGGGGGCTTGGGTGATAACATTTCTCCTGGGGTAAATTGCATCACTGGTTCTCAATCTATCACTGGAGTTGCAAATTGGTCCCCAACCTATGAAAAGAAGCAAGTTTGAGTTTTGCTGGACAACAAGTGCTCAACGATGAACTCTTTTCAAAACTGTACTAATAAATCACGCGACCCTTACTTGACCAACTCTATGAAAGGTAAAATAGTTAGATTTCTACCCCAATAGTTTTGTTTTCATAGTTTTGCCCTTCATAAGGTTGGTCGTGTTAGGGCCACACGGTGATTTAATGGAATTCTGAATATTATTTATCAGTGGGATTGGTTTACAACTATATTGAAATGATGGGGATTAACTTGCTATCTTGACAAGAGGAGGACTAACTTGCAACTTAGACAACAAATTTGGGACCAATAATACATGTGTATAACAACCTTCTTTTAACAACCTCATCCAAATAAAGCTTCATCTATTTTGGATAGAGTAAGTTATAAATACATTATTCAATTGGAGTAAATAATTTATCCAATTGAATAATGTCACGTATGATAACTAACGATAGTGAGCGACTATGAATAGTTATGTTGCAGATAATTATGCATTTTAAATATATTATATAATTTATATGTTCGATATCTTTCATTTATTGAATTGAACAAGAATTATATAATTAAAGAAAGAGACGAGAAATTGAACATGTGTTTTTTTATTTAATATATAAAAACTCATCATACCAAATACGAACTTTAAGTTAATTTTTTTTAACGAAAAACGCAGTTAAATTTTTAATCATCATCAAACACATCTATTATCTAAATAACATTTTACTTGATTATGATTTAAGAGAAGCAGCTAGTATGATATAGAAGGGCTTGATGTCTTGAACAAATTATATGAAGAAAATAAAAAAAAAAAATTAGATTTTTCTCGTGTGCTCATAGTATTTTTTTCAAGTATAATTATACGTATGAATTAAAGTTTAAAATATTTATTTATCTACAAATTTAATATTTAAAAAATCTTAACTTTTATGCATAGAGTATGATTCGATTCCAACACCATTAACAAAACAAGACAATAAGCTAAGGTCAAAAAGTGCTTTTATAAAAAAAAAAAAAAAAAAAAAAAGAAGAGAAAAGAAAAAGAGTGACAGGACTAGATCAGTAATAACAAAGAAGTTGCAAGGGCATTTCAGTCATTCCAGCAAGAAATTCTGTCGGCCTCTAACTATAGTTGAACTTCAATCGTGTCTCGGGTTAAGGATAGCGTCGGTGACTCAGTGAACGTTGTGAGTCAACTCAAAACATTTGCATACGTACAAAATATAAATATTGGAGAGAGAGAGATACTGGATTGGTATATAAGCTATGGATGCAAAATCCAATGCGTCTCGACTTTCAGAGAGAGAGAGTTTTAGTGGGAGAAAGTTTTAGAGAGTTACCGACCAATGGGGGACTCCTGCGATTCTGTTTCCGTAGACTTGGAGTCCATTTCTCTTCCCGGAAAGGTCAAATTTACTCACATTACACGCACGCACGCACGCACATATATGTACGCACTATGTATGTGTTTTTATGCATATATATTGTGTGCTTATATTTATATGCAAAGTGATTTTGTGAAGTTCGATTTAATGTATAAGTTCTCAATTTCTGTAGGTTTTTGCTGATAAATAAGGTGAAAAATTACACTTTATGAATTTATCGAGAGGTTTTATTGTTTTTTGTATTTTTTTTCCTTTTTCGGGTTCGACGAAAAATAGTTCATTTTACCAATATTTTGATTGCATTTGCATTTGTGTATAGATTGAGCTGCGATCACAGTTGGATTAAGCATAAATGACATTTTCCCCTAAATTTTTTACTCTCATTAATGTGAATCTTCATATGAATGTATAAATATGATGATATATGTTAGCAATATGTAACTTGGCTCTTGCTCGATCCTGGGTGCGAGTGTAGGCTGCATTATGCAGCTGTGTGATGGAAGTTTGTGAATGTTTTCGATCAATTAAGGTTTAATTTGCAAGATTTTGTAGATTATAATTGATTTGCAACTTATTCAGATAATTGAAGTTATGAAAAATTAAATAGATTCTTTCTTCTTCTTTTTCTGCTTATTCACATGTGCTCCGATTCTTAGTGAATGCAATGAAGTCAAAAAAAAGTTGCCCTTTTAGTCCTCTAAAAAAGTGTACTAATGAACTAGCTGGAATTCTTCACAAGGGACCACTGCACATGGGAAATTCTGTTAGGAAACTAGAGATACTTAGCGTTAGCTTTCAAGAAAAATTATTCCTTTTTAAAGCATATGGCACCCAGAATTTGTATCGAACTGAAATAGCTAGTAGAAGATTGGGTTGTGTTGTATTCTGTACAACATTTTGGCTAATTATGGTTTTGTCGATTGGTTTACAGGAGCATATTGTGAAGACTAGCCACGGTTATGTCTCTGTTACTGTTTTCGGAGACCTGGAGAAGCCTGCTTTAATCACTTATCCTGATCTAGCTTTAAATTGTAAGTAGCCGAACTTAATTTGTCATAAAGTACAGTATTGAACTTTCACTAATCATGTTCCATCTCTAGGCTGCGTTACCAGTAATCTTGATTTAACTTTTTTTTTACCGAGCTCAATATTAACATTTGGGGGAATGGAAGTTATTTTAGCAGATTCTTTTCTTTATTTTGTCATCTTCAGTTTGAATTCTTTAGAGAAATTTTTTTGTTAAAATTGCAATATTTTCAAGCTCAAAAAGACAAGCCATAACTCGAGAACGGTGTTGACATCTAACTCCTCGTTTGTCTGCATCACTGAACAGATGTATACTGTTTCCAAGGACTGTTTTTTTGTCCAGAAGCATTTTCTCTGCTTATCCACAATTTCTGTATTTACCATCTCAGTCCTCCCGGACACGAGGTCCGTATACCGATTGCTTGATTACTGATGTTGTTTGTTCGGATTTTTTTTTTTTTTTTTACATGGGCTATTTTTCACGGAATGCTTCTATCACATTGTTTCTTACCTGATACTTCTGTCAAGACTATTGCAGTTAGAAGCTGCTGTAATCAGCCCGGATGAACCTGTTTTATCTGTTGATGATTTAACCGATCAGATCGCTGAGATTCTTGACTATTTTGGGTAACTTCAGTATTATTACTTCTTAAATTCCTCCTTGATTAACCATTTATTTCTTCAGATAGATTTTTGCCTTCATATTCTTTGACATTCATTGAACTTTTTTGACAATTTTTTCCCTGGAGCCAAAAGCATGCTAATATTTTTTCTGTTTTCCTTTAGACTTGGTGCTGTGATGTGCATGGGGGTAACAGCTGGAGCTTATATTCTTACCATGTTTGCTGTAAGTTTCCCTAAGTTCCACCAGCTGAATGATTGTATGTTGATTTCATTCATAAGTTTTTGCTGAAGTTATATACCACTTCAACACAGATAAAATATCCACGCCGTGTTATGGGTTTGATTCTTGTTTCTCCTCTATGCAAGGCACCATCTTGGACAGAATGGTTATGTAATAAGGTTAATTTTCTCAACTTATTCTCCCACCCTCTCTTTGTGTGCGCGTGTAGGTTTGGTAATTAATTGTTTGTACGTCTTTGGGAGAGGAGAAGTAGAAATAAATTTTTTTTTTTTCCGTATTAAACCCATTGCAGGTGATGTCAAATTTACTTTATATTTGTGGCACGTGTGGTTTGGTGAAGGAGCTTTTGCTGATGCGATACTTTAGCAAGGTGTTCTTTTGGCCTACATTTCGTTTTTCCATTAAATTGTTGTATATACTCAAGGTTTTGATGACGTTTCCAATGATACGACAGGAAGTACGTGGCAGCGCAGATGTACCAGAATCGGATGTTGTTCAAGCATGCAGAAGAGTTGGTGCCTTCTTTTGTTATTTTCTTATATTTTGTATGCTAGATGGATGGCTAGAGTTGGGACTTGGGTTGGTATCTGAATTTCACCGAAATTGTTTTGAGTGCAGTTGTTGGGAGAGAGACAAAGCCCAAATGTGCTGCGGTTTCTTGAAGCGATTAATGGGTATATTCTTTCTCCTGAATGTTTTTATTATAAATGGCAAGACTTTGCAGGCATTTTTATGATGAAACTTTTGCCGCGCTAACAATTTAAAGTTATTTATGATGAACATATTGATCTTTCGAAAGTCTAATTTGCGCGTGCTAACAAATGTAAAAAGATTCTGTTAAACATATTCTAACTATCACCTATACTCTTAAGGGCATGTTTGGTGCACAGTATTAGACCATATTATGCAATGCAACATACTAGATTTTATCTTCTTTTTCTTTCTTAATCTTGTCTGCTGCTGCTGTCAAATCCTGCATACAAAACAAGCTACAAAGATTTAATGGTTGTTAGCTGTGTTTCACAGGAGACCGGATATTAGTGAGGGCTTGAGGAGACTGCAGTGTCGATCCTTGATATTTGTTGGAGAAAACTCTCCTTTCCACTTTGAGGCTCTCCATATGACTTCGAAGATAGATAGAAGATTCAGTGCCTTAGTCGAGGTATGCTAAACTATTCTGTTGCTCTCTTGTTCAGTTGTTCATTTTGGCCGAAAACGAGAATTACTTAAAAGTACTGTCTCCGATTATTCAGGTTCAATCATGTGGATCGATGGTAACAGAAGAACAACCGGACGCCATGATAATACCATTGGAATATTTCCTCATGGGTTATGGTTTCTACAGGCCATCTCAGTACAATGTCAGCCCGAGAAGCCCCCTGAGTCCGACTAGCATCTCGCCCGAGCTTTTCTCGCCGGAAAGCATGGGTTTGAAGCTAAAACCAATCAAAACTAGAATTCCTGTAGAAGTCTAAGTGAAGATGGTAAGCAAGTTTTTGTAATCTTATATTCTTATGTAGCCAGAGGATACATGTGTTATTGGAAGAACGTCGTCGGGATGATTGTAGATAACAAAAGAAAGGATAGAAGACACAGGAAAAAAGGGATTAAATTTTTCTCATTTGTAAGGACAAGTATTAGTTGAGAATTAGTTACTAGTGAGTGATCTGTACATTACTTTGAATAATCATTGTTTATGACAATAAAGCAGTCAAGAATAATAAAAGGTGGGAGAAGTTTTTCACAACTGTTGTTTTGAATTTTAACTTTTTTTCTTTCCACTAAAAAAGATGTTCTCTTTTGTTCTTTTCCAAATTGATTCCTGTTTTCTGATAAGGTAAGGGATTAGTTAGGATTGCCGATGACAAACCCTAATATTTTGGATTTGATACTGCTTTTTCTCGTCATTTTGATACTGATTTGATTGAAACTTCTCAGGTTTAAATAATGGTAAGTTTGAGTATCTTGTCTTCTCTCTCTCCCTCTATGTATATGTATCAGTGTTATTAAAGGCGGGGTCTAAATGGAGGGCACAAGGAAAAAGCTTCACTTTACATATGAGAATAGCTTGGGAAAAAACAGTTAATTCTATTTTTGACTGTTCAAATACACATTTTTTTTAAAGGTTAAATAAACTAATTTAATAATAAATTTATTAAAATAATTATTAAGATATAAGAATAATAAAAATAATATTAAAAATAGAATACTTGTTTATTACATCTAGACTCGTAAAGAGAGAGAGATACCAAGTATACATGCACACATACTCCGAGTGTATAGTGGAAAGTGGACAAGAGTTGTGTTAAAGATCTAGTTGTTCTAAATTTCTCAAATATCTAGCAACAAAAATAGAACAATGAAGAAAGATTTACTATGCAAATTCTAAATTTATTGAAAAAAGTTTGTTGTTGCGTATGTGTGTACACACATTGTTTCATAAGGAGATGATCTCCTCCCCACAGTGGAGAGGAGTTATACCTCCTATTGGGGAGGTGTTCAATTTTTATTGGACAATGAAAAATTGGTTGACATTAAAAATTTGATTATCTAATCACTTATCCAATAAAAATTGGACACTTTTCCAGTTGGAGGTATAACTCCTCCCCACAAGAGATCATTTCCTTTGTTTCACAACCAAGTTATACCATGGGCAAGAGAGGTTATAAATTAGTTTAAGAGCACATTCAAACGGAAGCCAAAAAAAATTTAAATTGAGTTAATATATAAAAAAATAAAATTTCTTTATAAAAAAAGTTGAAATTTTTTTTGTCCTATATTAAAAATCCTTTTTTTTTTTTTTTTTTTTTTTTTTTTTTTTTTTTTTTTTTTTTGGGGTCAAATGGGATTCTAGCAAAAGAAAGTCTCCTTGTATTCGTCGCTGAATTAGCTGATTGATAACGAGTTCCTCGATTAGCTTTTTGATGGCCAAATCCTACATTGTGTTTTGATGGCTTGATAAGAAATGAAAAAAAGGAAACAATAAATTACAAAAGAAAAGGGCAAGGAATATTGAAACCTTTTCTGATGGGATAGATGTTTCCTTTTACGCTTTCATGTTTGTTCTTGTGTGTTCACGCACTACAGAACATGACAATAATATTTCTCTTTTAATAACTTAAGTCTTTATAGAAAAATTTCTATTCCATATGTTTTCAAATAGAAGGTAGAAGGGCTAGGGGGAAAGACAAAAGAAACTTGGGTTCCATTCCTCAGTCATTATAAGAGAGGAAATGTAAAAACCGAAACTCTATTATGCTTTAGATGTAGAAAAAATTAGACTATTACTAATAAGAGTGAGTAAGAAAGAGAGATAAGGTGACGTAATTTGATATAGTATTAAAGCAGACATATTGTGAATTTTATCGTTATTCATTTATGAAAATTGTCCAGTATAAAAAAGAATAAAATTGATGTGCGCACGTGAGAAGACATGTTTTGAAAATTTATTTTAAAAAAAATGTATTCTCTAACAGCTCAAACTTTTAAATAACATAGTTGAATAATGACAACAAACAAAATTTTAACTTATTTCATATTACGAGAACTCCAACAATTTTTTTGTTTTCAATGCCTTCAAATTTCTTGGGGGTATATCGTCTAAATCATTGATCTGGTATTAGATATATTCTTTCCGCCGGGCAATTGTCATTTAGCTAATAAGCCCGTGGAAAAGCTCTATTACTATTTCACGCGGCAATCCACATCGATATTGTGTTTTAAATGGCGGACAAGTGAGTAACGCGTAAGAACCTATCTCATTTGCTTCCATAGCTTTCGTCTTTTTGATCCACCTTGTCAAAAAAACCACAACAGTACTCATTTTTGAAATTTTTGTTTAAATTTCTTAAAAGTGATTATTCATCAAATTGATATGACATATCTGGTTTTAACTTTTAAAAAAGAAATATGCAACAATATCTCAATCAGTGCTCACTAATTGGAAGTCACAATTAGACAACATTGTTTCCCCCACATTTTTGCAGCATTACTCAAGCGAATTAACGTGTCCATTTTAGATACGTGCACATATAACATAACATAAGCACATATGAATCATATGACATGATGGTAGAGATGTAAAATAGAGTATCATACGGATCAACGAACAAAAAAAACAATCTTCATTCAAATGTTATACTAAATTCAAAAAAAAAAAAAAAAAAAAACACGAAGGGCCGAAACTTCTGGTCCACGTAAACCACAAGCATCAAAACCTTGACTGGGTCCAATACATACCACGGTACATGTTCATGTTCGGTCAAAACAAGATGAGTTAGACAAGACTAACCATTTTTACACCTCTAATTGAATTCACATCAAATTTTTTTCTCTCTCCAAGTTTACTTTTAAAGTAAAAAACTTGGGCTTTTTAGTAAAATTTAAAAATAAGCAACTAACTTGCGGTGCCATCAAGGTAAGAGTTACTCTCGAAAAAATACAGCCATCTTTTTTATTTTTCTTTTTTCACTTAAAACAAGTCATCCAAACATCTTTACTAGTAAGTGTAAAAATAAATTTTAGAATAAACAACTATTTTCATTGGTGAAGTGTTAGACATTAGTTATTTTATCAGTTAATTTTGAGAAAAAGTAACTTTTTTACTTAAAAATAAGAAAAAAAGTATGATCCAACCATATTTGGAGATTAGGCTTGACCAAATATGCTCTAAAGATTACAACATATTAATAATTATATTCAGTTACACTGTGAATAGATTTACAGTTGCAACTTAACTAGATTCTGCAAGTTAAAACTACTACCATGTATTACAGAATGATCTTTTTCTTTACCATGTTAATTCATTGTAAACCTTGTATTCTCAAATAACATATGGTTTCTACAGTTGCTGTCAGTTCCTTCATTGTTCCGGCGACCTTTCCGTCTGTTCATCTCTGCGTACATTTCCTCTATCATCGGCTTCCAGAGACGAACGCGAGCATTTATAAACCAATTCGACACCTGATCACAACCAGCACTCGTAAAATGAGATATTGACAAAATAGGGTAGCGTCTGTGGAAACATACTACTCGTCTGAGACAGAGTCAGAAAAATCACTCGAGCAAATAAGAAAGGACATTCTTAATGCATCAATCTACGTATTAAATCTGCCTATGTTTTTACGTCCTAAACCCGTATAAAAGAGGAGGGTGCAGCCAACGTAAAACCTTTTTCACGCCTTATGAGAGTAATAAATGTAACCTTAGCAAAAGAACCGATAAAAAACAAGAAATTTGACAAAAACAGTGTCAAGTATGCTCCGGTGTAATTGATATTTTATGGTAATCCAAAGTGACATCGTGCATTAACCATCGATAGAGTGAAGAGACTTGTTTTTAATTAAACACAAAAATGAATAATCTTGTTTTATTGGAGCTCCGCTTACCTGGCTTCTTGTCAATCCACTTTTTAATGCGAGCAAATGCTTCTCTGCATCCTTGGGGTACCTGAAATCCACGAGATTTCTAGTTGAAACAAATTTCAGGTTGCTAATAAATGACATTCTGAAAATTAGTTTTCCTGTTAACCAAGTTGTAAAGGTGTGCCTTTTTATAGTTATAAAAGTATAGATACGTGTCCTAGGAGATCAAACTCAATGTCTATGAATCTGCATTTTAGACGAAAGGATTATGTTATAAACTAGTTCCCAACCAAAAGGATGGATGGGAGGAAAGAAACGAGATTATACCATCGAAAAGCATGTATGGGGATATTAGTAAACATCCTTGATTCATATATGTTTTGTGAGCATTGAGCTTACAGGAAAAGTATGGACATGAGTAGTAAATGAATCAAAGACAGAACACGGGAGGAAAAGTATGAGTGATATGCCATTAATTAACTTATGTGCTTGACTAGATGAATTAGATAGCGCTAAAAATATTCAGAAAGGAAAAGAAACTAAAATTCTGTTCATTGTAGCACCTAGTATGGTGCATTATTGCATACTAAGCATGCATTTAATGAAACACGGTATTATTTTGAAGTTTCTATGCACAAACATTTAAAATAAAGCAGTATAAGAGCTCACGGGTGAAGAAAATTCTGAAACATCCAAGCCCTCAAGACGGAGACAGATTTTTCGGGCAATCCTCGTTGGGGCCTCCATAAGGGATGATCTCTCTTTTTTAGCTGCTGAAGAGCCCACTGTTTTTCGATGAAGGATGCCTCAAATGACTTCTCTTCTTTTTCCCGCCCCTCACTAAAATTTGCTCCCATTGCAAGAATGTGGCAGCTAATTCTCTCTCGAAGGTTTTTATACATGAAAGAGATTGTCGGAAGAGCAAATCGAGCGTGTATATTAGGATCCAACTCAGTTACAGCATGAAATGCAGATACAACTGTATGGATCTCGTCTAAGCATTGGTTGAAGCGGTCATCAACCTGAATTCAAATGATTAAGCTCAAAGTAGTAGGATAGTAGAAAAAAATAATAATAATGAAATCTGGACAACAGTCGTCCCTCATGTCAGCAATGGATCCTAAGCAGGATGCTAATACATCCTGGTCGAGCATGTTTGACTAAGCTTAAAATGTTTACTTATATGTAAACAAGCAAGTTCTAAAATAAGTAATTTACTTGATTGGTTAAAGCTGGAAATGAGCAAATTACTTGTTTTGACATTAACTTTACATTCAAAATAACTTTGGTTTTTTTCACTTTTTTTAAGCTTAGCAAAACATGCTCATAGCTGCTTCGCCAGATTATTATGAGTCAGATACAGCTTCACTGTTCTATACAAATAAAGCTAAACCAATCTCAATAAAGTGTAAATTTTTTTAGCACACTAACATACCACTTGCAACAAAGCCAGCAGATGCTTTTTCTTTGTTTCAACTACCCGGTCTTGCAGAAAGAGATTTCCTCGATCCACGATTTGAGGGTCCACATCGGGATAATCAGAAGGATTCAATGCTGAATAGGCTCTTCCAGCTAAAGAAAAAGAAATATTTGACCTATCCTCAATCCCAGTAGTGGAATAGCTTGTCTGATCAAAATTTTCAAGTGCAAGGCGAGCAATTTCAGCAAGAATTTCTTGCATCACATGGAAATATCTTGAACCCAATAACAAATGTGAAATTTCGACTGGCTTAGAAGAATTAAAGCTCAATGAAACATTATTACTGTTGCAAGATGTTTGTTCTGATCCGATGTGCCTTTGATGCAAGGAATAGCTAGTTAAACCGGATGAGCTCATCTCCAAACATGGTTCTTGAACCGAAGTCCCATGTACAACAGAAGGTCGAGATGTAGCAAGACTAAGGGACAGCTCGTTACTAAATAGGGACGATCCTGGGCTATTAGTGTTCAAGCTGCCACGTTCTGGTAATATCCACCCATTCGAAGTGGAATTTCCTGTTTGACGGGGTATGACCATCCCAACTAGTTCCGGAGAAGTTATGGATTTGCTGAAGTCCCATCTACTGCTCGTATCAAAAGGTAAATCACTGCATACATAATTCATGGTTCCACACGAAGAATTAATCATATTAGAGTAGTCACTAGGGATGATGTTTTTTGGGCATTCCAAAGGATAATCAAAAGGACCAGAAGTTGAAAAGTTGTCGGGATTCTCGATAGTACTGTATCTTGCAGCGGGAAGGGTAGTAATGGATGAACCGGGAAGGGGAATCCCTTCAAATTGATCGAGAATTGGATTACTGTTGACAGGATATGATGTGCCAGTCGAAAAATCTCTAATGGAGTCCTTCCCAGGTTGCATGTTCCGAAATTCATCAGCATCAGAAGCATAACTGTTAATAGCTTCTCCTTGCAGCACTAAAGGCATGGAAAATCCAGACATGGCCTGATTTTGTTTTTGCTTGTCACTTGAATGAGAGTAACCTGGACAAATTACAGTTGTCTGAATTGAGTTCCAGTCTGAAACGGCAGAATGTTATCCGGCTACATGTGTTAACATATTGAAAGTGCCACCTTCTGTCAAGAACCAAAGAGAATCATGAAATCAAGAAACTATGCACGAAAAGCTTCTAAATCATGACATGTTTGTTCTATGACGAGGTTTCCCAATTTGTGATCTTCAACTTAGATCATTTTGAAGCATGTTATGCTGTACTCGATCTAAAAGAAACTAAGGAAGTTCTGAGCAACACTACATAAGTTAATGCAGCAAATGGAAAATTACAATGCAAGGAATATCTACTAGACACTTAGAAATCTTAATAACAAAATTGAATCCAATTAGCAAGCAATGAAAATGGAGGAAGACACGACATAGCGAATTTCCTACTTTTATCACTTACAAATTACTCAGATGAGCGAACCATATAGATGTCAATAAAGTAAACAATGTTGATTCATACCAAAGCCCCTAATTCAAACTATAGTGCGTGCGTGCGTGTGTGTTTGTTGGGGGGTTACAGAGCTTGTATTTCCGGGCAGAATCCTCCGCCTCATAGCACATTTTCCAAAGAATCTGGCAATCGGAGGAGTGCAATCAAGTTTAAAACCTCAAAGCCCTAAAAGGGATGTGAATGAAGCCATATTCTACAAGGGAAATTGTGTTCTTGCCAAGTAAACTGTTCCTATTTTCCGTTGAATGTGTTAATGGAATAACTTTTTTCTAATCTAGATTTACTCGAGGTTTGAAATTCAAGAAGCAACGGAAATATTAACAAAAATATATTGATTCCACTGTCATAATGGAAATTAGCATGAAGCAAAAATAGAACATTGACAATAGAATTCTGCAAATAAGACGTCTCGAGCACATTAAACATAACCATATTTAGTATGCAATACTGGATAACAAACAAAATTTTAATTACTTCTTCTTCTTTTTTACTTAATACTATCCGATACTACCCAATCGTCCCTGCCATATATGCCAAAAAGGAATGATTATAAATATTACTAAAGAACATATCAAACTCCGGCGAATGGGCAGAAATGGACAGTATAATGAACTAATTTTAGGTTCTCGTTGTTTTCTTATTACTCTCTAGTACTAGCCATTCCTCCCTACGAAACATGCCATAAAGAATGATAACAACAAACCTGTTTATGCATTGTGGGGGTAAATGTTACCAATGAACAGATAAACCTCTGGCAAATGCAGCTGCCCCTTGAAGCCTTGTTGAGAAGACAGTTCTTTCAAGAACAATTAATGGTTGGCAATGACATGCCAAAAAGATTAATCCTCGTGTAAGTGATAACTTCAGGAGAAAATAATTGTTTTTCCTTTCTCCCTAAACAGTGTACAAATCAAAACCCAAGGAACAACGTTAAAGAATGCAACTTTTTTCCCTTTTGTCATAAAGAAGAATAAGACAGTAGAAACGCTAACAAGAAATAAGCCCTCATGCACCAACCAGTAGTAGCCCAACTGACCTCTCACTCAGAGCATGTTTGGGTAAGCTTAAAAAGTTTGCTTATAGATTAAATAAGTAAGTTTTAAACTGCCAAGAAACAAGAACCCAGTAAAATCATAATGCAAAAGAGTGATGAGATGTTTTGCTTGTATGAAGAAGAAAAGAAAAGTGGGATTTCATTCAAGAATCCCAAAATCCAAGAAACTGAGAATTCAGAGCCTCAACAACCCATCAAGAATCATGATTTCTTAAAGACTCTTCTTTTAATGATACATTAACCAGAGGGTTTTTAACTCAAGGGTCATAAATATAATGGACATGCATTATGCACCAGCCCATTAAAAGCAAGAAAGCAAGAGTGGGGTTAAAAAGCCAAAAAAAATGGGCAGCTAGAGATACAGAGGATGAATGAATGAAATGGACCCTTTAATAAAAGATAGATATATATATATATATATATAGAGAGAGAGAGAGAGAGAGAGAGAGAGAGAGAGAGAGAGGAGCCACACAAGAGTTAAAACGAAGGATATAGAGATAGAAAAATAGAGCTACAGATGGAGTTATTAGAGAGAGAAGGAGGAGTGAGAAAAGCATTGTACACATTACTCTTTGGTGCTGCAGTTCCACTCATTTCACAACCAAAATAATCTGGATTCTCTCTGTTCAAACTCCTGTACATGGCAGGTCCTCAGCACCATTTTTCAGAGAAAAAGAGACTTTACTTTTTAACTATACTGAGAAAAGCAAAGATAATTTGATGAGAAAGGAGAGTAAAGAAAGTAAGAAAACAACATACTTTTGTTACCTGAATCTAACAACTAAAGGATTATGGCAAGTAGAAAAAGAAAAGGGTGGAGTGAGAGTAGGGTGGGGTTGGGGCACTGTTGCACCAGCAGTGTACTTTCAGTCATTGGAGAGAGATATATAGAGAGACAAGGGGGGTGGGGGTGGGAGTGGGGGTGGGGGGGGTGAACAATGATGATGATGCAAGCAAAATTGGAGGGGTTTTGAAGGAGATCTGATTGGGAGATCTTTGACAGAATTTATTCATGCAATTAAAACACCTATCTACTTCTTTTGGTTTAGTGCAGTTGAGGTCGTGCATCTTCAAGAGTAGAATAATATTAAATAAAATCAAAATTTTAATACAAACACATCCTTCTAAAATGTTAAATATTAATCAGTGTTATTGGCCAATCTCGTTTGTTCTACTCAAAAAATTGTGAACCTGTCTGAATTTAATCCAGTTATAAAATTCCAGAAGAAAAGGAAAATATTTAAAATTATTTTGATCTTTGGTTTGACTTTTTGACTCTTAACATTTTATCTTTTTATTGTCCGATATTGTCAAAGAATAAAAAGTAACTAAAATTTTATTGAAGAAATTGGACAAAATCTCAAATTTCCAGTCCATTTTAAAAAATACCAAACTTTGAAAAGTTTTGGCCAAATTGTCGATTTGAAAAAAATGGATGGCTTTAATAAACAATCAAGTGTTTGTTTGGTTTAGTTTAAAAATTAGTTTTTCAATACAAAATAGTCAAACATGTTAGGATGTCATGACAAAATTTTGGTCAAATAAACTATTAGAAAATTGATCCAAAACGTCCCTAACGTATAGACTCGGTGCCCAAATCATCTTTATCTTTCAAATTTTGGCAATAACATCCCTCACCTATCTATTTAGTGCGCAAATCATCCTTTTAAACAGAATCCATCCAATATTTCGTTAAACTTTGGAGATTTTGGCACAAATGGTCCCTAATTTTTGTCCTTAGTGTGGAATTGGTCCCTAATGTTTATATTTTGGCAAACAAGTCCCTAACTTATGTGTTTTGGTGCCAAATTGGTCCTTATGGAATGAAAAAAACAAATATACCATTAGTTTAATTAGAAGAAATTGTATGTGAATTCCTATTCATTACAAAATGTGCAAAAAAGTCCTATACTTTTATTTTTTTATAAAAAAATTAAAAAAACTAATGAGTTTTTGTTTTTCAATTAACACTTTAATAATAAACATATCAAATAAAATTATTATTTTTATTATTAAGTAATAAATATATTATTTAAAATTAAAACTTTTATTTTATTGTTGTATAAAAAAATAACTTTATCACAAACTTGATGTTCAAATATTTTTATTTAATTAAGTTATATATTTATTAACTACAAATATTAGAAATCCAACTATATTCTTTATATTTTAATTTATCGTTTTATTTTCGTTCAAAAATAAAACATATAATGTGTAAATTAATTTTATTATTATTTTTATGTTAAATAAAAATGTAATAAGATTAGTTCAATATCATAAAATTATATATGTCATTTTGTTATTTATTTAACTTAATTTTTACAGTAAAGAGGGAGAAAAATAATTTCTCACAATGATTTCTCTCTCTTTAAATATATTTATTACTTAATAATAATAAAAAAAAATTTATTTGATATATTTATTACTAAAGTGTTAATTCAAAAAAAAAAAAACTCATTAGTTTTTTTAATTTTTTTTATAAAAAATAAAAGTATTGGACTTATTTGCACATTTTGTAATGATTAGGAATCCACATACAATTTCTTTTAATTAAACTAAGGGTATATTTGTTTTTTTCATTCCATAAAGACCAATTTCGCACCAAAATACATAGGTTGGGGACTTGTTTGCCAAAACATAAACGTTATGGACCAATTCCACACTAAGGACAAAAGTTAAGGACCATTTGCGCCAAAATTTCAAAGGTTTAACTGAATATTGGATGGATTCCGTTCAAAATTATGATTTGCGCACTAAATGGATAAATGGGGGATGTAATTGCCAAAATTTGAAAGATAAAAATAATTTGAACACCGGGTCTATACGTTATGGACGTTTTGGGCTAATTTCCCTAAACTATTTTATGTCAAAAAACTAGTGTCTAAACTATACCAAACAAGTACTAAATTTTCATTTTTTATGACATTCTCTCTCCAACTTTACCATTTCACACAACTCATCCACACTATCTACTTATTTTATCTGTCTTTGTCGGATTATACCATTACTTTCAAAGAAATCAAACACATTGCAAAATCTATAATACGCCACCCATTTTATCTGCCACCGCGACGCCACCATTGAATTGTCTCCCCACTCAAGCACTCAACTGACTTTTTTCACCACTATTCTGTCGAATTTTGGACCAAATAATTTTTTTTTGTTTTACTTTAAATTTATTAGGTGCATATATTGTTTATTTCATATGCTCACTCAATAGAATATTAGATTTCTTCAATTTGTTGCGAATTATTTGGTTTTATATTTGATATTGTTGAAGATACGTATCGATTTATTTTCTCATTTTCTAATAGTCGATTGTGATTTACCTTCTGTTTTTTTTTTCAATTTTCGATTTTAAAAAAAATTAACTGTCTATTTTTAGACCGATCTTCGATTTTCAAAAAAGAAAAATTCGAAAATTTATCTGCTGAATTGTCGATTTTTTGACAGTTACATTGGTGATATGTGGATTTAAAAAAAAAAAAAAGTTCTTCAAAAGTAACTGTCGATTTATTTTGTATCATCTTGTGTATAATAATATAATATAGTGTGTAATTGCAAGATCCATTTTAATATTTTCTCTTAGAAACTATTGTATGAAAGCATCTTCAATGTATTTTATGGATTACTATCTAAGTAACATGCACGTTAAAAAACTTATGGTGTCTACTAATCATTGATGTCAAATGAATAACACTCAAGTTCACAAATTGATCTCCAATAAATTCTATCTACAATAATATTGTCTAAGTATCTTTTAGACCGTGACCAATTGAAGGAGGAAGATGATGCTGAAAGGGAACTTCAAGATGCCAAAAGAAAACATCTTCTATTTTATATTGTCACCTTGCATTCATGTTAAAATATTGTTTCAACAAAGTTTGCGTAACATAGAGTAAAATGTTGATACCATTTGACAAATCTTTGCACATAACTATTTGACACATGGTTATTAAACTCAGACTAGCTCGCTCGGTCCGATCGAAAAATCGGTGACTCGGTGTCTCAACCAGTCCAGTTTTCTTAATGGACCTCCCCATCAATTGAACCATTTACGATCCGAAAAAATCGCCTGTTTTTTAATAACGGGTCATTATATAATGAAAATTTTCAATTTTTTTATTACTATATTCTATCCAAAAAATTCACCAAGTATTTCTCCACTCTATTAATAACATGTTAATGCAATGAAGTATAATAATTTATGTTATTTTTTACGAGAATTAGTTGATGATACTAGTAGTCTTGTACTTATTTTGCAAAATAAATTTATGATAGTAATGATTTAACAAAAATAGACTTATCGGTTCGATATGAATTGACCTACCGGTTCAACCACCGAATCATCGGTTAAACCAGAACCTAATGACCCGCCTTCTTGTCTGGTCGATGCCAGTCCAGATCTGATAACTACGATTTGACATGGCAAAGTGAGATAATAAACATATTTTCAAGAATGTTTGAGGACTATAGAGTTTATTTTGGTATCGCGCATTTCTCGCGTGAAATTATGGTTATGTTTGTAAATTACAGAATTAAACAATGGCTAGTATGACTATTGACTTTTTTTATTTTTAATTCTTGGTTATTGACTTTTATTGCTCAACATGCTTGACTTACGTCAACCAATAGAATAAAGTACGCATGTAAAATTATTGACTTTTATTAAAAATAAAAATAAAAAGTTGAACCCAGACCTTGAAAGCCCCCACCATCCCTATTCTGAAACCTTGGTGGAATATGTAAATCGCATGATATGCATCAGTGGAGCAAGGTTAAGAACTTGCTTTTTAACTGCGCTTGCAAGGAGCCTCTTCCATACCAAATGTAGGAATCCAACTTCCACCCTGCAGCTGCCAGCGAAATTGAGATTACCTTACTCTCGCCTTTCAACCAACTGAGCTATGTCCTG
Organism: Forsythia viridissima; assembly: GCA_030279155.1. Taxonomy (NCBI): domain Eukaryota; kingdom Viridiplantae; phylum Streptophyta; class Magnoliopsida; order Lamiales; family Oleaceae; genus Forsythia; species Forsythia viridissima. The sequence goes on from CM059033.1 coordinate 26,619,999, forward strand.
TGAGCGATTATTGACCTTTATTAATGCTCAACATGCTTGATTTGCATCCGTATTTCAACAAGGTTAGCAATTTTTTGGTTAAACCTTTTGGGAAAAAATCAATAGAATAAAGTACACGCGTAAGGTAAAACCTTCATAACCTTCGAATAGCTAGTATCCAATCAGTAAGCGACACAAAACTGGCACAAGCAAACAGCAACAAAACAATAGCAACAATCTCCCTTTCGTTTGATTTTCTTTGAGATTTGCTATTTATATTTTTCACCAAAAGATCTCCAAAAGTTTAGTAAGTAGAGAATTCCCTAAAAGTTATTCTTAATTTGAATATTATATGACTTACAAAAACTTCTAAAAAATTTTAATTGAATACTGTGTGACTTTTAAATAATTTTTTAAAGTTTCTAAAAGCCTCTATTCAAATACTGATACTTTTAGAGAGTCTTAAAATATTTACATGGAATGACTTTAAATTATTAAATCTTTAAAAGCTTTGTCAAGTGTGGCAGATTTCTTATCTTACATAAATAAAAAGAGCCCTAATGAGCACTATTCAAATGGTCATCGAAAACGACACTGTTTCGATGATGTCATCATGACATATTATAAATTTTTTTCTTTTCTTTCTGACACTGTATTAACGATGCACACCCACTCCAATAAAAACTTCTCCAGCTTCACCATGCCTCTTTCTGCAAACGAGTCTCTCTCTTTTCTATACTTACAACGTCGATTACATATCATTCTTCTCCTATACCCAACCACCAGCATGCCTATGTGCGTTAAAGTGTATATAATGTGCTTCTCTTCCACTTTCAAGAACAACCATTTTTTCTCCTCTTGATCTTCGTTCTCTCTCCTCGACGAAGAAAACCATGTTGCGTTAGACGGTGCAACAGTCAATGAATCATATTAAATGCGAAATTTGATTATGACCCACAAATATGTGGTGATATATATCCAAATTGAGGTGAGTTGAACTTGGAATTTCTGTCCTCTTTATGTTTCTTTTGGGTTTAATGTTGTACGGGTTTGATTATTTTTTGGTGTCAAGAAATAGCTTTGTTTTTTAGAGATAATTTAACTTTGCTTTTTAAATACATCTAATTTCGATAAGCAATTGAGATTATTTTTGTTTCAAAGAAATGGGTTGTTATTAATTATCGATCAAATTGAACAGTGGTTTAGGTTCATTTAGTTTTCATTGCAAATGGGAGTTAGGTTTAGATTCATATCTTTGACTTTTAAGTTAAAAATAGTGTTTTCTTGGATTGAATGTGTATGCATTTTCTCATACTATAGTTCATGGATTTTGATCTGATGAAGTTACTGATTTTGGGTATAATTTGGATAATGTAGGGATGGTGGCGTGATTTCGATGGTGGTACTGTTGAATATTGGCAGCGGATGTATGGGTTAAGGCAGCGGCAACTATGTTTGGTGGTTAGCAGTGGGGTGTTGATCACTTGATTCCAATCCTAAAGGTTAACCATGAATTCTCTTTTTTCTTCTTGTCTGTTGATGGTAATTTTATTTATATTTGTTTTGACTTTTTTGGTGTATCCATTATTAGATCCTTATTTGGTTGTTGGAGAATCGAGAATGTCTCATATCTTTCTGATATGTTTCTTTTCTCTGATTTTATACCACACTTCTTTTTCTTGATTTAATTATTTTTTCTAATATTCTTTCAATCTTCTGCTTAAATTAAAATTGAGAGAAAGGATGATTGTTTTTATTGATCACCAATTCTCTGCTTTAGAATTTGTCAGAATTTTAATTAGGTTAATGCAATTTCTTTGGCACAATATTGTGTAACTTTTAGTTTTGATCATATGGGTTTCTGTTTTTTCTCTTAAAAAATACATGTGTTGATGCAAGGTTTTCAGTATTTTATTATTCGGTTTTGGTTTTTGGATCTGAATTGATAAAACTTCAACATAAAAATGTTGTATAAATAATTTAATCTGCATTTGTTTTAAGCCTTAATTTAAGCTAATAGGTTACGAAAGAGGCCATGATTGGAAAAGAGCTCAAGATATGGCTCAAGAGGAGCATAAACAAGCCAAAGATGATGTTGATACTTCTTCTTCTTCATCATCTTCTCTCTCTCTCTCTCTCCCTCCAAATACATTTAACTTGAATTTATCATAATTTATGACTTGTTTTTCTCGATTCCACCAGCCTAGATTCTACGTGAATCACACCCATAGATCTGATGGAGATGGAAAGTTGGTTCCATGCCCAATAGACATACTTAGCAATCTCTCTCATCTTTGTTCTTACATGTACATTCAATGTTTATCTTGTACATTTTGTTATTTATTTGTTTTAACATCTCGTTGCGTAATAGCTCTGTGCTTGAGGAAAATATTGACGGTCACCTAAACAGGTGCCCATTACTGAAACAAGCACAATCTTTATCGCATCAACAGTACTATCAAATTGGCGTTGAGGCCAGTCAAATTGATACATGTATTTTCTATTTTCTTTTATTATTTGCTTGATGAAAATATTGAGATTGATTGCGTCATTTGGATCTTTTGCTTTTTGTTAAGAGTTTTTGTTGGGAATTGTTGCATTTTGGTATCTTGACGGTTGTGAAGGATTCTTCCTTCTTTTCTTTTGGAGTTGAGATGAATATATCTTTTTATGATTCATCCATCCTCAATTGAGAATTTTTAATCCCATGGAAGAATTTGTGGTATACATCACAAGAAAAAAAAAACACACAAAATGAACACATTTTTATATAATTTATATGGTTTATAGGATGTCATGAATTTCTTATACAGCTTATGCGTGATGAAAATGAAATTGAATGTCTTCTACAACGACTACATTCTCATGTCGCTTGACATGCTTATGAAATTGTCTCTAAACAATTTGTTTTTATCTAGAGTTTACATGATAAGTGGTTACCTTTAGGTTTTAAGCACTTGGGGTGTTCGGAATAACATAGACTTTATCTCACTTTCATATACATGACATTTGGAGGATGCTAGACGTGTAAGGAGTGTTTTAAGTTTATATTAGTGTCTTTCTAATTATTTCTCATTTTTTCTCGCTACTCTAAATTTATATTTTGTTGACCATTAGGGGCTAAAGAAATTAGGTGTTATTTTATTGTCTTTTTAATTATTTCTCTATTTGTCCTGCCCTTTTTTATTTTTATTTTATATTTTGTTGACTATTAGTCGTGAAATAAATTAGGTATTAATGAATTACTTATTAATGATTTTTATGTTTCTGTGTATAATAAGTAGTGGGCCTTTCTGCTGGTCTTGGGCTCGTGAGTTTCTTTGTTACTTGGGCAACCTCAGTTAAACCCAAATTTTTGCGAAGATTAAAAATGTAAAGGTTAGAAGCATGTTTGACTAATTTTCGATTATCTCAATAGAACGTGCTTGTATTCTTGATCTGAAATTATATCTTGTTTTTAGTTTCCTTACATTCATTGAAGGGTTAACCCATTTTGATGAAATCTTCCAACAAACAGATGGCATCATCCTCTCTCATGGAACTTATTGAGAGTTTGAACACTGTACTATTGTTGGAGCTGCTGTAAATTGTGACAGTGAGAGTAAATTATGAATGTGACATCTTGCAATATTTATTTAAGTGGTGAGATAGTCCACCATTTGAGGAATTATATTTTGCTTTCATTTTGGAGACTTTGTTTGATGTCAGCTTTGTTTTTTTTGGTTATGGATTTGTTATTGCTGAGGGCTTGGACCTATTGTTTTTTTTTTTTTTTTTACAATTGTTGATACCTTTTACCCTTGAAGATTTTTGCCTATTTTGGGATCTTCATTTTAGGGTTCACGAGGAAATCCCCCATCTCTTTAGAAAAAAGTGAAACAATTTTCGAAAAATCGTGAAGGTGTGAAGGCTAAAGTAGAACAATTATCAATTTTTATGATCTATGTTTAGTAGATTTAGACTGTGTCTGAAAATACTACTTCGGCAGAATTGATTTTTTTGGTAGGTTCACATGAGTCCACTTGTTCAACCAAGCTGACAATGTACAGTAAATGTGCTCATGAAATTGTTTACTTCTATAGCCCTTATTGCATTATTAGGCAGTCAAAATCAAAGGTGAATTTCCCAAATAGCGGATTCAGACACAACCTTATTCTATTATCAAGAAACATTTGTTTATTATATAAAATTAATTTTCTATTGTGCACATTTATAGTTTTATTATCGCCACATATTTAAAAAAAATTATATTTTACTTAGGCGTCTTATCTAAACAAACCAATTTAAGTAATATTATTATAAATACAATTTAAACTGTAATACGTGCATCGCATACGTGCATCGCACGAGGCAACACTAATTTTACTATATTGTATATTCATCAACCATGTTATGTGTACTAATATATTGCTCTTAATTAATTCTAAGAACAAATTCATACAAATCAGACTGCTCAATTTCACCACATATCCTGACTTACAAAAGTTATGTGCACTTAATAATACTTTTTAAGCTTATTTAAATATATTCTCTTTAAAAATTAGTTTTTTTTAATACACAACAATTAAATCATAATTTTGTCCTCTTTACTATGCAATGCATTAGAACATCTCCAATGTAATAACGTGGATTATTGTACATGTGACAAGTAAAATAGAGACAAAAAAAAAATTTCTAATGAGTTGTAGATTGGAAAAATTATAGTCCAATTATACAAAAGAGATAATGTAGATAAATTATAAAAAATTAAATAAAAGAGGCTTAACACACATTTCGATAGATATTTATTGTAAAAAATAAATAGAGGATGGCTAGCATACCGTCCAAATGTGGATAGTATAGTAGGCATCCTCTATTTTTTTTCCTATCATGTAAGCATTACTTTTTAATGCAAAATATTCAGTTGCATTGGAGATGCTCTTATTACAGACACCTCACGTGCATTATACGTGCAATATTGAAAAGAGAAGTAAGAAAGATAGGAGCCTGATCTGGTGTGTATGAGATATAATGTCCATTGTTGAAGTAGCTAAATATTACTAGTATAAATCATGAGTGTGGGGTCATGAACTACCAACCATGTGATGCCACTTCAACGTGAACATTATAAGTGAGTAGAAGATCAATCTCCTCCCCTAAAAAGAGAACAAAGTTCAATGGACAAAGATATGTTTTCTTTATTATAAATAAGTCCATGAAAATCATAAAAGCTCCAAAAACTTTTAGGGGGGTTGAAAATGAAATTATGGAATTTATTTAATTTAAAAAAAAAAAATTCTACAGGTATAAGACATCTAATAAATGTTTTGAAAATTAATAGTTTTTCTAAGAGGCACTCTATTTATAAAGAGCGTTGTTTATATTTTAGAAAGTATATATAAATTTAGAGAATAAATTTTTTGAAATATTCTACTAGTCTCTTTATTTGAACACTTCGTTTTACTTCTTTCAATAAGTATTTATTATTTTTTCTTTTATTTATTTTGACATGTTTCCCTACTAATTATTATATGATTTTCTTTATTTTATTTTGTATATACTATTTAATTTAGTCAACGTGTGAGTATTAAAAATTGAAATTCTCTGAATGCATTTAATTATAGAGAGTGGATTTGCTCTTCAAATTAATTTAGAGAGTCTTTTGGAATATAATTTTAAGGGTTGACTCTTTAAAATAGAAAACATCTTTTGTTTAAAGAGTTTCTTAGAGATATTCTAAAGGTCTGATACATGTTGTATATTTTAAAAAAGAAAGAATCACAAAATTTTAGCTCAACAAAAGTGTAAAAGTAAAAGAGAATTTCACAAAATAAATTTTGTTTATTGAGAGTAAAGTGGTACAAATTCTTTATATAAATTAGATTATAATTTTCAATAAATATAACAATAAATCGAACAAATCAACAAGTTCTTGTTGGTAACGAATTTCAATTTTTTTTTTTCTATTTTATTTTATAAGAGAAGGTTGAGTTGAGCCACTTTTATGTTTTTATTTTTCTGTCATTTATTTAAGTCATCATGCAAGACAATTAATATAAAGAAAATGAAAATTATATCTTGTACCTACTTTGTTTTTGAAATTTTGAATTTTACTATATATTTTTTTAAATAAAATTACTATTAATCTTTTATATTGTACTGTTATCATATAAAAATAAATAAATAATTTATTTATTATCATTTATTAAATAACAATCAAATTATTTTCTAAAATTTATCCTTCTTGCTATGGATTGAATGCTCACCATTTAAATCAAATCCATATTAATTTCAAACTTCATATAGTAAGATCACGTGTTTCTTATTTAACTTATTATTTATTCCTTAAATAAGAAATTTTCATATTTTTATGATCATGTCTTGTTCAATCTTTCATTAGGTTGTTTTTTTTTTTTTTTTTTTGGGTTGGGGTGGGGTGTGGGGGGGGGGGTTGGGGTTTAAAGCGATTTTTTTCAAATTGTGAGATGGCTAAAATGCGTAGTGTCATAGTGATAGCAAATCCAAACCCAAAAGCAGAATCGTGTGCACTCTTTATATCAAGAAGAAAAATCATTGGAACAATAGAGTTTTGATTCTATTGAATGTTATTACATTATGTTACATGTGATATTTAATTATCTCGATTGGCAAAGTATGTAGCCGAACATTATGTACATGTATATACAAGTATATGATACTGCAAGTTGTTACTTCAAATTAGATATTAGTTAATTATTATTGCATTCTTGTAACAAATGTTTATGTGTTGCGCCGTGTTGCTCCACGTTGTTATTTCAAATCAGTCTTTTTATGAAACTGTATTTCGTTTATGTTATATGTTGAAAAAATGTCCAGTCTCGATTTCGGTAATCATTTGAGAAGTTAGAAGATTGCAATATGTAATTACGTGTATTGGACATTCAATAATTTTGTGTTTTCTTTGCAATAGGTTTCCTTGCAATTGTTTTGTAAGAATATTATCAATATATTTTATGTTGTAAATTGCATATAATGATACATGATCTACAATGGTTCTGTTTGATATTTGATATGTGCTACATACTATGTTACTTTTTGTTTAGTTACATATTAGGAGTTTTCTTGATTTATGATTTATGGATTCTACATATATTAGATACAATATGATACTTATCTAGAATTTGGATTGAATGTATGGAAACAATTAATGTTTTCATCAATCGTGGAATTGAGACAGTCGGACTACTTGTACCAATGGGGTTGTAACTTTGTTAAACTTGTTGATATGATAGTGTTGGAGTTGAAGCTCGATCGTAGACAGGAGGTTATAAAGATACAATACGAAGTCAATAAGAGCATGACACCAATTAAGATTATAAGTGACAGCCAGAGGCGGATCTACCACATGGCGAGATCCCGCGTCCGCCCGTGCTGGAATTTCGCCAAAAAATGGTGTTGGGCTTCGTCAATTTTTTTTCCTGTTCCAGTGTGTGTATTGTGCGTGTAGTGGATGTATATATTGTGTATATATAACATTTCTTGATGAATTTTGAAGAAGACGATGTCAGGTTGTGTGTGTGTGTGTCAGTGTGTGTACGTGAGAGAGAGAGAGAGAAAGAGAAAGAGAAAGAGAATGAAAAAAAGAATTTCAATTTTAAATTCAAAATTTCTTTTGTAGTCCTTGAACTTTAAAAAATTAAAAAAATAAGATAATTACATGAATAAATCTTCAACTAAAGAATTTATTATTTCTCTTTAATATGATAATTGCATAATTTGAAAAGAGGGTGTCAAAATTGAAGAATATAAAAAGTATTTATCAGAATTTTTGCTCTTTTTTTTGTTACTATAGATTTGATTTTATTTTAAGTTTTTTCTTATCGTTAATTGTCTTATTTTAAATTATTTTTTATGTAAATCTTTATCGCCCCCATTGAACCATTATCCTAGGTCCGTCCCTGATGTTGGCTATCGTGTATGACATGTATTTTATAATATTAATGAATGATTATCGTTTTGTTGGCAGGCATTTTCAGAGCTCAAAGAGGAAGATAAAGATATGCTTCATTCGAGGAAGGTAGGTTATTTAAACTACCAAATTTGTAATTCTTGTTCATTCCCATTTTGACTAAGACACTGTAACTGGTCATCAAACAATAATTATTACGGCTTGTATTAAATTATATTTCACTATTATATGATTTTTTTGTTGTTGCTTTATAAGTTATGTATTTATTAAAAATATTTTCACATTAGTTTTTCACAAGCATCGTCCGTTGACTGGTCAATGGTCAATATTTGACCGTTGACCAGTCAATGTCCGCCCTAGCTGAACTTCAACCCTAGATCCGCCACTGGTGACAGCTCGATAATGTTCTATATGGAGTTGAAGTGGTTCTTCATCAATGCAAGTTGCTCGGCTGCCAAATATGGAAACTCAACAACCTGAATTGCACATTGGTACGTTAAATCCTACTATTGAGATCTTCGCATTTTGTGTTTGTGCTGGAACTGAAAGATGATAATGGTAACCAAAGATTATTTTACGCAACGTGAAATTCAATGTGTTCTACTTCTACCAGATAAGATATCTAAGAATAAGAAATTAAGTTTCATTATATGCTTTCATAACAACTACCAATTTAGGGTCTACAAGTCCAACAAAATTGAGTATGTACAGAAGTATGTAGGTGAAAATTGCAAGTGGCATTTTAGAGCATCCAACATTGGGAAAACATATATGCTCAGTATACGACATATCCGTTACAACCATACTTGCTGAATTGATGTTATTTTGAAAGAGCATAGGCAAGAAAAAAGTGCATTGACATAAGATAGTTTACACAAATATACAAATGCTAAGATAGTTTACACTCCAGTTGATATTATGAACGACATGGCAAAGATATATGGATTGACAATGACTTATGAAAAGGCTTGGATGACTCGTGAACATGCGTTGGAAACAGTAACCGGTGATCCCGAGGATTCGTATACTAAACTCCCCATCTTCCTTCTCACATGCTCCAAGAACAAAATCCTGGTTCAATAATGTGATTGAAACGTGGATAAAATGTTCAGATATGTGTGCATGCCTTTAGGAGCGTCTATTCAACGGTAAAATATTACAAGCCTATAGTAGTAGTTGGTGGTATTTTCCTAACTGGACGTTACAGTGAGATTCTATTCACAGCTTGCATGCAGGATGCAGCGTAATGTTTTTGTCCTTGCATTCGGTGTCGGTGACAATGAGAATATCGATTTATGAAAATGGTTCCTAATTAACAAAGTTCAAACTTCAAAGAGGCTTATGGGGATAGGGAATATATGTGTACTGTTTCAGATAGGCATCAAAGCATAAAAAATATTAAAATGCAATTGAGAGTGTATATCACAATGCAGTGCACGGCCTATGTGCATACCATCTATTGCACAATCTAAAGTCAAGTTTCGAGAAAAATGCAAAAGCATTACATGACCTTTTAATGCAGCGGTAAGGGCTTACACAATTCTCGAGTTTGATTACTAGACTCTAGCTGAGTAGAGCCAAAAACAAACAAATAAATTAGAGAAATGGAATGTTCTTGACCAAATCGTCGAAAAACACAAGTCCTTACTTCACCTCAATTGAGAACCGGAAAAAACTACAGAGGTCTAGTACCCAAAAAAAAAAAAAAAAAAAAAATTAAAAAAAATTAAAAGTAGTTCATTATTCTCATTTTATTTGTTTAAATGGGTAGATTTTGTTTTTGCCTATTGGAACCCAAAAATAGAGTGATAAAATTGAAAATCTACAAAAGTGTGTTGCAAATCGATGTGTCCCCTAAGTTCTATGTTGGCCAAACAACATTCACGTTAAATTATTTATTTATTAAATAATGGAAACCTTTTCTTTCTTCTTACTAATAAATTTGATAAATAATCATGACATTTAATTTAGACTAATCTAATGGTTTAAATCTAATAAAACTTTTTAAAATTCATATACTCACATTCAAACACATCATAATAAGATTTTAATACATCTAGACCGTTAGATTAGAATATAGTAAGAGCCATAATTATTTGTTAAATACATTAGTACGTGGAATGGTCTCATTAAATGATTATCTATTATAGATCAAAGAAATCAAAAAACAATATCGAATAGAAAATGTTTTTTGCATTAATTTAGTTGTGAGTTTCATAGTATATTTTGAGTTAAATTGAGGGAAAAAAAGAAATTAACTCAATTTAAAAATAAGTAAGTTACTCCCTCAAATTTTTTTAATACATGATAAATTACTTCATGTAACCCTTCTCTCAATTATATTCGAACCCAAAAAAAAATCATTATATTTAAAAGGGGTAACTAAAAAGTCTTATAAGTTAAGACTCCTTTATTGAGTCGATTATTGACCTCGAGCAAGAAATTTTTCAGCATGTTATTGTCTAAACAAGTTATTTATTTTTTACATTTTAAGTCTTACTTTATTACTTATAAGTAAATTTACATATAAGTAAACTTTTTAAGCTTAGCAAAACTAGCTCTTACTTAAATATTAAAATAAGCTCCACTATTCTTGGGGCTTTTTTCCTTATTTTTGTGACAATATATGGATTTAATAAAGAGCTAATTAGCTCATATACCCACTTTTTGAAAAAAATTCAAAATATACTCTATTTTAAATCTTATTAATATATACCCTAAACTTAAAAAACTTTAATGAAAAATACCTCTTTTATATTATACAAATAATTCCTTTCATTAGCCAAAATACATAAACACACGACTTCATGAATCCCACTCACTCCAATGTCATCGATCCGCCATCTAAGCCGCCGGACCTGGAGTCCAATGTAGCCGGCCTCTTCCCGCCGACCAACCCACAACCAACCACCGTCCTCACACCATTCAAATCAGTCCCCACGGCCCAAAACAGCCTCCAGCCCGCGATAGCCCTAAGTGAAGCCCCTAGCGCCGCCGCACTGGCATCCACTTGCCGTGCGTCCGCCGGCGACCTGGTCGGTGCGCCTTCCTTGGGCGAGCATTTTGCTGGTTCCATAGGGGCACAAGGGGTGGCGTCTGCTGTCCTTCCACCGGTTTCCACGCATGGGTTGATCCGCCGCTCTGACATCCACTTGCCGTGCGTCCGCCGGCGACCCACTGGTCGGTGCGCCTCCCTTGGGCGATCATTTTGCTGGTTCCATAGGCGCACAAGGGGTGGCGCCTGCTATCCTTCCACCAGTTTCCACGCGTGGGTTGATCTGCGACACCTTCCAAGCAACCGGGTTGGACCCGGTCATTTTGGTTGACACGCCCACCTCAGCCAATTCATCTGGGTTCAAACCTGATATGGTGCACCTCTTTTGAAGCTTGGGATGGAGCACACCTCAATTGAGAACTCCCTGGTCCACTTAGCCGCGTCCACCACCACTTCTCTACAACTCGCGCCCACTCAACCGCGTCCACCACCCTCCTTTATCGTTATTTGATTTATCCATTTCTATATCTTGTGGTAATGTTTGGCGGCAAAAATGTGGTGATTTTTTGGCGATGAATTTAATAGAAGTGGTAGTTTATGGCAGTTGATGTTGTAGTGATGATTGGATTGATGATAGAGACAATATGTGGTGGTGGTGGTGGTGGTGGTGGTGGTGGTGGTGGTGGTAATACGTGTTAATCTAATTTAATTAAAATAACATATGCGTTACCATAATTTAAATTAGTTATGGTGGTAGAGTATGGTAAATGGTAGTGCTAGAACTATGCAGTAGTGTGGAAAAATTATGGTTGTTATAACACAAGTGCTATTCTGATTTTAATTATAATAACACGTGTGTTACTACATTTGAATTTGAATTTGAATTTGATTGTGGTTGTGGTGGTAGTAGTGGTGGTATAAGATGATTGCTAATAGTAACATATATGTTACCAGTGTAAAAATATTGATTTTAATGAAAATTATAAAGTAATATATACGTTACTTATGTAAAAACGTTGTTTTCAAAAAAAAATTGAAAATTGAATTTTAAATGAAAATAATGTATTTTCTTAAAAACTATAAAAAGAAGATAAATTATAAATTATTGATTTTAATAAAGACGAGTAAATAACATATAGTAACACATATGTTACTAGTATAAAAATTATTGATTTTAAAAAAAATGATGAAGTAACATATACGTTACTCGTGTGTATTGGTGGTTGTAACATTTGTGTTACCATATTTGTGGTGGATGTGATTATAGTTGGGGATGGTGGTAGCGGATTTGAACCCGATTGTGGTGGTAGTGGTGATTGTATAAAAAGAGTTGTAGTAGTGATATAAGGCAATTGGTAGTAGTAACATATATGTTACTAATGTAAAAGTTATTGATTTTAATGAAAATGATGAAGTAACATATACGTTACTTGTGTAAAAATGTTGTTTTCAAAAAAAAAATTAAAAAATGAATTTTAAATGAAAATAATGTATTTTCTTAAAAATCATAAAAAGAAGATAAATTATAAATTATTGATGTTAATGAATACAAGTAAATAACATATAGTAACACATATATTACCATTGTAAAAATTATTGATTTTAAAAAAAATGATGAAGTAACATATACTTTACTCGTGTATATTGGTGGTGGTAACACTGGTGTTATCATAATTTAAAATATGGTAACACATGTGATACCATATTTGTGGTGGATGTGATTATAGTTGTGGATGATGGTAGCGGATTTGAACCCGATTATGGTGGTGCTGATGCTGATATAAGATGAGTGGTAGTAGTGGTAGAAGACAGTTGGTAGTAGTAACATATATGTTACCAATGTAAAAAATTATTGATTTTAATGAAAATGATGAAGTAACATATACGTTACTCGTATAAAAATGTTGTTTTCAAAAAATAAAAAATTAAAAATGAGTTTTAAATGAATATAATTTATTTTCTTATAAATTATAAAAAGGAGATAAATTATAAATTATTGATTTTAATGTAGACGATGAAATAAAATATAGTAACATATATGTTACTAGTGTAAAAATTATTGATTTAAAAAAAAATGATGAAGTAACAAATTCGTTATTCGTGTGTATTGGTGATGGTAACACCTGTGTTATCTTAATTTAAATTATGGTAACAAATATGTTACCATAATTGTGGTTATAGTTGTGGACGATGGTAGTGGATTTGAATCTGGTGGTGGTGGTAGTATAAGACGAGTGGTAGTAGTGGTAGAAGGCGATTGATAGTAGTAACATATATGTTACCAGTGTAAAAATTATTGATTTTAATGAAAAATGATGAAGTAACATATAAGTTACTCGTGTAAAAATGTTGTTTTAAAAAAAAAAATTGAAAAAAAAATCTTAAATGAAAATAATATATTTTCTTAAAAATTATAAAAAGAAGATAAATTAAAAATTATTGATTTTAATAAAGACGAGGAAATAACATATAGTAACACATATGTTACCAGTGTAAAAATTATTGATTTTAATAAAAATGATGAAATAACGTATACGTTAGTCGTGTGTGTTGGTAGTGATAACACTTATGTTATCCTAATTTAAAATATGGTAACACATGTGTTACCACATTGGTGGATGTGATTATAATTGTAGATGGTAGTAGCGGATTTGAATCTGATTGTGGTGGTGGTGGTGGTATAAGACGAGTGGTAGTAGTGATAGAAGGCGATTGGTAATAGTAACACATATGTTACCGGTGTAAAAATTATTGATTTTAATGAAAATGATAAAATAACATATACGTTACTCGTGTAAAAATGTTGGTTTAAAAAAAATTGAAATATGAATTTTTAATGAAAATAATGTATTTTCTTAAAAACTATAAAAAGAAGATAAATTATAAGTTATTGATTTTAATGAAGACGAGAAAATAATATATAGTAACACATATGTTACTAGTGTAAATGGTGGTGATAGTAGTAGTGGAAGGCGATTGGTAATAGTAATTTATCGGTGTAACAATTATTGATTTTCATGAAACTATGAAGTATCATATACGTTACTCGTGTAAAAATATTGTTTTAAATAAATTGAAATATGAATATTAAATGAAAATAATGTATTTTCTTAAAAACTATAAAAAAAAATAAATTATAAATTATTGATTTTAATGAAGATGATGAAATAACATATAGTAACACATATGTTACTCATGCAAAAAAATGTTGTTTTTTAATAAAAATTTTGAAATATTTATTTTAAATGAAGCTAATGTATTTTTAAAAAAATTATAAAAGGATATAAATTGTAAAGTATTGATTTTAATGAAAATGATGAAGTAACACATATGGTAATAATATGTTACTTATGTTGAAATCTGTTTTCAAATGAAAAATGAAAAATTTGATTTTAAATAAAAATAATATATTTTTAAAAAATTATAAAAAGAAAGAAATTCTAAAATATTGATTTTAATGAAAAATGAGGAAGTAACATATATGTTACTAGTATTAAAATGATGTTTTAAACTAAAAATTGGAAGATTGATTTTAAATGAAAATAATGTATTTTTAAAAATTTTATAAAAATAGAGAAATGGTAAAATATTGATTTTAATGAAATATGTGGAAGTAACATATATGTTACCCGTGTAAAAATGTTGTTTTAAAATAAAAAAAATTGAAATAATAATTTTAAAGAAAAATAATGAATTTTTTAAATAATTATAAAATATTGATTTTATTGCAAATGAGCAAGTAACACATAGTAACATATATGTTACTAGTATAAAAATATTTTTTAAAAATAAAAAATTGAAATATTGATTTTAAATTAAAATAATGTATTTTTAAAAAATTTCTAAAATATAAAAATAGTAAAATATTGATTTTAATAAAAATATGAGGAAGTAACATATATAGTAACATATATGTTACCCATTAAAAAATATTGTTCAATGAAAAATTAAAATATTAATTTTAAATGAAAATAATATATTTTTTAATAAATAATAAAATGAGTAAATTATAAAGTATGAAAAAATGAAAATATTGATTTAATGAAAATACTATATTTTTAAACAATTATTAAAGAAAATAAATTGTAAAATATGATTATAATTATTATTATATTTAAAATAGTATACAAATATGATAGTTGGTGGTGGTAACACGTGTTAATCTAATTTAAATTAAAGTAACATATGTGTTATCATAATTTAAAATAGTATACAAATATTTATTTTGTTCGTTTAGGTGAAGATTCGAGTGTAAAGTCAAATATTTAATTGAAAGTGCATTTATTTTGATCATTAAAATTGCACTTATTTTAGCCACTAAAATCAAGGATTTGGATGACTAAACTTTGAACATGTATAAAGTTGAAGGACTTAAAATAAAAATTTTAGAGGACTTAATTGAAAGATAATTGAAAATTTGGGGACCAAAGTGTAAAGATGTATAAAGTTGAAGGACCTAAGATGCAATTTTTAGAGGACTTAATTGAAAGATAATTAAAAATTTAGGGACTAAAGTGTAAATATATAAAAGATTAGGGACCTAAGATATAATTTTTGGATGACTTAATTGAAATATAATTGAAAATATAAGGCATAAAGTGAATATTATATAAAGTACATGAATTTACCATACAATAAATAAATGCCACATCATCATTCCACATTATAAAATATTATTTTTAATTAAATGATGTATTTTTTAAATCAAACCAAGAAAATGAGGTATTTTTTAAATAATAAAAAAAAGAGGTATTTTTCAACTTTTTTACAAAAAGTAGGGCTCTTATCAACTTTGCCCTTTAATAAAAGACGTCTTCGATTCGATTTTTTAGTTTAGTGGTTTTTGTTAACAGCCCTAGGTCCCACTCGCATTGCTTGCCTACTTATTTTGCCCTCGTATCGTATTCAAAGGATCCATCCGAATCTTAATCGATAAGTTTAAGAAAAGTCCTTAATCATTTTTAATAATATATCAATTGTCTTAAGACTAATAATAGACAATGCAAACTACAAAAGCCACTCATATTTAGCTAGATTCCATATATCACTTGACAAAAAAAAAAGTAAGAAATAATTAGTAATTGACAAACAAAAAGATTCAGCTAGGTAAATGACAATGATTGGCTAAAATTGGTGCATTCTTTGGCAAATCACTCTAAGACATTGATGAATGGTACAATATATTAAGAGTTGGAGTTCCATCTTAATAGGTCAGCCTTGTTAAAATGAGTAGTCCAAACTTTATATATTGATTAATATTTCGGTATTTAACTGATGTGAGCCTTATCATGCCCGAGCAAGAAGGTGATTTGTTTGAGTACACCAATCTTGGAGTCTGAATGTTCGTTTGAGCTTTAGACGGATCGAATTATTTGTTTGAGATTAATGGGATTTGATACCATATTAAGAGTTGTGTTCCATTTTAAAAGGTCAACATTGTTAAGAAAAGTAGTCCTAACCCTTATATATTGATTAATATTTCGGTATTTAACTGATATGAGATTTATTCCTTAACAAATAATTAAAAGTTAAACATAGTGGCTAAGCAAATTCGTGGTCACATGTGCCTTGACATAGTGTAAAGTTGAGGTGGCCCTTTTCTCTTGAATTGATCAAGTCTATTCTGTGCAGAAAAATTTGAACATCGACACAAGTGTAAAGAGCTAGGCAAAGTGCAACTCACTTATCCAGATGGATCAATTCACGACACGATCTGTCCTAAACCTAGATCGGCTCAACCTGATCTAAATTACACCACTAACCTAAGGCAAAAGCTCTCAACATGCCATTGAATTTTATGAAAAAAAAAAAAGGTTTACAAGACCTAATTCCATCACTCTCCCTCTCTCACACACACACGAAAGCAAATTGAAGCCTCGTGATTTTTTTCAAAACATTTTATGTTGGAGTACACGAATACTGAGAAATATGACACCCTTTTTCTTGAATGAGGCCATATCTTATTACAAGTTGGGGGTGTCCTTGTTTATATGAAATCATTGTTTTGGACCAAACAAAAAATAATAATATGAAGAAGCCACTCCATTCCACCGTCATTAAAACAATCCAAACTAAGATATCCATAAGTCAAAATACTTATCCAATCATTTGTTGAAATATAAGAGTAAGTACATCACCAAACCTAAACTGAATTCACATTTAAATTAAACACCAAACCAATAAAACATACAAATTAAACACGTTTATTTATTCTAAATTTTATTTTCAACCAGTAATTCCCTACGTGCAAGCTATATTTTTATCCTCAAATGCTTAACACGTGCACAAATTTCATGAATGAATAACAACAAGACTTCAATTTAATACATTTGTTCATTTTGAAATAGCTACACTTCATCACATTTGTTCATTTTGAACTAGCTCGTCTAGAAGTTTAAATTGTTAGAGTCGAGACAAATATACTTGTATTTGAAAATTTGATAATCTAACAACAGCTAAGCAAATAATTCAAATAAAAATTTGAGACGCAACCACCTTCAATATTAATTTGCACCACCATTATTATACCTTGCCAGCACAATCCTCCAACTTATAGTTGACTTTTAATTTATTTTTCTCCATGCAAAGCCGACATAGCCACCACTCCAAGCTTTTGAAGATTCAGCTTTACAACTGTATCAGTAAACATTTTTGTATCCTCTTCTGTATTTCCCTCTGGTATATCAACTATGTATGACTCCAAAACAATGGTGTAAATCTTGTTTTCTTTGTCAATAAATTCATTAACAGATGTAACAGATCGATAATTGTTCAATCTATGCTCTCCTCCAACAACACTAAAGCTCAAAATGTGTTTTTCTTCATCCAAAATCTCTAGCTTTTCTGTGCTGGTCGACGCCGGCAGCCCCGAAACGACGGTTACTTCCCTTATGCTGCCAACGCCACCACCATCTCCGGCGACCATGTCGCAGCTCTTGATGAAGTGTTTGTACTTCTGTGGGTAGTCGAAACGCCGGACTAATGGCCAGACGGCTTGCACTGCTGGTGCATCAATACGTTGCATTATGAGGGATGTGCATGTATTTGGCAATTGATCGACGGTGTGGTAGGCTCGGATGATGGGCTCTAGCACTGTGAATTCTTCTCGTGTTAGGCCATGAGGAATTGGGTTACTGTCCATTTGCAAAATCTGAGAAATTTTTGAGGGAAAGCCAGAAGATGAAGCAGAAAAGAGCTAGGCAGAATATATGTGGAGCTTCAATCTGCAAGAAATTAGGATTAGGGTTTTCTTGGGGGTACGGGGTGGGGGGAAGGGGGTAATTATAAGGGTTTTCTTGGGGTGGAGGAGTGAGTTTATTTATTGGAATGGATGGTCATGATGGGGTGGGGTGCTTTAATAGGTAGTCTTGGAGTGGAGAATTTGAGTTTGTTTATTGAAATCAACTCTAGAGGGGTTTCCTTTTTCTTATTTAATTTGAAGATATGCCTTGGAGTTTTCACTTATAATTAACAAACCAACTTTTAATTAAAGCACTATAAGCTTGTCTTCTTTCTTAATATGGGATTCTTCGCAAATCAAGAAAGTGATGCTAAAGGGTACATTATAACTATATTTAGAAATTAGTTACTCCATATATATGAAATATGAATCCAATTATATTGCTTTTACTATTGTTTGAAAAATGACAAGACCCTAATCCACCCTAACTTTTGGAGTAGGTCTTACTTGCTATTTTAAGTAAAGGTAGCACATTTAAAGTTAAAGGGGGAGGTTTAGACTATGGTGAGATGAAGAATAATATTTTAATAAAGTATAATTGATTATAATTAATTTTTTTTATTATTATAGAAAATTATTTAAGACGTATATTTGATCTATTGAGCAAGAACTCCTTCACACGGGACTCTCGTATCAACTTTATCACTATGATCAACTTTCATCATTATTGGACTAGTTAATCTCATAGACACGTAGGCTTATACTAACTCATTCTCACACGCATAATATTTACTTTTTTCGCATGATGCATCATGATTACCATAGAATAAGAGTTGCCTTAAGAAACCACTTAAAATAACTTAAGGCACTAATTTGTAGTAACATGTAAAATTTATAAATCAGTAAAAGAGTTATAGGTTTGTTTAGCATGCGAAATCGAGAAAGGTACTCATCCTCTTTTACACTATGCAGAGCATAAATGATTCATCTATAGTAGGTCGATTAACAATTGAACTACTCAGTCATCGTCTATCATCATATATACTCTATTCACTTTTTATTTTGATGCGGTATATTAATTTTGTATAATTAGCTTATGCCCATATTTGCAAATGTGATATTCCTCAACAATATTGTTCATGCCCGATTTTCCAGTATTTCCAAGAATGAAGAATCCATTTATTTAAAAGAATGGACCATAGAATTTAGAGCAAATCAAATCATTAATCAATTATTAGAGATACTTTTCCTAAATCTCACATCAAAATAAACGTAGTAACGTATGGTCAAACCAAACTTTCCATTATTAGTAAAGTAAAATATATATATTAAGAAATATCTGGTCGATTTGCCACTTCTACAAGTAATGTATATAAAGAAATATCTAGTGTAAAATATTCAAGTGCAATTAAAAAATATCCAATTAAATAACGAAAACAAAGAATTAGTAAACTCCGTCTGATTCTAAAAAATTTTGAAGTTCAAATTTGTTTTATTGGATTTCTCTAATAGTTTGTATTTAATTTCTAATTGCTGCAACTTCAAAAAATCTCCAATAAATATTGCAAGAATGGTCATTAATTCGTCTTAAATCCTTCACAAAATACGTCACTAATTTATTCTTTTCTTAATAGTTAATCAATGTCTTCTCATCGTTGGCAAGTTAAATGTATTCTATGGATGACTATATAAATGTCATCAAAGTTGAAAGACTTGGCGTCTATGTAGCATTGACGTCTAATAAATATAATTCAAATTCAAATTTGGTCTCCAATGAGTTCTATCTACAATATAAAATAATATTATCTATATATCTTTTTAAATTTGTATAGAAAATTTAAATTTTATTGAGCATAATATCTAACAATACTTCTGAATTTAGACGAAATTTAAGACAATATTTGTTCTTTCCTTAATTTGCCACGCTAGCTTTACGGAATCCATGTCACATTGCATTGAAGATGGACTTTATAAACATTATTGATATTTTTTTTAACAATTCACGGTTACACTAAAGATGATCTAACCAATACTTAAATCTTATGCAACTTTGTCTATGCTTGTCATGGTCTATTCCAAGTTAGATTTTTTTTTTTTTTAAAAAAAAGGTTAAATACATTTACGGCAAGTGGATGAAAACTTTGCCAAATTTTATTACATGAATCTTAATAAATCAAGATATCCATTTTCTAACAAGTGAAAAGGACAAGATTTCTCTACACTATGTTAATTTCATGTAAACCCTAGAATGATAAAAGGGTAAATAGTGGAAAACAAGAGTTTCCCAGATTTATGTTGTTGTTTCCAACGTCCCACTTATAATTTTATTTTCCCAAGGTCCAAATAATTTAATTTATCGGCTATATATATATATATATATATATATATATATATATATATATATATATATGGACTTTTCCTTCTTTCAAGAAATTTTATATTATGTACACATACTTTAATTATGGACAACTTGTCATATTTTAATTTAATGAAATCACTATAATAAATTAATGTTTAAATATGTCAACCAATGGCCTTCATATATTAATTTAATGAAATTATTTTAATAAATTAATGTTTAAATATGTCAATCAATAGCCTTCATTTGGTATCCCTTTGCTTAATGAAGTACATAAGAAGATATTTACAATTTTAAAAATATATTTAATTATGCACTTTGTTTTGAGACAGGATGCTTAATTAAAGTACAATTCAAGATTGTTCAAATTTGAAAGTTAAAAATGAACTTATTTTAGAGTTTTTTAATTTATTAGATTGAGCTAAATCTTAGGGGAGTGTCCTCAAATTAAATTTTAAAAAATTTGTTAACATTTATGAATATAAATAAATTTTATGAATTTGAATAGAATTCCACATAATTTATAAGATTTCAACAAAATTCTATATTTTAAATTTCAATTTATTCTTATAGATTTTTATGAATTTTCATGGATTTATGGTTTTTTTTTTATTAAAAATATTATTTTTACATTATTTTTATTCTAAATAGTTCGAGTAACTGCGCTACATAAACAAATATTTTGAGTAGAATTTTGCAAAAAGAAATTTTTTTAAAATATAAAGAACTAAAAACTCTTTTTAATCAAAGAGGTGAATGATTCGATTTGAGAGGTACAATCCGACAGCTGTGCCAGCTAAACTCCTAGGGAATATACTAATAAGTAGGTCATTCGTTATCTCTGAGCTCGAAACGTAATTAGATCCATTGTTTGGGGGGATTCACATTACTATTATCAATTTCTTCTATAAAAAAAAAAAAAAAAGATTAAAGAACAAGACTTTTTGAAAAAAAAAAATTAAAATAAAGTTTAATTTTTACTTTCTTTCTACTTGTCCTTTTTTATACAATATTTTCTTTCATATCTTTGATGTATATTTAAGATTCATTCTCTTCTAAAATCAATTGTTTAAACACCTTGTATAAAAATTTATTTTATGTCTTAAAAAGATAATTTACATGTATCGCATTTGACGAATAAATCTTTTCAAATTCAAAAAATTTTTTTAGTGCTATACTGATTTTAGTCCAATATCTAATTGTCCTATATGATAATTATCTAATTAATATTTACCAATATTTTAACCCAATTGTTTGGTTCAATGAATGGTCATGGAACATCAAGACTGAAAATTTCAAAAATGATGTTTGACAATTGTACAAAAAGAAATATTAAAATAAAAAATTCAATAAACTTCCATGCTAATGTAAATTGAAAATCAAGAACAGTAGTTTACTATAAAAACTTGTGGCACAAATTGAAGAGAGAGGACAGAGAAAGAGATGCATAAGAGAATAGTTGAACTAAAATTTTGAAGGGTGGGAATAGAATTCCTAAAGAATTTGTTATTCATATTTATAAGCTCGAAATCTATACAAATCTATTTAAATCTTCTAATTAATGAAATCTTCATAAATCCACTAGTGATTGGGGATACCTAAATTTCAAAAGAATCTATTTAAATCTGAATTGAGGACTCCTAAATTTCAATTAAATCTATTAAAATTTGAATTGTAGACACTAAATTTTATATGAATTTTTAAAATCTATTCAAATATAAGTTGAGGACACCCCCATTTAATTTCATAGAATTAAAGAGTAAAATTATACAAATATTGACAAGTTATTAGTTAATAATTTATCTTTCACTAAATTAAAGTTTGTTTTAAATAATTATTGAAGATATTATGTTTCGAGTAAGCTCAATTATAAGTTTATATGGCAGATATAAAATTTGTCGTGTTGATTGATGTCTACTATGCCTAAAAAACAAAAGCTAATTATATTAAGAATTTTATTAAATACACCGGCCAAATCACTTTTACAGTCTTAAAACAGTCTTTTAACAAGCTACTAATCTACTAATCTCTTCGAAAAATCTGTTTAAACCCATCTTTTTTCTTTCTGCGAATTCATAAGGAAGAAGGCAAACTGGTTGTGCCTGTATAAATGGTGGACTAGGCTTATCGAGTTAACTTCACTTGTCCCATTTTACACTTTTATCGAAGAAACAATATAAATTTGGAAAGATTCACCGATGACCAGAATGCAAAAGGAAACATTTACTTGTGTTGTCCTCTCACTACAAAGAGCAAAATTTTTTAATTTTTTTGATATTTTTTGAGATGGCAACACAGTCAGACGGAACAGGAGCGGCCAACCCTTTTCCTGCCCCATTAAGGATTCTTGAGAGGCAACCGCCCTATCGAGAAATTTTTGAAAGGTGGGGGAAGGTGGGAGGGGATTAAATATCCCTATTTACTGCTCCATTTAAATAAATAATTATTATTCAAATACAATTTAAATGCAAAAAAAAATAGAAAGAACCAAAGAGGGGACCATTTTCCTGATTGCCGCACCGACTATCTAACGGGACGAAAATTTCCCATCCCATTCAAGACAAGACAACGCAAGTCGGGATAGGGACCCAAGTATTTTGCCATGGCTGACCATTTTACTTTTGTTGCTTTTTATAACTTCAATCTCTTGATCTAAGCAAATGTCAAAACAAAAACATATTCTTTTGTTCAAAATCTCTGCAGTCTTGGGCTACTAAAGGGTAAAGAACATACATTTCAAACAACCAATTGGATTCTACATCACTAGTCGACTTGTACGTTGTCTCGACTCTCAAGTCAAGTTACCCTATGTAACATATTTTTTTGGGTCGTTTTGCTTTGTTCTCCAACTAGCAATTTATTTTGATAAAAAAATTATTTTCCCAGGACACAGTAAGCAGAACGAGTAAAACTTCTGTTCACCTCCAAGTTTGCTTCAAAATATTTTGATCTAGAATCTTAAGAAAATGAATATTTGAGTATTTGACATCTCAAATAAATATCATGGATTATAAAAATTTTGATTGTAGTTCATATTTGACTTCTAAATGCAAAAGGTTGGGTAACTAGAAAGGACGATTACGTAAATATCAATCACAACATCAAAAGCATTGTCTCATATTGGAAAATGATCTACTCGTCATGGTGGGGAGTCGCACGTCCAGTGGCCATTAGACAATGAAAAAGTGCTTGAAAAAGTACTTGACAATAAAGTCGAGCACTATTCAAAGGCCACTGGACACGTATTTAGTGGCCTTAATAACTACTCCCTTCATGGGGAGTTGATCATTTCCAGTCTCATGTATAAATATATAGGTGGAAGACGAAGGTCTCCTCTCAGGGTCCCAAGCCACTAGAAGAGTTGGAATTCTAAAATTGCGTTGTCAATTCTATACAATATAGGGATTTGATATACGTACTACAAATAAGTATCAAGAAAGTGTCCTAGAGGTTCTTGAACACTCGTTTGGGTCCCAAAAAAATAGAGAGGATCTCTGTGTCTGATTCTCGACCATTCATTAGCAAGTAACTTATAAAATGCGAGAGATGGTATGAGATAGAGTGTGTGTGTGTGTGTGCTGTGTCATGGTGGGGAGTCGCACGTCCAGTGGCCATTAGACAATGAAAAAGTGCTTGAAAAAGTACTTGACAATAAAGTCGAGCACTATTCAAAGGCCACTGGACACGTATTTAGTGGCCTTAATAACTACTCCCTTCATGGGGAGTTGATCATTTCCAGTCTCATGTATAAATATATAGGTGGAAGACGAAGGTCTCCTCTCAGGGTCCCAAGCCACTAGAAGAGTTGGAATTCTAAAATTGCGTTGTCAATTCTATACAATATAGGGATTTGATATACGTACTACAAATAAGTATCAAGAAAGTGTCCTAGAGGTTCTTGAACACTCGTTTGGGTCCCAAAAAAATAGAGAGGATCTGTGTCTGATTCTCGACCATTCATTAGCAAGTAACTTATAAAATGCGAGAGATGGTATGAGATAGAGTGTGTGTGTGTGTGTGCTGTGTCATGGTGGGGAGTCGCACGTCCAGTGGCCATTAGACAATGAAAAAGTACTTGAAAAAGTACTTGACAATAAAGTCGAGCACTATTCAAAGGCCACTGGACACGTATTTAGTGGCCTTAATAACTACTCCCTTCATGGGGAGTTGATCATTTCCAGTCTCATGTATAAATATATAGGTGGAAGACGAAGGTCTCCTCTCAGGGTCCCAAGCCACTAGAAGAGTTGGAATTCTAAAATTGCGTTGTCAATTCTATACAATATAGGGATTTGATATACGTACTACAAATAAGTATCAAGAAAGTGTCCTAGAGGTTCTTGAACACTCGTTTGGGTCCCAAAAAAATAGAGAGGATCTGTGTCTGATTCTCGACCATTCATTAGCAAGTAACTTATAAAATGCGAGAGATGGTATGAGATAGAGTGTGTGTGTGTGTGTGCTGTGTCATGGTGGGGAGTCGCACGTCCAGTGGCCATTAGACAATGAAAAAGTGCTTGAAAAAGTACTTGACAATAAAGTCGAGCACTATTCAAAGGCCACTGGACACGTATTTAGTGGCCTTAATAACTACTCCCTTCATGGGGAGTTGATCATTTCCAGTCTCATGTATAAATATATAGGTGGAAGACGAAGGTCTCCTCTCAGGGTCCCAAGCCACTAGAAGAGTTGGAATTCTAAAATTGCGTTGTCAATTCTATACAATATAGGGATTTGATATACGTACTACAAATAAGTATCAAGAAAGTGTCCTAGAGGTTCTTGAACACTCGTTTGGGTCCCAAAAAAATAGAGAGGATCTCTGTGTCTGATTCTCGACCATTCATTAGCAAGTAACTTATAAAATGCGAGAGATGGTATGAGATAGAGTGTGTGTGTGTGTGTGTGTGTGCTGTGTCATGCAGTTTCTCTCATCTCCTTCCGTTGTAAGCCTCCACATTTTATACAGCATTTTCTTCACTTGAAAAATGTAAACTGATACATACTGAAATCTAGAAGCTGTGAAGATACAAAACAAAAAGAAAGTATTGGGAAAAAGAATCACACAACACTCTGAGCTTAGATTATAAGCCAGAAAACTATTTTTACATTGAAGGAAAAGAATATAAAAATCAAATAAAAAAGTCAGTAGCAATATTTACCTTGATCAAATGTGATGCCTCGATTGTTAGTAGTCTAGCAGTTAGATAACCTCCCGATAGTCTTCGACTTTTCGATGCTCATGATGCTTTGTCTTTCTCTACTTTGGTTAGAGACGAATACGCACACATGCACGTGAAGCACTATTTTTACTAGAGTCATGGTGAACATGTGAACCCGTTCGACCTTTCAGACACCAGCAGGGTTAAATTTGGAGTTCGACCTTTCAGACATCAGCAGGGTTAAATTTGGAATCCTATCTTTCGTTCAAACTTCATCCTTCATCCTTCATGAATCAAGAGATCCTTGGATATTAAAGCAATCCTCTGTTTAGCACTATCTGACCGGAGATTATCTCCTTTATATCCCAACTAAAGTTTAAACAATTAAAATGTTGTTCAATAAGCAGTTCCGAAAATAGGCAGGGGAAATTGGAAGTCATCTGATTCAAGCCCTATGGAAAATTTGAACAGTATCCAAAACCAGTCATTACCTCACATTGACTATCGGGTGGGAACCACCGTAACAGCACACCAAGGTGCACGACTGCAGGTATTAACTTGAACAGCAACGGAGTAGTCACCTGCATTATTATCGTTGTTTACCATACATAATAAAATATCAGTTAATAATGAAAAAGTCAAATTTGCAAGTTGTACAAGTCTCTTGCTCAGTGTAGATTTTCGTGAGAAGTGAATGGTCCTTCAAAATTCAGACAAATAAAACTACCATGGTATGCCTTACATCTAAATCTACCATCTTATTATCATCCCAGTCCAAGAGATTTGATGCTAGAAGGTTATGGCATAAAAGAAATCAGTAGGTAATTGATTTAGCATATAAAAAATCGATATAAAAAAACCAGTAGAACTAATATAAAAGTGATATACGGAGGCCCCAGAAATTGAAATTGTAATATTAAACCTCTTCCTCGTGAATAGTTAACAGGAATACTTTGAGATCAAAAACAATATCCAGGTGCAGAGTGCGTGCGCGTAGGGGGTTGGGCTAGTTCTTAGAGAAGGGGTGCTACACAGTTGCAGACGTATAAAAAAAACACTGCCATCAGAATGTCTACAAAGTCTGCACATAGAAACATCAAGACATATTACATAGTTCACGTGCACAGAACTAGTACAAGAAGCTCGACTGGAAATGATTTCATACCAGACTGAGAGCTGTTGTCCCAAGAAGCAGCAAGTATACCTTACCCTGAAAAGGATGTATAAATTCATTTCAAATAATCACTCAGAAGTGAAACAAACCTCTATGCGTTGGTTACAGGGTTTGCCGAGCAAATAAAGCTTAAAAGTGAGATTTTACTACTCCCCTGCCCACATAAAACAGACTGGCGCTCAGGTTGGGGTCGGGGAAGTTTTAGGAAACTGCAATACTGGCATTTACCTCAACAAGATGAAGATTTGAAGCACGACTCAGCAATACAAATGCAAATTCCCCAATTTGTGCTAAAGACATACCAACCTACACGGCTCAAAGACAATGGCTTCCCTTGTCAATTGAATATATATGTAAAGATAAAGCAAGAAAATATAGTTAAAACAACGTTGTAGAACCTTACAAGTAATGAAGTTTTGTTGTTGTAGCCAAATCCCTTGACAACTACGGAAATTACAATGGTTTTAACAATAACCACTAATATAACTGACGCAAGTAAGATATCAACATGATTCCATAGAAAATGAACATGGATCAGCATCCCAATGCTAGCCAGGAAAAGAGCAGCAAACATGTTCCGAATCGGTTCAACCTACGTTAGTAACAAAACTTCAGCCCAAATGTCACAAGCAAACAGCAAATTTTGTTATTATTTCCAACACATTTTAAAATGTTCAGTGCCAGCAGGAAGATAAGAAATGTCAACAACTGTGAAATGAGAGAAAAGAACACTGCACATTCTCATTTATCAACTGGTTAGTATAGGTATTTATAGGAAATTACTATATCTATTTTCTAGCTAACAAACAAGATTCTCCTTCAAGATATCTGGAGATAAACCTTATCTAATCTAGCATGTAACAACTTAGAATACAAAAAATAAATACAACTAGAGATAATCTTATCTACATCTGAAACTAATTAGATTAGATCAAATTTTATTGTCATATTCAAATTTACAAACCTTCTAATTTTTCCACTCCCCCTTAAGCTGGTGGGAAAATATCAAGCATGCCGAGCTTGCTCTTAAGTATTTCGAATCCCTTTGTCGAGATGTCAAAATGTCAGCAATCTACTTTTCCGTGGAACATATGTCAGAGATTATTCCCTCTTCAATCTTATCTTTCATGAAATGTCGGCTAGCTTCCACGTGTTTAGTTCTATCATAATGAACTGGGTTATGTGCAATACTTGTAGCAGCTTTGTTGTCACAATACAACTGGGGCATATTATTATTGAACTACAACTCTTCAAGTAGTAGCTTTACCCACACCAACTCACAAATTCACTAAGCAACTGCTCTAAATTCTGCCTTCCTCCAAGTTACCAAATTTCCCAATACAAATGTACATCAACCAGATGTTGACCTTCTATAATTAATAGAAGCAGTACATGCCTCAGTAAGAGAGCACATAAAACTGACTCGCGACAATGTCTAGCATAGTATGGGCAAGATAAATTAATTTCCCGACTAGGCATTGATAGCTACAACTTCCTTCTATACTTTGTATCTTCTGGTTTCGGTCCAATGGAATGTCTGCAAGTCTACATCCCAACATGCCCATCTCTGTCAATAGGTCTAAAATATACTTCCTTTGCGATACTGAAATACCTCTTCTCGTTCTCGCCACCTCCATTCCCAGAAAATACTTGAGTTGGCCAAGATGTTTAATCTCAAATTCCTTAGCCAAGACTCCTTTGAATTTCTCCTTCTCTAGCACATCATATACAATCGATATAGTTACCTTCCCTTCTGCTCATCGTTTGAGGAACGAAGTGTGTTCATATAATGTTTGATTGTATCCATAACACTTAATAACTTCTGTAAACTAGTCAAACCATGTCCGTAGAGATTGCTTAAGGCCTTAGAGCGAATTTTTTAGTTACACGCTTTTCCACTACTAACTTTCCTTTCAAAGTCTAGTGGGATAGTCATATAAACTTCTTCCTCGAGGTCTCCATTTAGAAAGCGTTCTTCACGTCCAACTGTTGCAAAGGCAAATCTAAATTGCTAAAGATAATAGAATTCGAATGGTATTGTGTTTTGCAACGGGGAGCAAACGTCTCTTGATAATCTTTGCCATAAGTCTGTGTAAACTCCTTCCCTACTAATCTGGCTTTGAGCCTTTCAATTGAACCATCAAATTTATACTTACGGTTGAACACCCATTTGCATACGGTGTGCTTTTCCTTTTGGTAATTCTACAATTCAACTTGTAAACGGTGATATGAGCATCAGAATCAAGCCACAGTGGGTGGCAACAAAGAAACTATGGTAACCTCAGAGTTACTACCCTTGCCGGTTTCTTCCCCGGCCGACTAAATAGTGGGATACATAGACTGCTTTGATACCATGTAAACAACTATGAAATTGAGAAATATTGCACGTTCTCATTTATCAAATAGTTAGATAGTACATGTATTTATAGGAAATTACCCTATCTATTTCTAGCGAACAAACCCAGATTTTCCTTAAAGATATTTAAAAATAAATCTTATCTAATCTTTAAGAACATCTCCAAGAAACTTTTTAAACATAAGATGCTCTCTATTTTACTAAGTCAACCTTAAAATTATGCTTCAAAACACTCTCCAAATTAACTTTTTAAAATAGAGAGTGAGTTGGGCTCTCCAAATTGCCAAATTCATTCTATAAAATTAAATACATTCAAATAATTTCAATTGTCAATACTCATATGTTAACTAAATTAAATAGTATATATAAAAATAAATAGAGAAAATAGAGAAAAATCATATAATAATTAGGAGAGAAGCATGTCAGAATAAAAGATAAGGAAAAAATAATAAATACTTATTTGGAGAAGTAAAATGAAGTCTTAAAAATAAAGAAGCTGTTAGAGTACTTAAAAATTCTTACTCTATCTAAATTTATATACTTTTTATAAATAGTGTATGTTGGAAACACTTTGAGTAACTAACAACTCAAAATAGAAAAGATAAATACAAATAAAGATAATCTTATCCACATTAAAAATTAATTAGATTAGATTAGATTTTAAAAATATGGAATCTTATAATTCTACATGTTTTTTTATTATAAAAGAAGCGCTAAAAATAATCTTACTTGTTCGAGTGTATGTTGAGCAAGATCTGTCGTTGATATCATCACTCCAGCAGCAAATGAACCCAATTCTAAACTTAGACCAAGCTTGTCACTACACTGGAATTACGCAAACAATCAGAAAAATATACCAATCAATTCTCAAAGACCATCCAAATCAATAAAGATATTGACAAAATGCTACCAGTCGTGAAATAAATGAACGTTCAGGCATAAAAAGTTTGAGTCAAGGGAATTGTTAACACTACTATACTGGCACACCATGCCAACAATGTCTTTTTAGTGCTTAGTAAAAACTAATTATGCCACAGAATATTCTTGCCTTCTTGCATAAAAGCAATCCAAGCAAATGGGATAAATTTTTTCAACGAGACACGGGCCAGTGGGTGAAATATGAAACATCCAGGAATAACGGGACCAATGTGCTTCTGACTATATACCAGCTTCACTAGGTATTCAAGAGAATGTTCTTGTGCAATGGAAAAGTGAGTTCTAAAGGTGAAGATTCATAGGTTGGAGATTCAACATTGGAGCATTGGCCATTTGTAACAACACCACATGAAGCCATGGACAAAAAATTAAGGGCTAATTATACTAATGGTTCCCATTCTTTCAGGTTTGTAACGATTTCATCCACATTCTTCCATTTATACTCACTAATGGTTTCCAAATCACTATTTTTCACTATTATAACAATTCTTGGACAATTTTTTCCCTTGACTTAAATAAATTAAAATGATAGAAAAAAAAATACAATGAAAATATTGCAATTGGACCCTTAACTTTTTCAAAAGTACAAATAAATCCTAAACTATTTTATTTTATTCAAATAAGTGTTCTTCTCCAACTAAAAAAGAATCACATTTTCCCACCCCCACCCCCACCCCCACCCCCACCCTCACCCTCACCCTCACCCTCACCCTGTTTGCATATGAACCCGCTACAAATGAATTTTTACTGAAACTAGAAAAATCAACACCAACTATGCCGTAAATTAATCTTCCCATCTCCACATCCATATAGTTCCCATAAGCCTGTAAAATTTTGGGAAACAAAAAATCATCTGGAACAATATTATCACTCTCCACCATCGAAAACCTTGCACTGGTTTTTGCAAAAACCAAGAAATATCATTGGTCTTCGCGTAACATGGGAAGATCTCCTCTCCGATTGCCGCCGGCCCAAACCCTGGCGGTTTGGGCCGGCAAACGGGCCCTAATTTCTGTGGGGGTGTGCGCTGAAATAAGATTTTTGATGTACCTCTTCGCCGTCTTAGTCTGATTTTGCTGAAAGAGGATCCAGACCTTTCAAAGCTCCTCATTCAATAGAGTTTGGGTAGTCGAATCTATAGAAGAAGAGAAAAGACAAAGGGATTTCACAGAAAGAATACTCGGGGAGGTGGGAACACAGAATTTTATCATTTTTAAACAATTGGAAAATTGAATGGAGAGCCTTTTCTCTGGTTGTGGTGGCGTTTGGGGCAAATGGTAGAGGCTTCGAGAAGCTACAGTCGCGAATGTTGGAATGGTACGTGGTTGGGAGGCAGGGACGCAGATGGCTGGAAAAGCGGTGCTTGGTCGAAAACTTGGGTATGAGTAGCAGTGTAGTGCTAGTGTGGTGGCAGGAGAGGGATTGGGAAGGCTAGGTGTTTTTCTTTTTTCCTTTATTTTGTTTTTACCCAAAAAAGATTGAAAGCAAACAGATTGTGGGGGTGTGGTAGGGTGATTCTTTTTTAGTTGGGGAAGAACACTTATTTGAATAAAATAAAATAATTTAGAATTTATTTGTACTTTTGAAAAGGTTAGGGTTCAATTGCAATATTTTCATTGTATGTTTTTTTCCATCATTTTAATTTATTTAAGTCAAGGAGCAAAATTGTTCAAGTATTGCTAAAATAGTGAAAAATAGTGATTTGGGGACCATATGTGAGTATAAATAAAAGAATGTGAATGATATGTGAAAAAAAAAAAAAAGAATAGAAATGAAATCGTTACAAACTTAAAAGAATGAGGACCATTAGTGTAATTAACCCAAAAATTAACTACTTCCTATGTTTAGAATTCTCCTTGGAAACCTGTGTCTCAGCATAGTGTTTCACTAAATATGAAAGATAACCAGAAAGCAAAAGTGAAGATTCAGTACAAAATGTAATGCACATCAATAATATATAGCATACATATGTTAACATTGAAGTAACTCTAAAAGAGATTTAAACAGTGTACAGAAGACAAACCCAAGCTACAAGTAGGCAAAATGCCACCGAAGCCAACTGATAAAGTTCATTGGTCTGCAGAGGGAAAATAATGTGTCACAGATAAAGTAAATAAGAAACATAGAGGCATGCACATACTTGTTCAAAGATAAGGAGCATATTTCTTAACATGAGAATGTCTTTTGACAAGAGAGATTCACACCTGTGATGACAAGCTTATCATAAGTTTGAGGAACCAAGGTACACAGGTCCGTGACAATATTGATAAAACAGCCAAAAAAGCGATCAACACCACCAACCTGGCTGATAGATGCATTAGTATGCTGTTTAACAGGCATGAGATTTAATGCTCATAAAGGGTGAAATCATAATTTCATCCATTCCTGTGGGAACAAGTGGGTTGACGAGGGAAGAAAGAAGAGAGGAAGGAAAAAATAGTTGTGACTCAATGCACAACTAGGTGTATTTGTGCCACTCCGTAAACCTCGTCCCTACATGACCAAATATAGAAAACAGCTAGGGAATAAACCAAAATATTGAACTCCTTTTGACAGCTTAACTCAATTTCTCAAACAATTTATCCTTTCTAAATCTTCTTTTGAAATTCAAGCAATTAAAGGTTCCTGCTTCCCCCTTCTCAGGAGATTCAGTCAGTAAGAAATGAAGAAAGAAACTAACATAACCATTTCTGGTTAAAAAGATTCCAGAGTTTCATATTACTTGTGAAATATATCAATATATACAACCCATTGGTGTTGGCAATTATGAACTTACGATTTAGTCATGGATATTACTCCCCGCAGAACCCCTGTAGTTCCACCCAGGACTGGAAGCAGAGCAAACAGTAACCCCACAGCACAGTCCTGAAAATGGGGATGTAGATTATGAGAGTTCAAAAGTAAAATTCCGGCTAATTTCAGCGTTCAACTGCAACACAAAACATAGAGAAGTGTGATAAAAAAACAAGGTCAATGTTAGTTTATTATTCAAAACTCAGTAATAGATGTATTTTCAAAAGAAAATAGTAACGAAAAGGGGCATGATATATAGGATGAATCAGATAAACAAGATACCTGCAAAATGAGAATGCCAATGGTAACTTGGCCGTGAAGAGCATTGGTAGTGTTTTTCTCCATCAAAAACTTGTATACCTATAACCAGGAAATTTTGGGCATTGGAGAAAACATTGCAGGAATACTGTGGTGGAAGCATGAACAACTGCCTAGAGAGCTTACCACTGCTGTAGATGACATTGAGAGAAATGCACCAATAAACACCCCCTCCGAAGCTCTACCTCCACACAACTGCAGAATAATCAAGTGAAATTACATACTTTAGTTTGCAGCAAAGAGAACAGGACGAATCGAACAGATCACACATAACAAGGTTCACTATCAATGACTAATCTAAAGCAAGGCGAGACTTTGATTCGAACTTCACTAGTGGTGTTGAATTATATGAGACTGAGCTATGCAGGAATCCCCAGAGCAAGAAAAAATACATACATATTAACATTGTGAAATACAATACTCCTCAGAGGCAAATACCTCTTGAGATAATGTGAACACAGGGTATACGGTAAAACTGGAATGTACATCCTAATTTCAGTTCAAACTTTGTATTTCTTTTTTTTGTGTGTGTGATTTATCCTTGTCCATACTACTAAAGGCTTTCAGCCAGAGAGTCCACCTTAGCAACTCTAGGAGGAGCAGATTCACAGACCTAACATTTGGCATAAAGCTCAATAGAGCTGCAACAAAGTCAAACTATGAATACTTTGAGAATGTTCAAGAAAGAGTAAGATGTAGATACGACTCTAGTTTAATCGACTCCATTATATTGAGGCTGGAGCTGACCTAAAGATTAAATGTAGAAGCTTGACTTTGAGCTACAGACTTGTTATTGTAGCTTTGCAAACAAAAAATAAATGAATGTATGTCTATTATAAACCAATTATTCTTATAAAAATCATTAAACATTTACAGTTGAAAAATTAAATACCCAACTCACTATCATGATTAAAAAAAATTAAAAGCTCACGAGCCCATGGGAAGCTGTCTCCAGGCTCAAGCTGAAGAAATATCAAGTCATTTACCGTTGAAAAATTAAATACCCAACTCACTATCATGATTAAAAAAATTAAAAGCTCACGAGCCCATGGGAGGCTGTCTCCAGGCTCAAGCTGAAGAAATATCAAGTCATTTACCATTGAAAAATTAAATACCCAACTCACTATCATGATTAAAAAAAAATTAAAAGCTCACGAACCCATGGGAAGCTGTCTCCAGGCTCAAGCTGGAGAAATATCAAGTCATTTACCGTTGAAAAATTAAATACCCAACTCACGATCATGATTTAAAAAAATTAAAAGCTCACGAGCCCATGGGAAGCTGTCTCTAGGCTCAAGCTGAAGAAATATCAAGTCAACACAATGCCAGTCTCAAGCAAAGCTCGTGACACAGCTTGGCTCAATTGCTTCGCTTGCTCAACTTGGTCATTGTAACCTACCATCATATTTGCTCAACTTTTCTCGTAATAATCTACTGTAACGAGAAGGGGAGGAGATGATACAAGATAACTTTGATGTTACTAAACTAATTGACTGCACTACAACCAACTTCAAAATGTAACGTAGAATTAGGGATGGCAATCGGACCGAGCCGCCCGTGGGCCTGGCAGCTCGGCTCGTAAAAGCTCACCCCATGATGGACGAACCTGGGCTGGGCAGAGCCCAAGAATTTTCAAAGGTCGAATTGGGCTTGAACCTTGAAAAAAATGGGCCGGTCCGTCTCTTTGCCCCGAGCCAACCCGTGGGCCAAACCCAAAAGTTTCAAAAATTTGTGATGGTTGGGGACCAATGTAACGATCACTGGTCCTTGAAAAAAAAATTTCAAGGACTTTATTTTTCCTAATAAATACCTCCTTACACTTCCAAAATCGTCACCGATTCACTACTCTCTCAATATACACAATCCGAAAAAATTATATTGTTAATATTAGCTCTTGTATTGTACAATTTTCAATTGAATTTCTATATTTCTAGTTTTCTAATTTTCTACATTTCTGATTTTCTACATTTCTGGTTTTCTACATTCTACTTCTACATTTCTATTTTCTACATGGATCAGTTATTATCAATACAACACACAAGGAATGCCGGCCACCAAATGCACGATAATTTTAACTCCGCCTACGTTAAAGTAGCTAGCCCCAAGCCCGAAAAAAGGGATGAGGGTTTTAAATGCCAATTTTATCATAACTTATTTCATTTTAAGTTTTTAAATTAAAAAAAAAAATCTTATAAAAAATAAATAAAATAAGTTCAAGTGTAGTCCGTGGCTCGGCCCATGTGGCCCACATTTCTTTCCATACAGTGATACCCTTGAATTGGGCTCTTTTTTAGGATAGGTAAATAAATATTTCGTCACTGAAAATTGAGGATTATAGTGCAGATTCAAGTCATGACCGTAGGCGAAGGGTAAAAACATCTAGTCTAACTACAGCATGATTGGCAAACAATACATAAGCATGATTGGCAAACAATACATAAACTAGGAACTTTACCATCATCTAGCAATCTCAGAGTAAGGAATCACATTTTCAGCGGAATTCCATGACCAAACTAACTTAAGGACCCACTAGATAGATACTACACAGGGTTATATACTCGAGAGGTTTTATGGCTCATCTCTGTAGATAGCCTTTGCAATTGAACTTATTTGCTCGTTCAACTCAAAACACCAAAGCCGCTGTTATAATGGCTAAAATCTATATAATCCCAATAGATAGCTTAATTCTAAACGAAATTGGACTTCTCAAAATTTTTGCACGTGATAAATATAGTAACCACAACACAATAAAAAATGTATTGTCCAATGTTGTACGCACCGAGGCTATAATTCCGCACAGGCACATAAATAGGAGAATTTGGAGTAAGCCTCCAAGAACTGCAACTGCTCGAACAACTCGAAGCTGTAATTTTGAAACAGTTCAGTCATAATTTCTAGGAATGACAGTGACTTCAATATTTATGCAACAGGGAGATCGGAAAATTATAAAGAAAAAAGTACAAAGAAATGTACAAGCATAGACCAACCTTTGTTGTGGAGAACTCCAATCCCAGAGCAAAAAGAAGGAAAACTACACCAAACTGAGCCACTGTCTCAACCTAAATGCATAAGGTGCATCAACATGAAGTGACAAGCAAATCTCATATAATCAGGGAATTAATTGAATTGCTTTTTGGTTGAATTAATCACTCAGAAAGGATGCTCAAAGTGTAAAACTAAACTAAGAATAAAGTAATTACAAGTAATTGGACAATGGAACTATGTTTAAAAAACGATCAGTTGGATCGTTTTGTTATGTTTTGAGTATTCCTCGAAGTGCATATTGCTTTATGCTGTTGACTTTAAGTGCTCATCTTAAAAAGCAAATAGTTGGTATCGTAAAATAGATACCAACCATTCAAGGATTGAATTATTAAACCGTTACTTAGCTCCTTTGCCCCATTATGTCTCTCTTTCATTTTTCAGATTTTCCAAATTAACTGCTATATTCCTAAAGCAAACTATTTTTTACCAAGCTACCTAAATTTGTTAAAACAGTAACTCTTTCTTTCTTTACAAATTAAAGTTTAGAAACAAAAGGTCTCAAACATCCCTGTACATTACACATCAAGGGATAATAGATGGAAAAGTGCACAAAAGTCCCATATACTTAATTCCAACTCATATACCCATGTGAAATCAAACCACAACATTCAGTTGGACAGGAGTAGTGTATGATCTGTAACAAATAATATGATTGGTGAGTAATAAAATTATGAAAACAGTGTCACAGATATATTTGAACTTCGAATCAGAGCATGAGGCTGTTTACAGCCTTCACAATAAACTGTAATGTTCTACAAACCAACCATCATGCAGAGACATCCAAGAGAAAGCAGAGCATTAAGATCTAATTTTCTAAATAAAGCTACATACTTGCACCATTTCACTGACGACATTGAAACCACCAGGTCCAACAATAGATCCTGCCAACAGGTATCCAGTGATAACCTGACAAAAAGTTTTGGAAATTAGAAATTTAGAGATCCAATGGCTGAAAAGATTGCACTAAAACAATAAAATATGATTATTCAAGGATGATCAAACCGGTTGTCCAGAACAAGCAAAAGCAATTCCACCACAAGTTGCAGACACAATGACGACAACCAGATCTGATATAAGTCTACAAAGTTACGATGTTAGGCAATCCAGCATGGTAAAATAAGTTATGGCACCATATCAAACTTGCAACTTTACCTCAAGTCTAACTGCAGCACCGGATATTTAGATTTGAAACTTGATATAATAAAGACATTGTCCTGACCATATATCACAACAGTCATTTGATATTCACCCACAACATTGTAATTATATTTAAATTGCATAACTACTACTGGTTGATCTTTTTTTTATCTTGTCTTTTATAGTAATAAGCATCAAGGGAGAACATTTGACACATGCAGAAGCGCAAAGGACATTTTTTACCTTTCTATCTATAAGTGTAGGAGTTTCTTCAGCTCCATTGTCATTATCCAGATTGAAAACATTATGAAGCTTAAAGGATCTAGAATCAATTGCAAAAGGAGTCAATTTAAATAAAAGGAAGCTGGAAATTATTCGCAAGTGAATATGCAAGTAACAAAATTCTCGATTTAAATGATGGAATACTTACTTTTCGTCTTTCGTCTCATTTTTCTTTGTCTTGACTCTAGCTACAGTCTCCAAAACTGCCTGATGGAGGAAACACATAAGGCAACTAAATGTAACAAAACCACTGTGCAAGTCACACTCTTCCAATAAAGAAAATGTGACCAACAAACTCAGCTCAAAATATCTTATCTTATCCGCATTACAGTGGTGAAATATTTTGGCATAAATCCTCTATTGCCGATACCCCACCGTGGCCATTACACAATGAAAGAGGTCATACATATTCTTCATAAGTCATCTCATTCCAAATAGGAGTTCAATTCAATATTTTTAATAGATAGAAGCAGATTGTTTTACATTCATTTCCAGAGTCCCTGTACATTTTGCTAGAGGATTTGAATATTGGCAATGATCCAGGTATTAAACCAAACTAAAATACCAGCCTTGCCTAATGCCACAAGTGCCAAAACTTACTGTAAAGACTGAAATTAGTGTCAGGGAAAAAGAAGGAAAAAATGGTAATGGAAAAGTCAAAAGGGTGCAACACCACAAACCTGCTTCTCTGTCATGCTGTTGTTGAAGCCACCTGCATCATTTGCTGCCAGTTCATGCAAATACATAAACTTAGGAAAAATCCATTGATAACACGACCAATCTCTCCATGTAAAGCATACGTAAAGTATGTTAAATAATGAAATTCCAGTTGATATTAAGACACTCACAATACAAAACAAGGAAATTTTTAAAATGCCCTTTCTTAAAGGATGATATAGCAAAGGTCTTCACTAAATTTTGATTAAAAGGCATTAAATGTCATATATACCTTAATTAAAAAGGTCTTCCTCGATTTTCATACGTTTTCCTTCATTTTGTGCACAGTTTGCCTATGGCAAGTGTCTTGGCGGTGCTTGTAGTGAGGTCGGCAATATTCACGGTGAAGAAGGAAAAGTAAAAAGCAATCAGCAAACCTACATTGTCTTCCTTCCTTAAATAGCTTTCAGGGTTTCAACTTTGCTGTAAATTTTTTTGTTGGTGGAAGTGAACCCTGATTCTGTCAACTCAACCCTATACTTCCAACTTGACAGGGTCAAGTTGACACAGCACTTTCAGCACAGCACATCGAGTTGAAGAAACCAGGGTCGAGTCAAAATGTAGGTGCGACAAAAGCTCCAAATCTAATTGTTTGAGAAATGATACGAAAAAACACAAGTCTGCATAACTGAGACCTATTCTCTATCTATCTTTCGCTTCACAAATGCGCAAAAAAACTAATATGTCGGACTATAATAGAAGAAAAAGAAGAGCAACGGCCAATCTCCTGAATGCTAAACACAATAAACTTGGGAATCTACATTATCTTGAACCTTCTTGGAGAAATTCCTCTAACTTAAATCAATCTTAAAACACATCAAATCTTAGAAGAAAAAGAAGAGCAACAACCCAATAAACTTCAGGAATCCGCATTATCTTGATCCTTCTTAGAGAAACTCCTCTAACTTAAATCATGCTAGAAACATATCAAATTCCTATCTTGAAATTGAAATCCTACAATAGCCATAAAATGTGCATTGACTACTGTCCAGTCCAACTTAATAACTATTGATTTCTAAACCACCGAAAGCGATTCAAATCATACTGAACAGAGCTCAATATAGACGCTAATTAAACAATAATAATAACTCGTTTTCTAATAGTTATCAGAGGTATTTATGAGTTGAGGTCTTTTAAACTAAAAAGATTTAGTCGAGACCTTTTAACGAATTCCCCTTCAATAATAGTTAAAGTAAAAGTTAGATAAGAATTGAGATCTAAGAAAAAACCTTCGTTTTGATCCTCATTCTCGGGGAACTCTTTCTCTAGCGCACGATCAATCATGTCAGCAAACGTGTCCTCCTTCGGCCGAGTCCGATTGCCGCCGGAGGTGGCATTGGCGTCGCCTCCGTCGAGCAGCTGCGAATCCGCTGATACAGCGGCGAACGGCAGAAAAGCTATGAGGAGTAAAATGACAGCATCTGAGAGTCGTCGAGATAACGATCTAGTCATTGGCGCCGGCGCACGATACGCAGCCCCGGCGCAAGTTAAGACTCTACGATGCGCGTGTGTGATTCGGTGCTGTGCCTGTCGGTTTGTTCGGTTGTCTCTGCCAGACTGCGCCACTTGCTACTGATAGTAAGTAAGCAGAGCTATGGGGTTCAACCTTTTTTCGATCAAAAAAAAAAAAAAATTAAGCAGAGCGAAAAATTGGAGAGAGAGAGTTATGGAGGAGTGCAGTCGGAGAGTAGTTGAAAGTGACGTCGCGTGATTACGACCAGAAAATACATATATGCATGCCGAAAAGTTTCAGCGTGTTTGATTGCAAGCAAACTTGTTTGATATGATTGTAAGCAAAAAATTTAGATAAAAAGATAATTAATTTCATGCAATTGAATTGTTAAAAAATTATTAATTAAAAAATAAGATAAATTTTTCATATAAAATAAAACTTCTTTACTCAAGAAAATATTTTTATTGAAAACAATAAAAATATGGCTAAAACAAGAAAAATAAGAAAAAAATTTTACATGGAAAAATAAAGATGTAATCAAACACACTTTGAAAAATATGTGAGAAAATATTTTTTCTTGGAAAATCTTGTGTAATCAAACATATTAGTTAAAAAATAGATAGAAAAAAGACTTTTTCTATAAAAAAATATTGTGCAATCAAACACAATATAAATGCACTGTTATTTTTAATTTAATAAATAAACCCATATTTTTCTTTTTATTTGACTATTCATTCGAATTGCAGCAAAAAGTAACATTAATTGTGACCTGTCTACAAATGAACCAATATAATAAGATGGACGGGCACGATCTACAATTTTTGGGTGATCATGTTGGACATACTCATCCAACAAGTAGGGTTAACATGACTTGTACTTAGTGTACGTTTGGTAAAGATTATAAAACAGTTTATTTGATTAAAAATTATCAAAAATGACAGCTATCAAGACAAATTTTTTTGTCAAATAAACTATTTTTTGTCAAATAAATTGATTTATAAACTCTACCAAACGAACTCTTAGTTCTTGTTTGGTACCTATTAAAATGGGTTTTTTATTTTTCAAATTTTGACCACACTTACAAAGGTTGAAAGAATACAGAGAAAATGACAAAAATGACCATGTTGCCTTTTCAAATGAGCTGCAACATTTGACTAGAAAAAAATGCAATTTTAGAGAAAAGTTAATTAATTGTGGGCCCTTTTTTTTTTTTTTTTTTTTTTTGAGGAAATTTGACTAACAAAAAAAAAAACAAAATGGATACCAAACAAGCACTTAATTTAGATCTGTCTCATACCAAATGAATCATCACAATAACAGTTTTTTTATGATATACCTCGCTGCACACATGGCATCAGTACAAACCCACAGAAATGAGCGAAGCCTTGCTCAACCTTCGACAACCCTTTAAGATAGACAAGGGCATTAAAATCTAAAAATTGACCAACCAGTTACTTAAGTTTGACTCTGACATAAACATTTTACCTTCATCACCTAACTAAAGCTTGGCGAATGATCTGAACATAACTGTTGTTGGCACCCGACCTGATTTGGCCGCTCCAGGTGCTAAATTACTCAGCAGGGAACCAAGAGAAGTCAGACCTAAAAGTATAACTTTGAGATCGGACATCATCCATAATTTAGGATCTGGTCCATCGTGTCAACTTTCAGTTCGGACCTTTCCTGGAAAGTGAACTTTCAGTTCGGACCTCTCCCGATCAGTCTAGGTCGGACCTAGTCCTCTGACGTCATATTCACGTCATTATTATAGCTTGTCCTTTCGACTGTCAACCGTCACTTCACATTAAAGACCCTAAAAAAGGAATGTCTTGTAAACATTAAATACCTAGCTTGACCATTTAATGCCTAGCTTAGCATTAAATGGAGGAGATCATTGCATATTTTTCTATAAATATGAGATATAAATATCCTTCAGGTCGGACATTCAACTACTTAATAAAAGTACTCTTACAAAGATTATACAATTAGGTTTTCCTACATATACTTACCTATCTGTCACTCATTACGGTTATAACCGACCTCAACACTTGTCTTTAAGTTGCCTTGGAATCAGTACAAACCATTTTCCAACGTCAACAGTTTGACGCTAGAAGTAGGGCCTCTCTCCCTAAAAAAGCTCTCCATATTCCACAAACTCACCTAATCATCATACATAAACACTTCAACCTATAAAAAGCCTCCAAACATGAGTCACAGTCATGACTCAAGGGCTCGTAGCCACTGAAGAACTAGAAACCAACATGTTGACCTTCCCCAGGTCTTCCGTCGTAGAGAACAAGGAGAAACTTTAGCTCAAACGCGAGCACCCGAAAAAGATGCAGTTCTACCAAAACTTGAGTACCTAACTCACGCTATTAAACGACTTGAGAAGAACCAAGCTATCACTAGACAAGTCTCTGACTCGGAAGCAGAGTCGCCAGCGTGTGACAAATCCAAGGATCGTCATGTGAAAAGAAGACTGGAGTTTGGTGATAAAAGTTCATCAGAAAGCAATGGAGGAAAAAGCATACACCCTAGTCCTCCCAGGAAAGCTGCCACGCAGCGGTCAGCCAGCGTATTCGACCGTCTAGGACAACCCTCCCCAATCCCGCGTGAGTAGAAAGTACAAAGAAAGGAATGAGCCTCATCTATGGCAGCATCGAGTGTACAAAACACTTCGAATGAGCTTGAACTGATGAAGTAACGCCTGGCCGAACTGGAAGCAAGGCAAAAGAACACCCCGGACGAATACACCACGGACAGACACTCTCCATTCACAGAGGATATCTTGGCAAAGCCCCTGCCAGAAAAGCTAAAAATGTCACAGTTGACTAGCTATGAGGATGGCAACGATCCCGTTGGTCATCTCGACAGATACACCTCCTGGATGGAACTCTAAGAAGCCAGTGACGCAATCATGTACAGAGCTTTTTCTCTAACCTTCGAGAACAGAGCGATGAGGTGGTTCAAAAAATTACCACAGCGCTCCATTCGGAGTTGAAATGACCTGTCAAGTCAGTTTGTCTCCACCTTCATGGGGGCAAGAACTCGATCTACTCCAAAAGAGCGCCTTGTCAGCATCAAACAAGGCCGGACTAAATCCTTAAGGTCCTACATGGACCGATTTAGCAAGAGGATAGTAGAGGTGGACAAAATTTCTGATGACGCTGCTCTAATGGCGGTCTTATCAGGATTAAGAACCAAAACTCGATTTTGGTGGTCTATTCACGAGGACGGCCCGGCAACAACATACCAAGAATTCCTAGCTAGAGCTGAAAAACACATCAGTGCCGAGGAAGCCACCTCCGACCAGAAG
The DNA here is from genome assembly GCA_030279155.1 of Forsythia viridissima. Taxonomy (NCBI): domain Eukaryota; kingdom Viridiplantae; phylum Streptophyta; class Magnoliopsida; order Lamiales; family Oleaceae; genus Forsythia; species Forsythia viridissima. The sequence goes on from CM059033.1 coordinate 26,663,128, forward strand.
AATGACAGATCCGACTGAAGAGACAACGTGAAGAATAAAGAGAAAGACCTCAAATTAGAAAAGAAAGAAAGTCCCAAGAAAGCACTGGAATTCCAGCACCCAGGTCGACCACGACCCACTCTGCAGAGGTTCCAGGGATACCACGTCTTGAACACCTCGCTTGAGAATGTCCTGATGAAAACTAAAGGGAAGGACATCCTCAAAAGGCCCGTTCCTATAAGGGCAAGCTCATCTGAGCTGAACCAAAGAAAGTACTGCAGATACCATCACGGTCTACTGGACAAGACACCGACGATTGTTAAGACTTGAAAGGAAAAATAGAAAGCCTCATCAGGCGAGGTCACCTGAAAGAGTTCTTGGCTCGACTGTCTGGAGGAGGTGAGCCACCCCAACTGCAAAATCGGACTGAACTACCACCTCCACCTCAACAAGGGCGAGGTAAAATTCACATGATAGTCGGAGGAAGTCAGTACCTGGAAAGGGTCAAAGAGGCAGCGCCGCAAACTCTCTAAAGAAGCCCATACCAGCTACCAAGTGCTGTCGGGCGCCATATATGATCCAGACGCGGAGAAGTTCTCTTTTTCTGAGGAAGATGCGTCCCACGTACTACAACAACATTCGGATGCACTCGTCATTACTATACCAGTCTCCAGAATCGATATTTATCGAACACTGGTAGACGACAAGAGCTCTGTGAATGTTCTATATCTGAGAACGTTTGTACAGATAGAGATTGACACCCGACATGTTAGGCCTTTTCTGAAGCCTCTACAGGGGTTCACATGGGACTACGTAAACCCGAAAGGACATATCGCCCTCGTAGACGAGCTTGGACTACATCCATGCCACAGGAGAATCATTGCGGATTTGTAATTCTAGACCTCCCGTCTAATTACAATGCCATTCTGGGACGACCAATACTACACGAACTTAAAGCAGCCGCATCCATCTACCACTATGCTATCAAATTTCTTACTTCCCACGGGGTAGGGATAGTACGAGGAAGTCAGCTGGTGGCCAAAAGCTGCAACATCACCTTCCAGCGAGTAGGTCAGACATGGATGAACTGGAGTAGGGCCCGGTAGAAGACCTGGGTCGTCTCGACCCCAGGTCGGACCTACGCGAGTGGAAGGCCGAACCAGTAGAAGAGCTAGAACTGATTGAGGTCGACCTCAACCATCCTGAGAAAGTCCTCCGTATAGAAAAAGAACTCAATGAATCAATGAAATCTCGACTTACGACTTTCCTGAAAGGTAACACTGATGTCTTCGCATGGGAACACGCAGACATGGAGGGAATAGATCTCAAATCTCATGCCACAGGCTGAACACAAGCCCGGACGTCAAAACAAGGTAGCAACGCCGACGTTCTCTTAATCCAGAGAGGTATGAAGGCCTAGCCAAAGAAGTCGACAAGCTAATCAAGTGCAGCTTCATCAGGGAATCACTTTACCCCCCGATGGGTTGCCAATCTCATCCTGGTAAAAAAGAGCAACAGAACTTGGAGAGTATGCATTGACTTCACCGACCTGAACAAAACATGCCCTAAGGACAGCTTTCCACTCCTCTGAATAGACCAAATGGTGGATGCCACAACTGGGCACGAACTTCTGAGCTTTATGGATGCATACTCGGGATACAATCAAATAGCAATGCACGAAAGTGATCAAGAGAATACCTATTTCATTACTGACCGAAGTTTGTACTGCTACCGAGTTATGCCTTTCGGACTGAAGAACGTCGGAACAACTTATCAACGGCTAGTCAACTCAATGTTTTCCAAGCTCATTAGAAAAACCATGGAGGTATACGTTGACAATATGCTTGTCAAAAGTACTAAGGCAACAGATCACATTCAACACCTTGCTGAGATGTTCTCCATACTGAGAAGGTATAAGATGAAGCTCAATCCTACCAAATGCTCTTTCGATGTAGGGTCAAAAAAATTCTTGGGCTACGTGGTTCACCAGAGGGGTATTGAGGCCAATCCAGAGAAAATTAGAGCTCTCCAAGAAATGAGACCTCCTACCAAAATCAAAGAGGTACAAAGTCTAACTGGACGAATAACGGCACTTAGTCGTTTTGTTTCAAAATCAACCGACAAGTGCAAACCCTTTTTCGATGATCTGCGAGGTGGCAATGAGTTCAAGTGGAGTGAGGCATGCCAGCTAGCCTTTGAAGAACTAAAAAAACAACTAGCACAACCCCCGTTGTTGTCAAAACCACTGATTGGGAAAGTCCTTACCCTCTATCTGGCGGTCTTAAAGCACTCCATCAGCTCTGTGTTGATCAAGTCGTACGAAAGAATCCAACACCCGGTGTACTACGTCAGTCAGGTACTGCATGATGTCGAACTAAGGTATAGCCCAATGGAAAAATTGGCATATGCCCTCGTCATGTCTGAAAGGAAACTCAGACTATATTTCTTGCAACATCCAATAGAAGTTCTATCAAACTACCCTCTCAGACAAGTCTTCCAAAAACTAGACACTTCTGGAAGACTTGTAAAATGGGCAGTAGAGCTCGGCCAGTTCGAGCTCCACTTCAGACCCCAGACTTCGATTAAAGGTCAAGCTCTAGCCGATTTCATTACCGAGTTCAGTCTGGAGCACAAGCCTAGTACCAAGCAAGAATAATGTTGGATTCTCTTCGTAGATGGATCATCAATCGAAACACGTGCTGGAGCTAGAGTTGTGCTGATGAGCCCAGACATGGAACCACTCTATTAGTCTCTGCGATTTGACTTCCATGTCTCTAACAACATGACTGAATACGAGGCCTTGATCGCCGGCTTGAGTTTTGCAAAAGGCATGGGTGCACTCAAACTACTCATTTACAGTGACTCCCAGTTAGTGGTTAATCAAATCAACAAGTCCTACCAAACCAAGGACGAGAGGATGGCGTCTTACTCACAGATAGTGGAACAAGAACTCAAGTCATTTAACACCGTCGAGGTCAGGCAAATCCCAAGGACTCAAAACAGCATTGCTGACGCTCTAGCGTGACTCGCTACTAGCAAAGGCATAGAAGAACTGGAGAACATTCCGATTAGAAGAATCAGCAGTCCAGCAATCAGTCAGCCCGAGCACATCCTTACCACGACTGAACTGAACTCTAGCTGGACGGACGAGATCATCCAGTTCCTAAGGAATGGTAAGGTACCCCCAGATAGCACAGAAGTAAGAAAATTAAGGATCAGACCAACTAGATATACAATCATCGACAATGTCCTATTTAAGAAGGGTTTCTCGCTCCCTCTGCTGAGGTGTTTAAAGGAAAATGAAGCCAAGTACGCCATTAGTGAAGTTCACGAAGGAGTATGTGGCAACCATACTTGGGGGCAATCACTGGCGCACAAAATCTTGAGACATGGGTACTTCTGGCCATCACTGAAGAAAGACTCCATTGAATTCGCCAGAAAATACGACAAATGCCAGAGGTTTGGAGCTCATCTGGAAGGACTGACCTCAATCCTCAGCCCGTGGCCGTTCTCAAAATGGGAAATTGACCTAATCGGACCCATGTCAACGTGGAACTAAATATGCCATAGTCGCTGTAGACTACTTTACTAAATGGGCAGAAGCAGAACCGCTAGCCAAGATAACGGAACAGAAAACCACGAATTTCATATGGAAATCGATCGTCTGTAGATTTGGAGTCCCATAATCAATCATTACGGACAATGGCAAGCAGTTCGATAATTCTAAACTCAGATCATTCTGCAAAGAACTGAATATCAAGAAGCACTTCTCCACTCCAAATCACCCCAGGCCAACGGTTAAGTCGAGGCCGTAAACAAAATCATCAAGCACACCTTGAAGACGCGCTTGGATGAACTAAAAGGAGCCTGGGCAGAAGAGCTCCCAAGCGTACTATGGTCTTACCGAACAACATGCTGGTTAAGCACGGGAGAAACGCCTTTCCCACTAGCCTTTGGAATCGAAGCTGTCATCCTAGTAGAGCTCGAACTCCCATCTTTTAGAGTTCAGACTTTTGATGAAAATTGCAACGGTGATGCTATGAGAGTCGAGCTCGACCTACTAGAGGAAAAAAGGCTGGAGGCAGAATTAAAAAATACAATTTACAAACAAAGAAGTGCAAGGTATTACAACAACAAAGTTAATGAGCAGAAATTCAAAGCTGGTGATTTAGTCTTGAGAAAGGTCTTCCTGGCAACAAAAGAGAGCCAAGCAGGGACACTTGCTCCGAACTGGGAAGGACCTTACAAGATCGTGTACCCGTGGAATGCTGAACACCTCAAGAAGTACTACCAATAAAACTTATCTACAAAAGCCCACGGGCATGAGCTACTTTTGTTAAGAGGAGCCATGACTCCCACCTTGTAAAAAAAAAAACAATAATAATTTTCATGCTTTTATGGAATAAAGAATGTTTTGTGAGATAAGGACTTACGTTGACAACCACAAATCTAAACATAGTCCAAGCTAGCGAGGGGTGATCAAAGTCACAATCCTTTTGACACATAGGTCCCACAAGGCTGGGACCCGCGTTGGATGGCGTAAGTGCTGCGACACCAACGCTAAAACTAAAGTCTTTTCATCTCAAAGACATAGTATTTCCAAGGAATATAGTTCATCCAAGTGATCGAACTACATTCCCACATTTGCGGCAAGATAACTTTTAGTTCGTCCTATTTACCGAACTAACGATTCACATGCAAGGCCGAACTATAAACTTGGGGGCATTCATATATATCTATACCAACATGTATCCCAACAACATATATCCAAGGTCGGACCTTATCCTTGGTCTGGACCTCGGTACGAAAACGCTAATATCCTCAGTTTCAACTCGCCCATGAACCAAGAACGAACGTTAGAATTAGACGTCACATCTTCAAAGTCAAACCTTCGAAGACAGACCTCCAAAGTCGATGAAATCAAAAGTCTGACTTCGAAGTAAAAAGCCAAAGCGAGTCTTCGAAGTCAGAAGTTAGATCTTCGAAGTCAGGATTCAGGTTTTCAACGTCAAGATTTAGATCCTCGAAGTTAGAAGTCAGTAGCAAAACAACAAAAAGAAGATTTGAACAAGTCAAAAGAACGAAAACTTTCATTAATAACTCAGTTCAGTACATTACAAAAGTTTATTACAACAGTTCGGAGATTATTTGTCCGTGCCAGACTGAGCCTGATCTGTCTCTTCTAGTGACAGATGATTGAGTGTGGATTTTTCCTTCAGCTCAGCCAATTCATCCCTGAGAAACTGAACATCTCAGTCCAGACGCTTCTCCACGGTCGCATCAATCAGCTCCTTCATGGTCAAGAAATAGACCATCTCTTGATCGGCCATATAGGCATCCGAGGACTTGAACTCAGCCACAGCCTCGTTCTTGAGTTCAGCTTGACTCTTCATCTCGACCTCGAGCTCTTGCTGTAATGCTGTAATGCTGCTTTATCCTGCTTCGCAGTTTCCAGCTCGCCCATCAACGCCCCTAGCTCAGCTTCTTTGGCCCTCAGTTCTTTCTCTCGTTTCATAATAATGTCCTCTGATATGGCCCGTATTTTCTTCTCCTCTTCCAGGTCGGCCACAACCTTGAGGCCCTCCTCCCTCATGACTTGGACGTCAGCCATGAGCCTGCCCATCTTTCCGCAGGCCGCCGTGAGCTGAATGGCAGCCCTCGAAGTGTTGACAGATGCTGCCACCACGGAGTCCACCACTCCTATTGTATCCAGGTACTTTTGCTAAACTGGGGTCCATCACTTCGCAATCGTCCTGATTGTCCTCCTGGTGGATAGGGGAAGCCCAGATATCTCCTCCCTAGATGGTGAGTTCGACCTAATGAAGTCCCGAACCGATTTGGAAAGAGCACCGCAAAGCCTTAGAAACTCTTCGTCTTTTTCTAGAGTAGAGCCCAAGTAATTGGCCAGAATCCGAGACGACGACGGAGGAGGTCGGACGTTTTGAGAAGAGGAAGGCCCTCCATGAACTGGAAGGAAAATTATGACCTCGACACTCCGTGCTGGACTAGGACCACGCTGGAGAGGGGCCTCTGGCTGTACCCTCTGTCGAACTGAAGGCTCATGATCCCCTGCGGGGACTTTCCTCTTCTCCTTATCGGCCTGAGTTTTCTTTTTCAACAGGGTAGATAGGTCATTCATTTTTCCTCCGAGTTGATCTGCAAAGACCAATGTCAGAGCAAAAGAAGAGAGAAGAGAAGTTTTGATAACAAAAATCACAAGCAACAAGTTCGGAATAACTCACAAGTCCTGGGATGATCTGAACTTGACGGCGACTCGGCGAGAGTCGAGCTGATATCAAATTCTCATTGGTTATTAATGCACTACTAGATCGGAGACTCTCACTAATACCTCGAGCCCTCCGAGCTTTTTCTGAAGACTCTGGTGTTGGATCTTGAGAGGTATACCGTGGAAGACAAAGCAAGACGGAAAAAGTTCAGTACGACAAATACAGGTCAGACTATCGAACCGAACTAAACGAATAAAGAAACACGCTTACTTAGGGCGTGATAACGAACTGGAATATTTAGGTCGGTTCTAGTGTCATTCACCGAGAACTGCTAAGGACCTCAGACAAAGAACTAGAACTTCTTCCAATTTTTAATAGAGTCTGGGGTCTGGGTAATAACACTACTCTCGGTCTTCGCCTTGACCGACACATACCACCAGGCCGACTTCTTCCCATCCGACTTAAAAGAGTACATGCTGTTAAACTCTCTAATTGAAGGACGAGGGTAACCGAGCTGCTCCCACAAGATAAGGAAGCCTATCATGATCATCTACCCTTTGGGACAGAGCTGGGTTGGAGCGATACCCTACTCCCGCAAGAATTTCCTAACTATCCTGGGAAAAGAAAGTCGAAGTCCGGCCACCAGGTTGTTGGGACCAGGGACGAAGGACTCTATGTCATGTGGGACCCTATATGCCTGGTGCCAGTCCCTAAGCTGCTTCTCGTTGACCTTGGAGGGAAAAAACTTGCATTTCCAGACTGGGGCCGTCCTAAGCCCTGACTCAACAGCCGTCTCCCTCCAACCTAAAGTCTCAGGCCCAACTTCCCTCTCACCACTCGTCTCGGCCTATGGGGACGACCTAGTTTAGGGAAGAATAGTGGTTATTGGAGCTGGACTGAGGACCTCATCTTCATCTATTCTCTCTATCATCCTACCCAAACCGGAGTCCTCTTCCTCCTGACCCCTACCCCAAGACATGGTCTCTCCCCTGCTGTCGCTACCGAGCTCACTAGACATCCTACTCGATCCACTTAGAGAAGGAAAGAAGGGCAAGGAATAATGTGAAAGAAGAAGAAATGGGTACTGACCGTTTTTAACCGCAGTGACTCTTAGGTCGGACGAATTCTATCGTTCTGACACTCAGTTCAGATGAAATAACTTAGAAAAGAAAATGTTCTAAGTAACAGCTTCAAGTGACCCTCATTTTCCCTATTTATAGAAGAGGGAGACGAAGGGTTGACACCATCAATGCAGCAATGATGACACCTCATTAAAGCGCGTCCTCGAGCCACACAAAAACCTGACATCCCCACTAAATCCGTTCCATGTGTCAGTCAAGGAGGTGAGTTGTCAGAGATATCGCACCCAGATGGCAGAACTCAAATCAGCACGCGCCCAAGCTGTAATGCGAACTGAAAACCACATTTGATTAACTTAAAATCAGGTCTTGGGGGGAAATTGTTGGCACCCGACCTGATTTGGCCGCTCCAGGTGCTAAATTACTCAGCAGGGAACCAAGAGAGGTCAGACCTAAAATTATAACTTTGAGATCGGACATCATCCATAATTTAGGATCTGGTCCATCGTGTCAACTTTCTGTTCGGACCTCTCCTGGAAAGTGAACTTTCAGTTCGAACCTCTCCAGATCAGTTGAGGTCGAACCTAGTCCTCTGACGTCATATTCACGTCATTATTATATCTTGTCATTTCGACAGTCAGCCGTCACTTCACATTAAATACTCTAAAAAGGGAATGTCTTGTAAACATTAAATGCCTAGCTTGGCCATTTAATGCTTAGCTTAGCATTAAATAAAGGAGATCATTGCATATTTTTCTATAAATAGGAGACATAAATGTCATTCAAGTCGAACATTCAACTGCTTAATAAAAGTACTCTTACAAAGATTATACAATCAGGTATTCCTACATATACTTACCTATCTGTCACTCATTACGGTTATAACCGACCTCAACACTTGTATTTAAGTTGTCTTAGAATTAGTACAAACTATTTTCCAACGTTAACAACTGTCATATGATCCACTAATTACATAATATCTATAAGGCCATATGATGAATCTCCACGCCGCAAGATTGTTTGCAAAATAGTGATGTGGGAATAACAACCACCAAATCTATTGAATGAGATAACTGGGTCAATGACTTTTAGTCTTTTCTGCCATGTATTATAAAAATCTCTATAATTGTGAGCATTCCAATAAGAGGACAACGTGTAGCAGAAAAAATGAGAAAAGAAAGCCAAGAAGCCTTATAATATCTATAAATAGTTTAAATTATATCGAAGAAAAGAAAAAACAATTATAAAATCTTAGCCGTTCCTTGAATTTTTGATATTTAGGCGGTGATAAAAGAAGGTTGAATTATTTTTTCAAGCAATGAAGTGAATAAGGGTGTGTTTGATTAGAGGAAGGTGGAAAAGAAATCAATTTCCATGTAAGTTAGAAAATAAAACGTCATCTCTCATAAGAAAATATTTTCTATGAAATTGGCCAAAAACAAGTTTAAAGTTGTTGTATCTTAGAATTTATTTTTCTTTTCCATCTTGTATCAAATATTTAAAGTAAGAAAATATTTTCTTCAAATGTGACATTATTTTATTCGAACGTGACATTTTTCATTGAAAATATTGCAATCAAACTTACCTTTTTTATTTTAATTTTCTAGTTAAAATTCTCAAGGGTAAGATGCCACGTGCCATCTTTACGTCTTTTGGACAATTTCAAAAGTTGCACGGTTACCAAACACTGTGTAGTTTGTACGCTATCTTTAGTTCGGAGGCTGGGTATATATTTCCCCTTGGACTAGTTTCTCTCTTTCTATTCTCAGAAAAAACGTAAGAGAGAAATGGCAGATAAGCCAAGCAGATCACTGGTACTGTACGGGGACGGGTTGGCCCGATTCGTTAAGCCGACCCACGACCATCTCCATTCTTTCGCTTCTCGGGCCTCATGTGGCTTCTTGTCCCTCCCTCGTGCCCCTTCTTCCGGTAAAATTTTCAATTTTAGTACCATTCACTATTAGTATTTCCAGAATATGATTCCATCTTTATTTATATGTTTGATTGTTAAATTATTAGATGTGCATGTTTGTATGCATTTATGTTTTTAAATGTGTAGAATTTGCTATTTCTTAAATGATTTTTGTATTTTTTATAGAGTAAATGCAGTTGCTTCCATACCTTCGAAGAAATTGAAATGAAATGAATAACTTTTTAAAATACCTAATTTGAGGAAAGCTTATCACTTAATATTGAAAGGGAGTAATGTTGTAGCGAATTGATAAATGAAAGATAAAAGATTAGCATGTTTGCCTGAGGTTATAAGTTACTTTTAACTAACTTTTTGGCATTTTTGTCCCAAATATGTTTGAGCTTTTTTAGAAGATGCTTCTTCTTTTTGAGATTTTTAGTTCAAAAATATACATTTTGTTGAAAATTAAGTGTTTACTTGATTTTCAAAAAATTACTTTTTACTTTTTTTAAAGCTTAGCCAACTAGCTTGTTTGCATGAAATTTTGAAATTTTCTTTTGTGTTGTGACTTGGAGCATCATTAGTCAATCTTTTGTAATACTAATGGCTAGGAAAACATGGTTTTAGCAGTTTCACGGAATTAATGTCGTGTATTCGCTGCAGTGATTGTACTGTTGTGGTGCTTGCAACTATTTTTCTTTCCCTAACTTTACAAGGCATTTATCCTTTGTGTTCACTGACCTTTGTGATGGAGAAGAGATGGAAATGCTCCTGATATGAAGTTTGTTACTGTCTGTGTTGAGCTGCACTGTATCTAAAGATAAACAAACCCGATGTATCAAAATTTGGATGAATTGAAGGTTTCCAAGTTGAGCTTGTTTACATCAATCATGGCACAGTCTAATCTAGTTCTATTTTGTTGTCTGCCGAGTTAGAGATATCAGCATTGCTTTATTAATCAAAAACGCCATACACCCACTAGATTAAGTCATAAAAAGGAAAGAAAATGGAAATCTTTGTTGAGCAGGTGGAAGCAACACCATCTCTTCTCCACCGTCTCTTTCTCTACATATCTAGGAGCCTCAGATAATGTTTCCATGGTTATTTCTGTCATTACTACCTGCAATCTTGACATTAGCTATCTTCCTGGCGTTCGACCATTGCAAAGTCCTTCAGCACCATGCTGCTTCTGTAAATAAGGAGCTTTAGTATTATTGAAGATTGTGGTGCGGGGAAAAGTGTTATGGGTGTTGTAAGGTGTACAAGTGAAGTCTTGGGCCACCCGGATGTAGGTGCTGGGAACCATATGAGAGAATGGCTAACTACAATTCAATTCTTGTGTTTTGAGTGCATTTTTATACTTGTATTTCCTAAATATGTTAAGTTCATTCTCCTCTGCATTCCTTAGGATTTTATGCGTTGTCATCTTAATATATTTATTCTATTCATTTATACTTCTTCAAATTTACTTGGAGATTAGATTGCAGAAACAGAGGACTCGAGAATAGCAAGGGAGTTTGCGGAACTACTAGATGCTATCGAATATGACAATATGGTGAGATTCATCGATTCTACTAATTATTATATGTAATATAAATTTCTCATCAAGATAATAGCCATGAAAATGAAGATGCAGAGTTTGAGGATCCTTGTTTTTTTTTTTCAGAGTGTGAGAGAAGCTATTAAAGATAATTCAGAGAAGTGTGCAGTGCCAACTATATCAGAAAGGTGAAATCTTTTGCTTTCTGATTTCTGCCTGTAACAATCAAATGTAGAACAAATTAATATGATGGTTTTCTTAATTTTGATTTCAGGTTTGTGGGAATGAAAGCTGCTATAATCACTAACAATGCGAGCTTGATATATTTTGGAGGCAGACTTGGCATCACCATGCTGCAATGGGACGGTTTAATGGACAATGATCATATCCTGGCTGATTCGCAGCTTAGTCTAGTATCTAAATTGTTGAAATTGCTTGGATTTCAAGAAGGGAAAATGCTAGATACCTCCCAGTTTGACTTAATCTTTGTTCATGTTGGAGCAGAAGAAAAGGTGATGTATCTTAAAGATATAGAACTCGTCAATAGTTTGGTTGGTGAGTTAATGCACATTGCACAACCTGGAACCCATATTGGTTCTCGGTTGCACATGTCTATCATAATGAGCTATGGGGCTTCACTGGAGGATGACAATTCAAAATTTTCGGTTTCTGATGCTAAACACAAGAATAACTTTGGACTTCTACCGCTTTTTCCTCCCCAAAGTTACACAATGAAAGGAGGAAAGCCACGAGAAGATGTTAGGTAAGTAAAATTGTGGTAGTTATCATCGAGTATTATCCACAGGTGCTCTATCCAATGTGTTTGATTACAGGTGCCACTGCCCGATGTTAGTTGCTCAGTTGCAGAATGCTGTAACTCGCAAGGATATGGTGAAGGTGTTTTCATTTAGGGATTTTAATGAGGTACGTGTCGAAATTCTTTTAGATTCTGCACCAAATGCCATTTATTTGAACAGAAGTTAATAGAACATCTTGAAAGTATGAAATCACTGTCACGGCGGTGGATTTCACATAATCAAAAATGCGAAAAATTGGTTTAGCTACTTCAATGGAATAAACCATCTTCTTAAAACATGTTTCCCCAAGCTTAAAAAGTTCACTTATGATGAATTAAGTTTTAAAGCAATAGCTTATTTTATTGGTCGAAATTTGAAATGACTTATTTTGACACTAAGGTGGGAGTAACTTTTTTCTTATAAGTTACTTGTTCAAACATGTTTGGAAACAAACAAAAAAAATTACTTAAAAGTAACTTTTACTTGTGTTTAAACCGAGCCAAACATGCTTTGTGTTGATGGCTGTCTTGTGCAGTGGGTTTTGTACTTTGTACTTGCACCATGATCACAACTTTGAACAAATATCTCAAGCTCTCTTTTCTTGCAGAATGGTGGAATTCTTACTATACCAGCCGATAGGTTTCTACACGAAGTAGCATTTAAGCTCTGGAAAGCTCCGAAATATGGAGCGTAAAGTAGAATTATTTGCGAAGAAATGCAGAATATTCTGATTTGTTCAGGAAGCCCTGGAAGTAATAAGAGCGAAATCTATTGAATAAGCTGAAGATAAATGCTCAGAGAGAAGACTATGAATGTGGATTTCTGATACATTCTGATCATTTATTTTCTTTCTGCCCGAATATTGTGATCAAGGATTTTAATTTCACTAGTTTTCATTTAATCTCGAAGGAATCATCTTGATATTGCTTTTCGATATATATATTTGACAATTCGACTATGATCTTTTAGTCGAAATGTGAGTTTAAGTAGTTTCACTCTGCTAGTTTCTTGAGTGGACTCTGTCTATTTTATAGTTTGAGGTTTTCTTCTGATCAAATTTATTTGTTGCTCAAAGAACATCTGTAACTTATCCATTTTCCAGTGACAGGAAATTAATTTCTTTGGACATTGATTTATCCATATGGGCATTTGGGCTTACCCTGCTTGTGGTGAGAGCATGTTTGGCTAAGCTTATGAGTTTACTTGTGAGCATGTAAGTTAGTTTTAAATTAAATAGTTCTTTTGTTGGTCAAAGTAGAAAACGAAATTTATTTTGACAACAAAGTAAAAGTTATTTAATAATTTGTCGATTTAGTATTGGATAAAAAGGAAAATGTCCATTTTAGAATAAATTGTTCAAATTATTAAATCAAGAAAGTAATTTTTTAACTTGAAAATAATTTATACTTATTTTTCCTTAATCAACATAGTACCCTATCCTTTACGAGTCCAGATTTGTTGATATATATTTTTTTAATTGTACTCTTAATAAAAAATTTACACATCATTATATAAATAGAGAAAAAGATCATGGACAATATTTAATATATTTATACTTGTTATTAAGTTAGATCTAGACTCATCCTTGATTGGATGCCTAGGGCTACTATAAGACGCACTGCTTCATTTAAGTTAACAATAAATGGTCAAAATACTTTATCATACCCTTAAGAAGAAACTTTCATAAATGAAAGGAGCATAGGTAATAATATTTAGATAGATTTGTGAAATACTACAAATAAATATATAAAAAGAGTCGAACTCTATTTTTAACATCAAAACATGTCACATTTTCTTAATAAATGGGAAGGTAGTAATAATCTAAACTAAAATAAGGAAATGACAAATTTTTGGCTTGAAGTGCCAAAAATAAAATATATATATTCAGTAGCAGTCTGGACTCCAAAATTTTTTGAATCCGCCCCTGATTGTTGTCAAGGGATAAAAGACAACAGGTCATTGATGTCCACTCCACTAAGAATTGATGTATCAAAATCGTTAACGGCTCATTTTTTATATGATCAATGGTTAAAGGGCATAAAATTTGTTTTAATTTGTTTGGACAGAATTAATGTTCGAATTAACTTTCATCTGTACATAACAATTTAAGTAAAAAATGAGTAGAAGTTTTATCTTCAAAAAGATGGTGATAATTTTTTATCCGATCATGGATTCACTCAATTTAAAAAAAAAAAAAAAAAAAAAAACAAACGTATCCTTTATTTTATAAAACAAATTTATTTTTGGACATTCATATTCTAGATTAACTGTCACTACCTCCTGCTACTCCATTCATTTTTTTCTCGTTTAGTTTTTTTTATATTTACCTTTTTTTTTTCTATTTAATTAAGAATAATGATATATTTGTCTTTTTAACAAAAAACTAACGTGAATTTTTATATGGGTAATTATATTACCATAACATTATTTGTTAAGTACACCACATTTTAATTGCAATGAAAGTTTTTAACTATTGGTCACTTTTATATTTATGTCTAACTTTTTTTTCAATAAATTTTTATCATCAAACTATTAATTTGCACGTCTTATATTTGTCTTTGATGATGATTTTTATCCAAAAAATTAACTAGGAGGGCGTAAAAAATTTTTTTGCCTCTAATATTTTTACATAATCAAAATAAATAACAAATAAGAAAGTTTGACAAAATATTTTTCCCTCATTTCAATGTACATTAGAAGAATATTTAGACAAAAATTTTCATACGAGACAAGATGTGAAAACTAAATAAATTAATGATAAAAATACAATGAAAAAAAGTTAAAGACATAAGTGTCTAAATATCAAAAGTTAGAGGACTTTTATTGCAATTAAAACGTGGTGTGGATGATAAAAAGTGTAGTGTGAATATAATTACCCTTCTTATATCTAGCCAAACCAAATAAAAAAATGATAACCTATTATCTAGATAACTATTATCTAAATAATTGTTATCCAAAAAAACAATTTTATCCACAAACTAAACAGACCTTAAGGTCCCGTTTGGTTTGTGGATAAAACCATTTATGTGGATGATAGTTATTCGGATAAAAGGTTTGTCATTATTTTATTTGGTTCAACTATGTATAAGAAAGGAAAAAATAAGTGTTAAAAAGTCAATTTTCGTAAAAAAAAAACCAATTCTACTTTTATTATTAATTAAACGAAAAAATAATTAATTAATTAAAAGATAAATTAAACTCACAGTTCATATTCTTTTAGCATTGTAACAATATCATACTCATTCAATTTTATTCGCAAATATTGTTTTTATCATTTCATTAATTCGCATAAGTGGTCTCCAAATAATTTTTTTGACGATTTTACCCCTACTTTAATAAATTAAAATAGCAAAAAATAGAAAACATGATGGAAAATTGCAGTTAGGTTCATAACTTTTTCAAAAGTACAAATAAATTCTAAATATTTTTTTTTACAGATTTTTACTTAAAATAATAAAAAAAAATGTGTCATCAAGTTCCAAACCTTCTAATCCGGCACATACGTCCCTCAGTATATATGCGCCGAAAAGACTTTTAGAATTTGGATGGATTTCGTCCAAATGTTCGTTAGTTAATAAAAAGTTAAAATCGTGACCTAAATTTGACCAATTTAACAAGTTCAATAGTCCTTTCATATTTTATTATTTAAAAAAAATTCAAAAATAAAAATAAAAATAAAAAAATAGTTTCCCCCCTCCCCTCCTCCCCCCACACCACCTAATCTAACCCAAACTCTGATGAGTTTGGGTTCGAAATTGGGGAGAGAAATCCCCCCCAATTTGGTTGGTTGGTGGGTGGGTGGGAAGAAGATGATTTTTTTTTTTTAAATTGTTCTAAATAGTTGAATGTAAAGAGATCATTTTATATCTTGAAAAAGTTAAGGATCTCAATTGTAATTTTTTCATTATGTTTATTTTCCTGTGATTTTAATTTATATAAGTTATGAGTAAAATTGTTAAAAAGACCATTTGGGGACAATCTCTGCGAATTAATGAAAGAATGTGGATGATATATGTGAATAAAATTGAATAGGGATAATATTGTTACAAAGCTGATACAATGGTAACTGTAGTGTAATTTACCCAAAATTAAAAGAGAAAAAAAAATATGTGGATTGGGGGCGGGGGCGGGGGCGGGGGTGGTAATGGGTGATAGACAGAGGCGATTATCTTAAGATATAGATATCCAAAAATAAATTTATTCTATATTGTAAAGTGTGCGTTTTGTTTTTTTTTTTTTTTTTAAAATAATTGAAGGAGATCCTCATCCTTTTGAGGATAAAATTTATCGTCATTTTTTTGCATAAATTGTTATTCGAATAAAAGTGGACATCAATTCAACCCAAATAGAATAAAACAAGTTTTATCCATTAACCATATATCAATTGGACCATGACGGACAAACTTTTATCACTTAATATTATTTGTTCATTGTTCGATATTGTTGTATCTAGAAAAACCGTAGTGCACGGTTCTTAAGGCCCCCAAAATGTAGACGTAGAAATCAAAACATTATCACAAGTAAATTATAACTTTTTAGAGTTAAAAGTGGTTGGCTATTTAAAGAGTATATTTGTTTATAGGAATTGGAGCAATGTTTTACTTTTTTCATCTCATAAAAATATATTTACTTTCTTTATTTATCTATTTCAAATTATAGTTCACTTTCTTTGTTGAAAGTATGCATAATTAATATCTGAATTTTCTAATATTCATATAGCCTTATTATCAACAAATATATACTATCACTATATTAATGTATTGTGAAAATAAAAAATAAAAACATATCTTTGAAGAATTAAGGGACGATCTTCATACCGATAGTCAAGAAATAATAAAAATAATTATTTTTTTTCCTTCAACAATCAACAGTAAAACCAATTTCAGTTCACATGGTTGCCGAGCAACGTTCTAGTTCCGACTCTTTTAACATGTTTTGAATTTTCAATTATTTACATGTGGCCTGACTTAATATTAGACCGGTTTTCAATTGAACTTCTAATTCTTATAACATTGGTGGAGCGGGATGGAATGGTTTCAACAAATGTATAGCAATGTGTGCTATATCATCTTTTTTGTGATGCCACGTGTCAAGTGGGTATCATAATTATTACTCACCATGTGTGCTATATCATTTTTCTTTCTTATTATTGCTATACAGAAAGATGATATAGCACACATAGTGGATAATAATTATGGTATCCACTTGACACGTGGCATCAACACATTGATTACTTTTTAGAAAGTTGTTTATAATTTTTTAAACTTTTTAAAAAGTGATCAATGTAGTAATACCACGTGTCAAATATGTACTATAATTATTACCCACCATGGTGCTATATCATTACTCTAATAAGAAAATAAATAATCCTCCTGTGCTGCAGAAGACTTAATGCCATAAAACATCATAAACCAACAATATAAAGTACATTAACATTTAAAGGCAAATATTTGTTCCATTTTTCATTAAGTTCTCCCAAAAGGAGAATACAACCAGCAGAGACCAAATTTTTACAGTTGCTCCCTTGATGATCCCTACAGATGCACAAACTCCCCTTTTCTCTTCTTATTAAACAGACTTCTTACAAATAGATGGTACATCTGTTTTAATGCTAAACCTATCGCGAAAATGCCTATATATATATATATATATATATATATATATATTTATATTTTTTTCTCAATTTTTTAGGACTTCCATACATAAGTTACCGTGAAGTGTTTTGCCACCAACAGTTCTCCATCATTACCCTCCTGACTGCACTTCGTGCCACTGTCTACACGGAGAATATCCACTCGGTTGTGCTGAGTCCCCACTTCGAATGAACCAACACTTCCTTGTCTGACAACCTTTCACAAATTACTGTGTCTACAGGAGGTATCCGACTAAACCCCCTCTAGCCCCGGTTCCTTAAGTCCGGAAACAACCTCTACGCTATTGATACAACAGCATTACTTACTGCTGAGACGCATGAGTCTCTGTCTGCAAATTTAGACGCTGCAAACACCTCAGACGGCTGATAATCTGTTTAAAAGAAGGGCGTGCCTGTGGATTTCTACAGAAGAACACTGGAAGTCATTAATCTTCATCAAGAGATAATAATACTTGTGGTAGGTTTGTTACGTAGTATTAGACAAGACTCGACACTATTACACAAGAAAAAAAAGCTAAAATTTTGTAAATTATACTGTCAAGTGTACCAAAGACATCATTCATCTTAAGCAGTCAAGTCTTGTGGTATGTTTAATAAGAATAGACCAGACCTGACAGTATTACACAAGTAAAGAAGCTAAAATTCTGTAAATTATACTGTGCAAGTCCTATATAACACTTTGCACCAAATATATCATTCATCTTAAACAGTCAGGTAAGCATCCAAATATCCATTTCAACAAGACATTTACGAGACCACGAGGCATTACAATCTAGATTCAGGAAAGCTAAAAAGCTTTTTAGGAACTCACCGATTCCAACAGTCACTAATTATCTCTGCGACCATCGGATCAATAGTGGGCAGAATCTCAAGGTTCCTACCCTGGAATCCAACAGCTCCAACAACCTGCATGGAGTTCATTTCCATCCACGGTACACGCAGAGTTGCCAATTCCCACAATATTACTCCAAAACTATATACATCAGATCTGCAAACCAGAGACGCTGATCTCATTAGCAAGATTTGAAATGAAACGTTCAAGAGAGTTCACATTCTTCAAAGCATTTAAAGCTCATATAGAGGGTTGACTCACTTCTCATTGGATGGTTCATTCCTTAGGACCTCTGGTGCCATCCATTCCGCCTGCAAAATAAAATCAGTAAATAATTTCCCGTTGTTGTCAGCTATTTATTTATTTACTTCTTTTTTCTTTGGTGGGAGGGAAAGGTATAAAGACACAATTCAAATAACAAAAAAAGTCAAAAAAATTAATCTAAATTCCAAATCAAACAAGCATTACTGTTCCAGCAGCTGACTTGGAAGACAGAAATGTGCTGTGCTGCAAACGTGACATTCCAAAATCACAAACCTAGTAAATAGCAAAACGACACATTAAGTCAGTAAGAGAAATGGGGAATACACTATCAAAATTTACAGGAGTTCAATACCAAATTCCATCAACCAAACCTTAACCACCCAGTTTTTGTCAACAAGGAGATTGGGAGTCTTCAAATCTCGATGCACAATGATAGGGTGACTAGTGTGCAAGTAATTCATTCCTCTGGCCTGCAAAAAATTTGCATATCAACAGATGTGAAGACAAAGTGATAACATAAGCAAAGGGGAAAAATAACTATCCAATCAATACCACATCGAGCGCCATTTTTATTCGCCTCTTTTCATCAATTTGGAAATTTAGACGGTGCAGCAGTTTAAATAAACTACCCCTGCATGTAGAGAAGAAGGAGAACAAACAAAATCATTACATCATTTAATGATGAATTTTCTAATTAACAATTTATAAGAAGAACTGAAAGATCTTGAAAACTTCGTAGGCACTTGTGTCTTTATACAATAGATGGACCTGACTCGTGGCCTTTCCCCTCATAAACAGGCCAGGAGAATCAATTAAAATATGTTTTATGTTGTATCCTATCCTTGTTACAAGTGTTATATCCCCAAAAATGAACAAAGTGGTTGGGGGTTTCAGAGATTGTTATGGTAACAAAATGAGAAGGATCTAAAGAGGTGGTTATAATATGATATTTAGAATACTTGGACACTGGCAAATCCGAACTAAGAGTATTCTTTAATTTATTGAGATATAAACCTCGGTAGAAACTCCGTCAATATGGACAGATTTGGAGGCCGAGTTACAGCTCCCATGAAAAGAACAACATTCGGATGTCTCAACCTCAACATGATCTCAACCTGCATAAAGCAGCAGAGCGCAAAGAATTTAATCATCACCAAAATACTGACTTGTTCCTAACATATTGTGGATAATACATGTTGATCAAAATTGGCACTTACCTCGCATCTATATTGTGCAAGTGCAATGCCGGAGATATCTTGATTCATGAATTTCTTTACGGCAACTTCCTGATATAAAATGACATATATTTGATGATTTTATACGAGAAAAGAGATGTAAGGTTCTACTGCAACTATACTGCTAAGTCTCCTACCCACCATCTCTCAAAAACCATTTTCTTTGAGTTAGTAAATTGTTCCCAGTTACTTGAAACCAATTCATCACTCACTCCAATAGTATGAAAGGAGCTTAACATGGATTAAACCTAAATTGGAGCTTACATAAAAACTCACAGTCTGTTTATAGAACTACATTAGTTGTTAAATTTACTGGCCCATAGTCTTCCAATTAACTTGAGACATACATCAAGAGTATCAAGGAAGCGCATTGATATCAATTGATATCATTTGATAAGTAGAAGAAAACCTATATATAAATTTGGAAAATTAGACCTATATCCCCAACAAATCACTGACAACAAACATATTTTTTTCTAGAAAAACATGCAAAGTTTTACTGCAAAACAATTATAAACAGATTAGACAATGCACAAAAACATAACTTACTGTGCCATTCCATTCTGCCCGATAAACTTCACCATATGAACCTGCAAGATATGAAAGGAAACAAATATGTTAATATAGGAAGACTTTCAAGAAAATAGCATATTCTTAAAAGCAAGTCTTCCAATATGGTGCAAACAATAAGTAAAGAAAGCAGCATGTAAGAAGATAAACACAGAAAGCTCAATTACACTAATGCTGAACTCAAATGAGAAATATGCAAAGTAAGATGTTTTCTTCTACTATTTTTTGCGACAATGGGAAGAGAGGGGATTGAATGAATGCAACTAAAAGGAGGACTACTTTCTGTTGAAATTAATAAAATTACAATGATATTTCTTCTTTATGACGAGGAAACAAAAGAACTATTAATTAATTACCACCTTTGATCACAGAAAGAACCATATTCATGAAGAACTATGAAGTAGGATCAAAGGACTTGGATAAATTCAAGGATCCAAGTTCACATGTGCAACTAAGGAAACATTACAATTTATTTTCACTTAATTATTATGGATGAAATCAGGACAATACATGTGACTGTATTATCCCATTCCCCTCTCCCCCCTCAAACCCCAGAAAAGAGAAGCAATGGAGTAAGGGTGCGTAGACACCTTCCTTTAATGTCAACAAACAGATCTAGACCATAAGATAATAAAACTGATTAACTGATTCTTACCTATGCCAATGCGTTCACCAATCTGAAGATCCTCCCACAAAATTTCAGCAACGCCACTCAGCACAGGGTCATTTTTCATGTTCTGATTCTTGCTAGCACTAGACTGGTTGCTGCAGGCTATTTCTGTAACTTCCACAGAAGACTTGTCTTTTTTGCCAGATAAATTGGCATGGCCAGTATCCACAGTGATATCATTGTCATGGATCACTTCATTAGTTCTACCTTTGAAAAGCATACATTCTTCGGCTGGGATATTAGAAGATGAATTATATCCAGGATTAGAAACAGCCGAATCAAGTTTGAGCTGTTGGCCATCAGCAGTATGGTTTTTGCTGCCGTTACATAAAACCTTGCTAAATACCTGCACTCCAGAATAAGGTACAAGAGCGTTCTCCTTTTTGGACAAGAACGTCTCTGGATGACGCCAAGTATTAATCACCCTTTCACCTCTCACTGATTCATTTTTTACAGACACTTTGTTCTCTCCAACATCGTGGGAATTCACATTCAAAATCACATCCGGTGTCGTCGATACATAATTTTCAGACAAAACAGCATGAAGTTTTCCAGCAAATTCCGGGTCTTTTGCAGCGTCGATAACACATTTGGAAACATCTTCAACTTGCAATTTCTGTCTTGCTGATGCTTTCTTTCCAACACCTGCTGACTCTTCACAAACTCCATGTAATGATAGATGAAGACTTCCAAAATCATGCTTCAACTGCCCAGTCCGGCTTTTCCCTGCGGCCTTGCAATCTCTCTTTGACTCGGGGCAAATGGAAGGTGATTCTGAACTCGAACTTTTGATTTTGAAAGTTACGTCATTATTAGGCATAAGTGAACCGCTTCCAGCTCCTTCGTCAAACGTTGTACATGAACTTCTGGTGGTCCCTACAACACGTGTAATATCCCTCGTATCTAAACTAAAATTTTGATGATGACTACTGGGGACCTCAGCAGGGATTAGAGTGCCTGGAGCACCCATAAGATCAACAATGTACTCACTGCATCAATTCAAAATCAGATTAAATCATAAAGTGTTTCTCTTTCCTGAACTTACAGGATTTAATTGACTTAATGGGCAACATTTCGAGACAAATACAGGATACTTTTTAATCGTCAATGGTACTCAACTAAACAACAATAGAATACAGGCTATGGAAAGTTCATTGTAAAGTCATGTTTGATCCTGAGTTCCCTTAATAGCTTATTTGGAAATCGACGGCACCAAAAAAGGTGGTTTTTTGTGTAGGCGTCACCTTGGAACCGGGATATCATTCTCTCTCCCAAATATTTGAGGAAGAAAAATTGTTCAGTTAGCAGGCCCTTTACGTGTAAATCTGTGGTAAAAACACTATCGATTTGCTTTTTCATAGGCAATGTTATGAGGGAATTATGAGTCAGTGTCATGACAGTATTTTGTGATCTGTGAGTTATGCCCAAATAAGAGCAATGTATCAAATTTTCCTTCTAGTTCCTTCCTACTGCGTAAACAGGTAAATATATCTTCAACAGCGGTGGAAGCAGGCAATTTCAAGAGAAAGGAAAAGGAGGGTCATTGAAGGGTTTGAGAACCTGCTCTTGAGCAAACATTTTGTATTATTTTATTTCATTGTTTTGGTGGGGGGTGGGAATCCATCCCATATTAAATGCAATGTTATAATTCCAGAGTACAAAGAGAAATTGCCATCTCAAATGAGCAGTAATATGTTAGAAGAGTTGACGTTACATTGGCAGTTTGAATGAGTAAGGTGTTTGCAACAGTAAACAAAGCACTACAGTATAACAGAACCAAATCCCTACAAGGTGATGAGTATTGAAGGTTCCATCAAAAAATTAAGTATTACTGGCATTTGACTGATATTTTGAATCATCAGCATCATATTTGCTATCCAACACAACTCCTACCCCCTCCACACACCCACTCCAAAGAACATTGTAAAGAAAGAGAAGAAATTATTTACCTAATAAAGTGGTTGCACTAAACTAATGCAAAATCAATGAAATACGTATTCACAAAAATAATATACAAGCAAGTCTACAAATTCTACCTTCCACTGTCCAATTTGATCAAGTTCACAGCTCCTTCGTCAGTGCCAGTGTAATAACTTCCTTTGACTAGCTTACATGGGAGGTTGATTTTATCAGCAAGTACCTAGCATCCAACATTAAGATCATTAGATAATTGGAAGTTTAATTTCTGGATAAGGTCAAAACTCTCCCTCTACAGATCATAACGAAAAGAAAATATAAAGGGATGTTATAGGTTTGCATAAAGGATGTACGACCCTAATTTCTAGGTAAACAGGTCCCAAAAAGTAGTTTTGCAGCATCTGACATTTTTCATCTAACTAGTGTTAAATCATATGAAAAGAAAATTTTGCACTAAAGGTTAAATAAAAATATATATAAAGAAAAAGAAGACTTAAAGAGACAAAAGAAAATCGCCACTCTTCAACAACCCCTTCCCCCACCCCATCCGAACACCAAAATTCTCCTTCTGGCAGTTCCATCCTCTTGTGAATCAAGTGAGGACTCGACATTGGGGAAGGTGCAGTCTTCCATGCTTTCCATCAATATCTTGTTGAAACTAAACACTTCAGAATAGTTATATCAGCTTCTTCCAGCTGTCACTTCGTGTCTCGCATTTAAAAACAGCTTTTCCCCTTTCGAACTTCTCAGTATTTTCGAGTTTTCACTTTTTAGTCTTGAACTGTAATTTCTAGACATCTGAGGTAAGAATTAAAGATCTTCCCTTTGTTCCCGTCTTGGAGGGGCTCAGTAGATCTTTAGAGATTTCTAAACCTGTCCACATTCAACTCCCTGTTGATCAGTACATCTGAACTGGGACACTCATCTTTGTGTTTCTTTATTCATTTAACCTGATGGAAATCAGTATTTTTATCAGTGGATGGTGAAAATATCTTTGACCTGCAAACAGCAAGAGGATGCAGTCATCGAGGTCTCCAGTTTCCATAATTGATAATTCTAGGATTTCATTACCAGTTTCAACCTATCCTCTCCTTACTAATTGCATAAGATGAACTTTCAGATGTCTGATCAAGCATGATGTCTTTCGTCAGAAGTCCATTCCCTGCCTTGTAGATTTTAGATACTAGCTCTAAAGTTCTACAATATTGGCTGCTCTAACTCCTCAACTAGCCTCATTGCAGCTTCCCGCTTGGTATCCAGATCGAAGTTTCCCTGAACCAGGAGCTTCTTTATCTCAACCAGGGGGATGGATGGAAGCCGACTGGATGACGGGGGTTTGGGTGGTGGATGTATTGGAGTTTTTTCATCTTATTTTAAATAAAAATTGGGGAAAAAAAAAACTTAATATTTATTTTCTTTTATTGAACATGAAGCATAATTGTCTTCTCAACGTATTTAATGTCTGTTTTGGATGGAAAAATTCAGAAGGGATCCCTTTCTACAAAAATACAAGCTCAAGTACTTGTTGGCCAAGAAATAAGAATAGGGACCAAGTGCAAATGTGCAATCAACACAAAGGATAGGGACTGGCTGCAATCTCCCCAATATTTGTTGCAAAACAAATAAGGTACTAGTTAATCATATACAATATTTTCCAAGAGGGCACTTATTTACCCATGAAAGATACTAATTTTTAGCTCTCTAGGTTGAATAATTTAACCGCAAAATGCAAGTCAAAGTCAAGATAGAATACTCAGATGATTATATGTCACTAAACTCATATGCATACCTTATCCATATTAGTTTAAACAGATAAGTGTAAGGAAAAGGGGAAGCTCTCACAACCTTAAAAAGCAAAGCTCTCTGGCGTGAATGTCCAACATCAAGACACCCAAGGGGAAGGATGATTGTATTCAGACAGATCTGCAAGTCATAACTCCTTGCTCTCCACCTTTTGAACATTTCTTCTGCATCATTAACAGGACCTCCCATTCTGTCAACAATAAGGTCAGCAATTTTTTGAACTAAAAAACTTGTACCCCTTTCCAAAGCAAGGCACTCCACGGACATATAATAAACTTTTTCCTCAAGCTCCCGCAGTTCTGTGTCAAGTGTGCGGTTCACTAAAACAACCTCAGAACCAACGTTATCCATAACAGAAATTAATTGAAGATCTACCAGTGATGGAATTTTTGCTTGGGACAACAAATTCGAATCAATTCCACAAACATCATAGAACCCGTCAATTACTTTCTCGTCATAATTTATGGCATTATAGCTCTGCATGCACAAAGGAAAAACAAAAGAATCTTCTTTAAGTCGTTGACCTAACATCTTAACAAGTTAACAAAAAGAAATAATGGCCAACACCTTAAATATGCAGTCCTTTCCGTTCTTTTTTTTTTTCCTTTTATGATGAGATATGGTCGTGAGAAGAGGGTGTTCGAGAGAAGGAGGTACAATCAATACAAGCCTTTAGTTAAAGTAAAAATGAGATGATTTAATTTTATAAGCTTCCATTATATGGATAACACATGAAACTCTATCAAGTTAACAGTACATATTGAGTAGTCAAGATATTCAATATACACGCAATAAATAAAAAGAAGAAACTATGTTGTTCAGACGGAAAAAACCTTAAATTTTGCCTTTGATGCTCACACTCCTACTAGGGTGACGTGTCCATGCCCGACACGTATTGTATCGTGTTGTGTCGGACACCGACATGGGTTCGACAAGCCCCGTGCCCAATCCAATTTTTTATATATTTTTTAAATTTCATACTTAGGGACATTCATTGGATAAGTGTGCGACATGGGATGTGCAGTGTCTGATATTAAAAAGTACAAAATTAAAGATATAATATATAAATAAAAAAAATAAAGAATTTAAATCAACGTGTCCTACTTTAAAAATAAAAAATAAAAAATCATGTGTCACCGTATCCATGTCCGTGACTCCGTGCAACTTAGTCTTTTGCTATTCCATTTGCAGCCAGCATTCAGTTGGATGTTTGGAACAAACAAATGTTCCTCAATGTTTGGACAATTTTTGGGAAAATTTTGACTTCAACATGTTGGGTGTAGTCTTTTTCTACACATACAAACATAACTCTTAAACCTAAAATCAGCAACTACACCCAAGATTATTTACCTCCAGTGCCAAGGATAGCCAACTTTTGTTCTTTAAGAGAACTTTTTCATTGATAGAATTTTGATAAATGAGGTAAAATAAATGGAATAGAAGCAGTTGTCTAATCACTAGTCAGATCATTGCAGTAATTGGCTCCCAATATTACAGTGAAACTGGACATCGGAAGAAAAGCTTCAGATCAAATGATGCTAAATTTCCATTGAACTCTTTGATGGTTGCAGGTGACATTCTCTAAATCCAATTAGCGAGTCTTCTTTTCCTATTATATTTTCTGTTCAAAATCCACCTTCATGTTACAGATTGAGTTTATATTGACCACTTATTAAAGAAAATGAATCTTTATGGAATAATTTAGGGTAAATTGCGCTGCCTTACCCAACTTTTAAACCCTTTTGCACTCCTATCCCCAACCATTGTTTCTTGGCATTTCTATCCCCAAGCTTCCATAAGCGGTCGTGGTTCTTCCGCCTAAAAACTCTGTTTAAATGCTCTAAAATGGCAATGATGCCCTTAAATTCATACAAGAAAACAAGTGCAACAAATGCAAATTAAAGAAAGAAAAAAAAAATGTCTTCCTCAGCTTCCCTCCCTCCCCCCCCCCCCCAACAAAACAAACCACATTATAATAGCCCCTGTTGACACCCACGCCGCCAAGCTCCATCCAACTACCACCGAAGAGGCTGGCAGCCATTGCCAGATGAAACATAATCTGAATCAGATCCGGCACTACAGTGACAGATGGGGGCTACAGCGAATTCTACAAACTCAAAATCTTAATCTAATTTCTGCTTGGTTTTTGACTTTTTGTATTGGATTTTAAGGAAGCACATTTAATATTTTATTGAAGAGAAGTGACTCTTATATACAAATATCTTCAACTAAGATGATCATTAAGCTTCCAGTTTCACAGTAAGTGACAAACAGATGTAAACAGAAACCCGCAAAACTCATTCTTTTTCAGATTTCTTCATCTTATTTGTTCTTTGTTTCATTATAGATTTGGTGTATGATTATTTCATTTTCCATTCAATGATTTTAAAGTTGTATGAACTTTGCTTTAGTTTAATGAAATCCTGTGGTTATGGAAGTCAGGATGTGAGAGTTGCCACAGTGGTGGAATTAGGAGTAGAGATGATGAGGTTGGGGGTGGCTGAGGGCGGGGTTGGGCAGGGGACTGTCTGGGGAATTTCTGAGGAATAAGGCTGAATTTTGCTTTTCCTTTTTCTTTTTCTCTTTTTTATTTGTATAAGTTTGAGGGCATATTTGTCATTTTACGACAGTTTAATGGTGTTTTTCGATGGAATCCGACAATGAGGATGACAACCGCTAATTTATGATAGGGGATAGGAATGCCAAGAAACAGAGATTGGGGGAAGAAGTGCAATAGGGGGTAAAGGTTGAGATTGGCGACAACAAATTACCCAATTTTACTTGTATCTAGAGAGAACTTGTTTAGAATCCATTTTGTGATGTATAACTGACTTTGGACTCAAGTCCCATGCATATTTGATATTCCTTTTAAGGCTTTCCATGTAAATAATGTAATTGAGGTAATTGATGTGACTTTACTTTTGATTTCTTTTTTTTCCAGGTTGAATTATTGCTATTTGTTAGTGTTGAGTGGTTGGTATCATTCCCATTTTAATCTCAATAAGACACAAATATTTATTACTACAATATTTTTAGCACATTTTTCTCCACGAAAAGTATTTAGTTACATGCTCGTAAACAAGTTCAAAAATATAAATGCACATTTATCTAGGCAATTCTGTGTCAATTGAAACTATGTTCATCAGCATTGTATGCATGTTTAATTTAGTTATAAATAAACTGTCTACACCAGAATAAATTATATAAGGACTTCTAGGATTGTGAAAAGCAATCATATATTGCTTCACTGTAACTAATAGATATTAGAAATTTAGTGTGTTTCAAAAACGGTGTATTAAAGTCCACCTATATATTAAATTAGGCATAGAAGTATCAGGTGATCAAATGCCGCTAATATAACGCCAGTTGCATAATTCATTTAATTTTTTTGTTAACTAGCAGTGTGCAGAATAGTAGTCAAATATAGATTTACTTCTCGATATCAAACATGCGTCAAAAATGGCTACGAAAATTAAGATTTCAAGTAAAATGTCATCCATACAATAAGCTCCCTGTTCTGAACTATTTTCCCCCAACTTACATTATCCAGAAATCAAAACAAGCCATTGAGTACGAATTCAGCAATTTTCTTACACAAACAAAAAGGAATATTGTACCGGTCGCCTTAAATGAAATCCATCACTGAGATGCAATTAACCGACAAATGCAACAAGATCAAATGAATAATCAAATCAAACATGCATCAAAAAATGGCTACAAAAATAAAATTTAAGTAAAATGTACAATAAGATCCCTGTCCTCAACAATTATCCCCCAACTAAACATTATCTAGAAATCAGAACAAGCCATCAGTTATAAATTCAGCAATTTTCTTACACAGACAAATAGGGATAATTGTACAGGTAAAATTAAATGAAATGCATGTCAATGAGACCCAAATAACCAGCACACGCAACAAAATAAAATCAATAATCAGAACCCAAATTTGCAGCAAATAAACAATTAATTAAAAAAAGTGCAAAAACAATAATTACCCAGTAACGAAGCGAGAGAAATTCGGCAAGGGATTGAGAGGGCGAGCAGCCAAGACTAATTTGCTTGGCGACGTTGATCTGGGCGGTTTCTGGGTCATGATTTTGACCTGGATCCGATGCACTAATAGCAAGTGCCAATTGAACTTGAAACTCCTCCTCGAAGAAATTAAAATTACTATTAGGATTAGAATTAGAATCAGAAACAGAATTCTCATTTTCCAGTGAGCCCGAAGCGGGTTGAGCCAAAATCGGGTTCGGGTCAGATGATGGTGAAGATGCCGGCGACGATTGAGACGGCGTCGTTTGAGGGGACGGATCGAGTGCGGGCGGTCTACCTTGTTGTTGATGATCCCCGATATGCAGCTTCCGCAGTAAATGCTTCACTTTCGACATATTCAACTCTTATCATCGATCGATCAATCGATCGATCCAAAAGCCAATAACCCAATTATAATCCAAACGAAAATAATTGACTTTTTTTACAACATTAATTATGAATTTTCCTGATTTCTGGATGGTGTGCTAACGTGCGCGCCGGTGGGTGTAGAGAGAGGAATTTGGGAAGATGGGGAGTTAACCTGCGCACTAGAGATTTAGGGGGGTTTGAAGAGGTGGGGCGGGGTGGACTGTCTCTTCTTTGTCAAGCTACCTCTCCTTCGAATAAATTAACAGCATCTTCCTTCCCTCCAATTAGAAGTTAATACACAGAATATATAATAATAAATTATAAGTAACAATGGGTTAATATCTAGTTAAATGTTTCATTACTAACTGAGCTATTAATTTATTTTACATTTACTGACTCAACTCCAAAATATTATTGAGTACACACTGAATTTTCAAAAATATTTCACCGTTACTCACTGAAAACGATTATGTTACGACTAAGTGATGGATAATCTACGTAGCAGATAAAATATACATATAGTAGACAAAATTATCCACCAAACATAGGGGTGGGCGTGGGTCGGTTCGGATCGGTTTTCGGCCCAAACCGACCCGAACCGACCAAAAATCGGTTTGGCGAAAGCCAAACCGAAACCAAATTTTTTTTGGAAAAAACGGGCCCGAAACCGACCCGAACCGACTCGGGTCGGTTCGAGTTTTCGGTTTGGGCCGGTTTGAAGAACAAAAAAAAAAAAAAAAAAAATTTTTTTTTTTTTTTTTTTTTTAATAAACCGACCCGAACCGACTCGGGTCGGTTTGGGTCGGTTCGGGTCGTCGGGTTCGCGGATTTTTTGCCCAGCCCTAACCAAACATCTGAAATCGTCCATGTCATCCAAAATCGAGCACTATATCATCATTTAAAAAACGTTTTCACTCAATTTATTTGGTGAAAACGTTTTTTAAATGATAACATAGCGCACAATTTTGAATGACATGGACGATTTCATATGTTTGGTGGATGATTTTGTCTGCTACATGTATATTCTATCTGCCACGTGGATTTTTCGTCACTTGGTTGTAACAGATCGTCTTCAGTGAATAACGGTGAAGTATTTTTGAAAGTTCAGTGAGTATTCAAAATATTTTGAAGTTGAGTGAGTAAATGAAGATGGAAGTAATAGTTCAGTAATCAATTAAACATTTAACTCGTTAATAACCAAAGGTTAAATAGTGAATTAGGGTTTAAATCCGTGGTAAAATTTTTTTTTTTTTTTTTTAAATGTTGATAAATTAATACAAACAAATCTTTGGAGTGGAGGAATGCATTCTAAACCTTGGAATTTTTTTTTTTAAAAAAAAAATCGAGCTTGATTTCAAAACAATTTCTAATTTTTCATATCAATGATTTATCGTTTGCACTTAATGCGAGTTAATGCCATATTCTTTCATATTTTTTTTTTTTAGTGATGTTTCTATTCAACCTTTCATAGCGTAAATCCAGTCCATTTCATTTTATCGTTAGGTCGCATACAATTCACATTCTTATTTCATAAGGGTATTTTTGCCGCCTCGCTGTAATTGAATAAAAAAAGAGAGGGTAAATTATATTCACACTACACTTTTTATTATCCACACCATATTTTAATTGCAATAAAAGTCCCCTAACTTTTGATAATTAGACACTTATATCTCTAACTTTTTTATCATTAACTTTCGTTTAGTTTTCACATCTTGTCTCGTATGAAGATTTTTGTCTGAATATTCTTCTAATATGTATTGAAATGAGGAAAAAATATTTTGTCAAACTTTCTTATTTGTTATTTATTTTGATTATGTAAAAATATTCGAGGCAAAAAAGATTTTTACGCCCTCCTAGTTAATTTTTTGGACAAAAATCATCATCAAAAACAAATATAAGACGTGCAAATTAATAGTTTAATAATAAAAATTAAATATAAATGTAAAAGTGACCAATAGTTAA
This sequence comes from Forsythia viridissima, assembly GCA_030279155.1. Classification (NCBI taxonomy): domain Eukaryota; kingdom Viridiplantae; phylum Streptophyta; class Magnoliopsida; order Lamiales; family Oleaceae; genus Forsythia; species Forsythia viridissima. Next base: position 26,693,969 of record CM059033.1, read on the forward strand.
AAATTTTCATTGCAATTAAAATATAGTAAACTTAACAAATAATGTTATGGTAATATAATTACCTAAAAGGAGATAAAAGAACAAAAAAATAAAATCAAAATATCGTCTTCAACCCAGTGAACCACCTATTCCCATCAACCCATCCCAAAGACCAAAAACCTCCGGCTAGCATGCACCGTCACCTCCACAACCGCCACCAACTAACGCCAGTCAGTGCTTCTTCGCCTACTAGCCCAAAATTAAAAAATAATTTGAGATTCAAATTGAAACCGCAACCGCAACCATAATTACAAAACCCAATTCAGCAACCCATAATCACAAATTTAGTGCCTTTGGTAGAGCTTATAAACTAGTTTATTTGATAAAATAGTTTATTTGACTATTAGAATAGTCAAAAATGTCATGCTACCAAAGCAAAATTTTTTGTCAAATAAACCATTTTGGACAAATAAATTAGTTTATAAAGTCTATCAAACAGGCACTAAATAGGGGCAAAAACGACGTGGTCCTAGTTTTGTGTACTGTTTTGTTCTTTCTGTTGGGATATTTTCTCAAAACTTGCCAAAATCAGAAGATGCATCAATTGTTGAAAGGGGAGACATCTAAGTCGACTAAAATTACAAGTTTCCTAATCTTGGACACTTTGGTAGTCGAAACTTTGAAGACATCCAGGTCAACTGAAATTGAACAAGTTTCCTAATCTTGGACACCTTGGCAGTTTAAACTTGTATGAAAATTAGGTCATTCGTTAACTATAAATTAACGTGGTTTATTCTCTTTTGTAGGGGTGACCTGAGGGTTTTCTGAGAGAAAAATTGTAAGCCTAGCATCCTAGTTGTTTTTCTTGTTGTCTTTGTGGGTTGTACAGAGAGTAGAAATTGGTGGGTGTGGTAAAGCTTAGGATATTATTTTTCTTGAGTTACTTGAAGATTTGGGTAGGTGAAATCTATATGATTGTAACAATTTTTCATATAGTGAAATCTTTGACAGTCCGTAAATCTTTCTCCATATTTTATATTTTTCTGTTTCGTCATATTTCTCTGAACAAGGATCTTGTGGACAATAAAGGAATTGGTCTCAATTCCCAACAGTGGTATCAGAGCATTAGGTCGTTCAGAGTGTTGGTGCGCAGAGAAGAGAAGATATGTCTATTAAATATGACGTGGAGAAATTTGAAAGAAGAATCAATTTTGGTTTGAGGCAAGTACAAGTCAATGATGTTTTGATTTAATCTGGACTGCAAAAGGCTTTGAAAAGGAACCTAACCCTTGTTTCTGACAAAGATACTAAAAGGAAAGTATCTTGTTGGAATTGTAGAAAACCTGGTCACGTGAGAAAAAATTGTCCAAAAGGTGGAGCAGGCGCGGCTAACTGCTCGACATCATACGGACAATATGTCTCTCTTTATGGGAGATGATAATGTCGCTTGAGTAAATATTTACATCCTCATGGCATGCGCTAGTTGCCATGATAGAGTATGTGTTACTACTAGCGGGTCCACATTTGCACATGGGCATTGTCTTGATATTAAAGCAAGGTGTGTGGTGGAATTGATGTCGATGGCTGATAAACTTCCAAGTAAGTCAAGCAAGGGAGTTGCACCATAATATTTCAGCAAATTTATTCGACATGAGCCGATGAAATTCTTAGAATTCGTTAATTCTAAGTGATTATACTTATATGGTGAAGTATGTTAATTCTCTGTTTTGAGAATTGGGATTGTCAAAGTGTACCGTTTTTTTAAGTATCGAGATGAAGAGCTGCAGAAGAGATTATTGGTTTTTGACTCGTTTTTCGTCAAGGTGGAGATTGTTGGGATATTTTCTCAAAACTTGCCAAAATCAGAAGATGCATCAATTGTTGAAAGGGGAGACATTTAAGTCGACTAAAATTACAAGTTTCCTAATCTTGGACACTTTGGTAGTCGAAACTTTGAAGACATCCAGGTCAACTGAAATTGAACAAGTTTCCTAATCTTGGACACCTTGGCAGTTTAAACTTGTATGAAAATTAGGTCATTCGTTAACTATAAATTAACGTGGTTTATTCTCTTTTGTAGGGGTGACCTGAGGGTTTTCTGAGAGAAAAATTGTAAGCCTAGCATCTTAGTTGTTTTTCTTGTTGTCTTTGTGGGTTGTACAGAGAGTAGAAATTGGTGGGTGTAGTAAAGCTTAGGATATTATTTTTCTTGAGATACTTGAGGATTTGGGTAGGTGAAATCTATATGATTGTAACAATTTTTCATATAGTGAAAGCTTTGACAGTCCGTAAATCTTTCTCCATATTTTATATTTTTCTGTTTCGTCATATTTCTCTGAACAAGGATCTTGTGGGTAATAAAAGAATTGGTCTCAATTCCCAACACTTTCCTCAGTCATTTGAATTGCCGTTAATTTTGTTGCTTCTCTTTCCCTTCCTTCCCCAACTCGGTTAGTGCTGATTATGATCATAACAATGCCCACCCTTAAATAAACCTTGTCTTCAAGGTTGAAAATCATGATACTCATTCGTAATTCGATCAGAATCCTTTCAAGTAGCCTCGTGTGTTGGTTGTCCATTCCATTTGATGAGTCAATGTATTCAGAACTGTTTTTCTTCTTGAATATCTTTGTTTGGAGAACTACCTCAAGTTGTTTTATCTGATCAAGGAAGTAGATATTTCACCACCACTGCCTGGTCTCTTATTTTTTTCTTGAGCAGTAGCAGATGGAAAGTAGGATGTACCTTTGTGTTAATTGGGAGGAAGAGTCTCTAGGCTACTTTACCAATCTTCTTCTTCTCTATTTTATAGGGCATGTATTATCTAGGACTTAATTTTTTGTTTACCTTATTTGCCACAGATTGCTGCTGATATGGGTGTAACTTCAAGTATACTCATTTTCCATCCTCAAAATTCTCTCTCAGTTCTCTTCTTGCCAGCATAGTTCTTCATTCTAACCCTGGCTTGTGTCATGCTTTGTCTTAACTGATGATCCATTTTATACATTTTCTGTAATAGGTCTTCTACTGCAGCTATGTTGGTCTGCTGGTAAGAGCCTATAGCTAACTGAGGGGGAGCAACCTCTCAGTTTGGCCATCAGATTGTGAATGGTAGGAGGTGTTGAGATGAAGCTGAGTTCCCATTAATTTAAACAGATATTGCCAGAAGTTGCTTGTAAATACTTTATCCCTATCTGAAACAATACTCTGAGGCAAACCATGTAATTTTATAGATGTTGTCTAGGAATGTTTGTGCCACCTTTTTTGGCTGTGAAAGTGTGAGCTAAGGTGAGGAAGTGCCCAAATTTTGTAAATATGTCCACAACTACTAATATCACATCATTCCCTTCAGATTTTGGTAGACTTTCTATGAAGTCTATGGAAATGTAGCTCCAAGAATACTGAGGTTCAGATAGTGGTTGTAGGAGTCCAGGGTATTGCACATGTTCATCCTTGCACTTTTGACAAGTCGTAGGACTTCTTTTTTTATCTCTTGTGTCATTCATGGCCAATAAAAATGTTGCTTAACTTGAAAAAGACTTGCCTAAACACTAGAGTGCCCCCCTTATTGAGAAGCATATATGCTATTTATCAACCTTTGTCTACTGTCCCATTCACTTTCCACATAAAGCTTGTTTTTGTATTTAAGTAATCCATTCTGATATCGGTACTCTTGCTCCAACTTGGGATTCAGTAGAACTGCCTGAATCCAGGCTAGTGTAACTTGTGAAATGCCATTGCTCTCACCCACACTTTCTGTTCTCCTTGACAAAGCATCAACAGCGAGGTTTTGTCCGTTTTTTATAGTGAATCTCATAGTCCAACCCAAATAGTTTGGTTAACCATTTTTGCTGTAATGATGTAGTGATCATTTGTTCTAACAAGTATTTCAATGACTGGCAGTCAGTTTTGATAATAAAATGGTGTCCCTTCAAGTAGTGTCTCTATTTGGAGACTACAATGACCAAGGCCAATAATTCCTTCACATAGATGGACATATTCAAACTCCTAGCTTCAATTGACTTCCTAATGTAAGCCAGAGGCCTTCTATCTTGCATTAGAATTGCCCATATACCTCATAACTAGCATCTATTTCAACCATAAAGTTTTTCTCAAAGTCAAGCAGAGCTAAGACTGAAGTTGAACTCATGGCCACTTTTAAGCTATTGAAGGCAGCTTTTGCTGCTTCACCCCATATAAATATGTCCTTCTTCAACAATTCAGTGAGAAGTTTGGCTAAGGTTCCATAGCCTTTAACAAACTTTCTGTAGTACCATGTTAGCTCTAAGAATCTTCTCAGCTGTTTAATATTAGTTGGAGAATCCCACAATTGCATGGCCTTAACCTTTCTTGGGTCAGCTAATACTCATTCCTTGGGGTATTGTGCTTAGCATATAATTCGTTCTTTCTCAACAATTTCAACACCGTCTTCAGATGTGTACAATGGCTCTCCATGTCCTTACTATATATCAATATATCATAAAAAAAACACCAAGACAAATTATCTCCGCGGCTTTTGAAAAACATAATTCATTTGGCTCTGAAAAGTTGCATGTGTATTGGTTAGGCCAAATGGCATAACCTTGAATTCATACAATCCTTGATGGGTTTTAAATATAGCTTTACATATATCATCTGGTTTCACTCTTATTTGGTGGTATCCTGCCATGAGGTCAATTTTAGAGAAACACTTAGTCCCATTTAATTTATCAATCAACTCATCAATTAAGGGCATAGGATATTTGTCTATCACATTGAGGCTATTTACTTGTGTATAATCTACACAAAATCTCTATGTCTCATTCTTCTTCTTCACTAGATAGACATGTGAAGAAAATGGACTATTACTAGGTTGGACAATCCCACTTTCCATCATCTCCTTCACCATTTTCTCCACCTCAAATTTATGTACAAATGGACATCTATAGAGTCTAGTCCTAAATGGTTGGGCACAATCTTTAAGTGGAATGTGGTGGTCATGACTTCTATAAGGGGGTAATCCTTTTGGCTCAGTAAACACATCATTATAATCACTTAACACTGCTTGAATTGCAGTAGGGATGTCACTGGTGCTTCTTTCTTTTGCAAAGAATTGACCCAGCATGCCACATTCTTGCTTATTTAGCCATCTACACATATGTTCTCCTTCAATCATCTCCACTTACCCCCTGAGAATCTCCACTAGTTAATTCAATTATTTCTTCACCATTCTTAAACTTGATGCACCATTTAGCAAAATCAAAAGTCAAGGCTCTGCATATGTCATGTTAAATGGTTGCATACAGCTCTGCTATCTAATATCTGTCCATTAGCAACGGACACTACCATGGGCTTGGTGGAATCAATTTCAAACTTCAGGGATTTGATCAGCTTCTCATCTACAAATCTATGAGTATTCCCACTGTCATTAAAAATGGATATCATCTTCTTTTTTAGTATGTCGAGTATTCTGGTGGTCTTGTGTCTCAAACTATCTTTCAATGTACTCACAGAAATTTGCATCATCTCTTCATCTTCCTCGTCCTGGTCCTCTTCCTTTTGTTCTCCTCTTATTAAGCCTTCATTCTCCTCTTTATCCACCGCTATATAATTCAACATCCTATTATTACACACATGCCCAAATGTATATTTATCCTCACATCTGAAACAAAGTCCCAGGTTTCTTTTGGTTTGGAAATCAGTGTGGGTAATAGTTTTATATTGGGGTTGGGTTTTATTGGTGGATAATGGAGAGGGTTTATAGGTTGAAGTTGAGTTTTTAGTATACATTGGACTTGGATCGGGAGGTTTAGGATTTGAGTAAGGCCATTTGTTTCGAGGATAACTTTTATGAGGTTTGTTGTTTTTATGCAAGTCTATGATAATATGCTCTTACAATAGTACTATTTCAAATGTCTTAGCTATAGTTGTGGGCTTTATTATTTTAACCATGGATTTAATCTCTTATTTCAATCCACTACTCAATATAGAAACGTAGTATATTCTGGCAAATGAGATAGGGACATCATGACTAAGGATTTTAGATCTTCAAATTGCTCATGGTATTCAACATCTAATCTCCTCTGTCTGATCTTGCTAAAGACTTCAATCACTTCTTCTGCTCTACTTTCTGTAAATCTCCTAGTAGAGAACAAGCTCCAATTAGCATTAGGATGGCTAGAAATAAAGCTATGAAAGCATATATATATACATGTCTTCCCTTTCAAGTACATCTCTGCAATTCTTAATCTCATCTCTTCAAGCACCAGGTGAATCTGAAAATATTTCATAGCCTTCCTCGACCACTCCCTAGGTCCTTCCCCAATAAAATATAGAAAATCGATTTTAGGCAACTTGGTATCCATCTTATTCTCTCCCTTCTCACTAGTCTGAACTGAGGTATTACCAGGCTCAAACTCTAATATCCCACCACCAGAATGTGAGGATGTCAATGTTCTTCCAACTCTTTTCTCCCCCTGATCTCCTTTACTCATGCTCATTTGTGCTAACATTGAGACAATCAACTCATATTTGTTGTTCATATCCATCATTAAGTGTTCCATCCTCTCATGTTTAGTGCAAACTACCTTCAAAGTCTGATTAGATGATTTAAATGCCAAACCCAGATCACTAGCCTCCCTAACCCAGCTTTCTGAGATGCTCCTCGCTAAATTTGCTACGTGTTTCAGTCATGTCCAGATGATGTTTCTGCTTTGATACCAATTGTTATGGCTGGAACCCAAATATGGAAAGAATTAAGCTCAAACCACAACTTATAAGCAGTACCTGAGCTTCAAATTCACAATTTCAGCTCAATTGGGTAATTATAGAGTAGAAGATAAGTATAATTGAATTGAAAAAGAATAAAGGAATTCGGATTACAGAAATTTGCTCAGCCAAAATAACACATATTCTCTCTCCTTTTTGTGTGTGTGTATATATATATATATATATGTTACAATAAAAAGCATAAGAATCCAAGCTACAACTTCATAAAACATAAAAATGAATTTAACAACTAAATAGGGGCAAAAATGACGTCGTCCTAGTTTAAGTGGAACGGTGCCGTTTTGTGTACTTCAGTTCGTTCCTCAGCCATTTGAATTGCCGTTAATTTTGTTGCTTCTCATTCCCTTCCTTTCCCAGCTTGGTTGCTGCCGATTTTGATCGTGACACATTTATTATTAGTAAAGAGGGTTTATGTGAATTTGTGATTTTTTCGATGGTAGTGTAGTGGTTGGGGAGGGGGAATAGATGTTCCGGTGGCGTTGAACGAGAGTTGGTCATTCTGGTCTTTTGCTTTATTTGTGCTCTTTCTTTATTATTATTTTTTTCATATCTATATTATATATAAAAGTAGAATAGTCTGCATAGAATTTTGCCAAGTGACAATCAACGGTAAAGTCAACAATTAATTTTCAATTTTTTTTTTTTAGTTAATTCATTTAATGCTTTTGTAAAAAAATAAATCATTTTCAATATCCAAAGTCAAAATACATTAATATATTTAATATCAATCACAATATATATATATATTAATACAAAAGCATTAATACACACACACATATATTGTCTACGCTACATTAATTTTTTTTTTCACTTCATCAAAAAAACGAAAGGAAAATAAAAGAATCTGCATTTTTTTCGTTTTGCAATTCAAAATTAAATTAAATGAGCTTATTAATTAACTTTATGGGCTATGCACATTTTTCATTTTGCAATTCAATCTTATCAATGTGACTTTTCATTTTGCAATTAAAAAAAATTCATTCAACTTAATTACGATTTCATTGTACAGATTAAATTTTTTTTATTTTTAATTAATTCATTTAATCCTTCGATTTTGTAAAAAAATAGATCATTTCCAATATTCAAAATTAAAATACATTAATACATTTAATATCAATCACATTATATGTATATTTATATTATCTACGTTATATTAATTTTTTTTTACTTTATTTCATGCTTCGGTTTAGTAAAATTACATTAAATAAATTTATTAATTAACTTTCTCAAAAAATGAAAGAAAATTAAAGGCTCTGCTTTTTTTTCATTTTGCAATTCAAAATTAAATTAAATAAGCTTATTAATTAACTTTCTGGGCTCTGCACAGTTTTCATTTTACAATTCAATCTTATCATTGTGATTTTTCATTTTGCAATAAAAAAAAAAAAAAAAACATTCTTTCAACCTAATTACGATTCCACTGTACATATTATTATTTTTTATTTTTAATTAATTCATTTAATACTTCAATTTTATAAAAAAATAGATACTTGCCAATATCCAAAGTCAAAATAAATTAATACACTTAATATCAATCACATTATATGTATATTTATATTATCTACGCTACATTAATTTTTTTTTTACTTCATTTTATGCTTTGGTTTTGTAAAATTACATTAAATAAGTTTATTAATTAACTTCCTCAAAAAAAGAAAGCAAAATAAAGGGTTATGCATTTTTTTGTTTAACAACTCAAAATTAAATTAAATAAGCTTATTAATTAACTTTCCAGACTCTGCACATTTTTCATTTTGCAATTCAATCTTATCGATGTGACATTTCATTTTGCAATAAAAAAAAATTCATTCAACCTAATTACGATTCCACTGTACAGATTAATTTTTTAAAATTTTTAATTAATTCATTTAATGCTTCGATTTTGTAAGAAAATAGATGTTTTCCAATATACAAACTCAAAATACATTAATACACTTAATACCATTCACATTATATGTATATTTATATTACATACGCTATATTAATTTTTTTTTACTTTATTTCATGCTTTGGTTTTGTAAAATTACATTAAATAAACTTATTAATTAACTTCCTTAAAAAAACGAAGGAAAATAAAGGGCTCTGTATTTTTTTCATTTTGCAATTCAAAATTAAATTAAATAAGCTTATTAATTAACTTTCTGGGCTCTGCACATTTTTCATTTTGCAATTCAATCTTATCAATGTGACTTTTTATTTTACAATTAAAAAAACATTCATGCAACCTAATTACGATTCCATTGTACATATTAATTTTTTTAAATTTTTAATTAATTCATTTAATGCTTTTGTTTTGTTAAAAAATAGATCATATCCAATATCCAAAGTCAAAATACATTAATATATTTAATACCAATCACATTATATGTATATTTATATTATCTACGCTATATTAATATTTTATTTTTACTTCATTTCATGCTTCAGTTTTGTAAAATTACATTAAATAAACTTATTAACTAACTTACTCAAAAAACGAAAGTAAAATAAAGAGAGCTTTGCATTTTTTTCATTTTGCAATTCAAAATTAAATTAAATAAGCTTATCAATTAACTTTTTAGGCTCTTTATTTTTATTTTGCAATTCAATCTTATCAACGTAACTTTTCATTTTTCAATTGAAAAAACATTCATTCAACCTAATTATGATTTCATTGTAAAGATTAATTTTTTTTTTAATTAATTCATTTAATGCTTTGATTTTACAAAAAAAATAGATCCTTTCAAATATCCAAAGTCAAAATACATTAATACATTTAATACCAATCACATTATATATATATTTATATTATCTACTCTACATTAATTTTTTTTTTTTTTTTGGATTAGTTATGTTGTTTTTTAAATTTTTAGTAACAATATCCAATAAAATGTTATTTATATGATGCTTGTGTATTTGATTTCATTATAATCAATAACTAATAAATTTTCTTAATTTTTTTTCGAAATTACTATCACATAACACAACTCTCGTGCATCGCACGAGTTAAACACTAGTGTATGTATATGTGTGTCTATCTGTACATTCATTCATTAGGTGAATTACCCTTTTGATTGCTTTTTTGTTTTTTTAATCTTCTTTTGGTGCTTTAGTACAATGAGGGAACGAAAATACCCTTATGAAATAAGATCTGTAAATTACACACAACCCACTAATGACAAAATGAGACGAATGTGGACAAAAATGACCATTTGCGCTATGAAATGTTGAAATAGGGACGCCGCTACTAAAAATAAAAGAATAAGCCCTCAACACGCAATAAAAATAAATGATAGAGACTATTTGTGCAAAAAAATATAGGTGAAAAAATCAATTCTCATCTATCATCCAAAAAAAGATATATAGAGTTAAACAATAAAATTGGGTTTGAATCGGTGATTCAAAAATTTTTTATGATAAATTAATAAAACCAAAATTTAGGAGTGGAGGAAAGCATTATAAACCTTCGCTTTTTTATATATAATCATGTTGGGTTTCAAAACAATTTTTAATATTTCGTATCAATCTTGTATCAATCTTGTCTATTCAGTCTAGATCTCATAAAATTGATAAGTAGTAAAATAATAATTGAAGAAGTTTAAAATAATAATATATATCTTTTGTTAAGGGGAAAGTCCCGAATGCGAAACCTCCCCACCTGTGTCATAGGCCCCTTAACTAAGCGAGTTATAAATCGAGGGATGTGCACGAGTGATAGAGACCTGAGTGAGAGAGCCAACAGGCCAACCCCCAAGACAGACCTCCACAATATTTCAATAAAAATCTGCCATACACGGAAATCGAACCTGCGTTGTCAGATGATTTCTCTCTACGTCACCTCAGGCCTTACCAACTCGTATATGCCTCTGGGAGCAAAATAATGATATATCTTGAAAGAATTATAAGTTGTTCGTTGTATGCCTAAATGTTTATATAAATCTATGCTCAATTTTTCATAGCATTTGATTCTTGTTTTTTCAATTTGGGCGAAACTTGAAGTCTTGTGTTTTGCGTTCTTCCATTACGAGGAAGAAAGAATAATTCACTATTCAAATTTCCGTACTATTTGAATTCTTAACCTTTAATTCTGTTCTCTGGAAAGGATTCGATCTAATAATTCATCGGCTCGTGTCGAATAAAATTGTTGAAAAATTATGGTACAACTCTCTTGCTTGACTTACCTGGAAGTCTTTCAGTCATCGACATTAATTTCACCACACACTTTGTATTAATGTCAAGTCAATGCACGTATGTAGTAACACATCCTCTATTATGGCAACTAGCGCATGCTACGAGAATATAAATATTTACTCAAGTGTCATCATCGTCTATCATAGAGTGAGACACACTGTTAGTATCTAATTTCAAGTAGTTAGCCGAATCTACTCCACCTTTTGAACAATTTTTCTTCACATAACCAAATTGTCCACACTTCCAATAAGGTACTTTTCTTTTCATAAAGTTATTCTTCTTCTATTTTTTCAGGAACAACTAACAAGTTTTCAAATGAAAATATTACTTTCACCACTCGATCTTCTTTCTTTAGAAATTAATTTACTTATAACTTCTGCAAAACTTACAAATGAGTCTTAATGCTTTATCCTCGTCATCAATTTTAACTCCAATAGCCTCAAGTTCATAAACGATCCCATTAAGAACACAATCAATTTTGGCTTGTGGCAAGTACAAGTCAAAGATGTTTTGATTCAATCTATCTAAACTGCACAAGGTTTTTGAAAGAAAACCAGCCCTTATTTTCGACAAAGTTATTGGAAAATTCAGTATAAATGATGAGTATTGGGAATATTTGGATTTGAAAGCTGCAAGTACAGTACGTCTCTGTCTAGCAAAAAATGTTCTTACAAATATTTATAGAATATCTGCTGCAAAGGAACTTTGGGAAAAACTTGAACAGTTGTATTAACCAAAGAGTCTTTCAAATCGGTTGTACTTGAAAGAACGATTTCATTCTTTGAAAATGAATGCTGGTACGAAAATTTCAGTTTTTCTTTTTTTGGATTGTACAAATAGTAGAAATTGATAGATCTGGTAAAGTATAAAATATTATATTCCTTAAGACACTTGAAGAATTTGGGTGAGTGAAATTTATATGATCGTAACGATTTTTCATACAGTGAAAAACTTTGACACTTTATAATTTTTTTCTATATCTTTATATTTTTTGTCTCATTATTTTTATATGAACAAGGATCTTGTGGACAAACGAGGAATTGGTCTCAATTCTCAATAGTCATATCAAAGACAAATCATTCGAAGTGTTGGTACACATAGAATATATGTCTATCAAATATTGCTTAACTTTAACCTAAATTTTTCCCAAGAGCTGCAACAAGGTGTGTGTGATTTCTACCAAAATAATTACCTTACAGTACACAATTCTTTGGCAACTCTCTTTTACCCCAAAAAAAAAAAAAAAAAAAAAAAAAAAAAAAAAAAAAAAAAAAAACCCGGCAGGCATAGTATCCAAAAGGAATATTTTGATCACAATGAAATTTTACTTCTTATTTACAATTCAAGCCCTTTTATTTTTGGCACTTTTGAAGAAAATCCCAACAAAGTGTATATATAAATCTCTATTCAATTTTTCGTAGCATTTGGATTCTCATTTTCAATTTATGCGGCACTTGAAATCTTGTGTTCTGAATTCTTCTATTATGGGAAGAAATAATAATTCACTATTCAAATTTTCGTACCATTTGAGTTTTTGGCCTTTAATTCCGTTCTTACGAAATCACTCGGTCCAAATAAATTCATCGGACTACTTAATAATACTTTTAAATAAACATTTTAAGGTAAAGTAAGCACTTTTGGAAGCTTAATTGTGCATTTTGCCATTTTCATCAAACTTTGTTGCTTAAAAGTGTTAGTTTTCCTCTAATTACAATAATTAACTCATTTTTGTAAGTGGGTATCGTTTTAAATTATTAAATTTTTGAAAATTCTAAAATCTAGATTAATTAAATTAAAAATAATTCTAATCTTAATTAAACAAGTATTAGACAAAATGCAGTCAAAATTGACGAGTGATGACTCACACACCCAAGTCCTAACATTATTCATTTAACATTAGTTTATTAAGTGCTGAATTTAAATAATTAAACACGAACATAAGATGTAACGTGATAAACACCAAAGAGAAACATCTGTGGCCCCCATGTTATGGGTAAAAACAATCCACTAATAATATTGATTAAAAATATAATGGTATTCGATTTTCGTAATTTCACAAATTAACAAAATAACAATCAAAAGAATATAGATAAACTCCTTTTTTATACTTCTCATTTTGAATTTTTGATGAAGTGGAATCAAATTCACCGGTCTTGACTTTTTTGTCATTTCCCTATTGTACTTGACCGCAACAACCACTTTAATTAAAAACCCACTTTCTTAACTTTATGCTAAATAGATTAATCAAGATATAAAATTGTTCATTGAGCACCAATTTGTTTTTTATTCTTCAATTAGTTTGAAGAAAACCTTTTTGCTTTGAAACTTTTTCAATGAACCTTGATATCTCGTTCTTTCATCAATGGAGTCGGCCGGTTTGGAGGTTGAAAGACGAGCACAAAAATATTTTTCAAAGCTTGATTCCTTATTGAATTGTACTATTACTTATAGGTAAAATAATAATCAAATTAGTAATTATATCTTACCTAAAAATCTGCAATCAGAGTGGTAAAAAAATTACTAGGACAAATACAAAAAAAGATATTCTAGATTTGTAGAAAGAAGGTATTTTGGAAACTCAATATTATCTTTAAATATTTTTTTCCTAAACAAATCTAGTAGAATAAGATAAGGTATTTTAACCTATAAGAGGGTTGTTCCTGATATTCACTTTATCAGGTTATATTATATAAGGAAACAGAATAAAATCTGCTGCCCACATATCTGGAATAAAAATTTGCTTATCATCTCTACCAATCAGGCACTAATGTGTCCATTTATAACGTATCTTGCCTACCTCCACTTTCAACATTAAAAAATAGTAATATAATTTAAGTAAGACAAATTAAAATAAATGGAAAAAATGAGGTTTTCCAAAAAATTTAATATCATAATGCTATGAAAGAAAAAATTAGCAGAAAATAATACTAATGAAAAATTTCAATAATGAATAAAAATATATAATCTTTGTTTAGTGGGAATTTCTCCTATTTCATACACGAAAATTATAACAAAGATGGAATGTTTGATAAAAACGATAAAAATGAAAGAATAAAAAAGATTCGTCTACAAAGTATTTAGCTATGATAAGATAATGTCAAGACAAGAGATATCCAATTTTGCATGCCTAGTAGTGACAAAAATAACAATGCCATGAGATTTTAGGGTCTTGATCTCATACATATTTATGTTGTCTATTTTGAAGTGGCATCACATAATTAATAGTTGATGATTCCATACTCATTATTTTTATCAATCATGTGATGTCACTTCAAGGCGTGCAATATAAGTAAGTAGAAAATCAAGACCATAAAATTTTAACATGACAACATAACAGTCAAAATATATATAAATAAGATAACATGTGAATGTGAATGTATCTCATTACAAATACGAAAGAGAAGGAATGAAATCAACTAGAAGTTGATTAGGAGAAATATTTGAATTTAACCCTGGATTTGTGCAATAAATTTTCCAAATCTTAACAAATAAGGATACTTATTTTCAGTTGATGTCATTAGTGTTAATGGTGGTGATTAGGGAGAATTAGTTTATCATTTTAAATTATTTGATTATTAATACCAAAGAGTTATGAACAGGGATTTTTTTTTTGAAGGAAATAATACTATTGAAAAGAAAATTGGGAGACAAAATACTAATGAAAAAAGCAATAATAGGAAAAGTTTAATCTTCGTTCTGTGTGCGAATCTCTTATGAGGAACGTGACAAATATAGATTTACATAACAATATATTTGTTACCACCTAATTTTGGTAAAGCCTCCATGTCAGTAGAATGGCCCAGTGAAAGCATTCTTGGCTTTCGTTCCCCTCGCACATAACGGCCCAGGCCCTCACCATCCAATGTCCTATCAAATGAAGACCATGAAGGTCTTCGCCATTTATGATAAGCCTGGATCCTTCGTCAATTACCCTCGCAACCCACATAGTCTCATGAACAATCTGATATTTTGGGACATTTAAAGTGATATTTCCAGACAGATCATGTTTGATTGTCATATGAACTTTCACAAGGAAACTCAATCTCAATCTCCTATTGATTAGTAATGCAATATTGGAAATCATCTTAGATAAGGATGAAAATCTAAGAGATTGCGTTCACATCCAATTATTCCTTATCCCATAAGGAAGGGAAATTCCATCAAGTGCCTAACAACGTCCAACTGTGTATGCAACATACAAGCTGACAGAGAATTGATTGGAGATCCGTTGAGACATAGATAGTGTAAATTTCGAGGTCAACAATATTATAAAGTCGACTCAATTGAATTTTGATTTTTTTTTCTTGTGTTCTTTTTATTTTTTTTCCTGTCTTCTTTTTATTTATATTTTCTTAATTCGTTATTTAATTACGACATATAAAATGTGAAATTCTTGAATAGTCTACTTCCCTTCGAATGATGAATCTCGCGATTCCGTAGAAAGACATCAAGATCCTTTGTGGAAAAAATTAAAAAATGATTTGTTGAGACAGTGAAAAAAATATCAAATTTCTACACACCGTCCGTCACAAATTCACCACTATATGGTTGATTAGTGAGTACTAGCAATTCCAACTTCATGCAGACGAATTGTAGCTTACAGTCTGAACTGAGGATTGATTTTTGGGATTAGCTCATTATTGCGGCATCGTAACCCTTTGTTCCGATCATTATAGCACGTGTGTCGTAAAAAAAATTAAAAAACAAAGAATAAAATATATCTATTTAGAAACCGATGAGAAGATAATTTTATATGCTAAAATTCTAAATCCAACATAATGCCTAAGAAAAATGATACTTGTACGGAAAAGTTCTACAGAAAATTTTACAGATGGTGACTTGGCATATTTCTTAAATAATTATTATACCCTTGTCTTACAATTCCCAATTCCCATATATAATTGCAAGTCTTCACTTGTCGGACAAAAGCTTACTCATCAACGAACTTCAAACAGGCAAATAGGTTACAAAACAAATTTTGGAGAGATTGGTGATTAAAAGTTTCTCGATTAAAGCCCAAAACTATTATTTAGAAAGTGACATGCCAAGTTTCTTGAAGGCAATCAGCAATTTTCATTCTACATGTTCTGAAAGTCTGTTATTACTTAATCAACACTATCAAGTGGAAACCTCTTTCCTAGGAGTTTTTTCTTCATCTCCATAGCTATAAATGCTCTGCATGATGCAAAACCATGCTTTAGACACATATCTTTATAAAGAAAGTATAACTAAAGACAAGTTTGAAAAAACATGTGCAAATCTTGAGATTATTTTTCAGGCCTAAAAAGTATTTCGTATTTGATTCCAAAAATCAACACCGGCAAATCTTCCGGCTAACTTAAAATCACCACCGGCAAATCTCCGACGAACTCCAAAGATAGAGTTTACCCATCAATCAAGCCAAACGGAGCCATCGCCAACTCCACGGTGGCCGTAGATACAACCAACCCAGCAGCAACCAAAACCCAGATTTATAACCCCAAACGCCACCCTTTCCGTCCAAACTCCACCACCCACCACCGCCACAACCTCCGCCGGCGCCACTTCAACTGCCTCACATGCTTCTGTCTCTGCCAGTGCTCTACCATCCCCACCTCACCGTCACCTCCCTAAAAATATCCCAATTCAACCTCACCACTACTACATTCGACGGCACAACCCACTTAATAAACCTCACTCTCTCCGTCAAAAACCCCAATATTCTACTACGACTCCATGTCCAAAAATCTCACTCTCGCGGGTGATGATGGATGCGGTGGAGGAGAAATGTCGTCGTTGGAGGAGAAATGGCGGACAAAAACTAAGGTTGAAATTGGTGAAATGACCTTTGTAATTTGTAATTTTTTATTTAAAATATCATGATATTTTGGTATTAGTATGTTCTCGCGATATAATGGTCTTCTGTAAAAAATTCGGTAAAAATTTTTCTGTACATGTAGCATTGCTCAACGCGAGATGTACACGTGGTGTGCATGATTGAACTTCTTGACGACAAGGACTGAAATTTAAAATTTTGTAACATTTGAGTTTTCAACTTTCAATTCCCATAATTCTTGGAGTCTCGGATTTCCTAATGTAGATTAATAGACAAAATAAATCCATTTTTTTTTTTTTTTTTTGCAGGACGAGTATGTATTATAATTTTAATAATTAACTCAAATTTGTAAATGGATATTATTTTAATTATTTGATCCTTAATATCAAATAATTAAGAAAACAAACATGTTATTGGTTGTTTTTTTTTTTTTGGGGCGGGGGGGAACACTAAATTTTTTCTTGAACGTAGTGAGCCACTTGGAGTTAACACCACATGGGGTTCGGCATGTAGTAGAACACGAGATTGGTCATCTTGAACTTGAGTAAAGAACACGCTTTATACCTCTAATACTAATATTTAATACCAAAAAAAAAAAAAAAAAAACACTTAAAGTGATTCTTATCCTAACAAAACTATTACTTTAAGAGGTCAAACATGCTAAGCACCAGAAATACCCAAACATCTTTGTCTCTCAAAAATAGTTGTCTTTTTTATTTATTAGCCAATCCATGATTAATAAACCCCAAAAAATAAGCAAAGGTATTAAGTTACCTTTTAAACATATTTTTTTGTTTGACCTATTAAATTATCATTTTACCCTTAACCCTTCTTTGAATTCACAAAACATTAAACAAACATAAATGACATTTTGGTAATTTGTTGTATTGATTTTGCTTAAAAGAAGTGGCAGAGCCAAGAAATTTTATTTGGATGGACAAAATTAAGTAGTAATTTTAAAATAATAATAATAATATAACACTACAATTATTTTTTACTCGTTTTCATACTTTTAAAATGTAGTACAATTACATCAATATCAATTTCATTAAATATATTCTCTCAATATATACAATGAAACTGTTATTCTATCATTTGATTTCTTTCCATCAATATTTTTTTTCTTCAATAGAATGGAACTTTCTTTTTATAAAATCTCTTCATATCTTTTAACAATAAATTCAATAATATTTAAATAAGTAACAAATTATGTCAGCAAGACACAACAATCTAATAATAAGTTAATAAGATAACAAAATATGTTGACAATGCACAACAATCCAATAATATTATAATAAGTAGATAAGACATAAAATAAGCCGACAAGACTACAACAAACATTCAACAATTTCATTC
This sequence comes from Forsythia viridissima, assembly GCA_030279155.1. NCBI lineage: Eukaryota > Viridiplantae > Streptophyta > Magnoliopsida > Lamiales > Oleaceae > Forsythia > Forsythia viridissima. The sequence goes on from CM059033.1 coordinate 26,712,057, forward strand.
ACAAATAAACTACTATTAGTAACAACTAGTATATCATTAGTGCGATGTACGGCACTTGTTTTTCATGATAGTGATTTTAAAATATTTTAAGAGTATATTGTTTATTTATTACATTCAAATAATAAAAAAGTATCATATAAATAATATTTGATTACACATTGATATTGAAAAAAAAAAAACATAGTTAATCCTGATTTTCAAACGCCACTTTGAAAATCATGTTTGTGGTCGAATTGGTTGACACTTAATCCCTATCACAAATCAACATTTTCAGTCTCATACAATTTTGTAACTCTAGACAATACTACTTGCTACATAAAATTGTCCATGACTAAAAACTGATTTTTTTAGATATAATCTCACGTGGGAGAAAAATACCCCGACTCTTATTGATAATCATAGCGTATGAGACAATTAATTAATTTTTTGTGCGACTCATTAAATATCATTAGATTAATTAATTTTTCAGTTACAATAACAGTGTAAATCTTATTATTTATTTAAATTAAATGAATGTGTTTTTCTATCTCTATTTAACAGTTAGATTGCGTATTCATATATATTTTGTAAATTGTAACTAATTTTAATTGTTTCTTAGTTAACGTGGAAAAAAACAAACAAACATAATTTAAGAGAACGCTTGATTATCATTTTCTAATTTTTAAGAATGCTTCTTACTTAATTTTTTGCGCGACTCATTAAATAACCCACTAATTTTTATATTATAATTTGAAAAATGATTTTCTAAATTGTATAAATGATGATTGCGTTAATTTCCTATCATATTAATAATATACGTGCATTCAATACAACAATAAATTTTCAGACATATTTTCCTTTCGTTTTTGAAAAGATTAATAAGTTTATTTAATGTAAATTGTTATATTTATAAGATTTTTAGAATTTAATATGTGAATTGTTATATTTAATGTTAATATTTTTTCATTTCCATTATCCAAGTTTACCATTAGAATATTGCTACTGTTAAATAATAATATATTAATAATACATGTTTTAAGAATACATTGGAAGTTTAAACTCAAAAATATTGAATGACTCATTTCTAATATTTTGACTTATATATATTATTTATTGCATTATCTCAAGAATTGAGATAAATTTTGTAGGGAAAAGCCTTGTAAATGTTTTGACGACTATTATTCTTTTATATATATTAAGATTAAGATTAGCAAATATACTAATTCTAAATAAATAAAAAAATCAAGGAGAAAAAAGTTAGAAATCAAAACTAAAATATACAAAAGCAATATAGACATTATAATTTACATAAATGCTAACGGATTTAGGGCTGATTTAGGAAGAAATTACTTAAGTCTTAGTCGATCTCTCATTTCAGCTGGATGTCATTCTCTTTGAAAGAATGACTACGAATGGAGCAAGCTAAACTATCCTATCATAGTCCATTTGCGAGCTGGTTAGCTCAGTTAACAAATTTAGAGATTATTTTAGCTTATTATAGCTTTAATTTGAAAAAATTGAGTGAAAATTAAAATTGGATTAGGACACGATTATGTGCATAGAATAGATTGAATAGATAATATCAATTGGGCTTTAGAATTTGGATGTTGAGCAGCTAATATGAATTAAAAGTGGATATTACATCCATTACTTACCAATTTTAAAATAATTTCAAATCTAACAACTTAACTAATTTATTTTATAAATACTACATTCTTAAAATTATATTAATTAAAATCAAATCTATACCTCAAAAGATCACTCAATCCTCACGTGAATTGTAATGAATTTTGACCCAAATTTACTACTTGAGTCCTTGATTATTTTTAGTTTTTTTTTACAGTAAGTCCATTATCTTTATAATATCTCCACTTTAGTCCATGTACTTCCTCTTTCATTTCAATTTCGTCCTCTTTTAGTTGCAATCCAAGTCATTCAACTTTTATATTTTTGTAAGTTGGTCCTCATATTTATACTTTGATGTCAATTTAATCATTTATAGTATCACTATTTTATACAGATGTTACAAATGATATTGTGTATCAATGTTTGATACAGATGTTGCAAATGATATTTTGTATCACTGAATATGTTACAGATTATATTATGTTATTTTACACAACACATGTTATATGAATTGGTATTCTATATCACTGATGTTATATATGTTACAAATAATGAAATCAAGAGTTTTATTTGTTAAATTTGGCATCGTGTTACATATTTATATCATATGAATGTTACAAAGTATGAATAAGTTTTTAGAGTCCAATATGTATATTAATACAAACTTGTTAAAGTTTAGAGTTGATTTTACAGTTGTAACAGTTTCTGTTTAGTATCACACATATGTTACAAATGATATTGTGTATCACTGTTTGATACATATATTACAAATGATATTTCGTATTACTAAATATGTTACAAATTATATTATGTTATTTTACACAGCTCATGTTACATAAATTGGTATTATGTATCACTGATGTTTTACATCTCAATTTGTAACACGGATTGTTACGAATGTTTTAATTGAAAAGAACGTGAGTTTTGTTTGTATTTGTTACAAATATTTCTGATACAAATGATATATATTTGACAGTTATAATAATAAAAGATTTTGTTATATTCCAATCAATTTCTATTTTTAAGGATTCGATTACTATAATTAACAATAAAAGATTCTATAATATATGAATTTCCATCAAATCCATTAATTAATTATTCATTAAAAGATTTCTTCAATTAATTTCTTTTTTTACATATTCAGTTATCATATATTATTTAATATAATAAATTAAAATAATAGTTTTTAAAAAAATAGTATTTTTTTTTATAAATGAAACAAGAATGGCTTTTTGAAATTATCTATACTAATCTAAAAATGGATTAAAGGGAGAAACATTTTCGGACAAATATGTCCTCATTACTATTTTTTATTTTCAAAATTGTCCTTGAGTTAATGTCATAATTGAACTCCTAATTTAACATTTATAACCACATATAGTCCTTATAAGTTGAAAATGCTAAATCTCCATTTATTATATTTAAGGGATAATTGCATCAAAGGTCCCAACGTTTCAAAATCGTTGGGGATATGCCCCTAACCTAAAATAATTGCACCAAACGTCCCCAACGTTTGAAGAAATAGGCATGGGAGGTCCATCTTGACAGTTTCCGTCCGTTTTCTCCGTTAAACACCTCAATTGGACTGCACGCGCTTTTTTTCCAAAATTAAGTGATTGGAAGTGTAATGGCAAAAATGTAAGAGAATTTGGATTGTTCTTGAGAAAATGAATCACACTTGTTGATTTCAACTTCTTGAACTGCAAAGAAGAAAACCCTCAGTTGATTATTAGATTCTAGCGATGGCTAATAATTCCTTATTGAAAAAAATGAATTATTGAATCCACTAAAAATCTCTTTGCACACAAATGATTCAAAGGCGAAACCTTTATCTAGTGCTAGGTGATTGCGAGGAGTTTTTTAGGCCTCCTCCCACCAAAGGCTTCAAGGAAGACCAAGAGGACTGCCGTATTCTCGGCCTTGTACTCCTCCACGGCGAGGAGGTGATTTCACTTACCATTGAGGGTCCGCCGCTTCCAGGTGAGTCACGTGTTAAAGCTATTGGTGTTAATGCTATTCTGGGACCAGTATTGGTTGCACCGCGGGCTGTGGTGTTCCTACTAGGTTTGTTCAGGTCCAGCCGGGGCTTGCTGGACCAGTTAAAGGTGTTGATAGACCAGCCCTGGGATGATGCAGCCCCCAGATTTCACGACCCCCAATTTCTTATCCTCAGCAACCGTCGCAGGTTCATTAACAACAGCTTGATCTGGGATGATACAGGCCCAAATAACGGTGGTTGAAGAAAAATCCAAGAAGTGGGTTTTCTTCTTTGACTGCAGATTCGGTGGCAGAAGAATAATCCAAGAAGTGGGTTTTCTTCTTTGACTGTAGAAACAGTGGCTGGAGAACAATCCAAGAATCCAAGAAGTGGGTTTTCTTCTTTGCCTGCAGATTCAATGGCAGAAGAACAATCCAAGAAGTGGGTTTTCTTCTTTGACTGTAGAAACAGTGGCTGAAGAACAATCTAAGAATCCAAAAAGTGGGTTTTCTTCTTTGAATGCAGAAACGATGGATGAAGAACAATCCAAGAAGTGGGTTTACTTCTTTGAGTAGTTCAAGAAGTTGAAATCAACAAGTGTAATTCATTTTCTCAAGAACAATCCAAATTCTCTTACATTTTTGCCCTAACACTTCCAATCACTTAATTTTGGGAAAAAAGCACGTGCAGTCCAATTAAGGTGTTTAACGGAGAAAACGGACGGAAACTGTCAAGAGGGACCTTCCATGCCTATTTCTTAAAATGTTGTGGACGTTTGGTGCAATTATTTTAGGTTAGGGGTATATCCCCAACGATTTTGAAACGTTGGGGACCTTTGATGCAATTATCCCTATATTTAATTACTGGATTTTGAAAATATATTTTTTGAATTATGATAACAGATTTGGCCAGTTACAAGATTAATAGTAATTGACATTCCACCAACAATTTGTTTAGCTTATTTAAAGTCTAATTTGAAGTTTAAGGTTGTTTTATTTGAAGGTAATTATGTAGTTTGTAATGTCCATAAAGACATCATTTGAAGATTTGTATCTGTGATTGTGTTTTTGTTAATTAATGTTAATAATCCCCTCTCAATGCTCTTCTTTTTAAAAAAAAATAATAATAATAATTAGCGTTGGACTATAAAGGTTATGGTATATTGTTTAATTATTGTGCATCCTCATGCGTATTTGTATATTGTTTATATATCTAATGACTTTTTTGCACAAATGGTCCCTGACTTTTGTACTTACTGTGGGTTGATGACCAATCGTTTCATTTTTGACAGTTTAGCCCATATTTCAAAAAATTTTGGCGACAATGGTCCTTTTCATTAATTTTCGTCAAAATCCTCCGTTAAATTTGACCATGGAAAATTTTGAATTTAAAAAGTAAAGAAAAATTTGCAGCAAAAGTCTCTAATCTTTTAAAAAGTGTCGAAAAGTCTCCAAACCTTCTAATCCTAACACATATGACCCAAATCTTTTTGACAATTTTACACCTAACTTAAATAAATTAAAAATAACTCCTAAACCTTTTTAAAAATACAAATAAGTCCTAAATCATTTTATTTTTTACAGATTTACATTTAAAATAATAAAAAATGTGTCATCAAGTCCTCAAAACTTTTAATTTTGTTTACCAAAATGATATTTAAAATTTGTTTGATTAAAATCAGATTTTTTGATAAAAGTTGATAAAAATTATTGAAATGTGTGGTTAAAAAGTTGTGGGATCATAAAATGTGTGGTTAAAATTAATTGTTAATTTTGACTTTAGTTTTTTATCAAAATCAAAATTGAAAACAAACGGGCTCTTAGAGTCTATACAGATTTTGTCCAGTGGTCCGTTAATTAACAAAAAAATTATACTCATGATCAAAATTTGACCAATTTAAAATTTTAATTTATTCCTGATCGCCGGGAAAGGTGAAGAAATCTCTCTCTCTCCTCCCCCCCCCCCTCTCTCTCTTATTTGGTTGATTTTGCAAGGGTAGGGTAGGGTAGAGTAGGGTAGGGTGAGGTGGGGTGGGGGTGGATGGTGAAGAACATTTTTTTAAAAAAAATTATTATTTAGTAATAATAAATTTTAAATTGGTCAAATTTTGATCATGTGTATAATTTTTTTGCTAATTAACAGTGGACAAAATCTGTAGAGACTCTAAGATCTCGTTTGTTTTCAATTTTGATTTTACTAAAAAGCTAAAGTCAAAGTCAACTATTAATTTTGACCACACATTTTATGGTCCCACAACTTTTCAACCACACATTTCAATAATTTTTATCAACTTTTATAAAAAAATCTGATTTTAATCAAACACATTTTAAATGTCATTTTGGTGAACAAAATTAAAAGTTTTAGGACTTGATGACACATTTTTTATTATTTTAAGTTTAAATCTTTAAAAAAATAAAAAGATTGTCAGCCAGTAGATGACACCAGAGAGGGATTTTTCAAAACACGGATAGGGGCTCTACCGCGATATGATATATCTCATTGAGAAAGCGCTATCAAAGCCGCTGTCCCAATAGCTTCGTTCAGGAGTGAACAACCACTCAATTTCTTTTTAAATGGAGGAGCGGAAGGGGCAAAGTCAACGACTGAGGCCAGAAGGTACTTTCCCAAGGTCCCTTCCATAAGGGAGGCAAGTTGACCACAATAGCATGTAAACGGTCAGGTGAACACCATATCGCAATTTGACATAACTTTTATAGATTCCACCAAGGCGATACGCGGGTTCGGGTCCTTCTATAAGTTGGATCCATTAGGTTCTTCAATTTGTTCAGACTCCTAAAGCGAGAAAACTAGAGGAATATGACCACTTATGAAAAAAAAAATGAGGAGGGAGGAGGGAGAGGGGGGGAAACAAAAAAGGAGCCTTCACTAGTCATAATGGGCTGGGCCCTTGTATCTGCATATGAAGGAAACGTCACGTAGCATCTTTAGTTCGTGAGTTCTCAAGCTACTATGCTTTAGCCTATCAACAAGGCAAAGATGACTAATCGACTCGATCTTTATCGTAATCGTATAAAGGCCTCGCGTCAGATATTGGTTGCGTTGATCGACGGCTTAGGGGGCGAGGACTCAAAGCAGTAATCCAAAAGTGCCCTTACTGAAGGATAGTGAACTAAGGTTTTGAAGGCTACTAGGCATCTCAAAGATTGATAAGGGAAGCTTCCTACAATCCGACCTGAACCTTTGGGTAGATAATGATCGAGTGACATTGCTTCTTCGGCCCGAACCGAGGAATCCCTTAGATATGAGGACTTATTTGTATTTTTGAAAAGGTTTAGGAGTTATTTTTAATTTATTTAAGTTATGGGTAAAATTGTCAAAAAAGTTTGGGTCATATGTGTTAGGATTAGAAAGTTTGGAGACTTTTCGAAACTTTTTGAAAGATTAGGGACTTTTGCTGCAAATTTTCCTTCACTTTTTAAATTCAAAATTTTCCATGGTCAAATTTAACGGAGGATTTTGACGGAAATTAACGAAAATGACCATTGTCGCCAAAAATATTTGAAATAGGGGCTAAACTGCCAAAAATGAAACGATATGTTCTCAACCCGCAGTAAGTGTAAAAGTCAAGGACCATTTACGCAAAAAAACCCATATCTAATTGACTTGCGGCTTCAGATTTTCTAGACGAAAAAAACTAAAAAAATTTGTGGGCTAACTTCAATAATAGTTTCAATCCACTATTGATACATATCTTATTTCTATTATTATTTTTTATGCTTTTGAATTGAATTGTTATCTATTTTGCTTAACTAATTTTTCTTAACTATTTATGCTCCAACGCGAATATGACGATTAAATCGCTAGAATATTTGGTTTTGGTAATATTAATTTATTTCTCCATTACAATTTGAATAAGTTCACGTAAAGACATCTGGGCACTGAATTGTGCAAATAAGAATGTTTAATTTTGCTAATTTCTAATGTAAATGTTATTTTGTTTTCTTTTATATACTGATTGATAAATCTACCTAACTTGAGGTGGTACGAGTCCAAATTGCATGTGATATTTTGGGTTAAAACGTCTTCTTAATTGGAGAGAGATTAAATTACAAAGATTTGTTACAAGTCATTTGCTATCTCATAAAGCAAGAAAATTCAATGGTTTGAGTGCTCAATATATTTAAGAACTTATGTATACTATTTTTATTCTTTTTGTTTGTGTTCTTTAATTGACATTATTTGACTATATTACATCCCTTAAAAAATAAATGTTCAATATTGGCCACATAATTGTATAAAGTACTTTGTTTGAATACAACAACAATCATTATATTTTACCATATTTTCTAATGTCAGATTTTTCTATTTTAATGCAGTATTAAATTAAGTTATAATTATTTAAATAATTGAATAAACATATATCTCACAATACCATTATTAAATCATGTGCAACACACGTTTTACATACTAATTTTTAAAAAGTAGCTTATTTATGAAAAAACCTCGAATTAAAACTTAGGGCTATGGCCAAATTTGGGTGAAATTTGAATTAAAACAATTTGTATTGGGACTTGAACTTGAGTTATTTTAGGTTAATTTATATTTTTAGATTTGTAATTGTGCCAATTTAGAATAAGGTTTGAGCAATTTTTAAAATCTTTGCAGGGTCAATTGATCTCCTTTGTCTTTTGGTGGCTCCGTCCCTCCTTAAAAGTAAGTAGCTTTCAAAACATTAATGTGCTTAATATACTTACAAACACAACTCCAAACATGCATAACTTTACTTTTTTTACTTAAAAAAGCTCATATTTTTTTTCTTAGCCACCCAAACATGTGAACAACATGAAGCATTAGATTTCCAAAATCAATCCAACCCTACCAAACATGAAATATATAGCAAGAGTATTCACATAAAATTCAAAAAAAAGTTAGCTAAATAGAATACTATACAACGAAGGGAGATGCATATATGGAGGTGGTATAGCATCCACACGAAGCTCAGCAATCTTTCGTGCTTCCACAACAAGCCGGTCCTTGATCACTGAGAGTAGAAAGTTGAGGCCAACCCAAAACTACCTATCATCAGGTGGCAGTGTAGGGCTCTTGGAACACATATCGATCTTTTGAAGTTCCATCATTTTCTTAGCCGGATTGCATAAACCTGATAATTTACATCAATTTCCGAATCAGATAAAAGTAATTATGCGTGATGTTATGTCTACTTATTGACATTACTATATTTATCGTACTGTTAACTCATAAGTACAGAAATAATAGGCAAGACCATGTCCGAGTCAAAGAAAACTACTACCCTATTACTTGCAACCTTTTCTTCAACGAATAGTATGCACCATATACTCATGCTATCGAGCAACTCTTCGAACAGGAAGAGAGATAGAATCAAACAGATTTCTAAAATGTCTTTTTCCTCAGCGTCCCAGCAATTCACAGGTGATCCTCGCTATTTTTGAGGGCGAAGCTTCTAGCACTAGATAATAGGCATTCTAGTATGGCAGGAATACTACTTTTTAGGACAACCACTACATAGAACTTCAACCTCTGGATCGATGGCTGAACTGGGGCAGGACCTGAATAGAATTCATGCTGCTATCTAAAGAATGCAGGACTCTCTCTTATCTTATTCAGCTACTATCCCAACCTTCCACCTAGGACGAAGTACTCTTTAAGAGGCATCTGCCCCACATAAACAGCAATCTTAGTTATTGGTGGGGGCTCGGTTCGAGAAACAAGAAGAGCTCTATCAATGAAGGTAGGATCCAAAAACATTTCCTTTTTATTGTTTTATGTTTTTCTTTTTGCCGGAGAAGAGGGGTGGGTGGCAGCGGTATGGTGACCCTAAAAAATCTGTGATTTTTATCATAATCAAATAGTGTACAAAATCCATAAATGGAGACACATTGAGTGAACATGTTATGCTAACGAGCAACCAGAAGTTGCATTTGATGTAAAGACATCGACAAGTAACCTGAGATACGAAAATGTTGCACATAAACTCCTTGACCAAAATTCTGTTAAATACAGCTTAATCCCATATGGTCCTTGAGGTTAAAAAATAAAACACATATGCGTGAAGCCGTGAACATGCACGAGAAATTCATTTTGCTTTGTACATTTATTATATGTAAGTCAAATAACACGAGTAAACAGTAAAACATTAGACATGTAACCAAATATAACATAGTGAAGTAAGTTACAGTTGTAACTTACCCGAACACTTTGGTATGTCCCAAACTGCAATAGACGTGGGTGTACATCGAGGATCACACAGCGCCCTGTTATTTTCGTGATGGACATTCATAGCAAGCATCCAAGATCCAATTGTGACGTCTTTGTTGTTGAACATTCTCAAGCTGAACATCGAAAGCATACAAAATTGAATCATGTAAAAATGAGGATGTGAATAAGTGGACTGAATGACCCTAATAGCATACCAGTAGCGTGATTAATCAAGCTTAGAGATACTAAAGTTAATTTCTTTAACTCAAACAGAAGTATGATTTTGTACCGAAAATCCAAACAAAAAGCAGCTGTTAAAAAACCCCAAACATGTTTGGCAAAAAAAGTTACTTAAAAATTAACTATTAAGATTAGGCAAACATGCTCTAGTGGCATAACAAATATGAAATACCTCTCTCCCTCGTCCCAACCCCTCCATCCAAATGTAGAAAGATCATACACATGCAGTGATGTTACATTTTACACGACCAAACAGATTCTGCTAATTTAGTTGGCAATTCCATGACTTACAAATTTGAATGACCAATGTGAAAAAAGTGCACATTCCATCACTACATTAATCTATGAGAGAGCAAAATATATGTAGAACAAGGGTTCTAAATGTCGAAAAAGAGAACAGCAGAAAGTGTAGATGGTGGCTCTTAAAATAATAATGGGAAAAAGAGCCGGTAAGTTTATTCCTTTTAGTCCACAACTGAGAGAAGTCGAGAACAGATATAGGCTTCCACAATTTCATTGCGATACTTGTAGGGGTTTCAAAATGTACTGGGCTCTCGGCACACCTAAGGCGCTGCCCAGATGTAAGGACCCGCAGCTGCGTGGCCAGGCCTATATCTTTTGGGAAAAAAGGAAAATAAGCACAAGCAAAAAAAAAATTGTATGGACCGTAGGCATGGACCCAGCCCCCCTTGCAATCATTCTCGCCACTGCTCCTTGGGGGAATATTTTGTTGTGGATACTAACATTCTCCAAGCCGAACATGATGACAATTTTAAGCTTGTTACCAAAAGAAAGTCTAGACATCCAATGGTGAATAGAAGATGATCTAGAGGGATCTATAGGGCGTTAGATATATTGTCTTTTGCTTTCATGCTCTTTTGAGGCTCTAAGAGCATCTCTAATGCAACAGTGGATTGCTATATTTTTTTTGCCACATAAGCAAAATAGACAATGTCTAAGAAAATTCTTCTCCAATACAAGCTATCAAGAACCGTGTCAAGCTGACATAGTAGGAAAAAAAAAAACAATGTCTAGAACTCTATCTAAATTCAAAACATCCGTTCGACAAGCTGACTCAGAAAAATTTAAATTTCCCATGTCTACACATATTTAAATGTAATTTTGATTTTCTTTTAATAAAATAAAATACACTTAGATAGCAATTCATAGAATGTATTGGAGACCAAATTTGAACTTGAATGTCTATTCATTAGACATTAATGCCAAGTAGATCGTAAGTCTTCCAACATTCGTGCCACCTAGATAGCAATTTATAGAATGCATTGAAGATGCTCTAAGCCATCCTCATTTGCATTGTATCTACTTCTAATTGATTTTAATAAGGTTCGGTTGAAATCCTAATTGAATTAAATTAGGAGTGTTTTTAACTTCTTTTTCTTTTTGGGAGGTCTTGGCCCCGTCCCGCTCCCTTTGCTTGTACTATTACATTTTGTTTTAATAAATACTCCACTACAGTGGTATGATTAAAAAAAAAAAAGAGCAGTTTATGTGAATGAGCGACTAGGAAGTTTAGAACACAAACTTCACAAGAAGGGCTGGATTATTATAGTCCAGATTACTAGAATGCATGATACAAAAATAGTTTGATTAAAGAGAATTGAGACATTTGTGAGTGATATGTCCTCCCACATCCTCGTGTTCATTTGCTCCAAAGTTTAGACATATCTATCCGTTACAATAATAGACAACCTCCAGTCTACAAGTAGCCATAAATCCATCATTCAGTTGCAATGTCCCTACTCAGTAAAGGAAGCTGCACAGTTACCTGAGAGCAAGTGGACTTAGCAAACAACACAAGTAAAATCACTGCCCACACAATGGATATGGAATGGGCCAAGATGACAAATCAGCAGGATGGAGAAACTGGATTCTAACGGCCAATGCCAAATTGTACTATGATATATAAAGTATTTTTAAGAGGCCGTTTTCTCCGACATAGCCATGAGGAAACCCTTGTACACTTTCTCCATTATAGTGAAAACCGATAAATTTCTGTGTTTCTGATTTCGTTTTGCTTAATACCGCTCTCCTAACTGACGTTAGGGCTTAATCCCCAGTGGAATCAAGGAATTCTTGTGTTAACTTTTACCACAGAAGCACAGTAGGTGAGAAGAAAAATGAAAGCAAGCATATGTAGAGCATAAAATCAATATACAGAGACAAACCTGTTATTCCTAGCAATTGCCAGTGATGCCACCACCTCTGCAGAAAGAACATAGATAGGACCATAAGCATGTAAGAAGTATTCATTTCCGATTAGTTGTCCAGATTTCTCATACCTGAAATTTTTTGTGAGACGGCTTCAGGTAAATTGTAGTCAAGATAAAATAGTTTTTATCCACAATTTTTATGTCCAGAAGAGAGCTAGACACAGACATACAAACTTGCAGAAATATTTACCACTTCATTTTTGGGTCAGTAATCACGGGTCCTTTCTTCATACAGCCAATGTATGTCAGTAACTCGGTTCTCTCTTTTGCCAGAAGAGTTGCTAGTCGATCTGATATAACGATATGTTAGCATTGAAGTACAAACACACCAAATTCCGGGCAAAGGATAAATTGTAGAAATAGTTTACCAGGGCGCAAATAAATGTCATCATCAGCTTTAACATAATAATCTGCTTCAAACAGCTCAAAGGCAGCTTTAAAAAATGCCAACCTGCATTGAAGAAAAGTAGCGTCTTTACACAAGAAAACAATCCAAATATCAATTAACAAAAAGAAAAAAAGATGCAGAAGCTTGATCTTACGTCTTGAATGGAAGTTTCGAGTATTCTTCCTCAACATCTATTATCATAAAATCCTTGTAGTTCTCAATTTCTTTCTCGAGATCTTCCATCTTCTTTGCATCTTTAGACCGTCCCATGACAAATCTAAAGGCCAGACCAGTAGCCTGCTCTAACCTATAAAAAGTGGAAACACTCGGAAATTTAATCATCCTAAAATGATCCCGGTTCAAATCATAGCACATCAGAGTATGGAACCTCGTTTCTCATATCACATTTTGAACTGCAGTTTACTATTGGATAAGGAAAATGAGAAATTTATGGATACAGCCAATGAAATTCGGGTTCACTTCTCTTTCGCCACAAATTATTCTCCGGGGAAGGGATTTTCTCTCAACCCCAAGAGAAGATCAAATTCAACCATAACAGAAATTGGTTATTAACAGTGTTTTTAACCCCATTTTTCACCAAATAATTTCATCAAAAATTAAGAACAAGAATAATCTGTTCTCTTCTTTTCTGTAACAAGAAGGACAGAAGAAAAAAATTCCTTCTTTCTCAAGAAAGACTGATCAGATCTTCCCAACAAGGTGAACTTTCCTACAAATAAACACTACCAAGCTTCTCAAGATTCATATAAAAACAAGATCAGAGTTTCAACATGTTTGGCTTTGCTTAAAAGTAAGTCAAACTTATTTTCAAGTTAATTATTTTGTCAAATGTAATTTTCACAGTTATTTTTTACTAACAAAACTTAGTTTTCTACTTTTTAAGCATGGCCAAACATGCTCGTCCAAGAGTTATATATTCCTGGTCACACATAATTTTCATTGAGTATTTACATTGCTGCTACTATTCGATGCTATCTTGAGCTATGAAATAAAATCTTACAACACAAAACAACAATCCCAGATGTAAAAAAAATAAAAAATTTAGACATTCAATTAATGAATGTTACCTGAGAAGACTCTCTGGATCAGAGGGGAACCAACTACTCCTCAAGGCCTTGCGGCGATCGCTGGAGGAGAACCCGGTTTGGATTCCTACAAAGCCAAGGACTTTTGGCCGGTCAGGGACGCCGGAGGTAGCGCCACCGAGTTGGCCGGAGTAGAATGAGCGGAAGGTGTCCTCCGTGCGGCCACAGCGGAAGACTGGGGTGGGTCTGGGGCGGAGGACGGCGAGGAAAAAGAATATGATTCCGGCGACGCCTATGAGGAGGCAGATGGCCGAAGTGACGAAAATGGGCAGGGGACTGGGAGTGTGGGGTGGGATTGAGAAAGGGAAGGGCTTTTTGGTCTTTCCCGACTTGGAGTAGTGGTGGTTGGCGGTGGTTGTGGGTTGGTGGTCGGAGGTGGTGACTGGAAGGTGACTGTGAAAGAGTGCGCGGGGCATTTTGTTGAATTGGGAGTGGTGGTGGAGGGTAGTTTTGGTATGTGAAATTTTAACTGGTAATCAATCAAATGATATGTTAATCTTAGGATCTGATAAGGTGGGGGAGTAGTATTTTTACTGTGTACACACACACACACACACCAAGAAGATTGGGATTTTCCACCAGTTCTAACTTTAACATAAAGTCTTGTCCCTTGGTCCCACTACAAATCTTGCAATTCTGAATTCTCTCTAGTACTTGCATTCTAATTTGACAATATCACGTGATTCTCAGACCGGACATGACCAATCATACTAGAAAAATCAACGATCTCTTTTAAGATGTACTAAAAACATCCACATGCATAAGAATTTAATCTCATTTTTGACGAGATGTTCAACATGAAAAAGAGAACATTAATCAAAAGACATGTACAGTGATGGGATGCCCACCATAACTTCTATAAGCATAATCCTGCCAACGCAACATTTAATAAGAATTCAAGAAATCTTGTAAGTAGCTACATTGCTAGCTAATAATCAAGAAATATGCATATTTAGTGCTTGTTTGGTGTATATTTTAATGAGTTTATAATTTTTTATTTTTTGACTTTTTGAAAAAAATGATCAAAATAATCTTATTTTCTAGTCAAATATTGCAGCTTTTTTGAAAAGCAAAGAATCATTTTGGTTATTTTTTTTCCAAAAATCAAAATATAGAAAACTATAAATCTATTAAAATATACACCAAACAAGCTCTTACAACACAAGTCACTAACTCTCAAAGTGGCTACCGACCAAAATTATGTACATGCATAATCTACATACCATTTTTATGATCTTGGGTATACAAATAAACAAAATTTTAGTAATAATAATGTACATCTCATCACCATCTCCATCACCAATCTAAATAAGTGGGTGGGTGGGTAGCAGGCATCCAAATTACGCATTCTTATCAAGAAAGGAAAATTTCCTTCTTAATTTGATAATGCCATGATACCAAAGACCATATAAATGCATGAAAAATGCTTGAGGTTAAAAAGCTATTTCTCTCAAAAAGATGAAAAAAAAAATTTTAATTCCAAATCTAACACAAGTATATGGATTCGACATTCTCGCTTTAGCTTCATCCTCCACTATTTGAGTGCCTCGACTGCTGGGAACAACATTAGAAAAAGTTATTTGAAAATACAACACTACTTTCTGTGATAATCTCTAGCATCTGCTAATCTAACAGCAAAAAGATAAAAGAAAAAAAATCAGGACATTTGATGCATCTAAAGAAGTCTAATCAAGCCCATAAGGCCAGAGAAGACATCAATCCAGCCCCTATGAAGAGTGCAAAATATGACACTATTTGGAGCTTCAAGTTGCAGCTCATTCTCTTACTCAGGAAATCAGCTGCAATCAAATCCACAAGAGCCATGTACACAAGAATTCCAGCAGATATTGAATTGAAGATGCCCTCAATTATCAGAGCTCTTGGGCTATTAGGATTGTAAATCGAAGAAATGACAGTCCCCACAGCAATTCCCAAAGGGGTTGTTAAGGCAAAAAAGCATGCCATTAGGGTTGCACGAAGGCTCGTAAATTTGGCCTGTGAAATGCATCCTCCGAGAGCAAAACCTTCAAAGAACTGATGGAATGATAATGCCCCGATCAAGGGTCTTATTGTACATGGATTGTGCGAGACTCCTAGCGAGAGTCCAATGATCACAGAGTGGGATACTATTCCAAGTTCTAGAACCTGTAATGAATAAGAATAGACATTATGAGTTCATCATTCTAATCACAATGTGGAAAACTGTATGGGCAGAGGGGGACAGAGATAGCATAGGTCAACACTATGACCTAAATAGGGAATAAAATCGATATTTGGAACAGAAAATGACAAACAAACAACAATCTAAGACTTATTCCTAACAAACTTTGAGTTGGCTATATGAAGCTTATTTCGTCACTCCTTTCAGTCAATCACTACATGCACTGGAAGATATGATTGCAATCGGATCCTTTGCAACAGGGCATATTAATTTTGGTTTCTCTCTACATCTTCACCTCTTGTGCATGAGTGCTTTAGTACGTCCACTCGTTTCTCGTGCTCATTCTCTATTTTATGTTTTGCTTGAAAACCCAATTTCAAGGCTTCCGTGCAACAAGTGGTAGGAGAGCCTATCATTCACCACACAGAGTAGGGCTGGCATATCATCAAGGTCAATCTTTTTGCAACTTCAACATCCATCAGTTACCCTGCTCTTTTTCCCCAGCATTCTTTTCCCCTTCTCGTGGGACTCGCTAATCATGGACCCCCATTGTTAATATGTTATTCCATCTTAGCTTCCAGCAAGAAAGGCATTGACCAGCTCAGAAAGTTAATCATAATTTCCTGTACTATATGACTATATCTAAATACGTGTGTCCGTGCGTTTGTGTATTTTTTTCCTCTTATACATGTCCAGTTTCAAGATTAGGAAGAAATACATGGATTACTTCACCATTTGAATACTTGGTGGACACTTTTGGTATGAATATTAGTACAAATTCTTTTCAAACAAGTGATACGCTGATACAAAGATTGAAAATGAGAACTCTGTGTTCTTACTCGAAGATTACACGTCCAGGTCATCAAAGGAATACATGCTGAAAAGAAAGTGAATATAGAAGCTAAAGTTCAATGATCGAAGTGTCCTTTAGGTTCAGTTGAAGAGATCGAAACAAAGTCATAAATTCAACCATTCCAATGGTCTCCCACAAGACTGACTTCTTTCCCAGATGAACTGACCTCAACCGACCCCTTTCCCAAATGAACCGAACCTCGATTTTATAATAACAAAATGAGTTTTATTTATTACTACAACAAACAGACAGAGATCCAACTCAAACGTCCACATTTGATATTCTTTACAAGTCCACAAATGTTAAGAGTTTCCAAGATTATATATAGGACACAACAAAGTGCAGCAGAAAAGAGGAATATAATTACCTGTGAAACTCGTCCCAACCACCAATCGGATGTGAATGTGAATGACCGTCTGAATGCTCCTTAGCACGCCATTCACATGCCCCCTCTTCTTGTAGGTGGCTGTGTCTATGGTGTGCCACATGTGCACGCATCCCCACAATATGCATTGCACCCCCTTCCTCTTCTCCAAACACCTTCGCACTCCCCCTCTTTTTCTCCACTGGAACAATCCCTAATTCAGACACCATGTCCGATGAATCAAACCCAACGTTAGGACTCTCGTTCTCCTGTTTCCTCTCATAGTACTGAGTCCCCAGAAAATCTGCCAGCAATGTAGCCAATGAGGCCATCATTGCAATGAATCCGGAGAATGGAAATTTTGACCATGGCAATTTAGGGAGACAAGAATTTGT
This sequence comes from Forsythia viridissima, assembly GCA_030279155.1. Classification (NCBI taxonomy): domain Eukaryota; kingdom Viridiplantae; phylum Streptophyta; class Magnoliopsida; order Lamiales; family Oleaceae; genus Forsythia; species Forsythia viridissima. The sequence goes on from CM059033.1 coordinate 26,729,576, forward strand.
CAGTGCAGATGTGGCATCCGGTAACATGTGGACAAAGCCGGTGGCCAGGATGACACCTGCAGCAAAGGCTTTTGCAGCAACAAAGAGGTTGGAGTCGGTTTGGAGGAACCGGCGCTTCTTTCCAGCCAATGGAATGGCAACACCACACACTCCAGCAACGAGCAGCAAAGGCTTTTGCAGCAACAAAGAGGTTGGAGTCGGTTTGGAGGAACCGGCGCTTCTTTCCAGCCAATGGAATGGCAACACCACACACTCCAGCAACGAGAATGGCAGCAATTGCCACCATTTTAAGGACGAGAGCAAAGGAGCCATCACGACATCCCTCACAATCTTCATCAACACCACCACACGTGAAGTTCGACATGGATTGAGAAAGATCTGAAGAAAAGAGTCTGTATGAACTCAGAAACAAAGCAAATCCCAGAAAATTAGAGCCTTTCTAGTTTGCTGATTGCTTGAAAGATTATTCAAGAAAATATGCACTAATCAGACTACTTTTGCCCCTAAAGAAAAAACAAAAAAAATTCAAGATTCCCGTAAATTATGATTGAATACAAGGAATGCAGCAATTATCTGCTTATTGCTGTGATTTAAACAAAAATCAGAAAAACCACAAAAGCTGAGTGCTTTGATGTGATAGCAACAATTTTTTAGTTCCTCAAAACTATGCTGGCAAAGAAACAGCCTTCTCGACAAAATAGTGCAAGAAAAAAGAACTTTAAGAGAGAATTAATTTTCATGACGATGAGAAGACAAGAATTCCCTTAAGATATTCTTGATTGGAAAAAAAATGCCAGACGAGAATCAATAAATCTACAAAAGAATCTTTTTCCAACCAAATAAACGAACTTGAATCTGATTTAAAAAATGGGTATATAATTGACAAAAGAATGATAAAATCAAGAAACATCAAAACTTTCCTTGCCCTCATAAACAACATGCAAAGTTTGAAACAGGCGATAGAACAATCAATCATGCATGAACTAAATAAACTCTCATAGCATCACAATGCTTCATCAGTAAGTAAACAGACAAGATTTTAACCTATTATTTTTCTTCCTTAATCTTATCCAATAGGGTTGAATCCAATCGATTGGGCAAATCATAATACAGAACTCTTACTTTACAGAAATACTTCTGCTAAATAAATGTAAAAATTCTCTGCAAATAGTAAACCAAAACAAGCAAAACCCACTATTCATAATTCGATCATTTTCCCTTTTCCAAAAATTTTACGAGATCAAAGGGACTCTTGTAATTTTACCGGAATAAAGCCCAATTTTTTCTCCAATTTCCCCAAACCAAAGCACCGGAAACAGGTTCTGTACAATAATTCCACAAAATAATCCAATTAAAAAGGCATCAGATCCAAATTAGAATACTTTAGATTAGTATTAACAAAAATGAACCTCAAAGAATGACATGGACAGGAACCAGGAGCCTTCAATTCAATTACTGTCACTCTCAAACAGCACGAATCTCCATGCATTATGCATTTAAATGCATATATAGGTACAACCGTACAAGTGTAAGCACAGAGAGAGAGAGAGAGAGAGAGAGAGAGAGAGAGAGAGAGAGAGAGGTGGCAATAGAATGAGCTCGATAATGTTGACACTGCGCGTAATATTTGAAGAGTTCATTCAAGAAAAATATTAATATGTTTTTAATATCTATTTTCAGAAAAATGTATCTATAAACAACTAAATATTTAAAATTTTACTTATAATTTAAATTCAGTAATTGATTAACTGATTTAATTTTATAATTTATTATATTAGAATAAGTAATATCGATATTCGGTGAAATCCCGCAAGCGTACGGATTTTTTGAGAAGTAATAGTAAAAGTGAGTAAAAGAGTATCGTTCCTACGAGAATTTAGACTTTAGCTTAATTTCGACCAATTTGAGCTTAAATCGAATACACACAATAAATGTTTAGATCAAGAAAGTATGAGATTTTCTAAACTATAACTATGATTTAACTAAGTACAAATATCATTTTTTGAGAAAAATCGAGTAAATGAGTTATGCTAGGAATCTGACTCCACCATTAGTATCTATTTTAATCTTCAAAATCGTACGTTCTAATCCAATTTATGTTCAAATTAACAATCGATAATCTAAATTATCTAATAATATATTTCGAGTAGAATTAAACATATTTTCATATAAGTTCTAAAATATTCCTAATTTGAATTCGAATATACAAAAATGCTTTCAATATCAAGATTATCAAATTTGGTTGCACCAAGCATAGAAATTATTCCTAATCTCTATAAGATTTAGTGTTAAAACCATAATGAGCTAATCTATTTTGAACCTTTCGGATACAAAAATAAATCACAAATACGTTCAAATGGTGATCAATCATTCAAACGGATATTAAAACTGTGGCATAAATCAAATAAACACAAATTAAGATTAGAAACAGGAATCTTTAAATTAAAACTTTATCATATGATTTACATGGTGTTGATCTCCTACCCCCCAAGTGGTGATTTTTACATCAACTGCCCACATGATGACAAGTCAGCATGTGGGCATGTTATCCTGCCCCCAAAGGGGCAGGAGATCAGGCCCCATGATTTACATCATCATTCTTAGCATAAAGAGTTTAGCCATCATATTTGATTTACAAAAATACATGATAAATGGAGAATTCATCATCTACAATATTTAATTACAAAAAAAACTTTGAAGATTAATTTAGCCCCATTGAATGTCTTCAATGAATTGTCCAGGAATCTCAACTTTCTCTTGCTTGTAATCCTAATAATCTTGCCTGGATAAAAAAAATTCTTGTAAAGATCTTGTGTTTTACCTCCTTTTTTCTCCAAAATTCGACTCCATTTTGTTATAAGAGTTTTCCTATTTATATAAGTCCAATTATGGTTGAATTTCGTGCTCAAAGTCTCCAAAAATCTTTCAAAAATAGATTTTATCCTAATTAATGATATGTTAGCAGATCTGTCCACCCGAGCAGCCGCTCGAGCGGACAGAATTGGTGGTTTTTTAGGACTGGGCAAAAAAATCAAAAAATCGACCCGACCCGAACCGACTTGGGTCAGTTTGGGTCGATTTTTCGACTCGGTTTTTTTTTAAAAAATTTTTAATTTTTTAGCCGGGCCCAAAATCGAAAACCCGAACTGACCCGAATCGGTTCGGGTCGATTTCGGGCCTGATTTTTCACAATTTTTTTTGGTTCAGTTTGGCAAAAAAAATTCGATTCGGGTCAGGTTGGGTCAAAAACCGACCCGATCCACGCTCACTGTTGTGCGATATATATCCCGCAAGTGGACGGATCGTGGACAAGTAATATAATGATGAAATAAAGTGTCGAACCCACGAGGACTAGATACTAAATTACCAATTAATTTCACAACTCAAATTTTAACAATGGAAATTAACACAGATTCAATTCTTGATTCTTAAGATTCTAAACTAATTAACTATTTTGATTAAATTGAAATTCACAATAAAAAGCAACTTTGAAATATGAGAACGAATTAAAGTTTAACAAAACTAGGATTCACGAATCCACCGACACGTTCTACTCAATTATCTGTTAATCACTTTTTAACTTTTAATTACCTTGGACTGAAAATCGGCGTTGCTAAATTAATCGAAAGCCTCTCTCGATGGTCAATCAAATCTATATGTTATGCGAACTTCATTATCTCTAATTAAGCTTCGAGCATAAACACATGCATTAAAATCTCAAGATCGCCTAAATGGATTTCATAAGGCATAATAGTAATCTCTATCTATTATTGGACCCTATGTTATTCAATACCACGTGCTTAATCTATATTGAATCTCTCGACTTCAATACAGATCACAATATATTCTAATGATGCGCAAGCATTAAAATAATAAAGAAACTGAATAAAGAATAATCAATCCACGGCAATTAATTACTAAAAAAGGGAAAAACTGCTTAATTAATCAAAACGTGAGGTTTCATCATTCATCATAGATAAAGTAAATTAGCCGGACATGATTTCTTCAATTGACGAAAGAATTGAATTCATCATGGTCCGGAGAAAGGAAAACAAAAAGTAAACTTAAAACCCGTGATCTCGGCTCGATGATCTTCGATTCCGCCCTTGATCTTCGTTTTTGCCTTGTATCTTGTTCTCTCAAAATTCGTCCCCCGCGAAAAGTCTATCTTCTCCCTTTTATATCTCTCTCCCAAGACCTCCAAACGTGTGTTTGGTTGTTGAAGTTATTTGGATTGGTAGAATTCTAATCGAAACAGGTTTCTACAAAATTTCTGCCCGATTAGCCTATGCGATCGCATGGCTTTGATAGCTGCGATCGCATGGCTTTGATGTTTAACATTCTGCTGTTTTTCTCAGTGCCTTGCGATCGCACCAGGATAACACCATGCGATCGCATGGTTTATCCTGGTTCTGAATTTGAATTTTCCGCCTATGTATTTGCACATCAAGTCCCTGAAGTTTCATTACTTTAGCAATTAGGTCCCCTTGTCTTCATTTTGCTCTCTTTTCATCCCATTATACTTGACTTTGATTATCTCCTAAATTGACAAGAAAAACACATGCAATTAAACTGAAAACAACTGAAAGAACTTATAATTGTCCACTTTTGTGAGCCCAGATAAGTACAAAATCGTACTTATCACTCACCCCTAGGTTTTTTAGCTAGTTGCCCGCTCGAGCGAGCAGATGGTGGTCTGCCGGTGATTGATTTTCAAATGGCCATAACTTATTGTAGGAAACTCAAAATTGTAATCCGTAAAAAGTGTTGGAACCATATTTCAATTGTCTTTCCAATGGTATATCATTTGCCTTATAGAAATGTTTGTACCAATGGTTGTACTCTAATTTCTCCATATATTTTGGTTGTAATTTCTCAATTCCCTTTTTCGACTTTCAGGTGTTTGATCCTTCACTTCAACTTGATTTTATCTTCTTTCTCATCCTCTAATGTTTGACTCTTGATATTCAATTCAAAAACTAATTTCTTCTCATTTATTCATCGATTTTACCAATGTGACTTGTATTCGGGAATTTTGTTCTACAATTACAAAAATAAATAAAAACTCAATAAATATCGACTCTAAAATATTTAAAATTATACAAAAAAATTTCAATTATTATTTTCAATGACAACTTTTTTCTGAATTCAAGCACATGAATTTAGTATTTTCTATTAATAAAATAATTTATTATTTAACAGAGTATGTTAAAAACTTAATTCGTTTATGTAGTAATAGTTTATAACATTAATGTTAAGATATGAATTCTAATATCTATATATTAATATTGATGCTTGCATTTATTTTAATTTGGGCATTGTTATATTTGTTATTTATTTTTATTTGGGAATGTTATTATTTGCAAAATGAACTTCTTTGACGTCCCTTATATCAAATATATAAGCATTTTTTTTTCTTTGTGCATATCGTTTGTAGTCAAATATATGTTAATAAAAAGTATTAATATTTATAAGGAAAAAAATAACTTACAGTTACAATGATTTTTGAATTTATTATTTTCTATATCATTATTCTAATTTAGATAAATAAAACTTAAAATAGTTTTCATTTATGCATCACATAACAGTATTTTGACTTTGTCTCTATTGTACAAATTTTCGTCCAAAATAGTATATTATATCGATTTCAACTTACTTCCTCGAAAATCAACTTTTACAAAGAAAATTTGATATATAGCTCTCGAAAAACGCCATCCCTACAATTAATTGAAAGAATGAAGGAAATGGAATATAGGAAAAAATTAATAATAATAATAAGTATTTCTTATCAGCAACAACCATTATACACAAAAATTTTAAACCAAGTTTTTTATATTTGGTGTTTTAGATTTGGCTAATTGGAATATGGGCTTCTAGATATTTTTTATTGAAGTTTTTTATCGAAGATTTTAGATTTGACTCGTTGGAATTTGGCAAATCTTCCATAAATTTTTTGTTGAAGTTTTTATTTAAACATGTGGACTGTTTAATAATTTCATTTTTTTTTTTCCAACCCAAACCTTTTTAGTTGTTTCTTTATTCACCTCTATAGGACTTTTTGTGATCAATGTTTAAGCATACTGACTTCACTTTCAATCACCTCAAATGTTCTACAGTGTTGGAGGTGGGGAAAAGATGTTAGTGATGGTAACATATAGGTTACTCAAATTTAAATTAGAGTAACACATGTCTTATTCTAATTTAAATTAGTGATGGTTGTGGAGCAGTAGCGATGGAGGGGAAAGATGGTGGTGGTGGTGGTAACTTGTGTTACCATACAAGTAGTACATGTGTTGTTCTAATTTAAATTAGGGTAGCACAACCTTAATTTAAATTAGAGGGGTTTTGGAGCTGTGGTAGTGAAGCAGTGTTGGTGGTTGAAAAATATGGTAGTGATGGTAACACGTGTTATCATAATTTAAATTAGTGGTGGTGCTGGAGTTGGGATGGTGGTAGTAATAACACGTGTTACCATATAAGAAACGAATGTGTTGCTGTAATTTAAATTAGGACAACATGTGTGTTAACCTAAATTAAATTAGTAGTGGTGGTGGAGGAGTTACACACGTGTTATCCTAATTTAAATTATTGGTAGTGGTAGTGGTAGTGGTGATGGGAAAAGATGGTGGTAGTTGTAATACATGTGTTACCCTATTCTAAAGTACAGTAACACATGTGTTACCCCTATCATGATGGAGGTGAATATGATTATGGATGATAGTAGCGAACTTAAACTCGATTGTGGTTGTGGTGGTGGTTGTGGTTGTGGTGGTGGCGGCGGCGGCGGCGGCGGCGGCGGAGGGTGATTGGTAGTGGTAACACATATGTTAGCTGTGAAAAATTGTTGTTTTCAAATGACCAATTGAAAATATTGATTTGAAATTAAAATAGTTTATTTTTTAAAAATTTATAAAAAAAAGATGAATTATAAAATATTGTTTTTAATAAAAATGAAGAAGTAACATAAAGTGCCACATATAGTAATACATTTGTTATCAATGTAAATAAAAATTTATAAAAGAAGATAAAATATAAAATATTGATTTTAATTAAATGAGAAAGTAACATATGTTACTCGTGTAAATATGTTGTTTTCAAATAAAAATTAAAATATTTATTTTAAATGAAAATAAGGTATTTTTTAAAAAATTTATAAAAAGAGATAAATTATAAAATAGTAATTTTAATGAAAATAAGAAAGTAATATATGGTAACATAATTGATAACACATATGTTATCCGGGTAAAAATGTTGTTTTCAAATAAAAAAATTGAAATATTGATTTTAAATGAAAATAAGGCATTTTTAAAATAAATTATAAAAGCATATAAATTATAAAATAATGATTTTAATAAAAATGAGGATGTAACATATGATAATACAATTAGTAACACATTTTTTACCTAGGTAAATGTTATTTTCAAATGAAAAATTGAAATATTAATTTAAAATAAAAATGACGTATTTTCAAAAAAAAATATAAAATTAGATAAATTATAAAATAATGATTTTAATGAAAACAGAGAAGTAATATATGATAACGCATATGTTACCTAGGTAAAATATTGTTTTCAAATAAAAAATTGAAACATTGATTTAAATGAAAATAATGTATTTTAAAAAAAAAATTATAAAAGAAGATAAATTATAAAATATTAATTTTAATAAAAATGATGTATTTTTGAAACGTTTTTAATGAAAATGGGGTATTTTTCAAAAATTTAAAAAGTGTGTATTTTTCAACTTTTTACAAAATTGTGTGGATCTTGTCAATTGTGCGGTTGTGCCCAAGTTTTAATTCATATCTAAACACCAAAGTCTCAAACCTAATTGGTATCATATGTTCAGTTATCTTCTGTGCATATAACTACGTCTTAATTAATTATATTGTAATTTTTACTCTATTTCTTAAAATTAAAGTTACAATAAACCAAAATCAGATCTAAATCCTCTAACTCAACTAGCTGGTAGAGGGACTAGGTGAGGAATATTTAGCTCGTTACCTTCGTGGCCATCAAAGAGAACAACAGCCAGTTGGAAAGAGAGATCGACTTAGACCCAGACAATTTCTTTCTAAATCAGCCCTCAATCCGTTAGCATTTATGTAATTTTTAATATTTATATTGCTTTTTTATATTTTAGTTTGGAAAATTGGAGCAAATAGTCCTTAACATTTGCTCGGTTTGGAAATAGTCCCTAACATTTATTTCTTAACACAGAAGTCCCTTACCTATGTGTTTTGGTGCGCAATTGGTCATTATTTAATGATAAAGACAAATATATTATTTGTTTTAATTTGAGAAAATTGTAATTAGAGCTCTAATATTTGTAGTTAATAAATAAAAATATTTGAGTATAAAGTTTGTAAAAAAAATTATGTTGTAATGATAAAATAAAAGTTTAAATTTTAAATAATGTAATTACTTAATACTATAAAAAATAATTTTAGCTAACATATTTGTTAATAATATGAGCTTAAATTTTATTTATTTTAAAATAGTTCGTAAAATATAGAAAATAATTTCGTTTTTATCAATTTAATCAATAAAGTGTTATTTTTAAAAAAATCTTTAATTTCTTTTAATTTTTTATAAAAATAAAAGTATGTGACTCATTTGCACTTTTGTAAAGGTTGGCAACCCAGCTACAATTTTTTCTTATTAAAATTAAATGTATATTGGTCTTTTTATCAAATAAGGATCAACTGCACATAAAAACACATAGGTTAGAGACTTATATTCTTCAAAAAAAATAGTAGAGACTATTTCTGCACTGAGAGTAAAGGTTAAAGACCATTACGCCAATTCCAATTTTAGTTTTTATTTTCTGATTTTTTTTTTTTTCAGAATTTGTTTATTTATTAAGTGTTATTGATAATATTTTATATATAAGTTATCAATCTAAGTTGTGGGTGTACGCCATCATTCCTAGTCACTTTGAGGCTCCTACCTTACATGCCATATGCACATACAATTATTATACATTAGTATGGTTGGTTATGGGTTGGATTAGTTGGGTTTTGGACTCAACTCGAAATTGAATCGATAATTTTGATTTAGCTATTATCTTAAACTGAACTAATCTGTCTTATTAGGTAAATCAATCCAAATCGAACTAACTAATCTTGAATCGGTTCGATTTGGTTTAGGCAGTTTGGACTTGTATTTGTATCCTTAAAAAAAAAAAAAAAAAAAAAAAAACTCACATTTCAATTTTTCTTTTAGACATGCAACCTGTTATTTACAAAATAACCTGTTATATACAACTTGTTTTTGGATATGTTATTTACAAATATAACTCCCATTTCAAAATATGATTCTATATATTTAGGGATTTTTTTACAAATAACCACAATAAATAAAATATTTCTTAAAATACTTGTCATGTTTTTTTATTATAAAAATACTGTTTTTTATTTTTGTAACAGTTGTTGTTACATTTGTTATTTTAGTTATAATAACAAAATAACAAATGTAACAACAACTGTTACAAAAATAAAAAAACAGTATTTTTATAATAAAAAAAGTATGACAAGTATTTTAAGAAATATTTTATATTTTGTAGTATATGATGAAATTATCACATATATTTAAATCAAAACTTGGTTAGTGGTAACAAACAAGTCCAAAATATAATACGATCCAACGTTAAAGTAAATTTGATCCACCACCACAAGTATAAATAAACTTTTACAATCATCCAACAATCACAAATATTATAGTCATCCAAAATTCCAAACTAAATAAATAAGAAGTTAAAAATATTATAGTCACTCAAACTAATAAAAAACAAGATTCAAATTCGGTTCGGTTTACCTCGATTTGGTTTGGTTTATTTGCCACAAACCGAACTCGAACCAAACCGAAATTATTTTTTAGCTTAGTAACCCAAACCAAACCGTCAAGGTGTGAAAAATAGAACCGAACCGACCCGATGACCCGATTCGCGTCGATTCGGTTGGTTTGAGCGATTTGACGATTTTGATGTAGGGATGGCAAAAAAACCCGCCGCCCCGAACCCGTCCCGCCCCGCCCCGCCCCACGAAGCAATAGGGGCGGGTTTGGGGCAGAAAAATCTGCCCTGGGCCGGGTCCGGGGCAACCCCGCGACCCGCCCTTAAAAAAAATTTTTTTTTTTTTTTAAAAATCATAAAATATAGTAGAAATTATGATTTTCATTAAAAATAGACTAAAGAATAATCAAACTCGGGTTAAAACTTATAAACTACTAACATTAACCACTATACTACAACCCAAATCTTATAATTTTTTTGTTTTGCTTGGTATAAATATTTAAAAAAATTGTATATATATATTTTTTAATTATTTTTCAGTTTAACAAAAAAATAAAAAGTTCGTGGGACGGTTGGCGGGTCCAACGGCCGACCCGCCCCGCCCCGCCCCGTGAATTCGCGGGTCGCGGGGCGGGGCAGGTCGGGGCGGGCCAAAATTTTCGCGGGGCCGAGTGGGGAGGTGCCGACCCACCCCGGACCCGCCCCATTGCCATCCCTATTTGGATGTCCACCCCTATACATCATTAATATCATTGTGCATACTTATCATATCTACCTATGTTGAGTTGTATTTAATTAAATAGATAGTTGTTTTTATCATTGAATTTGATAAATAAATTTAATAAATAATTAAGATTTTTAATTTAAGCTAATCTAATGATCTAATTCTGTTAGAATTTTTAAAATCATTATACTCACGTCCAAACACATCCTAATAAAAGTTTTAATACATTTTGACCGTTAATTGAAATTAAAGATCGTAATTATTTGTCAAATACATTGGCAAGTGTAACGGTCTCTTTTAAACAAAAGAAGTTGAGAAAGGTTCCAAATTAAAAAGAAAAAAAAAAAGAAATTACTCAATCCACAATACCACTCTTGAGTCTCGACTTGGAGTTGTTAAATTTTTCGTTTTGAAAAATGAACAATATTTCTTGACTACATTAGGGATGGCAACGGGGCGGGTCCGGGTCGGGGTCGGGGCGGCCCTCCCCGCCCCCGCCCCGCCGGGGATTTCCCCCCCCCCCCCCCATACCCGCCCCATTCCCCGTTTAAATCGGGGCGGGTCGGGGTCGGGGTCGGGGTCGGGGTCGGGTCGGGGGCGGGGCGGGGCGGCTTTTTCCCCGTTTAATTTTTTTTTTTTGTCAAAGTATACACAAAAAATGAGAAAATTGAGCCACAAACTGAGATTTTCTTTCAATGCAGAATGGAAAAACTGAAGTAAGAGAGACGGAGTTGACGGAAATTGGCTCGTCCCTCCGCCCGGCGCCGAAGTGGCCGCAGGCACTCCGTTCGGTCCGACGGATGCCGCCAACAAATTCTGATGCTGCATCTGAATCTGCGCCATTCCTTCCCAACAAACGAATTTGATTTTTGTTCTTTTTTTTATATATTTTTCCCTCTCCTCTTTGTTATTAATTAACTGAAACCCTGGAGAGGTAACACGGAAAATAGTAAACTAAAGAGAAAATTGAAAAGGGGATTATTTTTGGTATAACAACGAGGAGAGGGAAGGGTAAAATAGAGATAAAAACTAACTCGGGAGATCAAAAATGGAGATAAATATTTTCTGATTTTTAGGTTTGGGAGGGCAGGAAACTGCACCGCACTCGCCGCTCGGAGAAGAATGAAACTGTAGAGTTTATATATATGTAAGGAGAGAGTTTAAGCCACTCAAAATATGACTTAACTTCAAGACTTCTAACCTTAAATTTACTATATCTGGCCTCAGTTCGAGTCTACTGTGGATTATAGAGATCAGGTCTTAATTTGAAAAGCAATAAAAAAATGAGACCACACTTCAATTAGATGAATTAGTCAGATGTTAATGTTGTGTGTTAAACAGAAAAGAATCAGAGACATTTTATGTTTACTTGTATTTATATGCAACTCTCATCTATGAGGGTAGTTGTAATTATTCAATAATTTTTAGTCCCAATTTGGGTGCGAAACGATTACTTAATTGAAAATAAAAATAACTAGTATATACTATTTATTTAAAGTGGGATGTAATAGTAGGATTACAATTCAAATTTAATAGATAAATTTTACTAGTCTTGGTTTAGTGGTTAGGAATTGTGAATCAATGTTTACACTCCGAGTTCGTCTCATTTAATACCCATTTCATCAACATATTTTTTAAAATTTAAAAAAAAAAAAAAAAAATTTGGGGCCGGTTCGGGGCGGGGTATCTCCGCCCCGAACCCGCCCCGAACCCGACTCGGGGAATTTTCCCCGCCCCGTACCCGCCCCGAATACCCGATTATCCGGGGCGGGGAATTTTTAAACAGGGCGGGGGTCGGGGGACGGGTCAAATTGCCATCCCTAGACTACATGTATTAATCTTCATTAAAAGGTCGATTTCTCATGGATGAAATAAATAGAAAATATAAAAACTTAAAGTCGAGAAACACGTGATTCAAAATCAGTGCTAACAAATATCAAAAAGAGATTCTAATTAAAAGATTATAAAAAATAAAAATCTTTTACGAAGTTGTTTTAAGTGGATATTACACCAACTACTTACCAATATTAAAATAATTTTAAATCTAACAACTTAGCTTATTTATTCTAAAAATACTACATAATTAATATTATATTAATTAATAAAATAATGAATTAAAATCAAAGGACTATTATCACGTGAATTTATTCAAATTTATTTTTGAGTCATTGATTATTTGCACAATAATTTCTTCATCTTTATAAAATTTTCACTTTTCCTGTACTTTCTCTTTCATTTCAATTTCGTCATTTTTTATTTGCAACCCAAGTCCTTCAACTTTTAAATTTGTACAAGTTGGTCCCCATATTTATACTTTTATATCAATTTAGTCTTTTGTATCACTATTTGATACAGATATTACAAATGATATTTTGTATCACTGAATATGTTACATATTATATTATGTTATTTTACACATAACATGTTACATGAATTGGTATTCTGTATCACTGATGTTACGTATGTTACAAATGATGAAATCAATAGTTTTATTTGTTAAATTTAACATTGTGTTACATATCTATATCATACTATAACGAACTTATTGAAGTTTAGAGTTGATTTTGCAGTTGTAACAGTTGTAACAATTTCTGTTTAGTATCGCAATCTTTACAAATATTACAAATCATATTGTGTATCACTGTTTGATACAAATGTTACAAATAATATTTTGTATCACTGAATATGTTACAGATTATATTATGTTATTTTACACAATACATGTTACATGAATTAATATTTTGTATCGCGGATATTTTATATTTCAATTTGTAACACAGATTGTTACAAAATATCATTTGTAACATTTGTATCAAACATTGATATACAATATCATTTGTAACATATGTATAAAATAGTGATACTATAAAGGACTAAATTGATATAAAAGTATAAATATGGGGATCAAGATGCAAAAATTTAAAAGTTGAAGGACTTAGATTGTAAATAAAAGAGGACGAAATTGAAATGAAAGATGAAGTATAGGGACTAAAGTGAAAATTTTATAAAGATGAAAAATTTATTGTGCAAATAATCAAGGACTCAAATACAAATTTAAGTAAATTCATGTAGAAATATATTTTTTGTAGTATAGATTTGATTTTAATTTATTATTTTATTAATTAATATAATTTTAAAAATGTAGTATTTTTAGAATAAATTTGTTAAGTTGATAAAATTAGAATTATTTTTAAAAAGTGGTTTATTTATAAAAAAGTCCCTTTTTTAATAGTATTTCCATGGGTTTTCCGGGGTGTAATCAGATCCACATTTTAGAGTCCGATCCCGTCAACCATTGTCCATTGGTAAATTAAGTGATAATTAGGAACCATACCTGATTTTTTTCAAAATTTAGATATTTACTAGATCAAATATTTTTTTTCAATATTACTATATTTCGTTTACATTTATTTATATTTACTGTATATAAAAATAATAATTATTTTGAATTCAAATTCATTGGATAACCAATATCCTAATTTTCAGCCATTAATCCTTATCATACTTAATTAGAGGATTAATTATCGTTACTTGCCAAAATGTCCTCCAAGTCTCACTATCGTCAAAGTTTCTTTCTCAGAATTGTCTTCTCACTTTGGTAATGTGAAAACCTTTCTCAGGAAGATTCTACCCTCTTTTCACCCTACCCAAAACTAAATTCCTTACTTTTGCTCGTTTATTATTTCGATCACACATATTGCAACTATGTTAGTAAAATTATATCCATCAATTTGATTATAGAACTATATTACAATATATTTTTCCATTCATTTATGATCATTTTTTTGGTAATTTTATAGAATTTTGATGATGTCACCATCTCGTAGAAGCAGCAATTCTAGGCGTAGAAGAATGTACTTGGATATTAAGTCATCACAGAAAAAAATTGGTGTGGCAGTGAAGCTCGTAAAAAGATTCAGAAGAAAAAGTACAGCATTCATGTGAAGCAAGGCAAAAAGGTGCTATTTAAACGTGGGTCCTCTTACTTCATCGAATAAATGAACTCCATTTTAGATAAATTCATGTTTCATGAGTTCATACGAAGCATATTCAGTTTGTTTCCGATTGGATCCTGAAGTTGTTGTTAACATACGTATTATTTTACCTTAAACATTTTTTCTCGTTGGTTGTTGATGTCAAGATCTTGATTTTATTGAGAAATAATTATGCATTTTAAAAACAATCAAATTGTTTGTGTACAAAAATATTTCGGATGTGTACGGAAAATGATCAAGACTTTAATGTTTATGTGGGAACTATAGGAATGATCAGAGTTTGGTTACAATCTAAAATTGTAATCGGTATATTTATTTCTATATTTGGTCATTCTATTGCAGAAGTTTTCACAATATACACCATATCTAATTTTTCTTACTTATGATAATGTTACGATGATTTCCTTCAAATCTTATTATTTCGTCATGATAACATTACTGGAATATACACCGTCGTTTTGTTAATGATTGATGATAACTTGCTATCGGATACTGTAACTTCGATATTGTGTACGATAACGTGACACATTCATTTCATTATTTAATGGACCGATCATTGACTGCGATATTTCTACCTGATATTTATACCTATTAGTGCTTATTAACATTCAATTGATAGATATGGAGCATGTTAATGCGCATATCTCTCAAATCTTCTGTATTGTTATTTTGATCAAACTTTGATAATATTGTCCATTGCTTAAAATTGTTGAATGTATTTGTTATTGATTGATGTTAATTTTCCAATACTTTAAATAACGCGAGCTAATTGTATCCCTCGTTTATATGCTGACCATTCTGTATGATATTTAGGCATATTATCTTGGCATGTTTCTTAACTTTGTTGATTGATGTTGCTACCAATCAGATGTCTAATTCCAGATTTTATTTGACCAAGACTGTGACTATCTCATATCTCTAGACAAATGTGCACTTGGAAAAGTAAACGCATTCTCAAATACTAAAATACTAAAATATTTAGCTCACTGGAGAGAATGATGAATGTTCTATAAAAGTAAATATTCTCAAAGACGTGCTTCGCTCACTTCATGGATGTACATGATATTGTAGTAAATCACCAACTAATCCACCAAATTCTATTGAGGAAAGTGAAACAGCATAACACGGATGAGATGTGGTGTAAATCACCATCATTGTCGATACCAAAGTTGCTTGTCTCAACATGGCTACCCAATTGTCCAAGTTTATCTTCGAGAAGCCAGAGTTACGCCTATCTGGATAGTCCATGTCCTACTACAATGGATTCAAGTCTTTACAATTGTAGATCATACTTTCATTTTCTAATTAATTTTGTTCTTATTTTGATTATGGCTGATAATTTGGGCATAGTACAAGTTTGTGAACATGTCGTCTTTTAGTTTCTATGCGATAATGCCCAATATGTTAACGGATTATTCGGATTATTAAGTCATTGCACATTTAGTCTATTTTGTAGTACATATTTTTGAATATGCGATATGATATTCGATATTGAGAATAAAGATATGAATTAATTGTATATCTTTTCCAAGTATTTCATTATCAATTTTAGATATGATCTTATTACTAACAATATGCATAAGCTTGATAGAAATAGAAGACGTTTTATGTTATGAACCTTCGATTGATCTTGATTGTTGACAGTAAATCTTTCGACTTATTGATTCAATTAATCGACTCTACCGTTTGATGCCTGCATTTGTTATCTTGCTTTTTATGATAACAAAATTCGGGTGATACTAAATATTGATTCATTTGGATGAAACGACAACCATTGTTACACCATCATTTGTTAATTAATTGATACTTACTTTTTGATTCCCGTCCCTGTTAAGATATTTTAGATTTCTAAGCATAGTTTGATATTACGAAGTGTTGATTAACTCGAACGAGACGACAATAATCGTTAATACTTACTTGTTTAACCATACCCCTTACCTCTTTGTGATTTTTTGGTTTTTAACCTATTTATAATTTTATACTACATTCATGCATTGTAACCTATCATTGTTTAATAAGTAAAATCTCAGTCATTCAATTAGACAATCCGAATATGTGATAACATCAAATAACACCTGTCTATCAATTATTAATCTGTTAACCAATGTCTTGATAATTAGTAAGCAGGTACAAAACATGAAAAAATAATGCAATTATTCAAGATAAAATATAAAGAAATTCTAAATTGACCAAATAATGAATGAATCTGTAGAGTTTATGGTGAAATAGAATAACAAATCTTCCAAATAATTGTGTTATCAGTTGAATCCAAGACATTTACAATCTTCATCTACCAAATGCAGTCATCTTAATGGGTAAAGGTGTGTATCTATTTCAAACAAAATTAATCTATTGGCTGATCACCAATTTCAATCTCCTTTGTTGCTCCATAAATATAATATCTGTGCTGATCACCAATCTCATCTAGGTACAATCTGTAGTATCTTCATTGAAAATTCACTCAAAGATATTGATCCAAGTCTACAGAAGATGCAACTGCAGTGCTGGAAAAAAAAAAGAAGAAGACAAAACACATGAAAACTTTAAAGATTTACAGATTGAGGAGTTTGATTCAATTACCATGAATCATAAAATTCATACTTTGTTTTCCTGCTTTGTAAAACATACTATTCAATAGCAATCAACAAGCAACCAATAAGCACAACATGGGTAACAACTACCTTTCCAACCAACTTGTTTTGCTGCAGAAACAAATAGAGCTAACCAAAGCAATACAGGAAGGAACATGCCATTGCTCAATTGGCAATCTAACTTGTTTGAGGTCAATGAATGCATAAAGCCTAGCATTTATTCAAGTTTCTAAACTTGAATATTTTCCTTCCATTATGTACAATGTTGAATTCATTCAATAGTTTAACTTATTTGTTAAAAAAAAAAAAGATCACATATTGCATTCACAAGCAGTCATGTCATTCCAAGCTAGGATGCAAGGTTTGATAATCAACAAAAATGTTACCACATAAGTTGCTAGCTGATTCTGTCATGACTAATGGAATTTCAATTCAAACACAAACACAACATAGTGCAAACTAGAAATCTATATTTGAATTTCAACAACTAATGTCATTACTATTAATACTATAGTTGAATTTTCCATTTTTCATGCCGAATATAGCACAAAAATGTCAATTTGTTTGATTGTAAAAAAATTCAGGGTCTGGCTTGTTTGCAAAAATTCCTGATGGTAATAACACAACCTCAACAACCAAGAATTTATTAACGGTGAC
Organism: Forsythia viridissima; assembly: GCA_030279155.1. Classification (NCBI taxonomy): domain Eukaryota; kingdom Viridiplantae; phylum Streptophyta; class Magnoliopsida; order Lamiales; family Oleaceae; genus Forsythia; species Forsythia viridissima. Next base: position 26,747,335 of record CM059033.1, read on the forward strand.
TTCCCTCAAAAATAGATCTAAACACAAAAATATGCATTTTAGTAACAACATCTTTACTTTTCAAATGTCTACAAGAATGCTACCTAACGTGTTTTAGTTGATTTAATCTTAATTCTATAGTAAATTCTCCAAAAAAAATTAAAATATAAGAGTAAAATTAAATACAGAATGCTTACCGATTGACGTCTTCGAAAATTGTGAAAAAAGCCCCAAAATCGGATTCTGAAACTTGCCCTTGTTGATGATGAATGATGCTTTATGTTTTCAAATTCAATTTTGAGATTATTTTGGGACTAACTTCTCTTATTTGTTCTATTGTATCATACTCAATCAAAAACTCAAATACCTTGTAAATGGAAGTCCTTCAAAGAACTGCAAATATTCTTCAATTGAAATGTCCAATAATTCTTCTCCAAACCAAGAAAATAGAATCTCACAATGGTACTCAACAGCGGATCCTTCTTTGTTTTGAATTTCTTGGAATCACGAACCATATAATCACAACTTCGTAGTGTATTTCTGTATTTTGAAGTTTTTGGAATCAAGAACCCAAAATTATCCTGCATCTTCAAATGGAATATGATTTGCACCGATTTTATTTTTGAATTTTTAATTACCCATCATACAAGTTGATGACGCTCGCCGATTTTGTAACGGAAGAGAGTTATCCTCAATCTTTCTGTTTTTGTAGAAGGGTGATAATCTTGGGCTCTACATATGCTAGTTTCAAGGCCCAGTAAAATTCTACAATTACAATGACAATCCAGTAATATTGCAAGAAAATAAAAGACCCAGTAAAATTGCAATTAATCTATGATACTAGTGTATATATGTTATTTACCCGTAAATTAATAGCAGGTCAGATCCTAACGTGTCGGGTCTTAGCAACGGACCGCACCATATTTCAATCATTACTGGGTTCTGAATCAATAGGATGATTCTAAAGACTGAACCTGGCCCATAGCAAGCTTGTTACCAGTGGGGGCCCAATTCACCTTTTCTTTAGGTTTTTTGCTAAAATAAAAAAGTTTCAAGGTTATTGTGAAAATCATTCAATATCTATAAAATTTTGACATTTTTATACTCAAATTTATATTTTCTTGCACAAAACACCCCTATGTCCATTATCATTCAAAATCTCTGTTAAATGAATGCATGAACACTACTCGTATCGATTGGTAAGGATATTTTTGGTAACACAACTATTTTTCTATTTCTTCTAATTTGATTACGTTGTTTATGCATGCATAAAAAATCCAAACGAATAATGTACGAACACAATTTTTTCTTATTTTCTTTTTTACTTTATCGATGAAATCCCACATACTCGTTTGTCGATTGACAAAATTGTAATGAAATGACTGCATGTGAGTTCAAAAAGTGCTTCATTTACTTCTATCCATTTGCAATTTTTTATTTTCTTTTTTGAGTGGTGGAAGAATTTTTGAGGATTTTTCATTTCATGTGTCCTTGTGAAAATTGTGTTTTATTTTTTGTTTTGTTATTAAAAGATACCCAGTCTCTTCCAAACTAAATGTATTGTAGATTAAGATAAGGAATGTTTTTTAAATGATCAGTGCTAATGCGTGTACAGTGTAAAGTCATGATTTTTTTTTTTTTTTTTTTTGGGGTGGGGTTTAGTGTATAGGTGGTAATGTTGTTCAAGAACATGACATACTCACTAGTCATTTACCATAGGACTAAGTTCTAAATCAAGTTTAAATAAGGACATAATTTGTTAAAAACAAAATTAATTAGAGCATATCTAGTAGATTCTCTTTTTATAAAGAGTATATTTGATATTTTAGAGAGCATCTATAAATTTAGAGAATAAAATTTTTTACGTGCTCTAATAATCTCTTTATCTTTAACACATTATTTTACTTCTTCTAATAAGTATTTATTATTTTTTTCATTTATTTTTTTTTAACATGTATCTCTCCTAATTATTATATGATTTTATTTCATTTTTTCTATTTTATTTTGTATACACTATTTAATTCAATCATTATATGGAGTATTGAAAATTGAAATTCTATGAATACATTTAATTATAGATAGTGGGTTTGGCTCTCTAAATTTAGAGAGTCAAACATACTCTTTATTTTAAAAAGTTAATTTAGAGAGTCCATTGAAACATAATTTTAAAGTTTGATTTTTTAAAATAGAGAGAATATTATGTTTAAAGAGTCGATGCTCTTAGAGACGTTGTATACAACATACATTCAAAGATAGATACATTATTCTCCAAAGAATTACAAATATATAGACGTTTAGTGCAAATAGTGGATAATAGAATAATAAAAAATAAATATTTAATACTACTGTTAAAGAGAAAGTCTCGAAGGCAAAACCTCCCACCTGTGTCAGAGGTCCCTTGACCAGGTTGGTTGTAAATCAAGGGATTTGCACGAGTGGCAGGACCTGAGGGAGAGAGCCAACAGGCCAACCCCAGGACAAACCCCCACAATATTTCAGTGAAAATCTGCCCCACACGGGAATCGAACCTGCGTTGCCGGAGGATTTCTCCCACGTCACCTCAAGCCTTACCAACTCGCCTATACCCCTGAGGACAATATTTAATACTACTGTTAGGGAAGAACATGGTTTAGAAGGGAAGAACATGGTTTAGAAGGGAAGAAGGAAAAATTAGAGCGTTGCCGAAAATATCTTTATCAAGTGCCACGAGTGGTGTTCATCGTCCATTTAACGTAGAGTTTAGATGGCAATGGACGACATGAGTGTTTTGTGCAAGTAAAAGTGGACTTGGGGGGTAAAAATGTTAAATTTTTATAGATATGAATGATTTGTACAATACATTTGAAAAATAAAAATATTTTGTGTCAATTACCCAAAATATAATATATTTTCCAAAGGAAAGAAAAAATACACGAGTGCAAAATTGCTAAAAAATGGGACATAAATGGTATTGGAATTTATTAAAGAAAAACAATAATAAATTTTGTTTATTAGACTTTTCATTTTTGTTTATGCACTTTAATCAGCCATTGTAATCAGCTTATAATAAACAACGTCACGACAACCATTTGCGTAGAATCTCTGTACATTGTATATTGATGTCATTGGTATGTCACACTATATAGATTTATGCGCAATAATTGATTCACATTATAAAGGAATTGATTAATGGGAATATAATTAAATTTAGCCTTTTACAAGTTCATTTATGGAGTTTTGAACAAGTTGCAAACGACGTCGTGGGAACCCATTTCACCTTCCACTTGTTTCTGCTGTCCTGTCTGCATCACTACCTCTTTATTAAATCCAACACCAACCTTACAATTTACTGTCCACTCTTCTGTCTTCGGTCTTCCCCCCTCTTCTCTTTTGTCCATTTCTTCACAATGACCCCACCCACCCCACAGTTTGTCCATTTCTAATTTTGTCAATATTACAAAGATCGACTATTAATAATGTCGACCACGACTAAGTAATCTAATCTAATTAAAAATTAAGTAACGGTCTAAAATTCAATTCGATTATATTTAAAAGAATCGCATATTAAAAGGTGTTGGCATCGAAAGTTTTTCCCTCAAAACCAATTTTATTCTTTTTTTTTATTTTTTTTGAATGAGAAGGAAATTTTTCATTCATTTATTTACCTCTTAACCTTGTCAAATATCTGATTTTCTTCGCATGGCCCCTATACCCCAACACCCCCACCCACACCCCACGCCCAAACTCTAAGACCTATAAAAATATTAAAATATCAATATGCATAAGAAACCCCAAAAACCAACTCACCACACACAACACCCACCACCCACGTACCCACCCCATTTCCCTTGCATTCTCTTCTCCATCTCTGTATCCTCTACAACACCACAATCTTCAGAAAACACACTTTTTTTAGCTCTAAGAAAGGCCACAATGATGTTTGAAGAATCTGCTTCTGCAATACCTTCAATATGGGCGTCACTGAACAGCTGGTTCACTCCTACTGTTCTTTTTGTTCTACTCAATCTCATGATTGGAACCATTGCCCTAAGCTCAACCTTAGCTAACAAAAAACAACAACGCCAGCAACTGGCGGCTCAGCCTCATAACCACCACCAACCACCAGCTAAGCTTGATAGATCGCCATCGGTTCTTCAGCGCCTGAAATCCATCAACATTTACAGTTTTTACAGATCTCATGAATCACAAAATTTCACTGCCATACTCAAAAAAATCACAGATTCAGAAGACGCCCTTCACAATCTTGAACAAACCCATCAACCCCAAAACCTCGAAACGCAGTCCCAGTACTTTTTCTCACAACCACATCAAGAAAATTTCCAAGAAAATATTGAACGACAAGAAAACATTTTCCATCGACCCCCTCAAGAAACTCCTCAAGAAAATCAAACACATCAAGAAACTCCTCAAGAAACCCATCAAGAAAAATCCGAGGAAAATGAGTTGCAGAGCATAGATGAAGTATACAGTCAGCAGGGAGGCACTCATTTTAGTAGAACCAAGTCAGATACTATTCCGGCGTCGGGGGAGATTCCGACTAGGCTTCCGGCGAAGATGAGAAAGTCGGCGAGTGTGAAATCGGCGTTTGGGCACTTTGAGGAGGAGGACATTGTGGAGGCAAAACGGCCGGCGACTGTGAGGGAAAAGGGAAGTGCTAAACTCACCGAGGTGGCACCAGGAGATGATGAGGTAGATGCTAAGGCTGATGATTTCATCAATAGATTCAAGCAGCAGTTGAAGTTGCAGCGGCTGGATTCGATCATCAGGTACAAGGATATAATTAGTAAAAGGACAGGAACATAGGGATCATAATGTGAGGTTTTCAATTTGCAGGACTGTTTTGCAATATTTGGAAAGATTTGGTGGTGGGTTTGATCTGTACTTGGATTGCTATTGGCTTATTCTATGGTTTTTCCATTTTTATTTTCATAATTTTGCTAATGTTGGGGCTTTATGTTCATTAATAGCAAGAAAATATGTTTACTTAGATCATCTCTAATCTACTTGTTTTTTAGACGTCCCACACATGGAGTTATAAAAATCTTTTTCCAATGGATGCTGACGAGGAATTCGTGTAGCTGATGTGTCACACTGAAAAATAAATTTCATCTAAAAGTCCATTTAAATTTAAACGGACAACAAATTCAGTGCCGATTTAGTAGGGATTAAAAACTAAGAAATGGTTTTTTTTTTTTTTTTTTGACCAAATAATCAAATTCTGATATATGACATATTTGGATAAAATTATCAAAATCATCCTGGAGGGAGAGAAAAGCGAAAATAGCTGCAATAATTGATTATTCAAAAGGTATTTTTGGAAATTTTTTGTGAACTTTTTGGTTTCACACATGAAGGTGGGCCCTTGTTTTTGAAAAAAATTTGACTCACCCAAATAAACAGTTTTTAATCTCAACCAAACAAATAGTTAGATACAAACTCAACATTTTATTAAAAAGAAAAGTTGAATGGAAAAAATTAATGTCAGGTAAACGATAATATTAGTTTTAGATGGAATTTATTAAAGATAAATTTGAAATTTGAAATTCTATTTAATATATGTAGTGTTATATGAATTGAAAATTCATTTATTGTCTGCTACGTAAATTTCAATAAACAGATTGTATTAAAGATGTTCTTGTCGATTGAAAGTTGATCTCTAATTTTTAGGAATTTTTAAGAGGAATAAGGAGTTGATTCTCAATTTTTCATTATATTTCCGGAGTTTTGAACCAATTCTTTTGTTTGATGATACAATTAGGACCAATTCAAAATTCGAATAATTACCTGAGGTAGCGTAGAGGTAATAAATTGCATCATGGATAAGATGATGTGTAAACGTGAGTTGGATCGTTCAATCCTAGTTTGACCTTGTGGTACTAAATTATAACATTAATTGTAAGAGTTATTAGTACAAAACGTTCATATTTTTTAAAATTATTGTGCAAGTCATTTATACTTTTGAAATTTTGACATTTTTACTATCACTTCTACATTTTCTTGTGCAAAGCGTCTTTTTCGTCAATTGTCATCTAAAAACATCTGTTAATTCTCATCTTCAACACAACTTGCACCAATTTAGAAGTGTAATTTTGTCCATTTTGTCCACACTTTTTTTTTAGCACCACACAACAAACAAGAAAGAGAAAGATGATCCCAATAAACATTCTCAGAAAAACAAACCTATTTAAAAAATCTACTAAAAAAATAAACAAGAAGAAGAAATTGTTGCCTTGGCAATACCACTTATTGATTCTCAAACTTGCCTTTCTCAACACCAATTTCTGACATTTTTGGTTGACATCAAGAGCTGGTACGGACGTGAATATGAAGACTATTTGATTGCGGAGAAGCCCCAAATTGTCAACATTCAATTCAACCCCAAGATGAAAAAGAAACAATTTCGAAACCATTTTTTCCTACCTGAACATAGGAAATGGTATTCGCAGGATTGAGCTTCCGAACTTTAAGCTGCAAATTCTTTTTGGGCATGTCACTTGCATCTCTACCCTCGGTCCTTTTTCTGTTAAAACCAATATACTCACCAGTATTATTAGCATTACAAGTAGTTTCTTCCATCGTCAAAGAACTACCTTTATTACTACTACTGTCTCTCTTTCCTTCAGTGTCTCTCAATAAACTTTTTTTTTTTTCATATGAAAAGAACGTTATTTTTTGTTATTAATGCTCTTAATACATGGTTTCTTCAAATAGGCAGAGAAGGTGGTGAAGAGGAGTAGGAATTTAGAACTGCAAATGGGTTTTCTGAGTTGGGGAAAAACTAGGAAAGAGGAGGAAAATGAGGTTTTGCGGCGGCGGAGGAGAGGAGGAGGAGGCGAAGATTTGTAATTTGGGGCATTTTTCTAAAGGGTTGAGGTTGAGAAGAAAGTGTGTGGGCGAAATAAACGAAATTACCCTTCCAAATTGGTGTGAGTCGTGTTGAGGATGAGAGATAACAGATTTTGGATGGCAATAGACCGAAAGGAAGTTTTGAGCAAGAAAATATTGAGGTGATGATGAAAATGCCAAAATTTCAAAGGTATATACGATTTGCACAATAATTTTAAGAGATAGGAACATTTTGTTCCAATTACCCTTACTTGTAACATGGGTTTAGCGTTTAGGTATCAAATATGTCCTAAAAGCATATTATAACACTACTTCTAACATAAATTTCAGTATATATTTAATAGAGTTTAAAAGTAGTTTTTTATGAAATTTTAAAAAAATTGGTGAAATATATAATTAAAAATTTGATAAAAATTATAGATCTTATAAAATATATAGTTAAAAATAAATATAAAAAAAAATATTTTAAACTCTACCAAATATGTACTACCGACCTAAATGTCCGACGGGATTGTCGACCATTGGTTGAACCAATGCAACCTGCAGTATTTCTTGATAGATTGTGACCTTGTGTGGCCCATCAACCGGGTCATGTCGAAGTTAGTTTAATCAACTCCTTTTTTCTTTTTCCATTTCTTTTATATCCATTTGAACTTTCCTTTAATAATTGTGAAGGTAAAAAAGTTGTGGTCTACCGACCTCTTGGGCCCCCTATTTTAAGTTTTTCCTGTTTTTTCCATGGCACATAAAAACAGAAGAAAAAAAAGGGGGCTGGGATTGACACCTCTATTTGTGGTGTATGTTTGGGGCAATTTAGTAAAATGCCTTAGGCATGGTCGATAGAGATATTTCAGAAGTGTGGCCGTAAAAGAAGGCTACGTATACAAGTGCATCATATTTTAATTATATAAATAATTTATAATTTTATTTATTATCATACTTATATTTTAATTTTTTTTATCGTAATTTTATTTTTAATTTTTTATTAATTAGCATATTTTATTTATGATGACGATTTTTTTTTTCAAATATTTTGTTAAGAGTAAAAAGACTTATTTGTCCATTGTATTTATAGTTAAAAAAATAAAAACAAAATTTTGAATTAATATTTGTTCCTTTAAAACACTAATAAAATTTTTTAACGAAAATTATAATTAGAGACAAGATATTCAAATCAGTATTTTAAAAAGTTTGCTTAGGCGCAGTTTTCATATTTAGTCATGTTTTATGTTTATTCTAGGCTCAAAAAATTTACAATTCGACATCCACGTCTAATTATATTTTATGTTTTTTAAAATATTATTTTTAATTAATAGAAGGATAAAGATAAAAATGAAATGAAAAACTAAAAGTTAGAAACATGAATGTAATATTGAATAAATGCTAAAATCCTTTAATACAAATAGTGTAATAGTGTGTTTGGAAGAGCTTTTTTGAAGTCTAAAAGCACTTTCTAAAGAGTAAAAGTACTTTTAGTTATTTTTATTGTTGTTTGGTTAAAGTCAACAAGTACTTTTTGATTTAAAAAACAGCTTAAAAAAGCTGTTTTAGAGAAGCCCAAATTTTGAGCTTCTCTAAAAAGCTCTAATTGAGTTTTTACGGAAAATTGTAATTAACATTTAATGAACTTCAAAATTAATAAAATTACTATTAATATATCAAAAAATAATAATTTATTTACTACATTAATTACTTATTTCAAATTGTCATTTCATATACTTATATAAATTTAAAAAAATATTGACTTGTTAAATAATATAATACAAATTATATAATATGTTTTTATTTAAATAATTAATTAATGTTTAATCAAATATACTTAAATTATCATGTTATTATAATTAAATTAATATATTAAATTTAATAGTTATTATAGGATATAAAAATATATGATTTCTTTTAAAAAAATAATGAGTTATACAATAATTAATTATTATTTAATCAAATATAATAAAATAATCGTGTTATTATAATTAAATTAATATATTAATTTTAATAGTTATTATATTATATAAAAAAATTTATTTTAAAACAAATAATATAATATATATAATAATTAATTACTGTTTAATCAAATAAATATAAAGTTTATAGAAAAGTACTTCTATAATTATGCAACCAAACACTCAATTTAATATTCACAGCACTTTTTGAATTCACATCCAAACAGTCAACTGCTTTTTAACAAAAGCTCTATTATCAAAAGCTCTACTGCAAAAAGCTCTACTGCTAAAAGCTCTACTCACCACAGCTGTTCCAAACGGACCCTAAGAGCATTTACAACAACTTATGTATATTTAAAGAGCATATTTAGCATTTTAAAGAGCATAATTAAATTTAAAGAGCAGTTTTTTTTAAACATTCTAATAGCCTCTTTATTTCCATACTCTTTATTTTACTTTTTTCAAGAAGCATTTAGTGTCTGTTTGACATGGTTTATAAACCAAAATTAGTTTATTTCAGCCGTTATTTTTTACTTTTCAACCCACTTTTAATATGAAAAGTCAACAATTTCAACTCAAATAAACCAATATTGGTTTATAAACTACTCCCTCCGTCCCACAAAGATAGACCCACTTTTTTTTTCACACAGATTAAGAAAACTCATTTAATGTAATTGAAATTATAAAAATTTTACACAATTTTTTCATTATACCCCTATTTAAGTTAAATAGAAATAAAAAAGTTATATATATATATATATATATAGAGAGAGAGAGAGAGAGAGAGAGAGAGAGAGAGAATTACACGGAAAAAAATATAAATGAATGTTTAGAGTGAGAAAGTTATATAGATAGAGAGAAAATTCCATTGGGAAAAAGAAAAAAATAAATGAAAGTTTAGAGAGATATATATTTTGGTTGATAACAATGTAAATTAAATAAGGGTATATTAGGAAAAATAAAAATTTAATATATCCTGTATAAAGTAAGTAGTCTATAATTTGTGACAGATAAATAAGGAAAATGAGTCTATCTTTGTGGGACGGAGGGAGTAGTTTATAATTTCTGTCAAACTTACCTTTAATATATTTCCCCATCTTCTATTTTTATCATATATTTCCCTCTCAATTTGTATATATTATTTAATTAAAACTAACATACCAAGTATTGAAAATTGAAACTATTTCAATACATTTAATAATAGAGAGTGAGTTTGGCTCTCCAAATGTAGAGAGTCAAACGCACTCTCTAAATTAAAATGTTAAATTAGAGAATTTATTGAAGCAAAATTTTAAATGGTCTCTTTAAATTAAAGAGTAATTTATGTATAAAGAGTTTGTTGGAGATGTTCTTAAATTAACCATCTATAAAACAATGGTTCCTAAAAAGATACAAAAGTGGTGACCAATTACAGATGTTTTGACCTAGTTGTCCATAAAGCATGCTCCATATTTTCCATGTTGGAGTTTGGGAATTTAGTACTCGTTTGGTGTAGATTATAAATTGATTTATTTGATCAATAATGGTAAAAAATGTCATGTTACAAAGTAAAAAATTTGATCAAATAAACTATTTTGATCATATAAACTAGTTTATAATCCATACCAAACGGACTCTTAGGACTTTTTGTACTTAAATTGGAGCATTATTAGATGCTAGCTTTTGTGTCTTTGTAATGGGGAATATTTGGTCAATTTGGCGTTTATAATCAAGTGCACATTTATGTAGGTGTTGTGTTTCATTTAATGCACGATTGATATACAATACTTTATCCATCTTAAAAAAATATATTTGTTTTTTTTTTAATTTGTTTAAATTATAAATCACTTTTTTTTTTTTTTTGTTAAAAATATAGTTGATCTTATACGATCTTATCTAATGTGTTTTATTATCAATAAAATATAAATTAATTTTAATAGAGTAATGATATTAATATATAGGTATATTATGAAAAACATTAGTAAAATTTAATATGTGTGAAAATAAAGAGTCCAAATCTGTTATCTCAAATACATGTCTCCTTAGTTGTGCTCTAAATAAAAACTTTACACATCATCAAATAAATTGATAAAAGAATTATTATGGATAACATTTAATGTATTTATACTCGCTGTTATTAATAATGTGTAAAATTTTCATTGAAATGACAATTAAAGATACATGTATTTGTGACAGTAGATTTGGACTCAAAAATAAAAGTAAGTATATCTTACTTAAAATATCTCTAAAAGACTATTTAGACATAAGATACTTTCTATTTTAATATGTGTCAAATTAACTTTTTAAAATAGAGAGTGTGTTTGACTTTCTAAATTTAAAGAGTCAAACACACTCTCTATAATTAAAATGTATTTAAAAAAATAGAAAAAAAATTATATAATAATTAGGAGGGAAAGAAGTTAAATGAAAAAAAATAATAAATACTTATTAAATTAAGTAAAATAAAATGTTAATGATAAAGATGTTGTTGAAATATTTTTAAAAAAAATTATTTTTTAAATTTATAGATACTTTATAAAATACAAAAAATACGTGTCTATTAATTGGGATATAAGATCGGTATAGATTGTAGAGGACGACTAAAAGTGTATAGTGTACTTATTATTGTACAAGGTAGAAGAAACATTCATTTACAAGATTAGATCATAAAAGTTTGACTTTTACGATAAATGTATAGATGGATCAAATAGAGTAACGTGAAAAAGATATATTAACTAATTTTAAGAATAAAATCTAATTTGCTTTGTATGGTTGGAATTTTGGCAGCACTACATCAAATGATGACAAGTAAATTGGCAACTCTCTTTCCAAGTTTCAAGTAGGCCCTCGATGTATCAGTTTTATGACATTTTTGGAATGTTAATTTGGATTGGAGTAGCTTAGAGTATTTAACTAAAATGCAATTAATGCTAAATATAACAAGTTTAGGCATTTAGTTATTTTAGTTGCGTTGAATTATATAAGAGTAGAATTGTCTAATCTAAGCATGTGGAGATTAATCAAGAACCAGATGCCGTGTTGGCATATCACTATGAGATTTGTGGTAACTTAAAAGGCATATTCATCTGCTAAGAGCATCTTCAAGAGATTTTCTATAAAATATTTTTTTGTATTTTAAAGAATATATTTAAATTTATAGAGTAAAATTTTTGAAGTACTCTAACAGCCTTTTTATTTTTAACACTTTATTTTACTTCTCATAATAAATTTTTTATTATTTTTCTTATATTTTATTTTGACACGCTCCTTTCTAATTATTATATAATTTTTATTTTATTTTGTATATACTATTTAATTTAGTCAACATATAAATATTGAAATGCATTTCAAGAATTTCAACTTTTTAGGAATTCACTATTTAAAATAAAAAATATCTTATGTTAATTTTTGAATTATTTTTCATTTATATTCTTGATAAATTAGCATTTACCTGTCCAACGACGACCTTCTCGAGTGTTGGTCCATTATTTCAATTTTTACTAGCAGTTTTATAATTGTAAACAGCTATAGAACTAATCATTAATCGGGCCGACGAAGACTAATTATTGAAGATGTCATTATGTTTGGCAGTGCAAGTAGTTACTGGCCAATATAAAACCAATCTTTAAAACAAAGTTAACGAATTAAAGTTTTATTTTAATAAATTAAATACACGATTTTTCTTATGTTTGATAAAGAAATAATAATTTATTTTAATACATTAAATAAATCATACTCCAATTCATTAGTAAATGTTAATGAATTAATAATTTATCTAATACACTACTACTCCATTCGTCTTAATAAAGATAGATTTGTTTTTATTTTTATTTACATAGATTAAGAAAATACAGTTATTATAGTTGGAATAATAAATTTTAATTATATTTTTCTTAATATATGACAATTCATACTTTGTTGATAACAAGACACATTAAATAAGAACATATTAGAGAATTGAGAAATTAACTATACTCTCAATAAGGAAAGCGATCTATAATTTAGGACGGATGAAAAATGAAAGAGTAATGAGATTCATAGTCGCTGATTACGATAGTCAATCCACGTGGCATTATTCAATTAAAATAATTATTTACTCTAATTTTGTAATGTTATTTATAGTCAGCAACACTGTCCTAAAAAGTCTACCTAAACTTCACCTAGGCTTTGTCTAGGCATGAAGCGCGGCTTTCACACTTAGCCACGCACCACGCTTCGCTCTTGTCTAGGTTCGAAAAACTTGAAGCTCGGCCTTCATGCGTAAACACGTTTTACGCTTTTTAGAATATTGGCCAGTAACTATGAATAATTACTTCAATTTAGTAATACTATATAGACTGATTACTGTAATTAATGATTATAAATAATATTAATGTGAAGAAAAATAAATTTACTTTTTTTTGGACGGAGGGAGTGGAAAATTGGGTTTTGTGGATGGAGATAATAACAATCATGCATTGGCTTATCTCTTTGGAAATATGCATTTAGGAAATTGCAGCACAATTTGTGGTGTTCTCTTTGCTGGATGTCAATATTGGTTAATGAATTCTTTATTTCAATATAAAATTTTAGGGATTTTTTTTTATACATGCAATACAATACAAAAACAAGACTTAATAATAATAATAATTTATTTTGACATCGACTTAATAATATTTTTATGTGTTATTAAAATGTTAATTTTACCTTTCAATAGAATACCAATATTATTTAATTTGCGCTCTTTCTTTCCAACTCCTTAACCATTATCTTCTCTTGTTATATTACAAAAATGCCTTTGACTTGGAAGAGGTTGAGATTGAGAAAATGCATGTGATAACATTGGGAGGAGATTGGAGGCAAGAGTTAAGAAAGGTAGTCGTTAGGGGGCGAAGGTGAAATGGGCGAAGATGGCGTCAAGGGAGGTGGTGATAGTTGCGAAAGTAACATCGTACAATAAGACATATTGAATTGGTCCACTTGGATAAAGGTTCAATCACATCTGTCGATATATTTTTCTACATATTAGACTAGCCTATTTGTAGAAAGATGAGACATGATACAGCCCATGCCACGCCTAGTCATGGTCGTGGTGGTGGCTGTGTAGTGTTAGACGAACAATCGTGCACAAATAATTGGAGGTGTTAAAAAATGAAAAAAATATAAAATTACCATTAGACGTCGATAAAAATGGAAAAATCACTATTAAAAAATCATTTTTTTTTTGGGTAAAAAATACAATTCTACTTTTTTTTAATTAAATAAAAAAATTGAAAGAAAAAAATGGACAGAATGGCCATCCTAATGTACGAGTGTTCAAAATAAGTTTGTTCTATATTATAAAAGTTACGTTCCTCTTTTAAAAAAACAAAGTGAATTTTTATTTTGATAAAAACAATTGTCCTCATTTTTTCAAAGATAAAATTTATCCTTATTTTTTACTAAAAATATTATTTAAAAAAAATATCTGAACGTCAATGGATAAATAGAATAAATTTTTTATTTAATATCTTTAACTATTAATTATATATTAAACGGACGGTCGTAAAGGACGAATGCAACTATTGTTAATGAAGTCAACTTTGTAATTGATTACATATTTGAGCGTCATTTTCAAGCAAAACATAGAAACAAGTATGTTGGTCACCCAGACGGTTGACAAGAGCAAGCACGTTATACTTAATAGAATAAGATACTTCCACGTACAAAAGAAACTTGCACCATTGAACGTCTATGTATATCTGTATCAATGATGATATTCCATCCACTTTTAATATTCACGTTGAGGCAGTATTACGTGATTGGTAAAAATTATAAATGTAATATTATAAACTATCAATTATGTAATACCATCTTAGTAGTGCGCATTATTACTCCTACCCACAATGGGTAGGAGATCAACTCTCGTATATGTATATATAAAAGCTAATTTTGTGTATGTTTATTATTGTTTATAAATATTTATAAGTTAATTAAATATTATTTTTGTTAACGTCTGAACCTGCACCAGTCCACGTGCCAACAGATCTCCAGTCACTCCTCTGCCAGCTCGTATGTTACCTGCACACTAGGACGACCGTTAGGCACCAAGATCTCCGGAGAAAAGGGGTCCGGCGATCATTGGCACTCCGACGATCAAGTCAACAGCCGGTATATAAAGAATACGCGGGGGCGGGAACAAAATAGGAGTGTGGAAGAGACAAGCAGGCAGAAGTTTGAGCAGAGTTTAGGGTGGGATTCGTAAGCGTAAAAAGTGCATACCTTGGAACAATCGAAGGCGTTGTTTTTATAGCGCAAGAATTCAAATTGATTTGAAAGACGAAATCAATTAGGTCCCCAATCGGGTTCTCCTTCCTTTCTTGAGTTTATCACGTTGCATGATTTTAGGAGATCATGATTGTGTTTCCTTGTGGAGGTTCGTGCGCCCAATCCAATGCAATCTTTCTTTAATTACTTCTCTGGTTGCCCCGGCATACCGAGCTGCTTCTCGGTTACGAGTGATGCGAGGCCTGACGAGGCCCTATAGTTCGCATGCGGGCGCCAAGACCCTCCACATGACTCGCAGATTTCTGACCGAAGGCCTAGGCGCGTGACGGGCCCTTCCCCGGCCCTAGCAGGGCCCCGATAAGGTTCTTGATGGATTACGAATTGGGCCCTTACTGGGCTTAGATGGGGCCTGTGCTGACGTGGCGGCCGTGTCGTAATCGTGTGGTAACAATAGTCCCCCAAGTCCAAGCCTATTATTTATGCTAGGCGAGGGACTTGTGAGGATAAGCAGAGTGTTCATGTGCCTCGCATGAAGTGTTTCTTAAGGTGGTTCGGCAGGGAGTAATGTGTCTCGCGGAAAGTGTGTACTACTCAGTATAGTCCCCCAAGTCCGAGGCCGAACATTCATGACGGGTGAGGGCTTACAGGGGACAGGCCAGCGCTGACGTGTTTTCTGATGGCGTGATTCTGTCCATCAAGACTGTTACCCTCTGGTCAGGCAATCATGAGTGAGGGAGTGCGTGCATTAAATGCTACCGCGTGAAAGGGGTATATGGGGGGCGCATTTAAACTTGGGAATCATTTCCCGAGCATTAATTGCGCAGACACTCAGGGGAATCCGAAAAGTTTGCCGTTGTCAACGCCTTGGGGAGGTAGAACGTCCGTGCGTCGTTCTAGGTTCCCGGTCATGCCCGTATTCATTGTATTACTTCTCTTTCTGATGTGGCCCTTTATAAATGGGATGCAGGCGTGACAATATTCTTCTATCGTGATTCCGTCATAATCAACCTGTCATGACCGTGTGATCAAGATAAAAATAAAGGGCGTGTGATGGTGGTGTGGCTGAGGGGCTGGCAGTCGAGATGCCTGTGAATCGGAGAATCAACGTTCAGAGGACCAAAGGATGTGCCAATCAACGTTCAGGGGACCAAATGTCCAGGGAGGGAATCTAGGCTTAGCAGCCTTGGCCCGGCCCTCCCCTGAACTGTGGATGAGGCGGCGGGGGTGTTCTCCTGCTGCCAAGAAAGGCATCAACGGCCTTTTTTGAGCAGCATGGTCTAATTAGCCACCAAATCAATTCAGGTTGGCTCAGGGGACCCCCTATCAAAATGGAGTCAGGCTCCCTAACCTGGACGATGCCAGAGGAAACTAGGGGGTAGGTTTAGTAGATCTAGCTACCCCAGTTATGTGCTGACCCGGAGAGGCGGCGGGGGTTCTTAGGATATTTTGCCGTTAGACCTTCTCTAGTATTGTGTATTGTATGAAATAAAAAAGGATGCCGAGTTGCCTTCGTCTCTGTATGCTTGTATCCCTATCGTGTGTATGATGTTCATGCTGTAAATACTCGTTCCGGGTCTTCACCAATGCGTTGTTTTGCGAAGTTATTAGTACAAGACCGGGGTAGCGAACCACATCTCCGGCGGTGCGGAGTGGTACGTGCGCCATGATCGATACCCCGCCGCTGCGTAGGAATTATGATGGGGTTGGGGCGAACGTCTAACAAACTTGACTTGCCGTGGGTGGGCGGTGGCGATAGTTTCGTCATGCCTTAGTGTTCGCGCAGGCACGCTCCCCGCTCCTCCAAATGTTTAGATATATCCCCTTAGGGTTTATCACACGTGTTTCAAATTGCTGTCACGTGTCGGTTAACCTGACTATTGGTATCCCGTTGAGCTTATATAATGTGACAGGGGATTCCCAAATCAGCATTCTCCTGTCGTTTCGCTGTCTTGCCTAGACCTTTGCTCTTTGTCGACCATGTCGGGCTTCCATTTTTCTAAGGTCCCTAAATTCAAAATTAGGCGTGGGGGCATAGTGGAGGATGCTTCCCATCCACATGTGGCGTCACCTGGGGTGCCTGGATCCGGGCCTGCACGGATGCAGGATCTGGAGACGGTGGCGGGTCGACCGTCCGCTTCCCCCGTGCCGGGAATGAGAGTAGGCGTTCCGAATTTTGCTAGTCGCGGGTCCCCTGTTTGGTCGCCAGCAAGTAAGAGACCAAAGGTCGAGAGTGGGGAACAGGCGTCCCGAATGCCTGCTTCTCCCCCTCCTGGCCGGCGTGAGTATATCAACATTGGGGCCCGTCAGGATGATCTGGATCTGTCAGCCGTTGAGAAGCTGCCCCCAGCGGTTGCACTTGCGGCTACCTCAGTCCATAAGTACTGGACATCCCCCTTTGGGAAGGCGGTTGATGCCGCGGAGGTGAAGGAGTTGATGAAGCTTGCCGAAATGTACACCTCTCGTAGCCATGTCTTAAATTGTGAGTTGTATAAAATGCTGGAGATGAGGGTTGCTGAGATACGGTCTGCTCTTGGAGAGGATGAGAATGCCGAGGCGATGAGGGCCGAGGTCAAACGCCTTCGGGCAAGACTCGCGTTTTCGGAAGACGCGCGCAGTCGCGCCTCGTATGACGTAACGAAATCCCAGACAATCTAAAAGGCGTGTGTCGTTGCCCAGAAGAAGGCTGAGTCTCAGTTGAAATCGTGCCAGAACATGATACAAGCCAAAGATAAGGAGATGATAGAAGTGTCCAACGAACTGGCGAAGGCTAAAGGCCTCCTGGCGAAACTGGGGGTACCGGGTTATACCGAAACGTAGTGTTGCGTGTGTTGGTCAAAATTTTTTGTCGTGCTGTCGCATTGGCCTTTGTGTTAATCAAGTAGCGAGTTTGTAGTAGAAATTTTTGTGTTTTGTTTCGGATGTACTTGAAACCTTGTTTGTCAGGCTTAGGGTTTTACGAGCGTAATGCCCATCCTGCGAATCAAAAGGCTCCGAACCCTAATCCTTTGCTGTCGATTTAAATGCATTTGATTAATAACGCGTTAAATATTTACCCAGCGAGTTAATGGAGTCGGCCGCGAACCATACTCCCTCGCTGCCGTGTACTTTGTAATTGCCTGATTACGCGTAAAATATTTACCCAGCGAGTTAATGGAGTTGGCCGTGAACCACGCTCCCTCGCTGCCATGTACTTTGTAATTGCCTGATTACGCGTAAAATATTTACCCAACGAGTTAATGGAGTTGGTTGCGAACCACACTCCCTCGCTGCCATGTACTTTGTAATTGCCTGATTACGCGTAAAATATTTACCCAGCGAGTTAATGGAGTTGGTCGCGAACCACGCTTCCTCGCTGCCATGTACTTTGTAATTGCCTGATTACGCGTAAAATATTTACCCAGCGAGTTAATGGAGTTGGCTGCGAACCACGCTCCCTCGCTGCCATGTACTTTGTAATTGCCTGATTACGCGTAAAATATTTACCCAGCGAGTTAATGGAGTTGACCGCGAACCACGCTCCCTCGCTGCCATGTACTTTGTAATTGCCTGATTACGCGTAAAATATTTACCCAGCGAGTTAATGGAGTTGGCCGCGAACCACACTCCCTCGCTGCCATGTACTTTGTAATTGCCTGATTACGCGCAAAATATTTACCCAGCGAGTTAATGGAGTTGGCCGCGAACCACACTCCTTCGCTGCCATGTACTTTGTAATTGCCTGATTACGCGTAAAATATTTACCCAGCGAGTTAATGGAGTTGGCCGCGAACCACGCTCCCTCGCTGCCATGTACTTTGTAATTGCCTGATTACGCGTAAAATATTTACCCAGCGAGTTAATGGAGTTGGCCGCGAACCACGCTCCCTCGCTGCCATGTACTTTGTAATTGCCTGATTACGCGTAAAATATTTACCCAGCGAGTTAATGGAGTTGGCCGCGAACCACGCTCCCTCGCTGCCATGTACTTTGTAATTGCCTGATTACGCGTAAAATATTTACCCATCGAGTTAATGGAGTTGGCCGCGAACCACGCTCCCTCGCTGCCATGTACTTTGTAATTGCCTGATTACGCGTAAAATATTTACCCAGCGAGTTAATGGAGTTGGCCGCGAACCACACTCCCTCGCTGCCATGTACTTTGTAATTGCCTGATTACGCGTAAAATATTTACCCAGCGAGTTAATGGAGTTGGCCGCGAACCACACTCCCTCGCTGCCGTGTCAGCACTCGTTGTATGTGGGACATTTTGAATTCATAAAGGACGAGCATTTTTAATCGGCGCCGGGTTTCGCGACGTCCGCCAAAAAGAAAAATCGCAAGGAAACCAACAGAAGAAAGTTACTAAAAACAGTATTACTGGTGATATGGCCTCAGGTGGGCGATATTCCAAGGATGCCTCGTCTCTTGGCCTTCGGAATCTTCTAGTCTATAAGTTCCGGGGCGGATCTCTTCGATGACCTTGTATGGCCATTCCCAGGTGGGCCCCAGGGTTCCGGCCCCTGCTTCCTTATTAGCTTGGAATATTTTCTTTAGAACGAAGTCATTGACACGGAAGTTCCTGTCCCTGACCTTGGAGTTATAATATCGGGTCATCTTCCGTTGGTAAACCGCGAGGCGTAGTTGTGACTCCGTGTGTTTCTCATCTAGTAGGTCGAGGCTTGCCTTTTGTAAATCATTGTTGACCACTTCATTGAAGTGCAGGTGTCTGGGAGAGGGTATCCCTATCTCGACGGGGATCATAGCTTCTGCCCCATATGCCATGGAGAACGGGGTTTCGCCGGTGGCCGTGCGAGAGGTGGTTCGGTAGGACCACAAGGTCTCGGGTAATTCTTCGGCCCACCCTCCCTTCGCGGACTCTAGCTTCCGCTTAAGAGTGTGTTTAATGATTTTATTTACGGCTTCCACCTGGCCGTTGGACTGCGGATAATAAGGAGTAGAAAAATCCCTTCGGATGCCAAGGTTCTCACAGTTCGCGTTGAACTTCATGCCAGCGAACTGTGTGCCGTTGTCGGAGACGAGGGAATGGGGAACACCGAAGCGGCAGATAATATTTTTCCATACAAATTTCCAGGCGTTTTCCTCCGTAATTTTGGCCAGAGGTTCGGCTTCACACCACTTGGTGAAGTAATCTACAGATACGATTGCGAACTTGACCCCACCTCTCCTTGTCGGGAGGGGGCCGATGAAGTCGATTCCCCATTTGGCGAAGGGCCAAGGGCTAGTGACCGGAGTAAGGTTCTGAGCGGGGAGCTTCGGGACCGTCGCAAATCTCTGGCATTTGTCGCATTTCTTCGCGAAATTGTGGGAATCTTTTTTCATGGTCGGCCAATAGTACCCTTGTTTCAAGGCTTTCTGTGCCAAGGCCATCCCCCCTGAATGATTGCCGCAGATCCCTTCGTGTATCTCCTTCATCACGTATACTGCTTCCTCTTGTGTCAGGCAGCGCAAGAGGGGGTGGCTGAATCCCCTTTTATACAGAATTCCGTCCTGTAATACGAATTTCGCGGCCCTTCTACGGAGTTTCTGTGCCTCTAGTTTGTCTTCGGACGCCACCTGGTTAGCTAAATACTCGGTAATCTCCTTCATCCATTTCGGGGAATCATGGATGGTTAGGACGGAAGGTGTGATTGCGCCTTCGGTTGAAGGTTGGGTAAGCTTTTCAACTGGGATGGCCTTCATCAGGTCGGAGTCCCTACTGCTTGCTAGTTTTGAGAGGGCGTCCGCGTAGCCATTTTCCGTTCGTGGGATCTGGAGGAGTTCGTATTCTTCAAAGCGGGATAACTGTTCTTTAGCTTTGGACAAGTAGGACACCATGGATTGTTCACGCGCTGCGAAGGTCCCATTAACTTGACTTACGATAAGCTGCGAATCGCTGTGGATTTGGAGCTTCCTTGCCTTCATCTCGTGTGCTAGCCTCAAGCCTGCTAGCAGAGCCTCGTATTCTGCTGCGTTGTTGGAGGCTTTGAATTCTAGGCGAAGCGCGCAATTGAGATTATGGCCATCTGGGCTGATTAGCAGGATCCCGGCTCCTGCCCCAGCCTCTCCCGAGGATCCATCGACATATAATTTCCATGTCGGTACCTCCAAGGGTCGGGCTTCAAGCGGACCATCGGGGATGTGGGCGAACTCAGCCACAAAATCTGCTAAAGCTTGCCCTTTTATCGAAGGCCGTGGTTTATAACTGATGTCGAACTGGCTAAGTTCCACCGACCACTTCATCAATCGCCCTGAAGTATCTGGCTTCTGGAGTATCTGCCGCAAGGGGAGGTTCGTCAGGACATCTATGCTGTGGGACTGGAAGTATGGCCGAAGTTTCCTGGAGGCGACGATTAACGATAAAGCGAGTTTCTCCATGTCTGGATATCTCGTTTCCGCGTCCTGCAGGGCTTTGCTTACGTAATAGACGGGGAATTGCGCCGCACCTTCCTCACGGATGAGCACGGACCTGACTGCCTTTTCCGAGACGGCGAGGTATACGAGTAACGTTTCCCCGTTCTTAGGTTTGGATAGCAGGAGAGATTTCCCGAGAAGGATCTTGAGGTCTTGGAAGGCTTTTTCGCACTCATCGGTCCACTCAAATCGTTTTCTCCCCTTTATGGTTTGAAAGAAAGGTTGGCAACGATCGGTCGCCTTGGATATAAACCGATTCAGAGCCGCTAACCTTCCTGTCATACTTTGGACTTCTTTGGGGGAGGAGGGGGACCGTATTTCAATGAGCGCTTTGATCTTTTCGGGATTGGCTTCTATCCCCCGCTGGTTGACCATGTAGCCGAGGAACTTTCCGGATGCGACCCCGAACGCGCACTTCAAGGGGTTAAGCTTCATGCGATATCTGCGAAGGGTTTCGAACATCCCTCTCAGGTGATCTATGTGGTCTTCTGTGTTGACGCTTTTTACCAGCATGTCGTCGACGTATACTTCCATCGTGTTCCCAATTTGTCCGACGAAGATGCGATTTACCAGCCGCTGATAGGTGGCTCCCGCGTTCTTTAAGCCGAATGGCATCACCTTATAGCAGTATAGCCCTCGGTCCGTAATAAACGACGTATGGTCCTCGTCTCCAGCGAACATCGGAATTTGGTTGTAGCCCAAGTAGGCGTCCATGAAGCTAAGTAACTTGTGGCCGGAGGTTGCGTCGACCAGTTGGTCGATGCGCGGTAATGGGAAACTATCTTTGGGACATGCCTGGTTCAGATCTGAGAAGTCGATGCATACCCTCCATTTCCGGGGATTTTTTCGAACCAACACTGGGTTGGATACCCACTGGGGGTAAATCGCTTCCCTGATGAACCCGCTGGCCAGCAGTTTGTCCACCTCCTCTTTCAAGGCCTGGTACCTCTCAGCGCTTAGAGGTCTTCTTTTCTGAATCCTGGGGCGCACATTTGGGTCCGTTTTCAAAACGTGGCATGCGATCGATGGGTCGATCCCGACCATGTCGCTGTGTTTCCATGCAAAGATGTCTGCGTTTTCTCGCAGGAATTGTTTTAACTCTTCTTTCATCTTTCTTTCGAGTTTTTCTCCCACCTGCAGCATCTGGGTTGGCTCCGAGGGGCTTACCGGAAAGGTTTCGAGCTCCTCCGCTGGGGAGGTGAGGGAATCCGAGGCTATGATTCGAGGATCTAGACCTTCGTCCAGTACCAATTCTTCATCCACTCCTTCGTCGCTAACTTCCGTTGATTCTGAAGGTATGTCCATTACCTGCAGTTTGTCTATGTTATGGGAGCGGTGGTAGTCCGAAGAACCAGGCTGTGAAGGGCTTCTCCGAGTACGACTGCGCTTGGGTCCCTGCTGGAGGGGCTGGTCATCTAGCAGCCCTAGCGCGGCCTCCATCCGGGCGTCATCCGACTCCAGGTCCTGATCCTCTTGTCCCACCACTCGTTTCTGTCGATATTCGGGCGTCATGCTCTTTGGGTAGAAGACGCGTTTTTTACCAAAAGCACTGGGTCGTGTAAGGCTTCTCGATTCCCACAGACGGCGCCAATCTGTTGACGTCTGAACCTGCACCAGTCCACGTGCCAACAGATCTCCAGTCACTCCTCTGCCAGCTCGTATGTTACCTGCACACTAGGACGACCGTTAGGCACCAAGATCTCCAGAGAAAAGGGGTCCAGCGATCGTTGGCACTCCGACGATCAAGTCAACAGCCGGTATATAAAGAATACGCGGGAGCGGGAACAAAATAGGAGTGTGGGAGAGACAAACAGGCAGAAGTTTGAGCAGAGTTTAGGGTGGGATTCGTAAGCGTAAAAAGTGCATACCTTGGAACAATCGGAGGCGTTGTTTTTATAGCGCAAGAATTCTAATTGATTTGGAAGAAGAAATCAATTAGGTCCCCATTCGGGTTCTCCTTCCTTTCTTGAGTTTATCACGTTGCATGATTTTAGGAGATCATGATTGTGTTTCCTTGTGGAGGTTCGTGCGCCCAATCCAACGCAATCTTTCTTTAATTACTTCTCTGGTTGCCCCGGCATACCGAGCTGCTTCTCGGTTACGAGTGATGCGAGGCCTGACGAGGCCCTATAGTTCGCATGCGGGCGCCAAGACCCTCCACATGACTCACAGATTTCTGACCGAAGGCCTAGGCGCGTGACGGGCCCTTCCCCGGCCCTAGCAGGGCCCCGATAAGGTTCTTGATGGATTACGAATTGGGCCCTTACTGGGCTTAGATGGGGCCTGTGCTGACGTGGCGGCCGTGTCGTAATTGTGTGGTAACAATTTTATTGATATATTTTGTGGTATTTACAATTTTTATTTATATATTCTATATGACTCCCTGCTTTATAATCTGCAAAAATCTTTATCAAACATATATTTAATCAAGTTTGTATACGATCAAATTGAAACGAAATATTATTTATATTTTTCATAAGAAAATGTATAATATCGGATTGATCATTGAAGTAAAAGAAGTCCCGGACGATTTGTATTGTTTGTCACATTTGTATTTTCATTTATTGTATTAAAAATATCAAAAAAGTATTTAAACAAATAATAATAATAATAATAATAATAATAATAATAATAATAATAATAATAGAGAGTATCAGCGATTTTGTATCTTTAATAATTCCGCAAGTATATGGATCGCTCAAGTAATAAAGGAGATGTTGAGTCCAAGTATCGTTCCCACGAAAATTTAGATAATTTAGTTCAATTATAATAACCTTAACCGAATCTAATGAACTTTTGAAGATTTTGTGATTGAAAACTAATTAAACTATAAATTAAGAACAATTAACTAATTATAATTCAAACAAACAAGAGATTAAATTAAAGAGGAATTACTTTAAAATTGAAAAAGAAAAGAAAAGCGTATTAGGATCTTGAATCCACTTATATCAATTACTTTTAACTCGAATCGTTGAATTTGATAACATGATTTAATGATGAAGATCAATATTCCTAATTTTTTTAACAATCTCTCTTGAGTAAAATTAAACATATTCCTATACGTGACCCGACTATATCTCTATGACGGATGCGAACATACAAGAATGCATTAGAATTTGTGAATAATTAGAGATCACGTAAAGCATAGCGATATATCTCTATCTCCTATCAGACTCTACGATAATTGATATATGTATAACCTATTTTCCATCTCTCGAAGGTAAAACAAGCCACAAGTCGGCCTCTTTGTTATGAGTTAATAACTCATATTTATAGTTACCTAATTGTGTCCCAAAACATCTCAAAAAATTATTAAAATCGTGTCAAAAAAGTTTCCTAATTGAATTAGAACTCAAAAATACAACAAAATTCCTTTTCTGTTGAAAATACACTGGGCGATCGTCCATTGCAAACCCGGGTGGCCGCCCAGGCCAAGGTGAAACCATTCTGCTATTGAAAAATAGGGTTGGGCGATCGCCCAGATTTAATCATGGGTGATCGCCAAGCTTATGTTGTTTTCTCTGCAGCGGTTGTTTTTCAAATGGCCATAACTTCTTGTAAGAAACTCTAAATTGAGATCCGTAAAAAGTGTTGGACTCGTAATTCAATTATCTTTCCAATGGTATATCATTTGCCTTTTGGAGATTTTAATATCAAAATTTGTGCTCTAATTTCTCCACATACTTTGGTAGGTAGTTTTTTAATTCGGTTCTTTGACTTTCCGGTGTTTGATCCATTGAGTTAACTCTTCATTGTCACTCAAAAACACCTTAAACTTATTGATTTTATCTTCTAACTCATCCTCTAATGTTTGGATCTTGATATTCACTTTAAAAACTCAACTTACTCGTCGATTTCACCAAATTGTTGCTCTTTCCATCAATTCTTCTCAATTTGCTTATAAATGGATCCAACACTGAAATATGAAGGATAATACACTAAATTAAGTATAAAATCAATAAAATGACGAAATAAAAGCTTAATTTAAAGGCTCAAATAAGTACACAAAATACACTTATCAAACACCCCCAAACTAAACATTTGTTCATCCTCGAACAAAAATAAAGATAAACTATAAATTTAAACTAAGCTAAAAGAATTAACAGGAAAATAATTAATGTTAAATTTCTTACCAAATGCTTCAAGTTTGAAAAATAAAGTAACACGTTTAGAAAGATATCAAACAATACAAAAAATTTTCACTTATCCAATGCTCGACATTTAGTGAGTGTGTGAGTAGCCCAAAATTGAACTTATACATGTATTAGACCACGACCAATATTGTGTTGTTGATATTTTTTACAATCCCGAACCCTTTTTAGTCATTTATTTCTTATACCTCTCGTAAATTACACACTTCTAATGCTTTTCTCTCCAATCCCGATGTGTTCTAACAAATTTGGTTCCTATTGATCAACACAATGCTTTTTTCAAATAAAGTGGTAAAAATTAGAACTTGTATTTTCAGAACTAGGATTGTGAGTGATTTCTAAATTCTCATATTCAGTCTCTTAGGTTCTAATCTAGCAATCCTTACCGAGCACTTTAACTTCTTTTATTTTATTTAACCAATATAAATGATCTTACATCTTGTGCAATAATTCTCTCTCACTAGCTTTCTATGTGACCTTTGTAGCGAGCTTTGGGCCGATGACTCCCAAGTCATATGACTATAGAGCACCAGGTTTTGAAATACCCTAACAGACTTAATTACTCGAGTTCCACAGGCTATAAGAGAAGTAAAGATGTAGTTTTTTTTTTGTGACTCATGTAACGAGCTTTGGGCCGATCTCAAGTCAGATGACTTTAGGGCACCAGGTTTTAAAATACCCTAACAGGCTTAATTGCTCGAGTCAGACATTTTATTTGTATTTTTATTTTTTTAATTTTTTTCAGTGACTAGTGCTCGATTTAGATTCTTTGACTACAACCTATTTAATCAAAGATGAGATCCAGAAAACCCAAACCATCAAAATTCCACAAAAACATGTACTAACTTTAACACCCCCAAACTGTTCTCAAACAATTTGATTACTAGTATAAGAATTTAGGAACGAAATTTTTCACAATGGTCTAAGTCAATAATATCAACACATACACTCAAGTCATGTTTTCAATAAGTGATAAGTCAATAGTTGCTACGTGCTTCAAATCTAGTCTAACATGGATAATTGTTTAGGTAAAAGTACGAGTTCAAGTGTTGTCTAATATTCTAACTAAAAACATACTTAAATTCAAACACGTATTATCATTGGCGGTATGATATTCAATTTTTTTTCTTTTTTTTTTTTTTTTTTTTTTTTTTTTTTACAGTTTAGACCCAAATAATAAGCAAATTCAAAATAATTAAGTATTCTGATACTTAACCCACCCCCAAACTAAAACACTACATTGTCCCCAATGTAATAGCAAAATAAAGCAAATATATGAGGGAAAAAGTCAGTTACTCTCCGGAGATAGATGTGGAGAAGATGGATCTAGCTGACTGAAGGTCCGGTTAAAGTGGAATCAGATGTGGAGTTGAGATTCTTGATCAAAAGATGATGCTATAGATATTATCCAAGTGGATTGCAAAGTGGGACATCTTGTGATTGACATAATGAAGCTTTTTAAAGGCATTAAATAATAAATAAAATAAAAAAAACTAATAAATTAATTAAAATGATTAAAACTACTATATAGAAAGCGAGTAAATAAAAGGGTTAGAAAATGGGTTGCCTCCCATTAAGTGCTTATTTATAGTCATTAGCTTGACTTATTGTCTGATTGTCCTTCATCTTCCATTTAACAGCTCCAATTTGTACTTTAGGAATGACTTATTCAGCTTCAACCTTATGTTCAATAACGACAGCTTCTTGATAAATTAGCATTTACCTGTCCAACGACCTTCTTGAGCGTTGGTCCATTATTTCATTTTTTACTAGCATTTTTCTTAATATATGGTAGTTCATACTTTGTTAATAACAAGACACATTAAATAGGAACATATTAAGAAACTGAGAAATTAACTATATTCTCAATAAGGAAAGAGATCTATAATTTAGGACGGATGAAAAATTAAAAAGTAATAATATTCATAGTCGTTGATTACGATAGTCAATTTACGTGGTATTATTCAATTAAAATAATTATTTACTTTAATTTAGTAATGTTATTAATAGTCAACAACACTGTCCTAAAAAGTACACCTAAACTTCACCTAGGCTTCGTTTAAGCGTGAAGCGCGGCTTCTACACCTAGCCACGCCTCACGCTTCGCCCTCGTCTAGGCTCGAAAAGCTTGAAATTCGGCATCTATATTTAAACACGCTTTACGTTTTTTAGAATATTAGTGAGCAATTATGAATAATTACTTCAATTTAGTAATACTGTATAGACTGACTATGGTAATTAATGATTATAAATAATATTACTGTAAAGAAAAATAAATCTACCTTTTTTGGACGGAGGGAGTAAAAAATTGGGTTTTGTGGATGGAGATAATAACAATCATGCATTGGCTGATCTCTTTGGAAATATGCATTTAGTAAATTGCAGCAAAATTTGTGGTGTTCTCTTTGCTGGATGTCAATATTGATTAATGAATTCTTTATTTCAATATAAAATTTTAGGGATTTTTTTTATACATGCAATACAATACAAAAACAAGACTTAATAATAATAATAATTTCTTTTGACATTGACTTAATAATATTTTTATGTGTTATTAAAATGTTAATTTTACCTTTCAATAGAATACCAATATTATTTAATTTGGGCTCTTTCTTTCCAACTCCTTAATCATTATCTTCTCTTGTTATATTATAAAAATGCCTTTGACGTAGAAGAAGTTGTGATTAAGAAGATGCATATGGTAACATTGGGAGGAGATTGGAGGCAAGAGTTAAGAAAGGTAGTTGTAGGGGGGCGGGGCGAAACGGGAGAAGATGGCGTCAAGGGAGGTGGTGATAGTTGTGAAAGTAATATTGAACAGTAAGATATATTGAATTGGTCCACTTGGATAAATACTCAATCACATATGTTGGTATATTTTTCGACATATTAGACTAGCCTATTTGTAGAAAGATGAGACTTGATACGGCCAATGCCATGCCTAGTCATGGTCGTGATGGTGGCCGTGTCGTGTTAGACGAACAATCGTGCACAAATAGTTGGAGGTGTTAAAAAATAGAAAAAAATATAAAATTACCATTAGGCGTGGTTTGGTTTGTGGAGAAAATTATTTATCTAGATAAGAGTTGTTTGGGTAACAGGTTTATTATTATTATTATTATATTTGGTTCAGTTAAATATAAGAGTGGAAAAAATCACTATTAAAAAGTTATTTAAAAAAAAAAAATGCAATTCTACTTTTTTTTAATTAAATGTAAAAAAGTAAATAAAAAAATTGAAAAAAAAAGGGCAGATCTATAGTGTAACAAGTGTTCAAAAATAAGTTTTAAAAAAGTAAATAAAAAAATTGAAAGAACGGACATCCTAGTGTACCAGTGTTCAAAAATAAATTTGTTCTATATTATAAAAGTTACGTTCCTCTTTTAAAAAAATAAAGTGAATCTTTATTTTGATAAAAAAATTGTCCCCTTTCCAAAGATAAAATTTATTCTTACTTTTTACTTAAATTATTATTTAAATAAAAATATATCTGAACATTACTGGATAAATAGAATAAAAATATATCTGAACATTATTTTTAAAATTTTTTAAATGGACGGTGTCATTTATTGTTACTGAAGTCAACTTTGTAATTGATTACATATTTGAGCGTCATTTTCAAGCAAAACATAGAAACAAGGAAAATTCTTGTTGTACACCCTTCTTTACCGCGTGGTTTACCGCAACAAATAAAATGACCAATTTGCCCCCTCAATCAATCCAAATAACAATTGAAATTCTTTCATTTCATCCAGCAAATTTCCATTTTTATTTTCGGGCGAAGGCATAAATCCCTTTTCCAGCAGTCCGCAATCCTCTTTTCATTTCCGGCAAAGGCATTTCCGGTAAAGGCAGGCCCCTGTTCCAGCAAAGTGAAAACCCCTTTTCATCCAGGTAAATCCTCGTTCGATCCTCGTTTCATTTCCGGCAAAGGCAGTCCCCTTTTCCAGCGAAGGCTGTTCCTTTTTCCGCCTATATAAAATGTATTTCTTCATCTCTTTTCCGGCCATTAATCCTCTTTTCATTTTCATGACAAATGATGGGGAGAATGTTGAATATACTAAGGAAGAAAATGAAGAAAAACCAAGATTTAGATGGCTTAAGATAGGCTCTAATATGTCTGAGGAACAGAAGCAGGCTATAGCTCAAATCCCACAAAAAAATGGAGAATCGTTGCCGGGCTTTGTTGAAACAGATTATTTGCTTTTCTCCTGAAAATGGGAGTATTTCACTTATGTTGGATGCGTGGGTGAAGAGCATGAATCCCCAAAGAGCCAATTGGCTCTCGGTTCTTAATGAATTGGAGAGGTTGAATCATCCATTGTATTTTGAGGTATCTACAATTCCTTTGTTTGGATTCCAATTTCATTATTCAATTCATATTACATTGTGTCGTTCTGTGTTTCTTCTATGTTAATTGATGAATCCCTCCTATACGATGTTGTTATATGCATTTGTTAATTCTTGACTGTATTTCTCTGTGTATTAATAATATATCTACATTTACAAATATATTAATTTGACAGTGTTTAATGCTAGAATTCTTACTAATTGCAGTTTACTTTTAGAATTTTGGCGAGCACGGATCATTTTCAAACTGTTAGCAATTTGATTGGAAGAAAAAGATGTCGAGTTTTCGCTCAATCTCGTGATTTGCAAGGGCCAAGGAAAGGAGCACGAGTTAGATAGTTAGATTTATATATGTTGTAATTGAAGAAATAGTATTTGGATTTATGTCTACATTTTCTTGTAATCCATCATTCGAACTATTTGTTTGTTTGTAAATCACAAAGTTCGAAAAGTGAAACGAGATTTCCTAAATACAAATATCGAAAATAATAATTTTCATAAGGTATGTAACCCAAAAACAAATGTTTGCGACTATAGTAAATACATAACTTCTATAATGTATATAATACAAAAATATGGCAAAAAAATAAATTTTCAAATGTGAACAAATATTATATATTTCGGATATAGTGATAGATGACTTAGATAGAAAATAAAATTTCAAGTCAAAGATAGAAAAAAAAAAAAATGTTGCCGGAGTGTCACCGTAGAGTCACCAGAAATTATGAATTGGAGAAAAATTTTGTCGAAGAAGTAAACAAACAGTGGCAATTGGCTGGACATGCTGTGAAAGCGGTAGAAATATGATTGCTTACATTAATTACAATTGAAAATTTTTAAATACAAATATCGAAATTAATAATTTTCGTTAACTATGTAACCCAAAAAAATTATTTGCGACTATGGTAAATACATAATTTCTCTAATGTATATAACACAAAAATATGGTAAAAAAATAAACTTTCAAATGTGAATAAATAATACCTATTTCGGACATAGTGATAGATAACTTGGATGGCAAATAAAATTTCACGTTAAAGATGGAAGAAATAAGGTTGCCGGAGCGTCACCGGAGATTCGCCGGAAAGAAAATAAGAAATTGAAGAATTTTTTTTCCAATGTTTATGAATAAGTGAACTGGATTTCAGAAAGGCATTGTTGTTGAACAAGTTAAATGACATTGAATTAGGTAAAAATCTGTTCCCAGCATTAATTAGGATTCAAAATTTTCCAAACCAATATCTCGCAATATATTGAAATATATCGCGATATATTGATTTCTCATATCGCGGTAAACACCGCGGTCATCCGCGGTGTACATGAAGCGGGGCTGTAGAAACAAATATGTTGGTCACCTAAACGGATGACAAGCCCAAGCACGTTATTTTTAAGAGAATAAGAAACTTCCACGTCATTTCTATGAAAGAAACTTGCACCATTGAACATGTATGTATATCCAATGCTGATATTCTATGCACTTATAATATTCACACTGTGATGGTATTAAATAATTGATAAAAATAATAAGTATAAGATCATAAATTACCAATCATATAATGTTACATCAGTAGTGAGTATTATAACTCCTATCCACTATAGGTAAAAAATTAGCCCTCATTTCTATATATATAAAAGCTAATTTTGTGTATATTTATCTTTGTTTATAAATATTTATAAGTTAATTAAATATTATTTTATTGATATATTTTGTAGTATTTTACAATTTTTATCCACACATTCTATAAGGCTCATTGTTTTATAAACTACAAAAATCTTTATCAAACATATATTTAATTGAGTTTGTATATGATCAAATTGAAACGAAATATTATTTATATTTTTTCATAAGAAAACGAATAATACCGAATTGATCATTGCACTAAAAGAAGTCTTGGACGATTTGTATTGTTTGTCACATTTGTATTTTCATTTATTGTATTAAAAATATCAAAAGAGTATTTAAACAAAAAATAATAATAATAATAATAATAGAGAGATAGACAATGAAAATTTTAATAAACTTAAAAAACAAATGGTAATAGTATTTTAATCGAAAACAATTAAACGCGATAGGATTTATAGAGTGGAAGCGAAGCTATACGGAGGAGATTATAGAGTAAGAATTTTGTAGAAATAAAATACGGGTTTGAGAGTATTATCGGTAAGAATTTTTTTTAAAAATAAAAATTAAGTGAGTCATTGAGCACTCTACCATTTTTTTTTTTGAGAAAATTAGTTCAAATAATACTTTAAAAAAAGTCAAAATATACTCACATTTAAATCTTATTAATATATACCACATATAAAAAATTACTAAATCAAAAATACCCTTTTCTACACTTTACAAATATTTGCAAAACTTTTATTCTAATTTAATTACTCACTGACCCTAATTTTCACCCATCACCTTCACCTTCCACCTGATGCCGTCATCACTAATGAACGCAAGTCACCATTGTAACCACGTGAGCCACGTTGTTGTTGCGTTGCCACTACCATACCCACCACGACCACAACCACAACCACAACCACAACCACCATCGACTCAATTTTACACCCCAAATCTACGCAAATCTAGAACAAAGATCTCCAAACCCTATCATATCACCTCTCCATCACCACCACCTCTTTCCACAACCACTACATCAGTCTGAAATGTATACCTGGTCCATATTACTTACTATGATGAGCGAGAGAAATCATTGCTAGAAGGGAAGGTCAAACAGTGAACCACTTCAACCGGAAATACAACAGCTACTCTCACTAAAGCCTGATTCATTAAATCATCTGTCGGATAACCTACCTAACACTCTCCGTGTCAGAGGTTTCCCCTAACTTTGTCCGTGTCAACAAACAATTTGAAATACCTCATATTTTTTAGAGCAGGTCAAGTCAAATAGCAATGATTCGAAACACTTCTTTTTATACTATTTCGGAAACCTAAGGACTCAATCAATGGATATGTAAAATACAGGATTTCCAATCCTAGCAGGAAAGGGAGGGAAACGGATACTCAATTTAAAGTGAGTAAATAGAATTCTATACTCAATCTCATAGATACATATGGAATTTTGCGGAAAGCCGTATTCGATGAAAGTCGTGTCGTATGTACGACTTGGAGTTGGACAGTGGTATAATGCTACCTAAAACAGAATTCGAGTAGCCACTGGACTTGATCTTGTAGAAGATTGCAACGATTTTGAGAAGTTGGGGGAAATTTTTGAAGTTGTTGACAAAGATCTTTGATGAGCTATTTTGTTGACTCAGATATAACAAGAACACTCCAAGAAACTTGAAGAATAAAATCTGCAAATAAACAAGAACAACCAAACTTGTATCACGAAGAACGCTATCCTAAAAGCGTTATTTGCGCCCTCTCGTTGAATGAGATGCTAAAAAGCCTTCAAACAAATAGTTTTGGCAGATTTACAAGTCTCAAATCGGATTGCACAAGCAAAAGTGAAATCCGAAAAAATTAGAACAAATAAGCTTTTGTGAAAATATGAAATTAGGAGAATATGAGAATTATTTCTCTTGTTTGATGTTTTCTATTGTTTGATATATGAAATCTATCTTCAATATATAGATTTCTATTAACATGACACGAAATGGTGTTTAAACCATCAGAAAATGACACGAATTTCCATGTAAAGGCACCAAGAAACTGAAAACTGAACTAGCCGTTGGCTAGTGCAGAATGGCCTGGGCGATCGCTCAGTAGAGCCCAATTGGGAAGCAGAACCCAATTGGGCGATCGCCCAGGTCAATTTCACTTTTTTTTTTTTTTTTTTTTTAAATTTCTTTTCTTTTCTAATAATGATTTTAATATTTAAACAATATTATAATACCAATATTATAACAATCTTACACTTGTTCAAATATTTAAACAACTCAGATTTTAAAAACGATACTACGCATAAGATAATGTATCTTTCGATTTGAACCTTATTTTAGTGTAAATATTGCAAAGTGTTATCAAATTCCCGAGTAGCCTTGGCTTTGAACCCGTTATTCTTTGTGACAATACCGGCAACATCACACACGTAAACATTCTAGCTCAGTATGTTCCACATGAATTTACTTTAGCGCATTAAAGGCCTTGCGCCCATCCGAATTCATGATCCTTTCAGAAAGCAACTCCAACTTTCCTTGAAGCGGCACCACCTCTAGGTTGATATAGGTGAAATTCTTACAGTGTCTTGGTTACGTTTAAATACACTTGTACAATGTATTGAATTTCATTAAGAGTATAATAGACTCAACCATCTCATTCGTAACGCTCAGCACTTACGTCATAAGGATAGGACTTTAATTAAGTTAAAGTGCTGAAAACAATCCACATATCAAATGATTTGTTATTACTCTTTGAACATGTGGATTACTCATTTCGTAATGACATGTAGGGTTGCCGTTATTGGTGGATTTTAATTTAGGAGTTTTAACCCCATCCTACTTGCCATTAATCTTACTAACTCTTTAGTAAGTGGTTTAATAAATAGATCAGCTAAATTTTTGCTTGATCTCACGTATGTAAGAGAAATTATTCATCTTTTAATTAAACTTCTTACATAGTCATGTCTTAGACTCATATGTCTAGACTTCCCATTATATACATCACTATAGGGTCTAGCTAGAGTAGCTCTACTATCACATAGTATAGATATTGAAGATTCTTTCTTCATATCCAATGGAACTTCATATAAAAGATCCCTAAGTCATTCTGCTTCTTTTCCCGTTTATGCTAATGCTACGAACTCATATTCCATGGTTGAGTGAGTAATGCATGTTTGTTTCTTGACCTCTAAAAAACGGCACCTTCTCCAAGAGTAAACACCCAACCTGGAGTAGATTTATTTTCACCAACACTTGATATCCAACTAGCATCGGTATATCCTTATAAGATAGCCATAAACTTAGAATATTGGAGTCCACGGTTTTTGGTTCTTTTTAAATAACCAAGAACCCTACCAATAGCTTTCTAATGTTCGGCATTTGGGTTACTTGTAAATCTACTTAGTTTACTTATTGCAAAAGCAATGTCCGGTCTTGTACATTGTACCGCGTACACTAGACTACCAATTGCACTTGCGTATTCAAGTTGTGCAGTAGCCCTTCCATCATTCTTCACAAGTTTGATACTTGGATCAAATGGGGTATTTGTCTCTTTTATGTTCAAATGTTTGAATTTATTTATCACATTCTTAATATAATGTGATTGTGTTAATGTATAATTCCCACTATCTTTAATCACTTTGATATCTAAAATAGTATCCACTTGACCTAGCTCTTTCATTTTGAATGTGAAAAATAGAAACCTCTTCGTTTCTGTAACACTGATCATGTGATTACTTATAATCAACATGTCATCTACATACAAGCAAACAAAAGCAACATATCTATCACAAGTTTTTGTATATAAACATTTATCTACCATGTTGTGCATAAACCAAAAGATATGATAGCATTGTCAAATTTCTCATGCCATTTTTTAGGTGCTTGTTTTAATCCATATAGAGATTTAACTAATTTTCATACTCTATTATCATTACCGGGTAATTTGAAACCTTCCGGTTGTTCCATGTAAACTTTTTCATCTAAATCTCCATTTAAAAATGCCGTTTTAACATCTATTTGATGAACACACAATTCATAAATAGAAGCTAATGCAAAAAGAATTCTTATAGAAATAATTCTAGCTACAGGTGCATAGGTTGTCTATACCTTTTAGCTACCAATCTAGCTTTAAAAGTTTGGATTGAACCATTGGTATTATATTTCTTTTGAAATACCCACTTACAACCAATTGACTTTAATCCTTCAGGTAAATCAACAATCTCCCAAGTATTGTTGGGCATTATAGAATCCATTTCATCATTTATAACATCTTTCCAAAATATGCTATCTCTAGAAGCCATAGCCTCTTTGTAGGTTTTAGGATCACTTTCAACTTGAAGAACATAAGGAATTGTTCTTACAACTTCCTCACTATTAGCTTCTATTAAGTATAAGGTCATTCGTTGAGAATCTATTTCATCTGGTCCTAATACATTTTCTTTTCGGACTCTCTTACTTCTTCGAGGTTCACAAGACTCAATAACATTTTTCGAAAATGTTTCTAGTGACTCTCTAGAATTTGGAAGCTCCTCTTGAGTTTTCAATGGAGTTTGAAGAATTTCATCAACACTTAATGAATTCTCAAAAAACTCCACGTCCCAGGATTCTATAATCACATTGGATTTTAAGTCAAGTAACCTATATGCTTTACTATTTGAAGCATATCCTACAAAAGCACTTTTAATGCCTCTAGGCCCTAACTTATTTCTTTTAGGATTAGTGTTCTTGTAATAAGCAAGGCACCTCCACACTTTAAAGTATCCAATGTTTGGTTTTCTTCCATTCCATAATTCACAAGGAGAAATTTTAAGTTTTTTAGAAGAAATTCGATTACTTAAATGACAAGCAGTTAACAATGCTTCACCCTACAAATTATTTGGTAATTTAGCATGCAATAACATAGCATTAACTATTTCGACTAATGTCCTATTTTTTCTTTCCGCTAAACCATTCTGTTCAGGTGTTCTAGGAGCACTACATTGATGTATTATGCCATGTTTTTCACAAAAAATATTAAATTAACTAGAGAAGTATTATCCGCCTCTATAGCTTCTAAGAATTTTTATCCTTTTTTCAAGTTGATTCTCAATTTCGATTTTGTATACTTTAAACATATTAAAAACCTCATCTTTATGTTTCATTAAGTACACATAACAAAATCTAGAGAAATCATCTATAAAAGTTATAAAATATATATTTCCTCCTCTAGTTAACATACCATTTAATTCACATATATCAGAATGAATAAGATCAAGTAACCGTGTTGATCTCTCTACGCCATGAAAATGTTTTTTAATCATTTTTTATTTAACACAATTTTCACATTTATTGTGTTTTTCATTTTTACAAGATATCATGACATCTTTCAACATTCTATGCAAAGAAGAATATCCTATATGTCCTAGTTTTTCTTGCCATAATTTAATAGAACACAACAAGTAAGAAGAATTCACTTTATTATCATTGTTATCAATAGTACATAACTTGACCATTCCTTCAGTAGAATAGCATTTTCACACAAAAATCCCATTAGGGGATAGTACAAGTTTTCTCGATTCAAAAACCGTTTTAATGCCCAATTTTCCCAACAAGTTTTCACTAACAAGGTTTCTATTCATATCCGGCACGTGAAGTACATTAGTTAATATAACTTTCTTCTCGAATGTGAATTGAAGTTCCACACTCCCTTTGCCTATGATTTTGGAGCATCCTTCATTATCCATTTGAATTTGTTGACCATCATCAACTTCTTGATATGTTTTGAAGAATATTTTGTCATAGCAAATATGAATGGTGGCGTATGTATCATACTACCATCCTGGAGCCTTTCTTTTAACATCATTGATTTCACTTACAGTGGCAACAATGTTGTCATTTTCAATAGAATTCACTTTGCCCTCAATTTTACCTTTTTTTTCGGTTCCAACAATCCTTTGCTTAATGTCCAATTTTGCCACAAACATAGCATTATCCCTTGAATTTCTTTTTGAATTTGTTGTCATCCTTGAAGGACATTCTCCTCTTGGATTTGTTGAATTTATTGGACTTGTTGTTTTCTTCCACGACATTGGCATTTGAAGTACCAATATGAGAAATTTCATTCCCATTTCTTGTCCTAGACTCTTCCTCAATTCGAAGATGTTTTTGAACTTTCTCTAATGAAAAGTCTCCAGAGTTGTGAATTATTTTCTTCCTATAACTTCTCCAAGTTGGGGGTAATTTAGCAATAATTGCACCCACTTGAAAAGGTTTGAGAAGTTCAATCTTAATCGTTCTCAATTTGTTGACGATAACTTGTAGTTCATGTACTTGAGGAAACAATGAGATGTTATCAAGAAATTTAAAATCAAAATACTTTGAGATTAAAAATTTCTTAGTACCTTCTTCTTCTGCTTTATATTTGTACTTTAATTCTACCCAAATTTTTCTTGCCGATTTTGTGTTAGTGTAGAGATCATACAATCTGTCGGAAAGAGCATTTAGAATGTGACCCCTACAAATGAGTTCATCTTCTTGGTATTTTTTCCTTTCAGCCCTCACTTCATCAGTGTCATCTTCTATCGGTTCAGAGATTGCAAGCAAGTCGGGATCAAGAATGTAGAAGATCTTTAACGTAGTCAATAAGAACTTCAACTTGTCTTGCTGTCGGATGAAGTTGGTTCCATCAAATCTGTCCAAACGAACCAAATCTTGGCTCATCAACTTGATTGTTGCCATTGTTGTTTCACTATCAATTCCATATCAAGCAATTGGCGTTTTTAGATTGTTGAAAAATTCTTTGATATGACAAGAACACTCCAAGAAACTTGAATAATAAAATCTGCAAATAAACAAGAACAATCGAACTAGTATCGCGAAGAACGCTATCATAAAAGCGTTATTTGTGCCTTCTCGTTGAATGAGATGGTAAAGAGCCTTCAAGCAAATAGCTTTGGCGGATTTACAAGTCTCAAACCGGATTGCACAAGCACAAGTTTATGAAAATCTGAATTTGGGAGAATATGAGAATTATTTCTCTTGTTTGATGTTTTCTCTTATTTGATATATAAAATCTATCTTCAATATATAGATTTCTATCAACATGACACGAAACGGTGTTTAAACCATCAAGAAAGGACACGAATTTTCATGAAAAGACACTAAGAAACTGAAAATTGCACTAGCCGAATGGCCAAGGCGATCACCCAGGCTTATTCTGGGGCGATTGCCCAGTAGAGCCCATGCAGAACCCAATTGGGCGATCACCCAGGCCAATTTCACTATTTTTTTAATTTTTTTCCTTTCCTAATCATGATTTTAATATTTGAACAATATTATAATATCAATATTATAAAAGATCTCACTAGCTTCATGCATTTTGTATTGTACTTTTGGTATTTTTCTTTTTATATTTATGATGTGTTTGATTGCAAGCATTGAATTTGAGTGGAAAGAAAACGTTTTTCAGATAATTGAATTGCCAATAATTTGTTTCAAGTAAAATGATGACAAATTTTCTCTAGAAAATAAAATCTCCGCCACACCTATGAAAACATTTTCATTGTTTTCAAGGAAAATGTTGCATTTTTAAGGTAAATGAGAAAACATTTTCCATGAAAAAAAATACAAATCAATCAAACGCGTAGTTGGAAAATATTTTTTCCATAGAAAAATGTGGCTATCAAATGCAGTTAGTTAGAAAATAGGTGGAAAAAAATACTTTTTCCATAGAAAATGTATTGTAATTAAACACACCCTTAGTTCAAGACAATTATTTTGAACTGTTGTGCAACATCATGTAAAAACTATTAGACATAAAAGGTTAAAATTAAATACTTAATTCCATTAATTGTTGTTATTTAGGATTATTAGTTGCCGATGGAGAATACTTTAATTATAATTTTGCACAACAGCTGTAACAACTATTATTTTGAACTACTGTTACTAATGGAAAATTCTTAATTATTTTGGGATTCTATTAATTGAAGGAATGAAGCAAATGGATTATAGGTAAAATAAAATCAAGCATTCTCCATCAGAGACAACTATTAGACACCAAAAGCCTAAGCCAATTTTATGATATTTGGTGTTTTAGATTTAACACATTAGAATTTGACAAAGCTTCCAGAAATTTTTGGTTGAAGCTTTTTAACAAACATGTGGACTGTTGTTTTAATCAATTGGTTTTTGATGTCTTTGCTTTCTTCTATGGCACCAGAAATTCTCTGTTTTCCGTGGCTTCAAATTTCACTTTTTTCTTTTCAATACAAACCTCCTTAGTTGTTTCTTTATTCAACTCTATGGGACTTCCGTGATCAATGTTGTTCTGCATACTAACTTTACTCTCAATCACCTCAAATGTTCTACAATGTTGGTGGTGGTAACACACTCAAATTTAAATAAGAGTAACATATGTCTTATCATAATTTACATTGGTGGTGGTTGTAGAGCAGTAGTGCTGGATTTGCGCGGTGGTGGGGAAAAGATGATTAACACATGTGTTACTCTAATTAAATTTGGATAACACAACCTTAATTTAAATTAGTGGTGGTTTTGGAGTCGTAATAGTGATGCAGTGTTGGTGGTAGAGAAAGATGGTGATGGTGGTAACATGTATTACCATAATTTAAATTAGTAGTGGTGGTAGAACAGTATTGTTGATGGTAGAGTTGCGGTGGTGAAAAAAGATGGTCGTGATTAGGGCAACACATGTGTTGTCATAATTTAAGTTAGTGGTGGTGTTGGAGCAGTAACACATATATTACTATAATTTAAATTATGACAACACATGTGTTATCTTAATTTAAATTAGTGGTGGTTGTGGAGAAAATAATGGTGGTGGTAATACACATGTTACCCTAATTTAAATTGCAGTAACATACATGTTACCCCTGTTGTTGTAGAGGTGATTATTGTTTTAGATGGTGGTAGTGGATCTTAACTCGGTGGTAACAAATATTTTAGTTGTGTAAAAATGTTGTTTTCAAGTGAAAATTTGAAATATTGATTTTAAATGAAAATAAGGTATTTTTATAAATAATGATAAATTATAAACTAATGATTTTAATGAAAATGAGAAAATAGCATAGAGTAGCACATGCCACATAATTTTGATCGACCATATTGGTTGTTCTATGTCGAATCACAAACGTTTTGATCAAAATTGTGACTTATGTAAATATGTTGTTTTCAAATGAAAATTGAAATATCGATTTTAAATGAAAATAAGGTTTTTTAAAAAAATTATAAAAAGAGATAAATTATAAAATAATGATTTTAATGAAAATGAGGAAGTAATATAGATTAACACGTATGGTAACACATATGTTACTCTGAGTAAAAATATTGTTTTGAAATGAAATATTGAAATACTGATTTTAAATGAAGATAATGCATGTTTTAAAAAATTATAAAATGAGATAAATTGTAAAATAATAATTTTAATGAAAATAAATAACACATGACATTGCAATTGGTAACACATATGTTACCCGTGTAAATATATTGTTTTCAAATGAAATATTAAAATATTGATTTAAATGAAAACAAAGTTTTTTTTAAAAAAAGTATAAAAGGAGATAAATTATAAAATAATGATTTTATTGAAATTGAGGAAGTAACATGGAGTAACATGTATGATAATACATGTTTTACCGAGGTAAAAATGTTATTTTCAAATGAAAAAAATAAAATATTAATTTAAATAAAAACAATGTATTTTTTAAAAAATTTACAAAAGAAAATATTATAAAATAATATTTTTAATCAAGATAAGAAAGTGGCATATAGCAATGCAATTGATAACACACATGTTACCCAAGTAAAAATATTGTTTTCAAATGAAATATTGAAATATTAATTTAAGATGATAATAATGTATTTTTAAAAAAATTATAAAAGGAGATAAATAATAAAATATTAATGAAAATAAAAACGAGGTATTTAAAAGTTTTTGATGAAAATGAGGCATATTTTTTTAAAAAATGGTATTTTTCAATTTTTTTTTTACAAAATACAAGGCTCTTGTTGCTTTTTTTTTTTTTTTTTTTTTCTTTTTCTTTTCTAAATGTCTGAACGACACAAGCTAGGGTACTTGGGCTTGACACTACCGACACTAGTCGCTAGATTGGGTTTGGCCCAACTTCAAATTGCGCCGACCTCACGCAAGCGGCCATACCCACTTTGCAAGGCACTATAGGTAAACTACGCAAAAGATTGTTAGTCACTCATATTTGTGATAATTTTGCAACATACTTAATTTTATACTAAAATTTTGTAACTACTTTTTAATATTTTAAATTTTAAATATAATAAATATAACACACATTTTTTTGTAAGAAGTGTAACAAATATAACGAATGTAACAAGTATTATAAAAATAAAAATAATATTTTTAAAATAAAAAAACTAAAATAATATATTTTTTTAATATTTTTATATTTTATGGTATATTGTCAAACTCTCTCCAATTTACTCCTCGTGGCTCACATTCCATGGGCCCATATGATTCTTCACAGATATACGAATGGGCCCATCAGAATAATGAGTGAAATGACATAAATAAGCCTAAAATAGAAAAAATAATAAATTTGTAGCACTCTTGACTCTTGTATACTATCTTTTTAGTATTTCCTTTTTATATTTTTAGCAGTGTTTGAACTTTGAATGGAGAAAAATCTCTTCCAATATTGCTTCTAATCAATATGCCACATGCCTTGTTTTTCTACTCACTTGATGATAACATTTTATCCAGTTGAGTATTTAAAGTTAAATACCTTTTTACGTGAAAGCTTCTCGTCCAAAATTATTCGACTTTCGTTGACTGAAAATATCGTATTTGACTAAATTGTGTAGAGTTAATATTAATGTTAAATGGTCGCAATATTTTATGAAAATTTAGTAGCATCGAGTTAATCCTTCAAAATATGTCTACGGTATTAGTACGAAACTCTTTCTCTAGATAAGTCAATTTCAACTCATTATCTAATTTGTCATGAAATCGATTTTTTCTTTTTTTTGGTAGTTAAAAATTTGTTTGGTTTTAATTAAAATTTTATTAAAAAATTAAAATTAAAATCAATAATTAATTTTAGGACAGCAAATTTGTATCACTTTTATACCACACATATATTGTGATATATATTGCATCAATTTTCAGTACATGTACGGCACATGTGCTGAAAATATGGGTTCCGCCGTCAACTCACATGTCACATGCAAGTGAAAAAACAAAAAAATGTACCAGATTTAATATTAAGAGCATAATTGAAATTAAAAAAAAAAAAAGAATATTTTCATTAATATGTTTGGAATTAAATGTTTAAATTATTTGTGAAATATAAAATTAAAAGGGACCATTTTAACACCAGGCACCACGTCTGGATTCTCCAACAGTGTCTTCAAAATTTGTGGGGTTCAAAACAATTTTTTTTTTCACTTGTTTATGGTCTATTTTATATAGTTGTTAGAAGTAGGGTTTTTGAATCTAGAACTTTTATCAATAAAACTTGAAGACCGTTAATAACTATTTGGCATAATAACTACAGAAGTTCTTTTAATTTCTAATTGAACATTAATTTTTTTCTTATAAATAATTTTTTTTTTCACATCTTATAAATTTCTATTAAAATAAAAAATATAATTAAACTTCATGAAAAAGTATAAATCATATATTTAAAATTTATTTATTTATTTGTTCAAAATAAAATTTTCGTTTTAAAATTTATCTATCTAGATCGATGCATACACATCCCATATAATAATTTATAAATTATGCCGTTCTTCTTTTTTGACTCTTTAGTCTTTATCAGTGTTATCAAAACCGACCCGGCCCGGCCGGTTCAATCGGTAAAATTGAGAACCGGTCCCAAAATCGGGCTGATTATGTAGAAAAACTCTCTATTTAAAAACCAGTTCAAAAGCCCGTCAACCCGCCCGATTTTGAGAACTTCGTTGAACCGTTTCTAATTTTATTTATTTTAAAAATTATTTTTTTCCACAATTAATTGTAACTGATTATTGAAATTCATTTATCTCATTGCATGAAATGGATTAAAAGAATGAAAAACCAAAAAATTTGCTTTTGAACAATTTTTGTGATTTTTAAAAACTTATTTTTTATTTTTTATTTTTTAATTTTTTTTTAAAAATCACCGGGTCAACCTCGATTTGACCTTTTGACTTTTGACCTTTGACCATTTCATTTTTTCGGATCGATACTCGAGTTGGGTTTTAAAACATTGGTCTTTATGTACTATCAAATATATTTGGTAACAATTAAATGAATTTTCCAAAGAATTTGCACTAGAAATCTCATTAAATAATTAGTCAATATTTTTCAAAAACATTTTGTAGCAACAAAACAAGTTTCTAAACTTTTTCTTTATATTATATTATATGTGTTAGGTTAGGATTTAAAAAAAAAAATTATTTTTATTTTTTTAATATTGATGTGTGTTATTTAGTCTGAATGTATTTGATATTTTATTAAAATAATAAGAATAA
The DNA here is from genome assembly GCA_030279155.1 of Forsythia viridissima. Lineage (NCBI taxonomy): Eukaryota > Viridiplantae > Streptophyta > Magnoliopsida > Lamiales > Oleaceae > Forsythia > Forsythia viridissima. Next base: position 26,791,316 of record CM059033.1, read on the forward strand.
TAATATATCCAATCAGTGTTCTAAAAAGTATAAAGCGTTGCTAGATGTGAATGTCGAATTTTAAGTTTTTCAAACTTAGTTAAGTCTTAGGCGAGAGCGATGCAAGAACGAAACGTGAAGCGTGGCTAAGTGTGGAGGTCAAGTTTCACGGGGTTTAGACGAATTTTTTAGAACATTACATACATTACATCTTTGATAATAAATTTTCATTGGCATTGATTATAGATTGGATCATGATTTATAATTATAAAGCCATTAGAAAGAAATCAAACTAATAAACTCAAACACTTAGAGCATCTCCAATGCAATAATATTTAGATGATGTGGCGATAAAGTGGACGGGACTAAATTGATGTGACATCATTTATTATAGAATGCTGTCCAACAAAGCGTCTAGTTTTAAACATCATGTTACCTTCCACACATTTTTTCATTAAATTGTGTCTATCTTTGTCATCTATTTTTCATTCTCCTTCATCTTTCCACACTCTTTCTCCTCATTTCTTTTCTCTCTTGCCACATAGATTTTTTTTAGAATGTGCAGCAGTGGAGATGCTCGTAGCAATCTATTGGACAGGTGGACAACTAGTAGTGGCGGAGCTAAAAATTTTCCTTTGGATGGGAAAAAATTAAGTAGCAAAAAAGTTTTGAAATAATATAACACTAATGAAAATATTTTGATACGTTACAACAATTATTCCTACGCATTTTCATACTTAAAAAGGTTATATAATTATATCATTATTAACTTTGTGAAACATCGTACTTTTGACGTGGTTGTCATGTAATTTCACATCAATACTAATTTCAGTAAAAAAAATAAGAAAATTAATTTTATTAAAATTTAAAATGATGAACAATTGATGTTGTTAGTTATTACTTCATTCACGTCACTTAAAAACTATTCTAGATTTACAATAAAATATTGTCATCTTCGTGACTACATCTAGACTGTCTCATCCATCCTCAAGTTCTATTTGTCTATTCCTTATCCAGGTAGCCCAAATATAATAGATGGGGAAAAAGTAATTTTATGGGTCTAGGTCGGTCTTTTTTTTCCCAAGCTGGACGACGTTTCCTTTCAAAATCTTTGCGGGGTGTTCATTGGTAGCTCCGTCTCTGACAACTACTACACTTCTTTCAGAAAGATGTTAATTTGACATTGATGATTAATTAATGGACACGTGTTTACATTTAAGCTATTGATAATTAACTGACAAATGTATTTATTATTCTATTCTTATCTTATTTTATATTACTAGTTAATTGCACGTGCAAGGCACGTGTTACATTTTAATTTAGTATTTAATAGCGTGGTCATTATTAGTGAATTTCTTAATTATTTTCTTGCTTATTAAAAACTTTTAAATATGGATAATGTTTTTGTTATAGATCAAATGTCACAAAAAATTGAATGAAGTCTGTTTAGAAAATCCCAACACAATTTTTTCGACAATCAGGTGTGAATTTTCCGACAGTAAGTGACAGCAACATCAAGTTCCTCTTTTTCACTATTGTGCATTTGCTAACAAATTCATTGTGTGTTGAAAAATATATCAACAATGGTAGTCTATTTCATGCAATTGAAACAAAATGAGAAGGAATTTGAGGATGAAAACACCATATGCACCTATGTATAAGTTCAAATTGTCATTTAAAACTCAAGTTGTAGTGTGTCCAATGATTATATTCCACGTATTTTTTTTTGAGAAGTTAAGTATCTACACATTGAAATTGTACTGTTAGATGGTTCCCCTAGAAAACTTATCAAGAACAAAAATTCATATCTATATTTAAACAATATAATGTTTCACGACTGATTGGTCTTGACAAGTTGACATACAACCTCAAGAAATCTTTGACAAAGCATACATCACTATGAGCCAACATTTTATGGGATGCACCATTTTTAGCTATCTTCCCTGAGTGTCATATACATCATCATCCAAGGATGGAGGATAGTGCTTCTGGTATGCTAAACAACAAATGACATATCAATAAATAATCAATAATAAAGATCAGTTCTTAAACTACAATGGTACAACAGAAAGCCCAACATCCTAAGCTCAACAACTAATTAACTGATTGATTTTGTTTACCACCAAATTTTCGTTAATATTAGCCTCAATTAAAATAATTAATTCAGTTAATTATGATAAAAGCTCCAAAATAACAACAAAAAAGAAACATCTTCTTTGTTAATTACAAACATTCACTTATAGAGAAAAATGATTCAAAATAAATTCTTACACTCTCCACGATGATCTTACGTTGAAGGCTTTGTTTATTTTTTCCGAATAGTGGAAATGCCATCCATTTTTATACCCAACTTAAATCGCTCACATTTAATTGACCTTGAATTATCATTAAAGTTGGCTTCTCCAATATAACTTGCTTCCTCATGGAATGAAGTGTCAACTCTCTAGTCACCAAAGGCCTCTTTCTTTCTCTATTCAGAACAATTTTATTTTGAAACTCTCTCTGTGCCTAATCATTTTGATCATTGGGACTAAAAGCCTAACCAAAACATCTATGGATACATTGTTTATACAAGAAATCTCCTTTGAGTAATCTAGTTCTCTAAGTTCATGACATTAAAGAGAGAAATTTTGGTGGTTGTAAAATTTCTTAGAGTTTGATCTCTACAATATTCACGATGATTATATTCTTTTTCCCTCTCATACTTATCAGAGCAAACTAAGATGATTATATTCTTTTTCCCTCCCATACTTACCAAAGCAAACTAAGTCATTTTTATTTAGTTTTCTATTTTATAGTGTTTTTCATATGCATAGACAGTTTCTTAAAAAGTTTAAGATGTAACCACTCTTGTTCAACCTTATTCTGCTCTTGTCTCTCTCTACAATTCTTTATAGAAGAAGTAAGGCCGAACATGCATGTTAACAATCAGGATTAGAAATACCAAGCCTACTACTATAGAGTGATGCAAGCATAGCCAATCCATATTTGTGTTACAAGAGCTTTTGACTTCCCGACCTATTTAACTTTGTGTAAAAATGTCACAGGTAAGTTACTTGTTTGTTTGTATACATTATTTTTCTTCTTACTAACATGTTTTGAATAAGTAGCTTATTCACAACTTGAACCAATAAAAAAGTTAATTATTTTCAATAAAAAAGTTAATTATTTTAAAACTTACTTATATCGTTATACAGAGTAACCATAAGTTTCGTGTGTGTTAGGATCAAATACAATTAAAAGTCTAGCATGGAAAAGCAGAACTCATAGTTGTACTTGTAGAATTACCATATTATTCTTGAAAATAAGAGGCTAAGAAGAAAGCACAAAGGCTCAACCAAGAGAATATGGCTCTGTTATCAAAGCTGCAGCACAGACTTTTAGATGCGAATTTATCACAAAAAAATGATTTTGAAATCAACAACACCCAAATTCTATGACAGATCATAGGAAATCCAACAAATCTTGATCAATTTTCACCCCTCGTGTCCCATGTTTATTTCATGTCAAATAATGTCTTTCTTTAATGTTTAATTCTTCACATCTATAATCATTCCAGTATGAATAAATAAAGCTAATAGAATTTGCCCTTGCTGAGATATCACAGCTATTTTTTCAAGTTTTTTTTGGCTCAAGAAAGATAAGATAAATTAATCATAAAATTTTGGAACTACCATCCCAACCTATCTATTTTGTAGAACTGTTGATCCTCGTGGGTGGTTTCTATCTAATTTTGTGTTAAAAGATTGATTTTCGTGGAAAAAACAATTAAATTCTTATATCTTATTCTAAAAATCAAAATAAACAAAAAGAAATAAAGTACTTCATTTTCCCCAACTCCCTTTTCGGCAGAGTCACCCAATCCTCGGCCCATCAAATCAAATATGTTGGCTATTAATCTAATCTACGTAATTTGATAATTTTTGCAAGATATACAACCAACATATGGTAATTACCCAAACTCATTTTCTACAATTAGATCTCCACTAAAAATAAACTACTTTTCACAGGAAAGCTGGACAATTGTCCAAATACACACCAATTTTTAAAAATAAATCCTTATCCAAGGTTCAAAAATAAAATCCTCAATTATAAATGTCCAAAATATGAACAAAGCCTCGTCTTTTACCAGTGTTTCCTTTGCATCCCCTTCTGCTGGCGAGTTGGATGACTATTGGTGGAGAACTGGTTTTGGATCGGTGATGGAAGACAGGAAAAATTTTAGATAAGGCGAAACGTCAATTGTATAATTGGGAAAGAAAACAAAAGGAATAAACAATGCATATTCGAGGAAAAAAAAAACAAGAAAACAAACAGTAAATGTCAAAAAATGAAGAAATTGTCGTCTTTTACCGATGTTTCTTTGTGTCCTATTCAGTCGGCGAGTTGGATGACTGTTGGTGGGAATTGGTTGTGGATCGGTGATGGAAGACCGGAAAAAATTTAGATAACGTGAAAAGTATAAAGTGTAAAATTGGGAAAGAAAACAAAATTAAATAAACAATGCAGTTTCAGGAGGAAAAAAGGAAATGAATATTCGATCAAAAAAAAAAAAAGGAAATGAATAGTGGATGGGCACGATTTCCTATGAACAATGGCTAAAATAGGGTAAATTTAACAAATACTCACTAAATTTTGAACTTGTTAATACTTACTCACTGAACTTTAAGGTGTCACTGACAACTCACTGAACTTTTAATTTTGTTTACTATCCATCGTCCTTTAATAATCCGTTAGAATAAGTTAATGGAAAATGCCAACGTGAATAACGGATAACACGTGGTACCAATCAAGCTGTGTTATTTGTCCAACTTAGCACGGAGGTAAAAAACGCGTGCCACGTCAGCAAATGGAGGACCAATCTTCATCATCTTCAACTATGGAGGACCAATCTTCATCATCTTCAACTAACACAGGGACCGAAGCTGCAATTTTCCAAAACTCTAGCCCTTAACTTTGCTGCCTTCGCCGGAGACGGAGAACGACTGGACAGAACCACCCATTGATAGAAAAAGGAGCACCAACTGCACCCAAGATACAAACAGCCATGCTTAGATGTCGATTCATGTATATTATACGTAAGTATATGTAGAAAGGTGGAAACTTGCCAGGCCACAGAGGACTAATCTCAAAGAACCAGCCAGGTATAATGGAGGAGATACACTCCGGCAGGTCCGCCGCCGCGCTGTCCCCATTGTTGACTTCCATATCCACAGAAAGAATACCCTTCTCTTCCTCCTCATCTTGCAGTCTCTTCACGTGCGATTCACTATCAAACACGCTCAGAGCCTCCTCTGCCAATGGGTGGTTCCGTCTGGTCGCTCTCCATCTCCGGCGAAGGCAGCGAAGTTAAGGGCTAGGAATTTGGAAAATTGCAGCTCCGGTCCCTGTGTTAGTTGAAGGTAATGAAGATTGGTCCTCCATAGCATTATTCCTCCAACAATGATCCAACTCAACTTTTGGAATTTGCTGACGTGGCATGCATTTTTTACCTCAATGCTGAGTTGGACAAATAACACAGCTTGATTGGTGCCACGTGTTATCTGTTATCCACGTTGGCAATTTTTGTTAACTTATTCTAACGGATTATTAAAAGATGATGGATGGTAAACAAAATTAAAAGTTCAGTGAGTTGTCAGTAGGGCTTCACAAAAAAATCGTGAAATCAAAAATCGAACCGAACCGAACCCGTTGACTTGAAACTGTTGGTTCGGATCCACTTGGACCCGCGATTTTATTTCCTTTAAACCGAACCAAACCATTTCAAAATGTTTTGGTTTAGGTTTCAATTTTCAAAAGCTGCACAAAATCAAACCGAACCGCATTTAAATATTAAAATTTAATGTTATGAAATTATAAATGTTACTATTTTCAGAAAAAAAAATCTTATTTCACAGTTCACTACACGGCTACAATCTACAGCAATACAAATACAAATTATAAAATAATAATTGTTCATATTAGAAAGCCCAATCCTTTAAGCCCAAATTTTTAACATTAATAATTTAATATGTTGAGAATTCATTACAAGGCCCAATTAATTAACTTTTAGAATTTACAGTCCACTTCACACGTACAAGCCTCAGGGTTCATAGTTCATAATCAAATGTGGTTTGCTAGTTTGCCCTTCCAAGTTCCAACTTCTAATTGATTTCACGCCCAAAACTTCACTTCTTCAAACTTTTTCCAAAATTGATTAAATTTCCTTCCTAAATCTTCAAATATTCCTTTGAAGAATACTTCACAACACTTATTTTGAAAATTTTTGAACCAAAACTCGTTAGATTTGGACTATTTTCCACATGTTCTGCAACCGCACCTATGCTGTCTGGTCACCTGCTCGTCGCGCCGCTACAGTGCCACAACTGACTACCCACCACCCCTAAATTTCAGGTATTGTTTCAATCTTCTTGGTTATTTGAATTTTTGCATTGAATACGATGACAGACTCATTTTGTATCCGTAACCTAATGAAAAATCAGAAAGTATAAACTCAAGCTCAAATGACGAGAACTATATGAAGTAAGAATATAAGTGACAACTGGAGAAGTTTTATAATCAGTTTGATGGCATCTCATGAAATTTTATACTTTTGATGGGAGAATTAAAAAAAAGGATAAACCAAACTTTCAAAACTTTTTTCTTGTTTTTTCAGATGATACATTAACACATGTTGTAATCCAACCCCCACCACAACCCATTTTTCACAGAAAAATACAATGGGATTTCAAAAAATGGTATTTCTGGAATCGAACAAGACGTATGTATTGAAAATACCACATATGCTATTGGAAGTGAATTTTCAAGACATGAACTAGCCAACACGTCTCTTCTGTTTTTCGAATTGTTCTCTGCTTAGTGTTCTCAAAGTTCTTCATTTTAATTGTGAGAAGCAGATAATAACATGTAGTGCAAAACAAGAAGAGTTAAAATGTGCTTTCATTCAAAGCTTAGAGCTTAACATGTATTAATAGTGACAAACAGATAATAACATGTAGTGCATCTGGACAATACAAAATACAATAGATTCACAAGCTTACTTTTGATATGCTGGTTCACTCCATTGTTTATTTTTTCTTTTTGCAGATATGGATCCAATTCTAGAAGAAGCTGATGATGCAATTTTAATAGAGGATGACCCTGCAGATATGAAAATGGAAAGGAAAGGCAAGAAGGGAAACAAAAGGTCCGAGGTGTGGGATCATTTTAAAATTCGAGGAGATGAGAAGGCAGAATGTAATTATTGTGGACAAACATATAAGCATCATGCTAAAAACTGTGGAACTAGTACATTGTGCAAACATCTCACGCAGTTGTGCAAGAGGTATCCATATAGGGTTCAAGATAAAAAGCAAAAAAGAATGATTGGCTATAGTATGTATAAAACTGGGGAGCTTTCTAAGGGTGTTGATACCCATAACGAACCTGTCAACTTTGTTCAGAAAGAGGTTAGAGAACATATTACAAGGTATTTCATATTGTCTGAGTTACCTTTTCGACATGTTGAAGATGAAGGTTTTCAAGATTATACAAGGTATTTTTTCCCAAAATTTGTATTTCCTTTAAGGATGACAGTGGCAAGGGATATATATAATATGTTCCTAAATGAGAAGAAGAAATTGCAGAAAGAGTTAGGTCAACATAGAGTTTCTTTGACTACTGATTGTTGGACGTCGATACAGAATGTTAGTTATTTGTGTTTAACTGCTCATTGGGTTGATAATGATTAGAGACTTCAAAAAAGGATTATAAGTTTCATTCAAGTCCCAAGTCATAAGGAAGATATGGTGGGAAAGGAGTTGATTTCTTGTCTTGAAAATTGGGGAATCAATAAGATTTTTTGTGTGACTGTTGATAATGCCTCATCCAATGATATATCATTATTAAGATTGAAGAGTTGTTTTGAGGAAAAGAAAAACGGTCTAGTACTGGGTGGAGAAATGCTTCATATGAGATGTTGTGCTCATATACTCAATCTTATTGTTTGTGATGGCTTGAAAAAAATAAATCATGCTATTTCATCTATTCGAAATGCAGTGAGGTTTGTTAGATCTTCCCCAGAACGACTAAAGAGGTTCAAGAAGAGTTGCAAGGAAGCAACTATTGAGTCTCGTGCTTTGTTGTGTTTGGATGTAACAACTAGATGGAATTCCATATACTTGATGTTGCAAGCTGCTATGAAGTTTAAAAAAGCATTTGTTGTTTTAGAAAGTGATGGAAACTATACAAACTATTTTAATGAAGACAGGTCCGATGGAAGAAATTTAAATAGACCACCAACAAGTGTCGATTGGGATCGAGCAGAAGTATTTGTTAGATTCTTGGGGACTTTCTATGAAATGATTTTAAAATTTAGTGGTTCGAAGTATGTGACTTCTAACTCTTTCTTTCAAGAGATATGTGAAATTCATGCAGAGTTGAACGAATTAGGTAAAGAGCCTAACACTTTGATGGGGTCTATGGCAATTAGTATGCGGAAAAAATATGACAAGTATTGGGGCAATGTTGAAAAGTTTAATCAATTGTTGTTCATTGCAACAGTTCTTGACCCAAGATGCAAGTTGGAACTTCTTAAAGTCAGATTTGAACTTATTTACGATGTAGAAATTGCAAAAAGTTTGTTAAGAAGAGTTCAAAAGACACTTCATAGGTTGTATGCATTCTATGAAGAAATAGCAACTCCAGTCACTCCACCATCAGCTTCATCAAAAAAGACTACCAAAACTAGTAGTGAAACTCCTTCACAACCTGCTTTAGGTCTTTCTAAACCCATTCATTCTATTTTTAAAGCTAGACTTATGCAAAACATTCAATCTGAGAAGAATGATTTGGTTGCTTATTTGTCTGACCGTTGTGAAGATTTGAACGATCCCAATTTTGACATATTGCTTTGGTGGAAATTGAATGCGCACAAGTACAAAATTGTCTCCCAAATTGCCAAAGATGTATTAGCAATTCAAATATTCACGGTCGCTTCAGAGTCGGCATTTTCCACGAGTGGTCGGATTCTTGATTCTTTTAAGAGTTCATTGGGTGCGAAGATGGTTGAGGCTTTAATATGCACGAAGAATTGGTTGCATAGCAACAAGGAACCTATAGTGCTTCGTCAATATTTAGATGAGGTAGAGGCATTGGATAACTCGGAGAAAGCTGTTGAAGGTGACATTTATTTTCTACTATCAATTTTGATATTTCTGTGTATATTGTTTTGTAATTGCTTGTCAATATCATTAATAAGGACTAATGAATATTTTGATATTTGCATGTTATACAGAGGTCGAATCATGTGTTACAATAGGGGATATTGATCCAATTATTATGAAATGAGAGGTTAGAACGCAATTTTTACTTATTATTAGTTTGAGCTGGAACTCCCATTTTGTCCATAGTTTGAAGTTTTTTTTTTTTACACAATATGTTGTTGTTTTCCTTCTTGTATGATTTATCCATTATCTTAATTAATCCAATGATTTACAGAGCCTTGATGAAATCACTGATAAATGGCTTCAGAGTTTTGATGGTTCAAATGCTTGTGAGGATTTTGTTAGTTTGGTTCAGACATGTTTAAGGAAATTAACGGTGTTCTCAACTCATTCTACTTTTGCTGATGAAGTCCTAGTGCTGCTATTTCTATATTGTTGCTTGTAAAATTTTTGAGTAGAGAAAGCTATTGAAATGTTGATAGATGCTAACTTGCTCCTACTTTTTTATTTTTTTGTTTGTATTTTGAATTTTAGACAAATATAAATGTAATTTAACATTCATTTTTGCTTTTCCTTAGAATAGCTGCAATCTGGAATGCAATATTATAGGAATATACGAGATCTTCCAATTCTTTTGCTTGTAGTTTTCTTTTAGCTGGTGCGACCTTTTTGACAAAAGCTTTAGGCAACTGAATATCGTATAAAAACTCCCCATTTTTCATGCATGATTGAACTATATTATCAATCTGCTATGACGCATAATGCATATACTGATCGGCTTTGTGACCTTCATAGTCAGCTCCCAAAGACCCCTTTGCAGCAAATCTGTACTTGGATTTTTTGCATTGCTGCATGATTCCCCACATGAATTTTGTTCATCTAATAACTTGTCTAATCTTTTCACGTCTAACTGGCCATCTAGTTGGCTTTAGACAATTTTATGTATCAGCTTATTAGCAAAGTTATTAGGTATCATATGGTTACTTGTTTCTTATTTATCACAGGTCAATATTATTCGCCTCTTTCATATTCTGTTGCGCATATTTTGATGAAATCTAAATGGAACTTCTGATATCAAAATTTATGAGATTACAGATTGGGATTTGGTCAAAGACTCCACTTTTTTGACTTAGTATTTTGGAATTAATATTTTTGGTAAATCCCATTTCTTTTACCTTTATTTTCTTCAGTACAAATTTAGGTATATGGCCTCTACTTAATTAGTGTGCTACTAGATTCTTGGATTAATAGCATATTTGGCTAGGTTTAATAAAGAGTTCAATTTGATTAAAGTTACTTGTAAGTCATCCTGCTCTTACACTATTATTTACCACAAATTTTGCAAAATATTTATACAACATGATATTAAACTTATATGCTAACTTGTTTTAAATATATTACTATAATGTCGATAGGTAAACCGCGGATCAAAATCGAACCAAACCGCAAATAATGGCTTGGTTTGAAAAATAAAATGGTTTGGTTTGGTTTGAAAAAATTCCAAACCGTGTGAAATGGTTTGAGTTGAAAATATGGCACAAACCGTCCAAATCGAACCGCATTCACCCCTAGTTGTCAGTGACACCTTAAAGTTCAGTGAGTAAGTATTAACAAGTTCAAAATTTAGTGAGTATTTGTTAAGTTTACCCGGCCAAAATATGTTCACTCTTTTAATAGATAGGGATATAGTACACAAAAGTGATTAACCAATATAAACATTATTTAATTGCTTAATTATTAATTATTTGACTTTTCAGTTGAGTTAACGTGGGAATTAGAAGTGAGCAATGAGTAATTAATGGATACTTATACTATTAATTATTAATGGCTTATTTGCACAAATGGCCCTGAATTTTATACTTACTGTGGGTTGTAGACCTGTCGTTTTATTTTAGGCAGTTTAAACCATATTTCAAATATTTTTGACAACAATGGTCCTTTTCATCAATTTCCATCCAAATGACCGTGAAATTTGACGGTGAAAATTTTTTATTTAAAAAGGGCTTATTTGCACAAATGGTCCTCGACTTTTGTAAAGAAAAATTTGCAGTAAAAGTCCCTAATCTTTCAAAAAGTGTTGAAAAGTCCCATAACATTCTAATCCTAACACATATGACCCCAAACCTTTTTGACAATTTTACCCCAAACTTAAATAAATTAAAAATAACTCAAACATTTTCAAAAATACAAATAAGTCCTAAATCTTTTTATTTTTTTACAGATTTACACTTAAAATAATAAAAAGCGTGTCATCAAGTCCCAAAACTTTTAATTTTGTTCACCAAAATGACATTTAAAATGTGTTTGATTAAAATCAGATTTTTTAGTAAAAGTTGTTGAAAAGTTGTGGGACCATAAAATGTATAGTTAAAATTAATTGTTGACTTTGACTTTAACTTTTTTACAAAATCAAAATTAAAAACAAACGGGCTTTTAGAGTTTCTACAGATTTTGTCTAGTGGTCCATTAATTAACAAAAAAATTATACACATGATCAAAATTTGATAAATTTAAAAATTTAATTTATTTTTCATATCAATTACTAGAGGTGGAAAAATGGGCCAGCCCAGTGGGCTTGCCCAGATAGTCCAGTCTTTGGGGTGGGTTGGTCCAATAAAAAATTGATCAAATAAAAATTAGGTCAATTTAGCCCGGTACAACTAGCCAACCGGGCTGGCCCGATAATTTTTTTTTGCCCAAGTCCCTATCCCACACTTCAAACACCCCAACCCCACCCCCACCCCACCCCACCCCACCCCCACCTCCATTCCTCCCCGTGAAATGTGGCTGCAAATGGGGAGAGGATTTCTCCCCCCTAGTTTTCGGCCGGTGGCCATGGCCGGAAACAGGCCCCCCCTCTCCGTCGCAACAAATAGGGGGGATTTCTCCTCCCTTGTTTCCGGTCGATTCGCGGCAAAACTAGGGAGATTTCTCCCTGTTTCGTGACGAGAGGGGAGGGAATTTCTTCCCATTTGGTCGTCGGGATTTCTCTGCGACCAGGGGGCAGAAATCCCCTCCCCTCTGGTCGGATTCTCAAATGGAGTGGGGTCTAGGGTCGAGGGTCGGGGGTCGAGGGTCGGGATGGGGTAGTGGAGGAAGATGGTGAATTTTGTTTTTTGTTTTTTTTTACAAAATTATAAGTAATTATTTGAAAAAAATAAGTTAAAAATGTAAGTTGGGCTGGCCAATTGACCATGTGGCCCAAAATCGGGCTAAGTTGGCCCAGCAAATACCAGCCCATGCAAAATTGGGCCAATTGGGCCAGAGTTAGCCTAGTCTGATATTTTATGTGGTCCGTCTAATTTCGGGTTGGGCCAGTCTATCTGACCCATTTGCCAGCTCTACCAATTACTAAATAATAATTTTAAAAAAAAAAGTTCTTCACAATCTCCAGCCCACCACCACCTTTTTTTTTAAATTGGTATGAAAAATAAATTAAAATTTTAAATTGGTCAAATTTTGATCATAGGTATAATATTTTTGTTAATTAATGGACCACTGGACAAAATCTGTAGAGACTCTAAGAGCCCATTTGTTTTCAATTTTGATTTTGCTAAAAAGTTAAAATCAAAGTCAACAATTAATTTTAACCACATATTTTATGGTCCCACAACTTTTCAACCACACATTTCAACAACTTTTACTAAAAAATCTGATTTTAATCAAACATATTTTAAATGTCATTTTGGTGAACAAAATTAAAAGTTTTGGGACTTGATGACACACTTTTTATTATTTTAAGTGTAAATCTGTAAAAAAAATAAAAAGATTTAGGACTTATTTGTATTTTTGAAAATGTTTATGAGTTATTTTTGATTTATTTAAGTTAGGGGTAAAATTGTCAAAAAGGTTTGGGGTCATATGTGTTAGGATTAGAAGGTTATGAGACTTTTCAACACTTTCTGAAAGATTAGGGACTTTTGATGCAAATTTTTCTTTACAAAAGTTAGGGACCATTTGTGCAAATAAGCCCTTTTTAAATTAAAAAAATTTCCACCGTCAAATTTCACGGTCATTTGGATGAAAATTGATGAAAAGGACCATTGCCGCAAAAAACATTTGAAATAGGGGTTAAACTGTTAAAAATAAAACGATGGGTCCTCAACTTACAATAAGTGCAAAAGTCAGGGACCATTTGTGCACATAAGCCAATTATTAATTACTACTATATTACTTTTCATAAACCAAATAACTTTACAACAGCAAGAGACAAAAAATAAGTCATCGGTGCATCCCACTTTTCACTTTTTTTTGGTGACATAAGTAATTATTTACAATATCATGAAACCTTTAGCTACCCGCAAGTGTTTTAATTATGAATCTTGATAAATTGAGAGTCGCTTCTTTTCAAGGTTAAGTTCTTAAAATGTAGTATATAAATTAATTAGTTCTCTCTCTCTCTCTCTCTCTCTCTCTCTCTCTCTCTCTCTCTCTCTCCGCGGTGGACTGGATATTGTTTGCCCCTGATATGGCACGTCCATCTCACCAACTTATGCCACGTCATCAGCCTGCCACCTCATGAAAAAAATTGAGTACCCCTTTCAGATATTTCCCCACCCTATACCTTTTCCCTCGACAAACCCAATTTTCCCTCATTTCCGTTCCTATTTCTGCCCTAATTTCGTTCCCAAAATTCTGCATGTGACACCCCACGCCAGAAAATACAGTCTGACAAGAATTTCTGTCGTTGTTATTGCCTCTCCACCGAAAAGAAATCAATCAATTCATATATCTCCGTTGTTTTCGGCTTTAAATATTACTCCGGCACCACCCCTCAAGATTACCTTATTCAACTATTTTAATTCTTTAAGCTAATTCAAGATTTACTAATTCTGAAATATGAAAGTTTATTTTTTCTTGATTCTTTTTAAAAGGTTGACCGAGGTCAGAATTGGGTTTTTCCACTATTGGTATCCTAAATCGAGAACCACCATTTATGTGAAAACCACAGCCGAATCACCACTTCCACGTCCCTACTATACCCTTCTCTCTCTTCTCCCAAATCTGTCGAACAACCACTGCGCCGATAATGCCGGACAACCACGATCACCTCCAACATCATACTAGAAAAATAAAAATTAAAAAACTTGAAGAGACTCAGATCTGGCAGCTAGCGGCCAACTCCTCCGCTCCTCTGTCTATTATAAGGGAAGTTTTAGGGCAGATGTGGGATAGGTGAGAGAAAAGGTTGGCTTTACTGTATTTCTTATTTTCCTGGATCTGGGCTATTGTCTTTGTGAAGAGGAAGAAAGGGTTGTCGGCCCTGGTGGATGGAGAGAGATAATCGTCGATATGGTATGGTGGTGGTGTTCTCGCTGGCATCTGGAAATGTGGTGGTCGACGTTGGCTGTCTGGCTTCTAGGTTTGTGGGATAGAATTTTGGGAAAGAAATTAGGGCAGAAATAGGAACAAGAAGGAAGGAAAATTGGGTTTGTCATAGGGGTGGGGTAGGGGAATATTTGAAATGGGTACTCAATTTTTTTTAATGAGTTGGCAGGCCGATGATGTGGAATAAGTTGGTGAAGTGGACGTGCCACATTAGTGGTGGGCAAATAATATCCTACCCACTATAGGCAGAAGAACAAGGCTGATTTATATATATATTAGCGCGAATGGTCCCAAACGTATATCCTTAGTGCGTTTTGATCCCCCAACCTTTCATTTTTGGCTAGGAGGTTCCTAACATGTGCCATTGGGTGTAAAAGTGGACCCTATTGACGGATTCTGTCTAAATTTGTCGTTAGTTGGGTGCGTGTAGTGGACTCTCCTTTAATTTTTCTTTACGTGCAGGGGCAAAATCGTTAAATCACACTTTTTTTTTTTTTTTTACTTTGCATTTCTTCATATTACCCATCAATAGTTTGATAATTTTGAAAAACTCTCACCATATTGAAACGCGAGAAAATCCTCCTTCGATCATTGTAAAAAAGGTAAATTGAACCCAATGGAAAGAAAAGTAGATTGCGTTAGATGAACTGTTTTTTAGGATTGGTGTGCAGATGGAATGTTTGTAGTTTTGCAAATGTGTAAATGGCACTCATAGTTTGTAAGTCTCAAATGTGGTATCCTATGTATTTTTTTAAAGGAAATTTCCCTAGTTTTACAAATGTATAAATGACACCAGTTAATTGAAAATTTATCTACAAATGTTGTTTGAGAGGAATATTCGTGCAACTTTTTCAATAGGATTAGAATTAAAATTGTACCATTTTACATACGTTAGGACTAGTTGTACACCTTTACTGAAAATATTATGGTCCATACATGCTCATTTACTGAAACGTTAGGGACCATTCACACCACCACCATCTCCACGCATTCAACATAATGAAACAAAAATTATTTTCATTCATTAATCAGACAACTACAATACAACATTACAAAACACATTATAATAATTTTATTTTCATTCATTCATCTAACAACTACAATATACATTACAACATGTTACAACACCTTAACCCTTCATCCACATTGTAGCAAGTCCGCACATAAAACTCAAAAACCAAATCTTCCAATGATCACCCGATTTCTTTGGCAAAACAAACTTAAAAAATTATGAACTTTTGCAGATAACCCACTACCAGAGAAAGAGAAATAAAAATAATGGCTCACCTGTCTTCTCTGGAAAGCGAGAAAACGTCCTCCAAGGTTCAGATACGTCCAAAAAATCTTCATTTCCAATGGTAGCTCATTCAACAAAAATTGGATTCCATTTTCTTTTTCTAATTTCAGTCATACACCTTACTTCAAAAGAGAGAGAAAGTATATGTATATGTAGAAATTGTTTGTTGAAACCAACTAAAGGAGAAGTAGAGGGAAGTGACGATTTTCCCCTGCAGGTAAAAATAAATTAAAGGAGAGTCCGCTCCATGCACCCAACTAACGGCAAATTTGGACGGAATCTGCCCATAGAGACTACTTTTGCACCCAATAGCATAGGTTAGTGACCTTTTAGCAAAAAATGAAAGGTTAGGGGACCAAAAACGCACTAATAGAATACGTTAGGGGACAAAAAACGTACTAAGGAAATACTAGTCGGTACGTGCGTTGCATGTTGTATAGTTGTAATTCGTTAAAATTTAATAGATACAAATTATTGCTACAATTAAAGAAGAATAAGTGCAAAGCCTAACGGACAGCCAGATAATTTATAGGTGAATGATTTATGTAGAACATTTGTTCTTAGATGCATTCATGATAATTAATTTATCATATTCATATATATATATATATGGAAAATGTTCTCCTTCCCACAATCTTCCCCCACTGCCTACATGACAGTTTTCTATTGGCCAAGTGAAATTCATTTAATGTTAGAGTCATGTAAACTGTGTGTAGGAGAACATTTTCCATATATCCTTACAATAATATAAGAGTCTTAAATTTTTTACTGTTCACATTTTCGTCCTACACGACGTCGTTTTCCTTACAATAATATAAGAGTCTTAAATTTTTTACTGTTCACATTTTCGTCCTACACGACGTCGTTTTTCAACTTATTTTTACACCGTCATTTTGTAATATTTTTTATGTTGCTTTTCAAGGTTAGCACACTTTTGACTATAAGGATAAGGATTACAATTGGAATTACATTAAATTCAGTTGAAATTCAGATTCATTCAAGGAGGAGTTTTGTCTTCTTTTACAACTTTAATCCAAATTTGTTTTATTCTCTATTACTTTTGGAGCTCGGAGCTGAGTTTTGTGAAAGATATCTTACAGTTACAGTTAAGATTTGTAGGTATTATTACAGCAGTTTTAATTTTTAGTGTTAATTGGAAGTATTATTACAATAATTTTTAAGGTGCAGTTGTTGTTTACCTTTTACAATTATCATCGATTTTTTACTTATTTCAGTTGAATTTTTGTAAATAGAAATGTTTCTTTCCTCTTGTCCTTGTTGTGTCTGCTTTATGCTCTTGGATAATTTCCTTAATAATATAATCAATTTTTTTATGCATTTTAATCAACATTTTTTCCAGTCCAAACAAGAAATGAATTAGTTTTATTCAAGGAAAAATATCAGCAAAATTGAAAACTCCTTCATATGATGCTGATTTTGTTATCTTATCAGTAATATTAATTTTTTCTCATCTTTGCATTTTCTCCCAACAGCAGCTCTACAAACAATTTGAGCTAATAAAACCTAAGATTTATTGGTTGTCCTACCAAGATTGAATCAACCAAACGAGTCAAGAAATTTCTTCTTGGATAACACACTGTGATTGCCGAGACAGTTCGGCATCTCGGCAACCACAAGTTGGTTGTCGAGACAGCTCGGCAACCACACACTGTGGTTGCCGAGCATGTAAAGCATCTCGGTAACCACAGTGTGGTTGCCGAGATGCTTAGCAAGCACAGGCTAAGATGTTATGCTATCTTCACAGTTACATGTGGTGGTTGTAGGCTACCAAATTGTGGTTATTGTGATTCCCTACCCAAGAATAATAGTAGTTTAATCTTTTACAGTTGTCACCAAAAATTCTTGCTAAATTAGTTGAAAACCATATTTTCATTTTGTTAATTTAGTTTCTATTAAACCTGGTTATTTGTGTGGTTGCGGAGACAGCTCGGCAACCACAGTGTGGTTGCCGAGAGTCAACCACCCTGTGGTTGCCGATTTGCCTCGGCAACCACACTGTGGTTGCCGAGACAGCTCGGCAACCACAGTGTGGTTGCCGAGACAGCTCGACAACCAGACACTGTGGTTGCCGAGCATGTAAAGCATCTCGGCAGCCACAGTGTGGCTGCCGAGATGCTTGACAATCACAGGCCAACTTGTTCTTGAGATGCTATACTATCTTCACAGTTACATGTGCTGGTTGTAGGCTACCAAATTGTGGTTATTGTGATTCCCTACCCAAGATTTAATCTTTTACAGTTGTTACTAAAACTTCTTGCTAAATTAGTTGAACACGATATTTTCATTTTGTTATTTTAGTTTGTATTAAACCTGGTGATTTTTTATTTTTTTGGTATTTATTTGAAGCTTTTTTCTTTTTGCTTTATTTTATATAGGTGTTGTGGATAAATGAATACACAAGAAAAAAAAGATTTGAGGAATAAAAGAAGGAGAGAATTGTATGCACAGAGAAAAATTGAGCCAAAAAAGAAAGTTACTAGGTTGCACGGTAGTTCAAGTTTATCAACAGGCAATTATTTCTTAAATTTATATAATATATATTAAAATTTTTTTGAATATGCATTATAATATTGGATTTCTATTTTGTAGTTGATAATCAAAGAATAGTTGATGAAGGTGATATAGCTGTTGAGGAACTTGATATAATTGATATAGTTGATGATGATATATTAAATAATAATTCTAATATTACACAATATAGTAAATATGTTGTTATACAAAATATTCCCACAAAAACTCATATATTAACACCAACAACAATTTGTAGGTACTGTAAAGCTATAAAATTTGAGAAAGAAACTAAAGGTTTTTGTTGTTGTGATGGTAAAGTCAAATTGAAACTAAATTCTTGTCCTGATGAATTGTATGAACTATATACTACCAATTCGAATGAATCCTTACATTTTAAAAGTAATGTACGCAATTATAATAATCATTTTGCATTTACATCATTTGGAGTAAAATATGATCAAAATTTGGGAAAATCATACAAAGGTATATATACATTTAGAATTCAAGGACAAGTTTATCATTATATAAATTCTATTATACCTACTGATAACAATCCTTCATTTTTACAATTGTACTTTTATGATACTGAAAATGAAGTACAACATAGGTTACAAAAATCAGATAAATTTTGTCAATATATGTTGAATAAAGTAATCAATATATTGAAGATTAATCCATATTCACAATTTTTTCGTTCATTAAGTAGTGTTGATTCTTTAGAGTTATGTAAGATACAAATTAGATGTGATGCGGGACTTGATCAAAGAGTATACAATACACCTTCAGCATCACAAGTAGCTGCAATATGGGTTGATGAAGATCCTTCTATTACTACTAACATCAGATCAAGAGATATATTAATACATTGTCATTCTGATAGTATACATAAAATACATTACTATTTTGGTTGTTATGATCCACTTCAATATCCATTATTATTTCCTTATGGTGAATCTGGATGGCATGAAGGTATCTAAAAGTATTGTTTAAACAATGTTGATTCTTCTAATATTGTGAATAATTTGTTAGATATAAATGTTATAAATTCTGCGAATCAATTAATTGAAAACGAGAATTCAGGTTAATATTTTAAACATAGTCTATTATTTTATTTTTATTATCAAACTTTATTAATTTAATTTATTTATTTGCAGTTATGAGAAGGCCTAAAAAGAAACTACAAGTATCTTGCAGGGAATATTATTGTTATAAGTTACAGGTAAGACCTACTAATAAGTGCATTTTACTTCATGCTGGAAGACTTTTTCAACAATATGTGGTTGATATGTATGTTAAAATTGAAACAAGTAGATTAGATTATTTTAGAAAAAATCAAAATGAAATACGTGCTGAATTATATCAAGGAATTGTTGACAGTGTACAAAATGGTGAAAATAGAGGTTATAAAATTGGTAAAAAAATTATTTTACCTTCTTCTTTTATTGGTGGCCCCAGAGATATGAAAAAAAGATATATGGATGCAATGGCTCTGGTTCAAAGGTTTGGAAAACCGGATATATTTTTAACAATAACTTGTAATCCAAATTGGGATGAAATAAAAAATGAGTTGAAATATAATGATATAAGTCAAAATAGACCTGATTTGATTACTCGTATATTTAGAGCAAAATTGGAAGAATTAAAAATTGATTTATTTGAAAGACATATTTTTGGTGAAGTTGCTGCTTATATTTATGTAATAGAATTCCAAAAAAGAGGCCTTCCACATGCACATTTTTTGTTAATTCTAAAACAAAATTGTAAAGTTAATAACACAGATTTAATTGATGAAATTGTTTCATGTGAAATACCTAATAAAAATCAAAACTCTCATTTACATTCTGTTGTAATTAAACATATGATACATGGTCCTTGTGGTATACTAAATCCTAACAATATTTGTATGAATAAAGATGGAAAGTGTAAAAATAAATATCCAAAAGAATTTATTGCAAAAACTTTTCTTGGAGAAAATTGTTACCCAAATTATAGGCGTTCTAATACTTATGAAACAATTACTATTAGAGGTAGTTTATTAGATAATAGATGGGTTGTACCTTATAATCCATATTTATGCGCAAAATATGATTGTCATATCAATGTAGAAATATGTTCAACTGTAAAAGCAGTAAAATATTTATATAAATATGTATACAAAGGACATGATAAGGTAAATTTTTGTGTAAATAATAATACAAATAATGTCGATGAAATTGAAAAATATCAATCTGCTAGATGGATATCTC
Source organism: Forsythia viridissima (assembly GCA_030279155.1). Taxonomy (NCBI): domain Eukaryota; kingdom Viridiplantae; phylum Streptophyta; class Magnoliopsida; order Lamiales; family Oleaceae; genus Forsythia; species Forsythia viridissima. The sequence goes on from CM059033.1 coordinate 26,811,901, forward strand.
CACCTGAAGCTCTTTGGAGAATATATGGATTTATTTTATCTGAAATTTTTCCTTCAGTTATATCGTTACAATTACATCTTGAAAATAACCATTTAGTAACATATATAGATTCTGAAAATTTGTTAAATATTATTGATACAGATTATAGAAAAATAACAATGTTAACTGAATTTTTTAGAATGAATACATGCAATAAATTTGCAAATACATTATTGTATAGAGAATTTCCCCAGTATTTTGTATGGGATACACAAGGTAAAATATGGACAAAAAGAAAACGTGGAAATGTAATTGGAAGATTAGTTTCAGCTAACATAATTGAAGGTGAAAGATATTATTTACGAATTTTGCTTAATCATATTAGGGGACCAACATCTTATGCAAGTTTAAAAATAGTAAATGGTATTTCTATGCAATCTTTTCATGAAGCAGCTGTTGCATATGGCTTATTAAATGGTAATAATTATTGTGAAATGTGTTTGGAAGAAGCTATTAGTTATGAAATGCCTTCTTCTTTAAGACGTTTATTTGCTACAATATTAACTTTATGTGGACCTGATGATCCAAAAGCATTGTGGATTAAATTTGGTAACTTTATGTATGATGACTATGTCAATGAAGGTTTATCTGTTATAAATGCCGAAATTCAAGCTCTACATTATATCAATCGTATATTAGAAGAAAGTGGTAAAAACATAAATGAATATTCTGTTGTACCATTTCAAATAACTATAGGAGAAGAAGAAAGATTAGCTAATATTGTTAGCGAAGAGATGGCAAATAATGTAATTGGAAATAATGATATGTTATATACAAATATGTTAAATAAAGAACAAAAATTAGCTTATGATGAAATTGTGGAACATGTTTTAAACAGGAAACCTGGAACGTTTTTCATAGATGGACCAGGTGGTACAGGTAAAACATTTTTATATAAAGCCTTGCTTACATTTGTTAGATCCAAAAATCTTATTGCATTGGCTACTGCTTCTTCTGGAGTTGCAGCTTCTTTATTACCTGGAGCACGAACTGCACATTCAAGATTTAAAATTCCTTTAGAAATAAATAGTGATATTACATGTTCTGTTAGTAAACAATCTGCATTAGCAGATTTGTTTCGAATGACAAATTTAATCATTTGGGATGAGGCACCAATGATGCATCGTTATGCTGTTGAAGCTGTTGACAACATGTTAAAAGATATTAATGAAAGTAATTTACCATTCGGTGGCAAAATTGTTGTTCTAGGTGGAGATTTTAGACAAGTATTACCTGTTGTTCAAAAAGGGGACAAAGAAAAAATATTATTGGCAAGTTTAGTTCATTCTAGCTTATGGCCACATTTTAGAAAATTTCAATTAGTCCAAAATATGAGAGCACAATTAGATCTATTATTTTCTCAATTGTTACTTAATATTGGTGATGGGATTCAGATTGAACATACATGTGGTATGATTACGCTTCCTAACGAAATAATTATACCATTTGAAGAAGAATACAAATCTTTACAAAATTTAATTCACATTGTCTTTCCTAATTTAGAACACTATATTACAAATTTAGATGCAGTAATTAATAGTGTATTTTAACTCCAAAAAATGAATGTGTTGATTTAATAAACAATATTTTACTTAAGGAATTACCTGGTGAAACATGTACATATTATAGTTATGATGAAACATTGGAACAAATAGATCAAAGTATTCACGAAGATTTTTTAAATACTTTAACTCCAAATGGTATTCCACCACATGAACTTATATTAAAAAAAAATTGTCCTATTATATTACTTAGAAATATTAACTCCTCAGAAGGATTATGTAATGGAACAAGATTAGTTTGTCGATCATTTGAACGTAATGTTATTCATGCTGAAATTTGTATTGGAGAATATAAAGGAAAACATGTTTTCTTACCAAGAATTCCATTTATACCTCTTCAAAGTGATAAAAATTCATTTCCTTTTAAAAGAACACAATTTCCTGTTCGCCCATGCTTTGCAATGACAATAAATAAAGCTCAAGGACAAACTCTAGATTTTGTTGGTTTATATCTTCTAGAATCTGTATTTTCACATGGACAATTATATGTGGCATTATCTAGAGCTAAAACAATAAGTTCTATTAAAGTGTTGATAAAACCACTTCAAAATTCACATTTACATTTAAAGTGTACAAAAAATGTTGTCTATAAAGAAATTTTAGCTTTAGTGAATTTATAGTATCATTATTTTTATTTTTTAGTAGTTGGTTAATTATGTTCAACTTTACGCCTCCTATTAATTTACAGTATTCTATTTGTGATGATTATTCTTTAGTTTTACCAAATATTGCATTTCAGTGTATATTAATCATTACTATATTTATAAATAAAGTATAAATGATTTAATTGACTTATTACATTAAAATGAGTTTCTTCTAATAAAATAATCTCATGTGTATTTATTATTTTTTTTCCCTGCAGGAAAATAAGAAGTTGAAGAGGGGATTATAGATCGTACACATTTTCTAATTGTTTTCTTTCACAGTTTATATAATGCTTTTATTTATATTATTTTTGATATTGTAATATGATATTGTAGAGATTTCCATTAATATATTGTAATATTATTTTTATATCTGTGATTAATGCTGACATTATTTTTTAAATATTTATATTCTTGTTCCTATAGTTATTGCATTATACCAATTGTTTATTCAAAATAGGAAATGTACAAGATTAAAATTATAAATATGTATTTCGCCGAATTGATTAATTTTTTTGTGTGCTAATTATGCAATGATGAAACTATACGTATAGCCATTTTCTACAACTTTCCTTTTTCACATTTTTTTAAAATTTACAAATATATATTTTTTACTGATAAAAATTGATACTATACAATTAAATAGACCTAATTTTTTTTTAGTATATAGAGAATTTAAAATTACCTATACAACAATCTTCTAATTATTAGTATAAATATAAAATGTTTTTTTCCTGTAGTACTTTTTTTTTAAAATATTTATCTATTTTTGACATTTTTTTTGGATGAAATTTTATTTATTACTATTCTAATACTATTAGATTACTATTATTATGATATGATGTAATGTATATCTTTAATTCTAGCCGTAAAAGTTTTTAGGTATTTAATTATTACAACCTAAATTTGTCAGTATTTCATTTCATGTATATCTTTATCTTTATTTAAATAAATCATAATAATGAATGTATATCTTAATTATTAGATAAAGAGAACAATATAGTACAAATGTAATTCAACAAATTTAATTATTTTTTGTCAATTGTTTTTATTAAATTTTTTTCCCCTTTTAGTTTTTTCCTAAATTTCACAAATATATATATTGTTACTAATAAAAAGTTGAAGAATAACGTAATTTTTTTGCCTATAATATTAAATACAACAATATCCATTACTCATTCTTGTGATACAGTAAGTAATAATACGTATTTTGTTTACTTGTATTATTATATTGTTGTAAGGATATAGATATGCTAAACATTAAATTAAGCTGAGTAGCTATAAAAGTTTTTGATAGGATATATTCTGAATAAAAAACAGCTTCTCATTTTGAATCAATTTATGTAGCTCTTATATTTGCTAATTTGTATACAATTTAATTATATACTTCATTTCCTAGATATTTTAACATATTTTTTTTATTAATAAAAAATAAAAATAATACAAAATTTTTAATATAAGAACTGATACACTTACTGATATTTACTTATCAATGGTTCCTAACTCTTGCCTAGATGACTCAACCAATACATATTTGTTGAGGTAGCCAATATAATTGCTAAGTCCGCAATAGCTTGTTTGGGATGGTTACACAAGCACTTTCAAATTTTAGCACTTTGTAATCATTCATTGAATTTACACTTTCTCCGTCTTTTCTTACATGTCATTCACATATCTTTTTAGGCCAAAGTCAAATTATGACTCTCTGCTCTAAAATTATAGATTAGTATTACTATCATTTTATTACTACATCTTTCATCTATATCTCTTTGGTTGTTACTGCTCGGTAGGGTATTTAATTATTCAAATCTAGATTGTCAGTTTAATGTATATCTCGGTTGTTTGATTCAAAATGAATATTGAATATATATCTTCTTAAATAAATTATAAAATTTTGTGCTTATTAGCTGCTTCTCTTACTCTTTTTCTTCACAGATCACCTAAACAACTAGCTTTGAAAATAAGAATCAATTTGATGTCTAATAAATTATCAAACTATTAACTATATTTTATTTTCTTTCCTCTGTTAATTTTCTAATATATATAAATATATCCTTACAATATATACTAAAAAAAATGTAAATAACAACATTATTTTTTTTCTTATAATTTTATTTAAAATTACTTTCTATAATAATATATGATAAGCATTAAATTATACTAGCACCTATAAATGTTTTTGATTACTGCTACCGCGTAGCTGTTATCAACATTTATGGCAATGTCTTAGTCTACAATGTCTTAGCCTATACCAACTTGGTTAATGAAGATTATTATAAAAAGATTGCATAATATTAATCTTTTTTTGTATAGAATAAATTTTTATCATTTTATTACCTAAAGGAAAAAAAAAAAAAACACTTTGTTTTTTACAACTACAAACAATCAAGGTTGCCGAGCCATCTCGGCAACCAAATGTGGTTGCCGAGCCACCTCGGCAAGGGTTTGTGGTTCGGCAACCACATTTGGTTGCCGAGCCACCTGGGCAACCAAAGGTTTGTGGCGGCAACCACCTTTGCGGCAACCATTGTGAACCTTGACAGCCACAATGCAACTTTAGGAATCACATTTGATTGCCAAAGTTGCAACTTTGGTAAGGAAAAATGTATCCCAATGCACCAATCTCCAATAACAATTTCTCCTGAATCAAATAAACAGACCAAGGGAAGGAAAAGAAGTGGAAATACTTAGAGTTGGATCTTGCTAAATTAATTGATACTGTACATAAATAACACGAGATACATACCAGTGAATTTACATATTACAATTTCCTTATAGTAACAAAATAAAACTTTGGTCTGGACTTAGAATACCAAAGCTTGTCAATGTTCTATTTCTTAGGCTTCCATTTCCTTACAGTAAATATGACTACCGCTACTAATTAATTACCACAAAAAAGATATCCTCCAAAAAGGTATTCTGCAAACCAATAAAAAACAATAAAAATAGATTCACTATTTTCTTCTATTCTGCTATTTGTTTTATCCTTTTATTGTAAAGATAAGTAGTATAATATCTTATTAAAGTTACGAGAACAGTATTACACTTCAAAACACAGTTGAATCACAACTAATAGTTTTTACTTTAAAACTAAGGAACATAGGTTTATACAACCAATATTTACTTCTAAATAAATTTTTATTTTCATCTATATTTTAAACAAACTCAATCATAACCTATTTAACTCTAACAGTATACTTCTTAATTTACTATATTTATTTATTTTATTTTGCAGATTACTGTTTCTATCTATATTTGTGTATAAATACCTCTTCAATAAATCAAATACTCTCATCACTCACTCAATTACTTAGCTAAATTTTCGTACCTGTTCTTCCAATTCTCTTCAGTACCTCTATAAATATAACAAAATTGTAACTTGTATTGCACAGCCTTCAAAATGAGTAAAGAATTTCAATTGATTAGTAATGTTTCTCCAGGAAGTAGTGGATGGACAGTCAAAGTTGTGGTTGCTGAAAAATTTTCTCCCAGAATTGCTCAAAAAAGTCCAACCAAGTATCAAAATTTAATTCTCATGGACACAGAGGTAAATATTACTGCATTATATCTTTCACTTCTTATATCATCAAAATTTTTAATTTTTAAATTCTTTTTATGCATCAGGGATCAACAGTTCAAGCAACTTTATATGGTCAAAATATTACAGCTTTTCAAGATCAATTAACATTAGGAAACACTTATTTGGTATCAAATGCAATGGTTAAAATAACAAACCCAGAGTACAGGGAAAAATGTGGAGAAGTTCAGTGGATAATTTCAGGAAGAACAAGAATACGCAAAGTTGAAGAAAATAATAACGATCTCATAATGTCTACTTATACCTTTACTGATTTTGAAGATTTCCCTAACTATATGGATTCAAACATAGATATAAGTAAGTCACTAAAACTAATTTCTACACATTACACTAAACTTTTGAATGTAAATATACATTTTTTTTACTTTTTTCTTTTTTGTTTTTTACAGGTGTTGCTGGGATGGTCATTGATATAAAACCTAAAAGGATTATTCAAACCAGATATGAAAAAGAATATCAAGTGCAAGATTTGGTATTGATAAACAAAAAGTATAACATTTATATTTATTTCACTCCATACATATTTCTTTTTATATAATAGCTATACAATTTTTTTTCCTTAAGTTTTACATACTATTCTTTTTATAAATAATAGGTTCGACACAATTCTGTTAACCATGTGGGAAACCTTTGTGGATAACGAATGCAAATACATATCTGAAAATCTGAAAAGAAAACCTGTTCTAATTGGAAAGCACCTCAAAGTAACCTCATTCAATGGTAATTGATCTTATTTTATAAACCTATTATTATCATCTTTGCATAACTATTAACATGTTCTATTTATATTTTAATGTACAGGTTTATCATTATCCACAAAAGCAGACACATGTTTCTTCATAGATGGAGAATTTGAAATTGTAGAAGAATTCAAATCTTGGTAAATATATATTAATTAGTTGTTTATTTATTACACATTTGACTTCAAATTATAACTTATATACTTTTGTGTACAGGGGACGTACTAATTGTGAACTGATTGATGAAATTGTATGTGACAAATATTATTTGAATTTAACACTATCAGAGCTATCTTCCAAGCTTTGTATTCCAACTGATGAGAAAGACTTCACAGAAATAAAGAATATTCAAGGGCTGAAAACTGTGGTATAACTCTTTATACTTTAAATAATTGTACAAATTTTAAAAATTGTTTTATAACTTATTTATATACTGTTATATTGACAGAAACAATTTTTCTGGATAAAAGGGAAAGCATCTGTTACAGTTTTGAATCAGACTTATTGGTATATGAGTTGCAACAATTGCAACAAAATTTCAAGCGAAAATTATGGTGACATATACCATTGTGTGTTTTGTAAATGTCTTGAAGCTGAAGCAATACCAAGGTAATCATGACCAAATTAAATATTTTTAAACTTTTATTTACATTTATTTACACATTCTATTTAATTTTCATAACATAAATTTATTTTGTTTTTTCTTATAGAGCTAAGGTATACATGCAATTGATGGATTCTACTGGATACATTAATGCTACAGCTATTGGAAATCCAGCAGAATATTTTTTACAATCAACTGCTCAAACTATGATGGAACAACCATTGGTATTTCTTTTTCTTTTACTTCAATTTTACACTCATTTGTTTTACAACTTATCAAATTTCATATTAACAGACACATATAAGGTTATCTATGGATGAAGATGAGATATTTTATGTCAAAGCTATACAACAACAGTCGGTACAACAACAGTTGCCTCAGTGCAAATATGAAATCCTTTTTATTATCAATGCATCAGAAGTGGAAAAAAAGAACAAAGACAAAGACAAAGGCAAAGCTCCGGTTGAGGATATAGATGAACCTATAAGCTTCCTGGAACGAACAGCAAAAAGATCTTTGTTTCATTTGGATGATGCACCAATTACGAAGAAGAAATTCAACAGTTGTGTGATTGATGAGGCTAAAAAAAACCAATGAATTTTCAAAACATGTTAACTAAACAATGTTCAACTTTCAATTATGATATGTTTTAAATATTTTTAGTTTATCTTTTGATATTGTAATTATATGATGTACCTTTAACTATAACATAAATATAAGAGCAGTTATTATTTTGGTTATCATATTTGTTACTTAAACCTTTAAATGTACAGTATTATGCAAAAAATTGCAAGGTATTGATTTCAGGCAAACCACAAATAAAAAAAAAAACAAGGAAAAATTTCTCTAGATTTACAACATGCCTCGGCAACTGAACCATCTCGGCAACCAATTTTGGTTCCTGAGTTAGCTCAGCAACCAGACCAGCGTTGCCAAGATGTTACTCAAGACATCTTATGAACCACATTTTCGTCTTACAAAATAAAATATCTTTACTTGTGGCACGTATATTCATTGTTCATATGTTTTAGTAATTGTATAAAATAATTTAAGTTCTTATTTTTTTTTTCCACTTTAGTTTCATTACCAAATTTTGTTGCCGACATCTCACGGCAACCAAACTTGGTGGCTGAAACATCTTGTCAACCATTTTTCTATGTTAAAAATCAAGATATTCCTTGTTTATGTTTTAGTAATTGTATAACTCATTTTTATATAGAATATAAGCTTGAACAATTTACTCATTTTTTCTTAAATACATTTGTTTTAATTAGCTTCTTGGAATTTATATTTCAGTCATTTATTGTTGTTATTAGTGAAAAAATGTTTCCCATATTGAGCTCATAATATTTATAAATGCTTCATACATCTTTGCAAACATTCAAATATTAATTTTTTACAAAGCTAAGTAAACCTTTTTTGCTAAAGTTTCAACAAGAAAAAAAAAAATTTTTATTAACAAAATTGGGAAAAATTATTCTTTTTTTTGTAACCTATTAAAATACATTTATAAAAATACAGGATTTTAAAAAAAATAAACATTTCTACTATATATAAACATTTGATGGCTTGGCAATCAAAAGAAAAAAAAATATTTAAAAAAAAAAATTTTTTTTTTTTTTTTAAAACATTGCCAAGATAGCTCAGCAATACAATTTCATTGTCAACTCACCTCAGCTATGACATATTTATGGAAAATAGCTTGTCGCATAGAAATCCTCTCTCCACCACAAATTTCTTCTCCCCAACTGTTGTTGAGCTTGTGTTCATATACAATGCTTTATTTTTATAATTGTATTTTTATAAGTTAGAAAAATTAGATTAATTTATCCTAATTTTGTTAACCAAAACATTTTTTTGTCTTGTGGAAATTTTAGAAAAAAATGTGAATTTAGTATTGTCAAAAAACTAATATTTTAACGTTTGTAAGAAACACATGAAAGTAAACCTATTTATTAAGCAGTACATTAACAAGATGGGAAACATTTTTTGAGCAATAATAAGAATAAGTGGCTGAAATTTAAATTCCAAGAGGCCAATTAAAACAAATGTATTTAAGAAGAAATGGGTAAATTGTTCATAAAAATGAGTTATACAAATAGGTGCTAAATAAAATTGGTCATTTTGGAGACATCAATTCATTCACAAGACGGGTTGACAAACTTGGTTGAGAGATTTCCAAGCAATTACATTTGGTTGGTTGCTTGTTGGGGAACAAAAAATGGTTGCCGAGCTAGCTAGCTCGGCAACCATGACTGGTTGCCGAGCCATCTCGGCAATCGGGGGGAAAAAATATTTTTTTTTTTTTTTTTTTTTGGTTTTTTTTTTGCGGAAGTATCAAATGTTTGTAAATTGTTTCCTTTTATTTTTATTTTCAATTGATCTGAAATTTTTTTTTCATCTTGGTAATGTTGTTGAGCTTGTGTTAATATACAATGCTTTATTTTTATAATTGTATTTTTATAAGTTAGAAAAATTAGATTAATTTGTCCTAATTTTGTTAACCAAAAGATTTTTTTGTCTTGTGGAAATTTTAGAAAAAAATGTAAATTTAGTATTGTAAAAAAACTAATATTTTAACGTTTGTAAGAAGCACATGAAAGTAAATCTAAATTAAGCATTACATTAACAAGATGGGAAACATTTTTTGAGCAATAATAAGAATAAGTGGCTGAAATTTAAATTCCAAGAGGCCAATTAAAACAAATGTATTTAAGAACAAATGGGTAAATTGTTCAAGCTTATATTGTATAAAAATGAGTTATACAAATAGGTGGTCATTTTGGAGACATCAATTGATTCACAAACTTAGCTCTGGCAATCAAACGAGATAGCTTGGCAACCAATTTTAGTTGCCAAACCCGCAATCAGTACAGGAAATTATTAGGCCAATCTTAACAGACTGGAAAAAAAAAACGTGTTCATCTTTTTTGCAATAAAAATGTAATTGTTCATCTTTTCTACAAAACTTGCTAAATTCAATAAATATAAATTACAGCTCACTACCCGCAAAAAATTTAAGTAAATTGAAAATAAAAACAACATTAAACTGAGTACAATTATTGTGAATAACAAAACAACAACCCTTTTATTCAATCAAATCAAATTACATTGTTTAATACAAATTATAAATTTACAATTTCACTTTATTAAACATCTCTTTGATATGGAATAAAAAATAACTCCTTCTTGAAAAAATCAAGCATCATTTTATACCTATAAATAGGTATTTTGTCCACTCTCACTGCATCCAAAGGTAGTCCAGCTAATAGACACTCAACATACTTCATCACAAGTATACCCCCATCACTGCAAATAAAGTTTTTAAAACATTAGTAATTATACATAACTATTATTAAGAATAAAATAAATTATTTACACTAATTACTAATTACATGTATCTATCAAGTTGAGGTATATCAGTAATGGGTTTCCTCCAGTATTCCAAACGCTCAATGTTTGTACCAAGTTCTGGCACATACCTCCTAATCACATCTGGAAGACCTCCAATAATAGGAAGTACAGCAACATACATGGATGCATCATCAGCTAATTTTTGATAATTATCAAATACTGTGAGCTTCCACCTCTTCAAGTCCACATGAAACAATACCCAATATTTGTTGTGTACAAGATATGGCCATACTAAATAATTACATTCCTTCCATTTTTTACCAAAATTTTTAGGAAAATAACCATTTACATATCCCATCACCATGTTATCAAGAGAAGAAGAGGAAGAAGAAGCAGCATGTTGTACAATTTGCCCTCTTGGATCCAAAAGTTTAACTCTAAGTTCAATCATAAGAGATCCAAAACCAGAATCCAAGACTGCATACTTATCTGAAAATATATCCTGGAAATTTCTGCTTCTTGCTCTGATCAACATTAATCCAGCATCCATATCCTTTTCATACAATACATCATACAACATTATATTCTTATATATACTACCATTAATAAATATACTTAATGTATAAGTTAAAAATATAATTAATCTTTACCTCGGAGTTGAGTGGATATTCAGGATTCCCAAGATCCATGAGCTTCTCTTTATTCAAAGTATAGCCCCCATGCAATCTTATAACATCACTACAAAAAAGGACAAATACGTTTAGAAAAATGGATAACTTAAATACTTATACCAAATATTATAACTTATATTAAATATTATAACTTACCGAGATTTTGCGCGAATCATCCAATTAGCAAAATCACTTTCAATTTTTTTATCTATGTCGCACAAAATTGGAATGAACGCATCAATTGATGTCTCCCCTACATCAGTACGTTCTATTTCATTTCCACCACCACCACCACCACCACCACCACTACTACCACCAGCATCACCAGCTTTGTGAACATTCATCCCTTCAAACATTCTCTGGATTTGTCCAAAAGAACTTTGGAACTGATCCTGCAAACTACCAAATAAGCTACTCTGTTCACCCCGAAATGAGTCAAATTTGCTATCTATATATTGCTGCAGTTCATTCACATCACTATTGGGTTGTAACTCATCTAAACGCAGCAATAAGTCATCTCTTGTGTTATCAATATAAGATCTTTGCTCATCTAATCGGGTATCAAAATAATTTCTATGTTCATCGAACATAGAGCTCAAATTTTCATATGTTACGTATTCATCTGAGTAGTTGTAACCTGAAGTTGAAGGCCCTTGAGAAGTCTCAGGAATATTTTGTTCTTCATTATAATAATCCATATAAGTAACGTTTCTTGCAGGCCTTGCAGGCCAGATATCATCGGGTAACTCCTCCTCGTTACTTATATATGGGGACCAACTTTTATAAAAATTCTCATCTGGTTCAGCTGGTGGTATATTTCCTTCATTTCTTTCTTCCTCATCCACTTCTTCTTCAACCTCATCAACATGTTCTCCCCCATACTCAAACTGATCCACAATAGGATCAAAACGAATATCTGCTGAATCCTCTACTAAAACCATAGTATACACATAGGCTTGTTCTAATTCTTCTTGTGTTGGTAATAGTATTGGTACAGCAGCAACAATCTACAAATACATATTATTAAATAACAATAATACATAAAATCACTAAAAATATATATTCACAAAACAAAATGTACTAACCTGTGCGGAGTTAAAAAATTCACAAACATCCTTTCTTTCTATTTTCTCAAGGATATCCCAACTCAAAATACGTGGGAACCCATTTTGCAATTTAGCCCCAAATCTTTCACCAATCTGTGGGCAAGCCTCATATATCCACAACTATAAAAATATAAATAAAATCAATATATATTAAATAATACAATACTAATAAATGTAAATACAATTAGTAATCTAAATAATTACTAACCTGGAAAATTGTAGGACAACCATATATAGTGTAGGGCATAGTACTACCATTGATGCCCCTAGCTGCCAAACGTCCCCATGATTTAATTAGTGAGCGGAGGAGTATAAAAAAAGAATGCCTTCCCCATGGATAATCATAACAAATTTCCAAATTATCAACTAATGATAATGTCTGTACATTTATTTTTTTCCTTTCCATGGGCTTGAAAAATCCTTCAATAACTAATGCTAACCCTAGCTTATACTTATCGTTTTGATCTCCACAATTCAAGAAAACATTCTCCAATTGATTCAAAGATATCTGTGAGGCATTATTAAAATACCTCCTTCTAAGTCTATGTTTACCTAAAGTACTATAAATAGACATAGTCTCAGAATTATCATGACATAGTAATCCAGATATCAAACAATACTCTTGCAATCCAAATCTCGCTAACTGATCATCTACTTTAAACCAAATTTCATTTCCCTTATTTGTATGTACCATATTAAAAAGAAATTCATGTACTAACTTACCACTAAAGCGCATTCTTCTATTGTATAACTCTTCTAAATAACAAAAGCAACTATTTCTAAATTCGTTCAACTGTTCTTCATTATAATTTCCAATGACAACCTGAACATATCTAAAATTACTAATCTGTGTAAGCTTTCCACCAAATCTAACATTTTCATCAGCAACGTATTGTACATCCATATCTGCAAACAAAAAAAATTAAGTATAAATAATTATGAAATATATTTCATAAGATTATAACATATTTACAAAACAATAAACTCTTAGTCAATACCATATGACTTAACTTAACATTATTACAAAAAAATTACAAATTAAAGTAATTTCAATCTTTTTGATACATACATTCCTTTCCCAATATACAAAATACAAATAATTTTTTTTTCATTTTACAGTTTTATTCTTAAGGAAAAGAAAAAAAAAATAATTATATTTTTTTTTCGGTTGCCGAGATTAATTTGGTTGCCGAGGAACCTCGGCAACCGATTGCCGAGCTTCCTCGGCAACGGCAACCAACGTTGGTTGCCGGTCAACTTCGGCGACCGGCATTTCATCCCCTTCCAACAACTAATCTACTACACAAATTTTTTAAATGTACATTTTAAAATTTTTAACATATTCAACATCAATATATTACATAATAAATGATAATAAAACGAAATTCACATACCTGTAATGTTAATATTGTAATGTAATGTTTTACAATCAAAGAAGAAGACAATGAGTTTTGCAATCAATGGAGGAAAAGAAAGATAATGAAAAGATAAAGTAGAAAGAAAGAAGACAAAGATTCAAAAGAGAAATATACGGAGAGAGAGAGGAAAAAGGGATAAAGGAAGTTTGATTTAGTCAATGCAAAACAACAAAATGTATTCATTGTTCTTCTTAGTAGTAATAAAGTAGATACATAGTATAATAAATTAGATAGATAGAGTGAATAGAGTAACATAGGTATGGGTAAGTTAAATTAAAGTTATTACTTTTTTTTTCCCACTTTGGTTTAATTTCCGAGCTATCTCGACAAGCACACTATAAATAATTTTTTTTTTTTTAGGTCAAATAAAATAGACAAAAAAAAAAAAAAAACGGGAACAGTTAAATAAAATGGTTAAATGAAAATTCAGAAAATTAAACACCCAAAATTAAAAAAACATATTCCCCAGTATTTCTGGACTGTATATAAACATTTCAAACCTCAGCAAGAAAAAAAATAATAATTTCCCCTACAGATTGCGGAAATGACTCGGCAACCAAAATTGGTTGCCAAACTATCTCGTTTGATTACCAGAGCTAAGTTTTTTTACAATGCTAATTTCACAATTTTTTCTAAAGTTTCCACAAGAAAAAATATTTTTTTGATTAACAAAATTAGGATAAATTAACCTAATTTTTGTAACTTATAAAAATACAATTATAAAAATAAAGGATTGTATATTAACACAAGCTCAACAATATTACCAAGATAACACAAAAAATTCAAATAAATTGAAAATAAAAATTAAAGGAAACAATTTACAAACATTTAATATCTCCGAAAAAAAAAAAACCAAAAAAAAAAAAAAAAAAAATTCCAACACCCCCCCCCCCCCCCCCGCCTTGATTGCGGAGATGGCTCGGCAACCAAAATTGGTTGCCGAGCTAGCTAGCTCGGCAACCATTTTTTGTTGTCGAGCCAGTTCGATAACCAGATTTGGTTGCCGCTCCGCAACCAAGTTTGTCGACCCATCTTATGAATCAGTTGATATCTCAGAAATGACCAATTATAATTAGCACCTATTTGTATAACTCATTTTTATACAATATAACTTAAACAATTTACCCATTTCTTCTTAAAAACATTTGTTTTAATTGCCTTCTTGGAATTTAAATTTCAGCCACTTATTCTTGTTATTGCTCAAAAAATATTTCCTTGTTAATGTAATGCTTAATAAAAAGATTTACTTTCATGTGCTTGTCAAAATTTAAGTTTTTTTACAATGCTAAGTTCACATTTTATCCTAAAGTTTCCACAAGACAAAAAAATCTTTTCATTAACAAAATTAAGATAAATTAACCTAACTTTTGTAAGTTATAAAAATACAATTATAAAAATAAAGAATTGTATATTAACACAAGCTCAACAATATTGCCAAGATGACAAAAAAAATTCAGATCAATTCAAACTAAAAATAAAAGGAAAAAATTTACAAACATTTGATACCTCCGCCAAAAAAAAAAAAAAAATACAATTTTCCCCCCCTCCCCCCCGGGGATTGCCGAGATGGCTCGGCAACCAAAATTGGTTGCCGAGCTGGTCATGGATGCCGAGCCAGCTCGACAACCAGACATGGTTGCCGTGCTAGCTAGCTCGGCAACCATTTTTTGTTCCCTAACCGGCAACCAACTAGATGTAATTGCCTGGAAATCTCCCAACCAAGTTTGTCAACCCATCTTGTGAATCAATTGATGTCTCCAAAATGACCAATTTTACTTAGCACCTATTTGTATAACTCATTTTTATACAATATAAGCTTGAACAATTTACCCATTTTTTCTTAAATACATTTGTTTTAATTGGCCTCTTGGAATTTAAATTTCAACCACTTATTCTTATTATTGCTCAAAAAATGTTTCCCATCTTGTTAATGTAATGCTTAATTTAGATTTACTTTCATGTGCTTCTTACAAACGTTAAAATATTAGTTTTTTTACAATACTAAATTCACATTTTTTTCTAAAATTTCCACAAGACAAAAAAATCTTTTGGTTAACAAAATTATGATAAGTTAATCTAATTTTGCTAACTTATAAAAATACAATTATAAAAATAAAGGATTGTATATTAACACAATCTTAACAACATTACCAAGATGACAAAAAAATTTCAGATCAATTGAAATAAAAATAAAAGGAAACAATTTACAAACATTTAATACTTCCGCAAAAAAAAAACCAAAAAAAAAAAAAAAAAAAAAAAAAATTTTTTCCCCCCCGATTGCCGAGATGGCTCGGCAACCAAAATTGGTTGCCGAGCCATCTCGGCAACCAGTTTTGGTTGCCGAGCATACATGGTTGCCCAGCTAACTAGCTCGGCAACCATTTTTTTTTCCCCAATCGGCATCTCCCAACCAAGTTTGTCAACCCATCTTGTGAATCAATTGATTTCTCCAAAATGACCAATTTTACTTAGCACCTATTTGTATAAGTCATTTTTATACAATATAAGCTTGAACAATTTACCCATTTCTTCTTAAATACATTTGTTTTAATTGGCCTCTTGGAATTTAACTTTCAGCCACTTATTCTTATTATTGATCAAAAAATGTTTCCCATTTTGTTAATGTAATGCTTAATAAATAGATTTACGTTCATGTGCTTCTTACAAACGTTAAAATATTAGTTTTTTTACAATACTAAATTCACATTTTTTTCTAAAATTTCCACAAGACAAAAAAATCTTTTGGTTAACAAAATTAGGATAAATTAATCTAATTTTTCTAACTTATAAAAATACAATTATAAAAATAAAGGATTGTATATTAACACAATCTTAACAACATTACCAAGATGACAAAAAAATTTCAGATCAATTGAAAATAAAAAAAATTTTTTTTTTTTTACTTTTGTCGAGTTACTCGACTTTTTAAAAAAAAAAAAAAAAAAAAATTTTTTTTTAGTTTTGTCGAGTTACTCGACTTTTTAAAAAAAAAAAAAAAAAAAAATCTTTTTTTTTTCTTTTGTCGAGTTACTCGATTTTAAAAAAAAAAAAAAAATATATATATATATATATATATATATATATATATATATATATATATATATATATATATATATATATATATATATATATATATATTTTTTTTTTTTACTTTTGTCGAGTTACTCGACTTTTTAAAAAAAAAAAATATATCTTTTTTTTTTCTTTTGTCGAGTTACTCGATTTTTAAAAAAAAAAAAAAAAAAATTTTTTTTTTTTTTTTTTACTTTTGTCGAGTTACTCGACTTTTTAAAAAAAAAAAAAAAAAAAAATTTTTTTTTTCTTTTGTCGAGTAACTCGATTTTTTAAAAAATAAAAAAAAAAAATTTTTTTTTTTACTTTTGTCGAGTTACTCGACTTTTTAAAAAAAAAAAAAAAAATATTTTTTTTTTTTTTACTTTTGTCGAGTTCCTCGATTTTTTTAAAAAAAAAAAAATAATAATTTTTTTTTTTACTTTTGTCGAGTTACTCGACTTTTTTTTAAAAAAAAAAAAAAAAATCTCTTTTTTTTTTCTTTTGTCGAGTAACTCGATTTTTAAAAAAAAAAAAAAAAAATCTCTTTTTTTTTTTCTTTTGTCGAGTAACTCGATTTTTAAAAAAAAAAAAAAAAATATTTTTTTTTTTACTTTTGTCGAGTTACTCGACTTTTTAAAAAAATATATATATATATATATTTTTTTTTTTACTTTTGTCGAGTTACTCGATTTTTTTAAAAAAAAAAAATAATAATTTTTTTTTTTTTTTTACTTTTGTCGAGTTACTCGACTTTTTAAAAAAAAAAAACTTTTTTGTCGAGTTACTATTCACCTCGACAAACTTTTTCGAGATGAATAGTAACTCGAAAAAGTTACTGTTCATGAAATTTTTTTTTTTTTTTTTTTTTAAAAATTCGAAAAAGGTTGTCGAGTTACTATTTAACTCGACAAACTTTTTCGGGGTGAATAGTAACTCGAAAAAGTTACTGTTCATGGAAAAAAAATTTTTTTTTTTTTTTTTTTAAAAATTCGAAAAAGTTTATTGAGTTACTATTCAACTCGACAAACTTTTTCGGGGTGAATAGTAACTCGAAAAAGTTACTGTTCATGGAAAAAAAAAATTTTTTTTTTTTAAAAAAAAATTCGAAAAAGTTTGTCGAGTTACTATTCAACTCGACAAAGTTTTTCGGGGTGAATAGTAACTCGAAAAAGTTACTGTTCATAGAAAAAAAATTTTTTTTTTTTTTTTTTTAAAAAAAATTCGAAAAAGTTTGTCGAGTTACTATTCAACTCGACAAAGTTTTTCGGGGTGAATAGTAACTCGAAAAAGTTACTGTTCATGGAAAAAAAATGCCAAGCTGGCTCGGCAACCAGTTGGTTGCCGAGCTAACTAGCTCAGCAACCATTTTTAGTTCCCCAACCGGCAACCAACCAGATGTAATTGCTTGGAAATCTCCCAACCAAGTTTGTCAACCCATCTTGTGAATCAATTGATGTCTCCAAAATGACCAATTTTACTTAGCACCTATTTGTATAACTCATTTTTATACAATATAAGCTTGAACAATTTATCCATTTCTTCTTAAATACAATTGTTTTAATTGGCCTCTTGGAATTTAAATTTCAGCCACTTATTCTTATTATTGCTCAAAAAATGTTTCCCATCTTGTTAATGTAATGCTTAATAAATAGATTTACTTTCATGTGCTTCTTACAAACGTTAAAATATTAGTTTTTTTACAATACTAAATTCACATTTTTTTCTAAAATTTCCACAAGACAAAAAAATCTTTTGGTTAACAAAATGACGATAAATTAATCTAATTTTTGTAACTTATAAAAATACAATTATAAAAATAAAGGATTGTATATTAACACAAGCTCAACAACATTACCAAGATGACAAAAATATTTCAGATCAATTGAAAATAAAAGGAAACAATTTACAAACATTTGATACTTCCGCAAAAAAAAAAACCACAAAAAAAAAAAAAAAAAAAATTTTCCACCCCGATTGCCGAGATGGCTCGGCAACCAAAATTGGTTGCCGACCTAGCTCAGCAACCAATTTTTGTAACCTATAAAAATACAATTATAAAAATAAACGATTATATATTAACATAAGCTCAAAAACATTACCAACATGACAAAAAAATTTCAGATCAATTCAAAATAAAAATAAAAGGAAACAATTTACAAACATAATATGAATCTATTAATTTATTAAACTAATACATACAAAATTTAAACTTCACTCCTAATTGGGAAAAAAAAGAAATCCTTATGAAAAAAATCTAACACAAGTTTTCGCCTATAAATATTAATTTTATCACTTACAACAGCATCTAAAGGCAATCCAGCTAAAAAACACTCCACATATTTAATCACAAATAGTCCACTGTCACTGCAAAAACAAAAACAAATAAATATTTGCACAAAAAAAAGTAAATAAAATATTATTATAAAAAAAAAACTTCACTAAATTCAATATATTACCTATATCTCTGGAGTTGTTCTATTTCATTAAGTGATTTTCTCCTATATTGAAAAGACTTTTTCTTCTTGGCAAGATGAGGCTCATACTTTATAATCATTTGTGGAATTATTTGAACTCCTGGAAGAGCATGAATATATCTCTGACTTTCACTATAACACATCTGGTAATTATCAATTAGTGTCAACTTCCAAGCATTTAAATCCACGTGAAAAAGTGCCCAATATTTATCATGCATAAGATAGGGCCACAACAAATGCTCACATTCCTCCCATTTTGAACCATAATAGGTAGGAAGAGCACCATATATATATGCTCGCATAGATGCTTCAAAATCAAGTTGATGATGTGCCTTTGCAAAATGACACCGAATAACTTCTCCAAAACAAGTGTCCAACACTCCATACTTTCTTGAAAATATGTTGGGGTCTCTTGTTTTAGCAATCACATAATCACTCTTACCCAACTGTTTGTCAAGATAACATTGCTGCTCAACAAAAACTGAATTGAGATACTCATTATTAGCAAAATTATATCCTTCAGAAATAATTCTCTCACCAAAACAATCTATATTACTTAAAACATCTTGTGTATAACAATTACTTGTGGGCAATTCATTTGATGTATAAGGGGACCAATATTGATGAACAACATTTTCAACAATATCATCTTTTCCTTCACTACTAAAATCCCCCTTATCCAATTCCTCTCCAGTTTCCACAAACCTTTCATTTCCAGCATTCATACCTGTACAAAACAAATTTTCCCTAATAAAGAACAAAAAACTAATATATCAATTACATAAAAAACATACAAAAAAACATAATAATAACAAACTATGAAAATATCATACTCCATCCAATAAAATTCACAACATATATATTAAACAACAAAAAAAAAAAAAATTAAAACACCAAAAAAACCTCTTCATTCTTCATTCATTCTGTAATATTTTTACAAATTTTGAACAACAATTTATTATTAATCATTAACCACATATTAAATTAATTCATCTCTAATAAAACAAGAAAAAATCAAAATACACATACCTGATAGATTAGTTAAACTGCAAGATCAAGATCAAGATGAAGAAAACATACATTTACAACAATATCTACCAAACGTAATAAATATAGGATGAATAGTGAGGTAGGTGAAGAAAATATGACTTTGGAGTTTTAAGAGTTAGGTGAACAAGTAGTAGATAAATGTATACAATAAATGTTATTTATTCAAATAAAAACATCTTTCTTAAACATTTTTTTTTTCCCTTTTTTAATAAGGTTTTTTTCAATTGCATACAAAGTTCTACATAAAAAAGTTCAAACTCAATTTCAATAGACTGACAATAAGTTACAAATTAGTTGAATTTTTATTTCAAGCTATTCTTAAATTCTATTACATCCAATTATTGCATCAGTTTGATGAAATTTCCAACCTCCTTATAAATATATACACAACTCATATACTTTACAATGTATTCAAAAAGACAAAAATCTAATGATAACCTACTTTGTTTTTATTTTACAAATAGTGCTATAAAACGTTCATATCAACCTACAACTTTTTACTACATTTTTCACAAACGTGCAACGCACGGGCCAAAACTAGTATATATATATATATATATATATATAACAAATGAAAAATTTCAACAAATGGGTCTTGACCCATTTGTTGTAATGGGAACCAATTGGTTCTCATCATTTGTCGACAATGTCGACAATTTAATTTTGTCGACATTTTAAAATAGGACAAAATCGAACTCAATTATACCTTAAAAAAAGGAAAAAATTTTAAATATATAATCCGCAAATAATAATATAAAAAACGTATTTTTGAACATACAATACGTTGTAAATTAACTCTTAAATCTATGTAACCAGAAATGCATATAAATTTTAAATAGGAAGATCATAGAAGTATAATGTTGAAATTAGAATTTGCTATCAAGAAAAACAGATTCCACGATAGTATGAATTACATAAATCAAATGAACACATAACTCACAAAAATAAAAATAAAAAATTAACCAAACTAAACACAAGCGTCACAAAAATTTAAAACCAAGATTCATAAACATTAATACTTTATAGACATTTGGTTGGAATCCTTGTCGGCAAAGTGATTTGTGGCGCTTAAACAATCCATTTTATTGAATTGGATCAAACTCTCAAAAATTTGAACTCAGGGCTCCAACTTTTTTAGGAAGAAATGACCCAACTAACAAAACCAAGTATTAACAAATTGTGTAGAGAATTTGATTGTTACAAGATTAAATACATAAGAAAAAGATTAGTAAAAAAATTGAATGAAGTAGCTATAAGATGTTCGCACGGGAAGGGAAAAAAATACAAAAGCTTGCAAGAAATGGGAACCAAATTTTGGTTCCTAATTGTGTCGACACAATTGGAGGAAAAACAAAAGTCCAAAATGGCGGCGTGTTGGATGATATTGTGAATAGTGAATAACCTATGTGTGTGTGTGTGTGTGTGTGTGTGTGTGTGTGTTACATATATGGAAATTTTGCGCAAATAGTCTCTCACATTTTTTCTCAGCGCTGAAATGGTCCTTAACATTTGATTTTTGGCATGAATGTCACTAACATATGTGTTTTGGGAGTTGAGATCTGCTATCCTAATTCCATGTTCCCTTGGCTGTCCCTCCAATGAAAACTTACACATCATCAATTAAATAAGTAATATAATTATTATGAACAACATTTAATGCATTCAAATTAATGATGTGTAAGATTTTTATTGGAGGGACAATCAATAGGACATGGAATTGGGACAGCAGATCTCAAGTCGTGTTTTGGTGTGTAATTGGTCCATATTTGACAAAAAAGACCAGCATGCCTTTAATTTTAATAAGAAAAAATTACAATTGGATTCATAACCTTTGCAAAATATACAAATAGACCTGGTACCTTTATTTTTTATAAAAAATTGAAAAAAACTAAAAAGTTCTTTTTTTTTTTATTTGTTTTTTTAATTAAGACTTTTTGACCAAATTGATAATATAAATAATAATACATGTAAATTATTTTGTATATTTTTACGAGCTATTATCAAATAACTAAAATTTAAGCTCATATTTATTAACAAACGTGTTAAATATAAAAATTAGTTTAACTATATAAAATTTAAAATTTTATTTTATGGTTATATAAAAAAAAAACTTTGTCACAAATTTAATTCTTAAATATTTTTATTTAATTGAACTATTCGTTTATTAGCTACAATATTATAACTCCAACTGTATTCTACATATTTTAATTTATCGTTTTATTATCATTCGAAAATAAAGAACATATAATTCGTACATTAATTTTTTATTAGTATTTTTATGTTAAATAAAAAAAATGATAAGATTGGTTAAATTTCATAAAATTATATATGTCATTTTGTATTTATTTATCTTACTTCTTATTTAAGTTTTTTCACATTACATAGCAATTACATATACTTAAAACACAACAATTTAACAAATTTTTTCTTATGAAAAATTTAATTGACACGACTATAATAATATATTTAGTACACTAAATAAAAGTACCGGGCCCATTTACACCTTTTGTAAATGTTATGAACCCAACTACAAATTTTTTTCTAATTAAAATTGAGGGGATGTTGGTCTTTTTCATCAAATAAGGACCAATTGCGTACCAAAACACATATGTTAGGGACGTTTGTGCCAAAAAATAACCGTTAGAAACCATTTTCACACTGAGAGTAAATGTAAGAGACCATTTGCGTCAAATTCCCTACAAAAATGTTCTAAATGTAACATTTTTGAATTTTATTTACTAAAACATAATTTGAGCACCGAGCACATGTTTACGGTGCTAAAATTATTTTTTAAATACTTATAAGTTGTAGGCAGACCCGATTTTGGGCATAGGCGAGTGAGGCAACCGCCTCGCACCCAAAATCAAAGGGGGCCCATTTTCATTAATTTTTTTTTTATTACTGAAGTTGCCTAAAAAAATAATTGTGCAAAAGTTTGAAGTCCAACAAAGCAAAGTCAGTCACATTCTATGAGGACCATGACTATTATTAGGTAGTGGTCCAAAATTGAAGGGGCCTATTTAAAAAAAAATATATATATTGAAGCCCAGCCCACCATTAACCCTGTCAATGACTTGTCAAACTTTGTTTTGGGACCCTAATTTTTGGATTTTGCCTGGGGTCCGAAAATATCAGAACCGAGCCTGGTTGTAGGTCTTATGAAATATGTGGATAATAAGTGAGTAGTAAGTTGTAGGGTTAATTACACTAATTGGTCCCCATTTTTTCAAGTTTGTAACGATTTCATCTCCATTCTTTTTTTTAGCAGATATCATCTATATTCTTCTATTTATTCTCACGGATGGTCCCCAAATCACTATTTTTCACTATTCTGACAATTTTATCCCTTGACTTAATTAAATTAAAATGATAGTAAAAAAAAATACAATGAAAGCAATGCAATTGAGTCCTTAACCTTTTTAAAAATACAAATAAATCCTAAACAATTTTATTTTAATCAAATAAGTGTTCTTCCCAACTAAAAAACAATTATCTTTCTCCATCGGAAACCACACTCAGATCATCCAAATCACTGAATGGAAACAAAAGTACTTGAAAAAATCAATATTAAAAAATGGACCAAAAACATATAAGTTCAACCTTTTTGAGACAAGAAGGGAAAGTGATTTTGGAAGCCTGTTGATTAACAGATGCCTTCTCAACCACCTCTTTTTTGACCTTCATCCATTGCTTGCAAACACACCCAAATGCGACAATGTCTTGGCGCTGCGGCCATTGTTCCTCGCTCACCTCCACTCTCTGTATTATCTTCCCCAAAAGCTCTGGCAACAAACCCCCCACCCCCACCCCCACCCCCACCCCCAAACTCGATTTACCAACGACGCCGTTTTGCTGTTTTTCTTTATTGTCATCATTTTTATTTTGTGCTTCTTCTTTTTCATTGTAATTATAAATAATTTGGGTATCTGAGGATTTGATTTCTTTATACAATTTGGAGAGTGTGACGGAACGATGGGTGATTTTTCTTGAGAGAAAAGAACGTTGCAGCGACATCTCGTTTTCTAGAGAGAGAAATGGGAGGGATCTGTAGAGAGAGAGAAAATAGAGTAAGAAGAGAGGGGTATTCTTGAATCAAAATGGGTTACACAGTTACAGAATGTCGTTCCAAAATCACTTTCCCTTCTTGTCTCAAAAAGGTTGAACTTATATGTTTTTGGTCCATTTTTTAATATTGATTTTTTTTTTCAAGTACTTTTGTTTTCAAGATTTTCGGAAGTGTACATGGAAAGTGTCACAGATGACATTTTCGCCGCCGGAGATGGTTATTTTCAGGTGGCATTCATGGTGGTTCCGGGTTTTAAGGTCGGTCAAATTGTGGTCCAAAGCCAGGTATATTTATGGTGGTGTATGTATATATGGGGGTGGGGGAAGAACACTTATTTGATTAAAATAAAATTGTTTAGGATTTATTTGTACTTTTAAAATGGTTAATGGCTCAATTCCATTGCTTTCATTGTATTTTTTTTACTATCATTTTAATTTATTTAAGTCAAGGGGTAAAATTGTCATAGAATTGTCAGAATAGTGAAAAATAGTGATTTGGGGACCATCCGTGAGAATAAATGGAAGAATGAGGATGATATTTGCTAAAAAAAGAATGGGGATGAAATCGTTACAAACTTGAAAGTATGGGGACCATTAGTGTAATTAATCCTAAGTTGTGAGTCTTACGAAATATATAAATTATTACGCTTTAATCCCACGTGGCATGTCACGTAAGCTCTCAAAAGTCAAAATTGCCTAGTGAAGGCGGTGACGTCACCACCGAAGTTGTTCCTTCTCTTCCGACTCGATTTAGAATAATTAGTTAACACTTTTACCCTTTTTTTTTCCTAGTGAAGGGGGTGTATTCAAATTGAGACTTTTAAAGACTTTTAAGTTTTTAAAAGTTTAGAGGTATTCAATGTAGACTTTTTAAGAATCTTTAAAAGTATTGGTGTATTCAATTGAAACTTTTAGAAACTTTCAAAAAGTCTTTAAAAGTCACGGGGTATTCAATTAAAATTTTGTATGAGTCTCTATAAGTTACTGGGTATTCAAATTGAGAAAGACTTCTAGAGATTCTTTATACCAGACTTCTAGAGACTTTTGGAGACTTTTTAGTGAAAAATATATATAGCAAATCTAAAAAAAAAAGTCTCTCATCTACCGTGAGATTTGTGAAGACTTCAGAGCCCCGAAATAAAGAACGTTCAT
The DNA here is from genome assembly GCA_030279155.1 of Forsythia viridissima. Classification (NCBI taxonomy): domain Eukaryota; kingdom Viridiplantae; phylum Streptophyta; class Magnoliopsida; order Lamiales; family Oleaceae; genus Forsythia; species Forsythia viridissima. Next base: position 26,837,435 of record CM059033.1, read on the forward strand.
TTTTTTTTTCATTTTAGTTTTTCGTATCTCTTCCATTCAGGCAGGAATTTGTGTAATCAATAATTTATATGCAATTGTACTTAGAATTTGCAATAATCAAAACTTTGATATCACATTACATTGTCTTGTGTCAAAAATTGAGGATATTTTGCGTAATAAATTTGCAGTATTTTAATTAATGTTTTGGTGGGAGTCAAATTTTTTCGCTTAATCATTAGAAATTGTTCCGTCGTGGTAGTTTAGCATTGTTATGGAAATCTTCTGTTGTAATTTGATTATTTGATTAATGTATTTAGCCAAGAATTGATTTGGCATTTAATTTTTTAGAAAATAGGTGTGCCATTAATAGGAGTCATTAGGTAGGAAAACCATTATTTTTCTGTCATTTATATTATTATATATACTGCTAAAAGATTATTGTGCCAAAAAAATGAATTTAAAATACACAATTTTTTTATGTTTTCTCTCTATTTTAGAGAATTTTTTATTGAAAATAAAGAATGAATCAGTCGATACTTATGTTTTATATACAATAACATATGTTAATCTACTAAAATGTTATTAATTCTTTTTGAGATTTATGTTATTTGTTAATTTTATTGAGTTGTTATATTTGTTAATAAATATTTTTATTGACATGAGAAATATAATTTATTGATATGAGTTCTTAATTATATGTGTTGTGAGTGTTTTACACATAGGAGAAGTTACTTAAAATAATATTATAGTATATAGAAATTTAGTTTGACATTTTAAAAAAAAAAATGAAAGTCTATAGAAGTCTACAGAAGTCTTTAATAAAAGTCTACAGAAGTTTAAGAAAGATTTTTATTAATTCCTAACAAATCCATAAAAGTCACTTAAAAGTCCATGAATTCCACAAAAGTCACCCACATATAAAAGTCCATAAAAGTTTTTAAAAGTCTCAATTGAATACACCCTATATTGTTTTTTATTTTTTTTTTACTGGCGATTTTGAAGCAAGAATTGAGAAAATTAGGTATTTTTTTAGCACAACTGAGTAGAAAGGTGGTGAGAATTATAATTTTTATAAAATTCCATGGCTAATAAAGAGCACATAAGTAAGTATATGATAGGTAAAACCGTTTTTAGTAGTTACAAACTAACCAAATACAGAATTTTAGAGTAAGTAAGAATATTTTATTGATATATTATGATAAAATTAAATAGACATTAATAATTATCTATTATTTTGAAATAATTTTAAGACAACCGTGCAAATTAATAAAAATGAAATAGTAATAAAAAATTTATCGAGTATTTTAAATGTAAAAATTAGGTATTCCACATTCTTCTTCTTCTTTTTTTTTTTTTTTTTTAAGATTTTAAATTTTACTAGATTGTGTGTTTTAATCAATTTTATTATATATCACATTTTTTTATTGGACAGTTGTAAAATATATATATATATATCCTTACAATAATATAAGAGCCTTAATTTTTTTACTGTAGTTTTTTTTCGTCTAATACGCCACCGTTTTGACAATGAAGACAGTCGCAATTTTTTACTTGGTCCAACATTGCACCCAAAAAAATCTCTTCTCTCACTCAACCAAAGCTGATTTCAACCCTACAATTGGAACAGAAAACACCACTCTGATTAATAAACGAAAACAATTAAAGCTCAGACTTTGTAAAAAATGCAGTAAGAATAATGAATCAATAACCAAAAATCAAAACTTTTTCCATACTTCAATCATTTATACATACACCAGATGTACAAGCAAAATTACATACATAAACATAGAAGTTGAGAATAGAACTCACGGGAGAAATTGGAAAAACGATTCAAATTTGCAACAGTGCGTCTCTCTCTCTATATATATATGTGTGTGTGTATGTGTATGATTTATACTAATAATCTCTTACAACATGTTTGGTTTATTAATAAAATTTATCTGTCCAATAATGTCTACAAAACATTTTAGTGATACAGTCTTTTTCCCTGTCCTTTCATGCAATCTCCACATCTGCAGGACTTGGCCTCTTCAGCAGTAAGACTTCTATAAAGTACTTAAGGATAAACCATAGACAATCTATTTCATCATAAGGGTGAAGGAAAAATATAAAATGCTACCCTTCATTACCAAAGGGAAAAGTATACAATGTTATAAACTTTAACAGGATACAATGAGGAAAGTGAGATTTCTTCAGCATTATTCATTGACCATTTTTGAAGTGCTTCCAATTCTGCCTTCTCCCTGGAATCAGGAAATTATAGTTCATAAATCTCCATGGAAGTAAGTTAATGGACTTGATGACACTAAAGCAGGATATTTAGCAAAATGTTTATCTTCACCAAAAAAATCTCTAATTAATGGCACATTCAGCATTTTTGCAGTAAACAGACAACAACAAGAAAATGGGCTTAAAAAATGGGTAATATATAAAAGGGTAATATACCTCCACCGAGTATCTCGACAACCAAAAATGGTTGCCGACAAAGCTGGTTGCCGAGCAACTCGGCAATCAGCTTGGTCTTGGTTGCCGAGCAATTTGGCAACCATCATTGGTCGTTAACATGGTTCTCTTTTTAAAAGTTAATTGCTGGGATTTGGTAATGCACGTAGTATATGAAAAATAACCCAAAAAATTGAAAGAAAGTTGGGGCGTTTATTGTTAAAAAAATGCCCAAAAGAATATTCAAGAATTTCAGGTAATGTATAAATCCACGCACTGTGAAATCTTGGTGGCAAATTGAATGTTTTTATATTTTTTACACCTTTTCATTCAATTTTTTTATTAATCTTTTTTATTTTATCTTAAGCAAATTGAATGTTTTTATTTTTTATAATGTTGCCACATTAAAAAAAAAATCTTGAACAGTAAAATTTTCGGCAATGAATTGTTCATTGTCGAGCAACTCGGCAATGAAATTTATTTTACTGTTCACAAATTTTTTTTTAAACCTATTTTTTTTACACAATAAAAAAAAAACAATTGTGAACAGTAAAATACTGTTCACTACCGAGTTGCTCGGCAATGAATTTCATGAACAGTATTTTACTGTTCACTTTTTTTTAAAGGAATAATTGCATGAATAGTCCCTATTGTTTTAAAATCGTTCGGATATGCCCACAACCTAAAAAAAAATTCTTTAATTTTTTTTTCTTATTTTTTTTTTCTTTTACACTTAATTTTCATTCAATTTTTTACTAATCTTATTTTTTTTATTTTACCTTTTACAAATTATTCTAAATAAATGCTATTATTTTTCTCCTTTTACTTTTCATTCAATTTTTCACCAAATTTTTTTTTGGTTTGATGATATAAACAAATTGTACACAATTCTTTAATATTTAGCTTTTGAGTCATTAGTAAAAAAACTGAAAAAGTTGTAGCTGAGAGTTTGGTCCAATTCAAATTCTCGCAGTGGTGCAATTCAATAAAAATATAAAAATAGTCACTTTACCACATCGTTTACGAATCTTAGTTATTTAATTTAGTATATAAAAAATAACCCAAAGAATTGAAAGAAAGTTGTAATGTTTATTGTTAAAAAATGCCCAAAAGAGGATTCGTAATGTATAAATCCACGCACTGTGAAATCTTGGTGGCAAATTGAATATTTTTATATTTTTTACACATTTTCATTCAATTTTTTTATTAATTTTTTAATTTTATCTCAAGCAAATTGAATGTTTTTATTTTTTATAATGTTGCCACATTAAAAAAAAGAAAAAAACCTTGAACAGTAAAATTCTCGGCAATCAATTGTTTATTGCCGAGCGACTCGACAATGAAATTTATTTTACTGTTCACCAATTTTTTTAAACCCATTTTCTTTGACACAATAAAAAAAAAAATATTTGTGAACAGTAAAATACTGTTCACTGCCGAGTTGCTCGGCTTTCATGAACAGTATTTTACTGTTCATGAACAGTATTTTATTGTTCACTTTTTTTTAAGGAATAATTTCATGAAAGGTCCCTATTATTTTAAAATCGTTCGGATATGCCCACAACCTAAAAAAAAAAATTCTTTAATTTTTTTTTCTTATTTTTTTTCCTTTTACACTTAATTTCATTCAATTTTTTACTAATCTTATTTTTTTTATTTTACCTTTTACAAATTATTCTAAATAAATGATATTATTTTTCTTCTTTTACTTTTCATTCAATTTTTCACCAATTTTTTTTTGTTTGATGATATAAACAAATTGTACACAATTCTTTAATATTTAGCTTTTGAGTCATTAGTAAAAAAAACTGAAAAAGTTGTAGCTGAGAGTTTGGTCCAATTCAAATTCTCGCAGTGGTGCAATTCAATAAAAATATAAAAATAGTCACTTTACCACATCGTTTACGAATCTTAGTTATTTAATTTAGTATATAAAAAATAACCCAAAAAATTGAAAGAAAGTTGTGATGTTTATTGTTAAAAAATGCCCAAAAGAATATTCGTAATGTATAAATCCACGCACTGTGAAATCTTGGTAGCAAATTGAATGTTTTTATTTTTTTTACACCTTTTCATTCAATTTTTTTTATTAATATTTTTTATTTTATCTTAAGCAAATTGAATGTTTTTATTTTTTATAATGTTGCCACATAAAAAAAATGTGAACAGTAAAATTATCGGCAATGAATTTTATTTTACTGTTCATCAAATTTTTTTTAAAGCCCATTTTCTTTGACACAATTAAAAAAAAAACAATTGTGAACAGTAAAATACTGTTCACCAATGAAATGCATTGCTGAGCAACTCGGCAATCTCGGCAATGAATTTCATGAACAGTATTTTACTATTTACTTTTTTTTTTTTTTTTTAAAAAGGAATAATTGTATGAAAGGTCTCTATTGTTTTAAAATCATTGGAATATGCCCACAACCTAAAAAAAAAAATCCTTTAATGTTTTTTCTTTTACACTTAATTTTCATTCAATTTTTTACTAATCTTGTTTTTTTTATTTTAACTTTTACAAATTATTCTAAATAAATGTTATTATTTTTTTCCTTAATTTTTTTCCTTTTACTTTTCATTCAATTTTTCACCAATTTTTTTTTTAATTTGATGATATAACAAATTGTACACAATTCTTTAATATTTAGCTTTTGAGTCATTAGTAAAAAAACTGAAAAAGTTGTAGCCGAGAGTTTGGTCCAATTCAAATTCTCGCAGGTGCAATTCAAGAACCACTACAATTCAAGAATCTTAGTTATTTAATTTTTTTTACGAGTTATTTAATTTTTTTTATACAAATTATGTGCTTATTTGGTTCTACTTTTCTTATTATAATTCCAATATTTTACTTAATTAATTGTATTAAATGGTATGTGTTTTTCATATTTATTATTTACGTATTATATATTTAATATTTTTTATACATATATATTCAAGCAATACACAGCCTAAACATAAAATTTATTCCTACATTTTTCACAACGTGCAACGCACGTAGCAAAAACTAATATATATATAAATCCTTTAATTATTATACATAATTGTTATTAAGTTAAGGGAAATTAGCGCAAATGGCCTTCACATTTGTCCTTAGTGTGGAAATTGTACATAATCTATGTGTTTTGGTGCATAATTAGTCCTTATTTGATGATAAAGATAAATATACCCCTAGTATTAATTAGAAAAAATTGTAATTAGATTCTTAACATTTGCAAAAAGTATAAACGAGTCCTATACTTTATTTTTTTAATACAAAATTAAAACAAACTAATGAGTTTTTTTTTTTAAATTAATATTTTATTGACCAAATTAATAATATACTAAATTGTTTTGTATATTTTACGAACTATTATAAAATAACTAAAATTTAAGCTCATAATTATTAACAAATATGTTAAATACAATTATTTTATTATTATTAAGTAATTATATTGTTTAAAATTTATACTTTTATTTTATCATTACAACATAAAAAGAAAAAATAACTTTGTCACAAACTTTATGCTCAAATACTTTTATTTAATTGAACTAAATACTTTTATTTAATTGAACTATTCGTTTATTAACTAAAAATATTAGAGTTACAATTGTATTCTTCATATTTTAATTTATCATTTTATTATCGTTCAAAAATAAATATCTGTAATATGTAAATTAATTTTTATTAGTATTTTTATGTTAAAAAAAAACACAATAAGATTGGTCGATGTCATAAAATTATATATGGCATTTTGTTATTTATTTAACTTTTTGTTCAAATTTTTACATCACATAACAATTACATATACTTATAGCGTAATAATTTTACATTTTTCTCTTATGAAATTTTTCTTGACACAACTATGATGATATATTTAGTATAATAAATTAAATATTATTTAATAAATGTACCATACCTATTTGAATATTTTACAAATGTAAAGATTCCAATTGTAATTTTTTATAATTAAAATCAAGGACATATTAATCATTTTCATCAAATAAAGACAAATTGCAAACTAAAATACATAGGTTAGGGACTTCTGTGCAAAAAACAAACGTTAAGAACCATTTCTACACTGAGAGCAAATATTATGGACTATTTGCGCCAATTTCCCTTAAGTTAATTATGAATTTAAAATATTATTAACAAAAAATCCTACAATTAAGCTCCTAATTAAAATTATACTATATTGCACATTGCTTAATTTCAAACTCTCTCTCCTCCATTATCTCATTACTCTCTCACCTCCATTATCAATTTCTCAAATGTTAAAGCAACTCCAACCATGATCTTTAAAATGATGCAACTTTTACACCAAAATAGTGAAATTTTTACACTATTTTTTTTTTACTATCTCCAACCATGATCTTCAAAAATTGCACCAAATGAATAGTACTTATTTTGTTTCCTTATTTTTTTAATTTTCAACAATTTATTGATTTCAAAAATTATTTAATTAAATATTCCATCACTACTCAAATTTATAAATGAAAAATTAAATAAATTTTTATTACTAAAAATTATAAATTAAAATTTTAATTTAATTACGTAAACAATAGCATTTATCACAACAAAATTAAAAAGGCATTATAATTAATTTCACAATTAACAAAATACAACATTTAACATTAAAAAACATAAAATAAAACATAAAAACGTTTTCTGGAATAAAATAAATAATAAAAGAGTATGGAAAGGGATATAAAAGGAAAAATAAATTTTACAAGTATAAAACAAAAGACAAAAAAAGAATAAATGAAAACTGGAATTTCTGCGCCAAATGTACAGTGCTGTGCCAAATTTGGCGCAACACTGTTCACTATTCCAAAATGGAGTAGTGGTTTGAAGCTCCATTGGAGCAGGATTGCGTTGGAGTTGCTCTTACAATGAGAAACGATATATTAGAAAAAATGAGTTTTTTTGATCAAAATATAGCAATGGATAAACTTCATTATGGATCTAAAGAAGTAAGTGCTCGTCTTTTTGTTTCTATGAAAACTGGGTAAGCTGTTATTTTATTAGTTTTTGTTGTGCTTTTAAATCAATTCTTTTGATACATCTAAGAACGACATTCTCCACACTAGGGGTGGTAATGGGTCGAGTCGAGCCGGTTCGGTTCATTGAAGACGAGCTCGGTTTGTCCCTAAAACATGTGCTCAGTTCGGCCCACGAGATAGTGGGTCGAACGAGTTGAGTCGAGCTACCCACGAGCTCGTCTCGACCTTGATGTTTTTTTTTTTTTTAAAAATGAAAAAGAAAAAAAATATCGAAAATACTTTATGTTAAAAATTCAAGGTTGAAAATCCTACTCTTTTTTTGGGGCTTGGGACCGACTATTTTGAAAGTAGGCGGAGTAAAAATTGTACACGAACAAGATATTACGTGTACAATTTTATATTAAAATAAGACAAAAAAATATCAAATACTAATGCAAAATAATACTTACTACAAATCCAAATAATCCATATTCAAATCTTTAAGTTATTCGGACATCATTCTGTCTACTTTACCTTGGATTCAAAGTTCGGTATCATCCAAATCCTTTAGACATAGTAAACTTTCTAAAATGTCGACTTTGAGTCTTAACGTGAAATCAGACAGAACTCTGTTATATGTACTAAAAGCAGACTCCGATGCAATAGTTGAGACCAGATGTGTTAATAGATCACATACAATTTTTGAAAGAATTGGGTATTGACGTTGATGTTGTCTCCACCATCGTAGTATATCAAAAAAAATTCTCTCTTCGTCATCTAAAATACTAAGCACGTCATGCGTGAAATACCTAACTAACTCTATAGGTATATCACTAGAACGGGGAAAGAAAGAATCAGAAGAAGAACCAACTGAGTGTTGACCTTGACCACTCATATATGAACTCACGTCCATAAGTCAATGTCATTAGTTGATGACGAAGTACATGTTGGAACAGGAGGTTGTACAACATTCGTACCGATTTTTTCAGCATACACTTCATACATTTGACATAAAAATTGTTCTAAATTACCAACGTTACTTGATTTTTGTAAGTTAATTTTCGTGAAATTGTCGTTATTATTACTTTTGTACTTTCTAAGTTAAGTTTAGGATCCATAATACATGCTAATGAAAATAACATATGCAATTGTTCCCAATTCTAAATTTAGCTTCCATGACATGTAAAGTTGTTAGCAATATAATAGAAATGATTCAAAACAAGTATAGTAGTAAACAATAGAACATGCATTTGTTGCGTCGTAAAAAAATTTAAAATTTTTTCTAATATGAGCACATATTTCCCAGTTATATGCTTCCAAATCATATTCTGAGCTGTGTGAGTGTCGGTCATTATAATATACAATAATGCAATATTTGTAATCTTTACATAATTCAAGTATGAGATATGTTGAATTCCATCTATGACCAACATTAGTACAAAAATATTTTGATTGCAGCTCATTTTCAACACATAGAGCATAAAAATTTGTTTTCTTGCTGGTGAGACCGTAATATAATTAATAGCATATCTAATTTTTTCTAATTAGTCTTGTATAAATTTTAATTCTTCTTACATAATTAAATTAAATACATTACATACACAATGAATATAAAATAAAGGGTAATTAGCACACAACGTCCCTACCTATTGCACTAATTGTGCAAAACGTCTCTACCTTCCAAATTTTGGCATTTTCATCCTCACCTAATGGATTTCTTGCGCAAAAGGTCATTATGTCCAAAAAGCAGCACGAGTCGTACTGCATAGTAACGAAAAATTAGTCCAGCCACATTTTTTTACTTATGTGTGTGTGTGTGTGTGTGTGTGTGTGTGTGTGTGAGATGATGAAGATGAAGATGAAGATGAAGATGAAGAAGAAGAAAATGAAGAAAATGAAATCATTTGGATTCAAATTCTTCTTTGTTTGATACTTTTTAATGTGAAGAAGAATAAGAAAAATGGGGAGAAGTTGAAAAAGAATAAGAAGAAAGTGAAATAATTTTGAACAAAAATAATAATTTTAATGTCAGTTAAAATAGAGTTTGGATTTCTTTTTGTTTTCTCTTTTGTAGAAGAAGATGGATATAGAGCAAAATCTGGATTTAGATTCTTCTTTGTTTGATGCTCTTTACTGTGAAGAAAAAGAAGAAGAAGAACAATGGGGAGAAGTTGAAGAAGAATAAGAAGAAGAAAGTGAAATTATTTTGAATAAAAATAATCATTTTAATGTCAAATCTTTTTCTGTTTTTCCGGTGCTGTTAATGGAACAAGATCTGTTATGGGATGATGAAGAATTTCAATCTTTTTGCAGCGGAAGAGATTTTTTCAATGGTTTTGACAAAAATGAAGGAATATTGCTATTTTTTGATTTTCTGGTATGTTGTAGTGAGCAAGAACGTTGACAATCGATAATAAAATTAGACGAGGATGTTCACCACAAATCTTAGAATAGGTAGGGCTGTTATGCACATTAAGAAATGAAAAGTATGGACGATTTATACAAGTTAATCCAAAAGGTAAGGACATTATGCACATTTATATACAAATGTAAGGATGTTTTCCGCAACGTCAATTACACATCAAAATGCACGATGCACTACGTCCCTACCTTTTCTGAAAACATCCATACTTTTGTATATAAATATGCATAACGTCCCTACCTTTTAGATTACTTGTATAAATCGTCTCTCTTTTTCATTTCTTAATGTGCATAATGGCCCTACCTATTTTAAAATTTGTGGTGAACGTCCTCATCTAATTGTATTATCGATTGTCAACATCCTTGCTCACTACAACATACCAGGAAATCAAAAAATAGCACTATTCCTCCTTCGTGAATCATCAATGGCTTATCTTTCTGAAAATAAAGGATGAAAATAAATCTATCAAGATAATTAACTGCAAGAATGGCAGTCAATGCTAAAAATCCATAATGGAAATTGACTTTTAAGATCCATTCTATACACTATTTTCGAGTAAGAGACAAAATTCAATTTCAACAATATTGTTTGATTCAAAAAAAGTTTTCTTCTCTTGGCAAAACAGAGATTGAAGTTCTTCATCATCCCAGAACATATTTTATTCCATTAATAGCACCAAAAAAGCAGAAAAATATTTGACATTAAAATTATTATTTTTGTTCAAAATGATTTCACTTTCTTCTTCTTCTTTTTCAACTTTTTCCCATTTTTATTCTTCTTCACATTAAAAAGCATCAAACAAAGAAGAATTTGAATCCAAATGGTTTCATCTTCATCTTCATCTTCATCTTCTTCTTCTTCCACCATCTCTCTCTCTCTCTCTCTCTCTCTCTCTCTCTCTACACACACACACACACATATACTTATATATATATATATATATATATATATATATATATATATATACACAAGTAAAAAAATGTGACTGGACTAATTTTTCCTTACTATGCAGTACGACTCGTGTTACTTTTTGGACAGAAAGACCTTTTGCGCATGAAATCCAGTAGGTAATGGTGAAAATGCCAAAATTTGGAAGGTAGAGACGTTTTGCACAATTACTGCAATAGGTAGGGACGTTTTGTGCTAATTACCCTAAAATAAAATACCATAAAATTCTAGACTACAATGCTGAATTAATTTCTCAATTACTATATTGTTAGGGTCTGCATTATCAAATGTAAAATTACGAGCCTTAGAATCACATTTAAATTCACATAACACACCCAATAAAATATGTTAAATATTAGCTCCATTATGAGGATAGTCGATTTGTCTAAACGCTATTACTTTTTTATGCATGATCCAATTACTATCAATGTAGTGTGCAGTTGCAGTCATGTATCTTTTTTGATTATTACATGTCTACAAGTCTAACGTAAAAGATAAAATACCGTTATAATTATTAATATCATTTACAATAGCTTCTTTCTTTTTATTGTACAAAACAATAGTGTCTTTACGAAGAGTATTTCTATAAACATTAATGTACTTTGGTTAGAGATATTTTTGGATGAAATTTGTTAAATGAGGATTTTCCACCAAACTTAATGGAAACTTGGCATTGACCACCAATTCTGACAATCCTTTGCGGCACATGATATCTTGTGAATTTATCCAATATATTGTTGAGATTGGGACTACTGGACCCGGCTCTCAGATATCTAAGCTGGAGTTGTGCCTGATATGTTTTCAAACCTCTATTTTTGAATTGACACCTTTTAAAGTGTCTGTTTAAATAGGTCATGCCTATCCCCTTTTTTTTATGCTAATTTCTCTTTATAGTGTTTATACTGTGCTTTGTACTCAGGGACTCCGTCCATTAGTTTACCAGTCGGCACCAACTCAAAATACTGCTAGCACTTAGCCTTTTGTTTGGTAACTTTTCGTTTAGTGTTAGAACCGATGATTGTTTGTATATCAACATTTTTTTGAATGTTATCTAAATCAATTGGATCGGTGCTACCTCCAAACTGATTAATAATACCATTTAGAATTGGAATATCATTAAGACCACTGAAATCTTTATCACTTCGATTTAGGCCATTTGGAATAAAATAATAAAAAGAATAGTAGAAGATAGAGATGTAGTAGAAAATTGAAATGTAGAGAAGTAGTAGAAAAAGTAGAAAATTAAAAATTAAAATTATAGAGTAATATCTAGATAATGAGATATTAGATACTAATTATAACACTAATATTGAGAGAATGAAATTTAAGAATTGTTAATGAATTGAGTATATAATAGATTGAGATATTAAAGTATGAAAAAAATGAGTTTAGAATAGAGGTATTTATAGAAAAATAATTGAATTTAAAAAAAAATATATATTTAAAAGCTGGCCAGGATCAATGATCCAACGGTCACGATAATGTGACCGTTAGCACGAGTCACAAGCCGAGCGGCTCGTGCATTTTAGTTTGTGGGCACGAGTCCATAACGAGCTCGTCTCGTTGGGCTTTGGTTGAACTGAACGGGTTCGGCCATTTTTTTTGTTTGGGATCGGCTTGGGCCCAATATGGGTTGAGGTTTCATGGGCCGATTCGGCAAGCCTATGAGCCGATAAGCTTTTTTGCCACTCCCATTCCACACCGAACGTTATGGCAAAATGTCTAATATTTACAGAAATTTTTAATTAATTAATTAATTAATTTTTTCTTATCAATATATTAGCAATGGAAAAAAGGTGTATTTGTTACTACCACTAAATGTTAATGTTAATTGGTCTGTGATACTTTACAACATTTTATCAAATATTTGAATTTGATGTATTTACAGACTGTTTGCAGTATAAAAAACTCGTGGTTCTAATTGTTGAACAATTTATGTCACATGATTGTGTCTGTATTGTGTTACAAATCAAATATGATTATCTCATAATGAGTACTTAGCTAGTTATTTGTCGTTATTACTATTTGTGTTATTGTAGGGGCAAATGTGGTGATGATTGTTATTGTGATTTATTATTGCAGTGTCATCGATGCAGATAATACCGAACAATTATTATAACTGCCATTAATGCATATAGTTACTTAAATTTGAAATAATTATTAATATAATTTATTAATGTCAATTGTTTAAACAACACGTTGTCTTATTTTTTGAACTTTAATTGTTGAAGTGTTCTGTTATTGCATATTTATAGAATTGTACAATGGTTTTTTCTTAGCATAGAAATTTTGATTATGCAATTTTGAATTTTGATTGAATTGATAGGGTATAATGTGGATAGATGATGTAGTTTAGAAGAGAGATAAATGTTATAGAGATAAAATAGTGGATATAGAGTAATTTTTGTTCTTAATTTTATTTTTAAGTAATTTATATAAATTGTGATTAATAAATAATTAGCATTATTTTTTAACAAGATATTAATATTAATGAATACTTTTCAATTAATACATAAAATTCAGTATTTTTCAATTTTCATTTAATTTCTCGTGTGTATATATATGTGTGTGTGTGTATGTAAATTGTATGCAAAAATTTATTAAAATAAGACTTAGTTTTTTGTATGAGTAATGATACTTGTATTTTTCTACTTACATTCACACTTACACTTGATTATGTGGGAGTAAGATTTAAGGGTGAAATCCCCTTATCAGAAGATTTAAGGGTGAAACATTTGACCAAAATAGTATTTTAATTTTTTTTTTTCATATAATTGCCCTTTAGGTTAGTGGTGGGCCAACTTCATAATGTGACGTGTAATAACTTTTTTTTTTTTTTTTTTGATCGAGTAATAACTTTTTTTTTTTTCAAGTTTATAGTAGCGTTACCTTAATTATAATAAGTTTAGGTCTTCTATTGATAATTTTTATGATATTTTTGATACGTTAATGAAATGTGAGAATATAAAATTTATTTTATTAGACATATTATTTAATATTATATAAACTGATGAATATCACTATTTATAATAAATAGAATTACTCTTGTAATTCATGATCGACTATCACTCCATCATCAATGCCAATGAAAAATAATTATCAAAGATGTATGCATTGTTTTTCATTAAATTTTGCAGATAGGTGTATTTAAGAATTGGTATATACTCTTTTATTGTAAATTTATTAGTTTATATACTCTTTTATTGTAAATTTATTAGTTGGGTTTATAATCAAATCAAATCTCTCTCGTTCGAATATTTTTTTAAGTTCGTCAATCTTTTTTTTTTTTTTTTGTGTATATCACTCCATTTGTTTAATTGTTATATTTACTTATGGGAGCTCTAGAAAACCCCAATAGAAGAATTAAGTGATTTTTTAACTTGCTTAATATCAAAAAATTAATTAATTGCTTAATTATGATTGATTGACTTTTCAGTTAAGTTAACGTGGGAACTAGAAGTGAGAAATGAGTAATTAGTGGATAATTATATTAATTAGTAATTACTACTTTATTACTTTTCATAAACCAATAACTTTACAGCAGCCAATAGACAGAAAATAAGTCGTCGGTGCATCCCACTTTTCACTTTTTTTGGTGACATAATTAATTATTTACCATATCAAGAAACCTTTAGTTACCCGCAAATCTTTGTTCATTATGATTCTTGATAAATTGAGAATTGCTTCTTTCCAAGGTTATGCTATGCCATTTGTCCAAAAAATACAAAAAAAGTTATTAAAAGTTATATAAAATTGATTAGTATAATGATAATGTCATCCTCGCCGCTCTCTCTCTGTATTATTTTAAGTGTAACATCAGATTCTATTGAAATTTTTATCAGGAGTGAAACTATGATACTTTTTAGATCAGACTGCTAGTAAAAACAAAAATTTCACACTCCAAAACCGGACTATTACTAAAAAATTTTTTTTACACTATAAAAAACGATTTCCCCCCCTAAATCCGCCCATAGTTCTTATATTAGTAAATGTGATTTTTTCCGAACAGAAGAGTTTACAAAATAAGTGGCAAGTGACTTGGTGATCAAAATTGAGGCTTGATCGATACCATTTTGATTGTAAATTATGGAACTCTTAAACTTGAGAGTGCCTCCGTAAATTGTCACATTTTATAGCAATCAAATAATCATAATGTTGAATAATTCGATTCACACACAACTACTCTAATCTTAATTTTACTTACTAAATAATAAATAAAGTACAATAATTTACACTAAACCAAAAATATTTGTATAAATTTAATGTGTAACAAGAATTATTGTACTTTATGATTATATAGTAATACTTGTGACCATCCCATTACTTCCATTAGACACGACAAAATTGAATATTTGGTTCATATTTCAATTTTCTATAACGAGTAAAATTGGGCCTTTTTGACTTTTTCTTACTACCCCCAACGGACGAAAGAAAGGCCCCACTGTTGTTTAATGCTCCCACGTGTCAACCCCGTGCCAAGATACATTATCAAGGGCATGAATCTCATAATCATTTAAAAGATAATTTTAAAAAATAAATTGTTCTATTTTCAATATTTTTAAATTTTAAATTGTTTTTTCTACTCATTTTTAAAAATTACACGTCTGAAATAGGAAGCAATGAGTTTAGAATATAATTCAAGTTTACATTGAGCTAAAGAATAAAAACAAATTAAAATTATTTATTAAATTGTTTAATGTAGTTGTCTTTTTCATATTGACCAGAGTCCAAAACCAAATAATCGAAAAAAGAAAGTCGAGAAACAAGAAAGTTTGGATGCAAGGATTTTGCTTTCTTATCATCAACATATGATGTTTTGATAGTGCTCACTATTACGTACAATACAATAAAAGTTTATTTATTAATATTTTAAACTTTTTAATATAAGTACAATACAAATCTATAAAAAGAGAAAGGGATCATTCAAATATTGTACATAAAGCGTGCTCGTCTCTTCTTTAACAATTTAAATTTTTAATCGATTTAGTTAAAAGAGAACCATTTCACTTGCTTATACATACAAATATAAATACAAGCAACAGACAAAGCTAGAGGGATAGAGATTTACACAATTTGGTGGGGTGGAACCATCTGTAGTTGTTAAAGACTGCACCACCTCCTCTTCTATTCTCTCTCCCCCAACACATTCTCCCTCTCTAAAACTCTCTCACACCAAAAAACACACACAATCGCACACTTAAAAACGTTTACACACATTTATAATACATTAGTACAATACTTTTTGTTCAAAATCTAACCTTGGATCTTCTCGAAAATGACCGACAGAGTTCACCCATCAAGCAAGCCAAATGGCACCGCCACCGCCACCGCCAAACCCAGCACCACCTCCGCCGTAGCAACCACCAACCCACCACTCAAATTCCCTCCCGCAACCAAAACCCACCTACACAACCACCCCTACCGCCCCACCCCCACTTCCCGCCACCGCCACCGCCATAATGGCCGACGCTTCACCTGCCGCCGATGCTGCTGCCTCACCTGCTTCTGGTCCATACTTCTTCTCATTGCAATCCTCCTCCTCGCTGCCATTTGCGCCGCTGTCTTCTACGTCCTCTACAACCCCCACCACCCTGCATTCTCCGTCACCTCCCTGAAAATAACCCAGTTTAACATCACCACCACCGCCGACGACGACACTACCCACTTAACAACAAAATTCAACCTCACAATTTCCTCCAGAAACCCCAACAAAAAAATCATCTACACTTACAATCCCATTTCCATCACAGTTTTTTCCAACCAAGTAAATTTATCCACTGGTTCCTTCACAAATTTCACAAGTTTACCCAACAACATCTTCATAATTCACACCACCACCGGATTAACCTCACAGATTCTTGACGTTGATTCTGTAACTTCATTGAAATCAGATCTGAAGAAGAAAAAAGGACTTCCGATGAAGATTTTGATGGACACTAATTTGGGAATCAAAATGGAAAAATTGAAGATGAAAAATATTGGGATCCAAGTGATTTGTGATGGGATTCATGGGATTGTTCCAAAGAGTAAAAATGCAACAATGGCCGACACTTCTGATGCAAAGTGTAAGGTTGATCTGAGAATCAAGATCTTGAAATGGAGCTTTTAATTTGTGCTAATTAATTAGCACTATTACTTAATTTATTTATTTATATTATAATTTTGTTATTATAATATACTCATATTGTATTTTTAATTGTCGATTATGGAGCAAGGATTGAGAAAATTAGGTCTTTTTTAGCATAATTGAGATGAGAGGTGGTGAGAATTATATTTTTTTTGGTTTTATTTATGTTTTGGGTGTATTTAAGTTTGCATTTTCTAGTTGTTTTCTTTATATAATTAAACTTTCAAGCCATAAATGCACGATTTACTTGAATTTTATTATTTTTGTGAACTTGTCTTAAATTTAAATAAATAAATGTATTGAATTTTCTATTCAACTAGTTTTTAAGATAAGTAATTACTTGGGACTAGAATGAACAAACGTTAAGAGAATTAATTATGTGATTGAGGATGTCTTTTTTTTTTGGTTGATTCGAGTATGGCTTAATATTAATAATGTGTCAAGTCGTGTTATCTTTTCTTTTCTAAACATCGAGCCTTGTTATGTTTTAATCGTCGGGTAAATTTAATAAATGACCGTCAAACTAATTAAAAGTTACTATTTGTACATTTAATCGCTCAACTAACTTTTCAAATAATTTATTATTCATCACTGAGTAGATAGAAATTATTACATGGTGAATGAAAAATTGATGTGATATAATTAAATTGTTAAATTGTCTACGTCACAAAATTGTAGTGCTAAACAAGTCTTTAGATTGCTTTAAAAAATATATTTGTCCAACTTTGAAAAATGTTTTTAATTTGGAAAAACGTCTTTTAAAGAAGCTAAGATGTGTATGACTATTGCAATTTAGTTACATGGACGATTTTAACAATTTAATTATACTGTATCAGTTTTCAATTCACCATGTGGTACTTTCCGTCCACTCAATTTAACGTTTTCGCTATGAATGGTAGATACTAAACTATTTGAAAAGTTGAGTGAGCAATTAAAAATATTTTCAAGTTGAATAAGTAAGTAGTAAATCTAAATTAAGTTGGTGACTATTTAATAAATTTACCCTTTAATTATCCATGTCCGAGATCGGCTTCATTCAAAAGGATAGTGTATCTAACCACAAATTTGGAAAGGTTGATGAAATTGGCTTTTCCCATTAATCTCTTCAATTATGAGGCATTATAACTGCAATCATTTGTTACAAAATATTTATTTGAGTTTGCATTACAAGTCTTAGTATCAACACGAATGTGTACATGAATATCGTTTTAATGTCCACATAGTACAATGTTATAATGTCCATTTGAATACTTGTTTAATGGACATTGGATGAATGTAAAGTGTTAAACTCATTCAATTTTCACTGGACAAGTGTTCAAGTGGATATTATAACATTACCCCACTGTGGATAACAAAACATTTTTCATGTGTACAATATTGAACACAATCGACTATCAAAAGTTACATTATTAATTACTTATTTTTTTACTTAAATAATTATATCTAATTTTATGACTTTCTCTACCTCGAACCCTAAATTTGTACTGTCAACCATAAGATATTTTAATATAAAAAAAGGGAAATTGGCGCAAATGGTCCCTAACGTATCATGTTAGTGCGCAAATGGTCCCTAACCTTTCATTTTTGGCGCAATGGTCCCTAACCTATTCATTTAGGTGCGGAAATGGTCCTTTTGGACGGATTCCGTTAAAAGTCTGTTAAGAAACCTTTCATTTTGGTGCGCAAATGGTCCCTATCAATGTTTTTGTCTTTATTAGTGGGGTAAAATTGTCAAGTTATATCTTTCTTTCAATTGACGCAAATGGTCCCTAACCTTTACCTTTTTCTGGTGCAAATGGTCCCTAACATATAATTATATTTTGGTGCACAATTAATTCTTATTTGATGAAAAAGACAAAAATATATTTACTTTTAATTAAAAAAATTTGTAATTGGATTCCTAACCTTTAAAAAAAGTAAAAATGAGTCCGATACTTTAATTTTTTTATTAAAAAAAATTAAAAGAAAAACTAACAAATTGACAATATACTAAATTATTTTGTATATTTTATAAACTATTATAAAATAACTAAAATTGAAATCATAATTATTAACGAGTGTGCTAATTAAAATTATTTTATTGTTATTAAGTAATTATATTATTTAAAATCAAACTTTAATTTTATCATCACAAAATAAAAAGAAAAATAAATTTGTCACAAATAAAATTTTTAATTATGCTCAACCCAACTCGATTTTATACGATCTCATATTTACTGGGTCAATCCAACCCACTTTTGAGCCACAAAGAAACTGGACCATTCTTATTTTAAAATTTAATTTATTTTTGAATTTAAAAAAAAAAATAAAAGGTTTCACCCCACCCCCACCCCCACCCCCACCCCCACCCCCACAAAACCAGACCGGAGGGAGGGGATTTCTCCCCTCCCCGGTCGCCGTCGACGGCGACCGGGGAGGGGAGAAATCCCCTCTTCCGGTCGCGAAACCAGGGGGGAGAAATCCCCCCTGGTTTGGCCGCGAAACCGGCGATTAGGGGGGATTTCTCCCCCCTAATCGCTGCGAAACCAGGGGGGATTCCCCCTGGTTTCGCGACCGGAAGGGAGGGGGTTTCTCCCCTCCCCGGTCGCCGACGGCATTTTGTATATCTGAATTAAGATCTTACTTTGATTCAGTTTGTTTTGTTACCATTTTTTTTGTGGCTGAGTTTAAAATAAAGTAGAAGTCATAAGCAATAGAGGGTTTGCAAGAATTCAGGAAGAATATATTGGGCACAAAAATTGTGGTGCTCTAAATGATATACACAGGTACAACGTTTAAACAAGAAACAAAAAAAGTAATTATATTTTCACTACAGTTTTTATTATCTACACTACGTTTTAATTACAATGAAGGTCTACCAATCTTTGAAATTTTGTCACTTATATCCCCAACTTTTTTTGCGCATTTTTATTGTTAAATTGTAATTAATTTTCACATCTTGTATCAGATGTCGATTTTTTTCCAAATATTCTGATAATGTGCATTAAGATGAGAGAAAAATATTTTGTCAAACTTTTGTATTTGTTATTTATTTTATTTATTTAAAAATGTGAGAGACAAAAATAATATTTTTACGCCTCCTTAATTAATTTTTTGAACAGAAATTATCATCAAAGACAAAGATAAGATGTGCTAATTAATAGGTTGATGATAACAAATATTATAAAAAATAGTTATGGACATAAATATGAAAATTAGATTTTGTTGAAGACTTTTATTACAATTAAAATATGGTGTGGTTAAAAAAAGTGTGGTTTAAATATAATTATCATAACAAAAAAGGGAAAAAAAAGAAAGACAGCCACATCTCAAGTCGACACGTGGCAATAGGAATAGTAGAAAATTTAGCCTCTTTTATTATATGTTGATTTAAAAATGTGAGAGACAAAAAATAATATTTTTACGCCTCCATAATTAATTTTTCGAAAAGAAATTATTATCAAATACAAATATAAGATGTGCTAATTAATAGGTTGATAATAAAAAATATGATAACAAATAGTTATGGACATAAATATGAAAATTAGATTTTGTTGAAGACTTTTATTACAATTAAAATGTGGTGTAGTTAAAAAAAGTGTGGTTTAAATATAATTATTATAACAAAAAAGGAAAAAAAAAAAAAAGAAAGACAGCCACATCTCAAGCTGACACGTGGCAATAGGAATAGTAGAAAATTTAGCCTCTTTTATTATACGTTGAAGTAGTTTGTATATACATATATAAAATTCAAAATCTTCGATAAAATGTTGTAAAGTACACTTGCAGTAACAAATGCGCTTTTTTTCTATTGCTAAAATGTAGGAAGAAAAAAATAATTAACTAATTAAACAAAAAGTTCTTTAAATATTAAACATCTTGCCAGAACATTTTGTATAGAGATTGTCGTTCGCAGATTATTCAATTAGGAGCATAATTGTAAGATTTTCTTTTAATGACATTTTAAATCCACAATTAACTTAATAATAATCACAAGTTGTAAAATAATTAATAGATTTATATATAAATAAATGAAACTAATCATTTATAACTGTCTAGTAAAAAAATATAATGTATAGTAAAATTGATAAAAAAATATATAATCTAGTAAAATTCAAAATCTTTAAGGTAAGAAGTCGGACTACCTAATTTTCACAATAATTTTTATATTTGAAGAAGTGCTTTTTGAGCTTTGCAAAAGTCCTCCTAAACACACTCTAATTCATGTAGTTATGCTAAAGTAGATTGAACCAATGAGACTTGAGGCAACTTGGCCCGTTACGAATTCGGATTGGAACTGGCCTGTGTGGTTTAGACAAGTTCACATTTTGGCACACCATAATAGTTGGACTGGATCGGAATGTGCTGGACAATCAAACCCAACAATCCATGAGATACTGGGCTGGTTTATTGAAAACAATAACAATAGGGTAAATTCAAGCTGTTTTAGTATTTATGGGCTCTAAAGTCAAATGATCAAAACTTAATTTAATTAAATTCATATTTTAGAGCTAAAAGACCAATATATCCTTAATTGTAAAAAAACGTTAATTTAATGATACTGTTTTATTGTGATAATGTAAATTGATATATTTATACTATACTTTTATCTTTGATACTATTTTATTATGACAATGTTTAAACCTATAATCTTGTACTATTAATGGAGTATTTTAAGAATAATATCATTATTTAACTATTAAAACATCTTGTACTTATATATATATATATATATAAAACAGTATCATAGACAAAACAATATCATATTCATATATATATTTATGAATATATATATATATATGAATATGATATTGTTTTGTCTATGATACTGTTTTATATAGATAATGTGCTATGATACACTTACACTATGTTTTTATCTTTGATATTGTTTTATTATGATAATGTTTCAACCTATGACACTGTTTTAATCTATGATAATGTTATTGAATGTAAACATTATCAATGATCTTATACTACTAATATAACATTTTAAGAACAATATAATTACTTCAACTAGTAAAACATCTATGTTACTGTTTTAATCGATGATAATGTTATTGAATGTAAACAATATCAATGGTCTTGTACTACTAGTGGATATTTTAAGAACAATATCATTACTTCAACCAGTAAAATAGATCTATAATACTGTTTTATTTAGATAAAGTGATATGATATGATATACTATATTTTTATCTTTGATACTGTTTTATTTTTCGGTTGTAGTTCGTGTATGTAATATTGTTTTATTAAGATATTTTCATGTATGATACTAATATATTAAGACACATTTATCTATGATACTGTTTTAGTATGTATGATATTGTTTTGACAAAAAAAATAAAGATTGACATTTTAAGTTAAAGAGACGAATTTAAACGACTAAAATCCATCGTACGCATTGGCGAAGCAACTGGTCTTGATTGGCTCGTCGAGACCATTCTAAAAATATATTATAATAAAAATTCTGAGCATGCATGCGAATTCTATATCATTTATGTTATGATAATATTTTGTGATACCGTTTTGTATAATACAGTATTAAACAACACACATGACTAACAACACAAAGAAATAATCTAATGGCTAACTTAATACAGTATCAAGCTACACTCTGGTAATAATATTGAATCAATATATTTCATTTCTCTCTATTTTTTCCAATTCAATCAAATGGTGGAGCATTATCACATATCTTTGTTCCATATCTTCATTCTTCATAATCTTTTTCACATACAATTCGATTCTTTTCAAAATCCAAATTCTAACCATATGTGTATGTGAAGCATGTGAATGTGTACAACCCAAGATTTGCCTCTGCCTAAATATTCACCGCCATCGTCCGTGAGACCAGAATTAAACCTTGAATGAATGTAATTTTGAAATTCTATTTCCCTGTTTGCAATTAGAAATTGGAATTCAAAGATAACAGAGTATTTCCAACTAATTGATTCACATAAGAAACACCAGAAAACTAGAAAGCAAGAAACACTAGAAAACAAGAAACCAGAACCAAGTTTCTTATGGTAGACCCGACCCCAGAACTACCAGATCTGGACATTACTATGGGCGGACCACATTCGGTCACCCTCATCGCTCCCATAGCCGGCCACACTCCATCAAATTCAGCCCCCCAAGCCAAAAAACAGCACCTAAATCGCGACAGACCTAGGTTTAGCCCCTAGCACCGCCGTGATCTCCTCTATCGAATGCGCGACCATCGGACGGTCACCGGTCGACTCGCCCATGCCCAAGTGACCGATGGAGGTTTGTAAATGTGGAAGAAGATGCCAAGGTTCGTGGATGGTAATTTTGGAATTAATTTAAAATATTGATAAAAGTATGACTTAATCACAATTTTGAAAAATGTCTTGACCTAATTTGAAACAAGTCATGTACAAGTGACTTATAAGCAATTTTCCCATAAAAATATTACAATGTTAAACCACCCCGCAATTATGGTGGTTCATGCCTCACGGGCCGTTACAGTCCAATGCTATGAAAGATTTTTATTCTTAATTTTGACTATTTTTGTACTGTTTTAAAAAGTCTGTTTAGGTGTCAAGTGCAACATCTACGTCTAGCCACTGCGTCTCACGCTTCATCCTCGTCTCTCACTCGACTAAACTTCGCCTAGGCCTAAAAGTTTAAAACTTGACTTCCACGTCTAAATACACTTTACACTTTTTAAAATATTAATTTTTTAAAATGTGTTGGTTCCGACCTATAATGACCTATAGTAAATATAGGTGGCATACAAAGAATTATAAAGCTAGTCTTTCTATCTTAAACTCAACAGTAATTCTTAATTGCTTTGTTTAATCAAAATTCTGAGAGCTAAGAAGATTGAGGGCTTGTGGATTTTTATAATGCACTTGAATTTGACACATTAAAATAAGATCGAAGACTCTTAATTTTGAAAACTTAATTATTCTATTTCTATATCAAAAAGTTAAAAATAAGGAAGATAGTTAAAATTATGAAAATTAGGGAAATTCCAAAACTTGTATACCATATTTGGCATTTCATTGTGTTTAGAACCAGTGTAGGTGGCAATAAAAATCTATCTTTAATAGTTCTGCTGTCACTTTTAATTGTCCATGACAATAATTGTTCAATTTATGAGTAATGCTATCTGACACCAATCGTAATTTATGAATAATGCTATCCTACACTAATCGTATTTAGTATCAATATAGGTGACAATGAATATCTATCTTTCATTGACTTACAGGACAATTAAAGATGAGCATCCACTCACTATATATACATATACATATAGTCACATGCACAACAACACACTTAAAAACAAATACACGATGAAGATAACCTCTTCTCCAATTCTTCTCCTTTTCGTTGTTGTAGGTAAAAAAATTTTGAGTTGTTTTTTTGTCTGAATATAGGTTAGAATGTGATTATCTATTACAAGTTATTTTCTTTTGTTTGTTTGTTAAAAATTCTATTTATATGTACGGTCAATTGAAATTTACAATATTTTTGGTGATGGAACCGATGTCGACACAATAACCGTTATGATTTTTAATATCATAAGTGATAGGTACCATTTCTATTGGTGACTTTCACCAACCTCAAAAATAGTGTTGAAAATGTTAAATTTTGATAACAACAATAAAATTTTTCCGGCCCCTCCATTTTCTTTTTTCGATAATAATAATTGAATTGACAAATTTTATTACATATTTGTGCCATGTTTAATTTTATTCAATCTAACATACCAAACGTATAGTAGTAAATGTTTCAAATCTGTATTACTGTGTAGCTTGATACCAAGTCATGGCCTGTAGCACTAATCATCAAGAACCCTAATTATCTATTATAATTTACTCTTTCTTTTTTTTTTTTTTTTGTTTATCAGGGATTAATCTGATGGTGGCAGGAGCAGAAGCCAAAATTTGTATTTCATCATTTACTGGATATGGTGGTGATTGGACTCCACAGTGTGATAGGGAATGCAAGGACATTTATGGAAATAATGCTGTTGGATTACATGAACGATACAATTCCTGCTTCTGCAAATATCCCTGCACTTAGAATTTATTATATTTCCGAATTTCTGTCCCTTTAATTTTTGGATTGTTTAAGGAATAATATCAATGGTATTTAATTTCTTGGTATGATATTAAATTCTTAAGATTTCCGAATCTCCCAAATATTACACATTTATAATATAATAAGTACGACGATGATTTGTTAGAAACACAAAATCCTATGACTAATCCGATCAGAAATTTCTAACCGCAATTTGCCCATCAACTCAAAATTATTGCTTGTGATCTTATTGATCAGTTTTTTCGAAGATAAAAATGTATCTCTTGCAAATTTGTGAAATTTAGAAAAACACATAAAATGTAATTAATCAAACCATTATCCATAATGTCATTTCTATGAATACATTAATATAAAAAATTGAAGGGGTTTTTTTTGCACAATTTTTTTTGACAATTTTACCCCCAAATTAAATAAATTAAAATAACCAAAAAAATACAATGGAAAAAAAATTATAATTTGGACATTTTCAAAAGTACAAATAAATCTCAAACTTTTTTTTAATAGATTATCACTTAAAATAATAAAAAATGTGGTCATCAAGTCCAAAACCTTCTAATTATATTCACCGAAAGGACTTTTGGAGACTGATTAGATTTTGTTCAAAGGTTCGTTAATTGACAAAAAAATAAATCTCGTCACTTAAATTTGACCAATTTAACAAGGGCAAAATAGTCTATTCACACCCCACCTCACCACACCAGAACAATCGGAGGGGATTTCTCCCTCCGTTTGCCGGCCCAAACGTCGGGGTTTGGGCTGGCGGCAACTGGGAAGGATCTTCCTGGTTTCGCGAAGACCAGGGAGAAATCTCCCTCGTTTGCCTAGTTTTCGGGAAAATGAGGAAGAAATCCTCCATCGTCTTCGCGCAATCGGAGAGAATTTCTCTTCATCGGTTGCCGTCGTCCTAATTCCAATGGTTTGGACCGGCAAACAGGGAGAGGGGGAGAAATTCCTCCTAGTTGCTCGGGGGTGGCAGGTGGCGTTGGGGAAGAAGACCCCTTTTGGTTTCTTTTCTTTTTTTAAATTTTCTTTTCTTTTAATTTGTAAAAACAAATTGTTTATAATTTATTCACACTTTTAAAAAGAATAGGGACTTCAAATGTAATTTTTTAATTTTATTTTCTCTTTAATTATTTAAGCTATGGGCAAAATTGTCAAAAAATTATTCGGGGACCATCTGTGCGAGTAAAATGAAAGGATGTAGATGATATCTGTCAATAAAATTGAATACGAATGACATTGTTACAAAACTTAAAGAATGAAAACTGTGAGTGTAATTAATCTTTTAAAAAATCTACAGACATGCCCCTAACCAATTTATTGGCACCATTCACCCCCAATTTCCCACTAATTAGCATAGTTCATCCCTCTGGACAGATTCCAATTGTTTTTGCCTTTATTTCGCTCATGTACCCTCCATGAATTCTTTGACCAAATTAGCGCGACTGAAAGACGAAGAGTAAAATGGTCAGTCCACTAAGTCTTCATTTTTCCTTTTAAATTGAAACGCCAGGCCTTGCATGTTTCCATTATCCATCTTTAGATCTTCACACTATCGAAAATATACACCTTCGTCTCCAAACCCCATTGATGACATTGGAAAATCCTAGGTTTTGTTCTTCCTCATATCCATTTTTTGGGGTATTTTGAAAGGATATTTAAATCTTTAAGAGAGTATGAACCAAAATAAAGTGGGAGTTTCGCGGAGATAATGAAGAAGGTCCAGAATATGGTGTTTTTGAAATATTGTTTTACTGATTGTACTATTGACCGTTTATTTCAAAGATTGAGCTCATTTTGTATTTTAAGTCACTCTAGATCTATTTTTGTTTGTTCGGGTTTTTGTTCCAGATGAAGACTCCACAATGTTCTTCATCAAATGCGTACAAGGTGGTGCTTTTTACTCACTTAGTTAGCATCAAATGGAACAAATGATGTTTATATGTACTGTCAATGTTATGAACAACAAATGTCTCTCTTTTTTTATTGGAATTATTGTGTTGTTATGCTGTTTCTTCAATGGAACATATGCTCTTATGGTTTTTTTGCTTTGGCTGAATGACATTACATGTAGTAGTTTTAAGCAGGGATAAATTTTGCGTTCTGTGACTTGTGAGTATCTTCAAAAATTTGTGCTTCAAGGTTTGGTATGATAGGTCCCCAACATTTATAGGATATGTTGTATAGACTGTCCCGAACTTTTACTTTCGATATTGTCAAGTATATCATTCTAAATATACGCCACCAAATTATCACTCAATTATTGATCTCCCATCCGATTACAGAATCGATTCTTGACAATATTCATTGCGGAAGATACTTTCTCTACCATAGCAGTAGCAACTGGAAGGATTAACACGAATGTTACAAACCTGTGAACTAATGGGTACACTACATTTTTTTTCCGTCACAATTAACTTTTCTACAAGATCACTAAAGCCTTGTAACCCTATCTTCGCAAGTGTGCATATCAATAATGTATGTCTCAATTTTCTCATCAAGTGCCAAGATCTCTACTGGTTTAAAATATTTGGGATAATACTCACATAATTAAATTAACTTGTTCTTGTCAAAAGTATAAACTGAATTATTTGGACACAAATATGCAACACAAATGAGTAAGTCGCTATTTACCTCAAAGAAACGATTATTCAACTCTTGAAGTTGCGTATTTATGGCGGCTTAAAAAAATTTACACGAAAGTGCTGCAAATTTATTATTCATTTATTGCTATGCCGTGAACAACCTAAAAGTATAAACATTTCATTCATGTTGGGAACATCAATTTTGTACCTTCGCAAAAACAAGAAACCGTTCTAAAAAATGATTCCAATTCCATATCCCTCATTGCTTGGAATCGTTCTTTACACATTTTCACTAATCTCATGGCATTGACAATATCTTGATCTTTTCATTGTAATACTTTTGACAATTCATCTGAAATATCCAATACCTTTTTTCATGAGATGTAGATTGGATGCAAAATCAAAAGTCATGGTTGATACCAACAAAATATGCACTTTACCTCTTTTTCCATAACTAGTATCATCAGTTGCAATTATCTCTATGACATCAAATGTAACTGAAACATGAGAATCAAATTAAGTAAAGAACTATAGTGAGAGCCCCCCAATGAGTATCACCAGCTCGCTTAGGAGTAGTTTTTTGATTAAGGCCCTGTCCACTATTTCACCGAGATTCAGTGATGGAACCACTTCATGCCTCTTTTTTTTCTCGAAGAAGATCACATCGCTTAGTCGATCTTCCAACAATATTCACTATTTTAGTACCTAAAGTAAAAAATGTTTAAATATCCGCATGCTTATTTGCCACAACTACAAGAAATAGTTGAAAGTTGATGAGCAAAATAATAATCGTAGAAATCACTTGGTTCTCTTTCAAAATAAGTGCTTCGAGGCCATTGTACTCACCTCACATATTACTTGCTCTATCATAACTTTGACTTCTTAAACTGGATATAGTTATGTTAAATCTAGAGAATAAATTATCAATACCAGCCTTAAGTGAGAGAGTCGTGGTACTCGACACATGTTATACACCAATAAAACGTTCCATTACTTACCTCCTCTTGTTTACATAATGAAAAACAAATGGCATTTGCTCATTCATTGAAACGTCATGAGATTCATCAACAAGAATAGAAAACAATCCATCATCGATATCCTTCACAATAACATCGAGTGTTTCAAATGAAACAACACTTACAATATCGTTTGAATACTATGTGATGTTAATTGGAGTTTTTCAGGAGTATTTTTTCAAAGAAAAATCCTTAATCTCATTGTTATGATCACACAACCACTGGAATAATTCAAGAAATTTTCCCTGATTTCTTGAATCTCTAGATTCGTCATGTCTATGCAATAAAGTTCTTGTCGTAGAAGATATCGAATACAATCTACTGACGTATTCATATGAGTCCCATACTCATATTTTTTTTTCGAATGCATAAAAAGAGTACTCTCAATATTTTGTTTCAGATTCACAAATGCCTCATACATAATGCGAACTTGGTTGTGTGCACTACTACTTTTTCCAACATGCGTTCAAAGTCCTCATTTCTTTTTCCAATTTGAAAATGCCATCAATAAAAGAATCCTTACCCTCGACACATGTTATACACCAATAAAATGTTCAATTACTTACCTCCTCTTGTTTACATAATGAAAAACAAATGGCATTTGCTCATTCATTGAAACGTCATGAGATTCATCAACAAGAATAGAAAACAATCCATCATCGATATCCTTCACAATAACATCGAGTGTTTCAACTAAAACAACACTTACAATATCATTTGAATACTATGTGATGTTAATTGGAGTTTTTCAGGAGTGTTTTTCAAAGAAAAAGCCTTAATCTCATCGTTATGATCACACAACCACTAGAATAATTCAAGAAATTTTCCTCGATTTCTTGAATCTCCAGATTCGTCATGTCTATGAAATAAAGTTCTTGTCATAGAAAATATCGAATACAATCTACTGATGTATTCATATGAGTCCCATACTCATCTTTTTTTTCCGAATGCATAAAAAGAGTAGTCTTAATATTTTGTTTCTGATTCACAAATGCCTCATACATAATGCGAGCTTGGTTGTGTGCACTACTACTTTTTCCAACATGCGTTCAAAGTCCTCATTTCTTTTTCCAATTTAAAAATGCCATCAATAAAAGAATCCTTACCAACATGTTCCTCACTATTTGATTTGAAAAGATAACAATAAAAGTAAAATACAACATCTTTTGCTATGTTATATTTCAACGAGTAAGGAAAGTCATTAAACCGAAATGGTTCCACTTTCATTTTTATTGGGCCTACGCTAATGAGTAGAAAGGGTAATTCAAAAAATTAAAAATAAAAATCTTTGAAAAATTTGTGGGCCACCCCCACATGACACCATGTGGATCTGTCCCAGTTATAGCTTGTTGATCTTTTTTTCGAGGCTCTCACTCAAGTTTCTAATTCATTTATTTTTTAGAAAATTGCACAAATGGTTCCTAACCTATTTTTTTTTTTTTTGCAAAGAAGTCCATAACTTATGTGTTTTAGTTAGAAATGGCAATGAACCGATTTGGCACGGCCCTTGTGAAGACGGGTTCATCTTGGCCATTGAAGAGACAGCCTCGGTTCATCAAAGAAATTGTGGCACAGATCGGACCTTGGTCCACAGGACACACAGGACGAGACATGGGCCGATACGCGGATCCACGTGAATTTTTTTTAAAAAAAATTGGGTTTTTTTTTTAAAGAATTGTAGAATGTAGATAACTAAAAATGTAAGAATGTAGAAGATTAGAAATGTGAAAATTCAATAATAAATTGCACGATAAAAGGCTTATATTGACAATATAATTTTTTCGAATTGTTGTAAGAATGTAAGTTGAGAGAATTGTGAATTTTTAAAGAATATGGAAAATTGATAGGGTATTTATAGCAAGAAAAAATATAGTCGTTTGAAAAAAAAAATTGGAGGACGAACTTCACGGACCAGTAGTTCATTTTCCCGGCCCGGCCCTGGTCCGGGCTCGTCTTTGGATGAGCCCGGGCCACTAAGGGGCTGGACTTTTAAGGGCCAGATTGTCTGTTTGCCATCTCTAGTTTTAGTGCCTAATTGATCTTTATATGATGAAAAAAACAAGAATGTCCTTAGTTTTAATTAAAGAAAATTACAATTAGATTTCTAACATTTAGAAAATGTACAAATATGTCCGAGGTATTTAGTAAATAATGTTTAATTTAGCATATTAAATATATCAATATAGTCGTGTCAATTAAATTTTTCATAAGAGTAAACTATATATAAAATTATTGTGCTTTAGGTATATTTAATTGCTATGTGATGTGAAAAACTTGAATATAAATTAAGTTTTAAAAAATAAAAAAATGATGTATATAATTTTTTGACATTAAACTAATCTTATTAGATTTTTTTAACATAAAAATAGTAATAAAAATTAATTTAAACATTATGTATTCTTTATTTTTGAACGATAATAAAATGATAATTTGAGCTCTAATAAGAATATAATTTGAGCTCTAATATTTGTAGTTAATAAATAAATAGCTTAATTAAATAAAAATATTTTAGCATCAAGTTTGTGACAAAGTTTTTTTTTTTTTTTTATGTTGTAACGGTAAAATTAAAGTTTAAATTTTATATAATATGATTACTTAATAATAATAAAATAATTTTAATTAACACGTTTGTTAATAATTACAAGCTTAAATTTAAGTTATTTTTATAATAGTTCGTAAAATATACAAAATAATTTAGTATATTATCAATTTGTTAGTTTCTTTTAATTTTTTATAAAAAAATAAAAGTATCGAACCCATTTGTACTTTTTGCAAAGGTTAGGAATCCAATTCAAAACTTCTCTAATAAAAAATAAGGGTATATTTGTCTTTTTTATGAAATAAGAACTAATTGCATACCAAAACACATATGTTATGGACTTCTGTACTAAAAATAAAGGTTAGGAACCATTTCCACACTAAGGAAAAAAGCTAGGGATCATTTGCACCAATTTCCCTTTATCTTTCCTTCTTATGTTCGTTTTGAATTCAGCAACCCAAAAATAACTTACTTCGCCTATCACAAATTGGTGGGTCAAACTACACGAAGCAACCACATCAATTTTCTTGGAAAGTATTGAAATCATCTCGTAAAAAATACCAGGGTAGAATCACTAAACTCACTTCATAGAAAAATCTCATTAATAGGGTTCGCACCAATTCAAGAAGTCTTTAGATCTATGCGATTTTCACACCCGCATACCTCACATTCCACATTTTGTTGTAGGAAACGAGAGGTGAAGAAGGAAAATAATGCCCAGGAGATATGAACAAATAATGAATATATTGCAGGAAAATGGATGTCGTAATTATAGTAATAAACGAAAAAGGAGGGAAGAAAAATGGAGGAAAGGCTTAAGTGGACTAACTCTTTAACCCTTCCTTTCGACTAATTTGGTCAAAGAATACGTGTAGCGTACGTGAGTGAGATAACGATGAAAACAGATGGAATTTATCTAGAAGGATGGCCTGTTCTAATTAGTTGAAAGAAAGTTGATGACGAATAGTGCAAATAAAATTGATTAGGGAAACTTTTTTGAAAGGTTAAATACAAAATGTACAAAAGTCCAAAACTAAATTAAAAAAGTATTGTTTTTGGACATATATTCCAGAGGAAAATTGCGTCATGTATTGTTCATTTCTTAAAAATTATCAACAATATTTTTGTTATACATTTATTCCAAGAATACTGTGTAATCTTTTAATATTATAATATAATATTAATACTAATAAAACAAATAAAAATCTTTTACCAATAACTTTTCTCATTATTCCCGCACAGCAACCCATATTATCCTCGCCACACCCACAAAATCCCAACAATAGCAGAATCGTTTTAGGAAAATATTTTCAAAAATCCTAATTATATATGATTCTTGTGAAAACCTACAAACTGAAGAAAATTCCTACATTTTCGTCAATTTTCTAACTTAATCTTCAACACCCATGAAACCCTAACTTTGTAATTTCTAATGAGTAGGGTCTTTGCAGCCACTGAGTTACTATTATTGAAGAATAAATCTTACTCATAGATACTCCGACAAGAAGATTCGCTCGGTCATTGTCGAAAAGAGGGTCGTTGGACAAAGGAATTGCACATGGATGCACATATTTAAGGAAGTTGCCGGCGAATAGGTGATTTCTAATCTGTTGCAAAAGTTGTTACAAAATCAATTTTGTATTATCCATGTTCCTAATATGTTGCAAACATTGTTACAAAATCAGTTTGTATTGTCTCTGTTACTAATATGTTGTAGACGATGTTACAAAAATCTTTTTTGTTGTCTCTGTTATTAATATGTTGCAAACGTTGTTACAAAATCGGTTTGCATTGTCTCTATTACTAATCTGTTGCAGACGATGTTACAAAAATCTGTTTCGTTGTCTCTGTTATTAATCTGTTACAAACAATGTTACAAAAATATGTTTCGTTGTCTCTGTTATTAATCAGTTGCAAACGATGTTACAAAAATCTGTTTCGGTTATAACTATAGGGATGTTATCATCGGACAAAATTTTGCATGAAGAATACGTTTTGCAGTTAGTTGAGACGAGTTGCGTTTTATTGTAATGTTGGAAAAATGTTGAAATGATTAGGATTGTAAATGATGAAAGAGAGAGAAACATGAGAGATATTAGATTGATGAGAGAGAATATCTTAATTAGTTATATATAAAATCTTAATCAAAATAGTAAATGAGATAATTAAGGATTCTATTACAATATTTAATCAATTAAATAATTAATTAAAAATTAGATAAAACCCAATATTTTTGAAATAAAAAATATGTTACAGTTTTTTTATAAATAATAACATAAAATGACTTGTGAAAATTTCCCCATATTCCACACCAAGTTCACACAAATATTAGCCCCAAGGCTCTTAATTATGAAAAATAAAATATATATAATTATCTGATGGTAATATTGAAAATAATTAAGATCAGAGAAATATTAACCCAAGACTCTTAGTTATCGAAATTAAATTATATATGACAATAATTAGTTAGGATCATGAAAATTCAGGAAATACTCTGGAAATCATATATATACCAATACTTTGGGTCTCATTGCAAATCATGTGCTCGTCAGGCGGTTTGCTTTTGCCTTTAAAAAATCGTTCAACTGAACTAAAGCGACCAGCCGTAACAAGGAAAAAGTGGCTGGTTTGGTTTTTTTCTTTCTATTTTAATTGACCAACCGAATACACAGATTTCAATATTATCTTGGGGTTCATCTCACCACTACAACGCTTTTTCATTGTGACAATAACGTCGGGACATTGACATTCACATACACACTACGGACAGGCCATTCTATACATTGTATTTGGAACAAATTAATGATGAAGAGTCTTATCTTTCTTTGTTGCAGCTAAATTTATATCTATAAATTGGAATCTCGAATCAAAATATGTCAAAATTAAAAAGGCCAATTTTTGGGAAGGAATGAAAATCAAGGGTGATTATAAGTAGCCTTTTCCAATGGTCCATATCTTATGTTTAGAAGAAAATTATGCCATATGTTTAACTTTGAAAAGGCAATTTAGGTCAAATAATTAAACAATGTTCTTTTAATTATGTACGACCTAGCATTTAAGGGATATTCTTGTTCTCATTGTAATTTGTACAAAGAGTATAATATTGTAGGTTTGGTAACACCTAGATAATATATATATTTATGTGTTCAATAATATGTTGAGAACTTTATTCCTATTAACACATGACATATACATCTTTCATCCACTAAAAGAAAAGTTTTCGAAAGTTCATTGAAAAGTTTCAGTTCGTGAAACTTTCTTGAGACTGAATTATTAGCATCACCCACGGAATTTATGAACGTCATTTAATCATGTTTAAACATTTAATATGTTTTCCGAGCGTCATTTAATCATGTTTCGAGTTTCCAATATGCAAAAAAAAATTAACCTTTACTCTTAACAAATTTAAGATTATTTTATATCATTCGATATGATATATAAACACACATACTGTCAAATCTTTAACGGCCGGCCACAATGTTCATCTAGGTGATTCTTAGCTAAAGGGAATCGTTACAATCATAACAACAAACTAAACTTTATTTTAAATAAATTTAAATATTTTTCTCGATATTTACAAGTACGTCTACGATAAAATCTAATTTGGACCAAATCTGTTGAAAACACACTCAAAATAAATTCAACCATACCAAATGTGATTCTTTAGATTGAAATTGAATTTGCAGCTGTCTTTCTTTGAATGCAGCAAGATGCGGTTTAAGATCTTCCATTTCCATTTTCTGAGCCAACGATGGCTGATCTTCCCAAGTTGTCACCATCCCGTCTTCCACTCCTTGGACTTGTTGACTATCAAACCCTAATTTCTGACAAGAACCCAGTTTCTGAATCTCATCCTGTAAAGCCTGGGCTCGGCAAATCGCTATTTGACGACGAACAAAATCCAATTCCGCCTTGTAAAAATTTATATGACTCTCTAACTCTCTGATTACATGACAGCAACCTCCAACAGGGTGAATTGCACGCATATTGGCTTGATAAATCATCGATTTCATGGCAGTTTCTTTGTCGTTTTGTTTGACATTTTTAAGAATTTTCTTGATGTTACTGACTCCGAAAAGCTTCTGTGTATTGAGAAAATCTTTCTGTCTGTCTGCAGGGAAGTATGGGGCTAAAGAACAACTGGGTGAGCATTTTCTACGTTGATATTTGCATGCAGCACAAGCTTGTGAAGAACCAGCACCCTCTCCTGCAATATTTGCAGGATTCATGACTTTATAGTGAGGATAGATCGGCCCCCTTTTTTTGTGCCGATGTGATTTCGGTGTTTACTCTCTCTCTAGAATTAGAGAGAAGTTTGAGAAAATTAAGGAGACAGAAGAGGGAGGGAGGGAAGGGGGGGGGGGGGGGGGGGGGGGGGGGGTTCGGGAGGATTAAGGAAAGATCTTAACTGATATGGATGTGGGGAGAGGAATACGGAACGTGGTGATATAGGTTTGATATTACTGTGTATGTGTGTGTTTGAATCGGTTTAAAATTTTCTTAAAATAGGTTTCTTAAAATTAAATAATTTTTGTTCTTTTTTAAAAAGAAATAGAAATTAAAAAACAAGTAAAATCAATTCTCATTTACCCGATTTTTGGTTGAACCGAATATTTCTTTATTTTCTACTAGTTTTTAAAATTTCAATTTATATAATAATACCATGTTAGTGGAGATGGTTAATTTCACTTATGGTCACTAAAGTTTCATTGAAATAACAAAATTTCAGTGTTGGTTACTGAAGTTTACTAAAATTTGCACCAAAGGTCACTCGCTGAAATTCTCCAATTAACTTGATGACGTGTCATTTGTAGATGTCAATGTGACGCACATTTGGATGACACGTGGCAAAATTATTGACACGTGGACTTTACCCACTAATTATAATAAATTTGGATCTCAATGAATACCTATATAATATAAGGACCTAGCTGAAAATACTTCAAAATAAATTTTACAATAAATACCTCACAAATTGCATATAAGGTTCTTCAACATTTTATATCTTCAAATTTTGGTCACCAAATTTTTAATTATCTTTCAGTTAAGTCCTTCAAAAAATTGTATTTTAGGTCCTTCAATTTTTTACATATTTACACTTTGGTCCCCAAATTTTCAATTATCTTTCATTTAAGTCCTCCAAAAATTGCATCTTGGCTCCTTCAACTTTTTACATCTATACACTTTGGTCCCCAATTTTTCAATTATCTTTCAGTTAAGCCTCCAAAAATTGCATCTTAGGTCCTTCAACTTTATACATCTTCAAACTTTGACCCCCTAAATCATTGATTTTAGTGGTCAAAATAAGTACAATTTTAGTGGTCAAAATTATTATTTAATTATATTATTTTAGTACAATTATTATTTTGTTCGTTTAGGTGAAAATTCGAGTGTAAAGTCAATGATTAATTGTAAATAATAATTTTGACCACTAAAATTGTACTTATTTTGACCACTAAAATCAATGATTTAGGGGACCAAAGTTTGAAGATGTATAAAGTTGAAGGACCTAAAATGCAATTTTTGGAGGGTTTAACTGAAAGATAATTAAAAATTTGAGGAGCAAAGTGTATAGATGTAAAAGTTGAAGGATCCAAGATGCAATTTTTGGAGGACTTAAATGAAAGATAATTGAAAATTTGGAGACCAAAGTGTGAAGATATGAAAAGTTGAAGGACCTAAGATACAATTTTTGAAAGACTTAATTGAAAGATAATTAAAAATTTGATGACCGAAATTTGAATATATAAAAAGTTGAAGGACCTTAAATGCAATTTTGAGGTATTTATTATAAAATTTATTTTGAAGTATTTTCAGTTAGGTCCTTATATTATATAGGTATTCATTGATGTCCAAATTTATTATAATTAGTGGGTAAAGTCCACATGTCAATAATTTTGCCACGTGTCATCCAAATGTGCGCCACATGAACATTTACAAGTGACACGTTATCAAGTTAATTGGAGAATTTCAATGAGTGACATTTGGTGCAAACTTTAGTAAATTTCAGTGACCACCGCTGAAACTTTGTTACTTCAGTAACGGTTTTGTAATTTCAATAAAACTTCAGTGACCATCAGTGAAGTTAACCCTATTGTACAAGTTCTTGAGTGATTGTGACGGTATGATCTATTTCACAAAACACTAACAAAAACATGGCCAAAATGCTTGTGAGAAGTTGTAAGCCATTTGAGAAAAAAAAAATTAGAGAATGGAATAGTCGTAAATATAATGTGATACAATAAGATAGAAACAAGAAAAAGAGATAAGTTTTTTGTCAAATCGAGAGTTAAATATTCTAGTTATTACCGAAATTTTTCAAATATTTCTCATTTGTTATTTGATTTTAAAAATTTTTCAAATTGCAACTGAATTTTCTCAAATATTTTTTACTTAACATTGAATTTTAAAATTTTTTCGAGTTGCAACTGAACTACCAAAATATTATTATGTCCGTCACTTGTTGTTTTAAAAATACATGTCACTCACAATTTCGATAACATGACATACACTAACGTTGAAAGTATGACGTGTGAAAATGCTGTCATATCATCAAGTTTGTTAATTTTAAAAAGATAAGTGACAGTTACGGATGAGATAACATTTTGATAAATTTAGTGATAATTTGAAAAACTTTTAAAATTCAAGGACAACTGAAAAATATTTTTAAAAAACTTTTAAAGTTTAATGCTAATTAAAAAATAATTTAAAAACTTCAATGACAATTGAAATATTTAACTTTCAAATTGAGATCGATTATTTTGAATTCGTAAATCTATATCTATATCTATACTATATCTAAAAAATTATCAAATGGAGAAATCTTTTTGGACTATTCTACTTTTGCAAAATTTTTAAAATTCTATATTCACCTTTAGCATTTATTAATAGAAATGCTATTTATGTCAGCAGTAGAGGTGGCAGTTTACGTGGCGTGGACTTCATATATTATTTAGCATTATTCTTTTTAGAAATAGAAAATAATAATAATGGGCTTTTCAACCTCTCTCTCATCAACACATGGTCTCATCTTTCTCTCTCACAAAATCTAAATGCTCGCCTCTACTCTCGTCGAACCGGACCAAATGCCAATACCGTCGGTTGCTTTACCAGCTCCACCTTTGAAATTTTGCAGTAGCACTGCCCATAGCCACCACCGAAAAGCAAGCGATCAAGTGTCCAAGAAAATTTCAACAACTCATTTTGAAACTATAGGAAAAAATCATTAATCTTTGTGAGTTTTCTCGTTTTCTCTTTGGTTTGGATTTACTTATATTCGTAGTGAGAATAATGTGAAATGAGTTTGTGTTTTCTCCTTTGCCTTTTGGTTTGTTGGCGACCTTAGAATTTTCCACTTCCATTTGATTATCACAAATCTAGATAATCATGTTCCTAGGTTTAATATCCTAAATTAAATTATATATGTTATAATTTGGAGTACAATTTAAAATTTTTTATGTTAAAAAAATATTAACACATATGAAATAATCAAAATAAATTTCAAATATTTATTAATCAAACAAAAGCATAAAATTCAAATATTTATTAATCAAATAAAAGTAGAAAATAAATGTTTAACAATTTTGGCTTTTAACGGATAAAACTGACGGAAAGTGTAAAGGGGGACCTACGATGCCTATTTTTTCATACGTTGGAGACGTGTGGTGCTATTTTTTTTTAGGTTAGGGATATATCCCCAACAATTTTCAAACGTTGGAGGACATTTCATACAATTATCCCTTCAAAAATGAATAGAAAAAATTATAACATTTTTTGATTACCGCATTAAAATTCAAATTATGGTTGTCAAAATTGAAATGGAGATAAAAAGATTGTTTTTAGTGCATGTTTGGTATTGTTGAAATTATTTTTTTAAGTACTGAAATTGTAAGTTATTGGTGAATGTGTGGATAAAAAGTAGATTGTAAATTGTGAGTCTTACAAAATGTGTGGATATAAAATATGTTCGATCAGTTTGACTAACTGAAATTATAATTTAAATAGTTCCAAACATGTGTTTAATATATTAGATTACAGTGCTTATAGTTCACAACTAATATTTGAAACTTTTTAAAATTTTGATTTAATTTATATATATATATATATATATATATAGAGAGAGAGAGAGAGAGAGAGAGAGAGAGTGTTGACACTTCTTTAGTTTTTGTTTCTTACTTATATTTATGTTATTTTTATTTATATCGTCAAATCAAACACGTCAGAGAACATACACAAAGAATACTGTTTACAAAGAACTACTACTCCAACAAATTTACAATATTATATAGTCAATATTATTATATTTTCTCACAAAAAATTAGTTATTATTAATTTTATTCTTCGTATAATGCAGCTCTCAAAATCCCTATTAATACATCATTAATTCCATAAGATTTAATATCAATAGTTCGTCAATCATTAAAAGTTCTTCATTGGATTTAAGTTAGTATTCATATTATCACTGTATAAAACTCATTTCTGATTACAATTTTACTTCTATGATTGTAAATAAAATATCAACATCAAACAATACAATACATGTTATTTAGAACTGTATTTTTTATCTTTATTGTAATTGGTACTTTAACATTTTAATTATTAACAATTAAAAAATAAAATTTTTGAAAATATTAAAAATTGACAATATGATAATAAAAATATTGCAACGCACGCGTGTCTAACTAGTTACAAATATATGTCAGATAAAAAACCTAAACTAAAATAAATTGTGTACATGTACACATAATTATAAAAAGGATTAGGGATGAAACTGTAATTATTGATACGTTGAGATGTGAAGTAGAAGGGTGGTTATATTCACACCACATTTTATTATAAATGTACCACATTTTAATTGTATAAAAGTCCTTAACTTTTATTTATTGTCATATTTATTTTCTTAATTTTTTTTTTATCGAATTCTTATATTTAATATTTTATTAATTAACACATTTTATTCATACTAACGATTTTTTCTAAACATTATATTAGTGTACTTTAATACAAGGGACAAATATTTAATTAAAATTTTATATGTATTTATTTTTTTGCTTATTTAAAAATATAAGAGGAAAATGAGTCTTTTTGTTCTTTCTTAATTGAATTTTTGAACTGGAACTATTATGAGAGACAATATGTACTAATTAATGGAAAGTTGATGATAAAAATGTGATAAAAAAATATTAGAGACCTAAATATAATAATAAGTAAAAGTTATGGACATTTTATGCAATTCAACGCGGTAAATGTGGTGTGAATATATTTAGGAAGAATATCCCTTCAGTCTCTGTTGATTGATACTCTCACTGTACACGGCAAGAAAAAACCTCAAAAACTACAAACCAGTACTATATTATTTAACCCTTTCTATTCTGCTGTCTGAATCTAACATCTTCACCGGGTAATTATTTCTTGCTCATCCTTTTGATAGATGCTGTTTTTTCCTTTATTTGTTGAATTTTACTTAAATGTTACCAGTTTTTCCTGCTTTAAATCTTGATATTAATCTTGTTAATGTTAAATATGAATTGGGTTCTTCAGTAATTGGTTTTTGTTGGATTTTTATTGTTCTGGTTCAGTGTTGCTCGTCATGTTAATTTAGGAAATTCAAGTAAAATGTTGTTCGAACCATCTTTATCATGAGCTGAATATACTGTATTTATTTATTTATTTTTTAAAATTTAACACTAATTTGTAAAACTGTGTTTTGTTACTCATAAACTGTTAATTTATAAGATACAAATTTTTATGTTGCTTGAGCTCAAATATTGAGTAGACCACTGTAAACTTTACTTACTGATTTGATGGATTAAGAAAGACAGGTCGAAATAAACGAGGAAAAACATAAAAAGTGGAATCGGGCGGATTGGTACTCGGTCGACCTTTTCTTTATGCAGGCTAAATTTGCGCATTGTTGAGCACTGATGATGATGGGATTATTGTTGAAAAATAAGTGATTTGTGTAATAAAACTAATTAGTATATAATTAATAAAACATAAATAAATAGAGTTAGAAATGGTTGGCTTTAGAGAGTCACGAAAGTCGCTGTCCTAAAGTCGTGTGGCTTTCCCTTCGTGCGAGTATTATCAGCACTACACAGCTCTAAGATAAAATCCTTTTAGCTCACATTCAATTCTCCTTCTATGGGCACGACCAAAGAGAGATAAGAATGAGCCTTTAAACTAGTTGCCAAAAACAAGAAAATAAGTATAGTGTAGAGAGAATTTTTTCTAATCTTTTTGTTTTTTGTAATGCGTCTAAAACATGAAAAACTACACCCCTTTTTATAGTAGAAAATTCAACCCACTTTTATGAAAATTTATATTATTCAAAAAAGGGTTTACTTATGAATTTATGGGGTTTTTGAATTTGCTTAAAACTGAAAATTAAAACTAAAAACTGAAAATTAAAAATGAATGTTTAAATCTTTTTTTAGGTTACAACAGTCCCCCACAAGACTTAAACATTCAAACAAAATAAATAAATAAATTTATATATATATAATGGCAACATTATACTGTGGAATAGGTGGGTGTCTTCAGAACTTGAACCTCACTTAGTGATGACAATTTTCATTTGAGGGAGCCATAATGGACTAAGTCTTAAATTAGGTCCCTTTGTCCAAACTTCAATTGCCCCACACACAGTATTGAATTAGGCTAAGTTCATAGCAGTAGCACTGTTAATGGTTATATGCTCTTATCTTGATTCTAGTAAGAGTTTCTAGAGAATAGCCCAATCCTATAGTCACGGCCTCATGGTAACTCTTACATAGGTGAATCCTCCAGAGGCACGTGTGACCCGCACCTCGCGAGAGTATTTCCGCCTAGGTACTCATTCAGGGCTAAACCTTTCCTAACATCATATAATATAGTACTATCACCATAGGGATGAGCACAAATAATATAATGCTATCTTAAGTCACGCAATACATGTTGTTTCTACCCATTAAACCTTCTTAATGGGATCTCCAATCACAAAGGTTAGGTTACTCCTGTAGGTGACTCCTTTGTGGGCTTAAGCCCATCCCCCTCGATGATTCATTAACACATTTTTTGTGTAAACCTTTTGTTAAGTTGTCTGCCAAATTTTTCTCAGATCTTACAAAATTTAGAGAAATCACACTTCTCTTTAATAAGACCTTAACTGACTTATGTCTTGCTTGTATATGTCTATTTACCTTCTTATTCGAATGAGATTGATTTACAAGTTCTATTATAGCTTTACAGTCACAATATATAGAGATAGCTGGAATTGGTTTACTTATTAAAGATATGTCTAGTAATAGATCTCTTAACCATTTAGCATTGATACAAGTAGTATCTAATGTTATTAATTCTGATTCTAGAGTACTTCTCGATATAATAGTTTGTCTTTTTGAACCCCATCATATAGCCGTACCATCTAACATAAATACATATTCAATAGTAGACTTGATATCCACATTGTCAGTTATCCAATTTACATCACTATATCCTTCAACCACATTTAAAATTTTTTTATAACATATAGAATAATCTAATGTACCTCGAAGATATTTAAGAACTCTTTCTAGTGCATACCAATGTATTTTATTTGGATTGTTCGTATACCTACTAAGTCTCCTAATAGCAAATGATATATCTGGTCTTGTCCTATTTGCTATATACAACAAAGACCCAATTAATTGAGAATACTTCAACTGTGAAATTGGTTCACCTAAATTCTTTTTCAAGTGCACATTTGAATCATATGGAGTAGATACTTGCTTAATAACATAATACCCAAA
This sequence comes from Forsythia viridissima, assembly GCA_030279155.1. NCBI lineage: Eukaryota > Viridiplantae > Streptophyta > Magnoliopsida > Lamiales > Oleaceae > Forsythia > Forsythia viridissima. The sequence continues at coordinate 26,880,272 of CM059033.1, forward strand.
ATTTTTTAACATCTTTTCGATAGCACTTGACTGATTCAATAGAATTCCTTCAGATATTTTCCTTAATTTCATTCCTAAAATTATATGAGCTTCTCCCAAATTTTTCATCTCAAAATTTTTTAGACAAATATTTCTTCACATCATTAACAACACTTATATTTGTCCCAAATATTAATATGTCATCTATATATAAACAAAGTATCACATGTTCATTATTATATTCCTTGCAATACACACACTTGTCATGTCCATTGACTTAAATCCATATCCTAGTATAACTTTGTTGAACTTTCCATGCCATTGTTTAGGAGCTTGTTTTAACCCATATAATGACTTCATCAATTTACATACCTTATGTTCTTGTCCTTTAACTTTATAACCATTTGGTTGATCCATATATATTTCTTCATTTAAGTCACCATTCAAAAATGCAGTCTTAATATCCATTTGATGAATAATCAACTTATGAACATTAGCTAATGCTAACATAGTCCTAATAGTAGTTATTCTAGCAACAGGAGAATATGTATCAAAATAATCAACCCTTCACTTTGAGTGAATCCCTTTGCTACTAACCTAGCTTTATATTTATCAATATTACCATCAGGTTTCAACTTCTTCTTGTATACACACTTACATCTTATAGCGTTACTTCCTTGAGATAAATCACATAAAATTCAAGTATTATTTTGTATAATTGATTCATATTCATCATTGATAGCTTCTTTCCAATAAGGTGCACCTATAGATAACATAGCTTCTTTATATGTTTTAAGTTCACATTCAACTAAATATGTAAAGAATTCTTCTCCAAAATTTTTCTCCGTTCTATTCCTTTTACTTTTCCTAAGTTCAGGTTCAGCTTCTAAAGATGAAGTAGATGGAGTATTATTTAAAATCACATTCTTAGATGTAGATGGTTCACTTGGAATCTTAGTCTTAAAAGGAAAAATATCTTCAAAATAGGTAGCATCCCTAGCTTCTATAATAATATTATTCGAATTACTACTAATTTTAGAGTTTACAATTAAAAATCGATTCGCGGAACTATTTTGAGCATATCCTATAAAGACAGCATCTACAATTTTCGATCCTATTTTCTTCCTTTTACGATCAGGTATAATAACTTTAGCTAAGCACTCCCACACTTTCATGAAACCTAACCTAAGAAACCTTTTTTTTCCATAACTCATATGGAGTTTTAACATTGTTTTTAATAGTCACTCGATTCAATATATAACAAGAAGTTAGAACAGCTTTACCCCATAAATTCTCGGGTGCTCCAGAACTTATCAACATAGCATTAATCATGTCTATTAAAGTTCTATTCTTTCTTTCAGCAACTCCATTAGATTGCGGTGAATAAGGAGGTGTAACTTCATGTATTATACCATTATCTTCACAAAAAATATTAAGACCATACGCAGTATACTCTCCTTATCTATCAGATCTTAAGACTTTTATCTTACTCTCTAATTGATTTTCAACCTCAGCTTTATATATTTTGAATTTATCAAAGACTTCATCCTTAGTCTTTAATAGATAAACATAACAATACTTAGAATGATCATTTATAAAAGTTACAAAGTACTTATTCCCAGCTCTAGTTGAAAACCTATTAGAATCACAAACATCACTATGAATCAACTCTAAGATATTTGTATTTCTTTGAATTGATTTATAAGGTTTTTTAGTTTGTTTAGCTTGTACACAAATTTCACACTTTTTATTATCAACTTGAGCTTTTGGAATCAAATTTAGATTCATTAATCTCTTGATCTTCTTATGACTAACATGTCCCAATCTTTTATGCCACAAACAACTAGATTCAACATTAAAAACAATAGAAGAATTTTTAGAATTTTCAACCAAGTTTGCCTTAGCCTTCATCCCATCACTTTGGCTTAAAACCTTTCTATGTTGTTCTTCTACTCTCAAAGAATTAAATACTTGATTTAATGTCATAATCCCTTGCTTATATCTTAGACCTTTAGCAAAGTCCGACCAAAAGGGTGGAAGTTTATCTATAAGGCATGATACCTTATAATCTTCACTAAAATTTGACCTTTTTTCTTCCACAAATCGTAACAAATCTTGAAATTCTTGAATTTGTTCATTAATAGATTTTCCATCAACCATAAAATATTTATTAAAAGTTGATGCATTAAACCTATTGACGCCTGCATCATCAATTCCATATTTATCCTCTAAAGTTTTTCAAAACTCTTTAGAACCAGTGATATTTTGATAAATATCATAAAGCCTATCGGAAAAAGCACTAAGAATTCGATTATGACAATGGAATTCTATTTGTTCGGAGTTAAACCATGATGTGGACACTCTACCTTCATTGGTTTTTTCTATGGCAGAAATTAACCCAAGAACAGTCAACCAATATTTCATTTGTTTTTGCCATCTTTTAAAAATTTTTCCATCAAAATTTTCAAGCTTAGCACTAATTGTATCTTCATGAGATGCCATTTTTTACACTAGAAATTACTAAGGCAAAGAAGAGAAAACTGTATAGATATAAGTTTGTCAATATAGAAATTAATTTAGTCTAATAAATATTTTATTTGCACTAATTTGCCATTTTGAATTGTTATTTAATTTCATAGTGGATGTTATGACTTTTATTTGAAACTTTAATTTTAATTTAACTAAATAGTTCATTTGCTTAATTGAGATGGCAAAAACAAATAAAATATTGGTTGACTGTTCTTGGGTAAATTTCTGCCATAGAAGAAACCAATGAAGGTGGAGTGTCCACATCATGGTTTAACTCCGAACAATTAGAATTCTATTGTCATAATCGAATTCTTAGTGCTCTTTCCGATAGGCTTTATGATATTTATCAAAATATCACTGGTTCTAAAGAGCTTTGGAAAACTTTAGAGGATGAAAATGGAATTGATGATGCGGGCGTCAATAGGTTTAATGCATCAACTTTTAATAAATATTTTATGGTTGATGGAAAATCTATTAATGAACAAATTCATGAATTTCAAGATTTGTTATGACTTGTGGAAGAAAAAGGGTCAAATTTTAGTGAAGATTATAAGGTATCGTGCCTTATAGATAAACTTCCACCCTCTTGGTCGGACTTTGCTAAAGGTCTAAGACATAAGCAAGGGATTATGACATTAAATCAAGTATTTAATTCTTTGAGAGTAGAAGAACAATATAGAAATGTTTTAAGCCAAAGTGATGGGATGAAGGCTAATGCAAACTTGGTTGAAAATTCTAAAAATTCTGCTAATACTTCAAAACAGTTTAAGTATCCAAATATTAGGTTCAAAAAGAACTTTCACCGTAATAAGAAAAATTTATAGCCAAAGAATAATTACACTAGGGATGGTAAAGGCAAAGGGAAAGGAGAATCAAAGCCATGTTTGTGATATGATGACTAGGTGGGTAAATAACTAACATTGCCTTGTGATTTCTGTACACCAAAATCTCGGCATTGTGTTAATTGTTTGGAGCTTTCGTGAGATATATTATCCTTGTTCAGTTATTGTCTTTTGGATGCATCTTTTCCTCCGCAAAGATACTAACCATGTTTTTGAATTGGTAATTTCTTGCACTCTTTGGTCTTGAATTCCTGAAGATGCATCTTCAGCATGAACTCTTAAGTAATCTCGACTCCTTGGATGCTAATCTGCAAATCTATTTATTGCCTTTTCAGGTGTTGATATGGTGACTAGGTAGCTGATAGTTATTATGGCACATTTATTCTCAATTTCTTGACCTCAAAATATATCTTCCGGCAGCAGATCATACTACAAACCATTAAACCGAGGACTGACTTCTTTCACTGCATCTGTTAGTTTGCCAATTATTAGCTTGCTTACTGTTGAAAAGGCTTGTGTTCCGAAGAAAACGATCACAAAGGTGTTGTACCATCTATGCAACAGCTGTTTCAACGGGCCAAGAAGCCTGAACTCAGCCTGGATCTGGCTCCCACGAATCCTCCGGCGAAGTGTCCGTCCCAAAGAAGGTGATGGTCATTGGCGGTGATGGCTACTGTGGTTGGGCTACCTCTCTCCACCTATTCAACAAAAGTTATGAAGTTGCTCTACAACCTTTTTCGTCGTCTTTTTGATCACCAACTGGCTCTCGACTCTCTTACGCCCATCTCATCTAAATATAACCACATACGACGTTGGAAGTCTCTTACTGGTAAAGACATTCAACTCTACGTTGGTGATGTATGCGAATTTGAGTTCTTGTCCGAGGCCTTCAAATCATTTGAACCCGATGCTGTCGTCCACTTTGGAGAACAGAGGTCTGCCCTTACTCCATGATTGATAGGTTGAGAGCCATATTTACCCAACTCAACAACGTGATAGGGACTCTTAACGTTCTCTTTGCCATAAAAGAGTTTGGAAAGGATTGTCATCTCGTGAAACTTGGGACCATGGGAGAATATGGCACTCCAAACATAGACATCGAGGAAGGTTATATAAAAATTACACACAATGGAAGAACCGATACTTTACCTTATCCCAAACAAGCAAGCTCTTTCTACCATTTGAGTAAGGTCCATGATTCCCACAACATTGCAAGGCATGGGGGATCCGAGCCACGGATCTAAACCAGGGAGTTGTATATGGGGTAAGGACGGGAGAGACTGCAATTCATGAAAAACTTTATAATCGGTTTGATTATGATGGAGTATTTGGAACTGCATTAAATCGGTTTTATGTTCAAGCTGCTGTCGGACATCACTTACTGTGTATGGCAAAGGGGGTCAGGTATCATTATGTCCTACTTACATAGTTACATTACTATGTATGCTTGCTAATCAGTTACACTCTTAATTTGTACGAGAAAAGAACTTTTGTGGGTGGTAGACAATCTTTAAGTCAAAATCACCTTATATACTGCTTGTACGTATTAATGCACACACTAAGCCTTATTCCTAGTATTTGGCTACACAAATCCTTCTTTGCCATTTCACTCTATTTATTGCTAGATCTGTTTAAAGATATAAAGCAACTCAATCATTAGCAACTATAGCATGCCGTATTAATTTTGGTCTATTCCTTCCTCTTTTAACTTGCTCTATTGAAATTGCATCACTCTTATGAGTGAAGAGTGTAGATAGTACAACAACAAACGAAAAACTAAGCCTTTCTCACAAATTGGTTATATGAATCCTTTTCCGTCATTTTTTTCGGTTTATTGATTGATGTATAGGAGAATGCTAGTTCATAAAATACTGCAATATTGTACTTTGGACACTTTTTATTTGTTTTCAATTTGTCGTCTTGATTTTCATTATTTCACAGCCCTCCAATTTTATCAAAATTTATCTAATAAATTCTCTTCATGCTATGCAGACTAGGGGATATCTGGACATAAGAGACACGGTTCAATGCGTTGAGCTTGCCATAGCCAATCCTGCACAGAGGGGCGAGTTCCGGGCCTTAACCAATTTATAGAGCAGTTTTCTGTGAACGAACTTGCTGCCCTCGTTATCAAGGCAGGAAAGAAACTCAATCTCGAGGTTTAAACTATCTCGGTGCCCAACCCAAGAGTTTAGGCTGAGGAACATTACTATAATGCCAAGCCTACGAAACTTGTTGAATTGGGGCTCAAACCACACATTCTCTCGGACTCTCTTCTCGACTCGTTGCTTAAATTTGCCATCAATATAAGGATCGTGTCAACACTAATGCCTAACGTTTCGTAGAGAAAAATTGGTGCCAAGCCAAAAATTGCAGTGTAAACAAGTTGATGCATATGAATAAGTTTTCATCTCTCTTTGTTGTATTTCTGATAGGGGTGTCGCTTTTGGAACGTTTTAGCAGTTCTTGAGGATTTAATTTCATCCAGCAGAAGTCAGAAGATACATGTTATTTACAAGGTCCATTGTGTTTGAATGTTATAGTATATTGTATGATAAATTGCACTATTCATCTCTATCTTTTGAGCATAGTAGCAGGTTTATCTTTATAATATTTTTGTCCGGTTTTTGTCCTAACCTTTGAGAAATTAATAGAATCAAAGACTGTAAGTCAGGCGTGTGCCTTTTTAATAAAGGACATCATTGTCCCACCACTTAATCCAATTAAAAAACAAATAATTAAATAATTAAAAATAAAACCAACGACAATTTGAATTAAAAAAAAAAAAAAAGAATTAGTACAACAATGAAATAATAAAATATTAAATCAAACGGATATAAGATAGGATCAAATCTTACCTGGAAAAGTTTAAATTAAAGTACAAAATCTAAAACTAAAATTCAAATAAAAGACTCTACAAACACAGTTTTTACGAGTTTATTCAGAGTATGTTTTGATAAAGATTTTTATAAACTAGTATGTAATACGTGCGTTGCACGTAATTTAGTAACAATATTGTAATATAAATTTCTATTCAAATATTCAAATAATTATATTCAATTTAATACTGCATTAACATACAAAAATCTGACATTAAAAATATAGTGCAATATACCGTTTGTAACAGTATTCAAATGCCAAATTAGCCACATTCGTATGTAATAATGATTAATATTTATTTTAGCTACCAATCAATACATTTATTTCAATTTAGATGCATAACAAAACAAATATAGTTAATTAATGTCAATTAAAGAATGCAAACAGAAAGATTTAAAAATAGTGTACATTCTTAAATATATCGAGCACGCAAACCCATTGTATCTTCTTACTTTATAAAATGACAAATGACTTATAACAAATCTTTGTAATTTAGTATAACTCTTCAACTATGAAGAAAATTTAACACAAAAAAATCACATGTAATTTGGGCTTGTGGCACCTCAAGTTAACAATTATAGGTAAATTTATCAGTATATAAAATAAAACAAAATAACATTTATATCAAAAAATTGACAAAATTAAACAATCTCATTTGTACAATTCAGTGCCCACATGTCTTTGCGTGAACTTGTCTAAATAGTAATGGAGAAGTAAAATAATATTACCAAAACTAAATATTATAACGATTTAAGCAACTTATGCAGGGCATAAATAGTGAAGAAAAATTAGTTTAAACAATATATAACAATGAGTCATGATCTCTTGCCCACTTGTTGACACCAGTAGGTAGGCAATTCAAGATCAATAATTGTTTGATCTTGGATTGCCCCACCTGTCGACACTTCAACAGGTGGGGCAAGATTTTCTTCATTTTCCATATAACAATTCAATTCAAAAATATAAAAAAGAATAATAGAAATGAGATTCATATTAATTATTGAAGTTGAAAAGAAAAATAAAATAAAAAATAGATCACTGAGAAATGATTATTCACGTGAAGTAACAAAAACCATATTCACAACACACAAATAAATATTCATCTTGTAATTGACCAAATTTGTTGTCATAATTTGATAGAAATATTTCAAAATCCAGTTATTAAATGTAATAAATGGTGATTTTGCTTTTTCAACTTCCAATGACTAAATATGGTTACAAATATTATTTTGAAATTTTAATTATAATATTAATTGAAGGACAATTTAGGAAATATAAAATATTAATGAGGATGTATTCGTCCAAAAATATTTCTCCATTTTCTAGACTTTTAGATGTACGAGGATAAAATAGTCCAAAATTGTTTTTCTCTTTTAGAGTCTATCTTTTGTATTCCGCAGTAGGAAAAAAACTGAACATAAATTATCCAAATGTCTCAAACAACTTATTTTGTTTAATAATAGTGGGAGATAAAAGAGTTTTAGATTTTTTTAATTTAATGTAGGTGGGTAAAATAGTCCAGGAGATGAAAGAGTTTTGAATTTTTTAATTTAATGTAGGAAGTAATTTAATGTAGGAGGGTAAAATAGTCCAGGAGATGAAAGGGTTTTTGATTTTTTAATTTAATGTAGGAGGATAAAGTAGTCCGAAGTTGTAATATATGAAGATAAAATTGTCCAAAATTGTTTATCCCTTTTAGGGCTTTTTAGAATTAATATAGATAAATTAAATTAAAAGAGAAAAAAGTTTCACATGTTAGTTCTAAACTATAGTATATGTTTTAGTGGGGATTTAAAGATTTTGAAAAAAATTTGTAAAATATGTGGTTGAAAAGTTGATAAAAGTTGTAAGTCCACAAAAATATGTAGTTAAAAATGAATTTGAGAAAAAAAGAATAAAAAAATAAAAAGAACTGAACCAAACATGCTTGTAATCACTGTAATATAATGTATTAAAAATAATTTTTTTATTTCCATTTCAGTTTTGACAACTATAATTTGAATTTTAATGCAGTAATAAACAACGTTACAATTTTATCATTCATTTTATCTACTTAATGAAAAAAAAAATTGAGACCATCTTTTCACCTTCATATTTAATTTAATAAATTTAATATTTAATAAATTTAATTGTATATTTAGTAAATTTTTGAAAATTTAATGTGAAATAAGGATGAACAATAAAAGAGTAATAAATAAAATATTAAAAAATAATTATACATTAATGACTAAAGGTGATTATGGAATTTTAGAACTTTATAAAGGTAAAATAGTCCAAAAATGTTTCTCCATTTAAGCCCCTTTTAGAAGTAGTATAGATTATAAGCAGTGTATTTTATGAAATGTGTAAATAAAATATGGATAAAAATTGTAATCCTATGAAATATTTAAGTAAAAATTATGTTTGATCAACTTATAAATACTTATAAGCACATACAAACATGCCCTCAGTGTCGCATAATCTACGAGGTGGAAATGGATTTTCAATCTTTTGTTGGTTATAATAATTGAATTGACATATTAGGCAAGATGTCGATTTCATTGAAAACAAATTAAATTAAACACATGGGCCCTTATCATTATCAATTTTTCCTACACGTTTTCAAATTTTAAAACGTTGTATATTTATATATCGTGAAATATATCATTTTCAATATATACAATCAATCTTTACCAAGGCTAGGTCGATCTCTCTTTTTAGCTAGACGTCGTTCTCTTTGATAGAATGACCACGAATGGAGCAAGCTAAACCTTTCTCTCGTAGTCCATATGCGATCTGGCTAACTGTGTTAACAAATTTAGGGCTAATTTTGGTATATTATAGCTTTAATTTGAAGAAATTAAGTGAAAATTACAATCGAACTGGGGCGCGGTTATCTGTAGAGAAGAGAATTGAATATATGATATCTGTTAGACTTGGGGACTTGGTGTTCAGCAGCACATAAAAAATAGAACTTGGAGTTTGGAACATTTTGGGCTGAAACTTGAATTAAAACAATTTGGGTTGGTACTTGGTTTAGGTTATTATGAGCTAATTTATATTTTTTTATTGGGGTATGTGCTATTTAAGAATCAGGCTTGAACAATTTTCAAAATCTTTGCGAGGTCAATTGACCCCCTTTGTCCATTGTGGCTCCGCATCTGATGCATATGTCAAATCTATTTGTGGTCGAAAAACGTTTATAAATAAATAGAATCCCTATATATTAAAAGAGTGACTTTATTATGGCACTATTTCTATGAATGCGTGCCACCACTTTTCTTTTCCTTTTTTTTTTTTGGTTTGTATTTTTAAGTTTTTCTTGATTTCTTAAAATTGACACTGTTTTTTTATTTTATTTTTAGTGTGGCGTTATTTCTATGAATGCCCACCACTGTTCCTTTAATTCTTCTTCTTCTTTTTTTTTTTTCACATTTTCTTAATTTTTTTAAATTGACACTTTTTTTTCTCAATATCTTTTTCAGCACCATTTTTTTTTAACATTTCGTTATTTCACTTATATTTCTTCGTTTATATTTTTCGATTTTCTTTCGATTTCAGTCATGCTCCCTATATATTAAAAGAGTGACTTTATTATGGCACTATTTCTATGAATGCGTGCCACCACTTTTCTTTTCCTTTTTTTTTTGGTTTGTATTTTTAAGTTTTTCTTGATTTTTTAAAATTGACACTGTTTTTTTTTTTTTTTTAATTTTTAGTGTGGCGTTATTTCTATGAATGCCCACCACTGTTCCTTTAATTCTTCTTCTTTTTTTTTTTTTCACATTTTCTTAATTTTTTTAAATTGACACTTTTTTTTCTCAATATCTTTTTCAGCACCATTTTTTTTCAACATTTCGTTATTTCACTTATATTTCTTCGTTTATATTTTTCGATTTTCTTTCGATTTCAGTCATGCATTTTGAAAAATCGCCCCAAAATTTACAGATATATTAATTATTTTGAGTATCCATCCAAATTTTGTTTTATGAAAGTTGTTTTTGCATATCTATCTGCTTAACTTTTCGCACCACTGATCAGAATAGATTTGAAGGTTGCTATTGGCTCTTATTATTTCTAGGATTTGTGGATTGACCATTACAAGTAGTTGTTTAAGTCCTGTTTTTGTTAATTTTTTATACTTATTTGAACATTTTTGCTTGTTTGAGTGTTGATTTTTAATTCTCATTTTGAGTTTTTAAATAGTTCTAATATTCAGTATTTTAATATATTAAAAGAGGGATCTTCATCATTGTTCTTGTTTTTTTTTTTTTTTAAGTTTTTTTTGATTTCCTAAAATTGACAATATTTTTTTTTTCTTTTTTTGGTGTAGCACTTTTCCTATGAACGTCCACCACTGTTCATTTTCTTTTTTGTTTTTTTCTTATTTAGTTTTTCCTAATTTCCTGCAACAGAATTGACAATGTAAGAGTTTTTTTTTTTTTTTTTTTTTGGAATACAATAGTAATATTAAATTTAACACTGGTCAAGATACAAAATATCGTTCCTAAATATGTGTTCTTTTACACTAATTTGTTTTTGTTTTTATTTTTATTTTTACCTAGGTTCTTGATTATGTAAAAATAATTTTCCTGATTTCTTGTTGGCTACGGCCAAAAAAATATTGTGAATACCACTTATTGGATATTGAAATTTGCACTTTGGAACAATCATTGCTAATCGTTGTGTTGAGAAAGTATAAGCATAAATTATTTAAACTCTAGAATGAACATTCATTTACTTGTTGAATTATTTTTGTTGATTTAAGCTATTGAGAGTGGTTTTTTTTTTTTTTTTTTTTTTTTTTTTATACGTAATTTAGTATCGTGAAGTTATGTTTAAATCATTACAATTATACATGTATATAGTATTGATGTGCTCTATACTTTACTATTGCGAAAACAAGTAAAATCTCATTAATGCACTTATTTTTATTAACACTTTTTGAGATTTTTGAATAATTTTGTTGATTTTCAATTTTTAAATTGAGAAAATAAATATAAAACAATAAATCAACACTTTTCTCCGAATTTATTGTTTATTAATTATTTCAAAAATCTACCTAATGAGAAATCACCAATTAACAATTTATGCTAATCTATAATAAGTATTTTTACTACTTATTAGTGCAAGTTCACAAGTAATCTTTAGCATATTTCATGACACTCGTGTGATCTAAACATTTTTGAATGTTTGATTAGAATAAACAAAATTAAATTGATAAATTGAAAATTTTTGCAAAGTCAAATCACGAGGAAAAATATAGAACTTTAAATTTGAAAGCAGCAGAATAATTTTTTCACATAATAATTGAAGTATTCAATTCTAGGAATTACAATAATCAATTTTATCAGAAACTACATATTATTCATCACATCTATAAAGAACGTTCATGTTAAAAATCAATCGAAACTATACCGCTCACTATTAAAAAAATACATATTTTCTCCAACAAATTTTAATACATATTTTACTCAGCCTTTCATAACTAAGAAACAAATAATGACCACGCTATTAAATACTTAATTAAAATAAAACACGTGCTTTTGCACGTGCACTCCACTAGTATAAATATAAAAATCTAAAATTTGCTATATCTACAAGAAAATGGAACTATATGGACGACACCATAAACGTCTATATATATAGCATTTATAGGGACGACAATAAAATGTCGTCCCTAAAGGTTGTGATAGCTATAGCAAGAATAAAAGTCGTCCCAACACACACAGTAGTCGTTCCTATAGGTCTAGAATCTATAGAGACGACTTAGTTTGTCGTCCATATAGAGTACAGACCTATAAAGACAACACGGAATGTCGTCTCTACAGAAATAAAGTCGACTAATATCATCCTTATAGCTTAAAAAATTCGTCCCCATAGGTCATAAGAAATTGCGCCATTTTTTCCCGCTTTGTAAGCTACTGTGATGACTGCTGTCGTTCTAATAGCGTTAAAATTTGTTCCTACAGGTCTAGTATCTATAGGGACGATTTATTTGTCGTCTCCTTAGATTACAGACCTATAGAGACGACAAAGAATGTCGTCTCTACATAATCAAAGACAACTATTGTTATCCCCATAACCTAAATATTCGTCTCTGCAAGTCCTAATACCCTCAGCATATATTGGCGGAATTTTCTCGCGCCCAATTATAGCAATTGGGACTATTTATTTTTGAAGTCCAGTCTACAAAATGCCAACAAAAGCAACATTTCACTTTGAAGTCTTAGTCCACAAATTCTACCATTTTGAATATCTCTCTCTTTATCAAATTTACTTTCCTGGAATTTGCAGAAAATTTAGCTAATATTTATAAAAAATGCTTTCTACTATCTTATTGAATGGCAGGCTGGTCTATTGGAACCTGATTCGGTAGAAGACTCTGATGTGGAGATACCTGAGTTCAACGTCTCTTACAAGCCACCAGAGGCGGACCTAGGACATGGCGAGATCCTGCGTCTGTCCGTGCTGGAAATTCACGAAAAACGGTGTTGGCTATTAGAATTCTATTTACAGTAAAGTACCATGTAGTAGGATACCATACATGTAATATTCCTATTCTAGGTAGAACTCTTTTCCTTTTCTTATTAGGTTTCTATTAGTCATCCATTAGTATATATATATCTTGTACCCTATTCATTATTTACATTACATCAATATACAGAGAGAATTACTTCTCCACATACATATATTTTCTCTCATATTTTACATGGTATCAGAGCGACGATTTTGAGCAACGATGTTTGGTACAAACACCATAGAAGCGACGATTGCCCAATCGGATCCCATGGCTCTATAGCAATCCGATCATCCCAGCTTAATCCTCATTTCTAAACCACTTGATGGAAACAATTATGGACAATGGAGTAGATCTATGAGAATTGCTCTAATTGCCAAGAATAAGATTGGCTTCATTGATGGAAAGATCGAAACACCAGAAGCAGAAGATGAGAAGTATTCCATATGGGATCGAAGTAATCATATGGTGCTGTCCTGGATACTTAATTCGGTACATCCAGATATTGCTGAAAGTATCATATACTCCGAATCTGCCACAGAGGTATGGAACGACCTACGAGATTGATTTTTTCAAGGCAATGATGCGCGAATATATCAGATTCGCCAAAAGATTGCTGAGCATCGACAAGGAAATTAATCGGTGTCAACCTATTAAACCAAATTAAAGGGACTATGGGATGAATTGGGTTCTTATCACAACCCAATTGGATGCACTTGTGGAAATCTTAAAACACTGGCTGAAAGGGATGAGAAGGAGAAAGTCATGTAATTCTTGATGGGGTTGAATTATTCTTATTCTACAGTTCGTGGAAACATACTAATGATAAGCCCTTTTCCAGATACTAGAAAAGTCCATGCTATTTTAATGCAACATGAAAGGCAAGTTGAGGTTACAACAGATCGTGAAGGACAACATTCAATTAATTGGGAGAAGTCGAGCAATTGGAGGACGAATAGGAAAGATAACAATTGGTCGAACCGGTCGACCGTTTCATCCGACCGGTCTACCGGTTCAACGAAACCTGGCCAGAAACGATGCACCCACTGTGGGATGATTGGCCACATCATTGATACCTGCTATTTCATCCATGGCTTCCCTCCAGGGCACAAGTTTCATGGGAAGGACGTGAAGCCACGAAACAAACGCTTCACAAACACTACTACTACTTCTACACTTGACCCAAAGGAAGGCAAAATGCTCACAACCAAGGAATATGAACAGATCATGACACTTCTAAACAACAAGTCGAGTAATGACAAGCCTTATGTTAACACCTCAGGTATCAATCTCTCTACTACCCCTTTGAGTAATTCATAGATTATTGATAGCGGAGCCACTGACCTTGTGACGAATGATGGTATTCTTGAGAATAAATTCATGCCAAAACACAAAACTGTGCAACTAACGAATGAGGGTCATGCTCCTATTAAATCCATTGGTGCAGTTAAATTTGAAAATAATATGACTGTTGATGATGTGCTTTATGTTCTCAATTTCAAAGTTAATTTATTATCTATCAGTAAACTTACTCATGGGTTAGGTTGCTATGTGACATTTTTTCCTGATTTTTGTGTCATGAAGGATTTGACGACGAAGAAGACGATTGGCTTAGGAAGGCAGAGTAACGGCCTATATTATCTTTCGCAAAAACCACAAATACATCATACTACTAGTGGATCAACCAACTTATGGCATAGACGTCTTGGACACCCTTCAGCTTCACCTCTTCAATTCTTAGCACAAAGTACCTTAGATATTAGTTTTGATTCTCAAGATATTTGTGATGTTTGTCATTTGGCAAAACAATCTAGACTCCATTTTAAAGTTAGTCAAATTTCTAGCAATAAACCTTTTGATTTGATTCATTTTGATATTTGGGGACCTCATAGGAATTATTCTTATTCTGGTGCTAGATATTTCCTTACGATTATTGATGAATTTTCTCGTTATACTTGGGTACACCTCATGCGTCACAAATCTGAAACTCAAAGCATAATTAAAAATTTCTTTGCTTGGGTTAAAACTCAACACAACCTGACTATAAAAATCCTGAGGTCTGACAATGGCCAAGAGTTCTTATCTTTGCAAATATTTTTAGATGAAAATGGTACAATTTTCCATAGATCATGCCCTTATACCCCTCAACAAAATGGAGTGGTCGAGAGAAAACACCGACACCTCCTAAATGTGGCTCGTGCCATTAGATTTCAAGCCAATCTTCCATTAAAATTTTGAAGAGAACATATCAAAACAGCTTGTTATCTCATCAACCGGATACCTTCGCCATTGCTCTCATACAAAACACCATACGAAAGATTACATAAGAAACCACCGCCTTATTCTCATTTATGTGTCTATGGTTGCCTATGTTTTGCCATCAACCTCAAACCCAACCAAAAATTTGATACACGAGCCAAACGGTGTGTGTTTCTTGGATATTCCTCAGGACAAAAAGCATACACCTTATTTGACTTAACTGACAAAAAGCTAATAGTATCCCGAGACGTCGTGTTCCATGAAAATATATTTCTATACACTTCCCAACAACATGATGAAACCAACTCCATCCCATTGCCACAATCTATGCCTCTAGATGTTGAAACACCACATTTCACAAACCCTGAGGACCAACACTTAGCAGAAACGAATAACTTGCCTGAAGATCCCGAACCATCATCCGTTCCAGACGGTCGACCGGTCCACTCATCCGATTCAACAGAGAGTCCAGTCGGTCGACCGGTTCCCTCATCCGATTCAACAGAGAACTTAAACGGTCGACCGTCTTCACCTACCGGTTGAGCAGTGTCCAACCACCACTGATCCACATACCTATTCTCACCCTCCAAATGACCAATTTCGACGATCCACAAGATCAATTCAAACCCCATTTCACCTGAAAGATTACTATATCAATCATACTCTGCCTACTCAAGCTGGATCTCTTCCAGTCAAATTCAGCACTCAACATCCTATATCAAGGTATGTATCATATAGTAACCTTTCTTCTATTCATCGTGCTTTTACATATAATATTTCTCATATCATTGAGCCAGCTACATATGAGGCAGCTTGTCAGGATCCCAAATGGGTCGCTGTTATAAATGATGAAATTCGTGCCTTGGAAGAAAACAATACTTGGTCACTTGTACCACTTCCTCCAAGTTCTCATCCTATTGGTTGTAAGTGGGTGTTCAAAATTAAATTTCATTCTGACGGTACAGTTGAATGTTACAAAGCACGGTTAGTGGCAAAGGGGTTTACACAACGAGAAGGGATTGATTATAATGAAACTTTCGCTCCAGTTGCAAAGTTAACTACAGTCAGATGCTTGCTTGCCATCGCCTCTATTCGTGACTGGACACTTCATCAGATGGATGTACACAATGCCTTTCTTCATGGTGATCTTGATGAAGAAGTCTATATGACTCCCCCTCTTGGATTTCGTCGACAGGGAGAGACACCAGTTGTATGTCGACTTCATAAATCATTATATGGATTGAAACAGGCATCTCGTTCTTGGCTTCAAAAACTTGTGTCTGCTATTATTCAGTTTGGGTTCAAACAGTCACATGCAGATTACTCACTCTTTACAAAGGTCAATGGTAATTCTTTTACGACAGTTCTGTTATATGTGGATGATATGATTGTCACAGGAAACAATAGAGAAGCAATCTCTACTACAAAAACCTTCCTTGCATCTCAATTCAAGTTGAAGGACCTTGGCACATTAAAATACTTTCTTGGAATAGAAATTGCTCGCTCAAGATCGGGGATTTCAATAAACCAAAGGAAGTATACTATTGACATTCTTCAAGAAGCCGGTTTACTTGGATCAAAACCTGCAGCATTTCCCATGGAGCAGTCATTGAAATTTAATTTGACTGATGAAAAGTTATTGAAAGATCCCACATACTATCGACGGTTGGTAGGAAAGCTTATTTATCTCACCCCATTACTAGACCAGAAATCTCATATTCAGTTAATACACTCAGTCAGTTTATGCAGACACCTAGACAACCCTATCTTGATGCAGTTCACCGATTACTCCGATACTTGAAAGGGACACCAGGACGATGATTATATTTCCCATCAAGTGGAAAATTACAGCTAGCAGGATTTTGTGATGCAGATTGGGCTGGAGATATTACTACACGACAGTCAGTTACAGGATATTGTGTTTTCTTGGGAAAGGCACTTATATCATGGAAAAGCAAGAAACAAACGACTGTGTCCAAATTTTCAGCAGAAGCTGAGTATAGGGCAATGGCTTCTATTGCATGTGAGCTTATATGGTTGAGACAATTACTAACAGATTTATGTGTAGATCACCCACAAGCAGCAATATTATATTGTGATAATCAAGCTGCAATGCATATTGCTGCTAATCCAGTATATCATGAAAGAACAAAACACATTGAAATAGATTGTCATATTGTTCGTGAACGAATTGATAAGGGAGAGATCAAGACTGCCTATGTTCCAAGCAACAATCAGATTGCGGATTTATTTACTAAAGCATTGGGCAAGGAAACATTTCACAATTTCACTCACAAGTTGGGCACTTCTGACATACATGCTCTAACTTGAGGGAGAGTATTAAAATTCTATTTACAGTAGAGTACCATTAGAGTACCATGTAGTAGGATACCATACATGTAATATTCCTATTCTAGGTAGACCTCTTTTCCTTTTCTTATTAGGTTTCTATTAGTCATCCATTAGTATATATATATATATATCTTGTACCCTATTCATTATTTACATTACATCAATATACAGAGAGAATTACTTCTCCACATACATATATTTTCTCTCATATTTTATATTGGCCTCATCAAATTTTTTTTTTTTTTGCTTCAGTGTGTGCATTGTGTGTGTAGTGTGTGTATGTATATGTTGTATGTATAACATTTTTTGAGTTGAAGAAGCCGGTGTGTGTGTGTGTGAGAGAGAGAGAAAGAAAGAAAGAATTTGTATTTTAAATTCAAAATTTCTTTTGTGGTCCTTGAACTTTGAGAAATTAAAAAAATAAGATAATTACATAAATAAATCCTCAAGTAAAGAATTTATTGTTTCTCTTTAATATGATAATTGCATAATTTGAAAAGAGGGTGTCAAAATTGAAGAATATAGAAAGTATTTATCAGAATTTTTGCTCTTTTTTTTTGTTGCCATAGATTTAATTTTATTTTAAGTTTTTTCTTATCGTTAATTGTCTTATTTTAAATTATTTTTTATGTAAATCTTTATCGTCCTCATTGAACCATTATTCTAGGTCCGTCCCTAGTGTTGGCTATCGTGTATGACGTGTATTTTATCATGTTAATGAATGATTATCGTTTTGTTGGCAGGCATTTTCAGAGCTCAAAGAGGAAGAGAAGGAGAGGCTTCATTCGAGGAAGTTAGGTTATTTAAACTACCAAATTTGTAGTTCTTGTTCGTTCCCATTTTGACTAAGACACTGTAACTGGTCATCAAACAGGAATTATTACGGCTTGTATCGAATTATATTTCACTATTATATGATTTTTTTTTGTTGCTTTATAAGTTACGTATTTATTAAAAATATTTTCACATTATTTTTTCACAAGCATCGTCCGTTGACTGGTGAACGGTCAATATTTGACCGTTGACCAGTCAACGTCTGCCCTAACTGAACTTCAACCCTAGATCCGTCCCTGCAAGCCACAGAAGATCAGTCCAAAGTTTGAAAATAGTGTCAGGCACCTGCTACATCAAAAAATTCGAGATTCATATATGCATCCTCAGTTTGTTTCTTATGTTATGAAGCCACTCCAAATCGAGCAGCTTATGGATCAAAAGGTTGTGAATCTCTCTGGTGGAGAGTTGCAAAGAGTTGCCTTGACCCTATGCCTTGGAAAGGTAAACTTTCTTTGAGTAGTAGATCATATCCCATTAAGATTTTTGCTTCAAATTTGCTACTGTTAAAAAGAGAGAGAATTGATTCAAATATTATTAGCTTGATCTCAGTTGGTCAGTGAAAATTATGCTTACAGGTAAGGAAATGTTTTCCTTATTCCCTAGGATTTTTCTTCTTCGCGTGTTTCGGTTAATGATTATGTTACTTTATATTTGCTTGCATTTTTTCTACTGAAGCTAGGAAAGCAATCACATTGCTGTTAGTTTGATTTACAAGCCTGTGGAAGTAGGACGCATTGCCAATCATATTTGCAGTTATAAGCATTATGCTGAATGGACAAAGATATGCCATTTTCTGACCTATGAATTGGCCAGTCTTTCCACATATCATCCATGAATGTGTTGTTACTGTTGTAGGACACAAGTCTAGATGGTGAAGATGTTTATACTTGGTGTATAGTAGCCTTTAATCCAAGGATTTTGAAAAAAGATTTGGCATTGTATTTTGCATAATTTGTTAGCTTTAGAGCATGTTTGACCGTGCTTAATAGCACCCTTTTAGGTGCTTTGCATGCTTTTCTAGATTGTATTTTAAACTAATTTGGTTATTAAATAAATATTGAAAATGACGATAACGTAATTTATTTAGTACAAAGTTAATACAAAGTGATTATGTAAGATTATGTACGTAAAAGTTAATACAAGATTATGCGTAAGATTATGTACGTAAAAGTTAATACAAAGTGATATATTATTGATAATATTTGAGTTTCACATTTAATTGACAAATATTTTAAATTTGATTATTTAAGGAAAAAATGGTGGAACAACAGGAAGAACAAACGCAACAAGCTATCTCCAGTGGTGTGGCAGTTAACGAGCACGACGTTGTTCTTAAGGTCCTAGGAAAGAAGAGGGGACACTGGCGCGCAGTTGGACGGTTCTGAGGGGCACTTCCCACTCTCACTCATTCACTACAATATTGCGGGACCAACCCAGTACCAGTCAATCTACTCAGACAACCAATGCGTTGAAGTCCAAAATGGAGACATACGTGCAGCAAATGAATGAATTTATCACGCAGTTTACGAGTAATTTACAATCTGTCATGCCGGGAATTTAGCTGCCGACACCGCCACCGCCACCGCCACCGCCACCACCACTACCACCTCTCCTGTCGCCTATGCATGAAGAAGTGTTAATTTCTTCGAACGACGAGAATTATTTATCTGATCTTTAGTCTTCATCTGTCTATCTATTTTGAGTTGCGGATACTTTTGTTTTTGTACGTTATAATTATTTTGTGTTGGAAGTTTTTGTTTTTGTTAATGGTTTTTTAGGTTGTTTTTGTACAATTTGTTTTTGTGCACAAATATGATAATATAATTAATATTATTTAAGTTCTTTTTAAACATTTTATTTGTGTTGGTACACTTGTATTTAATGTTTCTATTAATTCATTGTTATTAAATAATTTTAATTAGTATTGAAAGTGTAATAATTATTAGAATCAATAAATTTTAAAAAAATAATTAAGACGACAAAAATCGTCCATGTAGATATTTGTTCTATTGGGACGACTATTATCGTCCCAATAGGTGAAACTAAATGGGACATAAAGAGACGACAAATGTCGTCTCTATAAATTCAACATATATTGAGACGACAATTTGTCGTTTCAATAGATCAGTTGAAACGAATATTTAGACGATAGTAAGAGACAAAAATAAGGACTAGCTATAGGGACAATAAAATGTCGTCCCTATAAATCATGAGTGTATTGGGACGACTATTGTCGCTCTTGTTGACTTATTAGGACGGGCGTATTGGGACGATCTTTAGGGACGATTATGACATCCCTTTAGATCTTTAGCGACGATAATTCTATTTATAGGGACGACAAAGTTGTCTCTATAACTCTCTTTTCTTGTAATGTAGCATTGAGTATGCTCAGTCGAATGAATTTTTATTAATTTATTTTCAATCTTACAGCCACGATAAATACATAGTAAACCATATCGAAAGGAGATGATCATTTTTTCACATTTCATTCCATTCGAATTAATCAACAATTGAAGGATTATAGGGTTTGGCAATCAAATAAAGATTTTCTTTTCTTGATACAGTAAGTCCTTCGGCCTCAGTCATGTCTAAATCATTAGAACTGATTCCTTCAGGAAATTTCCAATCAAAGTGGTAGAGAAGTTGAGATAAAAAAAGCTCAATAGTTGCTAAACCAGATGCCATACCAGGACAAAACCTTCTTCCCGATCCGAATGGAACATATTCGAAATGAGATCCCAAGAAATCAACAGAATTGTTCTCAAATCTCTCTGGTTCAAAGCTTTCTGGGCGATGCCAAATATCGGGATTTCTTCCCATAGCCCATGTGTTGATCATAACTTTGGCTCTCAAAGGTATTTTATACCCATTAATCTCAAATTCCTCTCTACATGCTCTTGGGATTAAGGTAACAGGAGGATGCAATCTTAGGGTTTCTTTGATCACCAACTTTAGGTATTTTAGGGTTTGAATATCACTTTCGTTGACCCTCTTCCTATCCTTCAAAACTTGTCGTATTTCATCTTGTGCCTTTACCATCACAAGAGGGTTTTTCATCAACTCCACCATAGCCCAATCCAGTGTTGTTGATGAAGTTTCTGTACCAGCTGAGAACATATCCTACAATGTAATATATGTAAAAATGATTTCTTGTTAATAATTGTTCGACTTTGATACCACCTGTCATGCAAAAATCTAAAATTGGATTTTTTAAGCTAAAAATAAAAAAGAAAGAACAAATTCAATTTATTTGTTAATTTCAACACTAGAAATCTATAGAGCCACACAAAAGATATACTTTAATCCCAAATTTGTCGAAATATACCAATAGCACGTTTGGCATTGTTTTTAAGCACTTATAATTCAAACATCATTTTTATCTATATATTCTGTAAGATTCACAATTTTTATCCGTTTTTTATCCACACGACGTCCCATACCAAAGTAGAAAGGTCGGGTTGACTAACTATTTCTATTCGATGTGGGACAACTAGGAAGCCACACAAATAACAGTATCAATATAAGAGGTAAAAAAATGAAATAATTTTAATGGATGAAGAGTACTTACAAAAATGATAGCTTTAATGTTCTCATTTTCTATTGGAAACTCAAGTGTCCTGCTGTTCTTCAATCTCAGAAAAACATCAACTAAATCTTCATCACCTGATTCTCCACTACCATCTGCACTCTTCTCTTGATGTTCATCAATGATGTCTTCAAGAATCGAATCTAGTTTACGATGCATTTTCAACAATTTAAATTTATTCCAATTGAAAATATTAAGCATTTTTGAAGAGGGAAACAAATCAGCAAAACCAAATCCTGATGCTAAAGCTACCGCGTTCTTCAAAACATTGATCAATGTTTCTGGATCCCTGCAAACTTTACCAAATACTGCCCTACATGTTATAGAACTTATATAAAAGTAAACTTTCTCACTTAAATTTATAGTTACTTCTTGGGAAGATGATCGAATGGATTCCACGAGGCATGAGGCCTCATCTAGCCTAATCGACTCAAATGAACGTACATTCTTTGAACTAAGCAACTCCATAATGCATATTTTACGCATTTGTCTCCAGTACTCTCCATACGGACAAAATACAATATCGATAAAGTCATACCACATGATCTTGGTGGCTAGAGTTTCTGGCCTATTAGCACATGATGTATCATGATTTTTTAACACTTCTTTTGCAAACAACGGCGATGAGACGACGATTGTAGAGACTTCACCGAGTTTTAGGTGCATCAAGGGTCCATATTTTTTTGATAAGTTTGCAAAAGAATGGTGTGGGAGTGAACCTAATATATGGTGCAAATGACCAATTAATGGTAATTTCCAGGGACCTGGAGGCAATTTTTGATGATTTTTGGTTTTGGATTTCTGCCATTTATTGACTAACAAGAAGATGAAGGATAGAAGGAGGAGGGAAGTGACCAAGTTGAAGGGAAATGGGATCTGCATATTTTAGGAAAGAGTTATATCTTGTTTTGCTGCCAATCTTTGCTTTTTGTATACACATTATCTGTTGGGAAAATTGCAGTGTTAGTCCACATTTTATTGTCAGAGTTGCACGTTAGTTCCTAACCCTTAAAATTGAACAAGTTGTTCCTCAACCTTCCATTATAATTGCAACATTTATCCGCAAACAACATATTCATCAAAATTTATGTTAAATTCTCACGTGAACCTCGTGAAACCTGCCTAATTTTGATTCCTACTTACCAATCTAAGTAGAAAAATAATATCTAGCTAGTGGGTGTTACAACAGGCTATTGTATTGTCTAGCTGCGACATATTCTACTTGTTGATATGAGATAGATATAGCTCGTCCTGATATGCAAAAAAGAGTTAATTTTAGCAACAATCACTACAACTTGTTATAAATTTCAAAATGGTCATTGAGATGATTTTCTTATAGTAATAATCACTCAAGTTTCTAATAGTTATGCTAATGATCACTCGGTTGGAAATCATACATGTCACCGATAAATTTCAAAGTGGACACCAACGACATTAACTAGTATACCATGTTAGATTAAAAAAAAAAAAGCTCACCTCAGAAATTCACTAGCAAAAATGCGAAGTTTCACCAACTGTTTGCTTAAAAAAAGCAAACAAATATAAGGAGAACATATCTGACAATGACACATTTAGCTGCAATCAACACCACTTTTAGTTAACACCGTTTGTGTCAATGTTAGAATTTAACACTAACTCGTAGATTTTTTTAACAAGTTTTAATGAATGTTGCTGAAATTAATCTTTATAAATTTGTATATGAAAAAAACTCCCAACAACAAGTAAATGAACGAGTTGAAGAATGGAAATTTAATACATGGAACCATTCAATTTTTCATGTATAATGATAGAACCGAACCATTAATTCCAGGTAAATTCTTTTTCAATTTTGATTCTGCATTAATATAAAAAACCAATATATTTTGTTTTACATAAAGATGCGATTGAATCAAGCATGAAACTACTTGTACGAGAATTATATCTTGTACATGTGTGATGTCAAATATCCAATAATTAATTAAATAATTAAAGCCTCAAAAATTTTCCCACCATTTCGCATTTTGTTTGTTGTGATAGTTTATTATTATAAGTCACTATTAGTATATCACCCGTGCGATGCACGGCATTTATTTTTCATGATAGGGATTTTAAAATATTTTAAGAGTATATTGTTTATTTATTACATTCAAATAAAAAAGTATCATATAAATAATATTTGATTACTTATTGATAATGGAAAAAAAAAATAACATAACTAATCCAAATTTTGAAACACTTCTTTGAAAACCACATTTGTAGTCGAATTGGTTGGCACTCCATCCCTATCACAAATCAACATCTTCAATCTTTCACGATTTGTAACTCTAGACAATGCAACATAAAGTTGTTCATGACTAAAAACTGGTTTTTTCAGATATAATCCCACGTGGGAGAGAGATTGACCCTGACTCTTATTGATAGTTATAGCGTATGAGACAATTAACGGATACTGTCTTCGTTGGAACTTAAAAGGCAGTCTTGGATCTGACGGAGTTAAAGTCATTCTTGTAATGAGAACTTTGTTACCCGCATTGTGACCTGAGATAACTTTTGCCTCCAAAACATGATTTCCAAGCTTTGTAATGACCAATCTAGTCCCATTACACATCCAACAGAATGATCGATATTTCTCAATAACATAACGGGAATACCAACCTTCAACTTCAACTCATGATTAGGCACTCCTAAACATCTAATACCATTCAAAAATTCTGGAGTATGAATATCTGATAATAAATCAATGTTGGAATCTGATCTGCAAGTTGCATCAGAACTCAAGTACGTCTTTCCCTCAGTTTGATTAATAGAGATCATGTATTCATTGATTGATTCAACAACATCAAGAGTTGGAGCAAGAATGGCCTTTCCTTGAAAATATAATGGGTTGTTCATATTATCTGAAAAAGAAGGATATGTACTATTTATGATTGCCGCAACTGAATCTTCTAACTCCTTTACCAAAAGATCATTAGGTATTTCAATGGTTGCATGACCATCATTCTACTTCAAGTATTTTACTACAACTAATTTCCATAAGCCTACCTTACACGTTTTTTTTCCAGCACACAAAATGATGGGCATTAAACTATACTTAACCTTACACAATTCATTAGAGTTGGAATTTAGAAAACAAAACGAATAACTACGAAGCAAAAAAGAAACCAAAATCCAATTTGTTAGAAGACTCTACAAACACAGTTTTCACGAGTTTATTCAGAGTATGTTTTGGTGAAAATTTTTGTAAATTATAAACAGTGTATTTTACGAAATATGTAAATAAAAAATGGATAAAAATTGTAGATCTTATAAAATATATAAGTAAAAATTGTATTTAATTAATTTATAAATATTTATAAACACAACAAACATGCCATCATAGTTGCATAATCTACGAAGTGGAAATCAATCTTTTGTCGGTTATAATAATTGAATTGAATTGAATTGATATAATATTAGGCAAGATGTCGATTTCAATGAAAACAAATTAAATTAAACACATGGACCCCTTAACGTGATTGAGGTTTAATTGAGAGCAATTATAGAGTCGTACATATCATGAAAAAGGAGTTGAGTTATTATCCTTTTTCAGTCAGTGAACTTTCAGAAAAATCTCAACTTGGTCACTCAATTTTAATTTGTCGGAATCTGACTTTCATCGTTACTAACTCCATTTGCCCCTGTTATTAAGTTTAATGTCTCAATCCTACGTTAGCTCCTATTTCCAAGTAGATATGGTACATAATCATATTATAGCTACAAAAAAATTAAGTAGTAATTTTTTTTTTTTTGAAATTATATAACACTAATAAAAATATTTAGATACATTATTATAATTTTTTTTTTACTTGTTTTCATACTTTAAAAATATTGTATATTTATATCATTATCAATTTCGTGAAATATATCATTCTCAATATATACAATTAAACTGTCATTCAACCATTCTTTACTAGGTCTAGACTGATCTCTCTTTTTAGCTAGACGTCGTTCTTTTTTACAGAATGACCACGAATGGAGCAAGCTAAACTCTTCTCTCATAGTCCATCTGCGAGCTGGCTAACTGTGTTAACAAATTTAGGGCTATTTTGGTATATTATAGCTTTAATTTGAAGAAATTGAGTGAAAATTACAATCGAACTGGGGCGCAATTATCTGTAAGAGAAAAAAATTGAATATATGATATCAATTGGACTTGGAGACTTGGTGTTCAGATATAAATTAAAACTTGAGGTTTGGAATAATTTGGGTTGAAACTTGAATTAAAACAATTTGGGTTGGAACTTGGCTTAGGTTATTTTGGGCTAATTTATATTTTTTATTGGGGTTTGTGCTAACTTAGAATCAGGTTTGAAAAAATTTCAAAATATTTGCGGGGTCAATTGACCCCCTTTGTTCCTTGAGGCTCCGCCCTCGATGTATATGACAAATCTATTTGTGGTGGAAAAAAGTTTATAAATAAATAGAATATAAATGTAAAAAATCTAAAATTTGATAAGTAGCATTGAGTATTTTACCAACACATTTGGACAACCACGTGGGCCAGTGGATCTCTATGGTTCACTTGTAGTATAAGAATGAAATGTATTTGGGTGTGGGAAAGACACATTATAGCCGAAGAAGTGGCTTGAGGGCCTCTAATCACATATTCTCCAAGTGGTATGAATAACACTTAAGTTAATCAATGTAGAGACTATGATTTAGTATGTTTTCTCTAAGCCGCTTTTCCTCTTCTTCTTGTAGAAATGGCTTTGGTATTTATAGGCCAAAGCCAATTGGCCAAGCCACTTTTGATGCCGCTTGCTAGGAGGTTATAACTGTGACAAGTCGCATTGGCAGACTGTCCCATCAGTCTTTTCAGGTTTGACTCGCATAGTGTTAGGGGATGCTTTCTCAACACACAATTGGAGGCCGGTCTTCTCAAACTTCCTTGGCATAAAGGAACATCATCTTCTTCCCAACCTCTTCGGAATAGAAGGGGACATCGTACTAGGCAAATTTGACTTTGATCAGGCCACGTGGAGTGCCATGTGGGACTGAGACGTAAGGTCTTCGACCGCCTCATCTTCTCAACATTCTCTTCTCAAATCTCTTCGACATAAAGGAACAGCCTCTTCTTCTCAACCTCATCGAAATAGAAAGGGACAGCCTAGTAGGAGTGCCATGTGAAACTGAGGCGTAAAATCTTCGACGGCCTCATCTTCTCAACCTCATCTTCTTAAACTTCATCGGCATAAAGGAACAACCTCTTTTTCTTAACTTACTCTTCCCAACATCCTCAGAATAAAATGGGATAGCCTAGTAGCAACTTTGACATTGACCAGTGCACGTGGAGCGCAATGTAGAAATGAGGCGTAACACAACTCATTATTCTTCTTAACAAATGTAGTCAATTACTTCCTTCTTCACTAACACTGTGCTCATTACTTTGCCATACATATAAATATTTATTTTGAACACTTCAAATCAAAATATTTGTGGATATATTTTTGAAAAATTTATTGTGTGAACAACACTACTGGAAGCTTCAATGCATAGGACATAAATGACAATCCAGAAGCATCTCTCTCTCTCTCTCTCTCTCTCTCTCTCTATTACGTATGGTATATTAGTGGTCTATTATTTTAGACCCTTTAGATAAGTCTATCTTTTATTTCGACCACACAAATATTTGTTTCATATATCTCTTTTATTGTTACTAGCATAAGCAAGATAATTCTATCTCTTATTTCGACCACAACAATATTTGCATCATATATCCCTTTTATTATTACTAGCACGTGTGATGCACGTAGGTTGTTTATAATTATGTATTTAATAGTGTTGATAGATAGTATAAAATATATGGTTAATTCGAATATGAAATATATAATTCTTTTTTTTTTAAAAAAAAAAAAGAGGTGAATATTTTACATTTTCTACATATTGTGTGCTTAATACTTGGAGAAATATGCAAAGTAATATCGATTATTACATCTATATAAATAATAAGAATCTATAAACTTAAACAAGCTCTTCTTTGAATACTAATGGATGCTTTCCAAATGGATATAAACTTTATTTTTTAAGATGAAGAACATCGCTTGTTAATTTATAAAAAATACATTCATACATTGTTGAACTTTGTTGCCCTGGATAAATTAACAATAAGATTCAAAGAAGTAAATATTTTAATTACAATTGAATTATCTAAGAAAATCATTAAATTATGATAAAGTAGAGAAAATATATTTGTACATCAATCAGCAAAAAGTTCTAATATTTGGTTGGACAGTTAAGTCTTTAATTCATATTTTGCTTGCTGGAGTACTTTATTAACAGGGTAATTATATTCATGCAACACTTTTTATTTTTTACACCACATTTTAATTACATTTAACATTCTTAATCTTTTAATATTATAGCACTCATGTCCCCAACTTTTTTTTATCTTCAACTTTTCATTAATTAGCACATTTTATATTTGATAACGGTTTCTTTAAAAAATATTTGTTGAGAATTAGTAAAAAAACTTAATTGTTTGTCATATTTTAAAAAAAAAAAAAATTATGGATTAAAATTCTACATGTATTTCATTAAAATTAGTATTGCATGCCGTAAAAAGCGAACTCTGTTGTAGTGATTAAAATTATGGATTTTATACTGAATTTCATGCTTACCACAAATAGAAGATCAGCTTTTCCAAGCCATGTTGAGATTCTAGGTTTCATAAAAGTATCCAAATGACCAACCAAAATTCCCATAAGCACCTGTAGTTATTAGAGAATCTACAGTTCAAGTGAGATCAAGCTTGACTCACTGTGTCATGTGGAGTACTAACTCCAGAAGTAAGTAAAATAGCTGAACTTTGGTCTGACTCTTTACTTGAGCTCTGATCAAATATTGGCATGAATTTAATCTAAATTGGTTGTGAATCTTTTGTCAATTGGGTCCTCAATCGAGGAACCATGATCGATATTCTTTATAACATAAATTAGGGGTGCAATTCGACCATTATATATCCAAACGTTAGCTTCTACCACTTGCACTCAGAATTCGAAACAATTGCAAAAACATTGGATAAAAGGCTAACCATGTTGGATTTGGAACACAAGAGGAACTTGTTTTATTATATAAACACTTATACAATACTTTGGTTATGGAACACAACACACTCTTTTGTGATCTCACTCACCACTCATTACCTCATTTCCTTCTCACCACAATACTAACACCCTATTTATACTTGGTTGTTACTTTTCTAGAAACATCTATTATGGAGGTTAACAACAAACTAGAAAGTTCTAGTCCTAATCATGAAAGTACCCCCATTGTTCTATATCCTTCTTGATTTATATGGAACATTCTAGATCCTTCTTAATTTATATGGCACAAGAGAAAGTTCTAGGTAAAGCAAAACAAAGAGAGAAATTTAAAACATTCAAATAGGTTGGTGACAACCTTCAAACCATTCTAATGAAGTCAGGCCCTCAATATACCTGCATAATGAATTGTCCCAAATGACTGCGATCATATATCAAAGCATTAATATTTTGATCAAATCAAAATAGTCCAAGACATATATACTTAACAAAAGGGCTAAAAGTTAACGTGTCTTTGAATAAAATTTACACAGCATGCATGTTTGATTATGTTTAAAAGTTACTTTTATAAATAAGATGAGATTTACCTTCTCAAAAATTAAGTTTTGTGAGTAATAGAAGTATATTTTTGAAATCATTTTTGGCAAAATAGATAACTTGACCTACCTATAACCTAATATGCTCAAAGTAATAACTGTTATGGAAAAGACTCATTGCAAGCGCAGTTAAAAAACAAGTTCTCAACCCTACTCCACTGAGACACATCCTGCGATTTATATCTTCCACCAAGACCTCAGAATAGAGATGGTGGAGCCCTCAAGGTTTGGGTTCAACCTTTAATAACTACATTTTAAATACATTTGAGGACACTCTTATCAGTTATTTTTTCTCCATTTATATCAGTTACATAGAAAAATGCAAAAATAAAGAAATGAAATGCGATAGTTAGAACTTAAATAAAATTCGAAAAATACAATAAAGCCCATTAATCTAAAATAAATGTCAATAAACAATGACTAATGTGAGCGGAGGGACTCGTTAGCAAAAGGTTGACTGGTTGTGCTTAGTGTCCATGAACCAACGCCCATCGGAAGAAACAAATGCCTTATCAATAGAGAGATTCATATGGGAACTTGAACTGCTTCAAGAAGAATCCCATGTTGTCTAGCATTGTAAGGAAACATTAACAAAAAGTTAAGCAATATTATTAAGACTGCATTTTTCTCCATGATTAAAAGCACTTTTTTGAACTTTTCTAAGACATATTCAAACCCAGAGGGTTAGAAAAGAAAGTAAAAATTGTGTTTTCAAGCACAACTGAACATACTCATAAAAAAAGTATTTTCCAAATTCGATAAAAAAAAAAAAAAAAAGTATTTTCCAAGAATGTTGCATACCATGACCCTGGTGGCATTGGCACAGCTACTACTATCAATCACTACTACACTGAATATGAAACCGTTGAAAAAAGAATAGTCTCTCTTTTTTTACTATAAAAAACTACAGTAATTCAGAAGATACATGTTATTTACAAGGTCCATGTGTTAGGATAAGTTGCACTATTCATCTCTCTTTTGAGCAAAGTAGCAGGTTTATCTTTAAAAAAAATTTGTCCAGTTTTTCTCCTAACTAAGTATAGTTTACGAAATGTGTAAATAAAAAGTAGATAAAAATTATAGATCTTATAAAATATATAAATAAAAATTATATTTAATTAATTTATAAATATTTATAAACACAACAAACATGCCATCATAGTTGCATAATCTACGAAGTGGAAATCAATCTTTTGTCGGTTATAATAATTGAATTGAATTGATATAATATTAGGCAAGATGTCGATTTCAATGAAAAAAAATTAAATTAAACACATGGACCCCTTAACGTGATTGAGGTTTAATTGAAAGCAATTATAGAGTCGTACAGATCATGAAAAATGAGTTGATTTAATGTCCTTTTTCAGTCAGTGAACTTTCAGAAAAATCTCAACTTGGTCACTCAATTTTAATTTGTCGGAATCTGACTTTCATCGTTACTAACTCCATTTGCCCCTGTTATTAAGTTTAATGTCCCAATCCTACGTTAGCTCCTATTTCCAGGTAGATATGGTACATAATCATATCATAGCTACAAAATCTTGAAATTAAGTAGTAATTTTTTAATTTAAAATTATATAACACTAATAAAAATATTTAGATACAAATAAGTCCAATACTTTTATTTTTTGTAAAAAAAAAACTCTTTAGCACTTTATTAATAAACATGTCAAATAAAATTATTATTTTTATTATTAAGTAATTATATTGTTTAAAATTTAAACTTTTATTTTATTGTTGTATAAAAAAATAAATTTGTTACAAATTTGATGTTCAAATATTTTTATTTAATTGAGTTATGTGTTTATTAACTACAAATATTAGAGATACAACTGTATTCTTCATATTTTAATTTATCGTTTTATTTTCGTTCAAAAATAAAACATATAATGTGTAAATTAATTTTTATTAGTATTTTTATGTTAAATAAAAATGTAATAAGATTTGTTCAATGTGATAAAATTATATACGTCATTTTGTTATTTATTTAACTTAATTTTTATTCAAATTTTTTTACATCATATAGCAATTACATATATTTAAACCACAATAATTTTATATATTTCTCTTATAAAAAATTGAATTTACACTACTATAATGATATATTAATTATGCAAAATTAAATATTATTTAATAAATATATCGGACCTATTTGTATATTTTGTAATGATTAAGAATCCACATACAATCTCTTCTAATTAAAACTAAGAGCATATTTGTTTTTTTCATCCCATAAGAACCAATTGTACACCAAACACATATGTTAGGAGCTTCTGTGCCAAAAAATAAACGTTATGGACTATTTTCACATTGAAGAAAAAGGTTGGGAACCATTTGCGCCAAATTCCATATAAGTAATGAATCTTACGGCATGTATAAATAAAAATTAAATAAAAATTATAAATCTTATAAAAATGTGTAGATAAAAATAATGTTTAATTAACTTATAAAAAATTTTACGCACTATAAAATAAAAGTAATGTTATTCATAGTCGCTCACTACCGATAATCATCCTATGTGACATTATTCAATTGGATGAATTATTCATAATTAATAACTATAAATACATTATTCAATTGGAGTAAATAATTCATCTAATTGAATAATGAAAAAAGATCTGGACCTCGAATCGGTGTTCAGGTCATTTCCCCGAAATCCAAAAAGAAACCCCCCCACTCAACTGCAAAAAGACCCCCCACCCCCTCTGCAAATAAAATCCCCCTAACCCCCCTCTCCCCCCCTTTTTAATCCCACACCTACTTTAACAACCCCCAATCCATTACATTTTTTTTAACTCCTTACCTTACGTATTTATGTACCACTAAATTTATATCCACATTATTAATATAATTAAATTTAAAATAAATATTTATTATTATTATATTCATTGTATTTGTTTTTTTAGAAAAAATATAATAATATTTATTGAGTTAAATATTATTTATATCATATAATAAATAATATAGTTAACGTTAATTTTATCTGAGACTAATTATTTGGTTTATATTTGAGTAACAAATTAAATTTTGCTTAAAAAATAAAAATAAATAAAGCGCGCATAATAAATTTGATCCGGACCTACAATACGCATATCATGCTCCACACCTACAATACTCGATCACAGACAGTAACAATTCCTCGTATTCTCTAGACCTACAGGAATATGATGCACGATTTAACATTCGTCATTAATTTATTACTTATAATGTATCATCGTATTCTCTAGACCTATAGGAATATGATGCACGATTTAATCTTCGTCATTAATTTATTGCTTCTAATATAATATTATTTTCTTTTTTATGTGTGTAAATTATCAATTGAAGCAAATTTATATGCACGCTTTATTTTTTTTTATTTTTTAAACAAAATTTAATTTATTACTCAAATATAAACTAATTAATTAGTTTCAATGTAATAGTAATAATAAAATTAACGTTAACTACATTATTTATTATATGATATAAATAATTTTTAACTTAATAAATATTATTATATATTATATTTTTTATAAAAAAATACATTGAATATAATAATAATAAATATTTATTTTTAATTTAATAAATTTAATTATATTAATAATGTAAATATAAATTTGATGGTGCATAAATATTTAAGAGATTGAAGAAAGTAAATGGATGGGGGTGGTTAAAGTTGGGTTGGGATTAAATGAGGGGTGGGGGGCGTTGTTGCAGAAGGGGGGTGGGGATTTTATTTGCAGAGAGAGGGGGGTTACTTTCTGCAGGAGGGAGGGGGGGGTTATTTTTTGGAAATACAGCGCCTTTGACACGTTGGATTTCAGGGAAATGATATGGACCCCGAATCGGGGTCCAGATCTTCTCTCATTAAATAATACTACATAAGATGATTATCTATAGTAAACAATTATAAATAGTATTGTTCATAAAACAAATTCTATGTCTTTCAAAAGTGAAATGAAAAACAATAACTACGTCCCCATCTCATAAATGCAAGGATTTAATGTCTATTCATAAATAATACTTGTATACAATAGCTGGATTGAAAGTTAGAGCATCTCCAATGCAACAATGTCTAATACGTACATGTGGCAAAAGATATTGACATTATATTAAAAAATTTCTCCAATGCAACAATATTCATTGTGCAAATGTGGCAAATTATTATTAGCTTTTTAAAAAAAAGGAAGAGAGAGAAATGTATTGATTGGATATAGATTTTAAAATTAATGGTGGACATTGTCAAGGACAATGTCTAGAGTTAGACATTGTGCTAGACACTTTCTAGCATTAATTGTGCCACATAAGCACTTTTTGGCCATTTGTCAAAAAAAGTGCTAGACATTGTACCTTGACATTATTGCATTGGAGATGCTCTTATTAAAGCTTTAAAAACACAAAACACACACTAAACATTAAATATAGCAAAAATTAACTATAATACAAAAACACGTGTTTTCATTTAAATGAAACATTTTATCCCATGTCCCTAAAATTTTCTCATATATAAGTATATTATATTTGAAATTTCAAGAATTTTTTTTCTATATAGTGTTCCAATATTGAAGAATTATATCATTTAAAATTTAAGTTGTTGAGAATGATTTTTTAAAAAAAAAAGTTCTTTATTTATGTTTTTACCGAAGAATGGACGAGCTATTTTTATTTAATGAGTACTTTCATATTGGTTTTGAAAAATTTATTTGGATTTGAAATCTTTTAAATTTATTGTTTCATAAACATTATTAGCTACTTATTATGTTTCTTTTTATAACATAATTATATATATTTATGAACATATTAATTATGTACGAATACGGATACCCACAAGGACTAAAAAATAATGTAATTCATGTTATTATTTCGAATCTTTTATATCAAGAATGGTATTTTGGATATTTCAACAATTTTATCATTTATTAGAGGTGGCAAAATTGGCCCGACCCGCGGGCCGGCCCATGTAGCCCGTCTTCTTGGGTTGGGTTGACCCTAGCCCAAATAAAACCGGGCCAAGATGGCCCAACACATCTAGCTCACGGGCTAGTTGTGCCGGCCTGATTTTAATTTCGATTCTTTTTTTTTTATTATTATTATTTTTTTGGCTCATTAACACTAATTAACTCATTTTGTGAATAACCCCAATACATAATTCAAATAATATCAATATAAAATAATCTAAACCAAAGTCACCAATAAACATTAGTCCAAAAATTTTAGTATCCAACATAAAATTGTTTAGATTTAATTAAAATTTAGTTTAATTTAAGTTTTAATCCAAAATATATTTGGTGTGACAAGTAAATTATTTATTTTAAATTTACTTATAAGTAAACCTTTTAATTTAAGTAAAGCATGTTTATATCTTAAAATAATAAGACTATTATGCTTTTAATATTTGTATTTTTTAAAAAAAAAGTGTCTACAAATAGTTTACAATTAACAAAAAAAAATTATTATTTTGAAAGAAAATTGACTTTTATCTATTAACTAATACATGAGAGCCCTAATTTTATAAATTAATCTTTTTAAAAATATTTATATAGTCTAAATTTATCTAAGATTGTATTTGATGTAATGTATTAGATTGTATAAAAAATTTATTTAAAAAAAAGAAAAAAAAAAGAAAATTAAGATAAGTTGGGCCAATAGGCTGGACTGGACTAGCTATTTCTGGCCCATACAAAACTGGGCTGGGCCAGCCCAATCCAGTTTCATGTGTGGTCCTGTTCTAGCGAGTTGGGCAGCCCATTTGCCAGTTCTAAATGATAAAGGGCTCAACAATTTTATCCTCCAGTGTTGTTGAGTCAAGCATGATAAAGATAAAAGTAGTGTTTTTCTATTATTATAAATAGCTAAATCAAATAGAATAATAATAAACTTGTTATTCAGATAATTATTATCTAGTAATACAGTTTTATCACAAATCAAACAGTCCTTAACTTCAATTTAACTTCAACTTTTTTAGCAGAGTTTTAAATTCTACGAAACAAGCTCTAAACATAATCTTACATAAAAGCTTAGCAGCCACATATGGTTTTTATAAATAAAAGTGTCTTTTTCCAATATCCCTTGTAAGTTGTAAAGTAAAACAGAAAATGAAAGGATTTGTGTTTTGGACATTTTTACTGCACATTATTTTGTTCATCCATGGAAATAAAGCTAAAGCTTCTCAGCCTTACAGGACTTCATACCATTTCCAACCTCCCAAAAACTGGATGAATGGTATATTCTTTTGGCTATTCTTTTTTTTTTTTTTTTTTCATTTATATAATATTATTTATATTTCTGATAATAATTAATTTTCTTGTCTCTCTTCTATTTGGCTGAATTGATTATTGCTTATCAATCAACTTGAAGACCCAAATGGTAAAGTGTCTCTCTACCTAAGATTCAGTCGATTTAAATTTATTAAATATAAAGCTTATATATGTCTTTCAGTCTTTACTGTTTCATGTCCCAGTTTTTCCTGCAATCAAGTTATATTAATTTATAGGGAAAATTTCATTATTGGTCCTTAATCTATTGTCTCAGTAACAAATTGGTCAATATCCTTTAAAAAGGAATATGCTAGTCCTCAGTTTTTCATTGTAGTTGCATAATATGTTCTCAATTATGGAATCCGTCCAAATCTATGCTAGATTTGCATCGTACGTGGACATTGACCAACGGTGCAATTTTCCCTTGTTTAGTTTTCTATAACATATTTCATTAAAATACCTTTAGAATTTGTTTATATGGCTCTAATACGAGGAAGCGAGAAACTGTCATAAAATAGTTACTAGAGTGTATTACAATGATATAAACATTTTTACTTATCTTCTTAAGAATTATGCAAAACTTAAACTAACACTATGTTTGGTAGTGATGAAATTATTTTTTAAGTGTTTATATTATAAGTTGTGGATGAATGTGTGGATAAAAAATAGATTGTAAGTTGTGGGTCCTATGAAATGTGTAGATAAAAAGTATGTTTGACTAATTTAACCAACTGAAATTATAATTTAAACAATGACAAATATGCGCTAAGATGAATCATAATTTGAACCCAATACAAAATACTGTTCTGATTTTATATTGATACACAATTATGTCACACAGGGCCAATGTACTACAAGGGAGTCTACCATCTGTTCTATCAGTACAACCCCTTTGCTGCAGTAACGGGAAACATTTCATGGGCACATTCTATATCATATAATCTCATTGATTGGATGCATCTTGATAATGCTATTAATCCAACTGAGTCTTATGACATTAATGGCTGCTGGTCTGGTTCTGCTACAATTCTTCCAGGGGTCAAAAAACCTGTCATTCTATACACTGGAGATAACTTTGAACACCACCAAGTTCAAAATCTGGCAGTGCCCAAGAATATGTCTGATCCACTGCTTAGAGAATGGGTAAAATCGGGTCGTAATCCGGTGATGACTCCAGGTAATGGCATAGATCCAAAGATGTATAGAGATCCTACGACTGCGTGGCAGGGATCGGATAAAATATGGCGTGTAATCATAGGGAGCCAAATTAATGGCCATGGAACTGCTATTCTTTATAAAAGTAAAGATTTTGTTAAGTGGACTAGGAGTAAGGATCCTCTTCATTCATCAAACAAAACAGGAATGTGGGAGTGTCCTGATTTTTATCCAGTTAGTAGTAGTGGTAAAAAAGGGGTCGAGTCATCTTTCAAAGGTGGAGATACTAAACAAGTCCTAAAGGCGAGTTTTGGTGATCACGACTACTATGTAATTGGAAATTATGATTCGAAAATGGATCATTATAGTGCTGATGTTGATTTCATG
This sequence comes from Forsythia viridissima, assembly GCA_030279155.1. Classification (NCBI taxonomy): domain Eukaryota; kingdom Viridiplantae; phylum Streptophyta; class Magnoliopsida; order Lamiales; family Oleaceae; genus Forsythia; species Forsythia viridissima. The sequence goes on from CM059033.1 coordinate 26,917,464, forward strand.
GATAGTATTGTGCAGCTTAGATATGATTATGGTATGTTCTATGCTTCCAAATCATTTTACGACAGTGATAAAAAGAGAAGGATATTGTGGGGATGGGTAACGGAGGCTGATAGTAAATCAGATGACATCAACAAAGGATGGTCTGGAATTCAGGTAATCTTCTAATCTTTTTTTTCTTCGTGCATGTTGCATGTTTGATGGCGTTAAAATTATTTTTTAAATGCTTATAAGTTATAAATTTTTTATGTGTAGATAATAAATTATTAGTAAATTGTAGATTCTACGAAAGATGTAGATAACAACATACAGTTGAAAAAATTCGTCAATTGAGTACTCAACTAGCACACCACATAATTTAGAAAGATCAATTTTGTTAGTCCACTTAAGATTTATCCCTATCATTTGATTTTAATTAATTGCTTGTTTGGTCTTTTTTTTGTAAATTAAAAGTCGTATTGTGAATCGTATTAAACATGTGAATAAAAAAAAAAATTGTTTGATCATCTTATAAATTAGAAAACACTCAAACTTGCTAAAACCATATAGAAATTAAAAAAAGAAAGAGAGAAAAGGAAAGTAAAATTCCAAAACTTCTTTCTTGTTCTTCAAAATCCCCCCCTCCTTTTCCACATCCCATCACCACCACGTCCGGCACCTGCCAAAGGTTGGCACCACCACCACCATCATCACAATTCACCAGCGTCAGCCGGTACCGGTCACGCATCACCATGTTTTGCAACTGTCCCCCTCCCCATCTCCACCCCAGAAAGGGCCAAACCCCCAACCCCAACCCCACCCAACAATCGGAAACTACTGTAGCGGAGGCAACCCCATACCTCCTAAAGATTTAGCAAACTCATCGCATTCTCACTTTCACCAAAGTAACAATTTTTATGACACCATCAAAAAATCCAAAATTTTGCTATTAGTATGTGCGCACCCTTCTTCTCAGTTCTCACTCCAGCCTGCTTCTCAACCACCTCATTATCCCCACCCCACCCCCTTCCCCTCTCTAGATTTCATCTTCCATGGCCCTGAAAGGGAAAGGGAAATGGATTCTTGTTGAAGGAGAGAAAAATGAAGCAGATTTGAGTACTGTAGACAAAAATGAAATGATGCAGTTGAACAAAATGGTGAAGTTATATGAATATACTTGCACATTCTACTTCTCGAGCTTTTATTCTGCACAGGCCATGGGAGCATTAAAATGCTTGAGTAGCTTTCTCGGGAAGGATGTGCACCTGCTGACACCTCAGCTCAGCAGGTGAGAATTACATCATGAGAACACTACTCTAAAATGCTTAGGCATCTCCAACTATTAACTTTAAATTGGTGCAATTTTTATACTATTTATAGTGTAACTTTCACACCAAATCTATATATTATCTTTATCCCATTAATTTAAATTATTTGGTGTCTACTCTCGTATATTTATATTTTTAATTCTTAACGATAATTTATTTTAAAAATTATTTAATTATATAGTGTATTTATATTAAATTTATAAATTTTAACATACATTTATTTACCGTAATTATTACATTCATTAAAAAAAAAAAAATAAGAAAAAGCACGGTTACCAATATCACAATTTAAAAAAACATTTAATATCAAAATAAAATTGGATAGATACAAATATCCAAAAAATAATAATAAAATTAAATTAAATATAAATCACTTTATATCACAAAAATAATAAAATCATTATCAATAAGAACACAAAAGTAAAAGCAAATTTTTATACACAAGGCAAATTGGTATTATTTCCCAAACCAAACTCATCTTCAAATGAACAGAGCTGCTGATCACATTCTCAATTTAGTGCAGAGAAATGTCGTATGGTTGGAGAGGTTTGGTACTTTATGTTAAAGTTTTCACTCTAATATAATATAGCGCTATGTTGGAGATGGCCTTACTGGCTTGAACGCATCCAGGACAAGAAAATGTTCGTACGGGATCCAATTGGATACCGTAAACAAGCATTTCTTCGATCTGTTTTTCACCTCAAAACATTATGATGCAAAAAAGTAATATTGCAGCAATTAATAAGAGTAGATTTGTGTGTGTTTATAAACACTTTTAAGTCGGTTAATTATTATTTCCATTCACATATTTTGTAGGATCGATTAATTTTTATTTATTTTTTATTCACACTTTGTAGGATTCATTGGTTTATAATTTACAAAAATCTTTATGTAATTTGGCAGTCAATTCCAAGAACCATATTGCTGGACAAAACAGGGAAGCAGTTAGTGCAATGGCCAATCAAAGAACTCAAAAAACTGCGGGCAAGACAAGTCTCTCTACATAACATAGAAATAAAGGGTGGAACTGTGTTCGAAATTGCAGGCATCACAGCTTCACAGGTATCTGCTCAAATCCTATCAGAGAAAAGTATTTTAAGTTCTTCGTCTCGATTATATTTGTGTCATAGTTTTTAGAATCGAATTTGAGTCTTTCTATCACAGGCTGATGTAGAAGTCTCATTCGAGTTGCCAAATTTAGAAGATCGGATCGAGTTGATGGATACAAAATCAGTTGATCCCCAACAACTTTGTAGTGAAAAGAATTCATCAGTAAGAGGTGTCCTAGGGCCATTTGGTTTGTTAGTCTTGGCTTCAAAGAACTTAACCGAACAAACTGCCATCTTCTTTCGGATATTCAAAGGTTATGACAAGTTTGTTGTCCTAATGTGCAGTGATCAAAGCAGGTGAGGCTTACATCTTTGAACACTAAATTTAAGTAAATAAGCATGATGCCAACCATATATGGAAAAATAGTGCATGTGTGATGCGTCTGATTTTTAATGAAAAAATGAATCCGGCCAGTAAGTGTGTCTCTAACTTTTAGAGCTCTAATATTTGCATGCAGGTCTTCTCTGAAAAGAGATGTCGACAAAAAAATCTTTGGTGCATTTGTTGATGCAAATCTTAGTCACAAAATCTCATTAAGAACCTTGGTAAGTGACAAGTAAATGATTTACTTTAGAGCATGTTTTTTTTTTTTTTTTTTTTTTTTTTTTTTTTTTAACTCATTTTGAACCATGTATTTTATGAATTCGATAAATTTTATCAATTTTTCAACAACACGTTTTATCAGCTTTTTCCAAAATCTCTTTAAAAACTACTTTTAAACTCCACCAAACATACACTTATACCAAACATACACTTATAATGTCTGTTTTGGACGGAACAAAATGACTTCTTTCGCTACAAAATTGAAGATTGGAGAGCCAAAACGTCAGGAAAAAGTATTGGTACTCCAAGTGCCAATGACCCCAAACGTCAGATATCGTGTCTGGCAAAACTCCCCGTGAAGGCCATTATTTTTGGTAATCTCAAATTTGATTCATTTATGCTTTATGCTTGTGCAGATCGACCATTCTGTAGTAGAGAGTTTTGGTGGTAAAGGAAAGGCTTGCATCACTGCTAGAGTTTATCCTGAATTGGCCATTGATAACAAGTCCCACCTCTATGCATTTAATTATGGGACAAGAAGTGTTAGAGTCTCAAGGTTGAGAGCTTGGAGCATGAAGAAAGCTCGGATAGTTGAATTTCATGAAGGAAGAAATCTCGAATAGTTTATCATTAATGTATGTTGTTGATGGTGGTGATTGTGGTTGACATATTGTTCGTCTTGCTTCAGAGCGTACGCTCTAGGTAAATTTTAGTAGGCCTCATAGTGACAAACTCACTTGAATATGGAGTCATTGAGAATTTGGCCATTCTCAACAATAGAAAATTGAACAACAAAATAGGAAAAATTAATTGTAGATAGTAAACTTTACTGCCACTAGATAGCATTACTCCAAAATAGTTAGATACTATAATTGTGCTATAAAAATTTACTTAACCTTTTTTTTTAAAGCTTAGCCGGCCAAACATGAGCCTTGTTTTGTTTCTTTTAAGTTTTAAGTAGAAGATTCTATGTGGGGTTTCAAGAATCGTGTGCTTCTTTTCTTGACTGTATAAATGGCTGCCATGTTTGATTCCATTTAAAATTAATCTTATAATATACACACTTTAGTTCAAGTCCAAAAACTAATATATTCATCCGCAAAATATACCAGTTCACTTCAAAACCAGTTAGATCATTCCAAAATTTTGTTTCTATTTATTTATTCAATGTTTTCAATCACTAATTCAACCCTTGAGACTTGACGCTTTTAACTTTTCTAAGTCACAACATTGGTTAGAAATGGTTCTTGTTGGCATGTTTGGTAGTGTTTAAATTATTTTTTAAGTACTTACAAGTTGTGAATCGTACAGAATATATGGATAATATATAAGTAGATAGTAAGTTGCGAATTCTACAAAATGCGTAGATAAAAAACAGGTTTGACTAGTTTAAATCATAATTTAAACTTAGCCAAACATAGACTCAACTTTTGAAACTTGACACTTTAACTTTTTTGAGTTATAAATCGGATTTTCGGAACATCGATTAGAAGTGGTTCTTGCTATTGTCACACCCCATTCCAAACACAAAGGAAAATGGGATGAAAGTGGAAAAGAAAAAGGGAAAGGATAAGGCCATTAACATGAAGTGGAGATGACATCTTCCTCTCATAATTTACTTTTACATCCTATCTCTATATTTTACTTAACATGGAAAGATATTGAAGTGGTTTAGAATTCAAATTTTAGAAAATTATGGCACAGATTCTTGATCTATGACCTGCATAACAAGTTAGTCTTAAATATTTAGATTGAACATTTTCACCGCCTTCACTTTTGTTGCACGAGTAGTTTCACACTGTCACGGGATAAAAATGAAATGAACGATTGGAGAAAGGAAAACTAAGATGAGATGATGAAATTCACCACTAGAAAATTGACTATTTTCGTCCACTAGGAATCAATATACGCATCTGCAAATTTTCGAAACAAGCTTCGATCACATTTTGGAATATTGACTTGTATTCGATGTAAACATCAATAATTAATCTTCACAGAATCTTTCTATCAAAATAATCTGACATCTTGATAGGGTCCCGTCATTAGGTTAATAGATTATCAAATAAATGGAGATAGAGAAATTGAAGGAATCTATTTCTCTTGTAAAATATTATTTCATTATAGTGAATTACAGCGGCGGAAATAAGAAGTAATCTCGTATAGAAGTGAATCTCTATAAAACTTGTGTATTTATATGTACTTATTTTCTTTTTATGATATTTTACTTTCGGTGGTGTAGAATTAGAGTCTCTAATTCTTAACATGTATTCACCCAACTTGTCTCTCAAATACACATCCTCACACTTTTTTTGGGCCTATCCAACCACGATGCATCATTAAATACCATATTCTAAGGCAATTTTTTGATCAATTCTTATTATTTTATCATCAAAAGGTATTGCATGTAGGAGCCACCACCAAAAAAATTTAAAAAAAAAAAATCATGTGCACCGAAAAAGCAATTATGATCCCCAAAGATTCCTAAGAATAATTTCCAACAATATAAACAAGTTTAAGAATATTCCTAAATAATTGCTAGGAGATTCATGAGCTAATTATATTATTTATATGCATAGGATAAATATTTAATAATATTTATAAATGTCAAAAATTATAGCTCCTTTAGCCCTTTTCGAATTTCGATTAAGTGAAAATGCAAAACCACTAATTAATTTATTTATTAAACTTCTTTGAACTACCAAAAAGAGTATTGCAAATTAATGTTGAATGAGTAAAAATTCCTTAGACTTATTTAATATTAACCTAATCACAATTACGTGGCTCATAAAATACCAATTAAGAAGGATATAATCATAAGAAAACAAGATTTTCTTCATATAATTTTTTTCTCTCTCTCTATTTTTTTTTTTTTTTTTTTTTGGGGGTTTATTACTAAATTGTTGATGAAAATTCAGAGTACATGTTTAGAACACGATATCAAGTAAGATTTGATATTCGAGATTCAGGAAGATTGACAAGTACTAAATAATTAAAAAAATATTAAAATTTTATTCATAGAACCGTAATTGTCTACTCCCATCCCGTTCTATCCCGTCCCGTCCCATCCAGGGCTACTTAACGAAACATGCTGCAAATAAATAACTCAAAAAAATTAAAATACCATAGTATTTCTCAAAACACCAACTTCCATAAGCTTGGCCACTAGGTGGCCACTCAAGTGAAGTGCCACCAGACTCTCTAGCCCACCAACACTTGTCCCTCCTATATACAACGCCGGAACACTGCCGCCTCCTCCGTTAACGTGGTGGTTGGTGGCGGCGCTACCTTGAACTGTGAACACACCGATCTCATCCTCCTCCAATTCTATGACGGTGGGGTGCACCCCTACGGTGGAAAGCAGCAGTTTCATGACGTGGCACATGCAGCAAGAGGAGCGGCTGAAGATGATCACTGGATTCTCATATATCAGCCGTTGGATACGCATTTCCGTTGACTCAGCGACGGATATAGCTAGTGGGGAGGTGGTGGTTGGAGTCAATTCTAGCCTTACTCCACCGTCACTTAGTGGAACATAATGGCGGACTCCTTGCATTGCGGCCACCGGAAAAGTGATATGTCAACGGTGTTAGATTCTCTGGGAATTGAAGTTGTGGGGTGTGGGGGCAGTGGAGGTTTGTTATGGGGATGTGGAAGGGTGATGGCTGTATATATAGATGGGAAAATTTCACTATATGCCCCCAATTTATTACTTCAATGGTAAGTTGGTTTTCAACATTAGAAAAAAGAGGTTTTTTCAAAAATAACCACAATAAATAAATTATTTTTTAAAATACTAGTATGTTTTTTTTATTTTTATAACAATTGTTGTTATATTTGTTACATTTGTTATTTTAGTTATAATAAATGTATTACATTTGTTATTAACAAACATAACAAATGTAACTGTTACCACCCGATTTCGGTAAGGCCTCCACGTCAGCAAAGTTCTAGTAAAAGTCTCATTTAGGCCTCGCTAAGGCCTTATAGGCCCAGCGAAGGCCTTCCAGATTTATAAAGGTTCCATTGGCCCGGCGAAGGCCTCGGAGGCCCATCGAACATCTTAGCATTTCTGAATCAGAGTATTGCGAGGCCCATGAAGGGCCTCGACATTCATGGCCGATCCAGAGAGCCTCGCCGGGCTTCGTATTTATTATGGTTCGCACAGCTAAAAGGATATCTCAGGGAAGATTATATTTGATTGTCACAAGGAAACCATATCACGATCCAATAAAATCAGCAACACAATCTCAGAGATTGAGAGAGATGATGATGCAATCTCGGAAGATCACGACGAGATTGGAACCTACCTTATCTGATAAGGAAATAGAATCCCAAGAGAATTCTAATTGATTGTTTCCCTGAATCAATTAGGATTCTTCCCCTATAAATATCAGACTCCGATTATTCCAAGGTACGCACCATCTTGATTACGCACTTCTGAGCACGCAGATTTTTAGTACTGATATTTTATGACGCACTTCTGAGTACGCATTCTTTAGTACGCAATTTTCATGACACACTTTTTACGCTTACGAATCCCACCCTAAACTCTGCTCAAATCTCTGCCTGCTTGTCTCTCCCACACCCCTCTTTTGTTCCCGCCCCCGCGTATTCTTCATATACCGGCTGTTGACTTGATCGTCGAAGTGCCAACGATCGCCGGACCCTTTTTCTCCAGAGATCTTGGTGCCTAACGGTCGTCTTAGTGTGCAGGTAACATACGAGCTGGCAGAGGAGTGACTGGAGATCTGTTGGCACGTGGACTGGTGCAGGTTCAGACGTCAACAGATTGGCGCCGTCTGTGGGAATCGAAAATCCTTACACGACCAAGTGCTTGTGGTAAAAACGTGTTTTCTACCCGAAAGAGCATGGCAATAGAAAACTCTGTGGAAGAGGAAGTAAAGTCCCACTGTACTGACTTGTGGCAGAATAGCGTTCAAAACTTTCAGAATGTAACCCACTGCAAGAGAAGAAGACAACGACAGAGACGCCCGAAGTTGGACAACGCCCGGATAAGGCGGCGCTTGAACTGTTGGAGAATCAATCTCTTCAACATGGACCCAAGCGTAGCCGTACTCGGCGAAGCCCTTCGAGGTCCAGCTCTATCGAAAGCCGTCGGTCTCAAGATGATTCGCCAATCCTCAATGGGGAAAATCCCAGGACCAAGAGAAACCTCGTGCCTCGGGAGTGGGAAAGCTGGTCGCCTCTGCCAGCGTATTCGACAGGTTGGAGTCTGGGTCGTCTGTGGCTCGACCTCAATCGTTGAGTAGCCGGCATAGCAAGCCCAGCGATGACCACTGAGAGAAGAGAAGGGACTCCAGGACTGCGGATAAAAGACCAGAACGGTTGTGCGACCTTGATGACGACGATGATCTCCTATTCTCCAAATAGTTGAAGGCTAGAGAACTCTCTGCAGGGTTCGAAATGCCTCCTATTGAGGAATATAATGAGAGAGGTGATCCCACGGGTTCATTGGAGGTTCGCTTTCTAAAGGCCTTCGTCCTTATTTAATGTTTCCTCTTAAAGTCCTACGCCTGATATAAATAATAGGCTTGGACTTAGGGGACTATTGTTACCACCCGATTTCGGTAAGGCCTCCACGTCAGCAAAGTTCTAGTAAAAGTCTCATCTAGGCCTCGCTAAGGCCTTATAGGCCCAGCGAAGGCCTTCCAGATTCATAAAGGTTCCATTGGCCCGGCGAAGGCCTCGGAGGCCCATCGAACATCTTAGCATTTCTGAATCAGAGTATTGCGAGGCCCATGAAGGGCCTCGACATTCATGGCCGATCCAGAGAGCCTCGCCGGGGCTTCATATTTATTATGGTCCGCACAGCTAAAAGGATATCTCAGGGAAGATTATATTTGATTGTCACAAGAAAACCATATCACGATCCAATAAAATCAGCAACACAATCTCAGAGATTGAGAGAGATGAGGATGCAATCTCGGAAGATCACGGCGAGATTGGAACCTACCTTATCTGATAAGGAAATAGAATCCCAAGAGAATTCTAATTGATTGCTTCCCTGAATCAATTAGGATTCTTCCCCTATAAATATCAGACTCCGATTATTCCAAGGTACGCACCATCTTGATTACGCACTTCTGAGCACGCAGATTTTTAGTATTGATATTTTATGACGCACTTGTGAGTACGCATTCTTTAGTACGCAATTTTCATGACACACTTTTTACGCTTACGAATCCCACCCTAAACTATGCTCAAATCTCTGCCTGCTTGTCTCTCCCACACCCCTCTTTTGTTCCCGCCCCCGCGTATTCTTCATATACCGGCTGTTGACTTGATCATCGGAGTGCCAACGATCGTCGGACCCTTTTTCTCCGAAGATCTTGGTGCCTAACGGTTGTCCTAGTGTGCAGGTAACATACGAGCTGGCAGAGGAGTGACTGGAGATCTGTTGGCACGTGGACTGGTGCAGGTTCAGATGTCAACAGTAACAACAAGTGTTATGAAAATAAAAAACAGTATTTTTAGAATAAAAAAAATTAAATAGTATTTTTTAAATTATTTTATATTTTGTAGTATACGGTGAAATTATCTCTAGAAAAAAATAAGTTGGCCATCAACTTCTATTTTAATTGCATTATTAGTCTACCGTTACAAAAATTGTCTTATTCTTTATTAAATCGTCACATGGTCCTTATATGTTCAATTTTATAAAATTAAGTTAAAAAATTAGCGCAAATGGTCTATAATTTTTTTATCAGTGTATAAATAATTCTTAATGTTTATTTTTTTTCACATAAGTCTCTAGACTACGTGTTTTGATTATTAATTGATCATTATTTAATAGAAAAGACAAATATGTCATTAGTTTTAATTAGAAAAAATTCTAATTGGATTCTTAACATTTGCAAAAAGTACAAATGGATTCAGTATATTTATTAAATAATATTTAATTTAACATATTAAATATATTACTATAGTTGTATCAATTAAATTTTTCATAAGAGAAAAATGTAAAATTATTGTACTTTAAGTATATGTAATTTCAATATAATGTAAAAAACTTGAATAAAAATTAAGTTAAATAAATAAAAAATTGTGTATATAATTTTTTGGAATTAAAACAATCTTATTATGTTTTTTTTAACATAAAATACTAATAAAAATTAATTTACACATTATGTGTTCTTAATTTTTGATCGATAATAAAATAAAAAATAAAAACATGAAGAATATTGTTGGAGTTCAAATATTTGTAGTTAATAAACGAATAGTTCAATTAAATAAATTAAGTTTGTGACAAAAGGAAAAATTTTTTTATGCTGTAACGATAAAATAAAAGTTTAAATTTTAAATAATATAATTACTTAATAATTAAAAAATAATTTTATTTAACATGTTTGTTAATAATTATGAACTTAATTTTTAGTTATTTTATAATAGTTCATAAAATATACAAAAAAATTTGGTCAATAAAGTATTAATTATTTTTTTTTTTAAAATCGTTAGTTTTTTTTTTTTTTTTTTTTATAAAAATTAAAGTATCGAATACATTTGCACTTTTTGCAAAGGTTAAAAATTCATTTACAATTTTCTCTAATTAAAATTAATGACATTTTTTTATCAAATAATGACCAATTACACACCAAAATACATAAGTTAAGGACTTATGTGTCAAAAAGCAAACGTTGAGGATTATTTCTATACAACAGACAAAAGTTAAAAACCATTTGCGCCAATTTTTCAATTAAGTTTTGTTTTTCAATTTGAGTTAGTGTCCAAAAGTTTAAAGTGAAACGTATTTTTATAAAAATCGCAGGACAATTTTAACAAAAATTTGATTTATTTTCATCACATAAAATTGATTATGTAATAATAATGAAAAGTTAAGAACAAATTGTTCACTTTTCAAAGTTAGAAAGGTGATTGTTGTTGTTGGTATCCTATCTGAACTGTCACAATCATCTAAGGACTCTTTCTTTAAAGGAGAGAGGTCCTATTCAACACCCAAGATGAAGGTCTTACTTAACCTCTACAAAGAGGGACACTATCGTTTAGGAGGTCCTACATCAATATATCAGATCCTATCTCGATATATCAGGTCTTACCTAACCCCCACAAAGAGGGACACTATCATCCAAGAGGTCCTACTTCGATATCTCAAGTCATACATAACCCCCACGAAGAGGGACACTATCGTCCAAGAGATCCTACCTCAATATATCATGTCCTACATCGATATCTTAGATCATACATAACCCCCACGAATAAGGAAATTATCGTCCAAGAGGTCCTACCTCGATATCTCAGGTCACCCCCACGAAGTATGACGAAAAAAAGACACCATCGTCTATGATGTCCTACCTCGATATCTCGTGTTACCCTACCGAAGTAGGACGTCCTCGTCTAGGATGTCCAGACGAGGACGTCCTATCTATATACATCAGGTCTTACCGCGATCGTCTATAGTCACCAGAATATCACAGGTGTCAGGTGTCAGTCCAGCCACTTGTCAATCATAATTAATGCAGATGTCACATCATATTTAATATTCTAAAAGGAAAGGTTTTTAATGTCTAGCTTGCCATTAAATACAAATAATCATTACGGACTTAAATGTCCCAACACGAGACATTCAATGGCTAACAATAAATATGGATAATTACATATTTGGTCTCCAATCTTTCAAAAACGTTGGAAATATACACATAACCTTTAAAAATAGCATTAAACATCCCCAACGTTTCAAAAACTTGGCATGGTAGATCCTTTATGACGAAATTGTCATTCTTTTTAAATAAAAAATTAAAAAAAAAACATGATTCAAAACTAACCAAATGTACTCCAAAAAATAAAAAGTAAGAAATATACCCCAAAAAAATAAAAAGCAACAAAGAGGTCATCTTCTCCAAAAATATAAAATCCACCAAAAAAAAAAAATTTACCACTCGCAATTCTTTGTTTTCTACATGTATAAAAGCGAGCACACAGGCTACATCAATATAATTTTCCATATAATAAATATTTTTGCAAAATTATCATTTTCTTTCTTTCTTTACCTTTCTCTTAGATTTTCTTGGATTTGTTGATTTTCTTTTGGCTCAGAATTATCAGTGTCTTTATCTGCTGTTGAGCTGATTGGATTCACGGATGGAGATCTCGCAAAGAAAGTTCAAAGTTAAGATTTTTATGATATGGGAACAGCTAAAAAAACATAGTTGGTGGTGAAAATATTTATATGAACAGATAGATAGGTATTGATAGATTGATAATTTTGGGGTTCATTATTGTGATTCGAGATGGATTGTTTTCTATACTTTGGATCGTCAAAAAATGAACAAAATAGTGTCAATGGTGTAAAAGAAGTGGCAAAAAAAGAGTAATTTAAAGAAGGTTCAGCAGCTCAGTCTTATGGGTTTTTTATCCATAAATTGTGCTTTGAATTTTGAATATTAGTTCTTATGTTATGTTTGCTTTAAAGAGGGATTTTTTTTGGGGGTGGATTTTGAATTTTTAGAGAAGATGACCTCTTTGTTGCTTTTTATTTTTTTAAAGTACAATTTTTATTTTTTATTTTTTGAGGTACATTTGGTTAGTTTTGAATCATGTTTTTTTTTTTTTATTTAAAAGAAATGATAATTTCATCATAAATGACCTACCATGCCAAGTTTTTCAAACGTTGAGATGTCTGGTGCTATTTTTAAAGGTTATGAGTATATTCCTAACATTTTTGAAAGGTTGAGGACCATATATGCAATTATCATTAATAAATAGCATACTCGAAAAGAGTTTACAAACACGTTTTTTATTACAATTTTTCGTATCTAGTTCAATTCGGTCACGTCCAACCTCAATCCTTAACATTAAATTGATTTGAGAAGTGCCACATCATTTTTCAACATCAACAATTGTTATATAAATGAATCGGACATTTATGTTGTTCAAGTCGAGCATATTTTCCCTATAAATGAAATAGTTGGACCACCAATCTTTAACTCACTACGTCAGGTATTAGTTGGTTTTTAACTTTTAGAATGAGTAGTTTGGTTATAACTTTTTTCTAAAGTTACACAATTAATTTTCATATAATGAAAGTTATATAAATATTTGTTAAATTATTACGTTCAACTTTAAAAAGTTAAGTTACAATTTCAAAAAAAATTTAGTTTGAGATATGATAATTTAATAAAGATTTGAACGATTAATTAGAGACCGATGTGTAATAATAATTAAAAATTAAAAATCAAAGTACTCATGTTTAAAAGTTAAAGACTAAGAACTTGCTCGGTATAGTTTTTTTTTTTTTTTTTTTCAAAAAATTGGTATTTTTGTCAATTTTTTTATTTTTCAAAATTTTTTGTATTGTAAAAAGTTTGAAAAGTAAAAAAATAAAAAGATAAAAAAATGAGTTCAAAAAAATAAAAATCGAACAAGTCATAAGTATATGCAGTTACTCCTTATATAAATAGGTGTTGGTGGTGTGGTGAGGGTGACATCACAAATTTGCATATTACGTAAGGTTACACTTATTGAGTAGTAAACTATTGGTAAGAATGAAATATGACGCTCCGAGGAGACCTCGTGTAGTCCACGCGCAATACAGGACAAAAGAGAGATTCCCTTATTATTGAGTACTGACTTCGTTTGAAAATTGAAATCATTTATTTTGACTATATTTTTCTAAAGTCATATTTTGCATTTAAGTTTTATTGTTAATATTTTTTAATGTAAAACTTGAAAGATTTATTTATGAACTAATTATTTGTGAAGTAGTCCCACGCTATTATATTTTGAGAGACTAGCCGTAAAATCTTGTTTTTTTAAAATTGTGTCGTAAGTTTTTCATACTAAATTTTTGAAGGGATAGTCTTAAAGTCTTGTCTTTTTTAAATTAGCTCGTAAGTACTTTTCATTATATTTCTAAGGCTAGTTATAATGCTTCGTCAATCTGAGATCGATTTATATTTCAAAAGAAATTTGTAAGTCCTCCTTTATTCGATGTCGACTCATTGCAGAGGCTATTCTCAAACCCCGTCTATATTGGTTTCAAGCTATCTTATATTTTAGAAATTACTTATAAGTCTCTACATATTTGAGGCCAATTTATATTTCAAGGGCTATTCGTAAGCCTCATCCATTTGAGGCGAGCTCATATTTGGAGGATATTTACAAATATTTATTTATTTGAGGTCAACTTACATTTTAGAGGTATGTGTTAAAGCATATTTCAGAAGTTATGAGTAAATCCTTGTTCAATTGAGATTAACTTATATTTTATATGTTGATCATGAATCTTGATATAGTCACTCTTCTTCCTTTTTACGAAGTATGACTTGCAAATGAAAATACGACTCGGATTAGGAGGGATAATGTCACACCATTATATTTCGGGGCGCGCACATGGTGAGGGCCACCTCCAAGTGTACAATGATGGTTATGAAAGGTGCATAATCAAATATTAAATATATGACATAACAGGAGCGATAGTTGGACGACATTTGACCTTAGCTAAAGCATTCTACACTCAATTATATATTTGTATTTTCTAACAATTATTTTGACTTGACTGTAAAAGATTGCCAAACCTTTTTTGGAACGACGGCATTTGCATCTTAATAGTATTCAATCAATGAATGAGGAGTTACTAATGAATCTATTGACAGTTAAATTAGATCAGTCAAGATGGACGGGGTGGACTAAATCCGCATCGATCCACCTGCATTGACTCGTAATTGTGGATCGTCCTGTGAACTAGACAGACTGTTTACGGACCGGAGACACTGAACCGCCCACCAGGGCGATTCAGCGTCAAACGGGCCAACGATTAAAATAAAAAATAATAATAATAATATTTGTGATTTAACTATAGTGATGCATTTAGTTGTTATTTGTTTTCATTCTATTTAAATTTACAAAGTTAAAAATAATTCAATGTAAAATAAAATATAAATTTTATGTAAACATTGTTATAAATAACAAATGTGAATTTATCATTGTTATTTTTTTTTTAGGATGGCCCGACGGGTGGGCTGGGTTTGTGTACAATTTTCGTGGACTGGATTGACCCGACCCTCAACTCGTCGCGACACGAGCTTTTTCTAATGTGGGTCGTCATCAAACTTCATCGAAGGCGGACCGAATTGATACCTCTAAGTAATGGCATTGATCTAATATCTTTGGTGGGCATTGTTATAATACCGACCGGGACAAGTGTCCCACGCTTTACACTCATTCAATGAGTGTGAGACACTTGTCTCAGTGGACATTATAACAATGTCCACCGAGAACATTAAATCAAAACTGCTCTAAGTTAAGTGAGATTGTGACGTCAACACTACAAATTGTGATGTCAACTTTGTTTTTTCACTTGACTTGGTGGATAGTTGGCAACAAGAGAACTTTGATTAGATGGGATAACAGTGCAGAGCGAGTGGCTCTGCTACGTTAGATAATATTTTTATGTCGAGTAAATTAATTTATATTTTCGATATTTGAAATAAAATATTGATTGATTGTATTAATTTGTGCTCGCATTTGTTCATTGATGGTTTTGATATTATAAATCTAGTATTTAACTTGGTAAGTACGAAAAGAGATGATTTATAATTCTAGCTAAATTTTATAGCCGACAATAGGTAAATAATGACATACACTTTATTTTAATAAGATCATCTCAATTTTATTAAAGTCCATGTTTGACTTTTCTAGTAAGATTGAGAATACATTTTGAATATATTGCATTGGACACCTGAAATTTAATTTCTGATATTGAACACATGAATTTAATTTCACTTGAATGTCGTGAGTAGAACTAAATCCTAAGTGGGTAATGGATTTTTGAGGAATAATGAGTGAGATTATAACAAGGAAAATATATTTATAATATAAAATCTGTTACCTATTTTATTGGCATGATCATGGCCTAAAAGGATTTTCTAGTGGACAATAAATTCGAGCTCAGTAATTCGACATAGATTGTTGAATTAATATAGTGATATGATTACATGAAAGTGTCAGATATAAAGTAGGATTTAAGAATTTGTGTATCCTAAAAAAAATAAAAGAGGCTTAAAGTGGACACTATTCAAGTGGTCTTCGAAAACTATATCGTTTTGATGACATCAGCATGACATTTTATATATATATTTTTTCTTTTTCAACTGACAAGACAACATCGTTTTGAGCATGAAGAAGTGAAAACGACGTCGTCCTACAAAAAATAAAAGAGGCTTAAATTGGACACTATTCAAGTGGTCTTCGAAAACTACGTCGTTTTGATGACATCAGCATGACATTTTTTATATATATTTTTTCTTTTTCAGCTGATAAGACGACATCGTTTTGAGCATGAAGAAGTGAAAACGGCGTCGTTTACCCCCTTTATACCACTTTTGTTAGCGTATCTTAAACGTCTTCACTCACTTCTCTCTCTATCTTCCTTCCCACCTCTCTCTCTCTGTTCATTCCCTTTTCATAGCATACAATTTCTGTATTTGGTGAAATTCAACCGAAAATCTCTCATTTTTCTTCTGTTTCTCAATCATTCACCAATGCTCTTTGATAAGTGCATTTTGTGCACTTATTAGGACCTTTAAACTAAACTTTTATTCCGTCATTTTATTGAATTATTACTTAATTTTATGTTTTAATCTTCATATTTCAGTTTTGGACCTGTTTAATAGCAAATAGAGAAAAATAGACGGAAAGATCAACAACTTGGTGAAATCGACAAGTAAATAGAGTTTTTGAAGTGAATATCAAAAGCCAAATATTGGAGCATAAGGAAAAAGATAAAATCAATAAGTTTAAGGTGTTTTGGAGTGACAATGAAGAATTGAATCAATGGATCAAACACCAGAAAGCTAAAGAATCGAATTGAGAAACTATCTACAGCAGCATGTGGGGAACTTCAAGCACAACTTTTAATATAAAAATCTCCAAAAGGTAAATGATATACCATTGGAAAGATAATTGAATTACGAGTTCAACACGTTTTACGGATCTCAATTTGGAGTTTCCTACAAAAAGTTATGGCTATTTGAAAAACAGCCGCTGTAGATGAAACAGCGTAAGCTGGGCGATCGCCCGGCACGTAATTTCATCAGCAGAGAGTATTTCAATTGGCCTGGGTGATCGCCGGGTTTGCACTGGGCGATCGCCCAGTGTAATTTTGATAGACGTGGATTTTTGTTTCCTTTTTGAGTTCAACTTCAATTAGGAAACCTTTTGGGACGCGATTTTAATGATTTTTTGAGATATTTTGGAGCACCATTAGGGTAATATAAATATGAGTTATTAACTCATATCAAAGAGGGTTTTTTGGGTTGAGTTTTGGGAGAAGAGAACATTTTAAGAAATACAAAACGGAAGACGAAGATTCATCTCTCCAAGAACGAAGATCAAGATCAAGATCAAGATTTCTTCTCGCTCAAGATTTCTTCGTTCCAGGTTATGAATTCCATAGTTTCTTCTTTTCTTTCTTCTCTTATTATTAGTATGTTAGGCTAGTTTATTTTGTGCTAAAATTACGATGAAGTTGTAATCTAAATTCTTCTATCCAAAGACTTGGTTTTTGACAATTTATTTCATTATAGTTTTGAATAATTAATTTTGAATTATATGAATCTACAATTATATGCGCAATAATTGTATGAGTGTTGTGGTTTATTTTACTATCGAAAGATCGAGAGTAGGCTAGACAATATTTTAATTATCTTAAAGTCCGATAGGGGATCGAAATATACCGCTATGCTTTAGGTGATCTTTAATTATCCACAGAAATTTAATGCTTTTATTTGTATTCGCATTCGTCATAGAAATATAGTCGAATCATGCATATGAATAGCTTTAACTTTATTCGAGAGAAACTGTTGAATAATCTAGGGATATTGATCTTCATAACTGATGTAATTTGTCAAGACCAAGAATCAAGATAGAGGAATTAACAATTGTAAACGGATTCGGGATCCTAGTACTCTTCTTTCTCAATTTTAAAGTAATCTTCATTGATCTAATTTTTAGTTATTTGATTTATAATTAGTTTATTGTTTTTAGTTCAAATTCTTATTAGTTCTTAAACAACAAAATTATCAAAAGTTCATTAGATTCGGTTAAGGTTATTGTAATTGAACTGAATTATCTAAATTCTCGTGGGATCGATACTTGGACTCAAAATTCATTTTACTACTTGAGCAATTCGTGCACTTGCAGAATTATTAAAGATATAAAATCACTGACACTCTTCATCTTGTTCTCACTCTTTGAGGTTCTTGTGAAACGATACCACTTTTTTGGACCTTTTGTGAAGCATAATAGACACAAAATACCTAGATCTAAAAGAATGACGTTCGCGGACTTAAGCACCAACAAAGGTAATATCTTTCAGTCGAAAGTTTAATTTTTGGCCAACGAGTTATATATATTTTAGGTTTTAGGGTTTCTGATTTTGGGATTTTTTAGAAATTAGTTTAGTTTTTTACGATTCTTATAGTTTCCTTGAAGTTATTGTTTACTTTGAATTGTTACATATTTTTGATGTTTTAGAATTTTTGATTTCGGGTTTTTCCAGAAATTTGTATATTTTTTCTGGATTTTGTTTAATTTATTTAACTCTGTTGAACTGAACAGAATATCCTATCTGGCTTCTTTTCCTTCAACTCTCACGTAGAAGAATATTTTTCTACTAAAATAGATGCAAGGTATGGCTTTTACTATTTTTGAAACTTCGCTTCAAGGTTCTTGAAATCGAGTATGGGTTATAGGTAAAACGAATTATGCCATGTATTTAGATGTTTATAACTTATATTTATGGTTATTAAACAAATATTTGAGTTATTCAGTGGTGATGATGAAATGGTGAATTTTATTGAAGATGGAAGACATGGATAGTTTTAGAAATGAGTTTGTGGAATTTGGCTTTAATCTTTCATTTGACGATGTTCACATTACACTAATACTTTGAATTAAAGTGTATAAGTGTTGGTTAATGATTTGAGGTTTGATTACTTCATTTTTAAAGCCATTTACAGTAAGTTTCGAGCATAATAATGCACTGGTGTTACTATTGAAAATATTCCCATAAAGTGCTATTTTTGTCAAACTTCTGGTTTTTGGAATTGTTTTTTAGTGTCAGAACTAAACTAAGTGACAAATATATATTGAGGTTTAGGTGTTGAAATAACTTATGTAAATGAGATGTATGAATTTAGTGACTTTAATTGAGATTGTGAAATTGGAAAGTGAATATATCAACATACTAAAACAAGAACTACTTCAACATACAGCAAGAACTACTTCAATAATATCTTCAGGACTTTCTTTGCTTTATTGATTTCTCTTGCAACACTTTTTGCATCTAACGTGTTGAGAATATGAACTTTTTCTTGAGCTTTATAGAATTAAACATATAATTCCATATTTAAATTTTTCCCAAGGATTTAGTTTCTAACACATATCACACATTTATGCTATTTAGTCTCTCACATAATTATTGTTGAGGTTTATTGAATTTGATTATATAAAACACTCATTTTTTACTATTGTCTTGTTTTGTTTGACAATATGAATTTTTTTTTCTTTTCTAGGTGGAATTGTAAAATACTTATTTCAACAATACGGTGAAGAAAAGAGTCCCCATTTTTGCCTGATGGAAAGGTATTGTACTTCTAAGCTCGTTTAGTTTTTCAAGGTATGAGATTTTTGTTTTAATTTGTGAATTCTTGATAGTTTATTACTACTGTTTTTATGTAGGTTTAATTTCTGATTTATGAAAAAATTTATTGTGTTTACATCTCAAATTCTGATTTATGGGTTTTCATCTCGAATAGCCTAAGATTGGCTAATGAAAATTACTTGTGGACATATTTTAATTTTGAAAGGATAAATTGAAATGAGATATTTACAAAATTATTGTTCACAGATGGAAGACGAAGATGGTGATAGAAGTGAAGGTTCAATGAGTTTGAAACAAAAAGATTTATTGAATAAGCGACGACGGGAACAATGGACTGTATCAAAAGATTGTCGAAACAAGCGCAGTAGAGACATTCGGTAAGTATTTTTTCCTTGTATATATAATTATGTACATAGTCCATGGATGATAATACTAATTTCCATATCTATTTTTATTTCTTTTATCAGGTTTCATCTGCGTTCCATATTTTCCTTAAGACAATTTATATGTTTGTTGAGTTAATGAATGTATGAGTATTTTTATGACATTATTTGACATCTGTTTAAGGAAAACTTTAGGTAGCTATGTTCTGATTGAAAATTTATCCCAGTGTGTTTTCATTTTGTCTTCATCCAAGTTAGGAATTTTACCACGGCATCATTAAGCATACATATAATGAATATTGCAGAACGAAAATGATATAGAGCACTACTATTTTCGGTCAACATTATGGTGCATGGATAGACACAGAACTCATTGGTTTTTAAAATTCACTGATTTGTCGAGTGCATTTCGTCATGCATTTATTTAGTCCGCATATGGTGGAGTTTAAAATTAGGTTTTTTTAAGAGATTTTGAAAAAAATTGGTGAAATATTTAATTGAAAAGTTGATAAAAGTTATAGGCCTCACAAAATATATGGTTGAAAATGAGTTTTAAAAAAAAAAAGATTTTAAAAAAACTGTGCCAACCGTGCTCTTATTTTTATTCTTAAATTATATTAACATTCCATCTTTGTTAAATGGTCTTCGATTTATTTCATATGTATTTTTAGTTTGAAATTCTTTGACTATCCATATCTTCCCATGGCAAGTCAAACTTTTGACACATTTAAAATAAAAGAAGCTGCACAAAAGGTTGTTACAAAGTTGAATAATGAGTACTTAATGCTACCAATTTATTAGATATATGTGCACATTCATCTACTCGCAGTGATAAAACAAATGGTAAGAATTTGTTGACATTCATCTACTTGCAGTGCTAAAACAAATGGTAAGAATTGGGTGCATGAGTCTTGCTGGGTAAGTAGCTTAAATTTAATGGTAAATTTAAAATACCCAAAAAATATGTTGAGATCCTTAGTTTGATTTAACTTATGAATTCTTTGTATACATTTTTTCGGTGTCAATCATTTAGTTTTGCATCATTTATTGACTTGATTCTTAATCAAACCCCAATTTTCTTTCTATGCATTGATTAAAGAAGCCATACAATTTCCTTTGTTTCTTAGGTATCCAACCATACTAATAACTGAAATTTGTTTTGCCTTCTATTGCCTTTAAACCAAGATCTTGATTTGGTCTATAAGGTCAGCAAATTTGATATAAATTTTAATGTTATTCATGCATGAACTGCTCTACAAGAAAAATTATGAGCTATCTGTATAAGAGGTTTTTTTCCCGTTGTTGAAATTAGATTGGATCTATTCCAAATATATAGGAACAAATCCATGGGGTACACTTTTTGGTTTTTAGAGTTACTATAGTTTCAGCCAAAAATTGAAACATACCATTTCCCACTATTGTGTAATATGTATTAGTCGCATTTCGTCTAGTTACACATTAAATTCTTGCCACTTCAGTTCAACTGCTTTGTCTTCCTATGTGTCGTCACTACATTATCCTTTCATTTCATACGAGTTTACTTGCTAATATTTTAAGACTTCTTTCATATTATTATCTTTAAATTTCTCATAGTTAGATAATACACTTTGTGCATAGGATGTCTTCGTTGTGCATGTGATATGTTGTTAACTTGATTGATGCTATTTCATGTAACTACCAAGTCTAATATTGAGCTCATCATTTTTACCTTAAAATATTTGATTGGGATCAAAATTGTCTACCGGCTTATATGTTAAGATTAGCTCCCTATTATATTACTAAATCTTGAATTTTCTTTTTAATTTTGAGTATAATTACAATGTGTTTTTGTGGAGCTGTGGAGCATGATTTCTGATACTGTTTTGAAGTGGCCAAGAATAGATTAAAAGGTATGCCTTTTTTTTTGTGATTTTCTAAGGCCATATTGAGAATAAAATAAAAAATATATATAAACCATAATACTATATTTTCGGCCATTTTTATTTTTTTTTACTCTTGTGCAAATAATTTACTCAATTCTTGGTCATTTCCTTCAGGAATACCAGATTTATCTTTCACAAGCCAGATCCTTTGATGCAAGACTTGTAATTTTGTAAGGAATTTATATTTTATTAGTATACTCTTTTATTGATTCTTTCAAATACAATTATGCTAACAATATATACTAAAAAATCTGAACAGGAAGATCGTCCAAACAATGTCGCATTCTTCCGCAACATATAGAAGATGAACATGTCGTCTATGTCAAATTTGCAAATATGGTGGCAATTCCAAACCAAACATTGTTCGATGTTATCTTTATCTTAGACCCTGTCACTGTTATAAAGGAAACTAAAGCCTTGGAATTTCCATCAATAAAAATGCAATCCAGCAGTCTTTCCATATTAACAATTCCAAGAGAACAAGAGAGTAATAATTCTTCTGTTCGAATGATCTTTTTGGTGCTTCGAGTGAACCTCAAGAAAAGAAAAAACAGAAGCAAGAAGAGAGCATGTATCCAGATGACCACATTACTACATTTGACAGTCACAATGTAGACACTAACAACTACAGCTTTAGTGACTCTACTTCTTCCTTATCGAAGTAAAGAAAAAGGCTACTAAAATCATGTTGTTGATAATATCACTTCAATTTGACTACAAGAACATTTTCTAAACATTTTGTTCTCATATTTTGTCTATATTTTGCAAACAAAGCTTTGGTATGTTGATATACTGTTTCGTTGAAGGTTTTATGACCACAGGTAGTTATGTTGACTTTTTGGGAGAAGAAAGTGATTCTCTTTTGTTTTAAGTAACTCTCATCAATACAACATGATATCCTTTTTGTATAACTTGCTCTACTATCAATCTCAAAATCAATATTTTAGCTCGTTTTCTCCTATTGGCTGCCATTAAAAATCTCTTATTTTGGTTGTGAAAATTGATCAAGTTGTTTATGTGTGGATTAAATATATATGTATTGTTGCCGTTTTAATATCACAAAATAGCAACCAACTTTGTTAAACAATCAGTTCAAAATAAGGGACATTTTTTATACAATTGTAACAAAATCATCATATAAATATATATGTATTTTTTATTAGTTTATATCAAATTGTGTCATATTTTTATAATTTCTATGAAATGAAACAACGGATAGGAAATGCATTTTCATTCAATTCAAAACTTATTGACAATAATACTTGATAGTTCGTAATCAAGTTCAATTAATACTATTATAAACACAATTTTAACTATAGTACGTGCAACGCACGGGGCAACACTAGTATTAGGAAAAAAGGGTGTTTGGGTCATTTTAACCTTGTTCCAAATATTTGAAATAGTTGATAGGGTTAATATGTAATAACGATAAGTAATTATTGATTATACATTTCAGTAATTTCAATTAGAATAAGAGTGTAATCTCGTTTTTTTTTCGTTCTTTTAGTGGAATAGAACGAGATTAATAAATTACTTCGACGGATCGATCAAGAGTTAATTGAGTCTAGATTAATTTAGGAAAAATTGCCAATAAGTCATATCCACATGAACCAGAGAAAGGTTATAGGTAGGAGAAACAGGAAAATTTTGGTATTAAATAGAGATGTCAAGAAAGGTAAGAGTTGGAATCTTTGTGAGACTCGCAATATGTTGAAGCAAGAACATATGTTGAATGTTGTAAATAGGAACTTGAATGCTCCACTATCTGATGTAAATAGGATGTAAATAGGAGCTTGAATGTTCCACCATCTTATGTAAATAGGAGTTAGAATTTATGGGGGCTTGAATGCTGTAAATATGAGCTTAAATACTCCACCATCTTATGTAAATAGGAGCTTGAAAATTCCACCATCTAATGTTTAGTCATGTTATGTTATTTGATACTGTATTATACAAAACAGTATCACAAAATATTATCATAACAGAAATGGTATAGAATTCGCATATATGCTTAGAAATTTTATTATAATATATTTTCGGAATGGTATCAGCAAGCCGGTCAAAACCAGTCGCTTCTCCACTACGTACGATGGATTTTAGCTGTTTGAAGTCGTCTCTTTAGCTTAAAATGACAATCTTTAATTTTTTTTTTTTGTCAAAACAGTATCATACATACTAAAACAGTATCACAGATAAATGTATATTAATATATTAGTATCATATATGAAAATATCTTAATAAAACAATATCACATACACAAACTACAAAAAATAAAATAACAATATCATATGTCAAAATATTATCATAATAAAATAGTATCAAAGATAAAAACACAGTATAAATATATCATATCGCTTTATCTAAATAAAACAGTATCATATATCTATTTTACTGGTTGAAGTAATTATATTGTTCTTAAAATGCTCCATTAATAATAAATATCATTGATACTATTTGCATTCAATAACATTATTATAGATTAAAACAGTATCATAGATATTTTACTAGATGAAGTAATTATATTGTTATTAAAATGTTCCATTAGTAGTATAAGATCATTGATAATGTTTACATTCAATAATATTATCATAGATTAAAACAGTATCACATGTTGAAACATTATCATAATAAAACAATATCAAATATAAAAGCATGGTAGAAGTGTACCATAGCACACTATATATATAAAACTAAGTACAAGATATTTTAATGGTTGAAGTAATGATACCCTTTTTAAAATACTCCATTAGTAGTACAAGATCATTGGTTTAAACATTGTCATAATAAAACAGTATCAAAGATAAAAGCATGGTATAAATATACTAATGTACATTATCTAAATAAAACAGTATAATAGATATTATACAAAACAGTATCACAACAAAACAGTAACACAATTAGAGTTTTTTTATAATTAAGGATATGTTGGTCTTTTAGCTCTAAAATGTGACTTTAATTGAATTAAATTTTAACAATATGACTTTAGAGCTCATAAGTGCCAAAATAGTGACCGTCCTCAAATTTACCCATTAATTTATTAAAATTTAGTTTAATTGGGCCAAACAAGATCTCTTCAGTGGCTTCAAAATAAGATACGGGATAAATTATAAAAATTTCAATTTATCGTGAACTACACTAGAAGTAAACCGGACAGAGATGCGCCAACCAAACGGTAAAGTGTATTGAACACGTGGCAGTGACGTGTGTCAGGCATATGCCATTGGAATTGAAATAAAAAATAAAATGTTCCTATTCCATTTATGGAATTTTTCCATATCCAAGTTATATCCCATGTTATCTATATAGGCATATACGTAAAGGTCCAGTCAAGTGATTTTATTTTTGTGACCACACACAAAATAATCTTTACTGTATTTTTGAGTTCGTATTGGTGAAATCAAGAGGAGTCAAGAACTACACAAATGGAATTATTAGTAAAGCACGATACAAGAATAATTTTTAAAACACTTACATGTTTTTTTATTCTAAAAAAATTTATTATATTCTTATTAATACACAAATAGTTAAACCCTATGCACGGGAGGTTGATAAACTAATTATTGTGATGTTAACTTCGGGTAACCAACATTAGGTGGGCAGGTGTTTTACGCCACTTGATTAGAAGCTAAAACTTGACTAGGAATGGAGAGACACCCTTGGGCTAGGAAGTCCCATATATGAAAGCCGAGGTGACATTCGTATTTTCGGGCTTGGTCGTGGAGACGGGACGGGCAAACAACTCTTCGGGTGGCCTGGTGTTATTGTAGGCGATAAATTTACTCTTTCTAGAGCCTCAGACTGAAGCTCCATTGGATAGTCTCGAACACATCCGATACGGGGGCCCACTCCACTAGTCCACTTGCAAGATAAACCCTTGGGCAAGTCAAGTTTGGGTGCTTCCATATTAGCTGTGTTGATTGATGTACTGCCTTCATGAGGTGCCTTGAGTGTATTATTGACGGGTCCCTCAACTTTGATAGCATCTGCCTTAAATGAGGATGTGTCATCATCTATTGCACACCTCTGCAAGTTAAATGGAAAAACATCAAATATTATTGTTACATAGTGTTGAAACAAACTATACACGACACGATAGAGCGTGGTTCAACAACATACGTAGTTAATGTACCTACTTACGTTTGATGTGGATGTTTTGATTAAATATGTGCCTTAGTTACAACGATGACGTATGTTCTTATTTGTAGTATGCACTATAGCTATGCAAAACTTGTTCTTATAGAGAACACGTACATTGAAAACACTTCATTTTTTTACGTGGACGCAAATAGATTGAACAACCACTCTACATCATGCGTTATTATGATTTGTTTCGACACATGTCAATGGTCTTTGGTCAATAAACTGTCAAAACGCTGAGCTTTAAAGTTCAGTTATATGTAAATAAGTAAATTTGAAAAAAAAAAAAAAAATTATGGGTCAAATAAGAGTTTTCAAAAAATGCATGTTTTTTAAATGCTTAGCTAAAACATGAAATTGTGACATAATTCTGATGCATTAATATATAAACCGATGTAAAGATTTCATTACCAAAAGGATTAGTAGAATACCTTTACATTTGTTAAATCTACATGGTTCTCCTCAAGAAAAATGATGAACTCCTTGAAATTATCTTCGGTCGGAAGATAGTGACCGCTGTATGGCCATATCACCTGAAGAAAAAGAGAACGAATAAGCATAAACGAAAAAGAGACGAAGAATTATAAAAGTTTTACGTCAATTAATGTGCATAATAAGTTGTACCTCAAGAATACCATGATGAGCAACTAATCTACCAGCAGCTGTTGTAGCTGCACCAGAAAGAAAACTGGAGTGCTGAAAAACACCTTTTCTCTTCTGTCCTACATATAGACTTCTTGATGTGCTAAGGACAAATATCCATTTTGAGCCTTCATCCGTATTCAACTCAATCCCACTTTCTTTGTAAATTAATTTCCCTTCATCTACAATCACTTCATATGCTTCCCTCTCTTTCTGTGGTTGGAAAATAACCTTTTCAGAAATTTAATCGAAAGGGGATAGTCGTTTGGGATTAAGTCCTAATTTCAGTTACAAATTGACACACAGATATATAGCGATTCAGCCTCAATCTAAGAGTTACGTCAACTCGTCATTGAAGGTGAATAAAAGATTACTTTGGCGATTTCACGCCTCTCACTGAAAGGACTTCCTAAATATATGTATAGAATGCTAATGCATAATATGTCTCGGAATAAAGACACACTAATCCACAATCAAGAAAATGAGTATACAGTGTGATTAGACTCTACACAGTTCAACAAAGATAAGCAAAATACATAATAATCATGGTTAAGATAGACATTTCTAGGAATGAATTAGTGAGACAAAGCTTACTAGTCCAAGATATTCAATGCATTGACGTTGCAGATTGACTCGGGGGCAACTTTCAAGATTTACTTCCTTACCATCACCAACATCCAACCTTCAAGGTAGAGATAAGGCAGAAAACATAAGGTCCAAATAGGGAGCAGTTTCATGTGGATGTGATGTTTGTATAAGAAAAGGTCTTACCAATAGAAGAACGGTTGGTAACTTTTGCTATCGGACCATAGGTCGTAGTAGAAGTGTAAGTTATGTCCATAGCGATGGCGAGGATCAATCTGTGGGAAAAAGTATGAGTAACTGTCAGACGATCATTATGGTTATGCGACGAGGGGTGCTAGCCCGTCCACCCGACCCAATAGGTCTTGTGTGTAAGTTTCCTTGACAGTTATAATATTAATATAGTATGAAACAAATTTATGGTAAGGCTTACAGCTTCAAGCCAATGTTGCAGAGCTAGTTTCTGAGCTTTCTCATCCTTGGATAAACCCTTGCCAACCTATGAGAAAACAAACATCACTTGGGTTAATTATAGGCCTATAATTTCTCCATATAACGGTATTTGCACATCAAATTATGTCCACAGCATACTTTAGCAGCTCTTGTCCTTGCACGAGCCCACCGGGAATGAGCAGTTTCGTGTTCAATCTTGTTGAAGAACGATATTGAGCTCTGTTTCAGAGCTGCAGAGTCCAAGGTTTTCCACCTACAACATAGAATGAATTGATAAATTCACTTAAAAGGTTAGATAATCTTTGTAACAACGTTAACAAGTTATAACGGTACTGACCAGAGCTCTTCAACAACAACTGCACAATCTGCAAGGTTCCTTCTAGTCCGGTAACTCTTGTAAACTTTCTGAAGCTTAGTCGCAGCAGAATTCAGCTCGTTAACAGGTCTCGGAGAAGAAAACACAAAGGGTTCTTGAACAGGCAACGAAACCTCGGCTTTCGACTTCTGAACGTTTGAATAAAATGAGGTTTCATTCTCCTTGTCTACAACCAAATCTTTCAAAGGAACATGTGTTTTTAGCATTTCTTTTTCAGATTTTGGGGGTTTATCCATATCTTTTCTCTTGAAGCTGAGTGTTTTCATCAAGAATACTTCTCCATCTTTGCTTCCAAAACTTATTGATCTGGCAATATATGTTTCTACAGTGTCTGTCAAATCAAAAAACAGATAGCCCAAAATTTCATTCCATGCTGATGAAAGTAATGAAAGAGAGTGCCCCATTTGTTATCACCAGCAGGACTTTCAAATTCTTGATTCCAGATGAACAAAATCCTGCAAAACAAAATTCATAACACATTTGGATTGCTTCAATAGTGATAGCAAGAAAAGATTGCATTGTACTTATCAGAAAAAAAGAAAACAAACAATCAAACTGAGACACGGAGAAAACCCAAAACCCAACTGTCGAGGGTATCATCCTGCTGAGTAAAGAAGGAAATTCACCTTCAATGTGACAGCTACGTATACTTGACTTCTATTAGAAAATATCGTCTGACCTCTCTTTCGCACCGATCAACGCACCCCTAAGAATTCTATGTGTAGGAATATTAAGTTTGAGTCGAACAGTAAGTGTATAGAATGACTACGCGTGGAGGGAAATTAAGTTGAGAGGTATTGAATATAACCAACAACTCTTAACAGAAACTAAATGCATACTAGTACCATTGGAGTACACACATTTATATAGAGGAGCTGTCACTCTGAATTATGAAAATTCAAAGTCTTGGTGGTAAAAGATATCCCAAAAGACAAATGTGGAAAAGAAAATCCAAACTACCCACCAAAACAAAGTGAGGAAAAAAATTGGAAAATGGGGGCTCTATTGAACCTTCAATGAAGTTCAAAGGAAGGATTGAAGAAGCATCAATTATTACTATTTTTCTAACAATAAAAAGGCACTTAAAAAATTATATTTTGTTATGTAAACGCCCCATGATTTGCAGAATTTTTTGGGCCTTGCTTAATCAAATCAGGATACTTTTCTTTGTTTTTGACATTTTTTTTAGTAACTTTTTTTGACTTTTTCTTTCTTTCTAACAGCGTATTGACTAGAAATTTTCATTTTTTACAAATATTTTGAACATAATAAATAATTTACTTAGTTCTAATTTTGATCAGCAAGTTGAACCCTGGTTAATTGGTTCCAGTTAGGCGCCACCTTGATACTAAGTGCCCGTTTGGTAGAGTTTATAAACTAGTTTATTTGACCAAGAATAGTAAAAAATGTGAGGCTACCAAAACAAAATTTTTGGTTAAATAAACCATTTTTTTGTCAAATAAACTAGTTTATAAACTCCACCAAACATGCTCTAAACTAGATCGAGCCAGGATCTTCTTGAAAAATAGAAGATTACAAATATAAGTAAGTTTTTGAATAACCAAGCATTTTCAATAACTTCGACAAAAACACATGTATTTTTAAGCTCAATAAACTTCGTTTATGTTGAATATGATCAAAGTTTATAGAAAACTGATAAATATTGTCACAATTTTTTTTCTTAATCTTGTTTGTTCCTGTCGTCTCACCATACCAAAATATTCTTATCGAATCACAATAGTACTTTTTTTTTTTTAAATTATTGTTGCCAATGAAAAATAGATGATTTTTTTTCTGAATGACCTTGTTCTTACAGGCATGATGATGTTTACTCAAAGAATAATGATATTTATAGTCGCTCATTACTGATAGTCATCCTACGTGGCATAATTAATTGGATTAATTATTTATTACAATTGAGTAATGTATTTATATTCATTAATTATGAATAATTCATCTAATTGAGTAATACAATGTATGATGACTACAGTAGTGAACGACTATGAATAGCATTACGCATACTCAAATGCCTTCTAATACTTAAAAATCAAGTGAAAAAGTAAAATTTAAAAGTAGTTTTTTAGAAAATTTTAAAAAAAGTTGATAAAATATGAAGTTAAAAAGTTGATGAAAATTGTAGATCTCGTAAAATACATGGTTAAAAATAAATTTTAAAAAAATATTTTAATCTCTACCAAACAATCACATAATATTTAATTTGGCTACTTTTGAGTTTTGATTGATTATTTTCTTTGTTTATACTTTAGAGTGAAAGGGACGATTCAACGCCCACTTGGAGAAATTTTACTTGAGGTCACTTTAATTACGTGCTTGTTTTATATTGGTCATCCAACTTCAACTTATTTTAATTTGATTAATCAACTTATATAATTTTTTTCAATTTGATCACCTAACTTGTATTTGTATTTCAATTCGACATTTTCGTCTTAATTCCAAAGATGAATGAATCGTGATTTGTCGACGAAAATAATTATATTTCAAAAAATATAAGTTGGATCACGAATTCTGTTACTAAGTTACAATTTTTTGGTAAGGATTGTAGATAGAGTGGAATTGAAAGGAAAATATAAATTTAGTTATCAAATTAAAACAAATAAAAGTTTAGTGATGAATGTTACAAAGCAATAAATTAAGTGAACTCAAGTGCTATTTACTACCTAAGAAGAAAGAGGAGATATAATCTAAAATTTGCAAGTGGGCAGGTGTTGCCTTAATTCGTACCCATAGGCCATAGTCTGCATTTATATATTAGCCAATTTGCATTAATTAGTCACACTTTCATGAGCCCACCAGGTCTCAATTTGATGTTCGTATACTGTACCAGCAAAAAAATAAAAAATAAATAAAAACACCCCCCACTCCACCTCCATGATTTTTAATGTAAGGTCAACTTTAGATAATGAAACATTTAGTCGCGACAATAGAAGGAAGGATAAGATGATAAAGTGTCTTAGACATTTCCCATCACTTGTTATGGACATTACTAAGCCTAATTCATTTGAAATGTCTTACGAGCCCTTCATTTGCACGAGATTCGTATCCCTTTTTGGTTGGGCACTAAAAAAACCAGGGGGTAGAGTACTTCCCGGCCAAAGCAAAGCATAAAACAAATTCAAATAAGTAGCCAACTTAAATGAATCTAGTCTCTCAATGACTTCCTTCGTATAAGCTTGTAAGGCAGTACAAAGGCCATTGTAATCCGTAGCATAAGCTTTTCAATCAAAGTTAGCAGCTCAAAAATGGAGGATGTTGGATCATAGAATATTCATCTTGACAAGAAATTATCTACATGATAAAATATGTATCACAAGCACTAAAGGCTATAGTTCAGTTGGTAGAGCACCTCGTTTACACGTGCGCTAATGTTTTTAAGGAGAGTCCATCATACAATTAAAAAAAATGGATCTTATTGAGCAATCGATGTCCTACTCCATATCTTTGAGGGAATAGTAGCCTGTCAAATGGTTCGGTCCGATTTGGGTGTCCGACATTTAATCTTTCGCTTGGGAGCCTGTCCTATTAAGGAATGTCATCCCAAGATCGTATATATTATTTTATTCATGTTTAACATTCGTATCATATTTTATTTCGCAGGTTTTAAAATTTCGTAAGTTGACTTACTATTCAATTATACATCAACATTTACAAAAATATAAGGCAATTAACAACTTGCAGGTGGCATTGCATCAAGTTGTAAATTTAATAAGTTCAAGTAGTCAAAAAATTTAACCACATATAAATGAACTAAACTTACTTTGTTGACGGTACTTCAAACGACATGATAGATATGTGCGGTAGTCAGTCTACAAAACCTTAAAACATTTGCTCTCATACTACAATTGCCACGACCCAAATTTCGTGACTATTTTCTATTAATTTATTAACTAATGACATAAATGTAGGAAATAATCTCACAAGAACACAAAATTAAACAAAATTATATAACTATAAACGAAATTAATTGAACAATAAGTAGAAGCAAAAAAAAAAAAAAAAAAAAAAAAAAATTCCAAAAGCTTCACTAAAAGACACGGCAATAATGAAAAAAGGAAGCTCAGATTTTAACCAATCTCAAATAATAGCAATGCTTCAAATAATGGCCAAAGCATATTCTTAAGTAATCCACAAGATTCCACACAAAAGAAAAAAGCGAAACTTCACAAAGAAGATGAGAAGGGCACAGATTTTCAACAACGCAGAGAAGTAGACTGCCGTTTGTTTTTAAGAGGAGAGAGTGGATTATTCAATATGTATTTGCGTGTGTGTATATGAGAAAATCAACCCATATACATATTGCACACTCAAAGACAAAACAAATGTCCTAATTTAAGTGGGTCTATTTAGAATCGATCTATCGAGTAATTGGGTTGATGCTCATTAATTAAAAAGTTGACAATAAAGTGATTTGACTCCTCTTTGTAATTGGACTGCCTAATTGTTAGAGATCGGGTAATATAATAAATCTTCGATCATTGGCCGAGCCTACGACGTATAATTAAACCAACTCATTTAATTCTCATTGCCCCTATAGTTTGTTTGGGACCAAAAATCTTAACAGTAAATAATGTGAAAGATCTTTATTTTTAGAAATTATTTAACAAAGCATGTATCTCCAAAAACGCAACAATATTATTTTTAAAAACATTTTGGGATCGTATCTTTTAAAATAAGTAACACAATTAATTCGACACAATACTTCAAAATATTTTGAGCTATCTATGTGTGCCGACAAAGAATAATAAATATGGCCCTGAAACTGTTTTTCAAGATATAACTTCATTTTGAGATATTTTTATTGTAAAATGTCATTCTTTATAAACACGTGACTTTTTTGAAAACGATAATCTTTTACTTGTTGATGAGTCCATAACTTAAAGATCGTCACCTAGGGCACCATCGTCTGTCTCATCATCTGAGATCGCGTGCCAACATTTTAATAATTTTGACTATGTCAAATGTTGTAAATCGTGGAATGAACAAACACGTGTCCAATGAGCAGAACATGTATATGTGTATTTATTTCACGTTCAAGTGTGAGTCCCTACTGTCCTCAAATCGTACTCCGGCCTCTCAATAACCAAATTGACTAACGAGAAACAAATATATCGTCAGTACCTCGTATGACAAAGGTGATTGGCCATAACAAGTCAATACCGACCCCAAACTTGGTTGATCCTTACCAAGATTTAATGATGCATATAAGTACACTGTCATCTTTTTATTGCCTGTTCGGAATCATAAACTCCTTCTGATACAGTGCTTATTGTTAGAAATATAATCTAAAGTCTTTAATTACATGTTAATAATTAAAGAATTCATATCATGCCAAAATTACCAAGTATGATTATTAATTCAGAAGAATATCTGTCTCCATTGGTGTTGAAATTGAGAGGGTTGGATCTTCCGCAGTCTAATCACCTCAATAATGTTCAATGGAATCTCTGTCTATAATGGTGTAGAAGAGAAGAACAAAAGTTGTGATTGACCCGGGGACCATAACCCTATTTATAATATTTTGTATATCCTAGTTCAATTAGAAGTCCATCAATCCTAATTGGACTAGGATTCGGTCTCTACACATTACAGAGTCCGTACTCAGTTCAGATGTTTCGAGGGCCCAATCAACAGATCACTTAATAGCCCTATTAATCAGATAGTCCATATAATTGCAATATAATATGTAGCCCATCATAGAGATATAAAATCCAACAATCTCCCACTTGGGCTACATATGTTATCCGAAACAATTATATTTTAAACCTTATGTGTACACTTAAATTGCTATCTTACTTGAAACATCTCCGTACAATCTGGTCCATCTACTATACCAGTATGAGATCAAAGCGGTCTTCGTCACATTAATCGGTAACTAAACCCATCAATGGTCACCATACCAACATATTCAATGACATAGATCGAGTATGGATGTGTAGCATGGAAATTACATGCAAGGTGATCTTAATACATGTCTATTTCCAACTGGTCCTACTTTATTCTTTAATGAGATCATACCAGAGTTTTCCAATCTTAATGTCAAACCACATTTGGAATAAAATTCAGAGACTGAAATAAATTATTTATTATTCAAAATAATCATAAAATGTGTCTATTACATCAAAATAACAAACTCCCACTAAACCAGCACATCATCAAGTAATACAACACCCATATGAGCAGTGTGCTCATGAAACACCTTGGGCGGTAAACCCTTGGTGAGCGGATCCACAATCATAAAGTTTGTACTGATATGCTCTATAGACACTTGACCACTCTGAACTCTTTCTTTAACAACAAGAAACTTAATGTCTATGTGCTTAGACTTCGTAGAGCTTCTATTGTTGTTGGAATACAGTACAGTCGATCTATTGTCACAATGTAACTTTAATGGTCTTGCAATACCATCTACAACACGCAGCCTAGTGACAAAGTTTCGCAGCCATATCCCATGATTTGATGCCTCATAACAAGCTACAAATTCAGCTGCCATGGTAGATGGAGCTATAAGTGTCTGCTTAACACTCTTCCAGGAAATAGCTCCTCCAGCCAGCAGATAAATATAGCCTGACGTGGATCTCTTACTGTCTTGGCATCCAGCAAAGTCGGAATCAGAATACCCAATGATCTCCAAATGATCTGATTTCCGATAAGTGAGCATGTAATCTTTTGTTTTCTGCAAATAACGCATAACCCTCTTGGCTGCAGTCCAATGATCCATCCCAGGGTTACTTAAATATCTACCTAATAATCCCACTATGAACGCTATATCTGGACGCGTACATACTTGGGCATACATAAGACTCCCTATGGCTGATGCATAAGGGATCTTTTGCATTTCCTTTACTTCAAACTCATTCTTTGGGCACTGATTGAGACTGAATTTGTCTCCTTTAGAAATGGGTGTATCTCCCGGTTTACAATCCTTCATGCCGAATCTCTCGAGAATTCTTTCGATATAGCTCTTTTGTGATAATCTAAGGATACCTCGAGAGCGATCTC
The DNA here is from genome assembly GCA_030279155.1 of Forsythia viridissima. NCBI lineage: Eukaryota > Viridiplantae > Streptophyta > Magnoliopsida > Lamiales > Oleaceae > Forsythia > Forsythia viridissima. Next base: position 26,952,572 of record CM059033.1, read on the forward strand.
GATGTATCTGTATGCCTAATACAAAAGAGGCGTCCCCAAGATCTTTCATTTCAAAATTCGTAGTTAGAAATCTCTTGGTTTCGTGCAATAAGCCCATATCACTACTAGCAAGCAGTATATCATCGACATATAAGACCAGGAATATGTATTTACTCCCACTGAACTTGTGGTACACACAATCTTCCACTATATTTACTTCAAACCCGAATGAAGTAATGACTTGGTGAAATTTGTGATACCATTGACGGGAAGCTTGCTTGAGACCATAGATGGATTTCTTCAATTTGCAGACCATTCTCTTTGGATCACCTGATACAAAGTTTTCTGGCTGCACCATATATATCGTTTCCTCAATATCACCATTGAGAAACGCAGTCTTTACATCCATCTGATGTAGCTCCAAATCAAAATGAGCTACTAATGCCATTATTATCCTGAAAGAGTCTTTCGAGGACACCGGAGAGAAAGTCTCTTTGTAATCGATGCCTTCTTTCTGATTAAAACCCTTGGCAACCAGACGAGCCTTATATCTCTCAACATTGCCTTTTGAATCCCTTTTGGTTTTAAATATCCATTTACAACCAATAGGTTTCACACCAATAGGCAATTCGACGAGATCCCAAACGTCATTGGTTTTCATAGATTTCAATTCATCTTTCATGGCATCAATCCACTTTTGAGAATTAGAACTTTGATTGGCTTGATGGAAAGTGATTGGATCATCTTCCACCACTCCTATATCACCATCATGTTCTTGGAGAAAAACGATATAATCATCTGGAATCGCCCTTCTTGTTTCTCTAGTGGATCTTCGCAATGGCATTTGTTCTTGAGGTTGTTGAATTTGCTCATCAGGAGCAACAACTTCATTTTGGATAGAAAAGTTGTCAACATTGTATTGATATTCCGGATTTGCTTCTTGAACAATGTCAGTGATTTGATCATTGTCAATAACGACAGTACGAAGAGAAACAAATTCCTCTTCAAAGACGATGTTCCTAACCTTATCTTTCCCTCCAAACTCAACATTCTCAAAGAACTTCGCATTTCCCGTCTCGAAAAAGGACCTAGTCGAAGAATCATAGAATTTATAACCCCTGGACCGTTCAGAGTATCCAACAAAATAGCAGCTTACAGTTCTTGAGTCCAGTTTCTTTTCACTTGGCCTGTAAGGCCTTGCTTCAGCTGGACATCCCCAAATGTGCAAGTGCCTAAGACCAGGCTTCTTGCTGATCCAAAGTTCATAAGGGGTTTTAGTTACTGCTTTACTTGGAACCCTGTTAAGGATATATGCTGCAGTCTTTAGTGCTTCTCCCCAGAGTGATTCTGGTAAAGAAGAATGACTAATCATACTTCTTACCATGTCCTTAAGCGTTCTGTTTCGCCTCTCAGCAACACCATTCATGCTAGGTTTCCGAGGCATTGTGTATTGTGGGACGATACCGCATTCCTCTAGGTATTTAGCAAAAGGTCCTGGACGTTGTTCACCAGATCCATCATATCTGCCATAATATTCGCCACCGCGATCAGATTTGACGGCTTTAATCTTCTTGCCAAGTTGATTTTCAACTTCGACTTTGAAGGCCTTAAACACGTCCAGTGATTGAGACTTTTCATGAATTAAATATAGGTAGCCATATCGTGAATAATCGTCTATAAACGTAATAAAATACTGTTGACCATTCCATGAAGCTGTAGGGAATGGTCCGCAAATATCAGTATGATATTTGTTTTGGTCAATTTATTAAATGTTCAAATCGTACATAAGAATAAAAGTTTTTCTTTTCTCAATGAAAATTCTTAAATGGTATGTGTATTGTGTTTTTTCAACATGCTTAATCCTTTTGGTGTCTCTGGATTGGAATTACAGATTTTTTTTTGGGGCATGCTTAATTCCTTTGGTGTTGCTGTATTGCGTTTTTTTGGCATGCTTTAATCCCTTTGAAGAAAAATTCAGATTAAAGAATTAAAGATCAAAAAAAAAAAAAAAAAAAAAAAAAAAAAAATTTGGAACAGCAGCGTCGCCGGCGATGCTGGAAAGCCGGAAGGCGCTGCTGGGCGAAACAAAGCAGCGCTGTTGCCGGCGTTGCCGGCGCTTCTAGCAGGAACAAATAGCAGCGACTTCGCCGGCGCTGCTGAAAGGAAACAGACGCGCCGGTTCTGGCGTTGCTGCGGCTGATCAGACCCGGATGTTGCAGGCTGCGGCGGCTGGCGGCTAGGGTTTCAAACCCTAGCTGCATTTTTTAAGAACGGGACTTAGGTTGAGAATTAGATGGAGGGAAGGGTTTGCCTTGCAATTTTGGAGATTTAGGTTATATATTGCACATTAAGTCCTGAAGTTTAAAACTTAATTATTTAAATCCCTAAGGTTATGATAATTTAAAACTAAGCCCTAAAGTTTTAAATATTATGTAATCTAACCCAACAGTTATGGGATTTTAATAATTTAGCCCTTGAAGTTGAAATTTGTTATAAGTTGGCCACTAAAATTTTAAAATTTGCAATTTTAATCCTAAAGTTTTAAAATTTCTTCAATTTTAAGGCCATTAAAGTTTTAGAATTTAGGATTCAACTCAAAACTTCATAAATCCTAAATTTTAAATCCCCAAAGTATTAAAATTTCAACTTTAAGGTCCTCTAAGTTTTAAACCTTAATTTTTTTCTCCAAAATTCTCAAAATTCTTGATTCAAATGTCTTATATTTCGAAGTGAATAATATTAATGCAATATGTTGCCAAAGTAACCTCTATTGTATTGATTTGTTTATTTTGCAATATAAAGATGAGTATATCTGTTACTTATGCGAACAATGACCGGCCCAAAGGAAGGTTATTGTTTGGCCAAATAGCAGACATACATGTGGCAGTAAATATGTGATAATTATAAAGATTTCATGTGGACAATAAGTCGGTCCAAAGAAAGGGATATTGTTTGACAGATTTATTATCTATGTTTGACTACCGCGCGGAGAGTACCACTTACAATTGATATTTCTGTCCAAAGACTAAATGTCAATGTTGTGCTAGGTATCTTGTGATGGGCCCACCAATAAAATACATGCTTTTTTGGATTTATGTAGCATGATTCGTGAGCTTAATGTATTCTTTTCTTTTCTATTCAGCTACAGGTTCTGCTTATACAATATCTGCCAACATCAATTCTATTCCTGTCCTTAATGGCTCAAACTTCAAACATTGGAAAGAGAATATAATGATTGTTCTCGGTTGCATGGATCTTGACCTTGCACTTCGGATAGAACAACCTCCCGCTCTCAATGCAGAAAGTTCCTCTGAGGCAAAAAGGGACATAGAGAAGTGGGACCGTTCTAACCGCATGAGTCTGATGATCATGAAACGTTCTATTCCAGAAACTTTCAGGGGCTCTATATCTGAGGAGCAAAATGCTGATAAATTCCTTAAGGATATTGAGCAACGTTTTGCTAAAAACGAAAAGGCTGAAACAAGTACTCTTCTTGATAACCTTATTTCCATGAGGTATAAAGGAAAAGGGAATATAAGAGAGTACATAATGGAGATGTCCAATCTCACTTCTAAGCTTAAAGCACTTAAGTTAGAGCTGTCTGAGGACTTGCTCGTGCATCTGGTTTTGATTTCTCTTCTTGCACAATATGGACAATTTAAAGTGAGTTACAACACCTAAAAGGATAAATGGACTCTTAATGAGCTCATATCTCACTGTGTGCAAGAAGAGGAAAGGCTTAAGAAAGATAGGACTGAAAGTGCTCATTTATCCACTAATCATCAGGATAAAAAGAGGAAAAGGGGAAAGGAAGCTGCAGTTGGGACACCACAACAAAAATTACAAAAGAAACAGGATAAAGAATTCACCTGTTACTTTTGCAAGAAGGGTGGACACATGAAAAAGGAATGCTCCAAATACGCCGAATGGCGTGCTAAGAAAGGTAAACTTTTCGCTTTGGTTTGTTCTGAAGTTAATTTAGCTTCTGTACCTAAACATACATGGTGGATAGATTCTGGTGCTACTATTCACGTAAGTGTATCTATGCAGGGTTGCCTGTGGAGCCGAAAGCCAATTGATGCTGAAAAATTCATCTATGTGGGCGACGGCAATACAGTTGCAGTTGAGGCTATTGGCACTTTTAGGTTATTGTTAAGTACTGGTCATTTTTTGAATTTAGAAGAGATTTATGTTGTACCGTCATTTAGACGGAATTTAATTTCTGTTGCTGAATTGGACAAATCTGGTTTTCTTTGTTCATTTGGAAACAATAAAGTTACTCTCTTTCGAAATTCGAATCTTATTGGTATCAGTTCTTTATGTTTGAATGATAACCTATATCTGTTGAATACCAATGCCTCGTATAATGAAACTTTGCATACAAGTTCACACGGTACAATAAATAAATTAACTAATGAGGATTCTGCTGCATTGTGGCACAAACGCTTAGGGCATATCTCTAAACAGAGAATTGAAAGACTTGTGTTAGATGGGATTCTTGATCCTATTGATTTAACAAACTTTCAAGTATGTGTCGAATGTATAAAGGGAAAACAAACAAACATCAGGAAATTGGGAGCCAACAGAAGCTCTGATACCAATTGTTAGAAATATAATCTAAAGTCTTTAATTACATGTTAATAATTAAAGAATTCATATCATGCCAAAATTACCAAGTATGATTATTAATTCAGAAGAATACCTGTCTCCATTAGTGTTGAAATTGAGAGGGTTGGATCTTCCGCAGTCTAATCACCTCAATAATGTTCAATGGAATCTCTGTCTATAATGGTGTAGAAGAGAAGAACAAAAGTTGTGATTGACCCGGGGACCATAACCCTATTTATAATATTTTGTATATCCTAGTTCAATTAGAAGTCCATCAATCCTAATTGGACTAGGATTCGGTCTCTACACATTACAGAGTCTGTACTCAGTTCAGATGTTTCGAGGGCCCAATCAACAGATCACTTAATAGCCCTATTAATCAGATAGTCCATATAATTGCAATATAATATGTAGCCCATCATAGAGATATAAAATCCAACACTTATAACAAGAGGATTGTACGATGGAGAAACACGTAGTCTTTATGCATGTTAGATCATGAAGTTTTAAATTATCATAACACTTTTATTAATGGTATAACAAGTATGATTATCATGTAACATTCAACATGTATAAATCTCACATAATAGACGTCCACATGTTTTCAGGTACATATTTTACTCACGAATATCACATAGACGAAACATGTCTGCATATGATTCATATAAACCGGTTTTGATCTAATGTCCATCGGGACTTTACACTCATTGGATGAGTGCGGGACACTTGTCCTATTGGACATTATAACAATGTCTACCGAAAGCATTAGATCAAAGCTCTCTTATAAATATATTGTACTGGTTTGTGTTAGTTGAGCATCGAGTCTTACTTTATCTTGTGCTAATTGAACTTTGGTTTAACCTATAAGCATAAAAGGTGATGTACAAGGGAGAACGTAGTCATAGATGTCAACACTTTAGAAAGCACGCTTGAAGAAGATGTGCAAATGTGTTGACACTTGTAAAGCAGGTATTGATACTTTTGGTGTAGAGAAACAGAAAATGTTCGATTGGCATAGAAATATCTAATCTATGTGTTTTTGTGTGCAATTGATTTTTATTTGATGAAAAAGACCTATATACCCTTAATTTTAATAAGAGAAATTATACAATTAGATTGTTAATCTTTGCAAAAAGTATAAATGGATCCCATATTTTTATTTTTTATAAAAAATTAAAGGAAACTAAAGATTTAAAAAAAAAAATCAACACTTTACTGACGAAATTAATAATATATTAAATTGTTTTGTATATTTTACGAACTATTATAAAATAACTAAAGTTTAAACTCATAATTATTAACAAACATGTTAGATAAAATTATTTTTTATATTATTTCAAATTTAAACTTTTATTCTATTATTATAACATAAAAATAAATATAATTTTGACACAAACTTGATACTCAAATATTTTTATTTAATTGAACTATTCGTTTATTAATTACAAATATTAGAGCTCCAATCATATTCTTCATATTCTAATTTATCGTTTTATTGTCGTTCAACAATGAAGAACACATCATGTGAGATTGGTTCAATGTCTTAAAATTATATCTACCTATAATAAAAGAGACTAACTTTTTTACTATTCATATTGTCACGTGTCGGCTTCACATGTGGCTATCTTTTTTTTTTTTTTTCCTTTTTTGTTTGGGTAATTATATTTAAACTATACTTTTTTTAACCACACTACATTTTATAATTATAATAAAAGTCCTCAACAATATCTAATTTTCAAATTTATGTCCCTAACTATTTGTTATCACATTTTTTATCATCAACATATTAATTAGTACATCTTCTATTTGTTTTTTATATTGATTTTTGTTCAAAAAATTAATTAAGGGGGCATAAAAATATTTTTTTGTCTATCATATTTTTAAATATTTTTATTATTCATATTGCCACATGTCAGCTTGAGAAGTGGCTGTCTTCTGTTTTTTTAACGTAATTATAATTAAACCGCACTTTTTTTAACCACACTACATTTTATAATTGTAATAAAAGTCGTCAACAATATTTAATTTTCACATTTAAATCCCTAACTATTTGTTATTACATTTTTTTATCATCAACATATTAATTAGTACATCTTATCTGTCTTTGATGATGATTTTTGTTCAAAAAATTAATCAAGAGGGCGTAAAAATATTTTTTTTTGTCTCTCATATTTTTAAATAAACAAAATAAATACAAAATACAAAAATTTGACAAAATATTTGTCTCTCATTTTAATGCACATTAAAATCCTCAACAATATCTAATTTTTACATTTATGTCCCTAACTATTTGTTATCACATTTTTTATCATCAACATATTAATTAGTACATCTTATCTTTGTCTTTGATGATGGTTTCTGTTCAAAAAATTAGGACCCATAATTTACAATTCATTTTTTATTCATACATTCACTCACAACTTACAATATAAGTACTTAAAAAAATAAATTTAGCACCACCAAACATATGCTAGTATTTCTTAACTTCTACTATTTTGCTTAGTAAACAATTTGAAAACAGTTATGCAATCAACCACAAATTCTTCTAGGTTGTAAATTATGGTTTGTTCCAATAACTATTTGTTAGTTATATTTATATTTAAAAAGTGTGTCTTTTGATTATATATTTTATAGTTGTTGAGTGCTAATTTTTTTAAATCATTTGCTACAAATTATAATCGAACTATTTTATATCTGTATAGATTACATATTAAAATACAATAACGTAAGTATCCTATAAACCACCTTACGTGCATTGCACATCCTACAACTAGTATGATTAGATGTGGCAAAATCGGTCCAACCCCCATATAACCTAAATTTTGGTTTGGGTTGGGTTGGATTGGGTTGGGTTGGGTTGGGTTGGGTTGGGCTGGCCCAGGCCCAAACAAAACCAGGCCTATATGGCCCGGCCTAGCTAGCCCACAAATATATATATATATATATATATATATATATATATATATATTCTCCTTAACACTAATAATTCATTTTGTGAATAGTCTCAATACATAATCCAAATAATATCAATCTAAAATAGCCTAAGCCCGAATCTCCAACTTAAATTGTCTTTTTTTGAAACATTAGTCCAAGAATTCCAATCTCCAACATAAAATTGTTTAAATTTAATATTTAGCTTAATTCAAGTTTCAATCTAAATTATGTGAGGTGTAATAAGTAAATTATTTATTTTAAATTTACTTATAAGTAAATATTTTAATTTAAGCCAAACATACTTATATGTCAAAACAATAAGACTAGCATGCTTTTACTATTTATATTTTTTTTTAAAAAAAAGTGTCAAGAAATAGTTTACAATTAACCAAAAAAAATATTATTATTTTGAAAGAAAATTAATGTTTATCTATTGACTAATACATGAGAGTCTCAATTTTATAAATTAATCTCTTTAAAAATCTCAAAATATATATTGTCCAAGTTTATCTAAGATTGTATTTAAATACATCGTATATAAAATTTATTTTAAAAAATAAAATAAAATAAAATAAAGACCGGGTTGGGCTGATGGGTTGGGTTGGACTGAGCCAGTATATTTCTAGCCCGCATAAAACTAGATTGGGTTGACCTGGTCCAGTTTCAAATGTGTCCCTGCTTTGGTGGACCGGGACAGCCCAACCTGGCCCTTTTCTCAGCTATATATATGATATTTTGTTATTTATTTAACTTAATTTTTATTCAATTTTTTCACATCACATAGCAATTACATATACTTAAAACACAATAATTTCACATTTTTCTCTTATAAAAAATTTAATTGAAATGACTATAGTGATATATTAATATGTTAAATTAAATATTATTTAATAAATATATCGGACATATTTACACATTTTACAAAGGTTAAATATCTAATTACAATTTTTTCTAATTAAAATAAAGGGCATAATTGGTTCTAGAGTTCCAATCGAAAACCATATTAGAACCAGTTGATTCTAGGAAAAATGTGCACCCCTAGCAACGAGGCGTCTCATGACTTTCGAAAGGCAGGGTGGGGACATGGCGATGATTAAATATTCTCATTATTCATCTCGCTCACTTTATTTATTTATTTTTTAGGATTCGTTTGTTTTCAATTAAAAATTTTCTAAAAAATTGAAGTCAAAGTCAATAATTAATTTTAACCACACATTTCATGGACATACAATTTTTTAACCACACATTTCATCAACTTTCTCAAAAAATATGATTTTAATCAAAATCAAACAAACCCTTAATATTATTTATTCATTTTAAATATGAACTAATCTAAAAACATAAAGTTAAAAAAAAAAAAAAATTAGAATACGAATCGATTGGAGACCATGTATCCTATCCTTGACTAGTTCGTTGAGGGGTGGGGCAATGCTGGGTATGATTGGGTCGAAATATTTTATTATCCCTAATTTATATACTCAACTAAAATTCAAAATCTTGATGCAAATCAAGAAGAATAAAAATTTACAAGATATTTCTCAACGTAAAAGGTCAACATTCTCAATCCTTGTTGAAATATTTTTTTATTTTATCTGTCCACATAAATGTTCTTTTCTTACAATAATTTAAGAATTTTAAATTTTTTACTGTAGTTTTTTTCGTCCAATACACCGTCGTTTTGACATTGAAGCTGCAATCTTTGACTTATTATTTTTTTAAGATTAATGCTTGGTTTGTCTCAACAATCTCATTCACTGGTCACATATCTTCTTCTTCACAAAATCAAGATTTTTTACCACTTTAAGAAAAGTAATGAGTCACTTGAATTTTTCATGCTTAGCTCAATTTTAGAGTAACCAAAAATTGAAAGCATTTTTTGATTCTGTCAAGTTTGAGTTACTTCAAGAAATTGATTTGATTAGTTTGTTGAAGGGTTTGGACCTTTGTGGTAATTAGAAAATCTCTATTTTGGTAATTTAGGATTCTATCAATTTTTATATGAGAGATTCTGTCAATTTTCATCTGAATTTTGATGTGATTAGAAATATAACTTACGTTTCTGATTTACATTTGAAACTCTTTTTGGTGTTCAATTTTGAATTTTTTTATTTTTGGTATAAGGAATTCTATTAAATATTGTTTTGTCATCATAAAATATTTTGGTGAATTTTGTAAGGGACTGGTCATTTTCTTCAGTAGGAGATATATATCTGTACAGACTAATGGTGGACAATGGTGGACAGCTTAAGAGGCATTGTATATATTGTGGTTGTCGAGTGATGTCGAGTTACTCGACAACCAACAAAATTCAACTCTTTAACTTATGTAATTGTATAAAAGAAGTGCATTAGGCGACTAAAAGGGCCTTAGAGTCAGAGCACTAGAACAATTCATCTCTCACCAGATAAAAATACAAACAATTAGCAGAAGGAATAACACAAGTTGTGCCTGACAACATTGATGTCCATTGTTTAGCTGGACTGATTAAAGCCTGATTCTGAGAACTCCCGTCTGGTGTGCTTGATGGGCTTTCCCCAGAACAAGTGTTACAATGCAATACAGAAGAGGATTCTGTTGAGCTCGTAAAACAGCTGAAACCGACTGAGAGTGCATTACTCAACTGGGCTATTGATCTCATGGCTGATGTAGTCGAACAAGAGGAATCCAACAAAATGAATGCTAGAAATATTGCTATTGTTTTTGCCCCGAACATGAACTCAGGTTATTCAGCAAACCATTCAAAAAACTTCATTCTGAATCATTATGGCTTTTTTTTTTTTTTTTTGTGGTAAGTTGGACTCTAGAGTAATGGACAATACTAAAGAAGAGGAAAATCTATAATCTTATCTGTTGTGATATCTAAGACAGTCACTCACACACCAAACGTGCCCTTAGTTCATTATCTAATTGCGGCCTTCTATATTTGTTGTTTGATCCAGATGTCAGATCCATTGATGGCTCTTATGCACCAAATACATTGATTTGAGTTAGCCACGGTTGTCGAGTAGCTCACCAACCAGCTTGGCACGACAACCAAGCTGGTTGTCAAGTTGGCTCGACAACCGCATTGGGTTGGCTAATCTTAAGTATTTCATTATTTCATGGAACGGGTTTCAAGGAGAGATTCCGGACATTGGAACTTGCAGTAGAGGATTGGAAGTTTTTTATGTTTCCGGGAATAATTTCTATGGTAAAATTCCGTCTGGCATAACAGAATGCAGTCGCCTGAAGTATTTAGATCTGGGGTTTAACAGGCTTGATGGAAGTATACCTGTTGGAATTGCTGACTTGAAGGGTCTCGTGTTCATTCGATTAGCAAATAACTCGATAGATAGGACAATTCCTGCAGAGTTTGGGAGTATTAAATGGCTTGAAGTTCTAGATTTGAACAATCTCAAACTCAGTGGTGAAATCCCAATAGAGATAAGCAATTGCCAGTTTCTTCTTGAATTGTGAGTTCAATAATCATCTCCTGCTTTTTGTGTTCATGTCAACATTTTTTTTTTCCTATTGAATTGATGACACTATACATGTATTATGCATTATGCAGGGATGTTTCTGGCAATTCTTTAGCAGGAGGCATTCCACATAACCTCAAGAACATAACACCCCTTAAAGATTTGTGTACAGGTGAACTTAATTCTTATTTATACAACAAATCTGTTAGTTTATCCATAGTTTTAAAAAATTTCAAATCAAATATTTATGTGTAGGTTTGTCTGAATCTTACATTTCTCTCGAATTCTCAGTAATAAATTATGTAACTCGACAACTATATTTGTCTTAATTTTGAACATTCTTGAGGCCAAAATGCTGGACACAAAATTGCAGTGAATGGAAGAAAAACTTGCTGGTCATTTATTAAACTTTGTTATGTAATTGGGAAAATATTTTGCTAAATTTTGGAAGGGACTGATCATTTACTTAACAGGAGATATATTGTAGTAATGGTGGAGAAAAGCACTGTATATTGTGGTTGTCGAGCAACTCGATGTCGAGTTATTCGACAACCAACAAATTTCAATACATGAATACATTGACTATAAGAGGAAAAGAAAAAAAATTTGTCGAGTAAAATATATATATATATATAAAAGAAATTTTTTCTTAAAGACAAAAGGAAATTGGCATACAAAACAAAAATAAATAAATAAATAAAAATTTGGAGAACAGTAACTTGACAATGATTATTGTTCATCGTCGAGTAACTGTATTTTGCGGAGATTGAACAGATGATCATTAGGCGGCCGAAATGTAGAAACTATGTGGAGTACTTGGATGCTAACATTTTTTCTGAAGTTCATACTCTACAAGAAAAAAAATTTTGTCAAGTGAAAAAAAAAAAATTCGAGTGAAGTTACTGTTCTTTAGCAAGTTACTCGCAATGAACAGTAATGTTACTGTTCACTCAAATTTTTTTTTTTGGTGGACTTTTCCATTTCCTTTGTCTTTTTCTAATTTTTATCACAAATTTTTTTTTCTTTAGTTTATTTTTCCTTATTTGTTTTTATTTTATACCTTTTCATTAAAATTTTCCATTAATCTTTTTTATTTTATCTTATAAACAAATTGAATTTTTTTATTTTTTATTTATTTTTTATAATGTTGTCGTTACTCGACAACATTGGATTTGATTTTTTTTTTTTTTTTTACAATGTTGAAGAGATCGTGCTTAAAATGTTGTATATGTTTTATTTTATACCTTTTCATTAAAATTTTCCATTAATCTTTAGCAAGTTACTCGCAATGAACAGTAATGTTACTGTTCACTCAAATTTTTTTTTTTTTTTTTTTTTGGTGGACTTTTCCATTTCCTTTGTCTTTTTCTAATTTTTTTTCACAAATTTTTTTTTCTTTAGTTTATTTTTCCTTATTTTTTTTTATTTTATACATTTTCATTAAAATTTTCCATTAATCTTTTTTATTTTATCTTATAAACAAATTGAATTTATTTATTTATTTTTTATAATGTTGTCGTTACTCGACAACATTGGATTTGATTTTTTTTTTTTTTTTTTTACAATGTTGAAGAGATCTTGCTTAAAATATTGTATATGTTTTATTCAGAATTCTCACTCTCCGGAATATGGGGAAAATAGGAAGTCTCTGTTTTTGCGGCCTCCCTAGCTAAAATCCAATGTCCCTTTTTCTTTTTCTTTAGTTTATTTTTCCTTGTTTTTATTTTACACCTTTTTATTCACTTTTTTTATTAATATTTTTTATTTTATCTTATAAACAAATTATAATTTATTTTTACTGAATTATTTATTACATATTATTCTAAAAAATGCTCATCTTTGCCATGGTTATCCACGGGTTGAGATCTAAAATCATCTTTTGACATCATGGTTGTCGAGTAACTCGACAACATTGAATTTGAATTTTTTTTTTTTTTTTTTTGGCAATGTTGTCGAGTACCTCGACAACATTGTATTTGGATTTTTTTTTTTTTTTTTTTACATTGTTGCCGAGTAACTCGGCAACATTGTGTTTAAAATTTTTTTTTCTTATCGAGTGACTCGGCAACAATGTGTTTGGAATTTTTTTTTTTTAAAAACATGTTGGTCATTGTCATTTTTAATTTTATTTTAGGAATAATTGCATGAAAGGTCCCTATTATTTTAAAATCGTTGAGATATGTCCATAACCTTAAAAAAAAAATTCTTTAATTTATTTTTCTTTTTTTTTTTCTTTTACACTTAATTTTCATTCAATTTTTTACTAATCTTATTTTTTTATTTTACCTTTTAAGTTTACAAATTATTCTAAATAAATGCTATTATTTTTTCCTTAATTTTTTTCCTTTTACTTTTCATTCAATTTTTCACCAATTTTTTTTTTGATATAAACAAATTGTACACAATTCTTTAATATTTAGCTTTTGAGTCATTAGTAAAAAAGCTGAAAAAGTTGTAGCCGAGAGTTTGGTCCAATTCAAATTCTCGAAGTGTGCACATTCAATAAAAATATAAAAATGGTCACTTTACCACATCACTTTACTAAGGTCGTTTATGAATCTTAGTTATTTAATTTTTTTTATACGAATTATGTGCTTATTTGGTTCTGCTTTTCTTATTATAATTTCAATATTTTACTTAATTAATTGTATTAAATGGTATGTTCAAAAATATGTTTTTCATATTTATTATTTACGTATTATATATTTAATATTTTTTATACGTATATATTCAAGCAATACCTACATAAAGTCTAAATATAAAATTTATCCCTACATTTTTCACGTACGTGCAACACACGTAGCAAAAACTAGTCTTCTAATAAAGAGCTTATTGACTTGTGTTCAAAATTCTCAAACTCTTTCAACTAATAATTTTTTTATATTTTATTTAAACTTTGTATCAAAGTTCCTTTATTGGGACTTTTTTTTTCTCCTCAGACTTTGATACTTGAAGGTTGAAACAATAAAAGAATAAGGATAGCAAGAATACTCCCTTCCTCCCTCCTATTCAGGTAATAGGTACGGAACTGCTTCGAACTTGTCCCTCAAATTTTATTTTTTTTGAAAATATCATAAAATAGAATACAAATTACAATTTTTATTAAATATTGGCTAAATAAGAATCGGATCCGGGTTGAAGTTATAAATTATAAATCTTAACTACTACACCACAACTACAATCTTGTATTGTTTGCTACAAATATTTAAAAAATTCATATTTTTTTTAATTATTTTTTCAGTTTATCAAAAATAATAAATTTATTCGAAACAGTTGGCAGATCAAAGGACTACCCCGCCCCATTGCAAAAAAGAGTGGGAAAATTACATATATTGTGGATTTTTTATTCAAATTAGAAATGTACTGGATGTCAAAAAAACATTTAAAAACTACTAACATTATCTTCAATTTTGGGATAATTACTGGATTATTATGATTTCCTGAAATTTCTCTGTACTACCTTCCAAATATTCTATTACAATCTTATTCGAATGGAAAATTAAATTTGTCAGATTTAATATGATCTTGAAATTCAAAATTACATAGAACCCATCTTCATCTTCAGTCCAAAAAAAATCGGAGTCCGTAATTTCTGTATTCTTCATTTTGATAGATTTCCGGCCAGTAACAACACAGTTTCCGACAAATAACAATATACAATTTCCAGTAACAGAGTCGTTGACGACGACAATGACATGAAATATTGATATGCAACTTCATTAATATCGTCATTTTTTGGGTTAATGTTCTTCGGAGTTCCGATTAAGTGGGTGCATTATGAAGTCTCGATCCTGCAGATGACACGAACGAATATTAGCTGTTCATTATCAATATCCAACTTTTCAACAATATAATGAAGGAATAGCATCGAGTGATATTAAAAAAATTATTTGCTAAAAACATAGCATGTAAAGTAATCGTCAACTTAAGGAATTATAATTTCATCTTGTAACGTTATATAATAAACGCTATATGTACCAAAAATGGTTAACAGTATATAATAACATTTTGAAAGAAGTCTACAAATGACATAAGAAAGGAACATGATGGCATCATATTACAGCTACCAATTTACACACTAAATTCATTTCGTATTTCGTATCACTGTTAAGAACTAATACAAAATACAAACTTGTCGTAACAAATTGTTGTACCATCATCAATTAATAATGTAATCTCCATCTACAATGTATCAACTTGATTTATTTATTGAAATTATATATAAGTTGAACAACATACCCATTAATAGTTTGTTCATTGTCTTCTTTTTCTCTGTCCTGATTGATTTTTTTTCTGTTTTCCTCTTTTTGCCAGATAAAATATTTCTTTTAATCTTGTCATTGCTTCTTTTTTGCTACTGCTACGTTTGAGTGCCATATAATCCGAAATGATGAATAACGAACAAAATGAAAATTATAAATGCAAGATTTGTTCCTTATTCAAAATTAAGTGATTTTGTTCAAAAATCTTTGTATTAACATGTATTAATAGGTAAATACAGTGAAATCAAAATAAAAACATTAATTTCATTTACATACCTGCCTTCCACTCTGGTATAAATCACGCTAATACGAGAATTTTTTGTTTTTTCACTTTCTTCGGCTAAAGCGCATAAAATAGATGAATATTGTAGAAATTTTCTTGGCTTTTGTGAAGAAGAAAGAAAAAATTATGAGACTTATTAATTGAGTTTCACTATAGAGCATTGGAAATTGTGATGCATGTTGAAAATGGAGAGATTTTTTTCACACAATTCGGTTGTTACGATTTGGTCCCTGATTTTTAGGAACCATCATATTACTAATACTTATTTAATAATTTAATACTTATTTAATAGCTAGTAAATTTGGAATAAATTAAGTATATATAAATAAATTATTTAAACCTAGTATATTTCAAATATTGATTTTAGATAAGGTGGAGATTCTAATTTTTTCAAATAGAGTGATATAATCGTTTTCAACTCAAATTACTGTTATTTATCTGAATTTTCCTTTATAGGTTTACGTTTCGGAAGCCCAACTTCTAGATCCGTGTTAACAAAGCCCAAATTCAGGGATCTAACGAAAACTATATATATCTAATCTTCACCGCATATCTCCACGTTATATTGCACGCTCTCAGCGGCACCGCATGCAATAACCGCCGTCTCTTTTTATTTTTGCAACAAAACCATTCCGTTTTCTCTCGTTTTCACTCACAGGTATCTCGTATACTGATTTCTCTGTATGTATATACTCGTCTTTTATTGCTTCAATGAGCAGTTTTTTATGGGTTCTTGATTTTCGTTTTCAATTTTTCTTTTGTTTTTGAATTTTTTTCTATGGGTTTGATCGATTGGATGTGCTTGGATCGAGATCTGATATGGTTTTCAATCTTGGTTCTGAATATTTGAGGATTTAATTAATACGAAAGGAAATAAATAGTTAATATTGTTAATATTATGGGTTTATTCTAGTTTTTTATTTCTATATTATTGTTAAATCATTTTATGTTATCCAAGTTTTCGTCTTGATTCTTTTTCTTAAGTTTTTTCAATGCATTTTATTGCACGCTTCTTCTTTTTTTTAAAAAAAAATTACTCAGTGCTTTAGTAATGGTTATTTATAGAGGATTGTTTCGTGCCGCTGATTTAGACTGCAATGTTGTAGCTTATGATTCTGTGTTGAATTATGGGTTGGTTTAAACAAGTAATGACTCGATCATGAAACATGGAGGCTTTACTTTTAAGAACATGCTTGTTTGGTTGAAGGTTCCAAGAGATCTACTTTATCGAGCTATATTGGAATTTACTCTAAAAATGTAGGAATACTATGATTATCTATACTTGTTCTGGTTCTGGTGTCTATATGAAAGAATGTCTGCAAAACAGCTATTATCGAGGTTGACAGACGCACTTGTATGCTCATAAAATACTAGCATTGTGCATAGCAATATGTCTCTTTGTACTTCTCCTAGTCTTTCAAGGGAAGCAATTACGTTATATTATTTTTCATAGCTTATTTTGTATTGTATGATTCGCTTGCATTAAATTATAACAGTAGTTATTTGATGTCTTTCATGCAATTTTTATTAATGTTTTCTAAATGGTGTTGTGCATTCTTGGAGTAATAGCTTATTTTGTGCATTATTTTGCCTCCTTTTGAGATTCTGTTATGATTTTTCATCATATTGGATGTAGGCATTCTTGGAGTAAAAGCTTCCCTTTGAACTCTTTTAGCTTTGCTTCCTAAAGCCTGACAAAATGGTTAGTAGTCTTCATTCCTTTCCTTGTAAATGGTA
The DNA here is from genome assembly GCA_030279155.1 of Forsythia viridissima. Classification (NCBI taxonomy): domain Eukaryota; kingdom Viridiplantae; phylum Streptophyta; class Magnoliopsida; order Lamiales; family Oleaceae; genus Forsythia; species Forsythia viridissima. The sequence continues at coordinate 26,969,833 of CM059033.1, forward strand.
GTCTTTTTTTTTTGCCAGTAACCACTTTCTGATGGTTAAATATTCCTAATACTGGCAGGTGAAGTTCACAGCTGACGAGCTTCGTAGGATTATGGACTACAAGCATAACATACGTAATATGTCAGTTATCGCACATGTTGATCATGGTAAGAAATCTAGTCCATAAAAAATACCCTTGTCCCATGAAAGGTAGAAAGACTAATGCTGCATTACGCATTATGCAGATAAATCCTTAACTCTCAAATAAAGAAAAAAGTGAGATTTGATTTTGATGTGTAGTAAATGTTGCTTCTCTCTTTCACATAAAAGATTAGGACTTTAATATTTGAATGGCTGGTTTGTTATCTTTATAATGTAATCAATATGCTGTATAGTTATATTTGCCTTGAATATTGTTTTGCTACAATTATCCGTTCTATTCTATTTACGACTTGTTTGTATTAGTTCAGATCCTAATCTTTTTAGTTTGTCTTTACAGGGAAATCCACTCTTACTGATTCTCTTGTGGCGGCTGCCGGTATCATTGCTCAGGAAGTTGCTGGAGATGTTCGTATGACAGATACAAGACAGGATGAGGCTGAGCGTGGTATCACCATCAAGTCTACCGGTATCTCACTTTACTATGAGATGTCAGATGAGTCTTTGAAGAGCTTCAAGGGAGAGCGACATGGGAATGAGTACCTCATTAATCTTATAGATTCTCCTGGGCATGTTGACTTTTCATCCGAAGTGACGGCTGCACTCCGCATCACTGATGGTGCACTTGTTGTCGTTGATTGTGTTGAAGGGGTTTGCGTACAAACAGAAACTGTACTTAGGCAGGCCCTTGGAGAAAGAATTCGACCTGTCTTGACTGTTAACAAGATGGACAGGTGTTTCCTTGAGCTCCAGGTTGATGGAGAGGAAGCTTACCAGACATTTCAAAGAGTTATTGAGAATGCAAATGTCATCATGGCAACCTATGAAGATCCCCTCCTTGGAGATGTACAGGTTTACCCCGAGAAAGGTACGGTCGCGTTTTCTGCTGGGTTGCATGGCTGGGCTTTCACTCTAACCAACTTCGCCAAGATGTATGCGTCCAAATTTGGTGTTGATGAGGCTAAGATGATGGAAAGACTCTGGGGTGAAAATTTCTTTGACCCTGCTACCAAGAAATGGACCAGCAAGAACACTGGTTCTCCAACATGCAAACGTGGTTTCGTGCAGTTCTGTTATGAACCTATCAAGCAGATTATTAGAACTTGTATGAATGATCAGAAAGATAAGCTCTGGCCAATGTTGCAGAAGCTTGGTGTCACCATGAAGTCTGAAGAGAAAGATTTAATGGGGAAAGCATTAATGAAACGTGTTATGCAAACATGGCTTCCTGCTAGTAGTGCTCTTCTTGAAATGATGGTATTCCATCTTCCGTCTCCCGCCACGGCTCAAAAATACCGTGTTGAGAACTTGTATGAAGGCCCCCTTGATGACGCATATGCTGGTGCAATTAGGAACTGCGATCCTGAGGGTCCTCTTATGCTCTATGTATCCAAGATGATTCCAGCTTCTGATAAGGGTCGGTTCTTTGCTTTTGGTCGTGTGTTCTCCGGGAAGGTCTCAACTGGTTTGAAGGTTAGAATAATGGGACCCAACTACGTCCCTGGTGAGAAAAAGGACTTGTACGTCAAGAGTGTCCAGAGGACTGTCATTTGGATGGGCAAGAGACAGGAAACTGTGGAGGATGTACCGTGTGGGAATACAGTAGCTATGGTTGGTCTTGATCAATATATTACCAAGAATGCAACACTAACCAATGAAAAGGAAGTTGATGCTCATCCAATTAGAGCAATGAAATTTTCTGTCTCACCCGTTGTGCGTGTTGCTGTTCAGTGCAAGGTTGCTTCTGATCTCCCCAAGCTTGTTGAGGGTTTGAAACGTTTGGCTAAGTCAGATCCTATGGTTGTCTGTTCAATTGAGGAGTCCGGCGAGCATATTATTGCTGGTGCTGGAGAACTTCACCTTGAGATCTGTTTGAAGGACTTGCAGGATGATTTCATGGGTGGTGCTGAAATTGTTAAATCTGATCCGGTCGTGTCGTTCCGTGAGACAGTTCTTGAAAGGTCTTGTCGTACAGTTATGAGTAAATCTCCCAACAAGCACAACCGTCTGTACATGGAAGCTAGACCTCTGGAAGAGGGACTTGCTGAGGCCATTGATGATGGACGCATTGGTCCTAGGGACGATCCAAAGAGCCGTTCTAAGATATTGGCCGAGGAATTTGGGTGGGACAAGGAACTTGCTAAGAAGATTTGGTGCTTTGGTCCTGAGACCACTGGTCCCAACATGGTGGTTGACATGTGCAAGGGAGTCCAATACCTTAACGAAATAAAGGATTCTGTTGTTGCTGGTTTTCAATGGGCTTCAAAGGAAGGTTCGCTTGCTGAAGAAAACATGAGAGGGATTTGCTTTGAAGTTTGTGACGTGGTTCTTCATGCTGACGCTATTCACAGAGGTGGTGGGCAGGTTATTCCTACTGCTAGGAGGGTTATCTACGCTTCCCAACTCACTGCCAAACCCCGCCTTTTGGAACCCGTATACCTGGTCGAGATTCAAGCACCCGAGCAGGCTCTTGGTGGTATCTACAGTGTTCTTAACCAGAAACGTGGTCACGTGTTTGAGGAGTTGCAGAGGCCGGGTACCCCTCTTTACAACATCAAGGCATACCTTCCTGTCGTTGAGTCATTTGGTTTCTCGAGTACGTTGAGAGCTGCTACCTCGGGTCAGGCTTTCCCTCAATGCGTGTTTGATCATTGGGACACGATGTCGTCTGACCCACTGGAATCAGGATCCCAAGCTGCACAGCTGGTTGCTGATATCCGTAAGAGGAAGGGCTTGAAGGAGCAGATGACACCTCTTTCTGAATTCGAAGATAAGCTGTAAGTGCAGTTTTTCAGTTGAGCCTAGGTTCTGTTAAGTTATTTTTAGAAGCCATTTTATCTATGACTAGTTGTAGTCATTACGCAGTTGCACATTATTCTCAAATTTTTTAAATTTAGTAAAAATATTATTTTTAGACTCTTGGTATTGGTTATATAAATTGTAAATGAAAATTGAGCATTTTATTAGATAAGAGACTGTTTTTATCAAATAATACTTTGGCTTGAGTTGAGTAGGACACATGTAGATTTGAAGTATATTTAGTAAAGATTTTTGTAGATCACTAGTGGGTCCTACGAAATGTGTGAATAAAAATTGTGAGTTCTATGAAATGTGTGAATGAAAATGATGTTAAATACTTATGAACACACAAACATACTCCGTCATCTCTACTACAGAGCACTTTGAATTTGTTGCATTTTATTATGTTTTCCTCTCCTCCAATGTTATTTTGAAGGAATTGTTACTAATAACTTGTGATGAGTGAAACTAATGCTTAGAAAGGATGTTTCACTAAAATTTGTATTCTGTAATATTAGGCTGCTCGAGTGTGACTTTTGAAAGCATCCCATTTGCTAGAAATATAAGTCTTCATCCTCAAAAGAAATTATCCTTCTTCATGTACATAGGAGAAACAAAGGATTAATTTTGAGCTTTCATGAGTGTTTATTGTTTAATGGAATTTTATGAGACAATGCATTAAAATTGAATAAAAATAAATTATATTTAATTGTCAATAAGGGTAATGTTGAAATTGTATAAACAAAATTAATCTCAACTCATGTGACCTTCTATATATTATATATACGAATTTTTTCTATAAATATTCGCTTGTGGTTTTTTATATTCTTAAAATCTGCTTATTTCGCTCAACTAAGCAAATCCAATTCATCAAAATGTGACGTGAAATATTAAAGGATGGCATTTCAACGGTACAATGAAAAGAGAAAAAAAAAACACGACGACTCTATAGCTATACAAGTTTACCATTCTCAAAACAAATTATAAAGGTTTATATATATACTTATATCTTTCAAGTAAAAAAATTATTTATTTTGACCATAAAATAAAGTTATTACGAAGCTTTCAAAATTATTAACTTATTTTTAATGTTTACCAACAAAAAGAAATGTTATTTTATAAAAACACTTATTTCCTGTAAGAAAATTTTATGTAGTTCATCCAAATCAAATGCTTAACCAAAACCAATTATGCAAGTACATCTTCAATGTGACAGGCAGCCACACAAAATGACTACTACATAAATTATTTCTCTCCAATTAGTTCAATTCCTTGTTTACTAGATTCGATGTTGCACGATTCCTTGTTTACTAGATTCGATATTGCTCGTAATTGGTAGGGGAAGTCCCAACGAACCAGATGCGTACAAGGAAAAATATACGACACCTCTGACCTCAGTCGAATCACAATTCCTATATACTCTTAAAATTAATCAGCTCTTGCATTTACAAGAAGAAATATAAACTGAAACCATCATCTACCGACAGAGTATAGAATTCAACATAATGTATGACCATATGTTGTTTGTGGATGGTAAAATAATGGCCAACTGCAAAAAAATCTGAATATCACTGCTGGTTTATGAATTGGATGACGGGAATACGAAGTTAGAACCCGAAGTCCCCATGTGTTTATTTTGGTTCTTCCTTGCATCTTCACCATATGGTCGTGTCTTTATGCAGCAGATATTGCTTTTGATTTTTGTCGAGGAGGTACACGAAGCCAAGCCTTAATCATATCATATGCGGTAAAACCAATTGCAACTGAGGGAACAATCTGGAAATAAAAGTTAAATAGATTTGTATCAGCAAATAGAAACAACAAACACATGGCATGAAGAGATACATCTCTATGAGCAATTCATTCACCAATTCTCGAATAACATAGAAGACACCCCCATCGGGTGGGAAAGGGGTAGATGTGGTTAAGGTAAATGTTCAATAATAGCCCTAGCTTTCTCACATTATAAGAAGAAATCTGAGGGACCGTGACTGAGAGGTGTTTGAGATCTCCATTGTAAACTTCTTTTTAATTTTAGTGAAATTCTGTAGCGGTGAGTGCACGTAACTCTCATGTTTTCTACATTCGTTTTCTGATTTCTTTTCATCTATCAGTTCTCTTGGAGTGTTGGACAGTGGATCCTAATCATAGTTTACTCTTATTCCCTGTGGGAGCCATTTGGTGGTGGAAGTGAGAGATTGGACTATGTGGAGCATGATCATAATGTACACTTGTCCTCGAGTACAAATACTAATATCCCTATTATATAAAGGATTTTGTAGCATGCCAGTTTTGTATGTGCATGAGAAAAACTCGTACTTTTCTTCTCCATTATAGTGAAAACTCGCAATAGCATGTGGACGTAACTCTCACACTCAAACCACCAAAAATTGTATGTTTGCTTTGCTTATTTCTGAGTTTATTCGATTTTATTATTGCTTTCATAAGAGGGGATAAGGGCTTAATCCATAACAAAGAGCATAGGTAATATACCTTGATATAATTAATGCTGAGGCCAGCAAACAATTGTCTCCAACCTTGATTATGGACAATGGTCATAAGCCCCTCCAAGGTGCTTCTATATCTGGTAGCATCTCGCAATGAAGGCTGCAGATGCTCGACCTGATGAAACTTAAAAGTGATTTATAAGAAAAACGAATTTCTACTGTACCATTAATAGAAAAAGTATATGCCAATCACAGTCTAATAATCCAATGAATATTACTAAACCAGATGCAAGTAAAGCAATACCTGCATCTGCCTCCGGACAACATCTAATGGATATGTGAAAGTCTGTCCAAATAAACCGGCTAGAGCCCCACATGAGAGACGCATCAAAATTGACTTTTGGTGCTCTTCAGGAACATGTGTCTTTAGTTTTTCGTAGATATAGAACTTCAGACCGGCATAGGGAAGAATACCAATCAATGTTGGACCTGCAAAAGACACTTTCACTCATTTTGACCACTTGCATATTTAAAACTAAATGAACAAAATGATGGTGTAAAGCGAGATCTAATTTCAAACTTTGTGATCTTCTAACCAATGATACAATAACTATGAGCATGTTTCCCTAAGATCAAAATGCTTACTTACATATAAGTTTATTTATAAGTAATTTCTACAATAAAATAAATGTTACCAAAAATGAAAATAACTTTCTTATTTTAACAATAAAGTAAGGGTTGCTTTTAAATAAGCAAATTTTTTCGTTAATGGTAACTTACTCAAACATGTTTGGAACCGTAAGTTTTACTTAATTTTAATCTTATCCAATCAAGCTCTAAGCAATGTAGCTAATATTGAGATCAACCACAATGGACACCATATGATCCATTTCTACAAACAACTGTTGTTTTTTTAAGCTTATAAGTACAGTAAATTGATAATGTGGCACTTACCAAGTTGTTAGATGCGAAATATTGAGTGCAGTGCAAGTAAAAAATAGTAATGTGGCATGCGTGTGTACCTATGCCCCGATAAAGACCGCGCACTCCCCCTTCTTTGTAGACAGTCTGTATCACATTTTTTATGCCACTGTATTCAGGTCGAGCAGGAAAGCTTCTTGTCCCCCTCTGCAAAACTCCTCTGGTGTCTGTAACCTTAAAACGAGGAAAAGTAGATTTAGAAGGTCTGGGAATAGAAATCACACTAAAATGTATGGAGCATGCGAAAGAACGTTTTAATGAAGATATGAGTTAATGAAAATAAGCAAATAAAGCAACTTTTTACAGGAAAATTATCAGCTTCAATAGTAATGCTTCTGACATTCTCAATGAGAAAAAGTAAAATAATGAAGAAAAATAAGTACCTGGTAAGCAAGTTTAGTGCGAACCAGATCTAAGGGATAAGTACATAAAACTGCAGTTCCTCCAGCTGCGGAACCAGCCAAAAGATCTACTACAGGTCCGGTTCCTAAGGCCGAGTAGTTATTCAAAATCCAAGACCGATACTGTTCATAAGTCATAAAATGAAGTGCTGCATATGGAACAATTCGAAGGACACTAGCTCCATTTCCTCTGAAAAAATGTGTAAGGAATAATTTGAATCAATATTCATAAAAATTTAATAAACAAGAATAGAAAACGGTCGACTCGAAACTCACTTATAAAATCCAGAAACACCTTCATGCTTCAGTAGCTTCTTTAGAGATGGATAAATTCCAAGGGAACGGAAGCCTTCGGTCCTCGTCTAGAAAAAGAGAGCAAGAGTAAAAAAAATATTATGAATGTCTAAACGGAACAATTTCGAGAACAAAGCATAACAGCGAAAGTCAAAAAACGAATAAATATACCAAAATAAAAGGTCTAGAAATATGCCAATTATGATTCCGTTCTTAAAAATATGAGACATAAATAAACTTCATAAAGCCAAGAAAATATTAAACATTTGATTCAATTTCAGCATTATAAAGCTATGGCACCAAGTGGAAAGATTACATCTTTCTGTTGCACATCATTTACTAAAGATCGAATTAAATCAAATAGAGGATCAAGAAGGCATACACCCAAACATGATATGAAGCTGAGAATCAAATACAGCATACAAATATTAAGTTTTAAAACCTAATTTGCAAAGGAAGAAGCAAACGAGTTCAAAGCAACAAAAATGGTGATGTAACCGCCATCAAAATTCAGAAACAAACAAACAAACAATCTAAGGCTCTGGTTTTTTGCATCATTACAACTCATAGTCAACAGAAATTCATCAGAAGAATTACTCATTTCTAGATTATTATCTGCACATACCAGTTAACCTTAACCTACGAGTGAATACATCGCATACAGTAAGTGCATGTTTGGCAAGTACATTGGATACGACTACGCAATATAATGAACAAGATTTTAGCGTCTTTCTCTTGCTTAATATGTCCAGTGCAATTTATTACTCCACCAAACACACTAAGTGTTTAAATTGCAATTACTTAAACAAAGAATAACTCAATATCTTGAACAAATTATTTCAGTCATTCTTAATCAATGAACATCGTAAACCGAACTACAATCTTAAATTGACTTCCCTAGCATCGAATGTGGGAATAGTGCTAAATGACCGGGTGACCCGGCAAATTTTTCTAAATGACCGTTGACCCATTTTTCAAGCAAATTACCAAATATAACCCTATATTCTCTTCCTCGCTTATTACATTTCAAATGATTTCAAATTCATCTGTTGTTGTGTGCTGGAAAAAGTGAAGATTTCCAAGTTAGAATCTAACCATTTCAAGGTTACAATCTAACCCATTTCATCTATGTAAGAAATCTCATTTTAAGGTTAGAATATAACCTATTTAAATTCTTGCAAAATGTATATTTTTCTTCTTCTTTTAATTTATAGCAGAAATTGTGGATTTTATGATATAAATCATAAAAATATGTATACATTTGAGCATGAATTGTGATTTTTGCTTTAAATTTCTGTAAATTTGAATTCATTTGAGGTGGGTTAATTGAAAAACCATTTTACATGTGCGTTTACAAACATGTGGTCTGTTAATGCCAATTCTGGCCTTTACAGACCACAAGCCAGCCTCTGGTATGTTAATGGTCTGGCCTTAACAAAACACAGGTACAGACCATCTGTTAACGAACTATTCTGTTAACAAACATATTTAATAAGGGTATTTGAGTATTTTCTTTATTTAAGTTGGGTGTTTTTCCGATTCATCTTGTTTGACACGGCCGGTTCAGCTTGTTTGACACGGCCTTTTAGCCAAAGTGGCCAGCATCGAATAGAGTAAAAACTGGTATGTTTATAGCCACGGGGAGGGAAATGACAGCAAAAGGTAGAAAAAGTTCACCTGCAAAAGGATTTTAATCCGTTCCAAGGGCGCAACTGCAGTTTTAGCGAATGCACCAGCAGTGCCTCCTGCAATCAACTCTTTCACATAGACAGGCACACTATCCAAATACTTAGCCTCTTGACAGGCAGATGATTTATCGACAAAATCTCTCACGCTTGCCGTAAAAGTAGATCCTTGCGGAGAACCCATTTCTGAAATCCTCAAATTCTCCAATCCAATTACTTAAGAAAAGCACCTTTTTTTTTTTTGTAAACTAATTATCCCCCCTGTAATTGGTAAAACTCCTTATCCCATCTATCTCTTGGAATGCAAAATGAAAATACTTTCTGCTCAATAGGCAAAACCAATGGCCTGAGAACAGACCCTATGTTCACAAGCCAATCCTCTTCTTCAGTAAAAATAAGATACATCAAATGTCGGAACCAGAAAAACACACCAATCAATACACTTTCAATTGCCAAACCCTAATTCCATGGATCTACAGACAATTTTCTCAACCCAAAGCCAAAATCTTTCCCTAAGACCACGAGAAACAGCCAACAGCTTCTAAATCTATATCAAAATTGTTCAACCCAGAATTAGATCTTGCAAAATGAATGAGCCCAACTTCATAAAGCAGCCAAATCAAGATTACCAAATTCAATATCTTGAATCCAAACCTGATGAAAAATATTAGTAATGGGTATCCAAGAGAGCCCAGTTAAAAAAGTAAAAACAGGACACAAACTACAAAAACTCAAATCCAATATGCATACATAGAATCTGGACCCTTTTTTCCCCTTCAACTTGAGGAGGAGGAAAAAGGAGGATTCCTTCGAGAATATTGTTCAATTTTTTCCCTCTTTTTCCTTATTTCTTGGATATTGCTTTTCTATGACCAGGAAATGAGAAAAACGGGGTGACGCTGAAAGTTGCCTTTGACACGACACTACATTACGCGGTACAGTGGCCAGCCAATTCCTAGGAAACCTCACCCGCGTTTGATTGCAATTTGCAACCTATTTTGTATAAAAATAAAAAAAAAAAAAAAAAAAAAATCTGCCTATTTTTGAACTAATACGTCTGATAGCCACATTTTTTTTATGAAAAATGTCTTTTCTCACTTATTTTCTAACTACATATTTGATTGATGGTCATTTTTTTTTAAGTAAATCGTTTTCTCATTTCTACATAAATAGTTACATTTTCCTTGAAAATAAGAAAAACGTTTTCTTATGGGGGGATTATGTTTTATTTTCCATGTAAAATTAGCCTTCTAAATTGATATTTTTCAATTAACAATTTCTTGGCAATTCAATTCCCTTGAATTCATTTTATTTCCACTCAAATTCAATACTTGCAATCAAACGCACCGTAACTGATTTTATTAGTTTACCTTTTCGTAGTAGTAATATGTATTGAGAGTACGAGTCCTCTCCCAACTACGCGTCGCCTCAGAAAATATGATACCAAATGTGTTAGTAAATCGCGTGCCATACTTAAAAGAATTGAGTATTGACGTTGATTTTGTCTCCACGATTATAGTACATCAAAAAAATTTCTCTCTTCATCATCTAAAATATTAAGCATGTCGTTCCCAAAATACTTAGCTAACTCTAAAAGTGTATCACTTGAACAAAAAAGAGAAGAAGCAGAAGAAAAACCAATATCATGTTGACTACCCCTAACTAAACTAAGGTAACTCCATAAGTCATTATCGTCAAGTAATGACGAACTATGTGTTGGAACAGGGAGTTGTATAACGTTTCTACTGGTCTTTTCAGCGTAAACCTTATACATTTGACATAAAATTTATTCTAAATCACCACACGTTAGTAGATTTTCATACGTTGATTTTTGTGAAATTGCCGTTATGGTTACTTTTGTACCCTCTAAGTTAAGTCTGGAATCTATAACAAATACTAATAAAAATAACATAGGCAACTCGTTTTAAATATTTTCTAAATTTAGTCTCCATCACATATATGATATTAAATTGGGAGTACTACTGGATCCGACTCTGAAATATCTAAATTGGAGTTGTGTCTGATTTGATTCCAACCCTCCGTATTTGAACACGCATTTTTTGAAGTGTTTGTTTAGATAGGTCATAAATATCTCATTTTGTCACGCTAACTTTTTTTTACAGTGTTTACACTGTGCTTTGTGCTCAGGAACTCCGTCTATTAGTTTACCAGTGGGCACCAACTCAAAATGCTGCTAGTACCTATCCTTTTGTTTAGTGGCTCTTCATTTAGTGTTAGAACCAGTGGTTGTATTTGTATTTGTGTCGACATCTTCTTGAATGTCATCCAAATCAATCGGATCAGTGTTACATCCAAACTCATCAACAATATCGTGAAGAATTGAAATGTCATTAAAACCACTGAAAATCATCAACAACGGTCACAAAAATGTAACCGTTGGACACAAGCCACGAGTCGAGTAGTTCGTGGCTCGTTGGGCCGGGACGAGCCCGAGCTACGGCCGAGCCGTCCTATGAGCTTTTCGGTTCATTTGTCACCTCTAGTTGTGGGACACTTTATTGGGAATGAAATTGCAATCAAATTTCAGAAATAATTATAAATAAGACAAATTAATTATAATCAATTATTTTTTAGCTATAGTAATATTATTAGGATAGAATTTCAGAACTACGAGATGTGATATATACTTAATAAATAAATATTACTTATATTAAAAATGTTTTATACTAGATAATATAATATGTTACCTAATAATATTACTATAGCTAAAAAAACAGGGCCCAATGAAAGCCACCCGGCCCTTATCTAGTCCAATGCGAAGTAGTTATACTTTTATTTTGTACCAAAGGCCTCGCCATTCAGCATTCTGCCAAGAAAGTCCTAGAAAGCTCTTCGCCACTCTATCAAGCTATACTCCCCTGTCAAGGGTTCTCGCATCCCGCAAGACACCACGAGCAGTCCAATATTTCGGGCTGGAGAGAGAGAGATAATTAAGTGAAAGATTATATTTGATCAAGAAAACCAGACTCGCAAGGGAACCCCATTCCAATCTCCTAAAAGATCAGCAGTGCAATCTTGGAGATTGAGAAGGATTAGGACATAATCTTGAAAGATCAATGATGAGATTAGATTCAGTCTTATTCTCGTAAAGAATAAGAATCCAATCAAATAACTAGTTGATTGCTTCCATAAATCAATTAGAACTCTCATCCTATAAATATGAAATCTCGATTCATATCAAAGTATGTATTATTTTCGACCCTAAAATCTATTCAAATTTATGTCTGCTTGTCTCTCCCACACCCATATCCTTATATATATTTTGTACCAACATTTGAATTAATCATCAAAATACCAATGGTCGCCGTCCCTTTTTCTCGGTGATCTTAGTACCTAACGATTGTCCAAATGTGCAAGTAACATACAGACTGGCAGATGATTAACTGCAAATTTGTTCAAATACAGATAGTGCAGATTTCGAGGTCAACATAATATGCATAGTTCACTTTCTTTGACTCTATTAAAAAGTGTAAAGTGGATATCAAACTCATACGATCCGATTTTGAGTAGAGATAGCAAAATAAATCATCCTCGCATCGTTCCCGCTTTACCTCGTCCCGTGAAACTATCGGGATGAGTACGATGATCATGGTCCTCACCTCAAATTTCTCTAATATTTTTATTTTTTCTTATTTTTATATTTTAAAATTTATATCGTAATTAAAAAATTAATTAATTAATTAAATGAGACTATAAAAGAGAATATTTTAAGTCCCCTCCTGCTTTGCCCTAACCCCGCACCGTCTTCTCAAAATTATTGACGTGCGAAGATGGTAAAAGTCATTGTGGCTCCGTCGCGCTCTGAGTTATAGAAATAAAATGAGCCTAACATATTGCTTTTTTACTTTTCAATTTTTATTATTTTACAAAATATATTTTTTCATCAAAACTCAATATTAACGTGATCCCTTAAATTTTGGTATCATTTTTTTCAAAAATAAAATAAAGCTTTGACCGAGTTGCCTGTTATGGCTCGAGTTCATCACGAGCCCCTAGATCCAAACATGACACATCCCAATTCAAGAGGAGGGTTGGCCCACAACACAATTCGATCTGAACCTTGCCGTGCTTAGTCTTCCCTTGACTCCTCTACTAACAAAGTACGAAATTAGGTTGCATTTATATGTAAATGCGTTTTTAATTCATCTTCAAAAAAATTCATTTCATTTAGGCTAGGTTTGGTGTTATTGTGATTTTAAGAGAATCGATTTTCATTGTAATGAAAAAAAAACTACAGAAAGAATGAGTTAAGTGTTTGATAAATTTTTGTTTCAAAATTGTTATATATTTCAAAACTAACATTTTATCGTTTGGTAAACAAAAATAATTTATTAATATGCGTGTATTAATAAAATGAATATTGATTAAAATGATGTTCATTTGTATTATTATTATCAATAGTGTGTCACCCGTACCATGCACGGATATTGTAATGAAAGAAGTAAATTCATAAACATTGAGGTTAGAAATTTTATTTGACTTAAAAAGGATTAATGAGATTTTTATAAAAGCATACGAAATAAGCATCATATATGCGTTACAATTGTCAAAATTAAATTAAATTGATGTGCCAACTATTACAAATTTTGGAAAACTTCCTTGAAAACAACATTTGTCGTTGAATTATTTTGTCCGCCACCCCTATCACAAACCAAAATCTTCAACCATTTACGATTTGTAACTCTAGACACAGCAACGTATAACTGACCATGGCTAAAAATTGATTTTTTCAAATACAAACTCATATACTTCTTATAAATTTATTAACTATCATTCCATCAAAATAAAAAAATACTTTTGAACTAATAATAAACCAATAGCAAGAATAGTAGCAACAAAACATTAATCACGGTTCAAGATAATAATAAGATTCAAACACTAATTAAGTTTCAAAACCATAATGATAATAACGTAACCAACCAATATGAACAATTGAAATGATAAGCCTAAGCAGTTATCCATTGGGCAGAGATGAGGATAACTTTAGTTCATTCATTTTCTTGCTTAATAACACTCTTCAGTTTCTTCTCAGCAACATTTGAGGACAGTTTTCACGCTAGGGATCTTTTGGTAACACTTCTTTCGCACATATCCCTCGAGTGATCAATTGGGATGGACTCCTTAATTGGAGTTGTAACCTCATCACTCGAAGAAAAAACCTTTATAATCAAACAAACACCAATTAAGAGACGTCGACAATTGAACTTGGCTAAACAACCAATAAGAATAAACAAATGTGGTTTACTAAATACCTTCGCATCATCAACTTCGGTCTTCTCAATCTTGGATATAACATCGTAATAGTGATTTCCATTGTTTTTCACATATTTTGAGATCATTTATGCATCTTCGGTTACCCTCGTAACTGTATAAACAGCTTTAGGAAAATTAATTTTATGATCCCTAACTTGAACCTTGAACAAAACCTCCCGATCAACCAACGTCTCAATTTCCGCAGGTATAGAATCTATGTCGGACTTCTGCCATTCATAATTGTTGTAGTTAGATCAAATAGGCCATAAATTAGGAAATCAACAGAAAAGTTTACTAATTTAAAAAAAAATACCATAGTGATTTCATCTAGCAAAGAGGATGCACTCTTCCTATTAATTCAGTACACTCCATGTCCCACAAAAGGAAAGGGGTATTCCATGTCCCATCAATCACCCTAATTTGTACCTTGAACCTAACACCGTAAAATTACATATAGAAGTTTAGAAATTTTTTTGAAAACTACATTCTTTTTTTTGCACACGTATCTAAAATACCCACACACGAAGATTCAACCTTGGATGGCCGAAATTGTCGAACCGATCACATTTTTCACAGTAAAATCTCGTCTCCACACAGTTGAATTTTTTAGGACACCTTTTGCAAACCGAATACCACCATTTTCCTTCAATCAGTGAACACACTTTAGCTAATACCCAAAAACTACCAACCTAGGCATGCTAAATAGCAAAACGAAACAATATAACAAAGTCTGTTATACAATTACAAACATAAGCATGTGTAAAACTATACGATGATAGCATTGTTTACCTCCCTACTAGAAATTAGTTCGTCTAAGGTTCGAAACTAAGTATTCCCACTTTCAAGATCACATGACACGGTGTAAATAGTAGACGAAGACAACATAATGATTCTCTGAGAGGTTGTCTCCATTCCAAGCGACACACTTTAAGGAAACACACTGTTAAAAAAAACCTTTTCACAAAGTATAAGACTATAGCCCACGAAGAGTATAGGCATTAGAAATTACTTGCAACGAAAATCTTTAACAACATCACATTCACCGTTGATTATCATCTTAGTTATATAAAATGTATTGCAGACTCCATAAACCGCTGTATTAAAAAATTGAACAGTTAGTCAATGAAACGAACAATTTCCTTCGAGATTGTATATAATAAGTGAATGTAGGAATTGGGATACCATTCAAATCCTTTGCACGACACATCTGTAGCAATAAAATGACAGGCTCTCGAGTTTCTACATCTAATTTAGCATCAATCTCATCAACCAAATCACCCCATAAGGTACAGGGCAGTCGATTCCTCCTAAAAAGCATAAGAAACTCATAAAAAAAATTTATGCGCTACGTCGTGTAGCGGATTTGCTTCAAATTTTCAAAAAATAAAACATACTCTAGGTCCATAATCCCAATGTCAATGAGCTTTGATATTCGCCCGGATACTTCCTTAGTCTTTGGCACATTTCTACCAACTACCTCTCCTATAATGTCTGAGTTCATCAAATCAAATTAAACAAAAAACGAAAAAATAAATAAGATAATGGATTTAAGAAATTTTTCTTTTTTATATACATAAGCAAACTAAAAACATGTAGGAAAAGTCAACTTCGGAAAAAAAAAAAGTATTATTTAACAACTTTGTTTTGTTAACATTGGTTGCATACAAAATATCATTAAAAGGCTTGAAGACATAGATATGCTTTGAAAAATTGTCATCGAAGATCTCAAAAACGTGAGTCTTAGTCAGAAAGTTAATTTTGTACTTGTGAGACGTAGTCTTCAATGGCAAATCGTTGGTGCCAACAACAAATGCCGAATTACGTATAAATGTCCTTCTTTGATCAACGGCTTTATCAATGAACTCTTCATAGTCCCATGTACTCGGTCACCCTAAATTAAAGTTTACAATGACGTTTTTCAATTATAATATAAATGGAAAAACATAAAAATAAAAAATCACAAAGAAACTATAAAACCATACAAACAATGTTATGCTTACTCCACCCATATAAAATTTTTTTAACGTTAACTAAAAATTAAAATTGAGATGGAAGTAACTTAAAGAATTAATGTTTAAGGATTTTAAACTAACTTCCAGCAATAATGAGTTCAAAGGTTTTACAAACAAAAGAACACATTCTGTTTAAAATAGCAAACTAAAAAACAGCAAAAATATTAAACAAATGAGATTCAATTTATCATTTAAATAAAATTAAAAATAGTTTTATCAAATTTATTTAATTCACGATTTGCCCTAAACTTTTAATTGAATGTTAAGGAAAAGATTAATGCTCTAGGGGTTTCAGGCAGAAGATGGGTTTGGAAGAGTAAAAGATAAAATACCAAGGCGACAAGGAACTGGAGATAGTTCCAACCTTGTTACTCATAAAATTAAAATGATGAAGTAGTATCACCACTATTATGAATCTACTTAGAGTGGGGTGTAATATTCTAAAATATAAGATTGCCTCTATTAGGTAAGACCAATAAAGATTTTCATCATCAATTGCTAGTTTAGAACATCTTGCATACAAGGAGGACATAAGCCAATCATGAACTTGATGCTAAGGAAAACCTATTAATTTTGATTCTCAATTTGACATCAACTGGGCCACACAAGATAATGGAGTTGATGTGCATTACCAATATGTTGCACTTACAAACACATTATACTTTCAATTCAGCTAAATATCAAATATTCTTATTTGACTTCACTAATTTTGTCCGACTAAAAAAAAGTATATGTAACACTAACGTAAAACAAAATTGAAAATGTGATAATAAACTCACCTCTTTGTCATGTGAAACAAAGTTCAAGATGAATAATTCATTCAAATTTGTGTACCTCATCTGCTCGTAGACTCGGACGACGCGTACCGTAATTGCCCGGTTAATTTTCATGGTGTCGATATCTCGCACAAGATCAAATATCGGTGCCATCTCCCCGTATGTTATTGCAAACGAAGCTTTCCTTTGACGAGGCAAAAAAATGAAAAATAAACGAAAAAAAAATGTTAGTGCAATAAAAAACCCATGTATGTTCTTGCAGATTTTTATCTCTTCGACAAAGCAGAAAAAATGAAGAAATAAACGAAACATTAACATACATTCAAAACGGAAAGATAAAAATTGTTCAACAAACAGTGGGTATGGAAAAATTTTGGAGAAATTTATAGATAGAATGGAAGATTCTACAAAGACTCTTTGGTTTCTTAAAAAAGAGAGAGAGAGAGAGAGAGAGAGAGAGAGAGAGAAAGCAAAAATGCATATGTATGTAGATGATAAGTACAAAAACTCTTTGGTATAGTCAATTATTATTTCTTAAATTATCGAGATAAGCACAATGTATTGTACCGAGATAGAATGTAGATGGAAGGACTCCAATTGAAAAAATAAAAAAACAGTCAAAGTTTGCATTTCGACGGCATACAACTGTACGAGAAAACATAGGCCAATCATGAACTTGATGCTGAGGAAAACATGTTAATTTTGGTTATCTAATGTATATATTGAGAGGGATGAACCATCATCCTTAATATTCTACTAAAGTTGGAGATGACGCTTTTTCTTGTAGCGAAGAGAGATAACCTGTCATGAACGCCTCGTTTTTGTTGCTACAATCAATTCTTTTAGGAACCAACATGTATTGTACCGAGATAGAAGGTAGATGGAAGGACTCTAGTTAGAAAAATAAAAAAGCAGTCAAAGTCATTTGTGCGTACACAGCCCAACACGTGCAGGGACGATTATTGCAATAAATGTAGTATTAAGAATGAACATTAAACGTTTAATGGCTATTAAAAAAATCTATTTCCGAAAACTGGGAAATAAAAACAGAAATTCTAAATAGGAAAGTATAATTGGGCGGAAAACAAATTTTGACACCAATTCTCTTTATATATATATATATATATATATATATAGATGGGTAATATTGTAAAATTTATTTTTACTTATATAATTTTCTAAGCAATGTATTCGCTATAATTATTTTAAAATAAATATCTATTAAATCTCAAAATTTATAAATTTATAAAATGAAAACATAGTCAGTAGAGTATAAAATGAATTAATATAAGGGTAAATTGCACTCAACGATCATCCCCAACCTTTTAGTAATTCGCGCAGATGGTCCTATTTGATCATCTATTGATTATCACATTGGAGTAGACACGATGGATAGAAGCCCCACCACTATTTTGCAGTTCTCGACTATTGTCACCACCGTGCTCGAAGAAGGAGAAAAATATTTATCATCAATCGGCGCCGATTGTGGAAAATCTGCACAAAAATTCATGGCTCGAACTAGAAGAGCGAATAATATAACCGCCCTCCAGGCCATCGGGGATGATGACACTGAGTCCAACACTGCCACTAACCACCCACAACAAGAGTTTGCACCTGCCGCTCAACTAGTGGCACTGCAAGCACAAGTGGCGGCTTTGGCGGCTCAATTCCAAGATTGAAACACTATGGCGTCTCAACTGTCCCAAGCTCCTAGTTTTCCACCGGTATGACCATTACCGCCAGGGGCTCCGCCCTCCACCGATAGTACCATCACCGCTAGGGATTCTACCCCAGGCTCCTAGTCTTCCACCGGTGGGACCGTCACCGATAGGTGCTCCGTCCCAAGTTCCTAACTTTCTAACAATGAAAACACTTCCAACAATGGCTCTCCCACTTGCCCCAAGTTCTTTGGCTCCATCATTTGCACCCTATATCCATTCATTGATGTCTGACCCAAATCTACTATGGGGACAACCGTCATAGATAGCTCCGTCTACGTTAGGTAAGACACCAGTGTTAGGCCTCGAGTAACGGTTAGAAAACATGATGGGTCAGAAAATAGCAAAGGCTATGTCTAAGAGAAGTAGTAAGCAACAATCTATGGTATTGGAAAAAGATCATTTTGTCCCATAAGTGATAGATGTTCCTTTGCCACGAGACTTCGAACAACCAAATATGGAAAAGTATGACGGGTCATCTGACTCAGTTGATCACCTCAGGGCCTTTGTTGATTTGATGAGATTACATGTTACCCCAGATGCTATTATGTGCAAGGCCTTCCTGCCAAGACATAGGCAAGAAGGCAAGAGACTGTGTGGCAACCCTTCTCCCAAAATTTATCCGCATGTTTGATGATTTTTTAAAGATGTTTACTGCATACTTTGCAAGTAGCAAGCGGGCTAAGAAGACAGCTATTGGACTAATATAATTGACCCAAGACAAAGACGAGCTGTTGAAAGATTTCATTTCCCGGTTCAATGGGGCCACCCTATGGATCAAAGTTCTCTAGATGTTTGATATAGTCACTACCATGATGAGTAGAACTCGAAGTCGTCCTTTCAAGATGTCACTCTCCAAGAACCCGCATGATATGATACATGAGTTACTAAGGAGAGATGATAAGTATGTGGACGCTAAGGAAACATATTTCATTACCAAAGGCATGATAGTTCGAAAGAAACCTGAGTCTAACAAAAAGAAGACTTGGAACGAGCTCAAACCTCAAGATGATAAAGGCAAGCAGAAAATGAACAATCTAAGGCGGATAAATAATGAGGATAACAATGAATGATTAGGCTAGCTGAAAAGTACTGGTGCACCTACTGGACTCGACCTGCAGCAACTTCTTATTTCTACTACAATCATTATTAAGTGTAAAACAAGGCAATGAGCCTCATTTAAAAAAAAAATGCGATAAGTCTCTGTCTAAAAATCAAGGCGATGAGCCTGTCTTAAAAATAAGGTGATGAGCTTCTGTCTAAAAATAAAGACGATGAGGCCTATCTAAAAATCAAGACGACGATCCTCAGTTTAAAACAAAAAACAAGGCGATGAGCCTCTGTCTAAAAAATAAGGCAATGAGCCTCTGTCTAAAAAATAAGGCAATGAGCCTCTGTTTAAAATCAGGACGATGAGCCTCAATTTAAAAAACAAGGCGATAAGCCTCAGTTTAAAAATAGGACGATGAGCCTCAGTTTAAAAAAACAAGGCGATGAGCCTTAGTCAAAATGAACAGAACTCCAATGGAATGAGAATACAAAATGAAAGAGAAGACCTACGCCTAGGGGAAGGCACACGCTCGCACGACCAAAGGTGGGCGAAAGTGCACGCCCGCCCCGCCTCTCATCCGTCCTATTCATACCTATTTTTACGAACTACTTCACTGTCTCAATATTGACTGGGGCTATACGTACTTATAGCACACAACATACAAAAAAATATTCGTCTCAATAGAAAACCAAAAAAATTAGAGAGGAGCAGGATCGGTAATTATTTCTACTTCCCATTGACAATAGTCTATAAAAAATAGAGAGACTTATGATGATAGAAACAATGACAGTTGTCTGCCAATAGTGGCACGTTCATCTCAATGATTTGCTCGCCTTACCAGCTCGCCTGCTCTGATGGTCTTATAGCTCACATCTGACAGGTGGACAGCACTAAACCAACTGTCGTTGAACCAGTTATACGCATGACCCGTGTAATGACAATTACCATTGGCGTTTGGGAAGCTTTAATGTCCCTGGGTCATTAATTCCGAGTAATGAGAGAGATAAAAGTGCACCCGTCATTAAAAACAGACTCCCCAAATCACCCCATATAAATAGAGGTTAATCCATCCAGGTAAAAGAGACTGGCATTTTTTTAGATTGCTATTCTGCATATATAATTTGATTATCTATTGATTATCACACCGGAGTGGACACGGGGGATAGAAGCATCGCCACTATTTTGCAGGTCTCCAACACTGTCGCCACCGCGCTCGGAGGAGGAGAAAAATATTTATCATCATATATATAGAAAAATATTTATCATCATATATATATATCCTGTACAATCAATTTTTCTTAAATTTAGCAAATACATAAATAACTTCGAATTATTTGACACTCAAAAGTTGAAGTCTAAAATCAATTTTAAGCATGGCCTTAGAGCATTTCCAACCTCTTAAACATTGATGCTTTTTAATTTAAAGTGTCAACTCTTAAAATTCTGTTCCAATTGACTCTCCAATTTAACATTTTAATTTAGAGATTGTGTTTAGAGTGCCAAATCTATTCTCTATTATTAAATGCATTGAAACAATTTCGATTTTCAATCTTCATATGTTGGCTTTAATTAAAGAGTATATACAAATTGGGAGGAAAGTATATGAAAAAAAGAGGAAAATATATTAAATGTTTCTTGAAAAAAGTAAAATGAAGAGTATAGAAATAAAAAGACTGGTGGAATATTTAAAAAATAAATTTGCTCTTTAAATTTATAAATACTCTTTAAAATACTAAACATACTCTTTTTTGTAGCCACAAATTTGGCAGCCATTATGAGAAAGTGAGAGAGATGGAAAAATGAAATAAGATATGACAATGGACCGAGTCGGGCCAGATCGGCCCTTGTAACGGGTCGATCTCGGCCAGTGAAGAGTTAGGCTCGGTCTGTCCCAAAAAGGTGGTCCGGACCGTGTGGCCCGCGAGCCACAAGCCTGTTCGTGGACCCACGTGAAATACTATTTTTTTTTTGTTTAAAAAATTAAGAAATAAGTTAAGATAAAATTTTAAATTCAAACCCTCCTCTTTTTTTGGGGCTTGGGACCGGCGACTATTAATGTAGACAGAGATAAAATTATACACGAATAAGTTGTTACGTGTACAATTTTTTGTAAATTTAAATATCAAAAGTAAACTTACAAGTTAAAATAAATAAAAATGAAATTAATTTATACAAAATATACTTACATTTTATGTACTCAATGTTGACCTATGGTTAACTTTAAACCTTAATGTTTTGATTATTACAAACAAATTGGTTATGTTTTCTAACATTTTATTTTCAAGCAAAATTCAAAGCGCTACAAATCGAACTCTCATGCAATGTCAAGTTCAAAGTCAAAATCAATACAAGAATTCAAGCATCTCAAGATCCGCTGAATTTCAAGATTCGAAGATCAAGATTGAAGAATAGATTTTTAGATAAAATTGTAAAGGTATTAACTCTTTAATCCTTAGCAAATTAAATGAACGAAAGCTCAAATATAATTTTTATCACTTGCATAAAAATTAGTTTTATCAAAGCCAAAAATCAGATTTTCAAAACTGTGGAAACGGATCATCCGTTTGGAAAACCGGATGAACCGATCGACCGTTTACTTTGAACCGGTCGACCGTCTGAGCGTATCTGTTCAAAAAGTGTCCGTTCTGACTTTTTGCAGTTCAACGGCTAGTTCTGACCAATCTGACCGGTCGACCGTTTGGTCATCCGTTTCAACAGAAAGTGACGAAAATTCATCTCTATAAATACCACTTCATTTATTATCTTTCAACAACACTTTCAAGAACATTTATAGAGAGAATCATATTGAAATACTTCATTCAAATCTTCATTGCATTTATATCTTCAATATCTCTTATTGAAAAACTATGTTTGATTAAATCAAACCTTTGATTCATCTTTATCAACAAAGTTTTCTTCTAATACTTGAGCTTTCCTCATTCATTGCTATTCATTAAAGTGTTAGTCTCTCTTAGAACTAAACTTGTATCTATCATTCATCTAGAGAGAAATACTCAAATCAATCTCTTTGTATATTTGGGTCATATTGAGGTCCCTTGAAAAGCTCAATATTGTATAAGGATTGGTGCTCCTTGTTTGTAAGTCACCGGATACATTGTAAGGGTTTGGATTGCACCATAAGTCAATCAAAATAGTGGAAAGTCCGTGCTCGTGTTGGAGAGCTTGGTAACGGGGGACGTAGATCATTGGTTGGATCGAACTTCCATAAAAATCGTTTGCACTCTCTCTTCTCTTTTATTTACTTATATTGTGCTTATATCTTTGTGAATCATCTTTTATTTCTTAAATATCATTTTTGAGAATATTTTTCGAAAAAATTTGAGAAAACCAATTCACCCCCCTCTTGGTTAGTTATTCTTGGGCTATCAATTGGTATCAGAGCAAGGTGCTCATTTTTTTTTATTACACAATCTTGAGTAATGGCTAACCAAAATTTTCAAAACCTTGAGGGTCACTCTACAAATCGTCCTCCCTTCTTTAATGGCTCCCACTACAATTATTGGAAAACTAGAATGATGATCTATATTCAATCAATTGATTATAACATTTGGGAAGTCATCGAGTTTGGTCCATATGTGCCTACAAAAATTATCAAAATTGATGATAGACCGGACCAAACTATTTCTAAGTCTAGAGAAGAATATGATGAAGAGGATAAAAGAAAATTGTCTTTGAATGCTAGAGCCAAAAATTTACTTTATTGTGCTTTAGACAAAAATGAGTTTAATCGTATTAGCACATGTGATTCCGCATATGATATTTGGCATGCATTAGAGATAACTCACTTAGGTACCAACAAGGTTAAAGAAACCAAAATAAATCTTTTGACAAAAGATTTCGAAAATTTCTTTATGAAACAAGATGAACCTATTGTTGATATGATTACTCGTTTCACCGACATTATTAATGGCCTTATGGGCTTTGATCGAAAATTTACTAACGGTGAACTTGTGAGCAAAATGCTTAGGTCTTTATCGGAAGATTGGAGTTCCTTGAGGATGTTGATAGAAAATACAAAAGATATCAACACTTATCCATTAGAGGAGCTATATGGAACATTGATGACGTATGAGCTCAATAATGCCGAAACAAAGGAGAAAACGAGGAGAAGCAAAGAAGAAATGAAGGAGCTTCCCAAGAAGCAAATTGCTTTGAAATCAATAAATGATGAAGGATCCTCCAATCCAAACATGAGTGATGAAGAACTTGATGACCTAGTTCTTCTTGTCAAGAAATGGAGAGGATTTCGAAACAATAGGCGATTTCAAAAGAAAGAAGACAAAAGTGAAGAAAAGAACAAGAAGATCATATGCTATGATTGTGACAAACCCGGTCACAAGAGGACCGAATGCCCAAACAAGAAGAAGTTCATCAAAAAGAAAGCACTTCAAGCTACATGGGATGATAGTGATGAAGATAATCAAGAAGAAGATGAAATTCAAGAAGAAATCGCTAATATGTGCTTCATGGCTATTGAGGATGAGGTAAGTACAAATAACAATGACTCTTACATTGACTTATCTTCTTCTTATGATGAAATTCTTGAAGAATTTGAGAAACTTATGTCAAAATACTCTATTCTTAACAATAAACACTCTTTGTTGAAAAAGGTAGTCAAGAAGCTTTTTATTGCTCAAAAGGACTTTGAAAAAGAGAAAGATGATCATAAGTCCTTAATTAAAGAAAATGTTTTATTGAAAGAAAAGGTGGTTGATTTAACAAGCATTGTTCACAAATTCATCCAAGGAAAGAAAAATTTTGAATTAATGCTTGGTGAGCAAAAATGTGTGTTTAACAAATGGGGAATTGGATATAAACCTCTCTTGAAACAAAAATCCCTTGAAACCATTTTTGTAAAATCATCCAATTTTTCTCAACAAAGCATCACATGTAGTTTTTGCAAGAAAGATGGTCATGTTGCTTATAATTGTTTAACTAAAAAGAAATTATACTTTGAAAGGAAACACAAGTGGATAAAAGAATCCACAAGTTCTAACTATCAAGGACCCAAACTTATGTGGGTACTAAAAATCAAAAATTAAAATTATTTTTGTAGGTACCACAAAAGGTCAAGAGCAATTGGTTCTTGGATAGTGGTTGTTCAAAACACATGACGGGAGATCGATCTTTGCTATCAAATTTCAAAAGAAAAGATGGAGGTCATGTGACGTTTGGAGACAATGCCAAAGGAAAAATCATAGGCATTGAAAATATTGGTAATCATTCTTCTCCATCTATTGAAAATGTTTTACTAGTTGATAACCTCAAACATAACTTGCTTAGCATAAGTCAATTATGTGATAAAGGTTATCTCATTAAATTTGATTCTTCCAATTGCCTCATTGAGGATGCTATATCTAAAGAGGTATTGTTCATGGGGAGCCGGAGTAAAGATGTTTACATCATATCTATTAAATTTGAACTTGAAAAGGAAATAAAATGTCTTTCAAGTATAAAGGATGATTGTTGGTTATGGCATAAGAGATTATGTCATGTTAGCATGGACTTACTTTCAAAAATCTCCAAAAACAACTTTGTAAAAGGGTTGCCAAATATAAAGTTTGAAAAAGATAAAATTTGTGATGCTTGTCAATTTGGAAAACAAGTAAAGAGTTCTTTCAAACTTAAACAACACTCTTCTACTTCAAGACATTTACAACTTTTCCACATGGACTTGTTTGGACCCTCTAGAACCGCTAGCTTAAGTGAAAAACATTATGCATTTGTCATTGTTGATGATTTTTCAAGATATACTTGGGTCATTTTCTTGAATTTAAAAGATGAAGCCTTAAATGCATTTAAACATTTTTGCAAAAGAGTCCAAAATGAAAAAGGATACACCATTACCACAATTAGGAGTGATCATGGTGGAGAATTTGAAAATATAGCCTTTGATGATTTTTGCAAATCCAATGGATATGAACATAATTTCTCGGCTCCTAGAACTCCTCAACAAAATGGTGTAGTAGAAAGGAAGAATCGAACATTGCAAGAAATGGCTCGGACCATGTTGAATGAAAACAATTTACCAAAATACTTTTGGGCCGAAGCCGTAAACACTTCATGTTATATCTTAAATCGAGTTTTGGTAAGTCGAAAGAAAACCAAAACTCCATATGAGCTTTGGAAAAATAGAATTCCCAATATTGGATATTTTAAAGTTTTTGGTTGCAAATGCTTTATTTTAAACACAAAAGAAAACTTGGGAAAATTTGATCCAAAATCCGATATTGGAATTTTTCTTGGATATTCATCTACTAGCAAAGCTTTTAGAGTTTTCAACAAAAGGACTTTAGTAGTTGAAGAATCCATGCATGTTGTTTTTGATGAAACTAACTCAATTGGGCAAGAAAAAGTCATTGATGATGAAGATTTGGAAATCCCATTTGAGCAACTAAGTGTTCAAAATCAAGACAAATGGAATTCAAATAACATTGAAATTCAACATGAGGAGAAAACAACTATGCAACAAAATGAAGAAGAACCTCATGAAGATCCCAACACTTCATCATTACCAAAAGAATGGAGGTTTGTCCCATCTCATCCAAAAGATCTCATCATTGGTGATCCATCAAAAAGGGTAAGTACAAGAAATACTTTTAGAAATTTTCATAACAATTGTGCATTTCTTTCACAAATTGAGCCAAAGAATTTTAAAGAAGCCGAGTTTGATGAATTTTGGATTCTAGCTATGCAAGAAGAACTAAATCAATTTGAAAGAAATCATGTTTGGGATTTAGTTGCTAGACCAAATTCACAAACCGTAATTGGCACAAAATGGATTTTTCGAAACAAACGAGATGAAAATAGTATAATTGTGCGTAACAAAGCTAGATTAGTGGCTCAAGGTTACAATCAAGAAGAAGGTATCGATTTCGAAGAAACTTTTGCCCCGGTTGCTAGATTAGAGTCAATTCGTATGCTTCTTGCTTTTGCATGTCATAAGAATTTTACTCTCTTTCAAATGGATGTCAAAAGTGCGTTTTTGAATGGAGTCATTCAAGAAGAAGTCTTTGTCGAGCAACCACCCGGTTTTAAAAATCATAAGTATCCGGACAAAGTTTTCAAACTTAGAAAAGCCCTTTTATGGTTTAAAACAAGCTCCTAGAGCATGGTATGAGAGATTAAGTAAATTTCTCTTATCAAATGATTTTTTAATGGGTAAAGCGGATACAACATTATTTATAAAAACCGAAAAGAATGATATGATAGTTGTTCAAATTTATGTTGATGATATCATTTTTGGTGCTACTAACATTTCCATATGTGAAGAATTTTCTAAGTACATGAGTAGGGAATTTGAGATGAGTATGATGGGTGAACTCAAGTTCTTTCTTGGTCTCCAAATCAAACAAACCAATGATGGAATATTCATAAGTCAAACTAAGTATATCTTGGATATGCTCAAAAAGTTTGAAATGGAAGAGTTGAAGCCAATGAACACTCCAATGAGCTCATCAATCAAACTAGATAAAGACGAGCAAGGTACTTCCGTTGTTGTAACAAAATATCGAGGTATGATCGGATCCCTTCTTTATTTAACCACTAGTAGACCCGATATTATGTTTAGTGTATGCTTATGTGCTAGATATCAATCTAATCCTAAGAATTCCCATCTTAGTGCCGTAAAACGCATTTTTCGTTATCTTAGTGGAACTAGATCTTTAGGTCTTTGGTATCCCAAAGAAACTCATTTTGATTTACTTAGCTTTTCGGATGCCGATTGGGCCGGTTGCACAATTGATCGTAAAAGTACTAGTGGAACGTGTCATTTTCTAGGCTTTGCCTTAGTTTCATGGTTTAGCAAGAAACAAAATTTCGTTGCCTTGTCAACCGCCGAAGCCGAATATATCTCCGCCGCTAGTTGTTGTGCTCAAATCCTATGGATGAAGCAAACTCTAAATGATTATCACATTTCATTTGAAAAAGTTCCTATTATGTGTGATAATACAAGTGCCATCAATTTATCTAAAAATCCCGTCTTGCATTCTCGTACCAAACACATCGAGATTAGACATCACTTTTTACGAGACCATGCACAAAAGGGAGATATATCTTTGGAGTTTGTAAACACCGAAAAACAATTGGCCGATATTCTCACAAAACCTTTAGCTCTCGAAAGATTTTCTTACATTCGACGAAGTTTAGGTATTATTGATGAATGTGAAATATGTGACTAAATCTTTATGTTTCCTATGATTGATTGCATTTTATATGACAAAAATGTTGTAAAATCATTTGTCAACGGATCAAATCAGTGATTTTTACAAAATTTTGAGAAACCAGTCCCACCGGACGAACGTTTATTAAAACGGACGTCCGTTTCATGTCAAACGGATGAACAATTGTTCAAATCCGTTTAATCATCCGTCTAACCAGAGATTTTTTCAAAAATTAAAAAGTTTAAACGGTCAACCGTTTAATTTGAACGGACGTCCGTATGTTTTCAAACGGACGACCGTATGTCATCCGTCTGATCATCCGTCTGAACAGAGAATTTGAACTTCAAAAATTCAGTCAAAACGGTCGACCGTTTAAGTGTTCCGGTCGTCTGTATCAGCGGAAATCAGGGTTTTTAAGTTAGAAATTTTTCAAATTTCTTTATTCCAACTTCCCGCGAACCACGGTTTTCTTTCTAAATCTTCCTCAAATCTTCGAATCTTCCCA
Organism: Forsythia viridissima; assembly: GCA_030279155.1. Lineage (NCBI taxonomy): Eukaryota > Viridiplantae > Streptophyta > Magnoliopsida > Lamiales > Oleaceae > Forsythia > Forsythia viridissima. The sequence goes on from CM059033.1 coordinate 26,998,097, forward strand.
AAATCCTTCCAATTTACATTCAAAATCACAAAACCCATATCATTTCACGCCTAAATCTTCAAAATCCCCAAATTTTGTCCACCAATTCGTGATAAATCCCTCAAACGGTCGATCCCAAAACCCTAGGCTTCAAATCCGGTTCCAAAACCATGCCTCGAATGAAAATGGCAGCCAAACGACCTAGGAGAGAAAGGCAACCATCTCCGTCCTCCTCCTCCTCCGAAGAAGACCATCAATCCAAACGAATCGATAGGTGTCCCGTCCTCATTGGTAAAAATGTCGATCTCGCTTCTTTCACACACGAGGCACCTTCATTCAACATAGAAAATCTTTTTACGGGTATGGGGTGGGTTCCTCTTCTCACTCTCAATGATAATGTTTACCCCCCCTCCCTCCCCCCCCTCCTTTGTCAAAGAATTTTATAAAAACATGGTCTACTCTCCGGGATCGGGTATTTTATCCTTCGTTCGGGACAAACGAATTAAGATCACTCAAGATCTTATTCGTACCATTCTTCATCTTGAGAATGGTGGTATGCGTCTCTATACCACTAAGACAATCCCACACACCGACGAGTATAATCCGATCGAAGCATGTTGTCGTGTTACCGGCAAGCATTTTGAGGCTGCCGTACGTCTTAGCTCAAATCAACTTACTCTTCCTTGTCGTGTCCTTCATAACATCATTGCCCACATAATTGTCCCCCGAAAGGGTCATTTGGATAAGGTTAATCATTTCGATGCTTTTGTGCTCGACTCTATCATCCGAGGGCGTAAGCTCGATTTCTCTTACATCATGATCCAACACATGCACTACGTCCTTAGCGGCAAGAGATCTAAGGCACTTCCCTACGGCATGATTCTCACCAAAATCTTTCAACATTTCGATATCTCCTTCCGTGACACGACGACCCTCCTTCCAAAAGCCACCGACACCATCAATATTCTTACACTCAAACGAATGAGGATCGTCAAAGAAAATGGTCAGTGGGTGGCAAAGTCGAAAGGATTTGATGAAGAGTCGGGACCCTCCACTCTACCATTCGAGGGGGAAGATATCGACGAAGATGCTCCTCTGTCCCCTCCGCGGAAAAGATCACAAAGGCCGTCGTCCTCCACTTCCGGTCATAACGAGGACCAATTCACTTTACTGCATGGACGGATCGACTCACTCACTTCTTCAGTCGAGGGCCTACACCATACCATGGGGACTCTCCAGCACTCGGTTGCCGACATGACGACATTGCTCTGAGATCTTCACTCCCGTCTCGATGCCGTGCTTCCTCCACAGCCGCCACCGGAGCCTTAGTTTATTTTTGCTGTTTTTGTAGCTATGTTTTGAAAACGAAGTCTATGTTCTAACTTTATTTTATGAAATTATGCTTGTTTTTAAATTTTAAGTTTATCAATGAATGGCATATGTTGTTTCTTGTAGGGGGAATATTTTTTAAACCTTAATGTTTTGCCTTTGCCTTTTTGTTTATGCCAAAAAGGGGAAAATATGTGATGTGATCAAATTGAATAAATATGTGATGGATTTGGCATGAAATATGTGATGTGATCAAATTGAATAAATATGTGATGAATTTGGCATGAAATATGTGATGTGATCAAATTGAATTAATATCATGAGATGAAATTGGCAAATCAAATGAAAACGATATAATGTGATACAAATTCATCAAATTCATCAAATCATATTTACTTGAAAAAGAAAGGGGGAATATATATGCTTTATTGTATATTATTATCATATATTCTCACATTGTTTGTCATAATCAAAAAGGGGGAAATTGTTGACCTATGGTTAACTTTAAACCTTAATGTTTTGATTATTACAAACAAATTGGTTATGTTTTCTAACATTTTATTTTCAAGCAAAATTCAAAGCGCTACAAATCGAACTCTCATGCAATGTCAAGTTCAAAGTCAAAATCAATACAAGAATTCAAGCATCTCAAGATCCGCCGAATTTCAAGATTCGAAGATCAAGATTGAAGAATAGATTTTTAGATAAAATTGTAAAGGTATTAACTCTTTAATCCTTAGCAAATTAAATGAACGAAAGCTCAAATATAATTTTTATCACTTGCATAAAAATTAGTTTTATCAAAGCCAAAAATCAGATTTTCAAAACTGTAGAAACGGATCATCCGTTTGGAAAATCGGATGAACCGGTCGACCGTTTACTTTGAAACGGTCGACTGTCTGAGCGTATCTGTTCAAAAAGTGTCCGTTCTGACTTTTTGCAGTTCAACGGCTAGTTCTGACCAATCTGACCGGTCGACCGTTTGGTCATCCGTTTCAACAGAAAGTGACGAAAATTCATCTCTATAAATACCACTTCATTTATTATCTTTCAACAACACTTTCAAGAACATTTATAGAAAGAATCATATTGAAATACTTCATTCAAATCTTCATTGTATTTATATCTTCAATATCTCTTATTGAAAAACTATGTTTGATTAAATCAAACATTTGATTCATCTTTATCAACAAAGTTTTCTTCTAATACTTGAGCTTTCCTCATTCATTGCTATTCATTAAAGTGTTAGTCTCTCTTAGAACTAAACTTGTATCTATCATTCATCTAGAGAGAAATACTCAAATCAATCTCTTTGTATATTTGGGTCATATTGAGGTCCCTTGAAAAGCTCAATATTGTATAAGGATCGGTGCTCCTTGTTTGTAAGTCACCGGATACATTGTAAGGGTTTGGATTGCACCATAAGTCAATCAAAATAGTGGAAAGGCCGTGCTCGTGTTGGAGAGCTTGGTAACGGGGGACGTAGATCATTGGTTGGATCGAACCTCCATAAAAATCGTTTGCACTCTCTCTTCTCTTTTATTTACTTATATTGTGCTTATATCTTTGTGAATCATCTTTTATTTCTTAAATATCATTTTTGAGAATATTTTTCGAAAAAGTTTGAGAAAACCAATTCACCCCCCTCTTGGTTAGTTATTCTTGGGCTATCACTCAATTCGTCCATCTCTTCGACTAATAACAGGCTTACTTTATTTTGTATTTGAAGTTCTGCATCCTTTCAATCTTTCAAACACATTAAACTCTCTAATATGTCTGGTTCCTTTCAATCTTTCAAACACATTAAACTCTCTAATATGTCTGGTTTAAGTCTTGACCTCAAATCATTAAAAATCCTACTATCTGTACTAAAAACAGACTTCGATGCTACAATTGATACTAGAGGTGTTAGTAGATCACATGCTATAATATAAACAATTGGGTATTGACGCTTGTTTTGTCTCCATCACTTAAGTATATCAAAATTATTCCTCTCATCTTCATCTAACAGATTAAGTATGTCGTGACCAAAATATTTAGTTAACTCTAACGGTATATCTCTAATATTAGTTTTTACATTTGTGGCAAGGGAAAGCAAAGAAGAAGAACTACGGTTTTGAATACCCTTATAAATAAGGAAACTCCATTAATAATCAGGATTATGGTTATTTGAAGAAAAAGAAGGGTTTGGTGCAGGAGGTCTTCTAACATTCCTATCGATTGTTTCTGCATCAAATTTGTACATTTCACATAATATTTTTTTTTTCTAAATTACCGTAAATTAATGGATGACCGTAACTCAAATTATTAGAAATTTATGAAATAGTATGTTTAGTACCTTGTAAATTTATCCTAGGGTCCATAATTGATGCTAACGGGAACAACATAGGCAGGTCTTCTCAATATTTTCTAAACTTCATTTCAATTGTTTCAACAATATGAGAAAAAATTGCATACGTTTTATATCTATTAAAATTATTTGTAATAAAATAAAAATAATTTAAAACTAATGGATTAGTAGGGTAGTATACACCACTACATGCATTTGTAGCGCTGTAAAATACTTTTAAAAATTTTCGAACATGAAATGCAATTTGCCAATCATATTGTTGCAAATCATATTGTGGATCGTGTGAATGTTGGTCATTATAATAAGCAGCTACACAGTATTCATAATCACATGATTCAAACATTAAATAAGTAGAGTTCCACCTATTATGTATGTCTGTACATATACATTTAGTTGGAAGAGAATTTTCTATGCATAATTCATCAAATACTTGTTTTCTAGTAGGTGAAGCAGTAATATAGTTTAAGGCATACCTATTTTTTTCTAATTGTTGGCCTATATACTTTAAACCATTTCGGACAATTAAATTAAAAATATGGCATATACATCTAACATGAAACAAAATTTCACCAAAATTCGGATGTAATTCTTCAATTAATTTTTCTATTACAATATTGTTAGGCGGAGTATTGTCAAATGTGATACTGCGAATTCTAGATTCGTAATTAAATTCTCTAATAATTGCCATTAAATAATTAAAAATTTGTATGCCATTACGAGGGTAGTCAATTACTTTAAAAGCAATTATTCTTTTATGCATAATACATAGCTTGTCAATATAATGTAAAATAGCCGCAATATATCCCTTATAATTTAAACCGGACCATAAATCCGAAGTGAATGATACAACACCAGCATATTTACTTAAATTATTTTTTATATTTTGTTTTCTTTTATTATATGTAACAATAATATCAGAACGAAGAGTATTTCTAGCAAATGGTAAATACCTTGGTTGAAGATACATTTGTACAAACCGTGTGAAGTGAGGACTTTTCACTATGCTAAGCGGAAACTCACCACTGGCCACCAACTGACACATACCTTCCCGGCGCATAGAGTATTGTGAATAAACCCAATTATTAAGATTGGGAGAAGAACTAATAGATCTACCTGTAGATCTGAATTGTAGTTGAGCTTGATTGGTATCAACTCCTTCGTACTTTTCCCTACACTTCGGAAAATGTCAGTTAAGATTGCTCGTTCCACCACCCTTTTGCCATGCAAACTGTTGTTTACAATATTTACAAACTGCCTTGAAAATTAGTTGCCTGTCTGCAGATGCACCGGTCTGCACTAACTTGAAATGATCCCAACACCGAGCCTTTTGTTTTGCGGCTCTTCGTTTAGTAGTCGATTAAGTAATATTGGTTATTTCTAACTCTTCATCAATATCATCTAAATCGAAACTTGGACCATGGTTCCCAACTCCAAAATCATCACCAAATTCTGGAATTGGAACATTATTTAAACCACTAAAATCATCTTGAATTTGGTTTTTGACAGACTCGACACTTCCTTGAAAATTGTATTGATCTATGAAGAATTGTATATGATAGAAATATAGAAGTAGAAAAAAGAAATGTAGAATGTAGAATACTAGAATGTATATTGGACAATTGTAGGAATGTAGAAGATTAGAAATCTAGAAATTCAACAATAAATTGTACAATATAATTTTTTGAAATGTTGTATGAATGTAAGATTGTAAGTTGAGTAATTTGTGAAGAATAGAGATAATTTATGAGGTATTTATAGGGGGAAAAAATTATAGCTTTTTGAAAAAAAAAAAAAATTGGGGACTAAATTGCAACGGTTGGTCCCAAATAGACAATGGACCAGTCCCTATGGACCAGTCTACGGGCCGGAACCATGGGCCAGCCTATGTTCTATTTTACAGCTCGGGTCTGGATCGGGTCCGTCGTTCGACGAGTTCGAATCGGCCTAATCCGTTTGCCATCTCTAAATGAAATCGAAGAACAAAATTACCCCATGTAAATTGGGTGAATTACGATAAAGGTCTTCAACTTTTAATTTTATTTTTACTTTTATAATTGACTTTTTTCTAGATAATTGAGTGTTCAATTTTAAAAAATAAACGACATTTTTCTAAATGGATGAATTATATTCATTTTGCCGTTAGTCAACTCATTTGACTTATAAGCCTAAATATTAAAAATGATAAAAAAAATATTTATTATTTTTAATTAAAATATTTAAAATAAATAAAAGTAAAAATTTCATGAAACAAAAAAAAATTAATTAAATAAATAAACAAAGACAATGAAAACGAAAACAAAATGTCATCTTCTTCAAACTCCATTGGGAAAATATAGTGCATGTCCTAAATTTTCTGAACCCGTTTTAACTATTTTATTTATTTTTATTATTTTTATATTTTAAATTTAAATTTTATTTCAAAAATAAAAAAATAATATTATAAAACAAATAAATAAGTAAACGATGATAGAAAATAATGATATTTTTAATATTTGTTCTGCTTCTTGAAAATTTTTGATAAGACAGAGAATTGAGAGGGTATTCTCGTCCTTGTCCCATTCCGTTGCCACCCTACCGCACCCCACCGTATCATAATTTTAAATTCTATTACTTAATTTCAATAATTGCCACTAAAATTTGTGTAAAATTTCAAATTGGTTATTAAAGTATTTTTCTTATCTATCAATCAATGAAATTATTCAAAATTTCACAAATAGTCACTCAAGTCATAAGTTAGATTTAAGAAAAATTGCAGCTGTCATCCTCAATCCTTTGCTCACTTTAGCACAATTGTCCTAAACATTTATTTATTGACAATTTTATATCCAACATTTAATTTGTTAGTGCCCTTAGTTCTTATTGACAGTTATGTCAAAAAAATTCTATTAAGTGAGTATTTAAAAGACGAATATATACTTGAATCTATAAAGAGGAAATATATTAATATAAGGAAAATAAAATTAATTCACCTTAACCTGGTGATACCGCTGTCAATATAGAAGTTAAGACATTTTGTTCTTAATATTGTTCTGACTATCAGTATCACAATAATTCTCAGAACTAGTTTTGTATTGAATTTTTATTTTACCTAATATTTTTCTTTACTAATTCTTAATTAGATTTTAGTGCTAACATAAACTGGTAGTTGCTACACTGGTATATAAGAGTAAATGTGATTGTTTGTTGTAGTATGTGGTGTTTGTGGTGATACTCGAAGATGATAGCTGGTTGTTAGTATGGAGATGTGGTTGCAGTTGGTTGCTAGTTGTGGTGGTTTATTATTGGGTAGCAATGGGAGTTCTATTGGACGTGGAAGAATTGTCAATTTTTTCAAATTTTTTTTTAAAATTTTGTATATTGTTTATATGTTTTTTACTTTATTTAAAATTATGAGCAAATTGGTCTTTTAACACTCTAGAAATTATTATTAGGGGCAAAGGGCGTCAAAAGTTGGGATGAGATTGCCAAGAAATAAAATGTTAGAACATAAGTGCGAAAGAGGATAAATATTAGAGACCAAAACTACAATTTTTTCTTAGATAAATAAGCGAGTGGCTATTTGTGAAACTATTAATAACTTCAATGATTAATAGTGTAAAAAAAATACTTTAATGACCAATTTAAAATTTAGCAAAAATTTTAGACAATTAATGAAATTAACCCAATTCTATCCTATAATTTTACAAATTAAGAAAATAATCCTTGAGGAGCCTAACCCTTGAGGAGCCTAACCCTCATTTCCTCCGTCCCAAGTGTTGGTGGTAGCTGTGGTATGGTGGGTAGAAGAAGATAACATTTTTTTCTTTTTCTTTTTTTTCTTTTATGAATTTTTCATTTTTTAATATTTTAATTTAAGAATAATATAATGAAAAAATTACCCTAATTAATTTTTGGAATTGCAAGTCAAATGAGCAAACTAACAGTCATCCATTTGGATAAATACCGCCTATTTTTCAAAAGTTGAAAGTGAAAGTGCAAATGGAACCAAATGTTGTGGACCTTCACCGTAGTTTCTCCAATAAATTTCATCTGTGGTCATTGAACTTTTAGAATCTCAATTAGATCACTAAATTTTAATTTTGTTTTAGTCGAGTTACTAAAGTTCGAGTTAATTTCAAATTTCACCATTGACCCAATCATGTCACATATCTTCTTATAAATTGACCCAAAAAAAAAAAAAAAAGCTTAATTGGAAACCATACCATAAATGATCTTCTACTTAATCGATATGTATTTTCCCACAAACAAAAATAGTAAAATGAAAGTTATGGCAACATCTTTCGATTAAAAAGTTAAAAGAGACAATTTTTTAAACCCTATATAATGCGACGTAGTAGTATGTTAGAATGTCACACAAACCGCAAATATGTAGAAGATTTGTTGCTGAATGACTACCAATTGAGTAATTTTCATCAATTTATGATATATTAGGTGATGGAGTATTGAAATTTGAATTAAAATTGAAGTTCAACCATCTAATTGAAACTAAATTGAAGTTTAGGAACCTGATTTAGACAAACTAAAGTGTAGTAACCCAATTGAAATTTCTTTGAAAGTTCATTGTAGCAGATGAAATTTACCCAATTTAACTAGCCAAAATTTAGAAACAGAGAGAAAGGAAACCTTTAACAAGTAATGTTCAACCACATGGTCTGAAAGAAAGAAATATAGAAAATTTTCTGTAAGTGTGAATTTGATCTAAATTAAGTCAAAATACTTTTTAAAATTGTTATTAAGTCGTACTATTAACCATATTTCAATTGATTCTATAATTAATTATGTGACCCATATTAATTAGAATTAAATCTGATTTAAACTTCAACGCAGCAACGCACGTGGTCACCTTCTTTTCTCGTGTCTCCTGCCTGCTATTGCACCTCGTTGTCGATCATCCAAACCTCTCCACTGTTTTCGTGAGTAATAATAGTGGATTCATATTTATTTTATGTTTTTCTTCTTTTCAATTATGTAAAAGATACAAATTTAAATTTTAACAGCCTTCTATTGTTATCAAATAATGACAGTGATTTTGAAAAGTATTGGATAGTCCCTGAATTGCAAAATTTTGGAAATAATTGTTTTTTGAATGTTATTTTGTAGGTGTATTCAGTTTTTATAAATGATTTCTCTTATTTTTCTTAAATTAGGTTGTTTGTGTTAGAGATATTTTTTTTTTGATGTAGTCTAACAGAATTGTTTTGTAATCATTAAAAAAAAAACAACACTTGTTTCACATACATCAACTTTTTTATGTGTTTCGGAATGTTACTATCATACATTCATGTGTGTTTTTTAATACTGTATAATAGAAAACAATATCTTATTAAGAACAATATTTCAGCATCTTAATATAACAGTATTACAGATTAAAATATCTTAATATTTCAGTATCAGAAGCACAATATTATATTAATATAACATGGACATTAGTATTAGTATCTTTTTAAATAAGAACAATATTACACACACCCAAAATAGAAAATTCTAACCCAACAGAATAACAGTATCTTAATAAAACAGTATCATAGAAACTAGTATCATAAAAAATAATATCAGAAGTACATTTGTATCAATATCATAATAACAGTATCATAGATAATAATATCATATGGTTAAATATAGCAAATATAACAGTATTAGAAACACATTATCATCAAGCACATGTTTCTGTAAACACAAATGTTATGTTTTAATAAAAAACCATATCATAGTATCTTAATAAAATAATATCTTAATAAAACAATATTATAGATAAAAGTATATTAATATATCAATATCATACATAACAGTATCTTAATAAAACAATATTACATACACAAACTACAATCCAATAGAAGAACATTATAATAGATTGAAACAACATCAATTATTTCGAATGAAAAAAATATCAATGATCTTGTACTACTAATAGAGTATTTTGAAACAGTATCATTACTTTAACCATAATATATTTAATGTTGAATGTATGTTTGTTTCGTGGAGTTTAAAAGTAGTTTTTTTTTAGATTTTGAAAAAAGTTAGTGAAATGTGTTATTGGAAAATTGATAAAATTTGTAGGTCATATGAAATATGTAGTTGAAAATAAATTTGAGAAAAAAAGAGTTAATAAACATGTAAAAAAACTAGTGTACAATATTAAAAGTAAAACATTATCATAATAAAACAGTATATTGTAAAATATTATCTATATCTATACTAATCTAAAGGGCTTAAATGGAGAAATATTTTTGGACTTTTCTACCCTTACAAATTTTTTAAAATTCTATATTCACCTGTAGTATTCATTAATATATAATTATTTTTTAATATTTTATCTATTACTCTTTTTTTGTTCATCCTTATTATGCATTAAATTTTCAACAATTTACTAATATATACTAATCTAAAAAAGGCTTAAATAGATAACCATTTTGGACTATTCCACCCTTACAAATTTTTTAAAATTCCATATTCATCTTTAGTATCATTAATGTATAATTATTTTTTAATATTTTATATATTACTCTTTTATTGTTCATCCATATTGTACATTAAATTTTCAATAATTTACTATATATACAATTAAATTTTTACACATTTAATTTATTAAATTAAATATGAAGGTGAAAAGATGATCTCAATTTTATTTTATTTTTGTATTAAGTAAATAAAATGAATGAGAAATGAGTTTCAACAAAAAAAAAAAAAAAAATGAATGAGATAAATTTTAACTTTGTGTATTACCGCATTAAAATTCAAATCATAGTTGTCAAAACTGAAATGGAGATAAAATGATTATTTTTAATACATTAGATTACATTGATTACAAGCATGTTTGGTTCAGTTCTTTTTTAAAAAATTTTATTTTCTCAAATTCATTTTCAACTACATATTTTGTGGAACCTACAACTTTTATCAAATTTTTAACCACATATTTTACCAAATTTTTTCCAAAATATTTTAAACTCCACCAAACATATACTATAGTTTAGAACTAACGTGTGAAATTTTTTTTATTTTTAATTTAATTTAATTTAATTAATATATATAGAACGTTCTTCTCATCTTATTTCTGTCCGTCAACAATATTCTTACAATATAGACAAGTATTGACACTTCTTTAATTTTTATTTCTTACTCACATTTATGACGTTTCATTTACGTCATCAAATCAAATACGTCTAATAAAAAGATAACATACACAGAAAATATTGTTCACAAAGAACTATTACTCCAATAAATATACAATATTATGTAGTCAATCATTACATTTTCTCACAATAAAATTATTAATTATTAATTTTATTCTTCGTAAAATACAGCTCTTAATATCATCAATTCTATAAGATTTGATATCAATGGTTCGTCAATCATCAAAGTTTAGATCACCAAAAGGTCTTAACTGAGTTCAAGTTATTGTTGGTATTATCATCATATAAAACTCATATCTAATTTTAATTGTACTTACATGAATGCAATTATCTTTTAATATTTATTTGTTACTCTTTTAATGTTCATTATTATCGTGCATTAAATTTTTAACAATTTATTAAATGTATATTTAAAATTTTTAAATTTTTAATATATTAAATTAAATATGAAGGTGAAAAGATTATCTTAATTTTTTTTTTTGTCTTACGTAGATGAAAGAAATGAGAAACGGATTTAAAAAAATGAATGGAAAAATTGTAACTTTTTTTATTACCGGATTAAAATTTCAAATCATGATGATGAAAATATTATTTTGAATACATTGAATCACAATGATTATAGTTGACAACTAAAATATGAAATTTTTTTAATTTTTAATTTAATTTGGAGTGGAGGGGATGGGAGGGGATGACAATTCTTTAGTTTTTGTTTCTTACTTACATTTATGTTGTTTTCATTTATATCGTCAAATCAGATGAACTTAATAAAAAGAGAACATACACAAAAAATATTGTTTACAAGGAGTCACTATTCCAACAAATATATAATATTATATAGTCAATTATTATATTATCTCCAATAAAATTAATAATTATTAATTTTTTTTCGTAAAATACAACCCTGAAGATCTATATTAATACATCATTAATTCCATATGATTTGATATCAATAGTTCGTCAATTATCAAAACTTCAAATCACCAAAAGTTCTTCACTGAATTCAAGTTGCTATTTGTATTACTACTATATAAAACTCATATTTGATTGCAACTGTACTTATATGAATGTAAATAAAATATCAACATCGAACAATACAAAACAACATGTTATCAACAACCATATATTTTTTTTATCTTTTATTGTAATTGCTATATTAACATTTTAATTATTAACAATTAAAAATTTAAAATTATTAAAAATTGACAATATAATTACAAAAGTACGTGCAACGCACGAATGTCTGACTAGTCTTTGTAAAAGTCTTAATAAAATAATATTATAAAAAATAGTATTGTGTTTGAATTAGCAATTTTTGCAGTTACACAAGCATATTGGTCTTTTAGCACTGAAATATGACTTTAATTTAATTAAGTTTGTATGATATGACTTTAGAGCTTATAAGTGCATGATCATTGACCGACCCAGAATAAAAAAATATTAGCGACATAATATATTTATTTATTTAATTTTAATACCTCCACGCTCTTATGAACAAGTCAAATTCATCCCCCTTTTTTTTCTTTTGTTAAAAAACTAGCACGTGCACACTTTATGCTACTAGACTTAGGCCTCGTTTGGGACTGATTTTGGAGTCCAACTTCTGATTCTTAAACAATCAGAAATTGATTTAGGCGTTTGATAAAATTTTTAAAAGTGATTATAAAATAATCTGACTTACCTAGCAACATATTTTGAGAAGTAGTAAAAAGGCAGCTTTTTCAGATTATGCTTTTAGCTTTTACATTTATATATTATTAAAATACATATTGTACCCCTAATTAATTAAATTAAGTAATACCTAATTGAGAAATCGAATTGAAGCGAGTTGGATGCATAAAAAAATAATATAAATGTAATTAATTTTTGCATTGTATGACTATACTTTTATTTTGTAATTTTTATAAAATTTGAAATTTATTAGGTATTTATTATTTTTATTTTAAAATAATAATAATGAATGCATTATCTTGTTAAAAAATATATGATTAGGAAAAAAAAATAAATCTTACCACTCGTGATAATAATAATAATACAAAATAACATTATTATATTCAACGTCCCTTAGTAATTTAATAGCGTTACAGCAATAAATCACTTTTATTTACCAAACGCTTAAATGCTGCTTTTGAAACATACAACAGTTTTGAAACAAGAGTTTACCACACTTATCTGATTCTTTTCACAGCTGATTCTTTGTACAGCACAACAAAAACTGATTCTCTTAAAATCACATCAATATCAAACCAAGCCTTAATTTAGAACATTCACCTTGTTTTAACTAACATATTATTAATTTTTTCGTCTAATTATGTGAATTGTTCCAAAAAAGAAACATATTTATTTAGCATTTATCTTCTTGAAGCTTAGAAACTATTGACAACAACATCAAAAACATAATTCAAACTGAACCCTTTTCTTTTTCGTTTCTGCAGAGAAATCTCAAAATTTGTACCATTTGATATGAAAAAACTAAATTCCTAATTTATATTTCTCAACAATTTGTGAGATAATAAATACAAATGGTGTATTTTCAATTTCTTGTTCCTCCCTTTCAACACTTTAATCGTGCTTAAAAGCATTTTTTAAGCACAATCAAATATTTATCTCGGAACTGCATCTGAATCACTTCCTGAATTTTGCCTGGACATTGAGAGTGCAGTGGATGGGGTTTTTGGATGATAAGTTGAGATTCTATTCCCCTTTTCATCATACAGTATCGTGTCATCATCTTCTTGCGGAACCCTACATTTTTCTCCTAAAATTATTGTTTTCTTCCAAACTGAATCTTCATGCTTTAATTTCTTCTCCTCCTTCCGCGGCGCAATCGCATTTCCGAGCACTCTCATGCTCATGCTTGACGACAACTTGCCGTGTGATGAGGCGGCGGAATTTGATCTGTGGTGGTATGAGGCGGCCCTTTTGTGTTGCATGGATGGAGGTGGTGGCAATGTCCGCTGTAGTTCTTCATCATGCAGTTGCGCCGCCTCTGAAGATTCAACTTCCGCCGGTGGTTTGTGGGACGCATCTTTTCTGTTTGATGAAATGTCTAGCTGGGAATTTTCTGTTTTTGCATTGTCAACTGCCGATGAGGGAGGCGATTTCTTACGTGATAAAGAACCACATAGAAATGAAATTACAGCCATTGTTGCAGCAATGCATGCTATGAACAATGAAAATGAGATTAGATGATGATTACTTGAAGGGCTCTCGGCTATAGGAATTTTTCTTCCCATGGCTGAGAAAAAAATGAAGAAACTCTATCCCTTTGGACCTGGAGAACGTTCTTCTTTTTCGATTGGATATGGTTTCGACTATTGTTGTAGGACCCTAAAACTTTTAGTCTCTTGCTATCTCTCTACCTTATTGCAAGAATCAAAAATTGAGCAACAAGGTTGTTTTTGATTTATTGCCAGGGAGAATGGTGGTACGAGTAGCGGTTGGTCGAACAAAGTCGTGAAAAGGGATTCATATTGTCGACAAAAAATGATTATTTTCATCGAAGTTTATGGTTGAAGATGATGAAAATTAGAAAGCAAATGGTTTGTGTTTGGTTTTTCCGAAACAGATTGCTTAAATTGTGGTCTGCAATGCCAAAACTTGAGGCTATGAAGCATAGTCTCATATTCCAGCTAAACCCTTATGTTAACCGTTAAATTAGTTATTTCATTTGAAATCTGTAATTTTTCTCATTTTTCGGATTTCTAAATATTAAATGTTTTTGACTAATTATACATGGAATTTTGCTGAACCGAGGTCACCAAACTTATATGTTAGTTTTATATTGGTTGTCGAACTTTAATTTGTTTCAACTTATCCTTTTTATTTCAATTTAACAACCCAATTTATATTTTTGTTTCAATATGATCACCTAATTTATATTTTTGTTTCAATTTGACCATTATGTCTGAAACTATTAACAAAACTAATGGATTTCGTGATCTGCATTATGCCTGATGGAATTGCGTGACTTGGGAGACGGAATAAGTTCAATATATATGTCATTTGTTATCATTAGAAGACTCTACCTTTTAAATTTTTTAAAAAAAAAACGTGAGATTCGACACACGTTTTTTTTTTATATTTCTAAGAAAACCATCACATTGTCAAAATATAAATTGGGTTACAAATTCCGTCGATCATGCCACGAATTGTGTTTCTTTTGATTTGATATTGTTTCTTCTGAAACAATAGTAGAGACACTCTATGAATTTTATGACAATATCACGCATACTATTAACGTTTAAAAAATTACACTAATTTTTTTTATTGGGCAAACTTGACAAGAGTCCTACTTTTTGTAAAAAAGTTGAAACATATCTCTTTCTTTAATTTTTCAAAAAATACTTCATTTTCATGGTTTGCTTTAAAAAATACATCATTCCATTAAAATCAATATTTTATAATTTAATAAAAAAATACATTATTTTCATTTAAAATCTATATTTCAGTTCTTTATTATTTAAAATTATATTAATTTTTTTAAAATTAATATTTTCGTTTTTCATTATCTAAAAAATATATTATTTTTATATAAAAATATCATAGTTGTATACTATTTCAATAATAATAATAATAATAATAATAATAATAATAATAATATTTTACAATTTATTTTCTTTGATAATTGTTTAAAAATATATTATTTTCATCGAAATCAATATTTTAATTTTTTCATTTGAAAATCAATATTTTTACACGAGTAACATATGTGTTACTTCTTCATTTTCATTGAAATCAATACTTTATAATTTACTCATTTTATTATTTTTTAAAAATTTATTATTTTCATTTAAAATTAATATTTTAACTTTTCATTGAAAAACAACATTTTACACATATATGTTAATATTGTTATAAATGTAAAGAGAAACAGATGAAAACTATAGAGAGAGAGAGAATGCGTTGAAAGAAATAAATTTTATTAATAACCAGGGTCCTCTATTTATAGAGGTTTCTAGGGGCATAATAGTCATTTACATTTATATTATATAATATTATATAATATTATAACACTCCCCCTTAAATGATTATCCGTTCAACAATTACAAAATGTGTACAGTTAACTTGGAGTATTGTGATGCTGCCTCGTTAAAACCTTGCCAGAAATATCCAGTGGGATAAAAACTGGACGAAGGAAAAAGAGTACAGCTACTTTCCCTGATGTTGATCACTGAAGATCTATAAGTCGACGCATCCCAATTTCATATACCAATTTCTTGAATGTAGACATCGGTAATGCCTTGGTGAATAAGTGCCAAATTATCATTTGAGCGAATTTGTTGAATATCTATATCACCATTTTTCTGAAGTTCGTGGGTATAGAAAAATTTTGGAGAAATATGTTTTGTTCTATCCCCTTTGATGTAGCCTCCTTTGAGTTGTGCAATACAAGCTGCATTATCTTCATACAGTATTGTTGGACTCTCTTTTGTTGAAGGTAATCCGCAAGATGCTTGTATATGATGGGTCATATTTCTCAGCCACACACATTCTCTACTTGCTTCATGGATTGCAATAATTTCAGAATGATTTGAGGATGTTGCTGTTAGGGTTTGCTTTACAGATCGCCAAGATATAGCTGTTCCTCCACGTGTAAACACATATCCTATTTGTGATCTTCCTTTGTGTGGATCAGAGAGATAACCTGCATCTGCATATCCCACTAAAGAACACCCAGGTTTATGCGAGTAAAATAATCCCATATCTATAGTACCTTTCAGGTAACGAAGGATATGTTTAATACCATTCCAATGTCTTTGAGTTGGCTCAGAACTATATCTTGCAAGTAGATTTACAGAAAAAGCTATATCTGGTCGAGTGCAATTTGCAAGATAAGACAATGCTCCAATTGCACTAAGGTATGGTACTTCAGGACTAAGAATATTTTCCCCATCTTCAAGTGGGCGAAAGATATCCTTTTTCACATCAAGTGAGCGAACGACCATAGGAGATGCGTCAATATTAAAGCGTTTCAATACTTTTTCTGTATATGATGATTGATGAACAAATAATCCTTCTTGGAAATGTTCAATTTGCAAATCAATACAGAATTTGGTTTTTCCCAAATCTTTCATCTCAAATTCATTTTTCAAATACTCGGCAGTTTTGTAGATCTCTTCAGGAGTGCCTACAATGTTTAAGTCATCAACATAAACTGCTACAATTGCAAATCCAATATTTGTTTTCTTTATGAAAACACATGGGCAGATATCATCATTTTTATAGCCTTCTTTCAATAAATATCCGCTAAGACGATTATACCACATACGTCCTGATTGTTTTAATCCATACAATGATCTTTGCAATTTGATTGAGAACATCTCCCTTTTGCATGAATTATGTGCTTCTGGCACTTTCAGTCCTTCAGGAACTTTCATGTATATGTCACTATCAAGTGAACCATACAGATAGGCAGTTACTATATCCATGAGGCGCATATCAAGCCTTTGTGATACAGCTAAACTGATTAAAAATCTAAATGTTATTGTATCCATTACGGGAGAATATGTTTCATCATAATCGATTCCAGGTCTTTGTGAGAAACCTTGTACTACAAGTCGAGCTTTGTACCGAGTAATTTCATTGTTTTCATTTCGTTTTCTTAGAAATACCCACTTGTATCCTACAGGGATAACATTTTCAGGGGTTCGGACTACATGTTCAAATACTTTGCGTTTCTCCAAAGAATTTAATTCCTCATGTATGGCTTCTTTCCATTTTTGCCAATCATTTCTATTTTGACAGTCTCGTACGGACTGTGGTTCAGGCTCTTCACTTTGAACAATATCAAGAGCTATGTTAAAAGCAAAAATATTGTCCATAACAATATCCTTTCGTTCCCATAATTTATGAGATAACAAATAATTTATTGAAATCTAATGATTATCGGACACTTGTGGTTCTTCAGGAACCATATTTTCAGGATTTGATTTACCAACCTCTTTAGGTTGATTTTTCTCTTGTACCTTTCTTTTTCGAGGTACCAAGTCTTTAGCACCAACAGGTCGGCCACGTTTTTGGCGTATTTGTGGGTCACTTGTTATCACAGATTGTCCTACATGGACATCTATTTTTGCTAGAGTATTTGCTGCTGGGATATATGACTTTGTTACTTTTCTTGTATCAACAAATGCATCAGGCAATTGATTTGCAACATTTTGCAGGTGATTGATCTTTTCAACTTCTTGTTCACATTGATTACTTCAGGAATCAAAGTGAGATAATGTTGGTTCATTCCAACAAATTTGACGTTGTTCTTGAGAATGTAGCTTTACTACTCCCAAAGTTGAAAAATTTGTTTCATCAAAATGACAATCTGCAAATCGTGCAGTAAATAGATCACCTGTTAAAGGTTCAAGATACCTGATGATAGAGGGTGAGTCAAATCCCACATAAATTCCAAGTTTTCGCTGGGGACCCATTTTAGTACGCTGTGGTGGTGAGATTGGTACTTGGACTGCACAACCGAATACTTGTAAATGAGAAATATCAGGTTCTTGACCCAGTGCAAGTTGTAAAGGTGAATACTGATGATAAGCAGTTGGTCTTATACGAACCAATGATGCAGCATGTAATATAGCATGACCCCAAACAGAAGTTGGGAGTTTTGTCCTCATAAGTAATGGCCTGGCAATAAACTGCAGACGTTTAATAAATGATTCTGCTAAGCCATTTTGTGTATGTACATGCGCAACTGAGTGTTCAATGTCAATTCCAATTGACATACAGTAATCATCAAATGCTTGGGATCTAAATTCACCAGCATTATCAAGACGAATTTTCTTGATTGAGTATTCAGGAAATTGAGCTCGTAATTTTATGATTTGAGCAAGTAGTCTAGCAAAAGCGGCATTTCTTGTTGAAAGCAAACAAACATGGGACCATCTTGTTGATGCATCGATCAAAATCATAAAATATTGAAATGGTCCACATGGTGGGTGTATCGGCCCACATATATCTCCATGAATTCTTTCCAAGAAAGTGGGAGATTCAAAATTAACCTTTACAGATGAAGGTCTAATGACTAACTTGCCTTACGAACAAGCAACACAAGGATAATTATCAAGTAAAAGAATCTTCTGGTTCTTTAAAGGATGTCCATGTGAATTGTTAATTATTCGTCGCATCATTGTAGCTCCCGGATGTCCAAGTCTATCATGCTAAAGTATTAAACTTTTGGGATCAATGAACTTCTGGTTCACAACAGTATTTATTTCAATTGTTTTCATAACTGTATAATATATCCCAGAAGGTAGTGCTGGGAGTTTTTCATGTATCCGCTTCTGGCCAGATACAAAAGAAGTTATGCAAAGATATTCAACACCGTTTTCTTCCATTGTCTCAATATGGTATCCATTGCAGCAGATATCTCTGAAACATATCAAATTTCTTTGAGATTGACTAGAATAAAGTGCATAATCAATATATAATTTTGTATTATTTGATAAAATAATACAAGCTCTTCCAGAGCCTTCAATGATATTCGATTCACCTGCTATCAGGATAACTTTATTTTCTACAAGCATTAAGTATAGAAAATACTTTCTGTCCTGAAGAATAGTATGCGAAGCTGCACTATCGGCTAAACAAATATCTCGATAATTCATCCTGAATTTATAATCAAATAGATCTTTTTAGAAATGAAGTATACAACAAAAAAGAATGTAAAACATGAAAAAATAATTTGATTAACATCGAAATAGATCACTAATACAAGTCTTAAAATTGAAACAAAACAACAAAATAAATTGTAACATAAATTTTTCAAAACAAGACTATGTGATAAACTAATCAATATTATTCTCAACATGATCAGTAATGCCGTTAGTGACAAAATCAGAGACATCTAAGTGAGTTACATCAGTTGAATAATCAACAAAATTTGTCTCAATTGAGCCTTTTCCTTTGATTGATTGTTGGTAAAGATCCACAAGATGTTTTGCCGTACGACAGGTACGAGACCAATGCCCTTTCATTCCACATCTATAGCAACTTTCTTCGTACTTCTTTTTGAATGTCATAGGTTTCTTAAAGTTGCTATTTTGTTGCTGATAGTGTTGCTTATCACATTGCCCACGATAGTGACCACGTCCATTTCCACGTCCAAAACCATATTCACGTCCATGTCCACGTCTGTGTCCGCGTCCGCGTCCATGTCCATGTCCATGTCCATGATATAATATTGCATTTGCTTCAGGCAATGCTGTGGAACCAGTTGGACGTAGCCCGTGATTTTTCATTAGCAATTCATTATTTTGTTCAGCAACTAAAAGACGAGATATAAGTTCAGAGTACTTTTTAAAATCACGCTCACGATATTGCTGCTGCACGAGCACATTAGAGACATGAAAAGTAGAAAATGTCTTTTCTAACATATCCTCTTCAATGAGCTTTTCTCCACATAATTTTAATGTTAAAGATATCCTGAATACTTCAGAATTGTACTCATTGATAGTTTTAAAATCTTGCAGATGAAGATGTATCCATTCATAACGGGCTTTGGGAAGGACAATGGTCCTTTGATGATCAAATCTCTCTTTGATATTTGTCCAAAGAGTTTGTGGATCTTTCACAGTGAGGTACTCAATTTTCAATCCATCATGGAGATGGTGACGGAGAAAAATAAGTGCTTTTGCACGATCCTGCAGGGATTCTTTGTTTCCGTCTTTTATCGTTTCACCCAATCCTTTTGAGATAAGGTGGATGTCAGCGTCAAGTGTCCATGATAGATAATTTTTTCCTGATATGTCGAGGGCAACAAACTCAAGTTTTGTAATGTTGGCCATATCTATATGATGAAAAAGAGAAAAATTAATTTTCAAAATAAGACGTATAAATGATAGTCAAATTGATCAATATAAATGACAATAATGTAAGCAAATAATATTAATATAATTATTATCAATAAACTATATAAATTTGCTTATTTTGAATTACATAATTAGTTGCAAAGAAAATTTCATTACACAATGTTATGTTCATTAAATTAGCACAACTTAATTTTATATAAAGTAAGAGTTACAATTCCATTTAAAATAATAGAATGACAGTGTATAAATGGACGATCATAATGAAATCCACGTCAAGATGGACGCAACTTAGTTTATAACCATTAGCATTTGATATTTAAAAATATTAAATGACAAGTTATTATTACACAATTCAAGTCAAACATGCCATATTCTGATAACGTGTTGTTTAAGTTATGATACAAATACATGCAAATGATAAACAAGTAACCAAAATGCAATATTTTCTGAGAGTTGTGCAATGATGCCCAATGAATGTCAGAAATATTAT
This sequence comes from Forsythia viridissima, assembly GCA_030279155.1. Taxonomy (NCBI): domain Eukaryota; kingdom Viridiplantae; phylum Streptophyta; class Magnoliopsida; order Lamiales; family Oleaceae; genus Forsythia; species Forsythia viridissima. The sequence continues at coordinate 27,019,184 of CM059033.1, forward strand.
AACCACCACATAAAGTTTTAAATTATAAATTATAGATTGCTTTAAGAAATTGCAACACGCATCATTGCAGTGTGTATAGCGTCATTTAACATCCATGCCATGGTTTTGTTATTTGATAATTATTTAAAATATCACCGTAGTATATAAATAATATACATGTGTGGATGTGAATCTAATATATATAAAAAATTATGACATATTTATAATGTTTACACAATATTTTATGAATATAATCATTCCAAATTTCAAACCAACGTGATAAAACAATATATAAGATAATATATAATTAGAACCATTCTTTGAAATGATAGAATCACTTAGGAGGTATAACGACATAAAAAAAAATCATCCTAATGGCGGAGCCATGGAGGCATAAGCAACATAAGCAATATGAGAAATAATTAAATCTATCCTAATGGTTGAGCCATGGAGGCATAAGCAACATAAATAGTATGAGAAATAATTAAATCCATCCTAATGGCAATGCCATGGAGGACAAACATGAAATATTTAGAACCATCCAAATGATAAAATCATGGAGGTATATGAAATATTTAGAACTAGTAGAACCAACCTAAAACCATGCATTTAGGTGGTAGAACCAGTTTTTAGGTAGTAAAATAAGATATACTTAGAACCCACCTTTGTCAATACAGTTGAGGAATATTTCTCGCTTAATTTGGCTAGAGTCTTCGTGCTGATAACGTGTTATAAATGTAAAGAGAAACAGAGGAAAACTATAGAGAGAGAATGCGTTGAAAGTAATGAATTTCATTAATAACCAGGGTCCTCTATTTATAGAGGTTTATAGGGGCATAATAGTCATTTACATTTATATTATATAATATTATAACAAATATATATTATTTCTTCATTTTCCATTAAAATCAATATTTTACAATTTCTCTCATTTTATAGTTTTTTTTAAAAAAAATATATTATTTTCATTTAAAATCAAATTTTCAATTTTTTATTTGAAAACATATTTCAACACGTGTAACATATATATTACCATATATGTTACTTCATTATTTTCATTAAAATCAATATTTTACAATTTATATCCTTTTATAATTTTTTAAAAAATACATTAGCTTCATTTAAAATTAATATTTCAAATATTTTATTTAAAAATATATATACTATATATTATCTACCACTACTACCACTCGTCTTATACCACCACCACTACCACCAACACCAACACCAACACCAACACAATCGTGTTCATATCTACTACCACGATCCATAACTATAATCACATCCACCACAAATGTGGTAATACATGTGTTACCATATTTTAAATTAAGATAACACAAATGTTACCACCACCGACACTGTTACCGCTTCATCACCACTAATTTAAATTAAGGCAATACATGTGTTAGTATAATTAAAATTGGAGTAACACTTGTGTTACAACCACTACAATTTTCTCTCACTATTATGTAGCTCTAGCACCACCATTTACACGGGTAACATATGTGTTACTATATGTTATTTCATCGTATTCATTAAAATTAATAATTAATAATTTATCTCTTTTTTATAGTTTTTACGAAAATATATTATTTTCATTCTAAATTCATATTTCAATTTTTTTTTGAAAACAACATTTTTACACGAGGAACATATATGTTACTTCATCATTTTTATTAAAATTAATAATTTTTATACTGGTAACATATGTGTTACTATTACCAATCGCCTTCTACCACTATTACTACTCGTCTTATACCACCACTACCACAATAATCGTGTTCAATTCCGCTACCACTATCTACAACTATAATCACATCCACCACAAATGTGGTAATACATGTGTTACCATATTTTAAATTAAGATAACACAAGTGGTAGTAGTGTTACCATATTTTAAATCAATATTTCAATATTTCTTTTGAAAATAATGTTTATACGCGGGTAATATACGTGTTACCATTACTAATCGCATTATACTAACATCACCACAACTAAGTTCAAGATCCACTACCACCATTCACAACCATAATCACCTTTATCATAATTATGTAACACGTGTTACTGTAATTTAAATTAAGGTAATACATGTGTTACCACCATCTTTTTCCACCACCACCACCGCACCACCACCACCACCACCAATTTGTTTCCATAATTTAAATTAGAGTAACACGTGTTACCACAATCTCCATTACCACATAATTTCAGCACCACCACCATTAATTTAAATTAGAGAAACATGTTTACTTGTAGGTTAACACATGTATTACCATCAACACCATATTTCGTCACCACCACTGCTCCACTACACTAATAATTTAAATTAAGATTACACGTGTGTTATTAAGAATGCAGTAAACTAGGTCTTAAAAATTAGGCATCCCATAACCACAATTGATCTAAGAAAAGTGCAAATATCAGATATAGTTCTTCAAAAATGTATTCTAATTTCATACAACTAGCTCAAAAATGGAACATGATTTTTTTTTTTTTTTTTGGCATTTCAATATATTCAAATAAGATCACAATCACTGAGAATATATATACACACCAGGACCGCATGTAGACTACAGATAAGAAATCGGCATAGATCTGAGCAAATACACAAAAATTTCACCTAAAAATGGTCTCTTCTTCTTCTTTTGACCGTCCTTGTGCGCCTTCTCCTTGATCTGCTTAAGAGCACTTATAATTCCTTTGATATCGTTGGAGATGTCCACATCAAAATCGTCTTCGACTCTCCAATTTTGAATTGTCCGACTCCAAAACTCGTTTCTTCGAGCTCGCTTTGTGGCTGACATTGTGTAGAACTGATTCCTTTGAAAATCTTCAATTTTTTGCGCAAATGTTCTGTTCGCCCCTCTGTGTTGAGAGAGAAGAGAACATTACGGATTTGGGGCATAAAATTGAGATCGATGATGGTTGTGGTGGCGTCGATGCAACAACGTTGGTGGCTTGTGCGGTCACAGTGGTGGCTTGCGGTGAGCAGCGGCGACGGCACCTGGTAGAAAGTGGAGGTGGTGGGTGCTGAAAATTAGGGCCCGTGACTAACTAAATTAGGATAAAGGTTTTTTAAATATGTATATAGTGTAAAAGAGGGTATTTTTTATTGAGTAATTTTTATGTAGGGTATATATTAATAAAATTTAAATGAGTGTATATTTTGATTTTTTTTTAGAAAAATAGGTATTTGAGCTCATTTGCCCTTCTTTATTTCTAGCTTCGACTAACATATTTACCCACTATCAATTTTTGAGTTATATATCATCTAAAATTAGATTAACATACCTAAAATGTCCTTGTGAAGAAAATATGAAATTTACAGAATCAGTTACAATTTAATTGTTCTATTTAATAATGAGTTAATACTTAAAAGGCTTTGAATGTACATCCTAGCGGAAATTTCAATTTAAAATTTGTTAATGTATTGTGTATACATAGTTTAAATATTAACAAATACAAACTTTTCAATAAAATTTCATATTTATAAATTCAAAAACTAAAACTAAATGTTAAATATAAATATTTACTTTTTTTCAATTCAAGTAAAATTTAGATAGAAAAATAGTATATGTTTGTTTAATAAAACATTATGCACCTGCAAAATTTATTATTAAAGGATGATTATGTTATATACTATAATGCTAAGTTAATTTAATTTAACAATTATTACAATATTTCAGAATAATATCATAATAACCCTTTTGGTTATTTGATATTTAATTGTACTTAAAAATTATTATTTTGGTAAAGTAAATATTTAACTAATTTTGTTTTGGAAAAATGATACCACTTATAAATAAAATAAGTAAATTTATATGATTAAAATTTAAACTCTGTCAAATGAGCTCTATAATTTATAACAATCAATTTATATTTTTATAGTTTACTTTGAACAAATTAACTACATTTAGTTCACAAGAACATTTTAGGTATATCAACTTTATTTTAAATGAAACATGGTTAAAAAAGTAGTCAAATGGTAAATATAATACTTAAAATTAGAAATATTGATATAATTTTTGAAACGTGAAATAGTGTCTCTAATATTGTCTTAAAGTTGAAGTGTCTTTAATATTGTCTCTATATAACTCCATATAGTGCTAAAAAGTGTAATTATTATGAATGAGTCAGGCAATAAACTTTTATATTTGGCATGCAGTACTACAAAGTAAATACATATTAATTTTATATCTTAAACATATTCAAATTTAAACCTCAAACAAATGCACGGCAAATATAAATTCAGCTCTTTATTTCAAAACAAACTGTTATGCAGCCTGTGATTTCGATCAGAAGTAAATAATTTCATGTATACAAATTTCACTCGTCGATTTTGATGATACCTGAAAAGGTGGGGTTCATTTGAATGAACTCTTTTGCTTCGATGACCTGAAAAGATGACAAAAACTCTCACCTATTTATCCTTCAATATAAAAATTAGTCTATGCGGAGCTTAAAAAATGAAGCAATATAATGCTTATTCATATATTTAAAAAAAAAAAAAAAAAAAAAAAAAAAAAAAAAAAAAAAAAAAAAAGGTAGAGAGAGAACCCTAATACCTTCAAGTACAATTTGTAAGTGATTCTACTAAAAGATAAAGTTGTTACTGGGTAGACACGTGGGAGTATATTATCTTGATATTGTGATATTGTAGAGCAAATCAAGTTGTAATTGTTCTATCTACATTGATATTTTATAGATAGATCAATGTCAATAAACTCGATTTAACCCACAAGTATCATATCGGTGCTAGTCGTATCGCTACTTTGCGTCGTTATGATTTTATTTTTCTTCTGCTAGTTTTAGGAGCTATCGATATCAAATTTAAAGATGCATAATACTACAAGTGTGTCATAAGTTAGAAGAAAATAGGGAATTTGCAATTTTTGTCTATAACCTTTTCAATATGTTACTATTCTACCATCTTTTTATGGCATAAGATATCTTCAATCTTTCATTTAATTACAAATCATGTCTATATTGATAGAAAATAATGAATTTTCCCTCCTTTTTAAATAAACAAAAATAAATAAAAACAAAAAACAAAAAAAAGAAAAAGAAAAATTTGCAAAAAAGTCCCACAACTTTTTAAACGTACAAAATATCATCTTACCCACCCACCCTAGCCATCACCTATACACCACCCCCTCCTCGCCGACGCCGCCACACCCTAAAGAAATCTAAGCTATTGAGAAAGTTCTTTTTACTAGTGGTGGAGTCAGGGATTTGAAGTTGGAAGGTCTTCAAATAGGAGTGGGCCGGGAAGGGGAACCCTCTCAGGGGGTTCGGGGGTAGCACCCCCGATTTTTTTTTCTCAAACCACAATTACTGAACCCATTTTTATGAGAATCTAATATTTTTTTTGTGTCATAATCTTTAAAAAACTTACAAGAAGATATTGAACACAATCGATTTATACAGTTAGACGTGTTCGATACTCACTTCGTGTTTGTTTTGATTGCTTAAAAAGACTAGCTTCAATACTTTTTTCTTGGTTATTAAATGATTCTAACTTAATCCGAGCTATGTTAAGTTTTATTTGTTTATTTCATTCGTTGTTTGGGTTTGTGCTTTAATATTTTTTTTTGTTTTGGTTGATTATTAAGAAGAATAAGTGATTTTATAAGCATGTCTGATTCTGCTATTTTGGAAAAAAAAAATCGATTTTTCTCAAACAAATTTTGGGCCCACAATCCATTCAATAAATTTGTAATTTCAATTTTGCCCTTATTGTGTGTATCTAATTATTAAATAGAGGGACAAATTGGTAAACTGGTAATAAATAAAATAACCAAAAGTCAACATTTGTGGACTACAATTAGTCAATTGGGCTCCATTCTTGCTAAGAATAATTTATTTTTCCTCCAAAATAGTAGAATTAAACACACTTAAATAATAATTTCAGAAAAGACCCTCCCACCTCCGCCCATGCATATAACTTATCGACAAAAGAATAATAATTGTGAGAATCCATAGAGAAATAAACATTCATGGTGCATTGAAGCATTTCCATTGAAGACAATATATATATCCTAAGTTTAAGACTTCATTTTGAATCCCAAGGTATATCAATAGCCTTTGGAAGAAGATGATCTAGATGCCCAGAATCCATGCGCACTGCCAGCAGGACGTGGTGTCAGGGCCGCAACTATACTTAGCCCCCTGACAACATTTGCAGTCGTAGTTGCCCAACTTCGACCGCACTTTGTAAATATTACTTTCAGTTGTTATTTCCATTAGTTTGTAATAGTTTATTTTTCGTTATGATTATTCAGTTTTTTAATGTCTACTCATGTAACTTAGGTTTTTGTTACTTAAGCTATTATAGGGGGGTAGTTGGTATTCATAGTCTTGTCAAGCTTACTGGTGTTACCCCCTGCACCAGCCATTGTAATTTTCTGCTTTCATTAATCAATCAACAAGCTATTTTCATTCCATTCAAATCTTCTATTGCAAAGTTTTCTTTAAATTGTCTTCATTATTGAATCGATCGAGAACATGTAGAAGGTAGTCTAGCAGAGTAGACTACTGCTGCACAGTGCTTCTTTTTGTGCTAGAAAAAAAGGCGCCCCGTGATAGTTGGTATTAGAGCTTCAGCTCACGATCCTCAAGAAGAAAGCGATGGATACGAATGCATCACACACCACTGAGGTGGTGGATTACAAAAAGAGTACTAAACAACACTTGGATGTACTCGATGGGCAAAGTACTAGGTTATATGATGCTGTCGAGACCCTTGAGAAAAAATTCGAGACAACAGAGGTAGACATCTGCGAATTGAACATCCAACTGGATGAGAGTCGGATGATGTGCGCAACAATAACTGATGTTGTTGTAATCATTCCCGATATGCAGGAAGAAATGGAAGCCATGAGACTTCAGTTGCAAATACTTCAGCGTGTAGTTGGTAATGGGCAAGCCCCTGCACAAGAGTATGCACCTAGGCTCATAATTCCAGAACTGCGTACCTATGGTGGGACGTGCGACATGAAGAAAGTCGAGAACTTCTTGTTTGACATGGAACAATACTTTCTTGCCGCCAATATTGAAGACGGGGCAAAAAGGGTGATGACAACTATCATGTATCTGGGTGGAGATGCAAAACTATGGTGGTGGACAAAATATGCTGATATTCAAGCCAACAGGCCAGATAGACACATGGAAACTCCTTAAGGAAGTGATCAGAACACAGTTTTTCCTAGAAAATATGGAATATCAGTTTCGACAAGCACTACGAAAATTGAAACATACTGGTTCTATCAGGACTATGTGAAAACCTTTTCAGGGCATATGCTGGACATCAGAGACATGTCTGAAAAGGACAAGCTCTTTACTTTTATGGAAGGGTTGAAACCGTGGGCTAGAACTAAACTCCAAAGACCAAAGGTGGCTGATGTAAGCACGGAAATGAGAGTTGTTAAATGCTTGATGGACTATCAATCAGAACTCAGAAAGGAAAGGCTGCAAGTAAATAGCTAATCCCGAGAGAGAGGAAATAGGTCTTTCAAGCCCACATCAAACTCAAATAAGAGAGAACACTACTTTCACCATAAAGGAGGCTATCATGACAGCTATTAGGACAACCATTAGGGCAGCTATTAGGGTAACCATAAGGGTAGCCACTGGAACAAAAGAAAGGCGCCAGAGAGCAAATCCAGTATTGCTCCTAGAAAGGATGAGTGCTTCTTATGCGGTAGGCCTCTTCGGGTGAAGGATTGCCCACATAAATAGTTTGTGAATGCATTAAGCCAACTAACAAGTGGAGCATCGGGTTCGAAGCAACACGTCATATAGACTAGTAGTCATTGTGAAGCCGATTCTGATGAGGATGAGGATGTCGTTGGTGCATTCTCGCACCGATGTAGTACAATATCGCACCGGGTGATTGAAAAGGACAATGCATCCCAAAAATGGTAGAAAAAAAAGTGCCGAAACCTCGTGTTTGTAAGGCTAAAGATTTGATGTACATTGATGTGAAGATCAATGGAAAACCAATCAAGGCCATGGTAGATACCCGTGCTACTTACAACTACCTTGCAAGTCCCGAAGTAGAACGTCTCAGGCTTGTGCTGGAGAAAGGTAGTGAGAAGGTCCAGGCAATCAACTCAGTTTCTCAACCGATTACTGGAGTTGCCAAGTCCGTATTCATTAAAGTTGGTCCTTTTGAAGGTAGGACTAATTTGTCTGCAGTCCAGATGGATAATGATTTTAGGATTGGAGTTTCTTTGGGATACGAAGACAGCAGTGTTGCCATTTTCTGATTCATTGATGATGACGGAGAGTAAGCCATGTGTCATCCCCATGCTAGTTGGGAAAATGGGTGAGAAGAGCATCTCAGCCATGCAGTTCAGTAAGGGCTTCAAGTAAAATGAATCATCGTTTTTGTGTACTCTTTGACTGGAAGAGATTGAAGAAGCAATTGGCCCTATTCTAAAACCTGTTAGGAGACTTCTACATGAATTTGAAGATGTCATGCCGAAGGAATTGCCAAGGAGATTGCCGCCAATGAGGGCTATTGATTACGAAATTGAGATTATACCTAGTGCCAAGCCTTATGCTAAGGGCGCCCTACCGCATGGCTCAACCTGAGTTAGAAGAGCTTAGAAAGCAATTGGCTGAAATGCTTGACAGTGGGATTATCGTGCCTGCAAAATCACCATATGGAGCTCTAGTGCTATTTCAGAAAAAGTCTGATGGTTCTCTTCGGATGTGATGTGACTATCGTGCCTTGAACAAAATAACAATGAAAAACAATTATCTGATTTCGCTAGTGGCAGATTACTTTGACCGTTTGAGCAGGGCGAAGTACTACACAAAAATTAATCTAAGGTCCTGATATTGGCAAGTTCGGATCAAAGAAAGAGATGAAGTAAAGACTACAATGGTAACTAGATATGGAGCATTCAAATTCAAAGTTATGCCTTTTGGTTTGACAAATGCTCTAGCAACATTCTGCACGATGATGAATCAGGTACTTCACATGTTTCTAGATGATTTCGTGGTGGTGTACTTGAACGACATCGTAATTTATAGCAAGACTCTGGAGAAGCATGTTTAGCATGTGAGAAAAGTTCTTATTCAGCTACGGGAGAATGAACTTTATGCAAAACCATAGAAATATTTATTTGCCCAGACCTCAATCAACTTTTTGGGTTACATTATTGAGCAAGGAAAAGTTCGCATGGATGCTAAAAAGGTTAAGGCAATCAAAGATTGGCAACCGCCAAGGCACGTACATGATGTACGCTCATTCATCAGGTTGGCCAACCACTATCAAAGATTTGTGAAAGGGTATTCAAAAATCGCACTGTCGCTAACCGGATTAACCAAGAAGGAGAAAGCTTGGGAGTGGTCGGCACAATGCCAAGCTGTTTTTGAGAAACTGAAGAAGTCTGTGTGGACAGATCTAGTTTTGTTCTTATTGGATATGGCTAAAGCTTTTGAAGTGCAGACAGATGCATCGGATTTTGCTCTTGGAGGAGTCCTAATGCAAGAAAGGCATCCGGTGGCATATGAGAGTCGAAAGCTGAATAATGCAGAGCGCCGTTACTCAGCGCATGAAAATGAGTTATTGACAGTAGTCCATTGCCTCAGAGTATGGCGTCATTATCTGCTTGGGTCTTCTTTCATTGTGAAGACAGACAATACTGATGTTAGTCACTTCATGTTACAATCGAAACTTTCGAGCAAGCAGGCTCTTTGGCAAGAACTTTTTCAGAGTTCAACTTTCTATTAGAGTATCGAGCTGGATCTAGCAATCACGTAGCAGATGTACTTAGTCAGCGGGCTGACTTGGCTGCTATCTGCTCAATGGCCGCTATTTCAGGGAGCAATGTTACTAAAACCACAAGGGATCGAATATGGGCACTTCTGGAGAAGGACCCTGCAACACATTATTTGGTTGACCTCATGAAGCTGGAAAAAAATCGACAGTTCTAGCTGGATGAGGGTCTATTGAAGACTAAAAAAAATCGTCTATATTTTCCAAAGGGTGGAGATTTGAGGAAATTCTTAATCACGGAATGCTACGACACACTTTGGGCCGGACATCAATGAGAGGAATGCACTTTTGCATTGTTGCAGCGTGCATACTATTGGCCGCAAATGAGGGATGATGTTGCGACTTATGTGAAAACTTGTTTGGTTTGTCAACGGGATAAGCCGGATTATCAGAAAAAGTCGGGCTTACTGGAGCCCCTTCCCGTTCTAACTAGACCTTTCGAGAGTGTATCGATGGACTACATTGTTAGCTTGCCGAAGGTTGGAGATCTTGGCACTATCATTTTCGTGGTGGACCGTTTATCAAAATATGTAACATTTATCGCAGCACCTAGGTATGTATCCGCTGAAGAGACAGCTCACCTCTTCTTCAAGCACATTGTCAAATACTGGGAGCTGCCTAAGGATATAGTCAGTGATCGAGACCCTCGATTCACTGGCACATTTTGGACTGAGTTGTTCAAACTCTTTGGTTCAACTTTGAGCACGAGTTCTTGTTTTCACCCACAATCGGAACGGTTCAATTCTATGCTGGAAGAATATCTTCGGCACTTTATCTCTACTTCGCAGAGAAACTGGGTGAAACTCTTAGATGCGGTTCAGATTTGCTTCAATGCCTAAAAGAGCTCTTCCACCAATAAGAGTCCTTTTGAGATTGTTACTGGCCAACAACCGTTATTCCCTCATACAATAAAGGGCTTCTCTCATACAGTGAAGGCCAGCAATCGTTATTCTCTCATACAATGAAGGCCAGCAACCGTTATTCCCTCATAATGAAGGCCAGCAACCGTTATTCCCGCAAGCTAAGGGCTTCTCTCAAGAGTGGAAATGAAATATCAAAATTGCTCGGAGTTATCTTGAGAAAGCACAAAAACGGTACAAAAAGGTTGCTAATCAGAAACGTCGTTTTCTAGAATTCAACGTGGGAGATCTAGTGATAGTGAAATTCCCTGAAAAATACAAGGTAATAAGAGGGACAGATTCTCGATTGATGCCAAAATATATCGGGCTATTACCCATCATGAAGTGGATTGGAAAATTTGCTTACAGAATTGAACTTCCTTCACGGTACAAAACCCACAATGTCCTTCATATTAGTGCACTCAAGCCATATTTTGCAGATAAGGAGGATGCATCCAGAAATAAGCCAAAGTGACCTACATTTGAATTGAAGAAAATGAGTAAGAGGATTGCTGAAACTATTATTGATCACCGAGTTACTCGAGCTTCCAAGAAAGATCATCATGAGAACTTAGTTAAATGGAGCGGATGCAGCAACGAGGAGAATACTTGGGAAAGAGTTAAAGACCTTGGAGCCTTCAAATCTCTACTTGAAGAATATCACACAAAGATGGCACCGAGGACGTCGCCAAATCAAATAGAGGAGAATGAAAGGGCCCGCAACTATACTTAGCCCCCTAACAGCATTTGCAGCCACAGTTACCCAACTTCGGCCGCACTTTGTAAATATTACTTTCAGTTGTTATTTTCATTAGTTTGTAATAGTTTATTTTTCGTTATAATTCTTCAACTTTTTAATGTCTACTCATGTAATTAAGTTTTTGTTACTTAAACTATTATAGGGGGTAGTTGGTATTTGAAGTCTTGTCAAGTTTACTGGTGTTTACCCCCTGCATCAGCCATTGTAATTTTCTGCTTTTGTTAATCAATCAAAAAGCTATTTCGTTGCATTCAAATTTTCTGTTGCAAAACTTTCTTTAAATTGTCTTCATTGCTGAAGCGATCGAGAACATGCGGAAAGTAGTTTAGTAGAGTAGACTATTGCCGCACGGTGTCTCTTTCTGTACTAGAAAGAAAGACACCTCGTGATACGTGGACTCGAGCATAGGTTGTGGACTTGGCTTGGCCCAAGACGTCATATATCTTTTTAGAGAGATAATTTATATATATCATGACTATAATATAAGTGTCTATGGTATGTTTACTATTCACCCTTCAACTAACGCGACGTCGTTTTGATGTAGTTTTAGTCTTCATTTTGTCCAAATCTCATTATTAGTACTATAAGTTTGTTTAACTTGTTAACAAGGCTGCCTTTGTTGACTTTTCTTCATTTTATGGGAGCTGTCATTTTTCCAAAGCTTTTTACCTTTTTATTTATTATTTGTTTAAATCATTTGATTTGTTTTCTGTAGACATGCGCAACTTTTGTTGACTTTGTATCTTGCTTTGTTTTAGTAGTTTATTTCCTTCGTTGTCGAGACTGAAAAATATTTCTTTAGTTTAGTTATCGAGTGATTCGAACATATTTATTGTCCGGTATTTTATCATGTGATTATTGTTCGATCACTTGACTTAGGAGATTTTTTTATTATTAGATGTGGTTTCTGTTGTTCTTCATTTCATAAACATATTCCATTTTGTATTTATATTAATTGTTAAATTTTATGTTTTGGTTATTGTTTTTTGTATGTATATATTTTTTCTACTCTAGCATTTATGATTAGATTGTCTATTAAATTATATATGATGTATAATTATTTTATGTTATATGAAATTATGATTATTGGTTATAAAAATTATTACTTTTTTCCTGTTGGACATTTTCATGATTTAATATAAAAATAAAATAAACATTTTTTTTCCCGACTTTGCTCATGCAAAATTATTATTGTTATTTTTTTTTATAGACAATTTGATGACAAAATATAAAAATAAATAAAAAAATAAATTAATTGTTTTAAATTTTTTCCACTTTGTCATTGTAATTTTGTATTTATATTAATTGTTAAATTTTATGTTTTTGTTATTGTTTTTTGCATGTAGATAATTTGATAATTTAGTATTTTCAATTTTGAATATTTTTATTTTATTGATAATTTAGGCGTCTATATATTTTTTTGACTCTAGCATTTATCATAAGATTTTATATTAAATTATATGTGATATAAAATTACTTTGTATTGTATGATATTGTGATTATTGATTGTAAAAATTATATTATTATTTTATAGGTGGACATTTTCATGACAGAATATAAAAAAATTATTTTAAATAATTTTTTCTCCATTTTGCTAATGCAAAATTATTATTATTAATTATTTTTTTTTGACAATTTCATGACAAAATATAAAATTCAAAAATAAAAAATTCTTTTTTTTTTTTTAATTTTCTCCACTTTGCCGAGTAACTCGGCAAGGTAGGAAAAATAAAAACATTTTCTTTATCCTACTTTATCGAGTAACTCGGAATAGTTGGAGACCTTGGAAATAATTCTTTTTTTAACATTTTTTAATTTTTTGGACTTTTAGGAATTTATTTATTATTATTATTTTTTTTTTTGCAGTTTTAGTCCACATCCTTTTCCTTTTATAACAAATTTCTTATTATTAATTTTTTTCCCTCATCTCTGACGTTTAAACTTTTATTTATATTTAATTTGGCTAGGTTTTTTAATTAAAAACAAAAAAACTAATAATAAGAAAATAAAATTAAAATGTACATTAAATCTTGCAACTTTTAAAAAGTAGTCTAATTTTTTTTTCATAAATTTTCCTTTTTTTAAATTATTATTATTTTTTTTTCATTTTTTTCACTTTGTCGAGTCAATCGGCAAAGTGTAAATATTAAAAAAAATTTAGTTATTCTAGATTGGCGATTGTTAAATTTTATGTTTTGGTTATTGTTTTTTGCATGTAAGTAATTTGATAATTTAGTATTTTCAACTTTGAATTTTTTTGTTTCATTAATAATTTAGGCGTTTATATATTTTAAATAAAAAAAGTAAAAAAGATAATCAAAAATATACATTATTAAAGTGACACGAGTACCTCGACAAAGCCCAAATCTTCTTTACCGAGTTACTCGATTTAAAATATCACACAAAATGAATCTATTCAATAGCTAAAGCAACTCGATAAATTGAAAATCGAGTTGCTTGAGTTAATCCATAAATGAAAGAAATTTGACATTTTCATTATATTGTGTTTCTTTATTATTTAAATTATTTAATACATTTAAATAATTCTTCATTGTTATTTTGTGGTATTATTTTTCAGGCACTTCGTGAGGCTGAAATTTAGATATGCTAACTAACTTCATAAATAAAGTATATATAAAATTTTATTTAACCTATCATTTATTAGAATATAGTCAAAAAGAATATATATAATATAAATTTAATGTATATCATAATTCATTAATATAATATATTAATAATTTTTTAATTTTAGCAAGTACTATAAGATATTATAAAAAAATAACTATAATAAATTTATAGTATAATAAAAAGTTTTTTGTATCAATATATTATTAATTAATTACTGCATTACTATAATAATTTACTAATTATAATCAATTTATTATAACAATTTTATATGAAATAAATGTTTTATAAATTTTTTTCAAATGTACTGCATATTTATTTACAAGTTTTTTCAGAAATATGAATTCAAATTTTGCTATAAAGAATATTAAAATAAGTCTAATAAATAAAAAAAAAATTTATAGCACATTTTTGATACACCATGTTTTTACTTTTCAGAACATGAAATATAACATATTATCTCAATTTAAAATAATATAAAATTATTTTATATGATAGGTTTTAAGATTCACGAGTTGGTTAAAAAATAACATGACAAAATTAAAAAATAAAAAAATATTAAGTATATTACATTATATAAATAAAAAAAAGTAAAGCAACAAATACAAAAGATGTATTGTTGCAATTACTCGAGTAACTCGACAAACCTAAAAGCACGTTTGTCGAGTTACTCGATGCAAAATTGTGATACAAAATAAATCTTTCTTATAGCTAAAGTAACTTGGCAAAATGAAAATCAAGTTCCTTGACTTACTGGACAAACCAATGAAAGTTAAATTTTTCATTATTTGCTTTTCTTTTTTAATTTATATAATGTAATACACAATAAAATTAATTCTGTATTAATATATTATTAATTAATTACTACATTATTATAATAATTTAGTAATTATACTAAATTTTTTATAATAAATTTATATTAAATAATTTTTTCACTAATTTATTATAAAATGTATTATGTATATATTTATAAGTCTTTTTGTGAATATGAATATAAATTTTGTTAAAAAGAACATTAGAATAAGTGTAATAAATACAAATCAATCTTATAACACATTCTTACTACAATATTTTTTATTTTTGAAAAAATCAAATATAATATAATATCTTAATTTAAAATAATATATAATTATTTTATATAATAGCTATTTTATTATAATATATTATATAAAGTTATAGCATATGATTGCCTAATTTATAACAAAATTTATATTCATTTTTATCAAAATTAATTATTATTCACTTCATTTCATATTATAATTATTACTATAATATTAATTGATAAAATAGAAGAATATATAATACATAGCATTACTTCATTATAATGTATATTTTATTTTACTATATTCTAATATTTGATAAATGAAATAAAATTATGTCTATTTATTTGACTTATTGTAATATTATTTATAACAAAATTTGTATTCGTATTTATTAAAAAACTTATAAATAAATATGCAGTACATTTTTTAATAATTTATAAAACATTTATTTATAAATTTTGTTATAAAAAATATTAGAATAAGTCTAATAAATAAAAAATAATAATATCACACATTTTTACTACAATGTGTTTTTATTTTTGAAAACACTAAATATAATATATTATTTCACTTTAAAATAATATATAATTATCTCATATAATCGCTATTTTATTATAATATATTATATGAAGTTATAGAATATCAAATATTATTCATGCAATATACTGATTCATTGTATTGCAATTTTCAAGTTACTCGAGTAACTCGATAAACCTTACAGCAAGTTTGTCGAGTTACTCGATTAAAAATAGGACACGAAATAAATGTGTTAAATACGTTCAGCAACTCGACAAACTCAAAATCGATTTACCCGAGTTACTTGACAAACAAAAGTAAGTAAAAATGTTTATTAATTTATTTTGTTTTTTATTAATTTGTTTTGTTTTGTTTTTTATTAAAATAAACTAAGAGAATATATATTTTTTTTTTTTTTATTTCTTTACCCATTAGTATAACATATTATAACTAAAAAACTGTTATAACAAATTTATAGGAAAACATAAGAAATCTGTTGTAAAATATTATTAATTCATTATTACATTATTATAATAATGTAGTATTTAACATAAATTTAGTATAAGAATTTCATATTAACTAGATTTTATTCTGAATTATGAAAATACATTTTAGTAAAATTTGTTATAATAACGAATTTAATTATGATCAATTTATGTAAGAACTTCACAAATCCAATTTTCAGGTTTACGATTTCGTCAAAAAATAACGTGAAAAAACAAAAAAAATAAAGAAATTTAAGCAGACTAAATATCTTAAATAAAAAAAGTAAAAAACAAAATCAAAAGTGTGTACTATTAAAGTGACTCGAGTAACTCGACAAAGCTCAAATCTTGTTTGCCGAGTTACTCAATTTAAAATATCACATCAAATGAATCTATTCAATAGCTAAAGCAACTCGATAAACTGAAAATCGAGTTGGTTGAGTTAATCGATAAATGAAAGAAATTTAACATTTTCATTATATTGTGTTTCTTTATTATTTAAATTATTTAATACATTTAAATAATTCTTCATTGTTATTTTGTGGTATTATTTCTCAAGCACTTCGTGAGGCTCAAATTTGAATATGCTAAGTAACTTCATAAATAAAGTATATAAAAAATGTTATTTAACCTATCATTTATTAGAATATAGTCAAAAATAATATATATAATATAAATAAAATATATATCATAATTCATTAATACAATATACTAATAATTTTTTTATTTTAGCAAATGCTATAAGAAATTATAAAAAAATAACTATAATAAATTTATAGTATAATAAAAACATTTTTGTATCAATATATTATTAGTTAATTACTGCATTATTATAATAATTTAGTAATTATAATCAATTTATTATAACAATTTTATATGAAAGAAATCAGTATTATAACACATTGTTACTACAATATGTTTTTATTTTTTAAAAAATGAAATATAATATAATATCTTAATTTAAAATAATATATAATTATTTTATATAATAGCTATTTTATTATAATACATTATATGAAGTTATAGCATATGATTGCCTAATTTATAACAAAATTTATATTCATTTTTATCAAAATTAATTCTTATTTAGTTAATTTTCTATTCTAATTATTATTATAATATTAATTGCTAAAATAAAACAATATATAATACACAGCATTACTTGATTACAATATATATTTTATTTTACTATATTCTAATAATTCATCAATGAAATAAAACTATGTGTATTTATTTGACTTATTCTAATATTGTTTATAACAAAATTTATATTCATATTTATGAAAAAACTTATAAATAAATATGCAATCCATTTATTAATAATTTATAAAATATTTATTTATAAATTTTGTTATAAAAAATATTAGAATAAGTCTAATAACTTAAAAAAAATAGCATAACACATTTTTACTACAATGTGTTTTTTTTTTGGAACAAAGTAAATTTAATATATTATTTCACTTTAAAATAATATATAATTATTTTATATTGTCAATATTTTATTATAATATATTATATGAAGTTATAGGATATCAAATATTATTCATGCAACGTACTGATTCATTGTATTGCATTCTTCAACTTACTCGAGTAACTCGATAAACCTAAGAGCACGTTTGTCGAGTTACTCGATTAAAAATGAGACACAAAATGACTCTATTAAATACCTTAATCAACTCGACAAACTCAAAATCGAGTTACCCGAGTTACTTGACGAACAAAATTAATTAAAAATGTTTATTAATTTGTTTTGAATGAAGTAAGAAAATATATTTTCTTTTTATTTTTATTTTTTTACCCATTAGTATAACATATTATAACTAAAAAACTGTTATAACAAATTTATAGGAACAAAAAATAAATCTGTAGTAAAATATTATTAATAAATTATTATATTATTATAATAGTGTAGTGTTCAACATAAATTTAGTATAAGAATTTCATATTAACTAGATTTCATTCTGATTTATCAAAATAAATTTTAGTAAAATTTGTTATAATAATGATTTTAATTATGATCAATTTATACAAGAACTTCACAAATCCGATTTTGAGGTTCGCGACTTCGTTAAAAAATAACATGAAAAAACAAAAAAATGAAGAAATTTAAGTGGACTATATATTTTAAATAAAAAAAGTAAAAAAGAAAATCAAAAATATGCATAATTAAAGTGACTTGAGTACCTCGACAAAGCCCAAATCTTCTTTACCGAGTTACTCGATTTAAAATATCACACAAAATGAATCTATTCAATAGCTAAAGCAACTCGATAAACTGAAGATCGAGTTGCTTGAGTTAATCCATAAATGAAAGAAATTTGACATTTTCATTATATTGTGTTTCTTTATTATTTAAATTATTTAATACATTTAAATAATTCTTCATTGTTATTTTGTGGTATTACTTTTCAAGCACTTCGTGAGGCTGAAATTTAGATATGCTGAGTAACTTCATAAATAAAGTATATATAAAATTTTATTTAACCTATTATTTATTAGAATATAGTCAAAAAGAATATATATAATATAAATTTAATGTATATCATAATTCATTAATACAATATATTAATAATTTTTTAATTTTAGGAAGTACTATAAGATATTATAAAAAAATAACTATAATAAATTTATAGTATAATAAAAAGTTTTTTGTATCAATATATTATTAATTAATTGCTGCATTATTATAATAATTTACTAATTATAATCAATTTATTATAACAATTTTATATGAAAGAAATGTTTTATAAATTTTTTTCAAATGTACTGCATATTTATTTACAAGTTTTTTCAGAAATATGAATTCAAATTTTGCTATAAAGAATATTACAATAAGTCTAATAAATAAAAAAAATATTATAGCACATTTTTTATACACCATGTTTTTACTTTTCAGAAAATGAAATATAACATATTATCTCAATTTAAAATAATATAAAATTATTTTATATGATAGCTTTTAAGATTCACGAGTTGGTTAAAAAATAACATGACAAAATTAAAAAAGAAAAAAATATTAAGTATATTACATAATATAAATACAAAAAAGTAAAGCAACAAATACAAAAGATGTATTGTTGCAATTACTCGAGTAACTCGACAAACCTAAAAGCACGTTTGTCGAGTTACTCGATGCAAAATTGTGATACAAAATAAATCTTTCTTATAGCTAAAGTAACTTGGCAAAATGAAAATCAAGTTCCTTGACTTACTAGACAAACCAATGAAACTTAAATTTTTCATTATTTGCTTTTCTTTTTTAATTTATATAATGTAATACACAATAAAATTAATTCTGTATTAATATATTATTAATTAATTACTACATTATTATAATAATTTAGTAATTATACTAAATTTTTTATAATAAATTTATATTAAATAATTTTTTCACTAATTTATTATAAAATGTATTATGTATATATTTATAAGTCTTTTTGTGAATATGAATATAAATTTTGTTAAAAGGAACATTAGAATAAGTGTAATAAATAAAAATCAATCTTATAACACATTCTTACTACAATATTTTTTATTTTTCAAAAAATCAAATATAATATAATATTTTAATTTAAAATAATACATAATTATTTTATATAATAGCTATTTTATTATAATATATTATATAAAGTTATAGCATATGATTGCCTAATTTATAACAAAATTTATATTCATTTTTATCAAAATTAATTATTATTCACTTCATTTCATATTATAATTATTACTATAATATTAATTGCTAAAATAGAAGAATATATAATACATAGCATTACTTCATTATAATGTATATTTTATTTTACTATATTCTAATATTTGATCAACGAAATAAAATTATGTCTATTTATTTGACTTATTGTAATATTATTTATAACAAAATTTGTATTCGTATTTATCAAAAAACTTATAAATAAATATGCAGTACATTTTTTAATAATTTATAAAACATTTATTTATAAATTTTGTTATAAAAAATATTAGAATAAGTCTAATAAATAAAAAATAATAATATCACACATTTTTACTACAATGTGTTTTTATTTTTGAAAACACTAAATATAATATATTATTTCACTTTAAAATAATATATAATTATCTCATATAATCGCTATTTTATTATAATATATTATATGAAGTTATAGAATATCAAATATTATTCATGCAATGTACTGATTCATTGTATTCCAATCTTCAAGTTACTCGAGTAACTCGATAAACCTTACAGCAAGTTTGTCGAGTTACTCGATTAAAAATAGGACACGAAATAAATGTGTTAAATACGTTCAGCAACTCGACAAACTCAAAATCGATTTACCCGAGTTACTTGACAAACAAAAGTAAGTAAAAATGTTTATTAATTTATTTTGTTTTTTATTAATTTGTTTTGTTTTGTTTTTTATTAAAATAAACTAAGAGAATATATATTTTTTTTATTTTTATTTCTTTACCCATTAGTATAACATATTATAACTAAAAAACTGTTATAACAAATTTATAGGAAAACATAAGAAATCTGTTGTAAAATATTATTAATTCATTATTACATTATTATAATAATGTAGTATTTAACATAAATTTAGTATAAGAATTTCATATTAACTAGATTTTATTCTGAATTATGAAAATACATTTTAGTAAAATTTGTTATAATAACGAATTTAATTATGATCAATTTATGTAAGAACTTCACAAATCCAATTTTCAGGTTTACGATTTCGTCAAAAAATAACGTGAAAAAACAAAAAAAATAAAGAAATTTAAGCAGACTAAATATCTTAAATAAAAAAAGTAAAAAACAAAATCAAAAGTGTGTACTATTAAAGTGACTCGAGTAACTCGACAAAGCTCAAATCTTGTTTGCCGAGTTACTCAATTTAAAATATCACATCAAATGAATCTATTCAATAGCTAAAGCAACTCGATAAACTGAAAATCGAGTTGGTTGAGTTAATCGATAAATGAAAGAAATTTAACATTTTCATTATATTGTGTTTCTTTATTATTTAAATTATTTAATACATTTAAATAATTCTTCATTGTTATTTTGTGGTATTATTTCTCAAGCACTTCGTGAGGCTCAAATTTGAATATGCTAAGTAACTTCATAAATAAAGTATATAAAAAATGTTATTTAACCTATCATTTATTAGAATATAGTCAAAAATAATATATATAATATAAATATAATATATATCATAATTCATTAATACAATATATTAATAATTTTTTTATTTTAGCAAATACTATAAGAAATTATAAAAAAATAACTATAATAAATTTATAGTATAATAAAAACATTTTTGTATCAATATATTATTAATTAATTACTACATTATTATAATAATTTAGTAATTATAATCAATTTATTATAACAATTTTATATGAAAGAAATCATCTATAAATTATTTTCAAATGTACTGCATATTTATTTATAAATTTTTTCATAAATATGAATACAAATTTTGCTATAAAGAATATAACAATAAGTGTAATAAATAAAAATAACTATTATAACACATTTTTCGTACACTATGTTTTTATTTTTGAAAATATCAAATATAACATATTATCTGAATTTAAAATAATATAAAATTATGTTATATGATAGCTTTTAAGATGCACGAGTTAGTTAAAAAATAACATGACAAAATTAACAAATACAAAAATATTAAGTGTATTACATAATGTAAATAAATAAAAATAAAGTAACAAATACAATAGATGGATTGTTGAAATTACTCGAGTAACTCGACAAACCTAAAAGCACGTTTGTCGAGTTACTCGATGCAAAAATGTAATACAAAATAAATATTTTTTATAGCTAAAGTAACTTGGCAGAATGAAAATCAAGTTCCTTGACTTACTGGATAAACCAATCAAACTTAAAATTTTCATTATTTTCTTTTCTTTTTAAATTTATATAATGTAACACACAATAAAATGAATTCTGTATTCATATATTATTAATTAATTACTACATTATTATAATAATTTAGTAATTATAATCAATTGTTTATAATAAATTTATATTAAATAATTTTTTTAATAATTTATTATAAAATGTATTATGTGTGTATTTATAAGTCTTTTTCTAAATATGAATATAAATTTTGTTATACAGAATATTAGAGTAAGTGTAATAAATAAAAATCAGTATTATAACACATTGTTACTACAATATGTTTTCATTTTTTAAAAAATGAAATATAATATAATATCTTCATTTAAAATAATATATAATTATTTTATATAATAGCTATTTTATTATAATACATTACATGAAGTTATAGCATATGATTGCCTAATTTATAACAAAATTTATATTCATTTTTATCAAAATTAATTCTTATTTAGTTAATTTTCTATTCTAATTATTATTATAATATTAATTGCTAAAATAAAACAATATATAATACACAGCATTACTTGATTACAATATATATTTTATTTTACTATATTCTAATAATTCATCAATGAAATAAAACTATGTGTATTTATTTGACTTATTCTAATATTGTTTATAACAAAATTTATATTCATATTTATGAAAAAACTTATAAATAAATATGCAATCCATTTATTAATAATTTATAAAATATTTATTTATAAATTTTGTTATAAAAAATATTAGAATAAGTCTAATAAATTAAAAAAAATAGCATAACACATTTTTACTACAATGTGTTTTTTTTTTGGAACAAAGTAAATATAATATATTATTTCACTTTAAAATAATATATAATTATTTTATATTGTCAATATTTTATTATAATATATTATATGAAGTTATAGGATATCAAATATTATTCATGCAACGTACTGATTCATTGTATTGCATTCTTCAACTTACTCGAGTAACTCGATAAACCTAAGAGCACGTTTGTCGAGTTACTCGATTAAAAATGAGACACAAAATGACTCTATTAAATACCTTAATCAACTCGACAAACTCAAAATCGAGTTACCCGCGTTACTTGACGAACAAAATTAAGTAAAAATGTTTATTAATTTGTTTTGAATGAAGTAAGAAAATATATTTTCTTTTTATTTTTATTTTTTTACCCATTAGTATAACATATTATAACTTAAAAACTGTTATAACAAATTTATAGGAACAAAAAATAAATCTGTAGTAAAATATTATTAATAAATTATTATATTATTATAATAGTGTAGTGTTTAACATAAATTTAGTATAAGAATTTCATATTAACTAGATTTCATTCTGATTTATCAAAATAAATTTTAGTAAAATTTGTTATAATAATGATTTTAATTATGATCAATTTATATAAGAACTTCACAAATCCGATTTTGAGGTTCGCGACTTTGTTAAAAAATAACATGAAAAAACAAAAAAATGAAGAAATTTAAGTGGACTATATATTTTAAATAAAAAAAGTAAAAAAGAAAATCAAAAATATGCATAATTAAAGTCACTCGAGTACCTCGAGAAAGCCCAAATCTTCTTTACCGAGTTACTCGATTTAAAATATCACACAAAATGAATCTATTCAATAGCTAAAGCAACTCGATAAACTGAAAATCGAGTTGCTTGAGTTAATCCATAAATGAAAGAAATTTGACATTTTCATTATATTGTGTTTCTTTATTATTTAAATTATTTAATACATTTAAATAATTCTTCATTGTTATTTTGTGGTATTATTTTTCAAGCACTTCGTGAGGCTGAAATTTAGATATGCTGAGTAACTTCATAAATAAAGTATATATAAAATTTTATTTAACCTATTATTTATTAGAATATAGTCAAAAAGAATATATATAATATAAATTTAATGTATATCATAATTCATTAATACAATATATTAATAATTTTTTAATTTTAGGAAGTACTATAAGATATTATAAAAAAATAACTATAATAAATTTATAGTATAATAAAAAGTTTTTTGTATCAATATATTATTAATTAATTATTGCATTATTATAATAATTTACTAATTATAATCAATTTATTATAACAATTTTATATGAAAGAAATGTTGTATAAATTTTTTTCAAATGTACTGCATATTTATTTACAAGTTTTTTCAGAAATATGAATTCAAATTTTGCTATAAAGAATATTACAATAAGTCTAATAAATAAAAAAAATATTATAGCACATTTTTGATACACCATGTTTTTACTTTTCAGAAAATGAAATATAACATATTATCTCAATTTAAAATAATATAAAATTATTTTATATGATAGCTTTTAAGATTCACGAGTTGGTTAAAAAATAACATGACAAAATTAAAAAAGAAAAAAATCTTAAGTATATTACATAATATAAATAAAAAAAAATTAAAGCAACAAATACAAAAGATGTATTGTTGCAATTACTCGAGTAACTCGACCAACCTAAAAGCACGTTTGTCGAGTTACTCGATGCAAAAATGTGATACAAAATAAATCTTTCTTATAGCTAAAGTAACTTGGCAAAATGAAAATCAAGTTCCTTGACTTACTGGACAAACCAATAAAACTTAAATTTTTGATTATTTGCTTTTCTTTTTTAATTTATATAATGTAATACACAATAAAATTAATTCTGTATTAATATATTATTAATTAATTACTACATTATTATAATAATTTAGTAATTATACTAAATTTTTTATAATAAATTTATATTAAATAATTTTTTCACTAATTTATTATAAAATGTATTATGTATATATTTATAAGTCTTTTTGTGAATATGAATATAAATTTTGTTAAAAAGAACATTAGAATAAATGTAATAAATAAAAATCAATCTTGTAACATATTCTTACTACAATATGTTTTTATTTTTGAAAAAATCAAATATAATATAATATCTTAATTTAAAATAATATATAATTATTTTATATAATAGCTATTTTATTATAATATATTATATAAAGTTATAGCATATGATTGCCTAATTTATAACAAAATTTATATTCATTTTTATCAAAATAAATTATTATTCACTTAATTTCGTATTATAATTATTACTATAATATTAATAGCTAAAATAGAAAAATATATAATACATAGCATTACTTCATTATAATGTATATTTTATTTTACTATATTCTAATATTTGATCAATGAAATAAAATTATGTCTATTTATTTGACTTATTGTAATATTGTTTATAACAAAATTTGTATTCGTATTTTTATGGGGTTTTAGCAATTTATTTATTTATTTAATTGTTTGTAATTTTTACTTTTACTTTATATCATTTTCATTTCATAACAACTTTAAGCATGACCTTTTATTTTTTTTGCCCATCCCCGACCTTTATATTTTGTTACAGATTTTAGTTTGATTTTGTTGAATAACTCTAACAAAAAAAAAAAAAATTAATATTCCATCAAAATTTATCAACTAACTCGATTTTATTTTTACTGGATTTTCATGAAAACATAAACAAAAATTAGAACATCAACAAATGAGAAATTATATATATGTATTTTTTTATAAATATCAGGCATTTCATTTTGTAGTCATTATATCATTTCTAATGTAATGATCAGCTTTCATTATTGTTAATAATGATTGTCAAATTTAGTATGAATTTCTGCTGTTCGTGTAAGTTGTTTTCTCGATGAACTCGACAAAATGAA
The DNA here is from genome assembly GCA_030279155.1 of Forsythia viridissima. Classification (NCBI taxonomy): domain Eukaryota; kingdom Viridiplantae; phylum Streptophyta; class Magnoliopsida; order Lamiales; family Oleaceae; genus Forsythia; species Forsythia viridissima. The sequence continues at coordinate 27,044,883 of CM059033.1, forward strand.
ATGTCGTTTCTCAATTTCCTCGAGTAATTAGCTATCAATATTTCTACATAAATTTTTGTGTTTGTTGCATTTTGCAATTATTATATTGTATAATCTTGTTTCTCACAGTAGCCGCAATGTTTGACTTCAAAATCTGTGTATAATATCTGGTCTTCATTTTCTATTGGATGCATATTTTTGTATTTTAGTAAATCTTTCCAACTTACGAGATAATTAAGAAAAATTATTAAACTTAATTTATTCAAAATGTTACCATATTATTAACACGTGTACGCATTTAGAAATTATAACTTACTTAGTTTTCAGTTTTTTTCATTTCTTTGTCCTTATCTTTGTACTTATTATTAATAACATATATAATTTTATATACATCTAAACCATGCACTTATTATAAATATACGATATTATTTTGGCAGTATTATTTTATATATTTCCTTTGTTTTATTTGTATCAGACATATATAGACAGTTTTTGCTTCTTTTCTATTTTCTTTGTTCTTAGCCTTGTTCTCTTATTTCTACTCTCATCAAACCTTAGAATTTTGTTGATTTACTCTTTTTCTTACTCGAAATCATTGTAGTTTCTTACTTATATTTGAAATCATAATTCTCATCTCCTTTCTTTACCTATTGAGTTTGAGTATAGATTGTAGAAGATCTTATATTCATTTTTTTGATTTGATCAGTTCTTCATCAGTGGGTTTATACCAAGTTCCTAACTTCAATTTATAGGTATGTAATTATTCATTGATAGAAATTTGAAATTAATTATTTTTTGTGTTCTTTGGTTTATTTTTTCATCATATCTTTATTAATAAGTATTTTTTTTTATATCATGTATTTACATGTTATAGTTGAATATTACAATTTTAAGCAATACAATTTTTTTCCTTGTTGGTTATTACATGTATGTACTAATCTTATTCATATTTGTCTTAATAATGTTTATAGTATATATTTTTTTTTTCTACATTGAATGAGACTAATTTTTATATTTATTATATGATAAAATATATTAGATGACAGGTGAAAAAATTGTTGACTCAAATAAAGAACAACAAAAGAAGAAAAGAAGACAAATGTATGCTGAGCATACACAATATAAATATAACAAGAAGATTCAAAAAACAAGGATTCAGTTACTTGAAGATGTTGAGTTGTACGATGTCAATTCAATAGGTAGTTTACAATTATCTGGTGAGCTAAAGTTTTTTTTGTTTTTATGTTTTTTCCCGTTATGCACAATTTTTTCCCATTTATTTATTTATGTTGTTTTCATTTGTCATATTTTTTATAGCTCAAGAATTGAATGAAGATGGACATGAAATTTCTTTCATTGACTCTAACAATTTAGAAGATGGTGGTATAGAAAGCAATATTTATTATGAAGAACATGAAAATCAAAATCATGAATTCCAATTAACTCCCTGTATTTCAAATATTACTATGAGACATGTACCCACAGAAACTTATGTATTACGTACTCCAACAAATTGTATTCACTGTTTTGCAAAAAAATTTGAAAAAGAAAGTAAAGGTTTTTGTTGTGCTGATGGAAAAATTAAATTGCATATCAATTGTTCTCCCTCTATTTTATATGATTTATATACTTCAAGTACAGATGAAGCATTGGATTTTAAAAATAATGTGCGAAATTATAATAACCATTTTGCTTTTACCTCTTTTGGAGTGAAGTTTGATAAAGATTTATCTAAATCTACTAACTACAAAGGTATTTACACTTTTAGAGTTCAAGGACAAGTATACCATTATATAAATCCAATTCTAAACATTGATAGTAATCCATCATATTTACAGTTATATTTTTATGATACAAACAACGAAATACAAAATAGATTAAATACATGTATCAATTTCTCATCATCTTTACTACATATATTAGTAAATATATTAGAGATTAATCCATATTCTAGATTTTTTCGTTCCTTAGGTGATATTGAAAATCTTCAAACTTGCAAAATACAAATTAGATGTGATGCTGGTCTTGATCAAAGAGTATATAATGCACCTTCTACATCTGAAGTGGCTGCAGTTTGGGTTGATGAGGACCCATCTGCAGACATAAGATATCATGATATATCAATTTATTGTCACTCTAATAATTTACATAGAATACATTATTATTATGGATGTTATGATCCCCTACAGTACCCATTATTATTTCCCTTCGGTGAGACTGGTTGGCATGAAGGTATTGAAAAGGCAAAAAATAATACAGTTGATATTTATAGTACAAATGAGAATTCCGTTTCTACTGAAAACATGAGTTGTGCAGCTGATATAATAGAGAAAGAAAAAAAAGGTAAAGATTACTAATGTGTTTCTTCATTTAAACTCATTCAATTTAGAATTTCTTTTCATTAAATTTGTTTGCATTTTTCTATTCTGCAGTTCACAAGAAGAATAAGAAAGGTTTACAAGTATCTTGCCGTGAATACTATTGCTTCAAATTACAGGTACGTGATACACAAAACAATGTTTTACTTCATGCTGGTAGACTTCTACAACAATATGTAGTAGATATGTATGTTAAACTTGAAACAAGTCGATTAGATTATTTTCGTCAAAATCAAAGCGAAATTCGTGCTGAATTATATCAAGGAGTTGTAGATAGTGTAGAAAATGGTCAAAATAGAGGTGCACAAATTGGTCGTCGGATTATTTTACCTTCTTCTTTTGTTGGAGGTCCTAGAGATATGAAAAAAAGATATATGGATGCAATGGCATTAGTACAAAAATTTGGTAAACCTGATTTATTTTTAACATTGACATGTAACCCAAATTGGGTAGAAATAAAACAAGAGTTAAGGCATAATGATATAGGACAGAATAGACCAGATTTGACTGCTAGAATATTCAAAGCTAAATTAGAAGAACTTAAAGTTGATCTATTTAAGCACCAAATCTTTGGGCCTGTTGCTGCATATATTTATGTTGTAGAATTCCAAAAACGAGGACTTCCACATGCTCATTTCTTGCTTATCTTACAAAACAATGCGAAAATTAATAATATTGATAGAGTTGATTCTATTGTATCATGTGAAATTCCAGACAAAGTAAAATATCCTCACCTTCATTCTATTGTTGTTAAACATATGATGCATGGTCCATGTGGTCATTTGAATCCCCATAATGTTTGTATGGATAGAAATGGTCATTGTAAGAATAAATATCCAAAGGAATATATTTCAAATACTTCTATTGGCCATAATTCTTATCCAACTTATAGACGATTGAATGATAAACGATCATTTATGATTTGAGGACATTTATTAGACAATAGATGGGTTGTACCTTACAATCCATATTTGTGTGCAAAGTTTGATTGCCATATTAATGTGGAAATATGTTCAACAGTTAAAGCTGTTAAATACCTCTATAAATATGTGTATAAAGGCTATGATCGTGTAAGTATTTCAATTAGTAATACTAATAATGAAAATCCTATTGATGAAATTGAGATATATCAAAATGGTCGTTGGATTTCTCCACCTGAAGCAATGTGGAGAATATATGGATTTGTTTTGTATGAAATGTCTCCCTCAGTTATCTCATTACAATTACATCTTGAAAATAACCACTTGATAACATATAGAGATTATGAAAATTTAGAAACAGTAATCAATAATGAATCTAGACAACGCACAATGTTAACTGAATTTTTTCATATGAATGTTTCAAATGAACTTGCAAAAACATTATTATATAAAGATTTTCCAAAATTTTTTGTATGGGATAGCCAAGGGAAAATATGGTGTCGAAGGAAGAAAGGAAATGTTATTGGTAGAATAGTTACATCTACTATAACTGAAGGAGAAAGATATTATTTACGTATTTTATTAAATCATATTAAAGGAGCAACTTCATTTCAAAATTTAAAATTAGTTAATGGTGTTTATTTGTCTTCTTTTCGTGAAACGGCTATGGCACTTGGTTTATTACAAGACAATAATTATTGTCAGTTTTGTTTAGATGAAGCTATTAATTATCAAATGCCTTCTTCTCTTCGTAGATTATTTGCTACCATACTCATTCTATGTTCTCCTAATAATCCAGATGTATTATGGAAAAAATTTCGCCTATTTTTATGTGAAGATTATTTATCTAATAGTATGTCCATTGCAAATGCAGAAATAAAAGCACTACATGAAATCAATTCTATATTAGAAGCAAATAATAAAAATATAAATGATTATCATCTTGTACCTTTTCAAATATATATGGAACAAGAAGACATATTAGCTAAGATTATTAATGAAGAATTAAACAATGTTATTCATGCTGACAATACTATGTATGCAAATAACTTGAATGAATATCAAAAAATTTCCTATGATAAAATTCTTTCAGATGTATATAGTAATACAAGTCGTTTGTATTTTATAGATGGACCTGGTGGAACTGGTAAAACTTATTTATATAAAGCTTTGCTCTCTACAATTAGATCTAAAAATCTTATAGGTTTAGCAACTGCTTCCTCAGGTGTTGCAGCTGCTTTATTACCTGGTGGACGAACAGCACATTCACGGTTTAAGATACCACTTGAAATAAATCACAATATGACATGTTCTGTTAGTAAGCAATCTGCTTTAGCAAGTTTCTTTAGATTGACAAATTTGATTATTTGGGATGAAGCACCAATGGTTCACCGTTATGCAATAGAGGCTGTAGATAGAATGCTAAGAGATGTTAATGATTCTATATTACCATTTGGAGGGAAGGTTGTTGTTTTAGGAGGTGATTTTCGACAAGTATTACCAGTAGTTCAAAAGGGAAATAAAGAAGTTATCATTGGATCAAGTTTAGTGTATTCATACTTATGGCCAAATTTCATACAATTACAATTGGTGCAAAATATGAGAGCTCAATTAGACCCATATTTTTCTAAATTACTGCTCGATATAGGCAATGGAATTCAACCTAGGCATACCTGTAATATGATTACATTACCAGATGAAATAGCTATACCCTTTGATAACAAGATAGTTTCTCTAAAAGAATTGATCGAAAGTGTTTATCCAAACTTACAAAATTATACCAATGAATTAGATAAGATGATTAATTGAGTTATTTTAACTCCTACAAATAATGCTGTTGATGAAATAAATAATATTGTACTTAATCAAATTGCTGGTGAAAATGTTATATATTATAGCTTTGATGAAACATTAGAAAAAAATGAACAAAGTATTCATGAAGATTTTCTTAATACACTAACTCCAAATGGTATACCACCTCATGAACTTGTATTGAAACAAAATTGTCCTGTTATGTTATTAAGAAATATTAATCCATCTGAAGGATTATGTAATGGCACTAGATTAATTTGTCGTGCATTTGAGCGTAATGTTATTCATGCTGAAATATCTGTTGGAGAGTGGCGTGGGAAGAAAGTTTTTTTACCTAGAATTCCATTTATTCCACTTGAAAGTGATAAGAGTACATTTCCTTTTAAAAGAACGCAATTTCCAATTCGTGCTTGTTTTGCAATGACAATAAATAAAGCTCAAGGTCAAACACTAGATTATGTGGGACTATATCTTCCTGAACCTGTATTTTCTCATGGTCAACTTTATGTTGCATTATCTAGAGCAAAAACAAGTAAATCTATAAAAGCATTAATTATACCAAATGATAAATTTAAAAATCATTTTTGTTGTACAAAGAATGTAGTTTATACAGAAATATTAGCAATTGTGCATTCATAGTGTTTTAATTATTATTATGCATATTTTTTTTTTAATTACGGGATTTTTACTTTTTAAACAATAGTTTAAATTGTATTCTTGAAGTGTATTCTATGTGTTCTTTGAAGAACACTTGTATAAATCTGTGACATGAATGATATTGCAGTGAATATTGATGAAGTATATTCTATGTGTTCTTTGAATATTACTTCTAAAAAGCTTTCACATGAATTATATTCCAGTCAATAAAGAGCCAGTGTATTCTTACATTCCAATTGGTGAAGGATATTGTATAAAACTTTGAAGAAAATATATACATAGCATTTAAATTATTTATACTGTAGTGAATGAATGGCCAGTCTGTTCAGATGTATAATGCTATAGTTATGTATGGTTTGTAGCAGCATCGATTTATAATCCAAAATAATAAAATTCATCATTTGATTTAGATAGTTTTTGAATTTTATTTTACTATTATCTGTTTTTTTTTTGTCTTCAAATATTATACTACAAATAGTGTAGATTTATCAATGATTATTTTTTTTTTAATTTTACATTATGAATAATTTAATAAAAATTTAATAATATATTTATGCTAAATTTAGACCAACTTTTGACCGTTTATTTTTAACAAAGTAAAACATCTTTTATTATTGTATTTTTATTTTGCTAATATTTAATATGTTTATATTCGTATTATAGATATACTAAATATTATATAACACGTTCATTCAAATAATGAATTTATGAAATATGATTAGTATAAATTTTTTTTTTTCATTGCTATTAATACAATTTGTAATGATGCTTATATATTAAACTCTAAAAAGCTATATTAGTCTCTATTAAATTCATTTGTATAATAGATATAGTTATAAAGTGTATTTAATAACCAACAAAATTATATGAAAAAAAATTCATATAAAATACATTACGTTTATCGAATTTGAATTTTTAAAGTTTAAAACTAAATTTATCTTATTCATGATTTTATGAAACGTAATCGATTTTCTAAGAATGTAGTATTGATTTAGGTAAATGAATAAATGGAATACAAAATTTAACAAACAAAAATTTAAAGTACAAATATTTAAATATTTAATGTTATCAATTTATATTTCTTTTGCCATTGAACGCGTTTTTATACATATGTTATAAAGTCATTAGCTATTAACAATATAAAATTTTTTTTATTTTCTATATGACTTTTTTTCCTCTATATTTAAATGAACACAAATCAATAGTTGTAACTAAAAAATATCTAAGTATAATTTATTGCTTACTTTCATTGAATTCAGACAAATTAATACAATAGACTATAGATTACTACTTAGTCTACTCTTATATATAATCATACCTAATACAAGTAATAATTCAGATCATAAATGTACAAATATCTTTTTATTGTACACATGTCAACATCATCTTTAATCTATTCATTTTCACCATACACGTATGAAAATTGTATATACATTAACGTATATTAATATCTTCAAGTTGTGCTTCACCTCGTTATTCCCAATTCGAGTTTCATATCCTCATCTCCAATTCTTGCTTTGCTTTCCACGCATCATTTAATGCTAGACGGCTGGTCTGTATCTCCTTGAAGACACGCAATACGTAATAAATGCTTGACCCTATCTTATCTTCTATTAATTGAAAGAAGGACTGCCTCTTCTTTCATGTTTGTAACAATTTGATCCCAATTCGCTCTTCTATTTTAAATATGATTCCTATTTTCCTATTTATAGTCACAAATGGTCCTAACATCACTATTTCTCACGCATCTAAGAATTCTTGACTAATTTTAACTTTAACTTAACTTCATTAAAATAATAGAAACATTTACAATATAAACATTGTGATTGAACACTTTAATTTTTTTGCATTCTACATAAATCCTAAATAATTTTTTTTTTCACTTATCGAAAAGATTTTTGTGTTTTCTGGTTTATCTATAAATTACTAATTTAAAGCTTACTTTATTATACATTTCCTTACCTATTGTTTTATTATAGTTTCATCCATTCATCTCATAATCTCTAACAGTGTAATCTTTCAGCTTAGAAAATAATAACTTCGAATCTACTCAAGTCTCATATATGTTTGAACTCTAATGAATAATATTTTTCTTCTGTTGTAGTAGTTACTTATTTTCATTGTATATTACTAAGTAAAGCAAATTTCATATTCACAATTTAACCATCAATTATTTATTTTTTTATTTATTCTTAATTTTATAGGTTATATTTTCTTGCTCGATACACAAAAATACTTAAATGTATAATAACTAATTATACTTATTAAAATCTTAATAAACTTTTTTAACTCAATAATAAATTTTTGCTATTACATAATTTTAAATAATATACATTATAATAATAAAATTTTCTTTATTTCAATTTGATCAATTTGCCTTTACTATAATTTAACATAATAGTAGAAATACTGACATAAAATTTTTGAGTGCTTATATTAATATTTTGGAATCTTCAAATCTATTATAAGTATAATCAGCACTTTATTTAAACTAATTGGGGCTGAGTAGGATGAAGTGAGGACAAGTATGAATGAGTTTTTATGGCATCATTATTGGGGCCCACATCATTTATTAATTACGGCGTCATAAGGCAAGCATCAATCAGGACAGAAGATTTAGACCCCTATTGAGTAAACATATCCTTACTATTGGCATAATAGATACTATATACCTCTCTATATATACATTAGTTCTGATTACAAACCAAACACAACAAACATTCTATATTAGCATTTATCAACAAGTCTTTAATTCTCAATATTTGTATCCTCGTACTCCTCTTTCAGATTTGAAGTACAACTTCATACTATATTTCATTATATACTCTTACAATTCATTATTAGTATAAATATTATTTCACTTTGATAACTTATTTATAGTCTTTAATTTATATTTGACATTTTCTACAGGATCAAACAATGGATAAACAGTACAAATTAATACCAAATATTGCTCCCAACGATACAAACTGGACGGCAAAAATCATTGTTGTGGAAAAATCGTTTCCACGAGTAGCTCAACGAAGCCCAACAAAATATCAAAATATGGTATTTATGGATCCTGAGGTATATTACTTTAATCTATTATTTATGTGCCTTGATTTATTTCATTTTAGCCACATAAAATTTTTAAAAATTTTTTTTCGCCTTTAATATGTTATAACTTTAAATTGTCTTATTTGATATTCAAAAATAATATCTAGCCAAAATTATATATATGTTTATACAAAATATCTAATTTAAATGTATGGTATTATACAGAAAAATAGAGTCCATGCAACTATTTATGATGCGAACATCTCGGCATATGAAGACAAGCTATTACTTGGCAAAACATATCTTGTCTCAAATGCAAATGTTAAATTTACAAAGCCTGAGTATCAAGCTTCGATGGGCAACATACAATGGACAATATCTGGTCGAACAAGAGTCGAAGAAGTGAATGAAGACCACAGTGTTTTAATATCTTCTACATATAATTTTGTTCCTTTCGACAAATTGGAACCTTATATGGACTCAAATTCTGATATAAGTACTTGTTCCTATTTCACAAGAAAACGAACATGTTTCTTTTTATACATTCCATTGTATTCATAACAAATTTCATTTGTCCTAATTTCTTATTTTTATCCTTTAGGTATTATTGGAGTTGCAATTGATGTCAAACCTAAAAGGCTGGTGCAAACTAGGTTTGAAACACAAACATCTATTCAAGATGTAGTTCTCATCGACACAAGGTTTATATATATATAGCTATATTATTTTCATCTATAAATATATATTCCAATAATTATAATATTATTCAAGAAATTCATATACCACTTTCTCATATATTTTCTGTGTTTCTATACTAGCTTCAACACTGTGTTGCTAACAATGTGGGATAATTTTGTGGAGAAGGAGTGTCGTTTCATTGCTGACAACTTGAGCACAAAACAAATCATCATTGGAAACCATTTAAAAGTGACATCTTTCAGTGGTAATATATTGTCAATAATTTTATAAATCATCAATCGAATATTACAAAATTTGTAGGCAATCTTAGATCTTCCAATAAATATATCTATATCTTTATTTCATGCACAGGCCTTTCAATTTCAACCAAGGCCAACAGCATTTTCTCCTTCAATGCCCACTTAGAACAAGTGATTGAGCTTACTTCTTGGTAAAAATATATTTTTTTATTATATTTTTTTCAAATATATATATATATATATACATGTGTATACATTGCTAATATTTTTAAACATTGTGCAAGGGTTGAAACAAATTCGGACAAGTTAGATGAGATGATCTCGACAAAGATATATCCATCCTCGGCAACAAAGAATCTTTCCAGTCCAGACATAAAGAATATCACAAAGATTGAACATATTCCAAATTTGTTATCTGGAGTAAGCCTAATCTTATTTAAAATATTATATAGAAATTTTTTTTTCATTATTGCATAATATTTATACAATTTATCTTCAACAATAGCTAACAGGATATGCATATTTCTGGGTTCACGCACGTGCATACGTGAGAGTTTTCAAACAATCCTTTTGGTACATGTCATGCAATACTTGCAAGAAAATATCAAGTGCTGATTTGAATGAAACATACGAATGCGTTTTCTGCAAATTTTCTCATGCAATTGCAGTACCAAGGTATAATATTGTTTACAAATCATTTATCGTTTATAATTATTTACACATGCAACATTTTTAACATTTTTTATATTTTAGGGCACGTGTATATCTGGAACTTGAAGACTCCACAGGCTCATTATCTGGGACTATGATTGGAGATACAGCAGAAAAATTCTTACAATACACAGCCCAACAACTAATGGACAGTGGATCACAAATCTTGGAAAAAATTAGAATCACATTGAAGGAAGCACAATTTTTTTATGTTAAAGGAATGAAGAAAAATGTCCTCGACAATGAATACAAGTATGACATTATCTTCCTTAATGAATCAGTTCCTTCGATGTCGATCAGTTCTACAAGTACAAGATCAAGGAATAACAAAGGGAAAGATGTAGCATATACCGCTGACACACCAATGCCTCTTCAAGGGCAAACATTTCCAAGTGCAGTGAAACAACTTAATTTCCCTTCTTCACCTGGGCCTAAATCCAAGAAGAGAAAAATTGAAGAACATCCAATTTCATCTGAGACTGAAGTCATCCCAGAGAAATTGCCTACGCCAAGAGCAGAGAGAAATACACGACTTTCGAAAGAGAAAGACAACATTTAAAAACAAATAATATCATTGTATGCATTGTCAACTTTTTCCAATACTTTGAATGAATATTAGGTTTTTTTATGTAATATTTCTAAAGTTTTGTCCTTTCTAAATACAAGCTTTTTCTAATGTACTATATTGATGTAAATTATATTTAACAAATCTATATATTTTGTATTTTTATGTCTTTTTATTTTGACTATTAACTTTTTATTATTAGATATGTATACTTATTAATAATAATAAACAAAATACAAAAAAAATAAAAATAAAACAATTTAAGTGGAATACATATTTTAAATACAAAAAGTAGACAAAAAAATTACAAATATGCATTGTTGAAGTTACTCAAGTAACTCAACAAACCAAAAATCATGTTTATCGAGTTACTCAATTAAAATTGACACGTAAAATCAATCTATTCAATAATTGAAGCAACTCGATAAACTGAAAATCGAGTTTATTAAGTTACTCCATGAACGAATGAAATTTAACATTCTCATTATCTTGTGGCACTTTATTATTTAAATTATTTACTAACTTTAGGTAATTCTTCATTCTTATTTGTGGTATTATTTTTGAAGAACCTCGTGAGGCACAAATTAGGATATGTTGAGTAACTTTATAAATAAAATATATAAAAAATGTTATTTAACCTATCATTTATTACAATATAATCAAAAAGAATATATATAATATAAATTTAATACATATCATAGTACATTAATACAATATATTAATAATTTTTCTATTTTAGTAAGTACTATAAGATATTATACAAAAATCACTATAATAAATTTATAGTATAATAAAAACATTTTTTGTATCAATATATTATTAATTAATTACTACATTATTATAATAATTTAGTAATTATAATCAATTTATTATAACAATTTTATATCAAAAAAATGTTTTATAAATTATTTTAAAATGTACTGCATATTTATATATAAGTTTTTTCATAAATATGAATACAAATTTTGCTATAAAGAATATTACAATAAGTCTAATAAATAAAAATAAATATTATAGTACATTTTTACTTCACTGTGTTTTTATTTTTCAAAAAATCAAATATAACATATTATCTCAATTTGAAATAATATAAAATTATTTTATATGGTAGCTTTTGAGATTCACGAGTTCGTTAAAAAATAACATGACAAAATTAAAAAATAAAATAATATTAAGTGTATTACGTAATATAAATAAAAAAAAGTAAAGTAACAAATACAAAAGATCTATTGTTGAAATTGCTCGAGTACCTCGACAAACGTAAAAGCACGTTTGTCGAGTTACTCGATGCAAAAATGTAATACAAAATAAATATTTTTTATACCTAAAGTAACTTGGCAAAATGAAAATCAAGTTCCTTGACTTACTGGACAAACCAATGAAACTTAAAATTTTCGTTATTTTCTTTTCTTTTTAATTTATATAATGTAACACACAATAAAAGTAATTCTGTATGAATATATTATTAATTAATTACTACATTATTATAATAATTTAGTAATTAAAATCAACTTTTTATAGTAAATTTATATTAAATAAATTTTTAAATAATTTATTATAAAATGTATTATGTATGTATTTATAAGTCTTTTTCTAAATATAAATATAAATTTTGTTATACAGAATATTAGAATAAGTGTAATAAATAAAAATCAGTATTATAACACATTGTTACTACAATATATTTTTATTTTTTAAAAAATCAAATATAATATAATATCTTAATTTAAAATAATATATAATTATTTTATATAATAGCTATTTTATTATAATACATTATATGAAGTTATAGCATATCATTGCCTAATTTATAATAAAATTTATATTCATTTTTATCAAAATTAATTCTTATTTAGTTAATTTTCTATTCTGATTATTATTATAATATTAATTGCTAAAATAAAACAATATATAATACACAGCATTACTTGATTACAATATATATTTTATTTTACTATATTCTAATAATTCATCAATGAAATAAAACTATGTATATTTATTTGACTTCTTCTAATATTGTTTATAACAAAATTTATATTCATATTTATGAAAAAACTTATAAATAAATATGCAATCCATTTATTAATAATTTATAAAATATTTATTTATAAATTTTGTTATAAAAAATATTAGAATAAGTCTAATAAATTAAAAAAAATAGCATAAAACATTTTTACTACAATGTGTTTTTTTTTTTGGAACAAAGTAAATATAATATATTATTTCACTTTAAAATAATATATAATTATTTTATGTTGTCAATATTTTATTATAATATATTATATGAAGTTATAGGATATCAAATATTATTCATGCAACGTACTGATTCATTGAATTGCATTCTTCAAGTTACTCGAGTAACTCGATAAACCTAAGAGCAAGTTTGTCGAGTTACTCGATTAAAAATGGGACATAAAATGACTCTATTAAATATCTTAATTAACTCGACAAACTCAAAATCGAGTTACCCAAGTTACTTGACGAACAAAAGTAAGTAAAAATGTTTATTAATTTGTTTTGTTTTGTTTGTTATTAAAATGAAGTAAGAAAATATATTTTCTTTTTCTTTTTATTTCTTTACCCATTAGTATAACATAGTTATATGTCCTCTCTGGTATTTTATCATTGGATTACTGTTGAGTCAGTTGTCTTAGGAGATTTTTTTAGTGTTAGATTTGGTTTTTGTTGTTCTTGAGTTCATAAACATATTCAATTTTGTATTTATATTAATTGTTAAATTTTATGTTTTGGTTATTGTTTTTTGCATGTAGGTAATTTCATAATTCAGTATTTTCAACTTTTAATTTGTTTATGTCATTGATAATTTAAGCATCTATATATTTTTTGGCCTCTAGCATTTATGATAAGATTTTATATTAGATTATATATGATATAAAATTATTTTATGTTATATGAAATTATGATTATTGATTATAAAAATTATTATTTTTTATTGTTTTTGGGTGGATATTTTCATGATAGAATATAAAAATAAAATAAAAATTTTTTTTCCCCACTTTTATCACGCAAAATTATTAGTATTAATTTTTTTTATAGACAATTTTATGACAAAATATAAAAATGAAAACATAAATTTTTTTTTTTTAAAACATTTTTCGCACTTTGTCATTATAATTTAGAGCAAATGTATCTATGGTCTTTTTTTTTTTTTTTAATATGTTATAATAAAATATATATTTTATGAAATTGTTATATGTTTTATTAAATCTGTACAATATATGATACTATATTTTTCTTTATATTAATTCTTATGTTCGAAAAATAACACAACAAAATAAGAATAAAAAAATATGATACTATATTTTTCATCGAGTTGCTCGAGTCGCTTAAAAAATGCAGATTTTTCATTTTTTTGTTTCATTTTCTTATTTAAATTATATAATACACATAATTTCTTTAATTTGTTTCTTTTGTCATCTTATTAAATAACCAACTCAATTAAATACAATTATGTATATGCTTCATTAATCAAAAAAGTTAAAAAATCAAAATTTTATTTTCACATGTTCCTACAACAATAATATTACAACATACAAATTAAACAAAATAATTAATGTATTAAATAAGTTAAATAAAATAATTTAAATACATAAAAATTATGCATCTAATTACTTCGTTGAATAACTCGGACTACTCAATTTTCATTTTGTCGAGTTATGCAATACAATGAATAATAAGTTATTTTATAACAATAATATTTTATATTCTATAACTTAGTATAATATGTCATAATAAAGTAGCTATTATGAAAAAATTTTATGTATTATTTTAAATTAATCTAATATATCATAAATAATTTTATGAAATATAAAAACATAATACAGTGAAAAATTTTTCTAAGAATTAAATTTTTTTTTTACAATAATTATATCAAATTGCATTAATTCATTATAATATATATTCAATTTATATGATATATATTCAATTTAACTATGTTCTAATAAATGATTCACTATATACAATTTTGTATATGTTTTATTTATCAAGTTACTCAAACAATTCCAAATACCAAATTCATGAATTTGGCAAAACATAATACAACAAATAAACAATAAAAATTTATTTAAATATATTACATATTTTAAATAAAAATTAAAAATAAATTAATCAAAATTTAAAATTTCATTCTTTTGTCGAGTCACTCGGAAAACTGGTGTTCCATTTTGTCGAGTTACTCCAGCTATTGAAAAGATTGATTTTGTATACCATTTCTCATCGAGTAACTCGACAAACATGATTTAAGGTTTGTCGAGTCACTCGAGTAGCTCAAAAAATACACATTTTGCATTATTTTGTTTTATTTTCTTATTTAAATTATATAATACACTTCATTTTTTTAATTTTTTTCTTTTGTCATGTTATTTTATAACCAACCCAATTAAACACAAATATGTATGTGCTTCATTAATCAAAGAACTTAAAAAATCAAAACTTCATATTGACAAGTTCCTACAACAATAATATTACCACATATAAATTAAACAAAATTATGAATGTATTAAATAATTTCAATAAAAAATACTAAAGAAATGAAAATTATTCATCTAATTACTTTGTTCAATAACATGGAAAACTCAATTTTCAGTTTGTCGAGTTATGCAATACAATGAATAATAAGTTCTTTTATATAAATAATATTTGATATTCTATAAATTAGTATAATATGTTATAATAACATAGCTATTATAAAAAATATTTATGTATTATTTTAAATTAATATAATATAATATATCATAACTAATTTTATGAAATATAAAAACATAGAAGAGTGAAAATTTGTTCTAATAATTAAATTTTTTTTTAGAATAATTATATAAAAATTGCATTAATTCATTATAATATATATTAAATTTATATTATATATATTCTATTTAACTATGTTCTAATAAATGATTCACTAAATACAATTTTGTAAATGTTTTATTTATCAAGTTACTCAAACAATTCAAAATTTCAAATTAACGAGTTTGTCAGAAAATAAGACAACAAATAAAGAAAAAAAATTATTTAAATATATTAAAAATTTTAAATAAAAAAGAAATACAAATTAATCAAAATTTCAAATTTTCATTGCTTTATCGAGTAACTCGAGAAACTCGCGTTTCAATTTGCTTTATTTATCAGATTACTCAACAATTCGAATTTCCAATTCATGAGTTCGTCGACAAATAACCAACATAAGAATAAAAAATTATTTAAATATATTATGTCTTTCAAATAAAAAAGAAAAACAAAATAACCAAAAATTTAATTTTCCATGATTTTGTCAACTAACTTGTCCAACTCGTATTCGATTTTGTCGAGTTGGTTAATCTATTCAAGAGATTGATTTTGTATATCATTTAAAATCGAGTAACTCGACAAACACGATTTTCGGTTTGTCGAGTTTCTCGAGTAGGTTCAAAGATGCACATTTTTCAATTTTGTTTTCTTTCTTTTTTATTTAAATTATGTAATACACTGAATTTTTTTCATTTTTTTATTTTGTCATGTTTTTTTTACCCAACTTGTGAATCTCAAATTTACCTTTGTCGAGTTACTGGATTAATTCATCATAATAAAAGAAAATATAATATATTATATTAATTCATTATCATATACATTAAATTTATAAAATGTATATTTAATTTTACTATGTTTTAATAAATAATGAATTAAATACAATTATGTATGTATTTGATTTATTAAATAAGTTAACAAATTCAAATTTCATACTAACAAGTTCCTTAAATAATAATATTACAACATACAAATTAAATAAAATATTTAATGTATTAAATAATTTAAATACAAAAAGTTTAAAAAAAATTAATTTATGTATATAATTAGTTTGTTGAGTAACTAATCAAACTCAATTTTGATTTTCTCGAGTTACGTCATATAATGAATAATGATTTTTTTTATATGATTAATATTTCATATTCTATAACTTCATATAATATGTTATAATATATCAGCTATTATTAAAAAATATTATATATTATTTTACATTAATATGATATTTGATACTTAATTTTATGAAATATAAAAACAAAGTGAAGTAAAAATTTGTTTTAATAATTATTTATACTAATTACAAAAATTATATAAAATTCTATTAATTCATTATGATATATATTAAATTTATATCATATATATTCTATTTTACAATGTTTTAATAAATGATAGACTACGTAAATTTTGTATATATTTAATTTATCAATTTACTCAAACAATTCTAAATAAAAAGATTCATGAGTTCATCAAAACATAACACAACAAAATAACAATAAAAAATTATTTAAATATATTACATATTTAAAAAAAAAAACAAAAACAAAATAATCAAACTTTTTACTTTCACTAATTTGTCAAATAACTCGAGAAATTCAAGTTCATTTTTGTTGAGTTACTTGAGTTATTCAATATATTCATTTTTTATACTATTTGTGATCGAGTAACTCGACAAACACGATTTTCAGTTTGTCGAGTTTCTCGAGTAGCTTCAACCGTGTATATTTTTTATTTTCTTGTTTCATTTTCTTATTTAAATTATGTAGATCACTTAAATTTTTTATGTTTTTTATTTTGTCAAGTTATTTTGTAACCATCTCGTAAATCTTAAAATTTCTATTTGTCAAGTTACGAGATAAATTAATCATAATAAAAAAAAATATAATATATTGTATTAATTAATTATCATATATATTAAATTTATACAATGTATATTTAATGTTATTATGTTCTAACAAATAATCGATTAACTACAATTATATATCTGCTTAATTTATGAAATACGTTAACAAATCAAAATTTCATATTCACAACTTCCTTCAATAATAATATTGCAACATATAAATTAAACAAAATAATTAATATTTTAAATAATTTAAATACAAAAACTTTTACAAATTTAAATTCATGCACAATTCCAAATTTCATATTCACAAGTTTATCAACAAATAATACAACAAAATAAGAAGAACAAAAATTTTAATGTATTACATATTTTAAATAAAAAAAAAAACAAATTAATCAAGATTTAAAATTTCATTAGTTTCTCGAGTCACTCGAGAAACTCATGTTTCATTTTGTCGAGTTCCTTCAACTATTAAACAGAATGATTTTGTCTCCGATTTGTCATCGAGTAACTCGACAACCGTGATTTTGAATTTCTCGACTTTCTCGATTACCTTGAAAAATACACATTTTTCAATTTTTGTTTTATTTTTTTTATTTAAATTATATAATACACTTAATCCTTTTGTTTTGTTTCTTTTGTCATGTATTTTTTTAACCAACAAAATAATTAATATTTTACATACTTTAAATACAAAAAGTTTTAAAAATTTCAATCTATGCATATAATTAGTTTCTTATATAACTCGAGAAACTCAATTTAGAATTAGTCAAGTTATATAATACAATGAATAATGAGTTTTTTTATATGAATAGTATTTCATATTCTATAACTTAATATAATATCTAATAATAAAATAGTTATTACAAAAAAAATTTATATATTATTTTACATTAATATAATATATAATATTTACTTTTATAAAATAAAAAAACAAATTAAAATAAAAATTCCACAATTCATATTCACAACTTCGTCAAAAAATAACAAAACAACATAAGATTAAAATTATTTTCAATATATTACATATTTTAAATAAAATAGAAAACAAAATAAGCAATATTTTTAATTCCACTGGTTTGTCGAGTAACTTAGGAAAGTAAAGTTTCATTTTGTCAAGTTACTTTAGCTACTGGATAGATTGCTTTTGTATCTCATTTGTAATCGAGTTACTCGACAAACATAATTTTGAGTTTGTCGAGTTTCTCGAGTAACTTCAAACATGCACATATTTCATTTTTTTGTTTTATTTTGTTATTTATATTATTTAATATACTTAAATTTTTTACTTTTTTATTTTTATCATGTTTTTTTGTAACCAACTTATGAATCTCAAAATTTATATTTGTCCAAATACTTGATAAATTAATAATAACAAATCAAAATATAATATATTGATTCTTAATATTTGCTTACACTATATATTTTATTCTACTGTAAGTTTATTTTATATTTTTGAATTTAATATAATATATATTACATATTTTTAATATATATTTTATTATACTACGCTATAATAAATCATATACAAACAAAAAATATATAATATGTTCAATTTATGAGATAGCTCGCCACACACATATTCCGAATTCACATAAATTACTACTTATTTAATCGTCAATCTAGATATATGCTTCATTTTCTGTTTACCAATTACCAATTCCAACCGTCCACTCTTTTCCGCATCGAGCCTCGTGCTCTGACACCATCTCCATGTTAGAAGTATCTTTGTCCAACATAAGTCATTTCGCATTAAATTGCATTTAATAAAACATCTTCTAAACATTAAATTTCTAGATTTGCCATTATATGCTTATATTCAAAATTAAATAAAGATAATTATTATATATACTCTTACAAAACAACTACTTATTGAGTTACTTTATTAATTCTACTCATATAGAATACTTTTTTACCTATTACTTATTATAGTAAAATACAATAATTTATGATATGTCTTTATTATTGATAAAATTAAATATCACAACATTAATTATTATAGACTCTAATAATTTATAACGTCTCTTCATTTTTTAACCTACAATGTATCTTCGTTATCGATAAAATCAAATATATTAGAGTACAATAATTTACATTAATATATAATTTACCTATATAATACATCTTTTGTTATAATATATTATATCAAATAATGATACGATCAAACTTATATATAAGTTTATAAAGTTTCTCGATGGAAAATCTTATATATAGGTTTATCATGTTTCTCGATGAAAAATCTTACACAAAATAACATATCATCAAATCAAGATATTTTTGTGAATTAAATTCAATAAATAATTTTAGAGTTAATAATTAATTTCAGTTTTATATTTACTACTATTAATTAATAAATATTATAAATCTATGTGTTCATTTCCGTAAAAATTTAGCTTTTATATATTTTACATTCTATAGATTTATATATATTATATTATAGGTTTCTCTTCATTTTAAATAAAAATATTTTATAGATAACTTTACAAATTTTATTACAAATTTTTCAGTTATCTTAGTAATTAAATATACAATATTGTTTTTGCTTTTAATTTTTTTTTAAATAAAACAAAAATTATATATGTGTTACAATCTATACATAAAATAAAAAATAAATAAAAACTAAAGAATATACCCTTAATCAGTTATTCAACATCCGTGAAAAAATGTTACACGAAAACAAAGATCACAAATTGGGAATATTTATGTGAACTAAATAAAATAAATTTTTACATCAATTTTATGTTGTACAATTGAGTTACAAATATTATACATACACATGTAAATATAGGTAAAAATAATTTGTTTATATATTTATTACAAATGTATTCCAAAATATGTATTATTTAAGTTATTCAAATAACTCGACAAACATATATATCAGTTTATCAAGGTATTTCATGGAAATTACAAAAACAAATTAAAAATTATAAAATGAGAATATTTCTATCAAAGAAATTCAATAACAAATTTTACATAACATATAATACAATGAATTTAAAAGAATTGTAAATACATGTATTCATTTGTATATGAATAATGATTGTATATATCTATTTTAAGATTTCATATATAATTAAAATATCCAAAGGAAACTAAAAATTCGAAAATATACATTTCATTAGTTATTGAACTTTATTATAATATTTTACTATCTATTTTATTTTTTCCCTTTAGAGATAGAATTAATCATTTCACAATTAATAAACTAGATTGACTATAATATATTATATTAAATAATAAAATAAAAATATTTTACTTTCGTTCGATTTATCACATAACTTAACAAACTAAAACTTGACATTACCAAGTTGTTTTATGAGGTAAATCGAAACAACCAACTAGAAAGTATATTTAATCATTTTATAATAATAACGATACAACATGATAACTAATAACTTACAAAATTAAATATTTCAAACTAAATATATTAAGAAATCATAAATTTCTTACCAAATCAAACAAAAATGATAAACTAAAACAATGTTTTACATTCATTACTCAAATAACTCCACAAAATCTTTAGCATTCATTTGTGAACTGATTACACATACTTAGAAATTCAAAATTCCAAACTACTAAAAAACAAACAAACGTACACCCACAATAATAATCAACAATAGAACAAAATATATAAGATTTAAATAGAGAAAATTTCATAACACACAAATATATAAACGTGTTATAAAATCAATAACATAAGTTATGAATTCATCTGCTCATATTAAACCACAACACACAATAACTAATTTTGCTCTTGTTCATATAAAAAAAACAAATCAGCACTAATCTAAACTCAAAATATCATACTATAACTCAAATTTGTTAGATACACTAATAAACTTGCACAAACAATTATATATAACCAACGTATTTTACACTACATAAAATGTCAATCCATAACTACAATAAATAAAATTAAAATCAAAAACAGTTTTCACTTCAATATACAAACATCATAGCTATTCATTTTGTTCATTTGGAACAAAAAAAAATTCATTGTAAAAAAAATCAATTACAAGCTTTCCTCTATACAAATCTACTTTCTCCAGTTGAACAGCATCAATAGGTATTCCAGCAAGGAGACACTCAACATATTTAATAACAAATATGCCACTGTCACTGCAAGAATGATTGAAAACCTTGTAAGTATATATAAATATGATTACAAATACGAACATTTATTTTCATTTCTTACCTATGTCGAATAGACTGTGGTATCTCAACATAGGGTTTCCTGTAATATTCAAGCGGGTTGAATGATCTTTTTGCCAAGGTCTGCCCGATCAGCAACGACATATTTTTGAATAATATCTGGAACAATATGTATGGCAGGAACAACATGTCGATATAACATTGCTTCATCATAAAAGTGGTAATTGTTATCATATACTGTCAGCCTCCAACTTAGTAGATCAACATCAAAAAGGACCCAATACTTATCATCAATAATATCTGGCCAC
This sequence comes from Forsythia viridissima, assembly GCA_030279155.1. NCBI lineage: Eukaryota > Viridiplantae > Streptophyta > Magnoliopsida > Lamiales > Oleaceae > Forsythia > Forsythia viridissima. Next base: position 27,066,979 of record CM059033.1, read on the forward strand.
AATATATGATTACAATCTTTCCAACTTTTACCAAAACTTCTGTGAATGGAACCATTCGCATATCTTTCCATAGAACCATGGTAAACAACAGGAACTTTACGAATCAGTTGTCCTGTAGAATCCAATATTTTCAAACCAATACCCCGAAGAAATATTCCAAACCCGCTATCTAGAATTCCATATCTTGATGAAAAAATATCTGTAAAATTTGCTCTTCTTTTTTTAAGCAAAAACATGGCATTATCCATATTCTATAAAAAAAAATTTTTTTATAAGAATGTATTCCTAATAGTTTACAATAAACATGAGAGATGAAAAAATACAAATAGGACATACCTCAGCCGCCAATATATATTCACGTTGGTCAATAGATTCTAGTTTTTGCTTTGTCAATCTAATGTCACCACCCCCACCACGCAATCGGACAACATCTCTATAACAAGAAACTTATTATAAATAAAATAAAAATAAAACATATACATAACAAATAACCAAATAAAAAATTCAAACTTACTGATCCTTCGATTTGTGCATCCAACGAATAAATTCAACTTGTCTTTCCTCATCAATATCACAAAGTATAGGAATATGAATAGAACTAGATACCAGAGATGCACTTTCCTTGCTATCCTTTTTTTTTTCATCCACTCTCTCCTTCGTAGAAACAGCCTGCTGTTCTATTCTACTACTCTCCGCAACCGTATACTTTTCTACTAATGCTCCCTTCAACATGTCTTGAATCTTGAAAATAGAACTATCAATCTTTGTACAAAGTTCTTCACGTAAACTACCAATCATATTACTATGTTCAACTTCTAAACCAACTAACTTTGTATCAATATGTTCCTGTATCTCTTTTTTTTTTTCATCAAAAAATAGTTCACTGCTCCTAGATAAAGATGATTCAATCTCATTGAAACAACGCATCAAATCATCTCTTGTACCTGCTAATTGTTGATCAAAGTACAAACGTTGAGCATCAATCATGTCACGAAATTGATTATCAATATAATCTCGTTGCTCATCTCTAAAATTCCCTAACTGATAATGAAAATATGCTATTTGTTCATCCCCTGTACTACCAAACTGCTGATTAATGTACACTCTTTGTTCATCAAATAATGATTGTACAAATTGATTTGTAGCATAATCATCATGATAATTATGCTCATAATCATCTTGATAATTATGCTCATAATCATCATGATAATCCTGCTGATCACTTTCGTGGCCTTCATCCACAATTCGTGCAGGCCAATTATTTACAGGTTCTTCCACAACTATATATGGAGACCAGCCCTCATTTTCACCATCATCTTCGTTCCCAAGTTGTCCAATCTGTTGATCACCTTCATAAAACTCTCCAGCCTCATGAACAATATTCTCACATGGTACTACAACAACTGGATGAACTACATTTACAGGCTCAAATTGTTCTATTTCTTGCCCTACCTCATCAATTTCTTGCGCCTCATACAAAAAATTTTGAACAACTGCATCAACTCGTATATCTCCTACATCCTCTATTAAGACCATCGTATACAAGTATGGTTGTTCAATCTCTTCTGCAGTTGGTTGAAGTATTGGTAGAACATGTATCTATAAATCATAGCAAAAAATAAACATCACTTTCATAACTATTAAACATTTCTCATAAATAATTAAAATTACTTTAACATACCTCAGTTGATTCCAAAAATAAGTCCAAATCTTTCTTCCCAACACGATGTTGTGCATACCAATTTATAATACGTGGAAACATATCATACACTTTTTCACCAAATCTTTCGCCAACCTCACGGCATGCCTCATATATCCAAATCTATAAACAAAATAACCAACACTTAGTCATGACACACATAATATTTTTATCGAGCATTCATTAAATATTAAAAATAATTATACATATTTACCTGGAACACAAGAGGACAACCATATATGGTGTACTTTGCAACTGCAGCACTATTATCAATGCACTTTAACGCACGTCTCTCCCAAGAAGTTAACAACGAACGCAGCAGTATGAAGTAAGAATGTCTTCCCCATGGATATTCATAACAAACATCCAAATCATCTACCAAAGACAGTGTCTCTATATTTATTTTTTTCCTCTCCCTAGGCCTAATCACTCCTTCAATCAATAATGCCAACCCTAACTTGTACTTATCTTCCTCATTGTCACAATGAATAAAAACATTCTCAAGCTCATTTAACGATATATGAGCAAAATTGTTGAACCACCTCCTACGAATTCTATGTCTCGCCAAAACTCTCATGGTACTAAGATTATCATCATTATCATGGCACAATAAGCCTGTTATCAAACAATACTCCTGCATTCCAAACCTACACAATTCACCTTGTATTTTAAACCAAACCTCATTTCCTTTATTCGAATGCACAGTATTGAGCAAAAATTCATGTACCAACTTTCCGCTAAACTGACATTTCCTACCATGAAAATATTCAAAATGAGCAAAACAGCTATTCCTAAATTTTTGAATCTGTTCCTCATTAAAATTTTCCATTATAACATCAATATATGTAAAATTACTAATCTGTGTAATGACTCCATCAAATCTGCGATTCTCACTTACCACGTATTCAATATCCATATCTGAAAAATATTTACGATCATTCTCATCAGCCAACTTCTACCACAAATATAAGTACAAATTATATATTCTAAATACATAGTTTATATATAATAGAATACATAAACTAATATAACAAGGATTTATATATGTATAACTTTATGTATATATTAATTAAAATGAAACAATATTTACATTACATAGTGCCATACAAAATAAAAATACATACCTTAAGAAGATAATGTTATAATATGCCAAACGAAATAATGCCCAAAATCCAATTTTTTTGTAAACAAAAATCTTGCCTCCTTCCAACCTCTATAAACTGAAATGAAGAATAGTGTTTTTTCAAAATACACGGTAACAAATGAATAACCAGTTTAGACAGATTGAATGGCCCATTAAATGACAATGAATACTTTTTAACTTACACGTGTCCACCATCAACACTAGGGTTTGACACGTTTTTGACTTTTACCTCATTTTTCTTTTACTTTATATCTTCCTACACAAACTTATTTAATGTATATCTTAATATAAAATACGTTAAAACATTTTTGTTAATATATTAATAAAATTACTTCATCTATTAGTAAATATAACATAGTAAATAATATCACATATCAAATGTCCCATTTATTTTATACCAAAAATAAAAAATACACAAATACAAAAATTATTAATTATAAATTTTATTAATAAATTTACTCAACTAATTCCAAATTTAAGATTGACGAGTTTGTCAAAAAATAACACAACAAAATAAGAATAAAAACTATTTATATGTATTATATATTTTAAATTTCATTGTTTTGTCGAGTAACTCGAGACACTCGAGTTCCATTTCACCAACTTACTTCAGCTATTGAAAATATTGATGTTATCTCCCATTTGTCATCGAGTAACTCGACAAACATGAATGTTCGTTTGTATAAAAAATATTTAAATCAATTACATATTTTAAATAAAAAAGATAAACAAAATAATCAAAATTTTAAATTTCACTCCTTTGTCGAATAACTCGACCAAGTCAAGTTTCATTTTGTCAAGTTGGTTCACCTATTGAATAGATTGATTTTGTACTACATTTGTAATCAAGTTACTCGACAAACAAGATTTTTGTTTTATCGAGTTTCTCGAGTAGGTTAAAACATGCACATTTTTCAATTTTGTTGTTTTCCTTTTTTATTTAAATTATGTAATACACAAAATTTTTATCATTTTTTTATTTCGTAATATAATGAATAATGCCTTTTTTTTATATGAATAATATTTCATATTCTATAACTTAATATAATATCTTATAATATAAGAGCAATTATAAAAAAAAATTATATATTATTTTACATTAATATAATATATGATATTTAATTTTATGAAATATAAAAACAAAGTGAAGTAAAAAAATTTTACAATAATTATTTTTTTTAATTACAAAAATTATATAAAATTGTATTCATTCATAATAATATATTTTATTTAATATATATTCTATTTTACTATATTCTAATAAATGATATACTACATAAAATTTTGTATATATTTTATTTATCAATTTACTCAAACAATTCTAAATTTAAGATTCACGAGTTCGTCAAAAAATAACACAACAAAATAAGAATAAAAATATTTAAATATATTACATATTTTACATAAAAAACAAAAACAAAATAATCAAAATTTTTACTTTCACTGATTTGTCGAGTAACTCGGGGAATTCAGGTTTATTATTCTCGAGTTACTTGAGTTATTCAATATATTCATTTTTCATACTATTTATGATCGAGTAACTCGACAAACACGATTTTCAGTTTGTCGAGTTTCTCGATTAGCTTCAACCATGTACATTTTTCAATTTCTTGTTTCATTTTCTTATTTAAATTATGTAGGACACTTAAACTTTTTGTTTTTTTTATTTTGTCAGGTTATTTTGTAACCATCTCATGAATCTTAAATTTTATATTTGTCGAGTTACGAGATAAATTAATCATAATAAAAAAATATATAATATATTGTATTAATTAATTATCATACATATTAAATTTATACAATGTATATTTAATGTTATTATGTTCTAACAAATAATCAATTAACTACAATTATGTATATGCTTAATTTGTCAAATAAGTTAACAAATCAAAATTTCATATTCACAACTTCCTTCAATAATAATATTACAACATATAAATTAAACAAAATAATTAATATTTGAAATAATTTAAATACAAAAACTTTTAAAAATTTCAATTCATGCATATAATTAGTTTGTTGTGTAACTCGGGAAACTTGATTTTGAATTTGTCAAGTTATATGATACAATCAATAATGAGTTTTTTTTATATAAACAATATTTCAATTTCTATAACTTCATATCATATGTTATAATAAAATAGCTTTTACAAAAAAAATTGATATATTATTTTACATTAACATAATATCTCATATTTAACTTTATGAAATATAAAAACAAAGTGAAGTACAAATTTGTTTTCATAATTATTTTTACTCATTATAAATATTATATTAAATTGTATTAATTCATTATGACATATATTAAATTTATATAATATATATTCTATTTTACTATGTTCTAATAAATGATATACTACACAAAAATTTTTATATATATATTTTATCAATATACTCAAACAATTCCAAATTTCAGATTCACAAGTTTGTCAACAAATAATACAACAAAATAAGAAGAACAAAAATTTTAATGTATTACATATTTTAAATAAAAAAGAAAAACAAATTAATCAAAATTTAAAATTTCATTAGTTTGTCGAGTAACTCGAGAAACTCATGTTTCATTTTGTCGAGTTACTTCAACTATAAAACAAAAAGATTTTCTATCCGATTTTTCATCGAGTTACTCGATGAACGTCATTTCCAATTTCTCGAGTTTCTCGAGTAACTTCAAAAATACACATTTTTCATTTTTTTGTTTTATTTTTTTATTCAAATAATGTAATACACTTAATGTTTTTGATTTTTTTCTTTTCTCATGTTATTTTTTAACCAACTCTTGAATCTCAAATTTTGATTTGTCCAGTTACTAAATAAATGAATCATAATAAAATAAAATATAATACATTATATGCATTGATTATAATATATATTAAATTTATACAATGTATATTTAATTTTGCCATATCCTAATAACTAATCAATTAAATACAATTATGTATGTACTTCATTTCTCAAATAAGTTAACAAATCAAAACTTCATATTGACAAATTCCTCGAATAATAATATTACAACATATCAATTAAACGAAATAGTTAATGTATTAGTTAATTTGAAGAAATCAATTTTTAAAAATTTAAATTTATGTATATAATTAGTTTGTTGAGTGACTCAGAAAACTCGATTTTGAGTTTGTCAAGTTATATGATACAATAAATAATAAGTTTTTCTATATAAATAATCTTTTGCATTCTAGAACTTAATACATTTCCCTTTCAAATTTTTTATGTAATAATATATTATTAATCAATTTTTACATTATTATAATAATTTACTGATTATAATCAATTTATTATAAGAATTTCATATTAAAAATATTTTTTTTTATAAATGATCATAAAATTTATTACATATTTATTTATAAATAATTATAAAATTTATTATATATTTTTTTATCAAGCAAGTAAATAATCTCGTTTTATTTATTAGAATATTTATATTAGATTATAGTATAAAAATCATTTTATATTTATAATTACTAATAATAATATCATTTATAATAAAATTTATATTTACATCTACAATAATAAATTATAAATAAATATGTAAAATATTTTAGAATCATCTATAAATAAATTTATTAAATATCCATTTATTATATTAAATTGAATATAATCATTAAATTATTATAATAATATAATAATTAATTAATAATATATTAATACAGAATATCATTTTATTATGCTATAAATTTAATATAGTAATTTTTTTATAATATGTTATAGTAATTATTATAATAAAAACCAATTTCATATATTGTATTAATTTATTATGATATATATTAAATTTATATAATATATATTCTATTTTACTATGTTCTAATAAATGATACACTAAATAGAATTTTTGATATGCTTTATTTATCAAGTTACTCGACAATTCCAATTTCCCATTCAAGAGTTCGTCGACAAATAACCAACATAAGAATAAAAAATTATTTAAATATATTACGTCTTTTAAATAAAAAAGAAAAACAAAATACTCAAAAATTTCATTTTCCATGATTTGTCGAGTAACTTGTCCAACTCGAGTTTGATTTTGTCGAGTTGGTTCATCTATTCAATAGATTGATTTTGTATATCATTTGTAATCGAGTAACTCGACAAACAGTATTTCCGTTTTCTCGAGTTTCTCGAGTAGGTTCAAAAATGGACATTTTTCAATTTTTTTTTCTTTCTTTTTTATTTAACTTATGTAATACACTGAATTTTTTTGATTTTTTTTATTTTCTCATGTTTTTTTTAACCAACTTGTGAATCTCAAATTTACCTCTGTCGAGTTATTGGATTAATGCATCATAATAAAAGAAAATATAATATATTATATTAATTGATTATCATATACATTAAATTTATAAAATCTATGTTTAATTTTACTATGTTTCAATAAATAATCAATTAAATACAATTATGTATGTATTTCATTTATTAAATAAGTTAACAAATTCAAATTTCATACTGACAAGTTCCTTAAATAATAATATTACAACATACAGATTAAATAAAATAGTTAATGTATTAAATAATTTAAATAAAAAAAATTTAAAAAAATTTAATTTATGTATATAATTAATTTGTTGAGTAACTCATCAAACTCGATTTTGATTTTCTCCAATTATGTCATATAATGAATAATGCCTTTTTTTATATGAATAATATTTCATATTCTATAACTTAATATAATATGTTATAATATAACAGCTATTATAAAAATATATTATATATTATTTTACATTAATATAATATATGATACTTAATTTTATGAAATATAAAAAAAAAAGTAAAGTTAATATTTGTTACAATAAATATTTTTATTAATTACAAAAATTATATAAAATCGTATTCATTCATTATGATATATTTTATTTAACATATATTCTATTTTACTATGTTCGAATAAATAATATAATACATAAAATTTTGTATATATTTTATTTATCAATTTACTCAAACAATTCTAAATTTCAGATTCACGATTTCGTCAAAAAATAACACAACAACATAACAATAAAAAATTATTTAAATATATTACATATTTTAAATAAAAAAGAAAAAAAAATCAAAATTTTTACTTTCACTGATTTGTCGAGTAACTCAGGAAATTCAAGTTTATTGTTATCGAGTTACTTCATCTATTCAATAGATTGATTTTTTATATGATTTATGATCGAGTAACTCGACAAACCTAATTTTCAGTTTGTCGAGTTTCTCGAGGAGCTTCAATCATGTACATTCTTCAATTTCTTGTATAATTTTCTTATCTAAATTATGTAAGACACTTAATTTTTTTATATTGTCATTTTATTTTGTAACCATCTCGTGAATCTCAAAATTTATATTTGTTGACTTACAAGATAAATTAATCATAATAAAACAATATATAATATATTGTTTTAATTCATTATCATATATATTAAATTTATACAATGTATATTTAATTTTATTATCTTCTAATAAATAATCAATTAAATACAATTATGTATGTGCTTAATTTATCAAATAAGTTAACAAATCAAAACTTCATATTCACAGCTTCCTCGAATAATAATATTACAACATATAAATTAAACAAATTAATTAATATTTTAAATAATTTAAATAAAAAAAGTTATCAGAATTTCAATTCATGCATATAATTAGTTTGTTGCATAACTCGGGAAACTCGATTTTGAATTTGTCGAGTTATGTGATAGAATGAATAATGAGTTTTTTTTATATGAATAATATTTCATTTTCCCTAACTTAATATAATATATTATAATAAAATACCTATTCCAAATAAAATTTATATACTATTTTACATTAATATACTATTTCATATTGAATTTTATCAAATCTAAAAACAAAGTGAAGTAAAAATTTGTTTTAATAACTATTTATACTAATTACAAAAATTATATAAAATTGTATTAATTCATTATGATATATATTAAATTTATATCATATATATTCTATTTTAATATGTTCTAATAAATGATACACTACATAAACATTTTTATATATTTATTTTATCAATATACTCAAATAATTCCAAATATCAGATTCACCAGTTCGTCAACAAATAATACGACAAAATAAGAACACAAAAATTTAAAATCTATTACATATTTTAAATAACAAAGAAAACCAAAATAATCAAACTTTTGAATTTCATTATTTCGTCGAGTAACTCGATAAACTCATGTTTCATTTCATCGAGTTACTTCAACTATTAAACATATGTTTTTGTCTCCAATTTGTCATCGAGTTACTCGACAACCGTGATTTTCAATTTCTCGAGTTTCTCGAGTAACTTCAAAAATACACATTTCCCATTTTTTTTTTAGTTTTTAATTTAAATTAAATGATACACTTAATGTTTTTATTTTTTTTCTTTTGTCATGTATTTTTTTAGCCAACAAAATAATTAATATTTTAAATAATTTAAATACAAAAATTTTAAAAATTTCAATCTATGCATATAATTAATTTCTTATATAACTCAGGAAACTCAATTTTGATTTTGTCAAGTTATGTGATATAATGAATAATGAATTTTTTTACACGAATAATATTTCATATTCTATAACTTAATATAATATGTTATAATAAAATAGCTATTATAAAAAAATATTGATGTATTATTTCAAATTAATCCAATATCTCATATCTAATTTTATGAAATATAAAAACATAATATAGTGAAAATTTTTTATAATAATTAAATATTTTTTTTTGAATAATTATATCAAATTGCATTAATTCATTATCATACATATTAAATTTATATAATATATATTCTATTTAACTATGTTCTAATAAATGCTTCACCAAATAAAATTTTGTATATGTTTTATTTATGAAGTTACTAAAACAGTTCCAAATTTCAAATTTACGAGATTGTCAAAAATTAATACAACAGATAAACAAATAAAAATTATTTAAATATATTACATATTTTAAATATAAAAAAAATGCAAATTAATCAACATGCTAAATTTCATTGTTTTATCGAGAAACTCAAGAAACTCGAGTTTCATTTTGCCGAGTTACTCCAGCTATTGAAAAGATTGATTTTGAATTCCTTTTCTCATCGAGTAACTCGAAAAACATGATTTCAGGTTTGTCGAGTTTCTCGAGTTGCTTAAAAAATACAAATTTTGCATTTAATTTGTTTTATTTGCTTATTCAAATTATATAATACACTTAATTTTTAAAATTTTTTTCTTTCGTCATCTTCTTTTATAACCAACCCAATTACATACAATTATGAATCTGTTTTATTAATCAAAAAAGTTAAAGAGTCAAAATTTCATATTAACAAGTTCCTGCAACAATAATATTACAACATACAAATTAAACAAATTAAATAATCTATTAAATAATTTAAATTAAAAAAATTGAATAATTGAAAATTATGCATCTAATTACTTTATTGAATAACTCAGAAAACTCGATTTTCAGTTTGTGAAGTTATGCAATACAATGAATAACAAGTTCTTTTATAAAAATAATATTTCATATTCTGTAATTTAGTATAATATGTTATAATATAATACCTATTATACAAAAAATTTATGTATTATTTAAAATTCATATAATATATCATAACTAATTTTATAAAATATAAAAACATAGTACATTTAAAATTTTTTCTAATAATTCTTTTTGTTTTTTAAAATATTTATATCAAATTTAATTACTTAATTATGATATATATCAAATTTATATGATATATATTCTATTTAACTATGTTCTAATAAATGATTCAGTAAATAAAATTTTGTATATGTTTTATTTACCAACTTACTCAAACAATTCCAAATTTCAAATTCACGAGTTTGTAAATTAATAATACAACACATAAAGAATAACAAATTATTAAAATATGTTACATATTATAAATAAAAAAGAAGAACAAATTATTCAAAAATTTAACTATCATTTTTTCGTCGAGTAACTCGCGAAACTCAAGTTTCATTTTACCACGTTAGTCCACCTATTGAAAAGATTGATTTTGTATCCCATTTGTCATCGAGTAACTCGATAAACATAATTTCAGGTTTGTCAAGTTACTCGAGTACCTTAAAAAATACAAATTTTTCAATTTTTTGTTTTATTTTCCTATTTAAATTATATAATACGCTTAATTTTTTTAATTTTTTTCTTTTGTCAAGTTATTTTATAACCAACCCAATTAAATACAATTATGTATGTGCTTCATTAATGAAAAAAATTAAAAAATCAAAATTTCATATTGACAAGTTCGTACAACAATCATATTACAACATACAAAATAAACTAAAAAATTAATCTATTAAATAATTTAAATAAAAATTTTAAATAAAGAAAAATTATACATCTAATTACTTTCTTGAATAACTCAACCTACTCAATTTTCATTTTGTCGAGTTATGCAATACAATAAATAATAAGTTATTTTATAACAATAATATTTTATATTCTATAACTTAGTATAATATGTCATAATAAAGTAGCTATTATGAAAAAAATTTATGTATTATTTTAAATTAATCTAATATATCATAAATAATTTTATGAAATATCAAAACATAATACAGTGAAAATTTTTTCTAAGAATTAAATTTTTTTTTTACAATAATTATATCAAATTGCATTAATTCATTATAATATATATTCAATTTATATGATATATATTCTATTTAACTATGTTCTAATAAATGATTCACTATATACAATTTTGTATATGTTTTATTTATCAAGTTACTCAAACAATTCCAAATACCAAATTCATGAATTTGGCAAAACATAATACAACAAATAAACAATAAAAATTTATTTAAATATATTACATATTTTAAATAAAAATTAAAAATAAATTAATCAAAATTTAAAATTTCATTCTTTTGTCGAGTCACTCGGAAAACTGGTGTTCCATTTTGTCGAGTTACTCCAGCTATTGAAAAGATTGATTTTGTATACCATTTCTCATCGAGTAACTCGACAAACATGATTTAAGGTTTGTCGAGTCACTCGAGTAGCTCAAAAAATACACATTTTGCATTATTTTGTTTTATTTTCTTATTTAAATTATATAATACACTTCATTTTTTTAATTTTTTTCTTTTGTCATGTTATTTTATAACCAACCCAATTAAACACAAATATGTATGTGCTTCATTAATCAAAGAACTTAAAAAATCAAAACTTCATATTGACAAGTTCCTACAACAATAATATTACCACATATAAATTAAACAAAATAATGAATGTATTAAATAATTTCAATAAAAAATACTAAAGAAATGAAAATTATTCATCTAATTACTTTGTTCAATAACATGGAAAACTCAATTTTCAGTTTGTCGAGTTATGCAATACAATGAATAATAAGTTCTTTTATATAAATAATATTTGATATTCTATAAATTAGTATAATATGTTATAATAACATAGCTATTATAAAAAATATTTATGTATTATTTTAAATTAATATAATATAATATATCATAACTAATTTTATGAAATATAAAAACATAGAAGAGTGAAAATTTGTTCTAATAATTAAATTTTTTTTAGAATAATTATATAAAAATTGCATTAATTCATTATAATATATTTTAAATTTATATTATATATATTCTATTTAACTATGTTCTAATAAATGATTCACTAAATAAAATTTTGTAAATGTTTTATTTATCAAGTTACTCAAAAAAATTCAAAATTTCAAATTAACAAGTTTGTCAGAAAATAAGACAACAAATAAAGAAAAAAAAATTATTTAAATATATTACAAATTTTAAATAAAAAAGAAAAACAAATTAATCAAAATTTCAAATTTTCATTGCTTTATCGAGTAACTCGAGAAACTCGCGTTTCAATTTGTCGAGTTACTTCAGCTATTGAAAAGATTGATTATTTTTCCAATTTTTCATCGAGTAACTCGACAAACATGATTTTACGTTTGTCGAGTTTCTCGAATGACTTCAAAATTCTACATTTTCCATTTTTTTGTTTTATTTTCTTATTTAAATTATGTCATACACTCATGTTATTTTTGAACCAACTCATGAATCTCAAATTTTGATTTATCCAGTTACTACATAAATTAATCATAATAAAACAAAATATAATATATTGTATTAATTGATTAAGATATACATAAAATTTTTATACAATATATATTTAATTCTACTATATTCTAATAAATCATACACTAAATAAAATTTTGTATATGTTTTATTTATCAAGTTACTCAAACAATTCCAAAATAAGAATTAAATTATTTTTAAATATATTACGTATTTAAAAAAAAAATACAAACAATATAATCAAAAGTTTTAATTTCATTCATCTATTCAGTGACTCAGGAAACACAAGTTTCATTTTGTCGAGTTACTTAGGCTATTCAATGGATTGATTTTCTCTCCCATTTAAATTCAAGTAGCTCGACAAACATAATTTTCAATTTGCCAATTTTCTCGACTAGCTTAAAAAATGCACATTTTTCATTTTTTTGTTTTATTTTATTTTTAAATTATGTAATACACTTAATTTTTTTACATTTTTTCTTTTCTCGTATTAATTTTTAAATATATTATAATAAATATATAAAATCACTTTTTTCACATACATTTACATATGTATTTATCAAAATCATTTTTTTTTATAATTACTATTTACAATATTCTTTATCAAAAAATTTTTATTAAAATTTATGAAAACAATTTTTAAATAAATATATAATAAATTTTATAATAATTTATACAATAAATTATTTAATATCAATTTCTTATAATATATTCATTTTAATCATTAAATTACTACAACATTAATTTTATTATCTTATAAATTAATTATAATAATTGTTTATTGAAATATGTTATAGTAATTGCTAAAACAAAAGTAAATATAATATATTGTATTAATTCATTAGGAAATATACAAAATTTATATATTATATATTTTATTATACTTTGTCCTAATAAAACATAGATAAAAACAAATAACTCGACAATTCCAAATATGAAAATATCAAATTTATCAAATCTCATATGAAAATAAACAATTACCTACAAATTTAATATACTAACTAATGTAAATAAAAAAAAATTATAAATCTAACAAAAACTTTACAATTTAACATATTCTGAAGAAACCCAATAAATTCATTTTTCAATTTGTCAAGTCACTCAATCTATTGACTTTATCCAGTTATTTCCATACTTATCCTCAACAAAATTATTATTTTTTTTATTTAAACTTACATAAGTCAAAAAAATAAATTTTTTATATACGTTCTTCACAACAGTAATCAACCACAAAATTTTAATACTCTTTCCTAATTTATAACGCTAAAATAACACTTACATTTAACTGAATTATCAACTTAAAATATTCTTTTCTAAACGTACAATTTTGTCCAACACATTTCACTGACGTGCAAAGCACGGCCTTAAAACTAGTATATATATATATATATATATCCTTACAATAATATAAGAGCCTTAAACTTTTTACTGTTCACATTTTCGTCCTACACGCCGTCGTTTTTGAACTTCTTTTTACAACTATAACGACACCGTTTTCACAGTCAGCCACAATTTTTTACTTTGTCCAACATTTCACCCAAAAATATATCTTCTCTCTCTCTCTCTCACAATCAAAGCTGAGATCAATCCGGAATTGCAGAAAACACCTCTCTGATTAATAAATGAAATTAATTAAAGCTCAGACTTTTTAAAAAATACAGTAAGAAGAATGAATCAATAACCAAAAATTAAAACTTTTTCCATGCTTCAATCATTTATACATACACCAGATGTACAAGCAAAATTACATACATATGTATGCATAAACACAGAAGCTGAGAATAGAACTCACGGAAGAACATGTATTTGGTAGAATCATCAGAAAATCTTCTGCTTGTACTTCACTATAATCATCACTTGATGTTTAAAGTTTACAAGTTTGATATATTGAAAAGCAAGTGGATGGCATCGGTGGACTTGGGCAACAGATTATTATTTATCGACGACTATGGTTGTACTTCAGTTTCTGCTTGTGGCTACTTCAAACCCAATTGCATCTACTTTGCACAAGATAACTTGGGATTTTCAGTGCTACCTCAGCAAGAACAAAATATGACTGTGTACAGCATCAAGGATCACAACTTTGTTGATTATCAGATTAATGCTAATCCGAGCCATCTCGGCAATCAATTGATTGCCGAGGTGGCTCGGCAATCAATTGCCGAGCCACCTCGGCAATTGAAATTGGCGTTTTTGTTAATGCACGTGATAAATTGCTTGAATTAAAAGAAAAGGAAGAGAATTTTTACCAAAATCTAAGCCATTTGGAAGATGAAAATAGAAAATTGGTGGAACAACTTGATGAACACAAAGTAATGGTTGAGAATGCAAATGGAGAAATTGGAAGACTAAGTGCAGAAGTTGAACAGGAGAAGACCAAGTACTCTAATACCAAGGAGAAACTTAGTTTGGCTGGCTGGGAAAGACGCTTGTAAATTGTAGCTAAACAAATCTTCTTTAGATAAGTAATAGTAGCAGATTCCAATGGAATAGTACAAAGCAGGAGAGTACTCTTCAAAATTGCACCCAGAAACACTCCCACTTGAACTCAATAAAACCAAAATAATTAAGACAGAGATAGACTAAATATTCAACTCAAACCTGCAATGAATGTTGAAAGAATTTTTTAAAAAAAAAAAAAAAAAAAAAAAAAAAAAAAAAAAAAAAGAGGTAAGAATAAGTGCCCGGCTCGGCAATCAAATTGATTGCCGAGCCATCTCGGCAATCAAAGGCTCGGCAATCAATTGATTGCCAAGCCTGATGAATAGTTTTTTTATTTTTTATTTTTTATTTTTTATTTTTTTTTTGTTTTTAAAATAATAATTGCACAAAAGGTCCCTATTGTTTTAAAATGGTTGGAATATGCCATCAAGCATGCTTGTATTTCATTTTTAAATTTTACTTTTGAGCAAGCTACTTACATTAAAATAAATAAGTAGATTTTAATATAAATAATTTGATAATAAACATGCATGTTACTTAATTTGTTTATATGTTTAACGATTTCCATATATTATCCTAAATGTATGTTCACCAAATTAGAGAAACATTATTCAATTAGAGTGGTGCAGTATGAGCAATGCCATATTATATATATTCAATGAAATTGGAATACATTTTTATTAATTGAATAATATAGCATAGACCTAATAGTAATATAAACTAATTATCACTTCAAGTACTATTATTGAGCTTAACACAAACGTTTCAAAAATATGAGGCATATTAATTAAAGTAATTAATTTTCTCAACTAAATCATCAATAAAATTTATCTGTCCAATAATGTCTACAAAACATTTTAATAATACAGTCTTTTTTCTTGTCCTTTCATGCACTATCCACTTAACCTGATAATGAGTATCTCGGCAGGTTGCCGAGAAACTCAGCAACCAACTTGGTCTTGGTTATCGAGCAATTTGGCAACTATCATTGGTTGTTAACATGGTTGTAAATTTTGCAATACCATTATGAACTACTAGGAACTTTGATGGCTAGGTTTCAGACTCCTACATCCAAAAAGACCAAAAATAAGTTAAAAAATTTATTCCAGAAATGTCTTTTACTTGGATTGTTCTTGTATCGGTGAATCATATGCATAAATCAAGTTCATAAAAGAGTCCTCTTGACAACTGTGGGTCAGTGCTTTTTTGTTATTTGTTTTTCCCTAATTACGTCCATGTTTGCCTATTGAACCCCACCTCATCGTAAGTTAAGCTGTTAAACAGAGGACAATTTTGTTTATCTTCAACATGCCCATTGTTTCATCAAAGGCATCTAAAAAAAAAAAAAAAAAATTATGTGAACTGTGCTCGGCAATCAATTGATTGCCATGAACAGTAACATTTTTTTTTTCTTTTGACACATATTAAAAAAAAAAAAAAAAAAAAAAATTAATAATGCTCATGATTGCCGAGATAGCTCGGCAATCAATTTTGATTGCCGAGCTATCTCGGCAATCAATTTTGATTGCCTTGAATAGTGTTTTTTTTTATTTTTTTTTTATTTTTTTTTTTATTTTTTTTAAAGGAATAATTGCACAAAAGGTCCCTATTGTTTTAAAATCGTTGGGATATGCCAACAACTTAAAAAAAAAAAATTTAATTCATTTTTCTTATTTTTTTTCTTTTACACTTAATTTTCATTCAATTTTTTACTAATCTTGTTTATTTATTTCTTTTGTTGAATAGGTCACTACGCCCCTTTCTAGATGTTCTAAAGGGGTCTCTACTGATGAAATCGATGGATTACAGAAGCAAGAAACAAATAAAAACACTAGAAGAATTAAAACATAATTATTCAGTTTCACCCCCTCCATCAAATACTTCCAAGGTGTTTGAAGATTGTGATTTGGTGGCAAACAAGCCTTTGTTGACTAGAAATTCTATGCTATTAATTAAGCCTTATTGCATGTGGAGGATCAGGGTCCTTTAGGAAGAGCGCACAGGCTGGCATTGCTAAGCAACCACCAAACCACCACCGGGGACGGTGGCTAGGAACGGTGGTGGTGGTACTTTGCATAAAGGGGTGGTGTGCAAGGCTGCCGCGAAGGTGGCGGTGCATGAGGATGAGATGATCAGTTGTATGTCGGAGAATCCAAGGTTTGGGAACTTGCAGTCCGAGGAGAAAGAGTACTTCAGTGGAAGCATTGTTGAAGAAAGAATTCAGGTTGAACCTGGATTTTGAGATTGCCGAGTTACCTAAGAAAATCTGAGGTATACGGCATATACATGGTCGGGTAACCCGACAATCCCCATTTTCAGTTTGTCGAGTTACTCGACCACATGAGCATATCCAGAATCTTTTATTTTTATTTTTGATTTATATTATTTTTGAAATTTAAATTTTTGGTATTTTTTGTTGTAGTGAAGATACTGGACGAACTGAAGTTGACTACCCAAGAAAATTAATTATTTTGTATATATATTTTTGCTTTTATTTAGTAGAATTTATTTTGAAAAACACTGAATTTATTTTATTTTATCAATTATTATAACAAAGTGTAAAAAAAAAATTAATTTTAATAATTATATCAATTTTATTACAATAATAAATTTTTATTATAATTAATAATTATAATAAAATGTCATATCAATTTATTACAAATAAAAATTTTTATGTTTGAGTTTGTGGTTTGAGGCATATAATTGACCGGGTAACTCGGCAATCTCAATTTTGAGTTTGTCGAGGTACTTGAAAAATTATTCATACGCATATTGTTTTTTTTTTTTTTTTATAATTTATTTATATTAATTGTTATATATATATATATATATATATATATATATATATATATATATATATATATATATATATATATATATATATATATATATATATATTATTATTATTATTATTATTATTTTTTGTTTTGTTTTTGTTTTTAGCATATAATCGATCGAGCAACTCGTCAATCTCAATTTTGAGTTTGTCAAGTTACTTATTTTATCAATTATTGTAAGATAGTGTATTAAAATAATTTTATAATAATTATATCAATTTTTATTATAATTAATAATGATATTAAAATTTAATATCAATTTATTATAGTATCAATTTGTTATAATATCAATTTATTATAAATAAAAATTTTGATTTTTGAATTTGTGATTTGTGCCATGTTATTGATCGAGTAACTCGGCAATCTCAAGTTTGAGTTTGTCGAGTTAGTCGAGAAATTGATAGTGTGCAAATATTATTATTATTATTATTATTTATTTATATTATTTGTTAAAAGTTATTTTTTGGTATTTGTTTTTCACATCTAATTCATCGAGGAACACGGCAATCTCATTTATGATTTGTCGAGTTCCTCGATAAAGTAAGCACATGCAAAAAAAAATTTATTCTAGCATATATTATAACATATTACAGTAAAATATATATATCAGACAAAATTATTATATATTATATTAAATTATTCAAATATATTATATTTTGTTGTATCAATCAATTATTATAACAAAGTTTTAAAAAAATTTATTATCATAACTGTGTCGATTTTATTACAATAATCAATTTTTATTATAATTAATAATTATAATAAAATATAATATTCAATTTCTATTCTGAACAAATAAAAATAAGTAAATAATCTTATCAAATCGTCTCTCCACTCCTTTAAAAAAATAAAAAATTATTTCAAATTATAATTACAATAAAAATTAAGTATTGTAATAAAATTTATATAATTATTATAACAAGTTGATATAGTTATTATAATAAATTTTGATTCATCTATTTTATAATAATTAATAAAAGTAAATATAATATATTTAATAATTTTATGTGATATATTTTTTATTATAATATGTTACAATAAATGATACAATAAAAACATTTATTCATTTCATTACCTTATCAAGTTACTCGACAAACTCAAAATTTATATTGCCAAGTTGCTCGATCAATTATATGCCAAAAATAAATACCAACAAATTCAATTTACCAAATATTATACATTAAAAAAACCACAAATAAGATAAAATATGCATATGCTCAGTTTCTCAAGTAACTCGACAAACTCAAAATTGAGCTTGCCGAGTTACTCGATCAGGTATATGCAAAAAACCAAAGACTAAAAAATGATTACACTATGTTATAATAATTGCTAAAATAAAATAAAATATAATATATTTTAGTAATTTAGTATAGTATATAATAATTTAATATGATATATATTTTACTATAATATGTTATAATAAATTATAGAGTAAAAAAAATTATGCATAAAAACCAAAAAATAAAAAATATGCAGATGACCACTTTCTCAAGTAACTCGACAAACCCAAACTTGAGATTGCCGAGTTACTCGATGAATAATATACCACAAACTCATAATGTAGAAAAAATATTTTAATTGTAATATTAAATTGTATTTAAGATGTCCAAATATTTTTTCTAAATTATTATTTTTAAATAGATTACTTATATAATATTTTTTCACAGAATTTGTTCAATTACTCCATAAACTTCAGTTCGTTTACTAGCTTATCTACACAAACAAATCATAAAAAAATTTGATTTCCAAAAATATATAAAATATAAACAATAAAACAATAAAAAAATTTGTACTTACTTTGCCGAGTGGCCCGACAAAATCAAAGTAGAGTTTGTCGAGTCACTCGATGACATAAACCAGAAGAACAATAAATTTTTCCTCTTAATATTGTCCGAGTGACTCGACAAACTCAAATTGGAGATTATCGAGTCACTCGATCACTTTTACATCTTGTAGGTCAAACTAAAATATTTAATTTTTTTTTTTATTAAATTAAATAAAAACTTAGAAACTAATAAGCATAAACTTAGATGTTAGAAAACATAACATATTTCACTATATATGAACAAATCTCAAAGTTCGTCCGAAAAAATTATAAAAAGATTTGAGTATTTTTTGAAATTATTTTTACTAGAAATAACAAAAATATATATACAAAATCATTTATTTTGTTAAATAGTGGACTTATTTAAGCAATTCCAATTACTATCTTTCCAAATAAAACATTTCGAAATTTCGACTCAACAAGTTATAGATATTGTTACAGTGTTTGTAAAAAAATTTCACTAAATAAGAATTAAATTATATAATTATACTTATTATGAAAATAAATTTATATTAAAATAGATTCCATACGTGAAAATATTTTTATTAGACTAATTTGTTTCCATATATTACCTCTATAATATTTTTTCACTGAAATTCTCAAATTACTTGACAAGGTCCATTTCTTCGACAAACTCTACTATAACAACATATACAAACAAAATTTATTTTCAAATAAAACATAGTTGACAAATTCTATTTGATCCTGTTAACAACTATTTATTTCAGTAACATTATATTTAATTGGTCGAGTAACTCGACAAACTCGAAATGGAGTTTTGTCGAGTTACTCGATCAACCTTTTGTTGAATAGGTCACTTGAAAATAAATATATACAAAATTCTTTATTAAAATACATAAAAAAGTAAAACTTAATATGCAGATACCCACAAAACATATAAAATTTCACTCCACATAAAATAATTCATAAATTTGTATAGATAAGTTTCAGTGTTTTTGTACAAAAATGTTACTAAATAAAAAATTAAAGTTTTTACTTTACACTGTTGTATTGTGAAATGGGTTATTTGTCTGCAAACTACAAATAATGGTAAATAGTATATATAAATAATTAGAGTTTCTACTTAATACTTTTTATGCAAAAATTACCAAATTATTCAGTGTTTTTCAAAATTAATTGTAGTAAATAAAAGAATAAATATATATAAAAAAATCATTAATTTTCTTCGATAGTAAACCTCAGTTCATCAAGAAACTTTCCTACTACAACAAATGAGATTGCCGAATTACTCGATCAAATATATGCCAAAAACAAATACCAAAAAATTAAATTTAAAACTAATATAAATAAATAAATAAAAATTTATGCATATACTAACTTTATCGAGTAACTCTAATTTTAAAAAAAAAAAAAAAAAAATTTTTTTTTACTTTTGTCAACTAACTCTAATTTAAAAAAAAAAAAAAAAAAAAAATTTTTTTTACTTTTGTCGAGTACCTCAAATTTAAAAAATAAAAATAAAAAAAAAAATAAAATTTTAACTTTTGTCGAATTACTCAAATTTTAAAATAAAAAAAAAAAAATTTTACTTTTGTCGAGTAACTCGAATTTTAAAGGAAAAAAAAAAATTTTTTTTTTTACTTTTGTCGAGTAACTCGATTTTACAACAAATTTTTTTTTTTTTTTTTTACTTTTGTCGAGTTACTCGACTTAAAAAAAAAAAAAAAAAAAAAACATTTTTTTTTACTTTTGTCGAGTAACTCGATTTTTAAAAAAAAAAAAAAAAAATTTTTTTTTTTTTACTTTTGTCGAGTTACTCGACTTCTTCAAAAAAAAAAAAAAAAAAACATTTTTTTTTTTTTTTTACTTTTGTCGAGTAACTCGATTTTAAAAAAAAATTTTTTTTTTTTTTTTTTACTTTTGTCGAGTTACTCGACTTTTTAAAAAAAAAAAAAATTTGTCGAGTAACTCGACAAAAATTTAAAAAAATTTTTTTTTTTTTTTTTTTTTAAAATTCGAAAAAGTTTGTCGAGTTACTATTCAACTCGACAAACTTTTTTCGAGGTGAATAGTAACTCGAAAAAGTTACTGTTCATAAAAAAAAAATTTTTATTTTTTTTTTTAAATTCGAAAAAGTTTGTCGAGTTACTATTCAACTCGACAAACTTTTACGAGGTGAATAGTAACTCGAAAAAATTACTGTTCATGAATTTTTTTTTTTTTTTTTTTTTTTTTTTTTTTTTTTTTTTATGGTGTGCTTTTACATTTGTAATTTTTTTTTTCAATGAAAAAAATCAACAACATATTTTATTTTTTGTAACTATTAATTATAACATTTTTACCAATAATGTTACAAATATTTTTTTATACTAATTGCTAAAATAAAATAAAATATATTGTATTAATTAATTATGATATATATTCTATTTTACTATATTATAATAAATGAAACATTAAATAAAATTTTATATATGCTTTATTTATCAAGTTACTTGACAAATCCAAATTTAAGATTCACGAGTTTCTTGAAAAATAACAACACTAAATAAAAATAAAAAATTATTTAAATGTATGACATCATTTAAATAAAAAAGGGAAACAAAATAATGAAAATTTTAAATTTCGTTCGTTCATCGAGTAACTCCGGCAACTTGATTTTCAATTTGTCAAGCTACTTGAGCTATTGAATAGATTGATTTCGTATCACATTTTTAATCGAGTAACTCGACAAATTTTATTTTGGGTTTATCGAGTTACTCGAGTAACTTCAACAATGCATATTGTTCATTTTTTAGTTTAGTTTTTTTATTTAAATTATGTACTACACTTAAATTTTTTTATTTTTTAGTTTTTTCATGTTATTTTTAAACCAATTCATGAATCTCAAATTTGGATTTGTCAAGTTACTAGATAAATTAGTCATAATAAAAGAATATATAATATATTATATATTTACTTTCATGTGTTTCTTACAAACGTTAAAATATTAGTTTTTTTACAATACTAAATTCACATTTTTTTCTAAAATTTCCACAACACAAAAAAATCTTTTGGTTAACAAAATTACAATAAATTAATCTAATTTTTGTAACTTATAAAAATACAATTATAAAAATAAAAGATTGTATATTAACACAAGCTCAACAACATTACCAAGATAACAAAAATATTTCAGATCAATTAAAAATAAAAAGAAACAATTTACAAACTTTTGATACTTCCACAAAAAAATTTCCCCCCCGATTGCCGAGATGGCTCAGCAACCAAAATTGGTTGCCGACCTAGCTCGGCAACCAATTTTTGTAACCTATAAAAATACAATTATGAAAATAAACAATTATATATTAACATAAGCTCAAAAACATTACCAACATGACAAAAAAATTTCAGATCAATTCAAAATAAAAATAAAAGGAAACAATTTACAAACATAATATCAATCTATTAATTTATTAAACTAATACATACAACATTTAAACTTCACTCCTAACTGGGAAAAAAAAGAAATCCTTATGAAAAAAATCTAACACAAGTTTTCGCCTATAAATATTAATTTTATCACTTACAACAGCATCTAAAGGCAATCCAGCTAAAAAACACTCCACATATTTAATCATAAATAGTCCACTGTCACTGCAAAAACAAAAACAAATAAATATTTGCACAAAAAAAAGTAAATAAAACATATTTCTTAAACAAACTATAATCAACCTCAACTCTTTTTTTTTTTTTTTTTTTTCCTTTTTTAATAAGGTTTTTTTCAATTGCATACAAAGTTACTTCAATAGACTGACAATAAGTTACAAATTAGTTGAATTTTTATTTCAAGCTATCCTTAAATTCTATTACATCCAATTATTGCATATGAAATTTCCAACCTCCTTATAAATATATACACAACTCATATACTTTACAACATATTCAAAAAGAGAAAAATCTAATCATAACCTACTTTGTTTTTATTTTACAAATAGTGCTATAAAACGTTCATATCAACCTACAACTTTTCACTACATTATTCACAAACGTGCAACGTACGGGCCAAAACTAGTATATATATACAAGTGATAGAACCAACTGTGACACTGGCTTAAACTAAAAAGTGCCACGTGACGGTGGCTTCTAGAAAAGACAGACTTTGAATTCTATCTTTTCTCAGCCATACATGTCTGTAGACATATATTTTCTAACAATTGTGATACAACTTCCCAATATCTATATATAAGTCCTCTATTCATCCCTGCAAAATCACTTTTGCACTTACTTGAAAATGCATTCTGCATTTATTCTAAGTCCATTTTTATAAAGATTGCTCAGTTCGATAGTCTCGTAATTTGAAATGCTATTATCATAGAACATAGTCGTTATATCTTGATAAATGAGTGCCAGAGTCCATGATTTAATGATTAATTTGCAAATGAACCCATATAACGCCAGCCATGGACCATGGTAGATGAAAAATTGAGATGGAAGAAACCTTTTGTTCTTCTCCTCCAGCACCAATAGCTGTATGGAGACAAAACTACAAGTCTGAATCAAGGCTTACAGTCAAACAAGCTATGTCTATGTCTTTTACTTGCACATTGTGCTCGAGTTTTGCTCAAAAACTCACATAGCATCGTTAATCTTCATTTGATACTAATAATGTTTATTTTGTCAAAATTTAAATTCTAATTTAAACTGGTCAAAATAGTAAAATATATTTTTTATTTACATATTTTGTAATTACCACAACTTACGACCTATTTATTATCCACACATTCAATAAAATAATTTATAAATATTTAAAAAATAATTTTAGTAGTACTAAACATGCACCAACGAGTTCTACTTTTATTGGTAGAACTTGGGATTTTAACATTGATCAGGTGGTACCAAATGCCGATTTATTTCAATTTTTGGATATTACAAATTTATAGCAACTTGAACAATTGAACAAATAACATGGTTGATACTCAAGATAGTTTTTTCCCACTAATCTTGTAATGTATCATGGTGAAAAGTAGTCTTGTGAAATCAAAGTTATATACTTACTCCAGATATAATCGGAAGAAGATGATCAAACTCCCATTATGGAAGGCTTAGACAATAATAAAATAATGCAAGATTCAAGCACAATGTGTGGAGTGCTAAACAATAATCAAAATCAACTATATGGTGTGTTTGATTTTGATTAAAATTATATATATATTTTAAAAGTTGATAAAAATTGATAAAATGAGTGGTTGAAAAGTTGTAAAAAATTGTAGATTCCTAAAATGTGTGATTAAGATTAATAGTTAACTTTGACTTTAACTTTTTTGTATGGATATTGCTCATCTTTTTGATATCTCTCTTACTGCTCCATCCATTTCTCTCTCTGTTTTAGTTTATTGGCGTACTCCACCAGTGGAATCTTACAAGGTCAACACTGATAGATGTGTCAAATATAGATTTGCGAGTGGAGGGGGGATTATCAGGGATTCACCAAGTTAGTGTGTTCGCACCTTCTTCTCTTCATAAGACGAGTGCCCTATTCTAGACGCCGAGCCCAGGGCTATTCTTAACGGTATCATTCTTCTTCAGATGATTGTACTCTCAGATTTATGGATTGAGTCCGACTCTACTTTGGCTATTCACTGTATCACGAGAGGTGGAAGACCTTGGTCTATTCAGGCCACTTTTCACTACATCAGAAATCTCCTTGTCTTCGACTGTGATACTATTTCTTATATTTATCGCAAGGGTAACCAGGTAGCTGACTTACTAGCTTCAAAGGGTTGTGATCATCGTTACTATTTCGAGTACAGTGCTTAAGACTTACCACGACATTACCGCAACTTAGTTCAGATTGATAGACACGAGCTTCCTACAGTTAGGGGTCTATAGAATTTTTTATAACTATTTGTTTTGGAAGTAGTACATCATTATTTATTGCTTTATTATTTATTCATTTATTTGTTTGCTTTAACTTTTATGATTGGAGGTCAGGTTTTATGCCTCCCTCTCATGTATTTTTTATGAGTTATTTATATATGGTTGGGGGTATCCGAACCCCCATCCCTTTCTAGTGGAGGCCTGATAACTACACTGGGGTTGTGGTGGTGTGTAAAAAAAAAATTACAAGTAGCATGCATTGGCATGAAAATTTAAGCAACTTATAGAAAATGCAATATATAGAAATCAGAAGAAGATTTTCTCTCTCGGGAAGTATATTTACAAAAGAGGTGTAATTAAAGATGGGACGTTAGTCCACTATTAAGATTTGAAATTCAATCTTAGAGCATCTCCAATGTTACCTTCTATTCTATTTTGAATGTTCAGCTGATGTGGTGATGAGGTGGATGAGACAAAACTTATGTTGCAGCATTTATTATAGAATGCCGTCCAATTTTAGACATCCTGTTAAACGACATTTGATAAGTGTGATTCTACACTTATTTAGACCGTTAAAATGGACAATTGTGTGTACATTTGAGTATGATTTTATTTAATTATGTGTTTATTTTGTTATTCTATGTCAAAACCCGAGTTTAGTGGTGTTTGGAGTAAAGTTGCAAAAAGGATTAAATTGGAAGAAAAGTATAAGTACGAGGACCAACATGCAAAAGGTCTAAAAGTTTAAGGACCTAGAATGCAAATATATGAGGGTATAATTAAAATAAAAGTTTATTTTGGAGAGCTGAATTGACAATGATGTAGAGTTCATGAGCTTGTCGTGCAAATAAATGAGGACTAAGATGTAAAATGAGGATGAAGTTGGCCCATGCGATTCCATTGCGATCGCGAGCCATTGAAATTATAAGCAAATGCCCAATTTCTCCTTCCATACGATCGCGGGCCATTTTCATGCTTTTCGGCCCAATAAATTGTTTTTCTTTCTTTATAAGTTTGGGCTTCCTTTGGACTTTTTTGGGACACAAATTGAGGCACGAATTTATGGTAATTGTTGCCGTATAAATACACATTATTTGGGAAGAAAAAAGGGGAGTTCCATATCTTAACACAACACAAATATTTGGAGGAACTTCACATCAAAGACATTAAATTATTAAAAGAAAAATTACAAGAAATTATTGGAACTTTGGATGATTTTGAAGAAGAAGACGGGCCGTCCAAAATCGTTGAAGAGATTCAAGATTAAGGGTTGTATCAACTTTTATTCTAAATTATCCGAGTTATGTATTCACTTTTTATCTTGTATTTTCTTAAACATTTATGGCTAGGATTTTGACGAAACCTTGTTAACTCTTTAATCTAATAAATTGCTCATTTTTATTCTTACTTTTGGGTTAATTTTTTATTATTCATTAATTCTATTTTGATACTTGATCACTATTAAAACGTGTTTGTGATTTATATTGCTTTCGAGAGATTCGGCATAAATTAGCATATGGTAATAAACAACATAAAGTCCTATAATTGATGGTTTATGTCATTATACTCTATGAAATCGTTATGCGATCTTTGTGAATTAATGTATGCTTACGTGTTTGAAATTTAATTAGAGATAATTAAGTTCACATATAAGTATATAATCGATTGACTATCGAGAGAGACTATTGATTAAAATTGAATTATTGATTTTTAACCTAGGCATCTAAGTTCTTAATTTTATTGATTGTTTGTTAATGAATTAATGTTATTCTAAAATTCGGCAAATTTTAGGATAGTTCTTGGGATTTGTGTTGATGTCAAGATGATCTACATGTGTCTAGTTCAAATAACAAACGACATTAAGTCCAGTAGGAGATATATATATATATATATATATATATATATATATATATATATATATATATATATATATATATATATATATATATTTCTATGCTTGGTGCAATCTTTGGTAGTTTTCTAATTTTGTGTTGCGTTCTTTAACTATTCGAATCCTTCATATATATATATATATAATTGAGTCATAAATGAGAACTGATTTAATTTGTACCGAGAGAGCAAATTAACATATAAGGAATACCGATTGTCAACATAAATCAAGAATTTAGTATAAACAAGTAATTGAGAGTTAAAGTAGGTTAATAATGGTGGATTCGAAATTCTAGTACCTTTCATGATTTGATTAATTCCAAGATGTGTATAATTCTAATTACATATTTTAGTATATAATTAGATTTAGTTAGAAATAAACTGATTGTATTTTTTTCGATTATAATTATTATTAATTAAAGTTAAGAAGTAGAAAATTCAGTCTTCATATGTTTAACACTCTACACATCATTATATTACTTGTTAACGATTCGTCCACTTGTGAAAAAAAAATCACACAACAACCTTTCATCTATTTTTTCATTAAATTGTATCTATCTCTCTTATTTATTTTCTCTTTCTATCATCTCTCTCCTTATTTTTTTCTCTCTCTTGTCACAGTTTCTAGAAGATGTCTAGTATTGAAAATGTTTTTAACAAGTAAATCTTATTAAATAGAGTAGCTCAAATTTGTATATGCTGTATATATATTTTATCTCTATTCGATGTAAAATTTGTTTTTAATGCACGCTGGTTGAAAATAAATTAAAAGTCTAGTATATGGTACTTGGTCCAATTGTTTCATGGAATGGCTCGCCCCCTAACAAAGTCTCACTTCAAAAAAAAAAAGAAAGAGCAATAAAATGCAACCTTGAGAAAATGAATAGGCATTGCAAGGTCTAAAAAAAAAGGATCCTTTGTATGAGACGTACAATGCACTTTTAAATGATCCTACGAAATTTAATAAAATTTTATGAAACTAACCTTGAGAATATGAATATGCATTGCAAAATCTAATAAAAAATTATGTGTGTACAATACACTTTTAAATGATCCTGTAATATTTAATAAAATTTTATGAAACTGATAACATTCTATGGACGTAATTTATTATTTTTATTATTTAATAATTAATATAAAAAATTAATTAACAGAATCATGTTTCTTAATTCATTTAAAGTAGCTTATTTCTTTTCATTTGTTCTCATTTCGGATTGTATATGAAAGTTCTAAAACTTAGATTAATTAAATTAAACACGAATTTTAATTTTAATTAAACAAGCAGTGGACGGAATGTAGTCAGAACTGGCAGGATATAGATATAACAGTTCTGACTCGCACAACAGTGTTCGTTTCCTAATCTTGTTTAGTGCGAAAATTAAAGGATTCAATACGAACACAAGATGTAACGTGGTAAACCCCTAAGGGAAACATCCACGGGCCCCCATGCCATGGGTAAACAATCCACTAATAATCTTGTTAAAAAATACAATAGTATCGGTTTTTGTAATTTCGCAAAATTAACAAAATAACAATCAAAAGAAAACAGATCAACTCCCTGTGATACTTCTTCTTCTGACTTGTTGATGAAGTGGAATCAAACCCACCGGTCTTGACTTTATCGCCACTTCCCTATTGTACTTGACCGCAACCACCACTTGGATTAAGAACCCCCGTTCTTAACTTCACGCCAAGTAGCTTGAGCAAGATATGGAATTGTTCGTTGAGTACCAATTAGTTCTTGATTCTTCAATGAGTTTGAAGAAGACTTTTGTGCTTTGAAAGTTGTATCAATGAGGCGCCATGTCTTGTTCTCCTTGAATGGATTCGGCTAGGTTGAAGTTTATGGAACAAGAACACAAAAAATATTTTTCAAAGCCTTTATTCTTCAATGTCTTGAAGAACTTGCTGCCTTTGAACAACTTAATCAATGAAGCATCGGGTCTTGATTTCCACCAATAAATTCAGCCGGTTTTGCTTAGAGAATACAAGACCAAAATTATATTTCAAAAGCCTTAATTCCTTATTGATTTCCACTCTTACTTATAGTTAAAGTAGAAACCAATTTAGGAATTATTTCTTACCTAAGAATATGCAACAAAGATGGTAAGAGAATAAGTAGGAAAGAATATAGAAATATTTTCTTAGATTTGTAGTAGGAAAGAATTTAGGAAACTAAATATTTCCTTCCTAAACAAATCTAAAAGAATAAGAAAAAATTCTTTAACCTACAAAAGGAGCTGTCATTAATATTCATACAATCAGAATATATCAAATATAGGAACATAATAAAATCGCAGCTTTTGCTGATCTGGAAAACTGATTCGCCTATCAAGCCAGTCAGTCAGAACTGGCGTTTAATCAGACCAGTCAGAAACACAAATGTTGACCTGCTCTTTTGACATTAAAAATTAGTTATATTTATTAAGATAGCCAAGATATAAAAAGTGAAAAATATGACACATATTTTTCCAACAATCTCCCCCTTTGGCGTTGCTTAATTACAAACACATAACTATCAGATTTTTAATGTAAGTGTAATGTATGTGAATATGTAAATAACCCATGAGCATCAACATACAAGGATTATGGCTCCCCCTTAGTGTGTAAACCAAGAACTCCTGCAAAGAAGTTAATAACATATGCGAATACCACACACAATAGCCATAAAATTTAATATTGCTCCCCCTTAGCAAGATATCATCTAAGTGTAGTGATCAAACTATCATAAACCTAAAAATGCTACTATTAAAGATTAACCAACATAGTGTCATCATAGTGTCCAAAGCAAAAACAACAAACAATTAAAAATTACTACTACTCCCCCTTTTGGAAGAGGAACGCCAAAGGAAGAAATCAAACAAAAACAGAGCTGTGTGTGAAGCAAAATAAAGCAGAATTTAAGTGTTTAAAACAGTTGTCCATCGCCAAATAGTCAGAGGGTTAAGAGTTAGAACGGGGAGAAGTTAGTGCCGGGAGGATTTGGACTTCTTTGTACCAGATGCAGAAGCATTGGTAACCCTCTTGCGAGTAGGAGTATCTGAGGGAGCAGCAGCTGGAGCATCCGCAGCCATAGGAGCAGAGGCTGGGGCAGCAGGTTGATCACCAACGGGTTCAGAAGACGGTATCTCCATTGGATCTCCAGGATGTGCAGAGAATTCCGGAGTAACTATCCGGAATGCAGATTTTATGTGCTCATCGCCCAGAAATTCTATTTTGCCCAACACCCTACGCATGAAAGTAATATCATCAGAAAAACCTTTGGTAAGGGCAAAAGTTTGATCTACCTGTGTTCGAACCAGTCCCAACTGAGTTTCTAGGGCATCCAGACGTTCAGACTGGTCCAGCGAGGATAGAAAATGCTTGGGAACTTTAGGAGTGGGAAGCGGTGTGCTACCCAAATTGGTAAACTCATGTACACCCAGTGATGGAATGTCCTCAGAGAGGCGGTCTGAATCCATAGCAGGCACTTCTTGATGAACAAGAAAGTGATGAATCAGAGCTGGATGCGGCAGTCTGTACTGCTTGGCCCTCCTCGGTCCTTCATAAACAATTCTATCGAAAATTAGTTTAACCCAGTCAACTGGCATCCTCATCCCTAACTTGTAAAGTATAACGGCCCTGTCCCCCGAAATGTCTGATCGATGAGTTAACGGATCGATATTGTTGATGAGAATCTGATGCAGAATTTTGTATTTTGGCAATAGCCGAGAAGCAGTCAGTTCTCCTGATTCCGGCCAGGTGGAGCCAGTCATTTATTGTGCAATGATGTCCTTGGTCAATTCTTCGTCACTTGTGACAGCCATAGTGGTTACTCCAAGCCAGTCCCTGAGGGAGTTAGGACTGAAGGTAACATGTCTTCCCCGAACATAAACCTTCCACCTGAACTCATTGCCAGCCTTTCCCAGATTCTTTGGAACATTTGCCATAAACTCCTTGACCAGAGTTTCATTGAACGGCCCAGAAAAACTTAACAGTTTTTGTAAATTGTGGAAATCAACAATTTCAACCAAACCAAACGAACTAAATTCGGCAATTGCAACCTTGCACTCAATGATGAACTTACGGTAGATGGTAAAAGACATAAACAAACTCTCAGCATTCTCCGCTAGAAAACAGTAATTGAGGGGGTTAACAGAGTGTCTACCTCTAGTTAATGTGTCAAGTCTGAACATTTGGGGGTCAGAACTAGGAGTAGGCAGTACTCTGTAGGCACCCCCTGAGGTAGTGACAGGTCTGTTCTGACCAGCAGGCGTGGGCTTCTCAGCAACATCAGCCATTTTACCTTTCCCTTTCTCAGCCCTGGTGGCCCTTTTCATTGGAGGAGGTGTCGGAGTAGATTCTGAAGATTCATCAAGGGCAACATCAAAATCAGAATCAGATTTTTGAGAGGGGGGCTTATTTGAACCTTCTACGAATGGGGGAGGCTGTTCAGACTCCTCATCACCAGCCCCTTCATCCTCACGGACCTCCTCCTTAATTTCAGCATTTTCAGACCCACTGTCACCCGTTGCATTGTCTGACCCACTGTCACTCGTTGATTCATCATCCTCATCTCCTTCTTCATATGGGTCTTGAGCACCCAATGTGACTTTCTTGCTCAGATAGGTGATTGGGTCGTTAGGTTTTGGACGGGACTGACTTTTGGAATGACTGACCGGCGCTTGATATTCAACAATGTCCGTTGATAGGTCAGCCTGGGATGCGACTGCCGCTGGAGAAGTGTCCGGGTCTGAACTGGAGGGTTCCCGTCTTCTTGTACTTCGCCGGAGAGTCTTTGCCGGCGACATTTGTGGCCCAATCGCAGTTTCAGCAGTGGACGCTGGAGCAACAGTGTCCTTGGATGAATTTCCCGGTTGTTTCTTCGATTTTGGCATTTTAGTCTTCACCATTATTTGAATCTGAAAAGAAAAACTCAAAAACACCTTCGAAATCAAGAATGAGAGGCTTCGGAGTTAGGAAGGTGAAGAAGAAAGCCCTAGATCACGGTTTTAAAAAGGGGAAATTTTTCAATTTATTCAAAATTGCACAAGAAGGGAGCAGTTTATTAAGGACGTGTAGAAGGCAGTTACCAAAAATAAACTGACAAATGGCAGTTAATGACCACGAAACCTTCCTTAATCAAATAAGTCAAATTTGAAACAAAAACGCCTAATCCGCTATTTTATGGAAAACAGAATTTTTAAATTAGAACCAAATTGGATTCCAAGAATTCGTCCAGATTTTTCTCAATTAAAACTGATTGTGCTACCAAAAATAGACTGTTGATTGAAATTTCTACGAGAAGGCCCATACAAGATACTCACACACAAATAATGAGAAAAATTTTATGAGGTAAGATTGAATGGTTTATTTATGAGCAAACTTCATAGTTCTACAAATTATACGATCAGTCCAAGAATATCAAAATCAACCAGAATTTTCCAATCAGATATATGCGCATAATTAGATTCAATTAATTTGTCAGATTTAAAACGTGAGTGTGTGATAGGACATACTGAATTAATCAATCATAACCTGTCCCACTACGCCAAATTGAACCTAGTCAAGAAGATCAATACTGAGATGTATTTCAAACCAGTCATCATCTGAACATATCTCTTTTAATAAATAAATATGAGCGTGCCAGACATGAGTACCATATCAATTTTTTTCTTTTTGAGTACTCAGAGTGTTGACTTTATTTGCATATATATATATATATATTTTTTGATTTGTCAAAGCACTGAATTTTTAAGATCATGGAGTTGACTTTCTCACAGCCATAAAGGTAGCCCTTTTCTACATGATTTATGTTCATTATCAAGGACGGCTGCACACATTTATGGTGGTAGCCCTCTCCTCCATGAAATTGTCTGTTTAACACAACAACATACTATGGTGCCGAGAGACATAGATACTGACCATAGGTCACAACAAAGTCTGAAACTACTTTATAGATAACAATCTAGTTAGTAGTAAGGTACAATCAACCAAGACAATATGTCCTCAGAGTGTGCTTATCTGACCATATTTACCTTAAGTATAATGAGCATACCAAACTGATTGGTTAATCCAAGTAAATCTCAAAATTCATAGACCAATCATACAATTATATCATATGCTATTTGCAAATGCAAGAAAAACCATTCTTCTCCCCCTCCTCTTTTTTTTTTTTTTTTTTAAAATAAAAACTAATGCAACAAGCAAATGCCCACGGCCTTCCGTAGAGTTTCAAATCTAGCAGAGTCTAAGGCTTTGGTAAACAAGTCAGCCAACTGATACTCAGTCTGAATATGTTCCAAGGTAATAACTTTTTCTTCGACCAAATTCCTAATAAAATGATGTCTACTATCAATATGTTTGGTCCTAGAGTACTGAACAGGATTTTTAGAAATATTAATAGCACTAGTGTTATCACAGAATACAGTAACAGAGTCTTGATTAATACCATAATCACAGAGCATTTGTTTCATCCATAGTAGCTGAGTGCAACAACTACCCGCTGTAATATATTCAGCTTCTACAGTAGATAAGGAAATAGAGTTTTGTTTCTTACTTAACCATGCAATGAGATTGTTACCAATGTAGAAACATCCTCCACTCGTGCTTTTCCTATCATCCATATTTCCAGCCCAGTCGGCATCAGTGTATCCTGCAAGATGAGAATTTGTATCATTAGTATACCATAAACCATAATCAGAAGTACAATTAATATAGCGAATAATTCGCTTCACTGCTGCAAGATGTGATTCTTTTGGTTTAGCTTGATAACGTGCACAAACTCCAACACTGAATGATATGTCAAGACGACTTGCAGTCAGGTACAGCAGACTGCCTATCATGCTTCTGTACAAGCTAGAGTCAACCTTCTTTCCCTGGTCATCTCTGGAAATTTTTAAGGACGTGGTCATGGGAGTTCTGACTGACTTGGTCTGTTCAAGACCGAACTTCTTCACAAGATTTTTAGCATACTTGGCCTGGGAGATAAAAATCCCTGATCCAACCTGTTTGATCTGCAAACCTAAAAAGAAATTTAGTTCACCAACCATACTCATTTTGAATTCATTTTGCATGAGAGTAGCAAATTCCTTGGATTTTGTTTCTAGTGAAGAACCAAATACAATGTCATCGACGTAGATTTGTGCAACAATTAATCCAGTTTTAAAATGTTTGATGAATAACGTTTTGTCAGCCCCTCCTCGCTTGTATCCCTGTTCCAACAAGAACATGGTTAATCGTTCATACCAAGCTCTTGGGGCTTGCTTTAGTCCGTACAGAGCCTTTTTGAGTCTAAACACATGGTCGGGAGAATAAGGATCAACAAATCCCTTAGGCTGCTCAACATAGACTTCTTCATTAAGAATTCCATTCAGAAAGGCACTTTTGACATCCATTTGGTACAGCTTGAATCTCATTTGACATGCCACTGATAGTAAGAGTCTAATGGATTCAAGCCGGGCCACAGGTGCAAAAGTTTCATCAAAATCCACTCCTTCTAGTTGAGTGTAACCCTGTGCAACCAAGCGTGCCTTGTTTCTGACTATGTTGCCATGTTCATCCGATTTATTTTTGAATATCCACTTTGTCTCGATTACATTTGTGTCTTTTGGCCGAGGTACAAGATCCCACACTTCATTTCTATCAAACTGAGCTAGCTCTTCATGCATGGCTAGAACCCAATTTTCATCAATGATGGCTTCATTTATATTTTTGGGTTCAATTTGTGAAGTGTAGCAAACATTTCCAAGTTCATTTGCAAGCCTCCTCCGAGTCATCATGCCGTCTCTGGAATTTGAGAGAACGTTGTCCAGTGGATGTGCTTTCTGAATCCAAGAAGGAGGCTGCCTTCTCATGTCCTGTTCGTTATTTGTAAATGGTACGTCAGAACTTCCAGGAGCAGGGGTAGAGACATCAGAACTTGATGCTGGATGTTCCTTCTGTAAATCACTGTCTGGAGCAGGTACATGATGGTCTTGAGTAGGTTGACGTCCAGCAACCTGTTCTTCCAAAGTCTGAATATTAGGCTCCTGTGAGTAAGATGAAAAGTCATCAGTATCATCAATTTTTACATTGATTGATTCAATGATAGTCTGAGTACGCATGTTATAAACTCTGTAAGCACGGCTGTTCTCAGAATAACCAATAAACACTCCTTCATCACTTTTTGAATCGAATTTACCCAAGTATTCCCGATCATTTAACACATAGCATTTGCTACCAAAGGTATGGAAATATTTGAGATTCGGTTTTCTACCTTTCCAGATTTCATAAGGAGTTTGAGTGGTTCCAGTTCTCAAAGACACACGATTCAAAATATAACAAGCAGTATTAATAGCTTCAGCCCATAATTTAACAGGGAGCTTCTTACTATTTATCATAACTCTAGCCATCTCTTGGAGAGACCTATTTTTTCTTTCCACAACACCGTTTTGTTCAGGAGTTTTGGGAGCAGAGAATTCATGAAAAATACCATTTTGATCACAAAAAGTAGAGAAAGTAGCATTTTCAAACTCTCTCCCATGATCACTCCTAATCCTTAGTATTTTTATTCCCTCAAAATGTTTTTCTGTTGTTAATTTTAGGTGCAGAAATTTGAATCTTTCAAACACATCAGATTTTTCTCTTAAGAAATCAACCCAAGTATATCTAGAAAAATCATCCACGCAAACAAAAATATATTTCTTGCCCCCAATACTTTCAGTTTGAATAGGTCCCATCAAATCCATGTGAAGTAATTCTAAAACATGAGCTGTAGTAAGAAACGTACCTTGCTTGTGAGTGCTTTTGGTTTGCTTACCTTTTAGGCACGAACCACACAATCCTTCAGATTTTTCAGTAAGCTTAGGAACACCTCGTACTACATTCAACTTTGTCAGTCTCAACAGATCACTATAGTTTAAATGTCCCAATCGTTTGTGCCACAACTCGGTTGAGTCAGTCTTTGAAATATGACAAGTAATTTTGGTGTCAAGAAGATAACATTTATCATTGGATCTAGTACCATGTAGAATACAACTACCATCATAATTCAAGACTTTACAGGAATTTTTTGAGAACATAACCAAGTGTTTATCATCACAGAGTTGACCTATACTAATTAGGTTAGCTTTTAAACCTACAACAAAAAGAACGTCTTTTAACGGGGAGAAGCCATCAATTAGAATAGTGCCTACACCTTCAATTTTACCGTGAGCTCCATCACCAAAAGTAACCAGACCACCTTCATGACTTTTGTAGTTAGTTAGATAAGATCGATTACCAGTCATATGTCTAGAACAACCACTGTCAAAATACCAAGAGTTAGGAATAAAGGATCTATATGCAACATTAACCATATAACAATTTAATTCACCCTTTTTAACCCAAATATGTCTTACTTTAGTGTTGCTAAGGTGTCTCATTTGTCTATTAGCCAGGTTTTTACTAAATAAACAATGAAAAGAGTCGTGTCCTAAATTACCACAGATGCAACATTTTACAAAGTACTTTGATTTACCTCTCTGTATTGATTGTATACCTGATGGTCGTGACTGTTTTTGAGTCTTGGCATTGGTCAGAACTTGCACAGGCAGGTCAGCCTTAGTTCTGACGGTGATGGGAGCAGTTTTGTATGAAAATACAGCAGACTTTGTTTCTTTGATGAAGTTGATCTGATTCCCAGCTTTTCTTTCACCTTTTCCAACATATCCCAAACCTTCTTTGACGTTTGGAGTTCTTCCATAGCTCAGGGTTTCGCTTAAGCGAGAGGCTCCAATTGTTAATTGCTTGATCCTTTCTTTTGAGACTTTTAATTCATCTAGGAGATTAGCAATTTGATCATCCTTCTCTTTTAAGATGTTGGTAAGAGTATTATTTTGAGAATCGATTTCAGCCTTGTCATCTTCCAAAAATTCCATCAAGACTTGAGTGGACAAGTTTTTCTCCTGTTCATCTTGTAATTTTTTATTCAGGCTGCTGCAGTTGTGACATACACGGACTGGTTCTTCAGAGGTTGTTGCTGAGAAGTCAGAACCTGCAATCAAGTTTTGCACATAATCAGTATGGGAGGTTAAGTTCACAGTTAAGGACGTTACCTGATCATCAGTGGTTCTGTCATCCTCGTCCTCATTTGAGTCTTTTTCATCATCTTCACTCCAAGTGATATTCATGGCCTTCTTGGTATGAGATTTCTTTAAAGTATTTGCACATTCAGAGGCTATGTGACCAAAACCCTCACACTCATGGCATTGAATTCGATTGTCAGATCTATTCATAGAGGTAGTGAAATTTTGTTTAGTGTTAGTCAGAAATCTCTTCTTTTGTTGGAGAGAGGTATTCAAGTGCTTTCCCTTTTGATTTCCTTTTAGAAATTTTTTGAATTGTTTGGTGAGCATGGCCATGTTTTCATGTGTTTCGCTCTCCTCACAATTAACCTCGTCTTCATGGTTGTTAATTTTGAAGGCAATACTAGATCCCTTTTCTTTCTTTCTCCTTTGTAGATGTAGCTCATATGTCATCAATGATCCCACCAATTCTTCAACCTTCATATTCTCAATCTCCTTACTTTCTTCAATTGCAGTTACTTTAGAATGAAAACGATCAGGCAAGGATCTGAGAATTTTCTTTACAATTTTGCTCTCCGAATATTTCTTTCCCAAGGTATAAGCAGTATTGGTGATGTCACTGAGTTTTGCATAGAAGTCCTTGAATTGTTCATTGTCTCTCATGGTTAGTTGTTCAAACTCTAGAGTAAGAATTTGAAGCTTGGATGACTTGACCATATTGGTTCCTTCATGAGCAATTCGTAAGATGTTCCAAGCATCTTTTGCAACCTGACAAGTAGAGATTAAACGAAATTGATTAGAGTCTACAAAAGAAAATATGGCATTTAAAGCTTTGGAATTCCAATTAGTATAATTGTAATCAGTTGTAACCCATTCGTCTGCCTTTTTCTCTCTTTCTACACCATTTTCAGTAATGGTAGGAGTTTTATATCCTTGGATGATTGAGTGCCACGCTTTTTCATCAAGGGATTGGATATACACTTGAATTCTAATTTTTCAATAAGCATAATTAGTACCATCTAAAACAGGTGGTCTAAATGGAGCTCCGTCCATAACTAGGTTTAAATGGATCGCACTTAAAAAGTGTACCCTCTCTGATACCAATTGAAAGTTCTAAAACCTAGATTAATTAAATTAAACACGAATTTTAATTTTAATTAAACAAGCAGTGGACGGAATGTAGTCAGAACTGGCAGGATATAGATATAACAGTTTTGACTCGCACAACAGTGTTCGTTTCCTAATCTTGTTTAGTGCGGAAATTAAAGGATTCAATACGAACACAAGATGTAACGTGGTAAACCCCTAAGAGAAACATCCACGGGCCCCCATGCCATGGGTAAACAATCCACTAATAATCTTGTTCAAAAATACAATAGTATCGGTTTTTGTAATTTCGCAAAATTAACAAAATAACAATCAAAAGAAAACAGATCAACTCACTGTGATACTTCTTCTTCTGACTTGTTGATGAAGTGGAATCAAACCCACCGGTCTTGACTTTATCGCCACTTCCCTATTGTACTTGACCGCAACCACCACTTGGATTAAGAACCCCCGTTCTTAACTTCACGCCAAGTAGCTTGAGCAAGATATGGAATTGTTCGTTGAGTACCAATTAGTTCTTGATTCTTCAATGAGTTTGAAGAAGACTTTTGTGCTTTGAAAGTTGTATCAATGAGGCGCCATGTCTTGTTCTCCTTGAATGGATTCGGCTAGGTTGAAGTTTATGGAACAAGAACACAAAAAATATTTTTCAAAGCCTTTATTCTTCAATGTCTTGAAGAACTTGCTGCCTTTGAACAACTTAATCAATGAAGCATCGGGTCTTGATTTCCACCAATAAATTCAGCCGGTTTTGCTTATAGAATACAAGACCAAAATTATATTTCAAAAGCCTTAATTCCTTATTGATTTCCACTCTTACTTATAGTTAAAGTAGAAACCAATTTAGGAATTATTTCTTACCTAAGAATATGCAACAAAGATGGTAAGAGAATAAGTAGGAAAGAATATAGAAAGATTTTCTTAGATTTGTAGTAGGAAAGAATTTAGGAAACTAAATATTTCCTTCCTAAACAAATCTAAAAGAATAAGAAAAAATTCTTTAACCTACAAAAGGAGCTGTCATTAATATTCATACAATCAGAATATATCAAATATAGGAACAGAATAAAATCGCAGCTTTTGCTGATCTGGAAAACTGATTCGCCTATCAAGCCAGTCAGTCAGAACTGGCGTTTAATCAGACCAGTCAGAAACACAAATGTTGACCTGCTCTTTTGACATTAAAAATTAGTTATATTTATTAAGATAGCCAAGATATAAAAAGTGAAAAATATGACACATATTTTTCCAACAGTATATTTCGGAGAACCTGTAAGTTATAAATAGTGGAATTTGAAAGGTTAAAAAAGAATATATATACAAATGAATGAGACCTAATCACGACCATACCGAGTTTTTTCTACTACTGAAAAAAAGAACATATACATCTGTGTGTTTGTACGTCTTTATTCTTCTTCTCAAACGAAACCCTTTCTCATACGATCTTTTCCTTAATTTATTCATTACTTCAATCTTAAATTATAACCACTACAACTCAGATAGTTATCCTCGTCAATCAACACTCTATAAAAAAAAAAAAACCAGGAACAAAGATGTTCAAATCTCAGTGATCTATTTTATAGATCCTACGGTCGAATTCTACCGCACGAAAGCAGTATATTAGTCTAAGTATATAGAAATATATCAGAGCCGTTCTAACCCCCACTGTGGGGAAAACTTATGGCTCCAACTGCTGATGTGGGCGTGCTGACTGTGATTAAAATTCCCACGTGGACAAATGGACCAAAACAATTAACACCCCTCCATAATCCTCTTCCCATTTCCGTCTCCCTCATCTCCCACACGGTATATCCCCAATTTCGTGCCCTAGAAATCCCCCACCCCACCGCGACCGCCGGCGAACGCCAAACCCACCGCCGCTGAACGCCATAGCTACCGGCGGTGAACGCTCTCGCGCTTTGGGCCTGCTTCCCTCGCTGTGAACTCCCCAATCGAGTTGTGGGTCTCCTCGCGGTGGCCCTTCCTCGCGTTGAAATTCCCACCATTGGAGGCCTAGCCGCCGCCGCCGGTGACTCTCCTCGCGCTGTGGGCCTGCTTCCTCGCTGTGGGCAGCCCTCTCGCGCTCTAATGGTGGGAATTTCAACACGAGGAAGGGCCACCGCGAGGAGACCCACAGCTCGATTGGGGAGTTCACAGCGAGGGAAGCAGGCCCAAAGTGCGAGAGCGTTCACCGCCGG
Source organism: Forsythia viridissima (assembly GCA_030279155.1). NCBI lineage: Eukaryota > Viridiplantae > Streptophyta > Magnoliopsida > Lamiales > Oleaceae > Forsythia > Forsythia viridissima. The sequence continues at coordinate 27,108,018 of CM059033.1, forward strand.
TAGCTATGGCGTTCAGTGGCGGTGGGTTTGGCGTTCGCCGGCGGTCGCGGTGGGGTGGGGGATTTCTAGGGCACGAAATTGGGGATATACCGTGTGGGAGATGAGGGAGACGGAAATGGGAAGAGGATTATGGGGGGGTGTTAATTGTTTTGGTCCATTTGTCCACGTGGGAATTTTAATCACAGTCAGCACGCCCACATCAGCAGTTGGAGCCATAAGTTTTCCCCACAGTGGGGGTTAGAACGGCTCTGAGAAATATATAATAAAGTTAACAAATATATATGACATAATATTTTTTAGTAAATGTTATACAAATTAATAATTTTTGCTAATTAATAAATTATTGTAACATATAATATTAATTTAAAAAGGTCAGAGTGTACTTTATTTTATCTCTTGACTCGGTTATTCTTAGCCAATTTATTCTTAGCCAATTTACTAAGGCAAACGGCCTCTAAAACATTAAGGTTGTGTTTGATTGGAAGTGGAAAATTTGGGTGGAAAGAAAATATTTTCCATGGAAATGAATTACCAAGAAAATTTGGATTGGAAAATGTTAACAAATTTTCCATGGAAAATAAATGGATTGGAAAAGATTAACAAATTTTCCATGGAAAATAAATTCTCCTATCCCACCAAGAAAATATTTTTCTTGAAAACAAGGAAAATATGGCCAAAAGTGGAAAACATGGAAAATATTTTCCATGGAAAATCAAAAGTTTGAATCAAACAAAAGATGGAAAATAAGTGGAAAAATACATTTTCCATGGAAAATTTTGTCAATCAAACAGACCAAAGCTGGAAAATGGGTGGAAAATTTTTATTTTTCATGGAAAATCATACGAATCAAACACACCCTAACATAAATAGAAAACAAAAAAGAAAAGGAGAGAAAAACCGCACCCAGGACCTCCGTTCAGCGGCCACTCCACGCCACCATCTACGGCCCCCTTCTCCCCTTCCCCACCGTCCAGCCCCCCTTTCCATCCCCCTTCCCACTATCTGCCCAAAATTCAGCCTTTAGGGCACCCCATTTCTCCGCAAAAAACTCGATTTGCTTATTATAATCTGGACTTCACTTGCGAACAATTCGTGTTAAAAAAAAGAACCACTGACATGGCTTATGGAGGCCCAGCCGTAGGTTCAACAGCAGCGCCGACAACTATAAGGCAAGTGAAGCTTGAAAAAGAATGCGAGTTCAGAGTTGAAGTCAGTCCTGATGCGCCACTCCGCCTGCGTCTCCTCACCGGCACGGCCGAGATATTCGGAACCGAAATACCGCCAGAGATATGGCTAACTTTCCCGCCGAGACTCAAATGCGCTGTATACACACCTATACTCATCATGCTCCTTTAAATTTATAAGTATTTTGTTTTATTTAGTGTAATCAAGGTGATGGGATCCCCAAATTATGAATACAGACATTTCTGATTATTAAGTCTAAAAACAGTAATTTTCTCTCCAAACATGTTTTCATGTCTGCTAAACTTTTTCGAAAGTTTACTTTTAATTTACGGCCAAAATAAGTACAATAAAAAATATTTATTCTAAAACTTGCTTACCAGTAAACTTTCCCAAATATGACAATCTATGGGGTTTGCAGGAAGGATAAATGTAGAAATTGTTATACATTGAACTAGCCAATGTGTTAATGTGGTTGCTCTAATTTAAAATTCAAATCAGGTTTTTACATGGTATGGTGCCACAATTGAAGTGGACGGTACAACTGAAACTGATTATACAGCAGATGAGGTATGATTCGGTTTGTCTCTCTTGCAGCTCTCTCACACACACCCTTACTTGCTAACATGACTTATTCAAGTAATGGAAAGTATTTTTGCTTTCTCTAGACACCGATGATCAGTTATGTGAATGTTCATGCTGTACTGGATGCTCGAAGAAATCGTGCCAAAGCTTCACCGGGCGATTCCGATGCTTCTCAGGTTAGTAGTAAGGTTATGTTTAGAAAGATAAAGGAATGATATGTCGAGCTTATTTTGATTAATTATAAATTTTTCTTCTTTTAGGACAGTTCAATTACCATTTTTCTTTTGTCTATATCATTTCTTGTATTTTTGCCTAAATTTTTTAATAAGTTTGGAGCTCATACATTAAATGAAGCTGTCGAAAACATATTGATCTTAGTTGGATTATTAGTTTTTTCTTGCATATGGATATGTAAAACTTTTAACTAAACTTTCTGTAATATAACTGGGAGAAGGAACTGTGTCCCTGTTTCAAACATTTAGTTTTCCCATCACAAGATATTTTTATACCATGTAATGACTTGATATTACCCTTTGAGATTACCTTTCTATTATCTGATTGTTTTTTTCTTACTTGTTTTAAGATAAAGGGAAATTGAATGAGAAAATAAGAGGTCACCTCCCCGTCCGTGTGTGTATTGTTAGCTAAGATGCATGGACACGGATACGTGACAATGACATGACATGACACGACACGGACATGATGACATGAGATTTTTTATTTTTTTTCAAAAGTAGGACACGGACATGCGGAGACATTGGTTTTAAACTTTTTAAAATTTCAATTTTTATATTATATCTTTATTTTTATAGGCACATGCCATATCGAACACTTACTTAAGGTATATCCCTAAAGTATCCCTCGAACATTAAAAAATTGAAAGGTATATAAAAAAAGGACATGGCATGTGGCTTGTTGAGCCATCATGGAGTGTCCAAGGAATTTCGGTGTTTGAGACTATATGATACGTGTTGGACATGGATAAGCCGCCCTAGTAGTAGTGTTCGTGCATCTAGCTTGTTGGGCCATGTTATTGAGCCACAATATTTTGTTTTTTCGAAATCCAAGAACAAACCTAGTCCCCATAGAGAACATATCCAAATGTGCTTTTCATGTCAGCGAGACTTCTAGCCCAATCACGGTCCACATAGCCAATAAAAACTCAATCTTTTGTCGCTTGATGAATGCCATAGTGTAGTGTGCCTTCCAAATATCTAAGGACTCTTTTAGCAGCTCCAAAATGATTTTTACTTGGCTCGTGCATGAATCTTGAAAGCAAACCAGCTGCAAACATGAGATTCTGTCTTGTGACAATTAGATATAGAAGACCTCCAATTAAGCTCCTATAAATTGAAGCATCAACTTTCTTTGCACTATCGATTTTCATGAGCTTCTCATTTGATGCAAGTGGTTATCAATAGATTTGCAATTTGACATGTTAAACTTCTGCAACAAGTTAAACGCATATCGTTTTTGAGAAATGAAGATCCTTTCTCCTGTTTGAGACTCTCTAATTCCCAAAAAGCAGTGAAGCAAACCCAAATCAGTCATTTTATATGTTTGCATCAAATCCTTTTTAAATTGTTGGAGCATGCTCAAATTATTTCCGGTGAAAATTAGGTCATCAACATAGAGGCAAACAATAAGAATGTATGTCCCACGTTTTCTACATGCAAGGTAGGTTCGCTTTGGCTTCTTTCAAATCCACATTGTGCAAAACAAGTGCACTTTCACTGTACCAAGCACGAGGTCTGTTTCATCCCATAAAGTGCCTTTTTAGCATGTAAACTGCCTTCCACCCCCTTGAACCAAGAATCCTTCTGGCTTCTCAACATAAATTTCTTCTCCTAGGTTTCCATTCAAGAAAGCTGATTTCACATCAAGCTAAAAAAATTTTCGTTTATAGTTCGAATTGTTTCAAGTCGTGCTGCAACAGGGAAAATGCTTCAAAGTAGTCGATACCTGGTTTTTTAATAAACCTCTTTGCGATAAATCTTGCTGTATGCTTCTGCACAGTTCCGTTTGGGTTGAGCTTGGTCTTGTAAATTCACTTGACATTGACAATCTCCCTTTTTTGTGGCGTGTTCACCAACTCCCACGTGTTCTTCTTCTCTGTCATCCTCAATTCTTCATTCGTTGCTTTTTCATGCTTCGACACCTCTTCAAAATTAGCTGGCTCAATGTCTGAAAAATTGCATGAGGCATAAACATCGCTCAATCTGTGTCCTCGGAGTGGCTATGATGAAGAAAGATCTGTTTGTAAGTCCATTGTTGTCGAAGTTCCTTCTTCTCTTATGGTTTGTTCCTGCCCTCCAAGATTTTCTGGTTGAAAATGAACTTCCTGGACTTGCTTTCCATTCCGAATTCAATTCTGAATTTTCATCAAAAACATCATCTCTACACAATCAACCTGTTAGTTTCAACATTATACAACCATATGCTTTAGAGATTATGCTAGAGCCAATAAAAATGATTTTTTTACTTTTCTCGTCAGTAGGCATGGGAGCATAGAAAATACTTCCAATTTTTTTAGATGTCTTTACAGATGGTTTGATTCCACCCCACGCCTCTATCGATGTCCTGCTCATCACTGCTTTAGTTGGAAATCAATTCAAGATGTATATGACGGTATTTACAGCTTCAATCCAAAAAGATTTCGGCAAATTCTTGGATATCATAGATCTCGCCATTTCAACAATCTTCCTATTTTTCCGCTCTATAATACCATTTCATAGCGGGGTATATCCTGCCGTCAATTTCTTCCAAATGCCATCATCTTGTCAATAGTCTTCAAATTCTCTTGAAGTATATTCACCTCCTCGATCACTTACCATCTTGATCCGGTTATCCTTGTGCTTCTCAACAAGAGCTTTAAATCTCTTGAACACAATGAATGCTTCTGACTTTTCCTTCAATAAGTGCACCACGTCATTCTCGAATAATCATCAATGAACGAGCTCCAAGGGCTTAGATGCTCTCCAAGATCTCCCTTTCGGAAATGAGCTCCTGTGTTATTTGCCAAGAATACAACCTTTGCTAGTGTCAGACTTGGATCTTTACCTCGGGCAATCCATCCACCATTTTTTTTGGTTGAAGTAGCTTTAGATCTTTTGTGCCAAAGCCAAGAATCTTCTTTAACTTTGGACCTGAAAGCATTACAAGACAGTTCCAAAGGAAAAGCCTATTTTTCTCCATTTTCACTTCAACAATCACAAGATTATTTTTATCTGAAGTTCGAAAATAATTATTTGCAAAAGAACATGATATCATTTCTCAAAAAGCTGTCCAACGCTGAGAAGATTATGCTCCAAATATGGGACTAACAAAACATCCGTGATATATTTAGTCCTCTCTTTATGTGAATGCCGATTGTGCCTTTCCCTTTAGCTTGAACAACAGCTCCATTTACCATGCTCACCTTCGTAGTAACCAAAGGATCAATGGTGTGAAACAAATTTTCATCTCATGATGTGTGATGGCTATAGCCACTATCGATATACCAATTGTTATTTTCATGAGAAGATGATTTACTAGTAGAGGTGGCAAAATTGGCCCGGCTTATGTAGCCCGCCTTTTTGGGTTGGTTGGCCTTGGCCCAAGTAAAACTGGGCCAAGATGGCCTGACCCATCTAGCCCGCGGGCCAGTTGGGCCGACCTGATTTTGATATTTTTTATTTTTTTTTATTTTTTTTCTCTTTAACACTGATCACTTATTTTGTGAATAATCCCAATATATAATTCAAATAATATCAATCTAAAATGATCTAAGTCAAAGTCACCAATAAGCATTAGTCCAAAAATCTCAGGATCCAACATAAAATTGTTTAGATTTAATTAAAATTTAGTTTAATTTAAGTTTCAATCCAAAAGATATTTGGTGTGACAAGTAAATTATTTATTTTAAATTTACTTATAAATAAATTATTTAATTTAAGCCAAACATGCTTATATCTCAAAACAATAAGACTAATATGCTTTTATTATTTGTATTTTTTTTAAAAAAGAGTATACAAATAGTTTACAATTAACCAAAAAAATTATTATTTTGAAAGAAAATTGACGTTTATTTATTAACTAATACATGAGAGCTCAAATTTTATAAATTAATCTCTTTAAAAATCTCAAAATATATAGTCTAAATTTATCTAAGATTGTATTTGATGTAATGTATTAGATTGTATAAAAAATTTATTTCAAAAAAAAAAAAAGAAAATTAAGACAAGTTGGGCCAATGGGTTGGACTGGACTAGTATATTTCAGGCCCATACAAACGTGGGCTGGGCCAGCCCAGTCCAGTTTCATGTGTAGCCCTGCTTTGGTGGGTTTTGCTGGTCCAACCCAGTCCATTTGCCAGCTCTATTTACTAGCATAAAACAAATTTCCTTGTTAGGCATTTTCTTCAACAAAATTTGTTACAATTTTTCTCAATATGATCAAACTTCATGCAATTATAGCATTGAGGTTTTCCACGATGCCAACAATCTGAAGTCAAGTGATTTGATTTCTAGCAATTTTTGCAAAATAAAGTAGTATTCTTACCTCCGTCGTTCTGATAGGATTTGATTCCTACTGGATTTGTCATTTTCTGAAATTGACAATATGTGTTTTGTTTCTGGTGGAACGTTCTTGCTGCTGCAGAGAATTATGAATGCAGGTGGTAAAATAGCGAATTCAGAACTTCCTTTTTTCAATTTTGCTTCGTTGCAGAAACTGGACAAAGATGCCAGCTGGAGTTCTTTTTTTTTTTTTAAAAAAAAAAAAAACAGCTTTAGAACAATTTACAGATTCACGATTTCTGTATAGTTTGTTACTGACTCTCTGATACCACTTTGAAGGATATTTTGAGTTGCGTCGGCAGAGCTCAAGAAAGAATTATAATCTGAAATTATTTTTAATTCAATTGCTTATCAAATCTCTGTACAATGCAGTCCTTTTTATAGGGGACTTGGACATAGGATTACAAAGAATTAATTGACACTCATCATTTTAGGATTTGAATTCTCACCATTCTAAGAGACTCATTGAGCCACACAACATGACATCATTTCAAGACAAATTTGACAGAAACTAAAAATCTGTAGACTCAAATAGTGCATTACATTTACAACAAAAGAGCCATCAAAGCATGACAATCCAAGGCCTTGTATTCTAATAAATTATATATTTTTCTGCGATTTCTCTCTATTATGATCAATCATTGTTACTGCTCAAGTTTTTCACTTTAGAACTGACGCACTTGGGTCTATGAAGCAAGTATTTATTCCAGCCTATTTATTCAGGGTCCTCGGGTTATTGTTGTGGGACCTACTGACTCTGGAAAGAGTACCTTGTCAAGGATGCTTCTTAGTTGGGCAGCTAAACAGGGATGGAAACCTACTTTTGTAGATTTAGACATAGGCCAAGGATCTATAACTATTCCTGGATGCATTGCTGCAACTCCAATTGAACTGCCCATTGATCCAGTGGAAGGAATACCTCTTGATATGCCTCTAGTTTACTTCCATGGACACACAACTCCTGGGTAATTGACATGCAATTTTTTTAGTGTTTTTTTGTTAAAGAAATTTACCTTTGCTCTTTTATTGCATACTTCCATTGTGCTTGGCAGTGCTCACATATTGATCTAGTTGCTCCGTTTCGAATTTGGTGCTTTTCAGTGTTAATGTAGATCTTTACAAGGTACTTGTGAAGGAGCTTGCTCATATTTTGGAGAGACAGTTTGCCGGAAATGCTGAATCTCGAGCTGCAGGCATGGTGATAAATACCATGGGATGGATAGAAAGCATTGGTTACGAGGTACCCAACTCTTCATTTTTTATCTCTGCAACCTTTTTTGATGAATTAAAGACTAAGTTCATCCCAGTGATAACGTGTAAACTACGTCGTCTAATATTTTATCTGCATTTGATTGCAGTTGCTGCTCCATGCAATTGATACATTTAATGCAACTGTTGTTCTTGTTCTGGGCCAGGTATGGTCTTTTTTCTGGATCTGAAGTGGCATCTATAGTTCATCAAGTAATGATTATATCAATCTAATTATGCATCCTGTTGGATATTTTGTTTGATTGATATGTTGGATGGTCTTTTTTCTGGACCTGAAGTGCCATCTATAGTTCATCAAATAATGATTATATCAATGTAATTAGGCATCATATTGGATATTTTGTTGTTTGATATGTTGGAATTGTTATATATCAGCGTTTGCTGTGTAAAAGTAATGATGCACCTTGGAGGACCCCTAGAATGTTAGTTTGGGAGAAGCCCTTATATTCCCCCCCCCCCCCCACACACACACACACACCACAAAAAAAAAAAAGGACAAAATAAAAAACAAAAAGAGGGACCTAGATCATTTATGCTGCTTTGGTGTAATGATCTGGGAACATGATTTATGGTGAATATATTATCACCAAGTGCATGCATTTTGATTTTCCCAGTTGCTTTATATCACGGATAACTTTCACTGTTGATGAGTAAGTTCCTACTATTTCTTCTAATTTACAGATTTTTCAAATATATACCATGATTCTGTCCCTTGTAGAGAACTCAACATTTAAAGATGTCAAAACAATTACTGCTTTGACATTTTATCTGGCAAGTTACAGTCCCAACCCTAGCCCTTTAGTTTTGAAAAGTGAAATTCTTTCCACTTTTCAGTAAGCACATTTCCTGAGAAAACTTTATATATAGCAAATGAAGAGAGATACAGTTTTCGAAACTTAAATTATTTAATTTAACTTCTGAGCCGAAGTTAACTCCCCGTTTTAAGGATGATTCACGGGCATCCTTGTAATATCACTAGCTTGAAATTTATTGGTCATATATTATTTGTATTCTTGGGGGCTCTTTAGAAGTAGAAACACTGATCTTCTTGCCATTTTTTGTATGCATGAACATTGTGCAGGAAAAGCTTTGCAGCATGCTAAAAGATGTTTTGAAAAACAAGTCTGATGTGGATGTAGTGAAACTTCAAAAGTCTGGTGGTGTTGTGTCGAGAAATGCGAAATTCCGTCAGAAGACCAGGTCCCATAGAATACGGGTAATGCAAACTCTTGTAGATTAGCCAAAATGCTCTTAATTCCATGATCGTAATGTTTTTTTCACAAAAGTACACTTCCTTCTAACATATGTTTTCTATTGCTTTGAAACATAAAGAAGTGTCTTCTTTTGTTTTGTTTTCATTACAGGAATATTTCTATGGCCTTTCGAATGATCTTTCCCCACATTCTAACGTTGCGAATTTCAGTGATTTATGCATCTACCGAATAGGAGGTGGACCACAAGCCCCACGTTCAGCTCTGCCAATTGGTGCAGAGCCAGCTGCAGACCCTACAAGATTGACTCCTGTTAATATTAACCGAGACTTGCTCCATTCAGTCCTAGCTGTCTCATTTGCCAAAGAACCAGATGAAATTATTTCAAGGTATAGTCAGTTTCTCTTTTTAAATGGGCAAGTACGAGCTTGTTTCCTATCAGTCTAGTGACAAACAACACATGAGCCATTCTGGTGAACCACCTTATCTAAAACTTAAGTTGTTAGGGAGGGGATCCATTTATATATTTAAATTAGTCTTCAACATGCCTTCCTGTGTGCAAATCGGATTCATTTTTTATCAAAGGCCTCACGTCCAAAAATTAAATAGGTGGTGGCGAGACTTGAAGGCTAAAACTTGAATTTGATCTATATGTGAGGGGGTGTGTTGATGACTAGATTCAGTCATTACATATGGTTATAGTTTTTCCCTTATTCCTGGGAATTACTTTGAGCTAATCTCAAGTACTTCAAATGGAACAACCCCCCAAGGTTGTATTTGTTGTTGCTGAGATAAACCAAAAAGAAAATGCTTGCTTAATGCCAACAAATTCTGAACTGCTCTTTTTTGTGTAGCAACATAATTGATTTGTTTGATTATAGGCCTTATTTACATTATTTTCCTGCATATTACATAATAGTAGAGTCGGTGTCTTGTCGAATAACTCTCTCTCTCTCTTAAGCTTTTCCATTTTTTTGCCAGTAACGTTGCTGGTTTCATCTGGATTACCAACATCGACTTTGAAAGGTTCGAATTTAAACTCTTTTATTAGTGAAACAATTTTAGTACTTGAGCTGCTAATATAATCTTCACTCATATTTGACACATGCAGCAAGAAAATCACGTACCTTGCACCATCTGCTGGAAGCCTTCCCGGGAAATACTTGATTCAGGGAAGCCTGATATGGTACGAACCTTGATGTACATAAAAACATTTGCAAGTGCACTTTGTCTTAATTTCTTATAATGCACGTATAATACTTGTATTGACTGGTGCACGTTGCTTGTCGTGTACTCCTGTTGTTTAGACAAATTAGGTTTGGTAGTCGCCTTACAGTTTTATGGAATGTTATCGAAGCTGCAGTATTTGCAATTATATTATCGATCCAAATTTACGCTGTCAGCATTCCTTAAATGTGATGGTGCTGTCGTTTATATTTTGATCTTTGGTGTCTTTGGTCTGACACGGTGTTTATCAAATCTAATATCAGTGGCATTTTTGGCTTAGCTTATAAGTCTGTCTCTCGAACTTGCTTTCAAGTTAATTTTGGAAGAATGAGTATTGGTTGTGCTTACAAATAACTCTGCTTTCTTAGTATAAATAACATAAGTAGAATTTCACATTTGTAATATTAAGTCCCTTCTGAATTGCTATTGAACATTATTTGAGCGAAAACTAAAAATAAAAGAGAAATAATTTGCAAAAATGGACAATTTTGAAATACGGAAAATTAACCAAATGAATATTTCTGTTACGAAAGATAAAATTTCTTTTTGTGGAAATTCTTGTCAACTTATTCAACTGTTTCAAATAGTTGACAATTTCTAGTATTTTCGGAGTATACATTTCTTGTCACTATTTAATTGATATGTATGTGTTTAATTCTAATTAAATAGTGGTTCTCAATATTTAATACATTTGTCAATTAAATGCTGGTAGAGAGTATTGAGTACTTTATATTTCGGGAGTATTTATTAAAAAAAAGAAAAAAAATCGTATAATACACTAGCTTTTTCTATGGCCAAACACTTTTTCTCTTTTCTTGTATCTTTTCGGAGTCGAAATAATTCTGATGGTCTACTTAAAATCGAGAGAGCTGATGGTCTACTTAAAATCGAGAGAGCTGAAAATCGTGTAAGAGGCATGCACTTTTTCTTCTCATGTTAATTTTATAAAGGAAAATGCAAAATATCAATTAAAATGAATTAATAGTCTAGGGAAAAAAATATGCAGTTTAATAGACGCACTACAGAATGAGGTTTGTTAGAGTGTGTTTGATTTTGATTAAAATCAGATTTTTAAGAAAAGTTGATGAAATGTGTAGTTAAAAAGTTGTGGGTTCATGAAATGTGTAGTTAAAATTAATTGTTGACTTTGACTTCAGCTTTTTAACAAAATTTTAATTAAAAACAAACAGGGACTTAATTTGAAAAATATATTGCACAGAACAGTTCCTTCCGATCATGGTGTAAATGGTAAAAGAAAAATATTTATCAAAATAATTAAGTCTTATTCAAATGGTAAACTTTGTTCAATTTAACATTTGTCGAGATTACTTGATCCACCACATATTTGAGGACCTCAAAATCTGTCCCAACTCCAAAATCAACAGGGTCTGACCATCTCTCCGTCCACTTGTATAGCTTGTACTCACTAAGACAACGTTAGAATGTAAGATTGCTGTTCTAGGAGGTGGTGCAATGATTGTATGCACTTCTATGATCAAGTTAAATGGTAGAAAATTGAGTGTACAAATTGACAATATTTTGACTGGGTTTATGAAATCACATACCTAGCTTAAGGATTTATGAATGGTATTTATAGAGTGCAAAGAGTAAGAAGGTAGGCTTTTCCCTGCCCATGTGCTGCCAATGAGCGGGTGGTCAACCCATCGCTGTCACTTACTTGAAGTAGGTTGTTGACAAGGGTCATTTTTTCCTGCGCTACTTTGTTGAATTTTCTCTGCGCTACCTTGTTAAATTCGATCTTTCATATTTTTTTGTTGGAGTGGTATGCCTAGACCATAGGCACTATGTGCCTAAAACTTTGAGCTCAACACGGTTGGCTTGGCTAGTCCTAGGTATTATTCCGAAGCCTCGACCTTGGCTACATTATAGGACTTGGGTGCTTTGGCCTAAGCCTTGTCCATGAAAGGCTTGACTTGTACATGTGTACAAGGTCTACTTGTAATCTTTATGCAGATATGACTAGGACTCGACATAGAAGTGGAGACATAACAATATTAGAGTTTATATATGTAAACTTTGCCCCCCAACATTATGTTTTTTATTTGTGTACTTTATTGAGTTAAACAACAATTGATAATTAGAGAAATAATTTTCTCATTATCAAAAGCAAATATTTTGAGTAGTGACTCCCATCATGTTGAATAATGGTAAGGCCTAGGGGAATTTTTTTAAAAAGCTCTTATTTTTAAACCTAAGATGAAGGTTAAGCTTTTTTTTTTTTTTTGGTCAAAATAGTCTTCTTGCTAACAAATTGACAAAATATTTATTGTATCCTTATTAATAATAATTTGAAGTTGGTTATTTCGACCAAGTCGTCCAACTCAACAAATTGGATGATGAAAATTTTGCGTGTTATATATTTCTTTTTTCTTTTATTAATTCTTATTTTACATTTTCGTATGCACACTAAAGCCGTAAAAAGAATTTAACAAATCATTTTTAACATTCAATTCTTTTCGAATAGCTACAATTACAATTGGATCTAAACGAATATTTTGAATAGAAATTTAAAAAATAACCAAAATCAATTGATGAAATTGCTAGATTAGATATTTTTATATTTATTTCAAATTTTTAATATTGAACAATTGAGTGTGCCATAATATTTATGTACCTCGTACATGTACTAATATTAGTAAAGACTACTATAGTTTTTATTATTTATACCACGTTTTAATTTCGAGCATGTTTAATAATTTTGGTTTGGATTTGGTTCTAGTTCTGGTTCGGGTTGGGTTCCAATAATTTCGTGGAACCGAATGGTTCCATTTACGAAATACTCGAACTGTAATAGGTGGGTCCGGGTATTGAAATACCCAGACCGACCCACCCGATGTCCAGACTTAGCTGATAGTGTCATAATTTTGCATTTAGCTGACAATATAATGAAAAAAGAACCTTTCTTATTTAGAATAAACTTGAATCATTGTTTCATACAAGGTCCCTTCTCAACAAAATATATCTTTTAAAGAATTTTTTTGGATACAAAATGGATTCTTCCGTGGATCTTGAAACAAATCTTGATAATTTTTCAAAATTAAGCCAGGACTTGGCCAATTGTGGTGAATTTTTTTTTATGAGTATCAATCCATCGTTTTGTTACATTCTTTACCTAAAACTTATAAAGATATGAGAAATGTCATTGAAATTCTCTAACTACTCAAATTGTAGTTAATTCTCTTAGAACCAAAAATCTGGATATTCAACGACAGAATTTAGATTATGTTAAAGGGGAAGGGCCAAATATGAGAGGTAGATCACTTGCTAGACAAAATGACTTTCTACGACAAATTTTGTCGTTAAAAGTAAAATTTCTTGTAGTATTATTCTTTGTAGTGTTCTAGAGATCAATCTTTGATTAACTCTCGATTTTAAAAGATCAGTAAAGGTTTTTCTGAATTTTTGTGATTTGTTCTTGTAATTTCTAGAACGTTCTTGAAACGCATTGAAGTCAAAATCTACTATGTGGAGCTTCAACGGAAATAACCAAATGTTGGGTAAACTAGATCTTTCAGAACGAAAATTTTTGATGCTCTTTACATTTTTCGCACTATAATCTTGTTCATGTTTGGATATAGCCAGAGCATAATTATGCTTTTACTTTTAATTATCTTTAAGGTTTATATGAAAATGTTGAACTTTTCCAGAAGATGCACTAGTGGAGTAATTAAGTAAATACATTGCAATGGCAGAGTTTTCATTTCTGTTCTTAACGTTGTTGGATATACTGCTGATTGCTGGTAAAGGCAACAAGTTGATTTTCTGTTTAGGTCACTGACTGCTTTTCAAATCCCACTGTTGTTTTGTTATTTACGCAGACGGGGTAGAAGGCTGTTAGCTACCGGTCAATCAAGATGGCTCGCCTCCAACCCTCCTATTGCACTTCGGAAGGTGCATGTATCTAAGGTTAGTTATAGCGGTCAAGACAAGGTGCATGTTTGTCTAAGTTTTAAATTAAATAATTTATTTTTGTTGTTTAGAGTTGAAAATAAGTTACTTATTTCAAAAGTAATTTTCAAAATAAGCAACTTTCTTTATTTACAAATAAGAGAAAAAGTAACATATCTTAAAAATAAAAATTATTCGCACCTCTCCAAATGCTAGTTTGATCATATTCATTTTTAAATAAATCGTGGTTTGATGTTACTCTTTCTAGACAATATTGAAAAACTCGACAATATTAAATATACAAAATTATACAAAAAAAAAAAAAAAAAAAAAAAAAAGGATGAAAATTGCATATAAATAATTAATTAAGGCAGTAAGAATCAAGAAGAAAGAAAAGAGGGGTATCATAATCAATTTGAAACAAAGTGATTTTCCACTTCAAATAAGAAAACATATTATAAGATAGCATGCTTTTTTTCAACTTTTCTGAATGCATACTGCTTAAATAAGCACTTAAAAAAGAACTTTTAACCAAAAACAAAGGTACTTTTAAGGTGCTCCAAATTATCCCATGAAATATGAATAATTACCACCATCCATAGACCACTCGGGTGTACTTATATTTGAGCCACCTGAAACTCTTCCTAAAAGACCCTTTGACTTTGCCTTCAACAGAGTAGACTTTGTAACTAGCCACCCTTTTCTTCCTCTGGAATTCAGGGTCATTGAAGCTCCATGATTTCATACCGGGTTTCTTGATTTTGAAGTCATTCAATTGTCGTGGTGGTGGCGCCGCCACAGAGGAAGCACTATAAGACCTGAAATCACTGTGTCTGGTGGTGGGAGGGGGTCCATAGTATTTTTCTATCTGCATCCTGTTATCACTATAGGGCTTGGATCTGTAATCTCCTTCCATTTTGGGGTGGAGAGAGTTTGAGTAGTAAATGACTTGAAGGGGAAGAGGAGAAAATTTGGAGTGGTGGTGGGGGTGCACTGCCAAGAAAAGGGAAAAAAGGAGTGGTTGGTTTATTATTTTGATTTTGAAAATGTTGGGTGGCATTAATGTTATTTAAAATAAAATCATCCAAACGTTAGACTAGTCAAATAGAGATAATGTTAATATTTTCTTTTAATGTTTTCATTTTTCTCATTTTTATTCTATTTCTGGCTGAGATATAATGGGATTACTATTGAATTTAATATAGAATCCTCTTAATCAATACGCATAATCGAGCCCTTCGTAAAGTAATAGATACGTAAAAGTTTAATCAATGTAGTCATATAGAACAAGAAAGAGAAGATGATTTAAAAAATCAAAATCGATGTAAAATAAGTGTGTCATCTATTTTGACGTATAAAATAAGTGTATTTGATATGTATTCAATTAATTACATCATTGAGCTTAATGATTATTCTTGAGTCTTGACAAATGCATGTGAAATTTCATAACTTTCAAGTCCAATTTAAGGGCTTGAGCCCTATTGTCACGTTTAGTATTACAATGAAAGATTGACTAAGAAATTAACAAAATAAATTGTAGGATTCAACAATATTATAGAATATTGGCAAGTTTAGTATATTAGGTTGTATATAATTAAATAAAATTAAAAAAGACATATAAGATATTTATCTTTTTTTTTTTAATTTTATCAAATTCAACGTACTAAATATACTTTTAAATAAAATCATTGTGCTGAATATAGTTTATTGAGTTAATGACTTTTAATTTTTCATTATTATATAAAAACGACTATTGTGGACCTTTAACCTAGGGGTTCGTCTAATGGAAGACCTTGATTGACGGTAAATGTGTTACAGCCTACTCAAAAATTTCAATCCATTCTAAAATATTATTTTAGTTTCAAAGATTTCGTTTTTTCTAATTTGCATTAAGTTGTGTGATAGTATAGTGGATGAGTGAAGTCGAGTTAAATCTAACCAACCCAACCAACCTTGTACACCTAAACAAGGCACCATATTTTTTTAATATAAATCCATAAATTACTTTCTATTTTAAAAATATAAACATTAAATAGAGATATATTATCAAATTAATTATGTTTTCTAGTCTCACAATGGAAGCAAAAATGGAGATCCCACTAATATGTAAAGTGGGATAAGGATTTAGAAGGTTCTAAATATATGGGCCTTCTTTAGACTACAAACATGGTTGTTAGGTTGCATAGAATAATCATAACATATATCTATGTTTCAAGAAGCTCTAAAAAAAATAAAAAATTGAACTTTATTCATGAATCTTGTGGAGACTTGGGACCCTTGAGAGTTCCACTCCTATTAGTGCATGTGCCTTTGTTTCTCAAAATGTAAGGTAAACGATATATTTGATTGTGTGTTAAAAGAGAAAAATAAATTGAATTTTTGCATATTATATTGTCTAGTTTTGTCTGATATTACATATTAATTATGCACAGTACTCGATTGTACTAAAAAAAGAAAATAAAATTAAACTTTTGTATATTATACTGTCTAATTTTGTCTGATATTACATATTAAACATGCAGAATTTTTATTTTGGAAGGTTCCATGGAAATGAGCAAATGATTATCATTTGAAGGGTTCTGTTTTTTAAATATTTCGATCTGATAAGTTGTTATACTTGAATCAGTCTTAGATAATAGAAATATACATTAGACTTAAAATGGGACAAGAAATGTAACCTCCATTATTAGCAAGAAAGTAAAATAAAATAAATAAAATATTACTAAGTATTAGATTTAATTTTAATAGTCATTTTGAGACAACGTTTCTTTCTCATTGTAGCCTTTGATCTAATTCTAATAATCATTTTTTAACAAGATATTTTTCTCATCACTAGAAAACTTGATTCATAAACCCACATAATATAACTTTTTCAAAATATTAAGTAAATTTTGTATACTTATATCATCTTTGTGTATATATATGTTGTGACTTGTGTAATAAAAATACAGATTTTGACAATGCTCTAAAAAGCGTAAAGCGTGGAGGTCGAATTTCAAGATTTTCAGGCCTAGCCGAGTCCTAAGCGAGAGTGAGATAAGGACAAGGCGAGGGCGATGCGTGTTGCGTCGCTAGATATGGAGGCCAAGATTCAAATCTAGGCAGAACTTAGACGAACTTTTCAGAACAAATTTAGTATTTTTGTAATTAATCGCCACTTCAAATTTTAAAACTTACAAAATCTTCTTATATCTCTTCAATCTCTTTCATTTAATAGGGACGTTTATGATTAAGAAAGCATCAAAAAGAGTTTTGCTTAAACCTCGTGTTAATTAGGGATAATTTATGCTCTTTGTCGAGTTATGCCTAAGATTCTCTCAAACTGAAATATCCAAGTCGCTACAATTCATTCATAGAACTACTTACTCAATAGTGGACATTTCTTGAATACATCTAACATAAGAACAAATAGTTGATTAGGCACGGTACCAAGATCAATCAGTCAGGGACTTGCAAAAATATTTTTTTAAAAAATAAAAAAAAAATGGGGCACACCAAACTTTACCTTTCAATTTACATATTTAACACAATATATTTACTTTATTGAAAAAACAAAAACAAAAGTGCAAAAAAACGTGTAATAGAAATATTTTAAATGACTACTTAAGTCGCGACTTATTGTTCCTCAAAATGTCAAACTTCTCAATGACACTACAAGAATTTCATATTCCGCATACAAAATAAATTTGTAGGAATATGTTCTTTTTTGTGGAGAAAAATTTTTGTAGGGACACTTGTGGGACAAACATCGTGGAGAAAGGTATAAGACGACAAATAGTGGAACTTTTTGGTCTAAAGTCTCTTCCTACAAACTTTTTAGAGACTAATACAATTCGTCGACTAAGTTCTTTTCCGACAAAATTATTTGTCTTCTAAAGTTACTTTGGCATACAACACAAGTTTTGTGGGTACATGGTAGAATTTATATTGTAGGCTAAATCGTGTTTTTTCCTACAAATAATTTGTCTCCTAAAATTTTGTAGGCAAAGTATAAAATTCTTGTAGTGTGATTAAATCTGTATCAATACTAAGAACTAAGATATGCAAATTTCACTAAGAATGTCGAATTCCCATTTCACAAATTCAATTAAAAATAACAATATACAACTTGTGAAGACTCGAAAATTGCTTTATGGATTACCCTAATCCGTAACGAAATAGTTGTTGCTATTTGTGAAGTCGAGATTCTTTGATTTGTCAATGAGTAAGACCAACTAATATAGTCAAATACCTCGATACGTTAGGAGCTGGAAGCAAATGGAATAGTAAAGACGTATTTAAATTCACCACTCTATGAAATGAAAAATGAATATGCTTAAATATTTTTATCTCAGTAGTTTAATCACAAACTAAGTATTAAACGACAGCTAAATCAATTATCTGATTTGCTCGCAAAGAACTTTTTTTGGAGAAAGTGGGATAACAATTAGAAAGCGCAAAATGTTTCATTTTGACCTAATACTAATTACTCGAAGTTGGACAAAGGTAAGTCATACATAACATGTCAAAATGATGTAATTATGTAAAATATAATTTTCTTATGTGTTTTTAAATAATTGGATAGTTCAATCTTATCTTGAGCCTTTAGTAAAGTTAACCAAAATTAATAAATAGAAAATGTACAATCTGAAAAGTCAAAATATGAGTTGACCAAGACATGAAATTTTGACCAAATAATAGAAATCCTAATTAAATTAGAATAAGAATAAGATTATTCTAGATTTATATATAGACCTAAATGTTTATAAATAAACAATATTATATACTAGTTACTATTTCGTAAGTGTGACAAAAGAGGAAAAAATGTATAATCAATATTTCAAAACCACGTGCCAAAAAAATGAAAAATAAAAAGCAAAATTGTTTACACCTTATAAGAAGGAAAAAAAGAATGAGAAAAATAGCCAAAATTGTATTAATTAGACTTTGTAGGAATTTCATGAAAGAGACTACTAATTAATTAATACAGGCCGACCTCTTCACCAAGGACATTTAGAGCCTTAGAGGTGTAAGCTGGTCGTGTGCCACCACTTTTTTTTTTTTTTTTTTTAATTACTGAAAATAGCAAGAACAGCGACTAGAAAATTCTAGAGCCTTGCAAGTTGAATCCGCCATCCCTTCTGGATCTTGATTGGACTAAAACATTTTCGTAAACGCCTTTGAAACTGAAACTATTTTAAGGTTATGTTTGAATTTTGATAAAACTTTTAACAGATTTTAATAAAAATTGATGTAATGTATCGTTAGAAAGTTAATAAAAATCGTAGGTTTCAAAAAATATGTAGTTAAAATTGAAACCGTTAATAAAATTTTAAAAAATTGTCAAACAAGGGCTAAATAATGCTTGTTGAGTTGATGATTATTTTTTCTTTTTTCAAGCCTAGTCGATGAATTTTAATTTGAGTAATTATGCACTTGTTAGATGAAGATTTTGATAAAAGTTAATAAAATGTATGGTTAAAAAGTTAATAAAAATTGTAGGTTTTATGAAATGTGTGGTTACAATTAATTGTTGATTTTGAATTCAGTTTTTTAATAGATTTTTAAGTTCTTATGATGTGTGGTTATGAAATTTTGTAATTTTTTGTTGTTTTTAGCTTTCTTTTCTTTTTGTTTGTTTAAAGAGGAGGGCAAATTTGTCATTATGTAATAAGAACGTGATTTGGAATTAAATGAAAGTTGAGGATGTTTAGTACTTAAAAAAATGTTAAGATTAGACTAGTCACAAACAACAAAGATTGGAAACAAAAAGTGCAAATTTTCCTTAAAAATAAAATGAAACTAAAATTTTTATATTATGTTGTTTAATCGTATCTAATATTACATATTAAACATGCACAATACTTATCAGGGAAGGTTCCATAGAAAGGAACAAATGAATTATCATTTCAAAGGTTCTTTGTTTTTTTCTTTTAATTATCGATTGTTAGTTTTTTATCCAGATAAAAATTCATTTCTTTTTTTAAAAGAGTAACGTACTCTTTATAATTACTTTAGTAATCATAATTACTTTGCCGCTCCAATTATTTTTTTTTTTCTCTTTTAAGTTTTTTTAATTACTTTTTTTCGTTTAATTAAAAATAAAATTATCTTTTTTAACAACGATTTTTTCATTCTTATACCCAACTGAACCAAACAGAATAATGATAAACTTGTTATCCGAATAACCAAATAGTTTCTATACAGATAAATAATTTTATCCACAAACTAAACAAATCATAAGTTCAAAAAATTACTTATAAACAAGTTTATGTATATTTTGAAGTTAAATAACTTTTTGGTTGATCAAAATTGAAAATTAAATAACTTATTTTGAAAGTAATGCAAATTTAATGTCAAAATAATAAGCTCTTTTGCTTATAATAAAAATTTGAGTATTGTATCGCATGCCTCAATTTCCCATATCTCCTACTCGCATAAATAAACCATTAGAACCCAACTTTAAGAGACAATATTGTCAACTCAAACAACATCCAAATCTGCAGTTATTTGAACAAACTTACAATACAAAAACAAACCAAAAATTTTGCAAGAGTCGTTTAGAACAGAAAACAGATTGGGAAATGAAAAGCCCCTTTTGCAAACGATGGACTTGCATTTCCCAATCATGAGTACATTGCATGTTTAACTAACCTAGGAATAAGATAATAGGAATATTAAGCTTCGGCAAATCAAAACCGGCTTAGAGGAGATCAGCAACGTTGGCGGGGAGCTCCTCAACTACAACATTATAGAACTTTTGTATGTCGAAAAGCATGCGATCATCGTCTTTCGTAACAAAGTTGATAGCAACACCCTTTCTTCCAAACCTTCCACTACGTCCAATACGGTGAAGGTAATTCTCGGGTTGAGTTGGCAGATCATAGTTAATCACAAGAGAGACTTGTTGGACGTCTATACCACGGGCCAAGAGGTCGGTGGTTATGAGAACACGTGAAGAACCGGATCTGAATTCCCGCATAATGATATCTCTCGTGTTCTGATCCATGTCTCCGTGGGTGGCAGAGACTGTGTGATCCCGGCTGCGCATTTTGTCAGTAAGCCAGTCGACCTTACGCCGAGTATTAACAAAAATGACACTCTGGGTGATGGCCAGGGTCTCATAAAGATCACAGAGGGTTTCAAGCTTCCATTCCTCCTTTTCAACATTGACATAGAATTGCTTAATACCTTCAAGGGTTAGCTCATCACGTTTTACGAGAATCCTGACAGGCTTATTCATAAACTTCCTCGTAATTTCAAGAGCCTCTGGTGGCATAGTGGCAGAGAATACACCCACTTGAATCTTAGGTGGCAGCAGCTGGAAAATATCATATATCTGAAAGAATAAAACCCTGCATGAGATACCATATTGCATTCCAAGGAACAAGGCTAAATTACGTTTCAAGCAATTTGTCATGCACTGTGCTCTTCCAATTTGCTGTAACAAGTGTATCAGAGCCTAATCAAGCCAATCGATAGAGGCTGACTTCACTAAATATTGCACACAGTGCAATTGAGGATCTAAGTGCAGCTGGTGGCTTGGAAGAGCAAAGTCCATAACAATCAGCTGGTAACCATTCCAAACACCAGTACCACACAATAATTACAGCAGAGGAGAAAGAATTTCAAACTAGGTGTTTGTTAAACATTAAGTGAAAGCAGGCAAGCAACAATAGAAATAATCTGCAATTTGGAATGTTCCAAGTGATAATTGCGGACAAAGAACAATAAAAAGTAAAACAACAAGTCCAAAAAGTAAATTATGAACAAAAAGATGTAACCAAAGTAGGGTAAATGGAAATAAGTTGTTGAGTCAAAGAGCATGTTCGGCTGTACTTGTTTCCAAACATGTCTGGATGTGTTTATTTTTTCTTACTCTTAAGTAAAAAAAAAAGTTGCTTAAATTTCTTATTTACAACTTCAACCATAAAATAAATTAGTACGTTTAAACTTACTTCACTTATAAGTAAACTTTTTAAGCTAAGCCAAACACGCTCAAATATATACATAATTATAAATATGCAAAAAAACATGGAAAGGCCTCAATTCGGCAGTTAGTGAAGTTACAGCATAGATAACAAAACAAAGGAAAATTAAAAATAAAAGAAGCAGACCTGATCCTTAAAACCTCTTGAAAGCATTTCATCTGCTTCATCCAACACAAACATCTTAATGTAGTCAGGGCGAAGCGATTGTCTTCGTAACATGTCAAACACACGACCGGGGGTACCTACTACAACATGGACCCCACTGGAAAGAATACGCTGATCTTCACGAACAATGGTACCTCCAACACAAGCATGAACCTTAACCCCGAGATAGTCACCCAGTGCTCGCATGACCTTCTCAATTTGCTGCGCAAGTTCACGAGTAGGTGCAAGAACTAAAGCCTGGCACTCGACTAACCCATAATCGAGCTGCTGGAGGATTCCAGAGCAGAACGTTGCAGTTTTTCCAGTTCCAGATTGTGCTTGTTGAATTACATCAAGTCCCTTGCAAAATGGGACAATCCCCCTTTGCTGAATTGCAGAAGGCTTCTCAAAACCTTCAAATTAATACAGAAAAGACTTTGATTCATTTCACACCCAAACATATTTGAACGAAAAAAATAATAATAATAATAAAATAAAGCTCCCTTAAATTGCCAAATATAAAATGAGACGACTCAGAAGCAGAAACCAGATGCTGCCCTCGCATATGCATCAGTTCACAACTTAAACATTAGCTTGTTATCGTGATGAAATAGGCAGCTTTTAAAGCAAGGAAACTTGAATTCTTCCATTCAGAGCACGTTTGGCTAAGATAAACAAGTATAACTTAGCTTGAAAGTAACTCTTAACTTATTGTCAAATTAAGTAATTAGCTTATTTTCAACTTTAACCAATAAAAAACTATTTCTTTTAGAACTTGCTTATTTGCTTATAAGTAAACCTTTTAAGCTAAGACAAACATGCTCAGAGTTTTTCCCCAAAAAAAAAAAAGAAGGAGAAAGTATACGACTGATAGAGGAATGCCATTGCAAACTGTGAGAATAACAGACCCAACATAGAATAGGAAATGAATTCAATAGATGATTCCTCAGGTAATTGAATAATTATTTTATTTTATTTCATTTATGAAAGAGAAGCGAGTGAAGCAATCAGGAACATAGAAAAAAGCTCCTAAAGCCCTCATAAAATAATTGTGTCAGTCTACCATAAGCATAGATGCCCCTCAGAAGATTCTCTTGTAAGCCCATAGCATCAAAACTTTCGTGCACCTCATCATAACTCGTGAAGAATTCCTCTCCATCAGTTCCAAGCCTGTGCCCATCAATTCAGAAAAATCAATAAGGACTTCATTATCACTTCACCAGGGAAAAATAGCACGGAGAAAACCTGATCTTAGACCCTAAGTGCATGTTTGATATGCAAGACTCGACAGTATAGCGAATAGGATTTTTAGCTTCTTTTTCCTTTTTATATTGTCTTGTGATATCCAATCCTCCTTACCAAAAATGCTGTAAGTCTAAATTAAAAAATGGCCAAATCTAACTGTGTTATCAAGCCTAATTTACAGTAAACTAATAAATAAATGAATAAAATGGAACTTACAAGTCATTCATTTTGCTATCATACTGTTTAGCATCAAATTGAGAGCCTTCGGTTGCCATGACTACAGAAAGAAGCAAATAAAAATATAGCTTAACAAGGGTAATTCTCAACACACTATCAGCTCAACAAGGACAGGTTATAATGGATATCAAAAGCCAAATTCAAGAGAAGCAGAAAACAGAATTCATTGATTCACATGTACCACAAAATGTAGTAATGATCACACATTTAGCAATATATTTAACACGGTTTAATATTGTTATAGATACTTAGAACTTGCATTTCGAAAGCTGAAGGTGCTAAAAAGACAAAAAAGTGCGACACACTACTACCATAAATTTAACAGAAGATGTTGCAAAACAGCTCATCAGATAGTGCAACAAAGACAAGGTAACTGAATTCAAGTTCGATCAAATATATTATGTAAGCTGAACCCAATAAATTGTTGGGAGTTGTTGAGTTAACTAAACCATAGAATAAAACTACACAGCTGATTCAAGCAAGTGTTACAGACGGTGGAATTAAATTTCAGTAAAAAGTCAAACAGTTAAAAGACAAATTACACAAAAACAAAGACCAGGCACAGACAGAAACTAATTATACAATGCCCTTTAACAAAATGCATACTCATCCAAAGGCAAATCCACACATCTCTGCTTCTATACATTTACAGCATTGGCTACATTAACATGACTCAGTAGTAAAACTAAAAAGTTCCAAACAAGTAACTTTACATATTCAATCAAGTTAATATCCCTCGAGCTTCGCTAAGCAATGGACTTCATAAGGAAGATCACTTTATTGAGAGTTCACTGCAAAATCTTCATAAATAAGCATATCGAAGAACACATGTATAATCCCAATCCTACCGAAAAATCTCAAAATCTTGAGCTTCTCTATCAGCAAAGAAAACCAATAAAAGAACCAATTTTCGTGCAAGAAACCATTCAAATTATATACTTCCACAAAAATCCGTAGCAAAAAAAATCCAACATCAAAAGCAAGAACTAAAATTCAGTAAATCTATATTGATCAAACGATAAAACAAGTGAAAAACAATAAAACAAAACATCCATTTTTCAAAACCAAATAAAAGCAGCATAACGTGACAGATCTTCAACATAAACCAACCAACCAACTATTTTTAAGACAATAACCAATCAAAAGACTTCATTTAAGCACAGAACACTGATCAATAATCAAAACACTCAAAACAGATAAAAAAAGTGCCACGTCATATACATACAAATACATGAAAAGGTGAGCATACCTGAATAGTAGTGACAAGTTGGTTAACAGAAAAGATCTGGAAAATGAGATTTTTAGAGAGAGATATATTTGCGTATTTGGGTATTATTAATTTTTCCGAAACTCCTCGGATATACGCCGCGGAGTTTAGGAGAAGACTGAAGATAGAGAGTCTGAGAGATTGAAGAAACAAAGTAGCTTTTGACGTCTTTAGGGATTTGGATTTGCCTTGTCTTCATTTTGATGAATTTCCTGTTTTGCCCTACTTTTTGCCTCAAACGACGGCGTAATATGTTGATACTAAAATCCAAGTGGTAAATGCATATTTGGCTAAGCTTAAACTAGTTAGTATAGTGCTTCTTTCTTTGTAGTGAGATCTAATCGTAAACTTTATTATGATGATAGATTGAAGCGGTAAATATATTTTGGATATAATCGATTGAAGAGGTGAGCAGATTTTGAATATAATCAGTTAATAGAGATGATCGAATCAGGAAAATTGATTGAAACGTTCAACAAATTTTAGAAGAGATTTTGTGAGAAGAAAAATTGAAACGTAGTGACACACGAATTTTTAAGTACTTTTTTTTTTCATAGAAGAGAAAACTCTCTACGTTTTTATTCACATATTTAATAAGATTCATAAATTATTACTCATTTATTATTCACATATTTCATAAAATTCACAATTTATAAATACTTAAACAACAATTTTAACACTACCACAAATTATTGTATGAGAACAATTAGACTATCAAGAATGGGATATGAAATACTCTTAAGCCTAATTTTTTCCACATAGTAATCCATTAAGGCTGTGTTTGTTTGACAAAAATTTTCTATGGAAAATGTCTTTTTTCCATCTATTTTTCAACTGATGTGTTTGATTGCACAAAATTTTCCATGGAAAAAATATTTTTCCACCTATTTTCCATGTTGTGTTTAATTGCAACTTTTTTTTTCCGTATAAAACATTTTCTCATTTTCCTTGTTTTCAAAGAAAATATTTTTTTTGTGTTTGGAGGGGTGGGGGGTGTTTATTTTCCATAGAAAATTTGTCTTATTTTTCAATAAATAATTTCTTGGTAATTTAATTTCATGGAATTCATTTTCTTTCCATCCAAATTTCTTTCTTGCAATTAAACACAGCCTAATATATAATTTGCACTCCCATGTAGGGGTCCATACACAATCTTCGAGACCACAAGTCTACAATAAATACTAAACAACATGTAATACCAACGTTTTCATATACTTGTGTTCAAATACCTATAAATTCATTGTTTATTCACTAATTTCATATAATCCATAAAATTTTACGAGTTTTGTGTTCATATATCTTATAAAAATGTGCTATTCGATAATTTTTGTCTTACAAACCTTCATCTAGCTAAAGCGAACGTTCAAATATCTATCATATATTCATTGGTGAATAGTAAATAAGATTGGTTCTAAATTCAAATTGATTCTATTTTGTCTTTTTCTCATAAAATGATAATCAGTAAATTCCCAATCATGATCCTTGTCATGGATTTTGAGAACATTATAGAAATGGGTTCAAGAGCATTGAGTGGGCTATTCTGTTTTGAGTTTTTGGAGCAATATTGGGCTAGTTGCTAAAACGTGTCTAGTTTAATAAAGCTAATTTGACAAAAATAGCACCAGGATAAAGTATATGACAATTTAGCAATCTAATTTGTAAATGTCAAAAGAACTACCTTTTCTTTTTGTTTCTACGAGTAGAGAAAATAACTTGCACAAATTCTCAAGGCATTGACACCATTTTTCCGTATTTTTTTTTTCTTTCGACCCTTACAGAATTTATAGTCGTGTTCTTGAGTCATTCAAACACAAATTTCGAAATTAAGGAGACTCACTTTTTTGTATTTTTTTTCAAATTTTTGAATCTTATCTTTCATTTTCTTTTATTTTTAACAACCTTCTTTGAGAAATACCCAACAGTTACTTGAACTCGATGTGTAATAAATTATTAAATTTTTTTTCTTTTTGCTACTTTACCTAAGTCCATGTAGGTCGATTCTCTGGATAATAAATACTTTACAAGTTTTTATAATCTTTCTTTTTCTTTTGGTTATGCATTGTTTGATTAAGAACTTTCAACTTTTTATATTAAATTGGCTTTATTGTGCTCAGAACGAATGCAAATATGCAATCTTGTGATTTTGTTTAAGAATTATCTAAAAATTATAAAAAAACGAAGAACATATAATTATTTTAAGTTCTAAATATTTTTAAAATTGAATTAAAACACTTTTTAATACACAAGGGACTATTTGTTGAGTAAGAGGTATTCCATGGCCGAGAAACAAGAAGAAATGACAACATAGATTATCTCTAATATGCCTCCACAAGTGATCTTGTTAGAGATAAGTCTATCTTGGACCGAAGTAGAAAGAACCAAGCCGTGGACAATGGTATAATAAGCACGTCAGCAAGGTGCTCTGGAGATGCAACTTGTGAAACACATATATCCCCGCTCTAAACTTTGTCACAAACAAAATGTACATCCATCTCAATATATTTTCGTCGGAGAGTGAAATACAATATTAGAGCATAAATAGGTGGTGCTCACATTATCATAATAGAGGACCGATGGACTAGGGATAAAATCCCTGAGCTCAAGAAGCAATTGTTTGATCTAGAGAATGTCGCATATATGTTGTAGTGGCAGAGATACATTACTCAGCTTTAATGGATGAACAAGCAACAAAACATTGCTTTCGAGATAGAATTTTAAATGTTAATATGGTATCAGAGTCTATTAAGTTCAAACAAACAATTCGATCCATTTAAAACTTAAACGAATATTCGAATTTTGAATTGGTATACTCAAATGAACTACCTTATTAACTTTTTAAAATGAAACTCCAAATCACTTGTAGGATACATAGCAAAGCGGTTGACCATTCACTTGGAGGAATAGCAATTTGACCTGCTGCTCCTTAAATTTATTTTATTGTTATTATTATTTTTAAAAATCATAAAATATAACTACAAATCACAAATTTTGCTAAGAAAAGATTGAATGAGATTTGAATCAGGGTTGAAGTTGTTAAATTATAAAATTCCACTGCTACACCACAATCTCAATCTTGTATTTTTTGTTTTTTTGTTTTTTTGGTTACAAATATTATAACAAATTGTTATTTCCTTAACTCTAACATTCTACATTTATGATCCTTCTTATTCCAATTCTTGCACCCGGATTTGTTTAATTATTTGTTTTCAGTTTACAAAAAAAAGTAGCGAGTCAATGGGGTGCCTCATCTGAACCCGCCCCATTGTCATCCCTATTCACTTGGCAACAGGGGCGAAGTTGGGTGGGGGTGGGGGTGGGGGTGGGGGTGGGGGTGGGGATGGACCCCCCAACTTTTTGGGGTTTTTTTTTTTTTTTTTTTGTAGTTTTTTTAATATATTATTTAACTTTTACCAGTTTAATGGATGACAATTGGATCCATTGACCCAATATCAATTATAGCTTGTTTGGTATAGTTTATAAATTATTTTATTTGACCGAAATAGTTTATTTGATAAAAAAATAGTAAAAAATATCAGGCTAGTAAGGCAATTTTTTTGGTCAAATAAACTATTTTTTATCAAATAAGTCATTTTGGTCAAATAAACTAGTTTATAAATTAGACTAAACTGACTCTTAATGTAAGGCAATTAGACCTATTGGCTTAATAAAATTAATAAGACAAAATTACAAATGATTGACCCATTTCTCAAATGATAATACAAAATTAATAAATATATTTGCTTGTTAATACATATCGTGTTCAAATAGAAATTGTATATAACACTATTAAAATGGTTTAAATTTGTGTCCATCTACTACATAACTTAGTTTTAGATAAAATTAATATATATTATATTTGTATACAATGACTTCTTGTAAGTTTTTTAAAAATTGACTTGTAAAAAAATATTAGATTCTCATAAAAATAGGTTTAGTAACTGTGGTTTGAGGAAAAAAAAAATTCGGGGGCGAACCCCCGCGAGCCCTTTTCAGCCTACACCTATTTGGTGCCCCCAACTTTAAAAGTCTAGCTCCACCAGTAGGCAAATCTATCTTTAAACTTCAATAAAATTTTTCTCATTTCATTCACAATAGGTCATACATCTAATTACTTATGTGCCATGCTATTATTAACAACGAGACAAGACCATAGAAAATTCATCATAAATAATTTTTTCGACAATTTTGATGCTCTTTGGCAATGGCAATTTGTCATCGTGAAAAACCTTGTTTCTTACCATTACAATCACATCTTTCTAGATTAAAACTTCAATATTATTTTGGTTTTTTTTCTTTTTTTCTTTTTTGATTGGGTAGAACAAAAAAGGGGTAATTAACACATTTCATTCCAATCCTTTTAGACTATTGTGCAAATCGTCCATATTGTTTGAATTTTGGCATTTAAATCCTTAAATTAATCTTTGTTTGCGCAAAAAGTCCTTTATTTGAACTTTTGCCGTTAAATGATCGCGTTCAATGCACTATCTCATTTCATGAATGTCAATTTTATCAAGTCACAAAATATAATGTGGAAGACGTATTTGTTAAGGAAAAAAGTTGAAGAACAGTTTTAAGTGGAAAGAGTCCCAAGAACCAGAAAATCAAATTCTCAAATTCATTTGTAAATTTCCTCGGTTCGGTGGCCAGAATATAATCTTAGAATTCCAGCAAGAAGTTTATAGTTTTTGTTGGGATTCAGAAGTGGTAGATGTTGGTAGTACTAGAAGTGGTGGAGACGCCGAGTTGAAGTTTGGTGGTTTTTCTGTCACAGCCTTCAACTTTGAAATTGAAACATTATCCAAATCTTGTTTTTTCTTCTTCTAGATAAAAATTTCTTCTTTTATAACAACAGAAACTGGGAGAACAGCAAAATACAAATAGTTGCTGCACAAAACCAAATTCACTCCTCGTAAAATCGGGCCTTTATTGGAGTATGATAATCACCATGAGAAATCCAGCTAAACCCAAAGATATATACATAAATATGTGGAAAACATTGAGTTCATGTGGAACTTGAACAACCTTCAAGATCCTGATGCTTCGAAGAAAAGTAAATGTTATAGTGGCCTGTAGCCAACCTATGAGCAAAATAAGTTCTTTACCATAAAGGCCTAAAATTCTTATTGTACGACTTAGGCCAACAAAACCCTTGAGTAGACCTAAAACCGCTACGAATGGCGACGGGGAGGGCCGGGGCGGCCATTATCCTCCCCGCCCTCCTCGCCCCGTCGAGAATTTTTGAGAGTCGGGACGGGTATAGAAAAATCTCTATTTATCGCCCCATTTAATTAATTAATTAATTAATAATATATTAATTTTTTATTTACATACAATTTAAATTTTAAAACATAAAAATAAAATAAAAACATTCAGAGCTAGTTCGGAGAATTCGGGGCGGGAACCATGATTGATGTACCCGCCCTGTTTAGTAATCGGGGCAAAGATTTTCCGTATGTGGGTCCAGGGCGAGTTTTTTTACCATCCCTAAAAATTGCGCCGCGGCTTTCCGAGAAGTGCTTCATGGCAGTGACAAGGGCTCATGTATTGGCAAAAGACTGAGAATTTGCACCAATACATACGTATAAACACGTTTGCCAAATTAGGGGTTTTGAAATCGTTTTCGATTTTGGGAATTTGCAAAGGAATTTGGAAGTTTGACAAAATTGCCCTTCATGAAATGAGAGAATACACTGAATGCGATCATTTAACGGCAAAAGTTCAAAGAAATTGACGGTAGAGACCTTTTGCGTAAAGAAATGTTGATTTAAGGATCCAAATGTCAAAATCCAAACAATATGGACGAATTGCACAATAGACTAAAAAGATATGAACGAAATGTGCTAATTAACCAAAAAAAAAAAAAATCAAAATCAAAATATCCAACGTTGCCAATTGGAATTGGAATCAAATTGTATGTATATATGTAAATAATCTTGATACTCTCCTTCAACACCCCTAAGAAGGGAAATTTGTTAAAGAATTTGCTCACTTCCATAAAGGGAAAGTATTGTACCCACCATATGTCATAATTAGATCAGAAACCCTAATTACAAATATGATCATATGGATAAATTAAGTATTTAAGATGGATTAGTCAGCTAAATCCACCCCCTTATAAATTTGTTTATCTTTATCATGTAAAACCACACTGTTCAATCATTTAATCACGTTTCTAAATAAAGGCATTTACACAAAGATATATATGCACGTGCATGCCATTTAACAAATTAAAGGGCTAATTCAACTTTTTCTTGATTTTTGTTTAAGAGAGAAGTTATAAATATGTAAATAAGAGAAGTGCTAAACATATTCAAAGGAAAACCAATTAAAATATGAGATAAAAAACAGTTATTAGATGAACTATACTTAGAGCAACTCCGCCATCCATTTTGAATGTCCAACTTATATGTTGATGAGGTGGAGTAGATAAAACTCATATGACAGCATTTATTGTAGAAGACTGACCATTTTTAGACAATTTTCCACTTATTTTTTATTATTTTATGTCTATCTCGATCTCATCTATTTTTCTCTTATCTTTCTTCTTCAGCACCTTTTTAATGCCCACAATGAACAAAGTTATGGTGCCCACTTGGACACTTGTCCAGTGGGTATTGGACAAGTGAAAAAGCACTTTTTCACTTGTCCAATACCCACTGGACAAGTGTCCAAGTGGGCACCATAACTTTGCCCATTGTGGGCATTAGAACATTTCCACTTTCCTCTTTCCACTCACTCTTTTCTTGTCTATTTTCTCTCTCTTGTCACATAAATTTTTTGGTAAATATCACTAGGGGTCCCTAACCTTTGGACCTTGTAACGATGGGGTCCCTAACCTTTTATTTTGAACTCCCGGGTCCTTAACCTATGAAACGTTAGCACCTGAAGTCCTTTTTTGACCAAAGCTGTTAGTTTGACCGTTAAATGGTCAACATTTTGTTGGATAGACCAAATTACCCTTAAATTAAATGATAAAAAAAAAAGAAAAGAAAAAGACCAGATCCCACCGGTGAACTCCAGCTGAGACCCACCGCCAACCACCGCCAGATCCCACCGCCACCAACCACCGCCAGATCCCACCGCCAACTCCAACCAGATCCCACCGCCAACCATCTTCTCCAAAATCAAAGATCAGATCAGCAGCATACATCAGCTGACGATGAGGTCCTGTAATGTCTAGCAATAGCCAACCGGGTTGGCTCACAACTTGGAGTCTCAGCGAAAACCAGTTTACTTGCAGCAACTGACTTGAGCCGACGCCTCTCTTCCCTAGACCCAATCACCTGTCCTATAATAGATGCGGCAATGGTAAATGCCATAGTTGTCTTAGGCATCAGAACAGATTTCCTGAGTATAGCTATGAACGGCACAGCCGCATGGACAGCAGCAAACCAAGAAGGAGAAAATTTTTCAGTATGTTCTCTCCATATTCCTAAAGGTATATTTGCCTCCATTCCCAACACACCAATATCTGGTTTTTTCGGATCTGATCTTTGATTTTGGAGAAGATGAAAATCACAGTTTTTTTCAGATCTGGTTTTTTTTTTTTTTGCATAAATTCACAGTTTTCACTCCTGCTCCAATGGGTCTCAGCTGGAGTTTTCACTGGTGGGAAGTGGTTGGTGGTGGTTGGCGGCAGTTGCTCAAAAATATTTCCGGTTGGTGATGGTTGGTGGCGGTATTTTGGAGATGATTTGGGAGTTTAGTTGCAATTTTTTATACCGCAACAGTTGATCTTTGATTTTGGAGAAGATGGTTGGCGGTGGTTGGCGGTGGGATCTGGCTGGAGTTGGCGGTGGGATCTGGCGGTGGTTGGCGGTGGGTCTCAGCTGGAGTTCACCGGTGGGATCTGGTCTTTTTCTTTTCTTTTTTTTATCATTTAATTTAAGGGTAATTTGGTCTATTCAACAAAATGTTGACCATTTAACGGTCAAACTAACAGCTTTGGTCAAAAAAGGACTTCAGGTGCTAACGTTTCATAGGTTAAGGACCCGGAAGTTCAAAATAGAAGGTTAGGGACCCCATCGTTACAAGGTCCAAAGGTTAGGGACCCCTAGTGATATTTACCCTAAATTTTTTAGAAGGTATCTAATAATGAATATGCTTTTATAATGTCAAGTGTTGACACGTAAAAACAAAATGATGAGAACATGAACATAACAAAATATTAGATGGCAAGTCAACGAGAATACAAGTGAAAAAAAAAGAGAGAGAGAGAAAATAATAACTTTGACAGTTGTGACGTGTCTTAAATTTAAAAAAATAATGTTCGTTCACAATACTAATATCATATTACTAGAAAATTTTAGATAATAAAAAAGTTAACCAAAAATTAACACGATGTGATGCCACTACATATCAAATATTCTTAATTTAGCTTATAATTAACCCATTTCAAGTTTATTAACAATAACAATTAATTAGTAAATTAAACTTTATTTTGTAATGAAATAGTATATTAAGCAACCTTTTAATATATGAGCCAAAATCCGTCCAATTAATTAACAATTAATGTAATTAATTAAACTTCCAATCTTAAATGATTGATTTGATCTCTCATATAATAATCATTACGTTAAGTTGATGCATGCATGATGAAACCAACCAATTTTTACATATCGATTATATCAAACATTAGCAAAAGTCAATTTATTCTTTTAATTAATTATTGATTAATGAATTATTAAATATAAAAGCATATATACTTTCAGTGCTTTTGCGCCGTAGAAGATCTACGCGTGACTCTCTCTCTCTCTCTCTCTCTCTCTGTGTGTGTTGATTGTTAATTGGTTGATCAAATCATCAACAGTTCCTTTTATCCTTTCCCTTTATCTTTATGTAAAGAGATGGCCGGGGGGACCTAGGGCATCCCATCTGACAATTTCTTTATTAATTTGTATGTATATATTAATGTTTTAAAATCAATATTGGTATTGATTCGGAAAAATAAAAAAATCAAAAGTAAAAAAGGTTGATTTGAAGTTGAATTGATTGTAAAAATAATTAAAATAAATAAACAAATTGTGAATGAATCGTTATTAAACATGTTTAGGGCTTGTTCGATGGAGATTAAAATAGATTTTTTTGTTATTTTTTGACTTTTCAAAGGTTTTGGTAGTGTAAAAAGAATTGAAAAGTCAAAAATTGTAGGCAAAAAAATGGGTGGCAACCGAACAAGCCCTAAATATCTGCAATTTAGTTATTAAACAATGATTCATCTTTCTCAAACTCTTCGTATATAAGGCTTGTTCGGTAGAATTTTTTTTTTTTTTGAAAAAATGGATTTTTTTTGTTACTTTTTTACTTTTCAAATTTTTGTGTAGTATAAAAATAGTTGAAAAATCAAAAATTATAGACAAAAAAATAGATTTTGTTGAAAAAAAAAACTCTACCAAAAATGACCATAATTTATAATTTCTAACACGATAATTACGGGTTGATTTGATCGCAGCGTCTTGAAATAGAATCATTCATTCCCAGTGTTGGTATGGTAATGGCAACTCAAAAAGCAAAAGTATTGCCACCCACCCATTCTCCTGGTGGGTTGGGGTGGCAGCACATCTTAATTAGTAGTAAGTCATAATATTCACATTTGACTGATCATGTCACAACAACACGACACTTCAAAGCCAATATTAGTGGACCATTTTTATATCCCTTCTCCATTCATCCATGCAAAAACCGAATTGAAATGACCAAATGCTATTTGATTTTTTTTTTCAGATTATAAGTAGTGGATCTTACGAAATGTGTTGATAAAAAATGAATAAAAGTTATAGATTCTAAAAAATGTGTTAAGATAAAATAACGTTTTACTAGTTTATAAACTTAAAAAAGCATACACAATTTACTATTTACTTATTATCTACACATTCTATAAGATCTACAACTTATAAGTACTTAATTAAAAATTTCAACTCTGTCAAACATGCATCAAACATGCACTATGTGACACTGGAGTCTGCCATTTCCTTGTCTAGTGAATGAACATACATTCCACACTCTCCAATTGTAGGGTGTGGATTCCACTATTACCTAAATTGACTTTGAGAACCACTAGCGATGAATAATATTAAATGTATCATTTTTTTCTTTTTCATGTTTGACACGAGTGTTGGTTTCCGATGGGATAATTCATGTTCTTTTGATTACAGATGTTGTGCACTACATAATGTTTTTAGTAGTATAAAGCTCGAGAAGGAGGTCGGAAGGTCGGATTGACTTTCCTTGCTTGTTCTTGTGATTGCTATTTGCTTAAAGGATATTAGTTTTCGAGAAGAGGATTGTGATACGCGAATTGATGCTCTACTAATTACACTTAAATGGAGGCTTTGATATTATTCACACGTGCCAGTCTTGCCTCAAAAAGTACATTAGCAATGAGAGAAAATAAACCTAAATTACAGAGTAGTACCTCTATTACACTAATCAAGCCTATCTTAAAAAAAAATCTATAAATATGATAGATATACTACCTCGATTACAACAAATTGAAATGACTAAATAAAATTAAAAACAAACATTAATTTTATAGTTGCCTCCATGTTCAATTTTTAAGTCCATTATACACTCTTTTATACTGATTCAAGTTTATTTAACATTTATGATTGGAAAATATAAGTTGCTCCAGTCGGGCACATGCCCGACTCTCATAGAGAGGTGGGCCTCCACACTTGTGAGAGTCGGACAACATAAATGCGGGGCATTTATGATGTATGAATAAATTAGTAGAGAATCAAATGTGGTTAATTTCACGTCATTTTTTCATGACGATCCTCGTGAACTCACTGCATTCATTTGTTATAAAAAAAATAAAAGCCTAGAAATGAAGTTTTAAGAATTGGATGAAAATGAAATTTAAACTCGACAACTTTATATATCCACTCTAACACAACGTTAAATCTCATTGTTCGAAAGTTTGATTATTGTCAGCAATTGAATATTATATTTATTTATATTTTAGTACTCTAGCTATAAATCAAGTCATTCTTGTAGTCAGTGGCGGAAATAAAATTTTACTCAAAAAAGATAATATATAAACAATAAGCAAAACATATCAAGACGAATTATACATAAAAAATAACAATTAAAAATTCACAATACATTAAAATTCTCCACGACGAATTTTCATATTATTAAATCGTTTAACAACATCATTATTATAAATATTATCAAAAATATATTTCTCAATGTATGCAATCACGCAATCATTCATCTATTTATCTCTACTCTGATTGCACAATTGATCTTTGATGATATTCATAGCTGAAAATACTATTTTTACATTGTTAGTTGCAACTGGTAAAAGAAGAACCGATTTGATAAATAAATAAACTAAATGGCAAATAAATCCCCCTCTCAAATAGACAAGCATATGCTTTTAAGCAATAATCAATTTTTTAGTCCTAATTTAGGATAATCTACTAAACTAATAATCACGATAAATACATAAAATAATTTAATATCATTTAGGACCTCAAGGAATATATAATATACATAATTGATTATATACATAATATTCACAATACATACTAATGAATGTATTAGAACAAAACCGCAAAAATGTTTATTTTTAATTATTAAAAAAAAGTAAAACATTTACAACGAATTTTCGCAATTTGAATACAAAATCAATGAATTCCATTGTCTCGTCCAAAAATGTTCACAATTTGAATAAGTGAATGACGTGCATAATTAGAAGAGCTGGGAACATAGAGAATAAAATGTGCAGAATTTAAAAGCATTTTCACTCGCAGAAGACATTCAAAAGTTGACCCCAATTTGCAAAGAAAAAGATGGAGAGATCTCTTGGGATATGAATAGTAAGATCTCTACCTATCTATCCATCTATATTTATATCTATATGTGTGTGTATAGTATACTGTTTATTCACGGTGGAATCTGATTGTAGGGTCAGAATTCAAATTCAATGGCAAGTAAATATCACGAAATTTGATGAGTATCAAACAAGGAGAATACTTTGGTGTCGCTGACGATAGAAATTCGAAAAATACCTTGACAAACAAACTGGTGGTGAATGATGGAGAAGAGACATAGATGATGAGAGGAGATTTGAGCATATGAGCAAATGTTATCCAAATATGTTAGTGAAAAGTGAAGACGGACGTATGCTGCTTTTTGTCGTGAATATGATATGAGTAAAAATCTACATACGATCAGTAATTACCAGAATGTTATAGATATTAGGTATCTTGTCTGCCCGATTACATCTAATAACAAACCAATGACCTGGACGATACGCCACAAATTTTTCTTTTTCAAACATTTTCACTTTCTTTAAGAGAGTTCGGGCATTTTCCAGCTCTTCAATGGCCCCACACGTATGTATATATTATATCCCATATAAGTAAACGGACGCTTAGTTTGTAGGTTTATAATCAATTGACGCTCTCCCATAACAAGTCAGCTTTAAGTTGTGGCAGAGTCAAGAATTTTTTCTTAGGGGGCTGGTTTCTTTGCAACTCATATTTCGAATTGAAAAATAGTTAAACGGCGAGTTCAAAATAACAAGTCAAAGATGGTCGTTAAAAATAGATTTAAGTATTCTATTTTTTCTCTTTTAATTCTTGTTTTGATGCCGCCTCTTGTAGTTTAGTTTTGAGCTATGTTCTTAACTCGCATGTTATGTTCTTGGTACTGTACAGAAGTATTCGTGACAAATTTTAAAAAGTATTTTTCGAATTGAAAAACCGTTAAACGATGGATTCAAACTAACGAGCCAAAAATGGCAACTAGAAATTAATGAATTTAATAATCCGATATTTTATTATTTTCTTCTCAAATTCGGCGTCACTATTTTAAGGCTATGTTTTTACTCAATGGAGGTAGGTTGTTAGTACCGTTTAGAAGTATTCATCACAACATATCTTTT
Source organism: Forsythia viridissima (assembly GCA_030279155.1). NCBI lineage: Eukaryota > Viridiplantae > Streptophyta > Magnoliopsida > Lamiales > Oleaceae > Forsythia > Forsythia viridissima. Next base: position 27,145,712 of record CM059033.1, read on the forward strand.
AGACTAGAAAATCGTTAAACAACGAGTTCAAAATAACAAGTCAAATAAAACTGATAAAATAGGATTTAATAATCGATTTCGTTCCCATTTTAGATTGCAATTCAATTAAAATTCTATTTGACATTAGTCTGACTTGTCTCGGTCGTATAATTAAATATAAAAGGGATAATTACATATTTGGTCCTTCAACCTTTCAAAATCATTGAAGATGCCCCTAACCTAAAAAAAATAGTTTCACACATCTCTAACGTATGAAGAAATAGGCGTCGTAGGTCCCTCTTCACAATTTCCATCAGTTTTGTCCGTTAAAAGTCAAAATTGGGCTGCACACGATTCATTTTTCAAAAAAACGTGAGTGGAATTGTAGGGGTAAAGCTGTCACTCCACCACTTTCTAGTTTATTAAAAATGTTTTTGAAACATGACAACCTTTCTGATTTTTTTCTACCTTTGTAATTGCAGGTTGAGGTGTGGATTCTGGTGGATTTTCTACGATTATTTTAGGAGGATTGATGGGCATTTTTGGTTCCAAGAAACCAATTCTTCTCTAATGGCAATAAATAGAGAGACACCAGTAGCACTTCCTGCATTTGCTGCCTGTGAGAAAGCCACCAGTTTCTGAAGTATGGTCATAACCATAATAAACAAAGCTAGGACAATTGATATATACAGGAATTGATAAAATATCCTAAGCTCGTTTGGTTGCCTAACAACCTTCATTGCGCGAATTGTATAGACGAAAACAACACATAACGCAGCAGGAAGCCAAGCAATAAGAAGAATAAGAGCCTTGGAATCATTCTCATAGACAGCTAAATAGATTTGTGTCAAAATGGCGCCACTTAATCCAGTAAAACCCTTCAAGAGACCTAACATTGCTCCTGCTCCAACCATGACAATGAAAGAGGCAAATAGAAGCAACCACCGGCCTCTTACCAAGTGAACTGTGAAACGGAGCACTTCACTGCCTCCGATTGGCGATGATGCTTCACCCATCTTTCCTGTCTTGGTTATAGAAATTGCTGATGTCAACCCACCCTGCTGGAAGTGCTTTGTAAATTCAATCTCCTGGTCTTTCGTTTGCTATTCCAATTCTGGTCCGGTAGAAATGTCTGAAGGGTGATGGTGAACCTGAAACCTTCTATTTGCCTTTCTAAAATATAAATTCGAAAAGTGGCTTTGTCAATTCTCTTCCAAAACCACCATTTCTTCTCCACTCTTGAGGCGAATCAAAACTATGATTTCTTCTCTTCCAAAACCACCTGCAATTCCACTCGCGTTTTTTGGTAAAATGAATCGCGTGCAGCCCAATTTTGAATTTTAACAGACAAAACTAACAGAAACTGTGAAGAAGGACCTACGACGTCTATTTCTTCATACGTTGAGGATGTGTGGTACTATTTTTTTAGGTTATGTGCATATCTCCAATAATTTTAAAAGGTTGAGGACTAAATATGCAATTATCCTAATATAAAAATATGACAAAATTTTGAAGCCTTACAAAGTAATTGTTTTTATAAAAAATTGTAAAAAGCCAAAAATGAAATTCAGAAAAACCTTGGGGGGCCGGCCCCCTCCCTCTGCCGGTGGTTTTAAGTGTGAGTTATAGTTGTTACAATTTGTATAAGAGCAATCACTCTAGCAAAGATGACCCTTATTAAGGATGGAGGACCTGGAAAGAGCTGTTTTAGTAGAAGACTTGGTTTCATGAAGTCATCTAATTGACAATATGGTGGCGGCGTCCATTCTAAAAGGAATGGTGAAATATAACTACTCTAATTGTATCTCACATATATATTGTGTACGACTTATTCCATTTCCCTACGCTCGTGTAGGAATAGCCTCTTATCTAGCCTTGAGCCTAGTATCTTGATTGCTACTATTTGATTTCGTTCAAGCAGGTGCCGGGACGTCTATTAAGAAGGAGATAGCTGGCTTATTTCGCTCATACATTCATTTAGCCTCTCTCGGGATTTCTTTTTTTTTTTTTTGAAATTTTATTTGAAGGAATAAACTTAAACTAAATGAAGTGAAAAGCCGATTACGTCCAAAAGTGATGGAAAACGATCAACCAACATTTATTCAATTTAAAAAAGAGTCAATTTGATTATTGACTAGAATATCAAGGTATGAAACGAATAAGTCATGATAAAAAGTTTCGGTCTCACAAAAAACGTAGCATTACGAGCTAGTAGTAGAAGTGGGGTATATACCATAAGCATGTATGTAAAACTGTATCTCTCTCTCTCTCTATATGGAGTGTGGGTTGTATTAATTGGAATCTATATTGATAATCACAAGATAATTCTCTCTCTCTCTCTCTATATATATATATATATATATATATATATATATGTCTGTATGGAGTTAAGATCTGCTGTCTCAATTCCGTGTCCCCTTGGCTATCTCTCCAATAAAAACATTACACATAATCAATGTGAATGCATTAAATAAGTAATAGAACAACATTTAATACATTCACATTAATTATGTGTAATATTTTTATTGGAGGGACAGCCAAGGAAACACAGAATTGAGACAGCAGATCTTAACTCGTCTGTATGGTGTGGGGGGGGGGGGGGGGGGGGAGTTCCAATAAGATATCAGAGGACAGAGACAGAGCCCTCAAAAAGATAAAGCCACAATTATTTATATTCCATAAGTGATGGATCCATCTCTTTTTTGTTCTATATAAAGCCATAATTCACCTTAACTTGTTCACACATCAAAATCAAAAGCACTCTTCCTTTCTAATGGAACAGTACTTGCATATGTCTATATTAGGCTTTCCAAATTTAGGCTTCCTCCAAATTTAGGCTTCCCATGTTGCAGCTCTCTCTCTCTCTCTCTCTCTCTCTCTCTCTCTCTCTCTATATATATATATATATATATATATATATATATATATATTTCTCTCTGAGGCGTATGGGAAATATTTTCATGGGTAAGGGAGGTGACAGAAGAGAGTGAGCACACATGGTGTTTTCTTGCATGATATCTCTCCATGCTCGAAGCTATAGGTGCTCAGTCTCTATCTGTCACCCCACCACTCTCTCTCTCTCTCTCTCTCTCTCCACACATGTACATAGTAGAGCATGTTTGGCGCTGCTTCTTTTGTAAAGAAGCTGATCTTTTCCCAATATTGGCTAAAAGAAGCCATTTTTAGCTACTTTCGTAGGATTGAAGCTAAGCCAAACATGCTCAAATCTATGCAAGCTGTTTCTGCATTTTTTTTCTGTTCTTTGGGCAATTAATTTTTTATATGTATTGTATAATGATTCTTCATTTAACCCTCTGTTAACATATATAATTAATCTCTCCTTCTGGTATCCAATTCCTTATAATTGGTATACTTTTGTGTTTTCGAGTCAAATCTAGCAGAAGAAATTAAGTGCAAGTATATATGAGCTCATTTTTAGAAAATCATTTCTTGTAATAATTAAATTTTTTTTAAAAAATTTCCGTCTTGATTCGTTTTGATCGCACACTTTTTTGTTGCTTTCAGTGAATGTTTGATATACAGTACAAAACTATCAAATCCGTCATAACAAACATGTTATTCCAAAGAAAAGTGGCTGGAATTTCTTTGCTGATTACACTATGCGGGCCTTGTAGTTATGCACATATATTACTGATGTGGATGGGCGTACGTGCCTTCAACACATGACAAAAGCACACACATTTGCTGCAAAAAAAAAAAAAAAAATGACTTTGTAGGCTATAATGTGTGGTATCATTATCTACTGAAGTATCGCCATGGTAGTTTTAACGCATGTTTAATATGTTAAAATTATTTTTTAAATACTTATTTTATAAATTGTTAGTGAATTTGTGGATAAAAAATATGTTTGACTAGTTGATCAGCTAAAATTATAATTTAAGTAATATCAAACATGTGTTTAAATCTTGCCGTAGTTTTAGTTGTAGACTTAACGGAAAAGAGTGATAAAGAAAGGGTTAATGTTCGATCTTAAATTTATTGAGAACAAGGCTATCAGTTTGTTTTGTTGTTGTATAGTCAGATTCTTGTTCCTTTTCTTGATATGTTAATTTACCTCGAGAAATGCCATTATATTTTAGACCTAGACCATCAGTACTCTTTAATTTCAATTTATTGAAAATCAGTGGGACTCATAATAAATTAGATGAAATAGTCGGCTCTATAACAATTTAAGTTTTAGATGAAATAGTTCAGGGGCAGATCTAGCCGTGGACTGGGTGGTTTGAAAAAAAATACTACAACTAATCATACACAATATTCGTCATAATTGTTGAATTATGGGGGAAATGGTTATTTAACTCAATGGTTAAGACAAAAAACAATAGGAAAACAAACTCGAACTGCTAGACTTTAACTAATTATTTGCATTCTTGGTCATGTTGTTCAAGGAAGTGTCTCCCTTTATTCTGTGTGTGTGTGTGTGTGTTTTTTTTTGTGACTCAGGTGTCCAAGCTATGTCTCCATTTATTGTTAGTTGGCGGAATAGTGGTTGTATGTGGAAGCGTGTGAATGAAGAAGGAGAGGTGGTGAGCTTGGTGGCGGTGATTCCAAAGTTCCATTGTTATATCTACAAGGCCAATATTGTGGATGCTTGTGGCAGTGGTGGACTAATTGATGGGGGGTGCGGAATAATCTCTTTTTATTTTTATTTTTTGTTTTGAATAATTGTGCACTATGAAATTATATTTCATGTCATCTAGTGTTGGCCAATAAGACATGGCAAACCCTTGTAATTAAATCTACTTTGTTATGATATTAACTTTTATATTAATTGTTTTTCATTTAATACAAAGTTACATGTTTTTTGGCAACTTAAAACAAAATCTTAAAATGGATACACTGCAAGGTTTTCCAGACAAGTTCCATATTTTTGCTCCGTAGGATTGCAAGAGTTTTTGGATGCGTCACTTTCATATATTACAGTACTTCCACTTGACGCTTATATCAACTAACAAACTCAACTCGAGAATTCCCTTTAATTCTCAAGACTCATGTTGATCCACCCCGTGATGTTAGAGAACTTGTTGTAGTTTTAACTATGGTACTAGAAGCTCGATTAAGGCAGTGATCTCACTCATTGAGGTGCCCGGATCCTTTAGCACTTTAGTAGTTGTAACAAGCGTGCTCAATGAACCGCGCAAAATAGCGAAAAAGAAAATTAAAAAAAAATATATTTATTCAATCCTAAATTTGTATTAGATAAAAGACGTGTTAAGGCTAATATCTCACAACGATTAAAGATGAAACGAATAAACAATATATATAAAAATTTGTATTACTCCTCTTATCAAAGTTGATCTTTTAAAATGGAATCACAAGTCTTAATATGGTATTAGAGTCCATTAAACTCAAATGACAATTCAATTCGTCTAAAGTTCAATTCCAAACGAACATTTAGATTCCAAGATTGATATAATCAAACGAGTCATGATGTTCCATTGAATGTTAAGTGTAAAATTCTACATTGATTAAAGATAAAACAAATAAACAAAAAATATTTTTGTTACTTATGTTAACAAGGTTAACCTTTTAAGATGAAACTTCAAGTCTTAATAACTTAGTTTTTTGTTGTTGTTGTCGTCGTATGTTTCAATCTAATTTACCAACTGCACAAGTGAACATTGTTGTTTTGGCTCGAAATCAAGTCATTGTTAGTGTCTTAGAACATATTTAGAGTTGCTTAAATTATAATTTCAATAGGTCAAACATACTTTTTATCTACACATTTCATAAGACCCACAACTTACAATCTACTTTTTATCTACACATTCACTAACTACTTATAATTTCAGCACTTAAAAAATAATTTCAGCACTACCAAACATGCGCAGTGACATGATCCAGAAGATATAGCATATGTATGTGTGTATAAAGTTTTATGATTTGTTTGGTACCGTGAAATTTAAAAAGACATTTAAGAAAAAACACCTTATCATGTATTACTAAAAATAAACTCTTCAGTATTAGTAATTTATAAGAGATCATATGATGATATTATAGTATCATTGTATATGATTAATTAAAAGACATCAAAAATTCCTAAAGATAAAAGGAAAGTATAAATGCCAAGCTCATTGAGAAATCTAAATAAATTTTTTAGTATGTCCTATGAAATATTAACCAATATTAGATTATCTATTTAAACCAAATTATATGTTGATAATCTGAGTTGAAAATCTTAAGTATGTATGTGAATTACAAATATTTGTAATGATGGGTACAAAATTAATGTAATATTTGACAAAGTCTTATATGAATATTAATTTTTCAAAAATGTCGATCGGAGAAAGTAGAATACGTACTCCAAATTCTAAAGTACTATTGGATCGAGTGAATTTAATAATAAACCCGCATACACATAGACATTTTAGTCTTTCTTCTCATTGCCCCGCACGTGTAACCTAGATTAGGCTTCGAATAATACACTGTGCAAAAATAAATAAACAGATGCAAACTATACATTGTATATCTTTGAGTTTTTTATAATCTCAGAGCAGCCATGACCAAACAGACAACTCTGATGAATGTGTACCTTGCCCGTCTTGCTTCTCCTTATGGAGTTCAAAAAAATAAATTGGAATCAATATTACCTTAGTCAACTGTCAATTTTTTGACAATCGAAAGTTCTAAAAAAAAAAAATTGAGATCGATAGTTCTCCAATCTTGTCCTGCAATAATTGGATTTTTGTCTTCTGTTTTGTTTAATCATGAAAACTATTATAAAATTGAGATATATCTTTTAACTATGAATTAATTCACATTATCTTGTGTGTAATTTCGAAATCTACTTTTATAACTTCTCCTTAAATCTATTGTATTTCATGGTACGTAAAATCTTAACTACACAAAATAAGAAGAAGTTATTTTTACAAAAGTGTATATCTAACATTTGGCATCTAAAAAAATGACTATATTTGCAAATGTTGTCAAAAAAATATTATATTTTCAACCCACCTTTTACTCTTTGGTACTCTAGCAAATTCAGCCATAAAATAGATTGAAAACCAAATTTAAGCTTGAATAGACATACATTAGACATTTAAAAATCTTTCAACTTTCATACGACTTAAACAACAATTCATAGAATGCATTAAAGATGCTCCAGTCTTCATCACTTAGCAAGAGGAATGATTTCCTCCTCACCATGAGGAGTAAATATAAAGGCCACCAAACACTAGGTAATGAAAAAGTGTTTGACATAAAAATCAAGCACTCATCCAATGGCCACCATACACGTGTCCGATGGTCTTTATATCTACTCTCCACCATGGAGAGTAGATCATTCCCCCACTTAGCAAAGCCCTCTATTTTTAATAAAGAGCAGCTATACCCTACCATGTGCCGCTTTCCTAATCTGCCTTCCTATTTCCTAATCAAACGTCAGGAAAGCAACCCTTTACCCGGGAGAAAAGAGTCTGACTTGAAGCATAATAATAATCTCTCATTTTCGTTGAAAGATGGAGCTTATCTTCTTCTTTTTTTCCTATCAATCTTCCTGCCCCAAAGGATATGTACAAAGTAAAAAGTACTAGTTTTGCTGCCAGTTGAGATACAAAAGTTTCGAAATGAAACCCTACACCCTAAGTGCTAAATGAGCTTAGTGATTGCACCCATTATTTAACAAATCATCAATAATATGGTAAAAATTTATTGCACAAATACAAATTTTCCTCTTCAATGAATAAAAAATGAATACCATTAGTTTCAAACTCATTCGCCCAAAAACTAGGACTAAGCATATTAAGACCCTCCGTGTTCTGAAAAAATAACATTTCCATCCCCCCTTTTTGCGCGTGACAACGCAACGGAGTCATATAGACTGGTGAAAATTCAATCACTTGTACTCAATTGAAAATACATAATAGTGAGTGCTGCTGTTGGTACTTCGAGATCGCCATCAGAAAACCAACTCTTGATCATGCCTAGAAATGGGCCGGTTGGGGTTTGCTCGGGCCATCTGTCGACCAGCCTAAAACCAAACTGATATGCTGCTGAAAGTATTGACGGTTCATCAACTCTGCGCAAAACATGGCATAGAATCAGAGCTGGCTCTCTGTCCTTTACAACTTTGCTGGATGAAATTAGTTCTCTTGCTGTTGCAAACAAGGGTATAACTGCTTCAGGAACGTAAGTAACATCCGTACCAAGAATGACCTCGAAACCTTTCTCGTTGAGTTGCTTGACAGAATCTATATCATTTTTGTTTCCCCATTCTACTTTTTTCGTAATTAATCTAGCAAGAGACGGTGATTTGAGATTCAAAGCAATGTTTTCCATCAACAGGTTGAGTGTTTCTGTGTCTCCGTCAGTGGCAACCACAAGGTCAGCAGATCGTGCGGCAACCATTGAACAGATTCCCCCACATCCACATCCCATTTCTAAAACCCTTTTCCCGGCAACAATGGTAGGATTTGAGGCAAGAACAGATGCCATTAACCTAGCTGATTCCCAGAGCATCAAACCAGTTGATTTGCAGGTATGTTGGTACTCTTTAGAAAGCACTTTAATCTTGAAATTATCATCTCTTATAATGATGTCAGTAATCTAGGGCGACACAATATAGTATATCAAGTTAAGGACTGAGGAGAAAAAGAAAACAAGATGCAAAATGCAGTGTTAAAAACACCACGAGTCACCGAACTGTCCGAACTTGGTAGTGTCATTTCACTTCTGGTTGCCAAACTTTATTTTGTTCCAAATTAGTCACTCAACTTTCCCCTATATTTTAGTGTAGGCACTCTATCCACCTCCTTCTTTCGAAACTCAGAAGTAACAGAATTAGAACTTTATTTTGCTGACTTGTATGACGAACTGATGATGTGGCTTAGAAAGTTCGTTAATGCATTGATTTTGCCATCCATATTGCGAAAAGTCACTTATTCTTCTGAAAATTGTGCTTTGTAAATACTTTAGTTTTTTAGAAGGATAAGCATTTCCATTTGGATGACAATCAATGCGTTAACGGACGTTTCAAGCAAGGTTCTAAAAGGATGACAATCAATGCGTTAACGGACGTTTCAAGCAAGGTTCTAAAAGGCAGGAGGCGTTGCAAGGCGGCAAGTCAAGCCTCAAGCCTAGGTGTAATAAGGCGTAACCATATTTTTAATATTATGTTAATTATTCTAGGATAATAAATAATTATTTTAAAAAGACCATTAATAAATATTCCTCTTATTTAATTAGTTTATTCAACCTTAAGAAAAAAAAAGGCGCGCGCTTTTTGGCTCCTAAGCCTACATTAGGCGGTCAAAAATAGAGGTGACTGCCTTTTTTCACGCCTTGTGTCACACGCCTAGGCCTGCATAGGGCCCACATTTTCCCGCCTTTTAGAACACTAGTTTTAAGTCACGTCATCATTTCTGTCATACAAGTTGACAATGCCTTTCCGAAAGTAACACGGAGTGCCCTAACTAAAACAACTGTGGAAGTTCAGTGACTAATTTGGAAAAAAAAAAAGAAAAAAGAAATAAAGGAGTTCAGTGACTAAAGTGAAACAATATCATATGTTCGGTGTGACTAACATGATTATTAACCTGCCATATGCACATCATTTTCGTATAAATTATACTGCATGACTAAGAAGCAAGGTGATTTTTACCTCCACACTGGAAGATGAAATACCAAGCATTTCAATGCCCATTCCCTCTGATAAATCAATTTCGGACCTATTTGTAGCATCTTTCCAAGTAATGTCCTTGACCTTGGGTTTGGAACAATCCTCCTCTTGGTGGTTTACTTCCTTTCCAGTTCTTCCACCAGCTGCCTTAAATACAGCTTGAACCCAACGCCTAAATCCAACAGCAATAGTTAGACTCTGTCCTCTTAACAAATGAGGCCAGGACGGAATATAAACACAACCAAAGTTTGTCAAATGTATGAAAATATGAACTATTTATATATATCAATAATTATATTTTAACACAATCCTTGCATTACGCACATGTATGATACAATATTCGGAGAATCTACTAAAAAGGTATAAGTCGTGCTTATTTACCGATTCATTACTATTTCCCTTGATCGGTTTTCCACCTGCTTGCAACACAAGACATGTTCTTCCATATTGAATCCGCTTTCTTTGAAAAGATTTCTCAAGAACTCGTCTGAGAAGTAGAAAGCTCGCTGGCAACAGAAGTAAGATGCTATAAAAGCTGGCTAATAACATTCAAAGCCTATTATGAAACATTAATTTGAAAGAGAAAAAACTTACAGTGCCATCTCCTCTAACATAGAAGTTTTCGCAGATCTTCTGTTCCTTGCATGTGAACCTTTCCTGTAATACAACATTAGACATATGGGTAAGCGGTAAGCAGCATTGCAAAAGACACATTGTCATTATTGAGTAAAACAATTGATCTTACTAAAGAATTTAGATTATTGCTCTTATTGTCTAGCCTTTGCAGGGTGACACAGTGACATCGAGAAACAAAAAGGTTGCACCTTGACTGGAGCGTGAGCATCATTTATTATTAAGATGAATGTTTGGCTAAGCTTAAAAGTAAGTTAAAAGTCACTTTTAATTAAATTTTCGTTTCCAAACAATGTTCAGATAAGTAAAAGCTCCAACATTCCTTCCAACCTTGCAGCTCTGACATTTCATAAAACGCTAGGTACATAAAACTTGAGACATGTTCTGATCCATGAATGTACATGCATCAGATAAACTAAAGTTAAAAACTGAATTTGAATATACCAGAAATCATCCTGGCATTGGCACTAAGCTCATACGAATATGATGTGACTGATTAGAGACAGTAAGCATTACTATTTATTGCACAGAGAAGTGAAAATATAAACATTTATGCCACCATAATGAATAAGTAACTTAGACACAGTTACAACAGTATCCAACCTGAGCAAGATCGCCATTTGCATAATCACGGAACAATACATAACCATCTGGCTGGATGGGGAAAAAAAGTTAGGATACACATTGAACAAATTCAAATTGCACATTAAGCTCAATAGTATTAAGAAATTCATTATGGCATATAATCATCACTCACCTTCAGAATTTTTCTGATGTTTTGTAACACTAGAGGCATTTTCTCGGGGGATACTGCAGATAAAACAAAAACCTACTTAACATGTTAGCCAGTGTAATAAGTAAAATAGATACTTGGTTATCAAGGGAATAACATAATCAACAATCTAAGGAAAAAATTTGATTTGAATAGTGTAACAACCAAAAAAAAAAAAAAATCTTTCAAATATAGAACCAACTACATCAAAGCATAAACTCATTGGTAATACCATGGTCACGATGTCAACTGAAGAAGGAGATATCTGTTGGCTTATGTCATCAACAGTCAGATCACAAACGAATGCATTAACCCTGGCCTCCGCAAAATCCTTGTGCATCTGGACAGTATTAGAGAAGAAGTTAAAATTAAGATAGTGTTATGTCCTATCCAGTACTATGTACCAAAAATACTCTAAATGTTGAAACCTTTTTTAAAAATTATCGTCATTCCACCTTGTAAATTCTGTGACTTCATGTTATTGGAGTAGGAAACACTTTAAGTGAAAGATTTATTAATAACTATTTAATACATTATCAATATTTTAAAAACAAGCAACAGCAAACAAGAAATCTAACCTTAACCAAGTTCACTGCACGTGGTGAAAAATCACAGGCATGTATAAATATATCTGGGTATGCTGCAAGCAAAGGAAAGATAGTATTTCCAGCTCCACAACCAACCTGGTAAACGGTAATTTTCATGATACCCGTTTCAAGAGAGCAACCAATAAAGAAAGCAGTTCAAATGCCTAGTATGAATAACAAGAATAATATCATCCTACAGGATGTGCAAAGATAATTGCAGATTATTCAAAAGTTTTAGCAATCATGAGAGGCAATAATAAGTTTCTTGAAATACTCATGCTTATCTCCAGGTCTAGTCCCAGACTAGATAATAAGCACAATGCATGCGACTTACATTCGCCAAATGTGAATTTTAATTTTATACATGAGCTTAAAACATGCAGGCAAGTTAGCTGATTGCACCCAGACAGCGGCAAACAAAAATAATCAACGAAATTGCACTATAATAAACTGAGAAAATAGGATTACCTCTAGAATAACTTTTCTTCCTGCTCCCTATGAGGATTGAGTCATGTAAGTAGGAAATTTAACCAACTAATTTACAAAACAATGTAAGCAAATAAAAAATTCCATTTCTGTACTCACAGAGAAGTAGCTCCCCCATTCTTTGTCCAAGTAATGTCGGTCCTTAAAGAACTGAAAACAAAAAAAAACGATATTGCACCAATTACTGCCACTATTGTTAATTATTAATAGCAACGTAAAAAAAAAGGAAAAAGAAAAAAAAGAATCAGCTGTTGCCGGGAATTCTTATAAATATATGGTCCATGTACATGCAAATCCCCGTGTAGCAGTAACAGTGTACATCAACAAATAACGTCCAGCAGTTGAAGACTCAAATTTGTCAATATACCGAAAAGAATATATTTGTATAGAACATTTTTCCTGTGTTCTTTATCTGTCCCATATTATAACTCCACAATTTCAAAACTAACACCAAAGAAAGGATCATACCCTGTTCTACCGCAATTTTTTTAAATTTATTGAATTTCTAAATCTCATGAGAATTTCGTGGAACTAAAAGCAGCTGACCTTGTCTTGATGGCGTTTGTAGAAAATATCCCAATATTTCTTGGCATCTCTTTCATATTTCTCTGCCAACAGAATGCTCATTTAGTATTAACAAAAGATAACAATGAAGTGCATCAGGAAAAAAAAAAAGGAGAAACTGACAGAGACCTCTCCAAAAAGAGGATATTTCACCAGTGGAGGTAGGATATATTTGTATCTTTGGCTGTGGCTGCTGGTTTTCATTTACAGTTACTTCCACATCAGATTCGAATGCCATTGATCTCTGCCTTTTCTGTCACCAAAATTCGATAAATATACAGAAAAATCAAGGCTCAAGTTCAAGCATTAAATTTGCATTTGAAAAGAGAATTAAAATTTAGAAAAAGAATTCATAAAATACTTAACACACACACACACACACACACACACACACACACACTCTCTCTCTCTCTCTCTCTCTCTCTCTCTCTCTCTCTGTTTCTGTTTATTAAAGGGAAAGCAGCGTTCACAGGTTTACATCGGTAAAGCTCAAATTATCATCACTTAATTTAAACTTAATCCAAGAATTGGGTAATGCGCTAATTAAGACAAAGTTCGATTGTTCAACCAATTCTCGATCTATAATCTTATAAATCTCAAAATGGAAATTTCCTTCCTGTAAAGCAAAAAATCAAAAACCTAGAAGGTTTTGATAAAAGAAAATGTTTTTTTTTCCTTTCACGCTATCACAACGTGACAGTAAACCGTGAAAGTAAACGGATGCATAAATCAAGTAGCAGAGAAATAATAGAAAATAAGACCAAAATCCTACATAAACGGAACAAAATACTGTACAAGACCAGAATTTATAAATTTTAGCTTCTTTTTCTACCTCAAAACTGTCCGCTACTGTTTAATCGTACCAGCCAAACATGCCATAAATGTATAAAGCATAAAGAAATAAGTAAAGTGAAGCCAAACCTTTTAATTTTTCTTGACAAAGACACAAATTAATGCTCAATTTATCAACGATTAGCTTTGTCTAAGCCAAAATCAGAGCTCGTATTCCTCTCTTGCTTCCACTGTTTCTCCAGTTTCTGCTGTTTAATAGTCACTCTCGCGAGAAGGAGGAATTTAGGATTTTTAGGCTTAGCCTAAATATTTTATAACTTTTATCCTTAATATATATAAAAGAATGGGTAATTATGACGTTTCGTCACTATCTTTTGAGTCTATTGTGTCTTTTGAGTCTATTGTGTAAATTGACTCTATCGTTTGAACTTTGACATTTAGGTCCTTAAACCACCCATTCTTTACGCTAATCGTTCTACCGTCTAAATCTGTCAATTTTTGCTATTAAATATTTGCGCAAAAGGTTCTATAGTGCCTCCCTCAATTTTTTAAGGACAATTTCGTCAAATCATAAATTTCATTGTTACTCCACAACTACCACCAAGAAACCCACACTTTTAACACCCTAACCAGCCACCATCATCACCGCCTAAATCACAGATACATTTTCTTAAACTTGATTATTGTAAAATGGGTAATTAGCAAGAAAATGAACTGAGTACCACTAGCAACAGCAGCACCTCTAGGGCCACTGGTTCTTTTTCTTCGATTCTAGGGAACCAGGATCTTCACCTAGAAGCTCTAATTGCCGAGGCCAGGATTCAAATCATTTCAAATTTCAAATCCCAATTTCGTGCAGTATTAAAGATTTGATCTTTCTTGAACAGTAGAAGTCTTTGATGGTTTGAAAGCAACCCAGATGCGGGGAGGATGTGAATAAATACAGTTTGTATGACCAATCAATTGGTATAATTATATGGATTTGCCATTGTTCACTTTGCTAATTGCTTGTTTGGGGCTTTTCTTTGGTTTATTTCTACTCATTGTTGAGTCTCAACAAAAATGTGAACCCTCTACTGTCACACATTTTACATCCTCCGTCTCCGCCGCGGCGTTGACCGTTGTCTCCTCCACCACCTCCATTCACTCCACTATTCTCTAAAATATATACGCAAGTGCACGGGTCGCGTTCAAATAATAAAGTGATGAGAGAGTGTCGAACCCACAAGGATAAATAATTTTGCTAACATCCAAATCAATCTAGCCCTATTTTAAACACATAATAAAACATATTGTTTTGATGATTAAACTATGGATTAAAAGCTGATGAAAAATAAGCTAACAAGAAAATCATTAAAAGATAAATTTGTAGGAAATAAAATCAAATAGAAGAAGACACAAGGAATTCGACGTCACCAATTATTCCACTTTAAAGTCTCATTTTCTATTATCAATTCCAAAACGGGGTTAATATGGCAATCAATGCTCCTAAAATGTCTAGCAATCCCTTCCGAGTAAAGCAAACCTAATTTCACACAAGACTCCCAAGCATTCCTACTGAGAGAACGTATATGTCAAAATGCATTAAAATCCAAGAACATTCATTAGTGATTGCACAAAGTATGAAAGAGTATTCATACATTCCATAAACTTTATGTTGTTAATTAAATGTGCTAAACCTAATTTCAACCTCCCGGGAGCAAACTAAGTCACAAAATCATTTCAATGGTGATCAATCATCTCAATACACAATAAAGCCCAATAATAAACAATCATAAAAGCCAAGTAAAAGGAATCAATAACAAGAGAAATGCACTTTAAAGCTTCATAAATGGATTCATCTCATTAAATAAAATTAGCCCATCATATTTACAAAGACAAAATGGAAAATAAATAAAAAATACATCACCGGATTTGATAAAGTCAAGAGAAAAAGAAGATTTAGCTTGAGCCCATGGTTGTCTTCATTTGTCCACTATAAACCTCCATTCATCTTCCTCTATTTACAAAATGCTCACAATGATTTATAAAAAATCAAAAAAAAATCCATTTCCAAGGAGTTTTCCAAAAACCCTAATCTTCTACTTCTTGGAGAGCTTTCTATGTGAGCGTGAGTATGAGAGATGCCCAAAAAATGCAGATAAAACGGCCCCTTTAACCATAGAAATCGTGAAGGGTGGAAATACCAAAAAGCCCTTGAAAAGTTGAACAAAAATCGCGGAGAACCAGAAAATGAACCATGCAATCGCATGGTTTTAATCCATACGATCGCATGGTAGAAGTCAAAAACATTCTGCTGGAAAAAGGGGCAGCTCGCAATCACACACATGCATGGGCCAAATTTCAAAGTGCTTGCTTTTGACTTTTGATTAATTACAATTTCAGTCCCTGAACTATCTGAAATGCTGACTTTAGTCCTTGAAATTTTGGTTATCTTTCATATTGGTCCTCTATAAATTGCAACATTGGTCCTCCCTCTTTAGACATATTTATCTTTTGGTCCCCATGATTTTCGATTTGCACAAATTTAATCCTTTTTGCTCATTTTTCGCGTAGATCTTTTCCAATCACCATCCAAGCTCGAGTTTTTACCAAAATAAGCAAAAGAACATAAATAAATAGTAAACAACTTTAGAAGAACTCACAATTATCCATTTTTAAAAGCTAAAATAAGTGCAAAAACTGCACTTATCATCCACCTCCACCAACTTCATTGATGCCTGCTCTACCGCCTCCATCTGATTATCTGTGACTTCCTCTGGTGGATCGAATGTGCTACTCTTGGTGGATCGAGTTATCAGATCTTCATTTTTGAAGTTGTAGATTAGATTGGACAAGTGTAAAAAGTGAGGTGGTGGCTGATTAGGGTGTTAGAAGTGTGGGATTCTTGATGGTAGTGGTGAAGGAACAACGAAATTTATGATTTGACGAAATTGTCCTTAAAAAATTGAGGAGTGCACTATATGGACCTTTTGCGCAAAGATTTAACAGCAAAAATTGACAGATTTGCACGGTAGGGACGATTGGTGCAAAGAATCGGTGATTTAAGGACCCAAATGTCAAAGTTCAAACGATATAGACGATTTGCACAATAGAACGAAAGAATAGGGACGAAACTTACTAATTACCCGAAAAGAATCACTTTGTGATGCTACTGTTTATAGGAGTGTGTGCTAATTTCTATTCATCAGTTCCTTTTATATATGGAAAATTGGCACCTAACGTATGATATTAGTGCGCAAATGGTCCCTAACATTTCATTTTTGGCAGAATGGTCCCTAACCTATCTATTTAGGTGCGCAATTGGTCATTTTTTACGGATTCCGTTAAAAATCCGTTCAAACCTTTCCAAAATTGGCACAATGGTCATTCTCATGTTTTTTTGTCTTTATTAGTGGGGGTAAAATTGTCAAATTATATTTTTCTTTCAATTGGCGCAAATGGTCCCTAACCTTTACCTTTTTTTGACGCAAATAGTCCCTAACTTTTAATTATATTTTGGTGCACAATTGGTCATTATTTGAATGAAAAATGCAAACATATCCTTAGTTTTAATTAAAAAAAATTACAATTAGATTTCTAACTTTTGCAAAAAGTAAAAAATGGGTCCGATACTTTAATTTTTTATTAAAAATTAAAAAAAAAACTAACAAATTGATAATATACTAAATTATTTTGTATATTTTATGAAATCCCAACTCAAATTCAACCACCGCCAACAACACGAGCGATTTTGGCCACTGCAAATTGCAGAAAAATTTTCCATACAAAGTTCACTGATGATTATAAGGACAAAATATTGGAATTTGCCAAAAAAAATAGGTTGAAAAATGCACAGTGATCACGGCGGAGGAGATTTGGGACTCCCTTATGATTTATTTAAACACACACAGATATGCCTTGGTTATGAATATTTTGTTAATTTTAGCTCACATTCATCTATGCAGTTTGTTGTTGGATTGCGTGATAAAGTTTTGCCGACTGATATTAAAGAAGGAATGCGAGTTGGGTAGGCGTTTCATGTCTTGTCCCAAATCTCGTTCGTTGTGATTAGAATGACAGATTTTGGAACCCCAATGCATAGTGATCACGGCGGAGAAGAATCTAAAGCGGTTGGATCACGGGTTGTCAGGTTTAGGTCGTCGGTTAAGAGTCAAACTCCGGTCAGGTAGGAACGGCCGCCGACTCTCTTCTTCGCCAGATGTGGTGGCGGCGGAGTGCTCTATTGGTTGTGATTTTCAGGTGAGTTTCGAATATCAAAAGTCAGTGCTAGATCCTCCGGTGATGGCAATTCCTCCGATGATGGCAATAATTGCATATTTAGGTTAAGGGGTTTAGTTGCAATTTTGTTGGTTGGGGTTTAGTTGCAATTTTTATTTTTATTTTTTTCTTTTTCTTTTATCATTCAACTTAAGGGTAAAATATTGTACAAATATAAGTAATGTAGAAATTAAACTTTTTATTTATGTCAAAATAAAATTTATTTTTCTTTTTATATTGTAATGATAAAATTAAAGTTTGAATTTTAAATAATATGATTACTTAATAATAATAAAATAATTTTAATTAGCACATTAGTTAATAATTATGAGCTTAAATTTTAGTTATTTTATAATAATTCATAAAATATACAAAATAATTTAGTATATTATCAATTAGTTAGTTTCTTTTAATTTTTAATAAAAAGTTAAAGTGTCGGGCTCATTTTTACTTTTTGCAAAAGTTTGGAATCTAATTGCAAATTTTTTTAATTAAAACTAAGGATATTTTTGTCTTTTTTATCAAATAAGGATCAATTGTGAACCAAAATATAATTATAGGTTAGGGACTATTTGCGCCAAAAAAAGATAAGGGTTAGGGACCATTTGCGCCAATTGAAAGAAAAATGTAATTTGACAATTTTACCTCCACTAATAAAGACCAAAAAAAAAAAAACATGAGAGGGACCATTTGCGCCAATTTTGGAAAGGTTTTAACGGATTTTTAACGGAATCCGTAAAAAAAAACCAATTGCGCACCTAAATGGATAGGTTATGGACCATTCCGCCAAAAATAAAAATTTAGGGACCATTTTTGCACTAATGTCATATGTTAGGGACCATTTGCACCAATTTTCCAACAGAATTTTAACGAAATCCATAAAAAAGGACCAAATGCATACCTAAATGGATAGGTTATAGACCATTCCGCCAAAAATGAATGTTTAGAGACCATTTTTGCACTAATGTCATACGTCAGGGACCATTTACACCAATTCACCCAATGCTGCTATATCCTTAATCCATATCCTTATATATTAAAATATGGATATTTAGTGTGGCACTCCCACTACTTTTCATTTCTTTTTTCTATTTTGTTATTTCTAAATTTTTTTGTTATCTTTTCTTGATGCCCTTTTTTTTGTTTCATTTTTTTTTCTCAATCGTATATTGTTTTCAGCACTATTTTTTTTCCAACATTGCTTCATTTCTCCTATCTTCTTTCGTTCGTATTTTTCGTCTTCATTCCGATTTTAGTCATGTCCTTTGAAAAATCGTCCAATTTAGTTGATTAAGTTCTGTTGTTAGTTTTTATGCTTATTTAAACATTTGTTCTTATTTGAGTATTGATTTTTTATTTTTATTTTGAGTTTTTAAATAGTTCTAATGTCAAATTCGTAGTCAGTATTTATTAGCTATGTAAGTATCATCTTAGAAAATTTTCTGAATTTGTAAGTGCAACAAAATTGACAATGTGAGTTATTTTTTTGAGAAAATAGTAGTAATAATAAATTTCACACTGGCGAGGATACAAAATATCGTTTCTAAATGTGTGCACTTTTACACTAATTTATTTTTATTTATATTTTTACCTCGATAATTGATTATGGTAAAAATAATTTTTCTGATTTCTTATTGGCTACGGCAAAAGAATATGGAGAACACAACTTATTGGATATTGAAATTTGCACTTCAGAACATGTACACTGTTAAGAATAACAAATGCATGTTTCCATTGCTAATCGTTATGTGTTGAGAAATCATAATCATGAAATTATTTAGATGCTAGAATGAACATTCATTTACTTTTTGAATTATTTTTGTTGATTTAAGCTATAGAGGTTTTTTTTTTTCGTTTTTATGTAATTTAGTATCGTGAAGTTATTTTTAAATTATTATAATTATACGTCTATATAATTTTGTTGATTTCTAATTTTTAAATTGAGAAAATAAATAACAATAAGGGCATGCTTAGGAGGTTTTTTTTTTTTTTGTTGGTGGTTACCATTTATGAAAGGTTGAGAACCGTCCAAAATCGGTGAAGTGTAATTTGAAGCGTATCTCCCAATCTTCCAAATCGATATTTTTTTACCGTTCTTCAAATTTTCTTTCAATTTTACTTAATTTCAAACAATTATTTCTAAAACTATCATATACTTAATATTTGTAAAAATAAAAGAACATATAAAAATAAAACACATGCAAGAACATAAAATTTAATTTTATATTTTCAATGATAAGTTGATATATAAAAAATTTAAAATTTAATTTAATTTCTTGTATATATGGGCATATATGTAATTTGATTCTCTTAAAAAACTTTTAGAATAGCTATAATAAACTCCCAAGCATGGATTAGATCGTTAAAAATCGCTATTAGAAGTCATTCAAAACCATTCCACTCCACTCATAAACACCTAAAATCAATACTTTAAAAAACATTCCTACCCCCCAAGCTGGCAACACTTTTCCCCAAATTCTTGCTTATTAATTACTTCAAAAATCTACATAATGAGAGAAATCATTAATTAACAACGTATGATAATCTATAATAAGTATTTTTACTACTTATTATCGTAAGTGCACAAGTAGTCTTATGCATATCTCACGACACTCGTGTGATTTAAACTTTTTTGAATGGTTGATTATAATGAACAAAATTAAATTGAAAGAGTGAAATTTTTTCAAAAGTCAGGTCATAATGAAGAGGGATATGGAACAAGTTTAAATTTAAAAGCAACAGAATAATCTTTTCAGATGATATTTGAAGTATCCAATTATAGGAATTGCAATAATCAATTCTGTCAGTAAATTATACAACATTCATCAGATCATCTAAAAATGAAGAAAGTTCGTGTTAAAGATCAATCGAAACTATATCGTTCAACTTTAAATAATACGTATTTTTTTCAACAAGTTTTTATCCATATTTTACTTAGTCTTTCATAAGCGAGAAAATAATTAAAAACTCACAAACAATGACCGCGTTATTAATTACTTAATTAAAATACAACACGTGCATTTGTACGTGGACTTCACTAGTATTATTAAAAAATGACATTTTGATGTTTTATGAATAACATAATGAAATATTAGAATATTTTAAATTTCATAATCAACATATTAAATTAATATACTACTTATCAGTAGAATCCGACCATAAAAAATAAAAGTTGAGTGGGTAAGATAATATTTTTTTCACGTTGAAGATGAAAAAATTGAGATTGATAGAATTTGATGACTCATCGATCGTTAATAATAATGAATGAGTAGCAAAATTGAGAATGAGAGATTTGAAGAACAATGGTGAATGGTGAAGAGAAATAGAATTGGGACGAGAGATTTTTTTCAAATGGTGAAGACATGCTTATATCACTTTTATCGGGGCTTATCTACTCCCCACTATATGGGGAGTAGATATAAAGGCCACAGCCTATGTGGCTGTCTGATTTGGATGAAAAAAATGCCAACTGAACATTTTTTTTTAATCTCCAAACACCCACCCACTCACCCTCCCCCATTTCAATTTTGCACACACATTTTCTCTCTCCCCGATTCATCCCCAAATCGGAGCCCTAGCCGTGAACCACTATGATCCTCTCTCGCAGTGTTCCGTGAACCACCACGATCCTCTCTCTCCGCTTCAACAAAGAACACCGGACCTTTCTCGCATTGAATCGTGAACCACGGTCCTCAATTGCAGTGAATAGCGATCGCTTGAACATCGAACATTGACGGACCTCTCTTTAATTGAACAGTGACCCACCATTGAAGGACCCGGTACTCATAATTTTTTTAACTTGTTCCTCCAAATTAGTTGAAGTTTATGGAAATATTAAAAGTGTTGAAGTAGCTATATAATAACTTGTTTCTCCAAATTATTAAAATTCTATTTTATTATGGAATCGATAAATTTGTATTGATATTGTTGGTTTTTTGTTTTGTATTTGATAGGAATAAAATCACAAAGTGCAGACAATGTGTATGTTCCTCACGACGGTGGAGGTCATGGCTAAGGCATCGATTTGGGGATGAATCGGGGAGAGAGATAGTGTGTGAAATTGAAATGTGGGTGGGTGATTAAAAAACAAACGTAGAGTTAAAAAACAAATGTCTAGTTGGCATTTTTTTAATTCAAATCGGACAGCCACATAGGCTGTGGCCTTTATATTTACTTCCCACTGTGTGGAGTAGATCAGCCCTAATCACTTTATTGTGTGAACGGTGGTGAAAACGTCTTTGATAAATCAAACAATTTTATAAAAAATTATATCTTTACAGTTATTTAATTAGTATATTGCTTCAAGTGGTAGAATTCGATTGTAGAATTTATGAGAATGTGTCACTAAGATTTGAACTCATTTATTTCTAATAGAATCTTGATGGGGGAGGATGACGATCTAAGTTGTGGTGGTTATAATTTTAAGATTGAGACACTGAGTAGAACAAGAAAAATATCGTTTGAGGGAGAATTTCATTTGATAAAAAGATTGAAGACTATATATATATATATATATATATATATAAACTTCATACAATTGTAATGAATAAACTAATAAATATCATTTTTCAAAATATATTTATTCAAATTATTGTTTAACAAATTATAACGTAAAAAACTAGCATTCGCTATATTAATTGAATTCATCGATTTAATAATTTAAGGTTGTCAAACATTTTAATTCGAAATAAATTGTTTTCTACCTATTCATACCAAATACTTTATCAATTTCTACTGAATTATATTATATATTGGATCTACAAAATATATTAAAAGATTGGGATAATTATATGTTTGGTCCCAATTTTTCAAAAAAATTAGAGATATACTTCTAACCTTTAAAAATTGTATCATACATCTCCAACATTTGAAAAAATAGGCATGGTAGGTTATTTATGACGAAATTGCCATTCTCTTTAAATAAATAAAAATAAGAAAAAAATAATTGAAAAATAACCAAATTTACCCCATAAAATAAAAAGTAACAAAGTGGCACTCTTATTTATCAAACCTCAAAATCCAAAATCTACCACTACCCAAAAAACCCCAAAACCCAAAATCCACCACTACAGTACCTTTCACCACAATCTCCTTACTTCGACCGGGAATCTTACCAAACTGACTCCATTTATGGAACCTTTTTATTTCTTGGATTACTCTGGATTTTTGGAATGTTTGAGATTTTGTTGGTCAATTGCAATGAAGATTTCTTGTTGCCATTGCGTCTTGAGGTAATCCAGAGAGAGACGAGAAAGAGAAAGATAACAATTGCGGCACCAACATAGATTTCAACAACCCATAAACGTAAACCAAAAATTGAGGTCTATTTTAATAATTCATCGTTTAGAAACGTAGGCTTACCACATGCATAATTTCTCAATTTTGTTTCTTCTCTTTTCTTCTTCAAACTGACAAAAAGCCTCAAGTTTTGCACATTTGACTTTAAGCACAGTAGTGTGAACACTAGAATACCAGTGTGTAGCAAAAGATGACAATAAAGAAAGTAAGATGGAGTTTGGAGCGAGCCGTAACGATGGGACTTCTTGAATGGAGTCAGGGGTAAGAAGACTGTGGTAAAAAGGTACCCAAGTCGACACTACCCAAAAGCCCGAAATGGAGTCAACTTAGTGGGATGCCCTGTCGAGGTAAGGAGACTGCGGTGAAAGGTACCGTGGTGGTGGATTTTAGGTTTTGGGTTTTTTTTTTGGGTGATAGTGGATTTTGAATTTTGAGGTTTGATAAAGAAAATGGCCACTTTGTTATTTTTTATTTTTTTAGGATAAATTTGGTTATTTTTCAATCATTTTTTTGTTTATTTAAAGAAAATGATAATTTAGTCATAAAGGACCTTCCATGCCTGTTTTTTCAAACATCAGTTAACTTTTTTAAATGTTATGAATATATTTCCAACTTTTTTAAAAAGTTGGGGACCAAATATGCAATTATTCCTAAAAGATTCAAAACTAAAAAACCATAAGTTAACTTGCTATTTTTTAAAACTTTAATACAAACTTGACACTCAAAAAATATATTGGGACCGATATTGCAATTTTCTCGATGAATATATTCTTCACAAAACCCAAAACCTAGCTAGCTTTAATATTTATTGATTTGTTGACAAATTGAGTCAGGAATCACAAAATGAGTAGAATTTTCTGCTCGAGACTTTTTGAATACCGGTTATGTGGGTTTTTTAAAGTATCGATTTTGAACGTTTATAAGTAGAGAGGCTTTGGGAGATTTTGTTGGCGGCTTTTTAAACGATCTAATCCATGCTTGGAGTTTATTAATTAGTGGTTTTTAAAACGTTAGGGATCAAATATGCAATTATCTTTAAAAGATTCAAAACTGAAAAACCATAAGTTAACTTGCTATTTTTTAAAACTTTAATACCAACTTGACACTCAAAAAATATATTGGGACCGATATTGCAATTTTCACGATGAATATATTCTTCACCAAACCCAAAACCTAGCTAGCTTTAATATTTATTGATTTGTTGACAAATTGAGTCAGGAATCACAAAATGAGTATACTTTTTTGCTCAAGAGTTTTTGAATATCGGTTATGTGGGTTTTTTAAAGTATCGGTTTTGAACGTTTATAAGTAGAGCGGTTTTGGGTGATTTTGTTGACGGCTTTTTAAACGATCTAATCCATACTTGGAGTTTATTAATTAGTGGTGGCAAAAGTTTTTTAAAAGGATTAAATTACATATCTCATATATAAAAAAAAAATTAAATTAAATTTTACAAATTTTATATCCACATATCATTGAAAATATATAATTAAATTTATGTTGTTGCATGTATTTTTTTATTTTGTTAATGTTCTTTTACTTTTACAAATATTAAGTTTAAGATAGTTTTAAAAATAATTGTTTGAAATGAGGTAAAATTGAAAGAAATTTTGAAGAATCACCAAAAACTACCGATTTGGAATTGAAAGAAACGCTTCAAATTACATCACACCGATTTAAATGTGCAAAAAAATAACTAACAAACCGTGAAAAAACTCTCTTGCTTGAGAGTTTTAGTGTACCGATTATGAAAATTTTTTAAAGTACCGATTTTGGGTGTTCATGAGTGGAGTGGCTTTGTGTAGTTTTTAGTAGCGATTTTTTAAACGATCTAACCCATGCTTAAGAGTATACTATTCATTTTTAAAAGTTTTTTTTTTAAAAGAATCAAATTATATATATGTCCATATATAAAAAAATTAAATTAAAATTAAAATTTTTATATATCCACCAATAATTAAAAATATAAAAATAAATTATGTTATTAAATGTGTTTTTTTTATTTATTTATTTTGGTATATGATTTTTTTTAATGAATATTAAGTTTAGGATGGTTTAAAAAATAATTGTTTGAAACTGGAGTTAGCGACCAAAAACCACAGGTTCAAATTGGACAACCAATTAGGGATGGCAAAAAAAATCAGTACCCAGCCCGCCCCGCCAAGCCCCGCCCCGAGTACTAAAGGGGCGGGGGCGGGGATAATGGTCCCCACCCTACATTCTTGTTTTAATTTCATTGATGGTCCCCACCCTTAAGAGAGTTTTTCTCTTAAGCCTTGAAATAAAACTTTATGTTTTCATTTTTCTATTCTTTATATTAATACTATGTACGGATCTCTAAGTTCCAGCCAGTATACCATCAGGCAGGTGGCCTTTCAGTGTTTTTATTTTTATATTTTAAAATTTAAATTGTATGTAAAAAAATAAAAAATAAAAAATAATATAATTAATTAATTAATTAATTAAACGGGGCGATAAATGAAGATTTTTCTATACCGGTCTCGCCCCGATACTCACTCCGCTTTCCAAAAATCTCCGACAAGACAAAACGAATATAGAAATAGCCGCCCCGCCCCGCCCCGCCCCGAACCGAACCCGCTTTCCCAACCTTACAAAAAAAAAAAAAAAAACTCCCAAGCAGGCCTTAGTCTCCTCAAATAATTTATTATCAAAATTACAAACGAAAAACTCCCAAGCTGGCCCTTAATCTCCTCAAACAATTTATTATCAAAATTACAAGCGAATCACTAGGAAAAAATGTCGACGGTGTATGTTTTGGAGCCGCCGACGAAGGGGAAGGTGATAGTTACGACGTCGTATGGCCCGTTGGACATCGAGCTTTGGCCGAAAGAAGCACCTAAGGCGGCCCGGAATTTCGTCCAGCTCTGCCTCGATGGTTACTATAACAATTCCATCTTCCACCGCGTCATCAAATCGTTCCTTATACAGGGAGGTGACCCCACCGGCACAGGCCAAGGTACAGCAATTTGTGCTAATTTTCTTCTATATATATGCATCATACATATTTAGTGTTTACATGTGTTTATGTGAGTGTATATCCGCACACCTTGCGGAGTGTATATGATGTATCTGTGTTTGAGGGTTCAGTAGTGGTCTGATTTAATAGGTTATACCTTTATGGCTTGCTTCAGCAAAAGCATTTTACTTATTTATGTCCGATATGATGTATGTCCTAAATTAAAGGCCATTTCCCTTGTTTTATTCAAAGAAATGGAATAATAGTAGAAATTAGTATTCTGAACATGTTATACTAGTGATTTAAGTTGAGAGGGAGTATATTACTAGTATACCACTTTTCTTTGCGGTGGAATCCGACCGTAGAGGATTTTAATGGATTGAGGAGTTGAGAAGAATGAGAGAGAGATAGAGAGAGAGTTTTGTTTGAGGGGAGTTTGATTTTGATGAATATGGAGAAGAATATAGAGAAATGGATGAATTGAGAGAGAGATATGAGTTTTGATTTGAGAGAATGAATACGTAGTGACGGACAAAGAAGTACTTTTTTTTGTGATTGTAGCGGAGTAAATCTCCATACGGTCGGTAATTAACGGGCATTTAATATGAATATCTATATGCCTGCAAAAGTAGTTCATTTATAATATTTTTTTGGTATCAGCAAAGAAAAAATGTTGCATAAAAAAGGGGGGTGTGGTGGTACTCGTACAAATAAAATTGAAAAGTGAAAATCCATGCAAGGTCAAAATTGGACAGGAAAATGTTTTTTGTTTTTTTTTCTCCAAGGGTCGAAGGGTGAGTGCATTTTTCCCCAGTAGTGCTGTCAATTGTAGTTGAGAGGCTTCTTATCTGGTATCATGCAATAAGAAGAGTGGTTGTCTGGGCACAGTGTGCAGTATTGACTTATATATTGCTATTGCATGTTTCTATTACCGTTTGTATTCAGGTGGTGAAAGTATTTATGGTGAGGTATTCGCCGATGAATTCCATTCTCGTCTAAGATTCAAACACAGGGGTTTGGTTGCATGCGCTGGTTCTGGCTTGCCAAACTCAAATGGAAGCCAATTCTTCATGACGTTGGATCGTTGCGACTGGCTTGACAAGAAGCATACAATTTTTGGAAAAGTAATCTTTAAGACTTAGTTCGTCATTTTAAAGAATTCTTTAATTGCGATGTTGGAGTTGACACCCATATTTTTGTTTATAGGTAACTGGAGATTCAATATATAATCTCTTGAGGCTAGGTGAGGTAGAGACTGATAAGGATGACCGACCATTGGATCCGCCAAAAATACTATCAGTTGAGGTACTAGAGTTTCTGCTTTTGTCGTGAATTTCTATACTTATTTGTTTTTGTGATTTCGCACTTCTCCATTTGATATAAAGTAAAACATTCCATTAATTTGCGCACGCACACAGCCCATATACAGTAGAATTTTGCTCCATCTTTGAGGGAATCAAATGAAAAGCATCCATTATCTATACATTTGAAGTTAATATACTTATCCTAGCATTAATAGGTTGGTCCCATTGGAAAAATAAATAGTGGTTGGTTTTCATGTGTAGACAATGCATTGTGTTCTTGCTGTGACAATATGTCATTGTTTGATATTGTTGCAGTTCGTTTTTTTTATACCTCTTGTATTTCTTATTGTTGCTTGGCTATTTTTAATTGGTCTTATATCTACTTCCCTTTTAGCTATTAAATAATTGTAACTTGAGATAGTTGCCAAATTCCTAGGTATTATGGAATCCATTTGATGATATTATTCCAAGAGTAGCACCTTCAAAGTCTTTGCCTTCAACAGCGGATGGTGGAAAGAGAGATACAAAGCAGAAAGCAACTAAGTAAGTTCCTTTTCCTGACTCGGCATAAGAAATAGTTGCTTGAAAAGTGAAACTTAATTATGTAGTACAAATTTTATTATGTATGTTCTTTTGTGGTTTGTTGCGCAGAAAATTGAACTTGCTGTCATTTGGAGAAGAAGCTGAAGAAGAGGAGAAGGAACTAGCAGCTGTCAATACAAAGATAAAGAGCAGTCATGACGTGTTGGACGATCCCCGCCTCCTAAAGGATGAAAATTGTGATAATAAATTGGTAACTATCCAATTTTTCAGTTGTGGTTTATAGTGATAAGTACTGTAAGATTATTACCCGAACAATCGACAATATATGAGCTTAGTCTCTTAGCGTGAAAGAACACAATGATAGTAGGAGATGCTAAGTTAAGACGGACGCCTCTAATTAATTTACTTCATTAGAGTCTAATTTCTAATTGGAAAAGCATGTAATTTTTGACACTGCATCTTTAAAACTGAGTTCCTTTTTCTTTCCTCAGTTATGCACCATCGTCTTTTAGTTTGTTGAATCTAATTCAGTTTGTTGAAGAGAGAATTTTAGGTGGTCATATAGTCAAGAAAATAAATATCAGACAATGCAGAACAATAACTTATTATGTGCATGCTAATCTTGTATGCATAATAGTGAATTATATCATGATTCAACCAGTTGTATCATTAACTAAAATTGTCTGTCTAATCTTTGAAATCAAAAGTGCATGGAAAAATTGAAGGTATTTGCACACTCCGATTTACTTCACAAAACAGCTTCTTGCTTAAATTTCTCAGAACGGTGGTCATATTTTTAGGCTAAGTTCTTGAAATGATAAAGATATGTGTAGGTTGAAAAAACAGTTCCGAATTTCTTTTCAAAAGGTTGAAGCAAGGCCTACTGTGAGAACTGACAAGCAAGCCTGCAGTGATTCCAAAAACCTGATTATAAACTCAAAATGATGTCAGGTTGATCTTTGTTGTAAGTGAGAAACCTAGAACAGCAATGGCAATGGCAATAACAACACTCCAATTCTCCAAAGTTGTATGGCTGCCTGCGTTTCAAAAAGGAAAATAACAGCCTGTCTTCATGTGAACATGGACATGTGAGAGGACAGCAGTATAATAGTTCTCATTGGATGAATTTCACCATGAAAGCAGTATAATCATTTGGAAGAGTCAACAAAGAAAGTGGAAGGAACAGCAATATCAATAATAACACACTCCCATTCTCCAAAGTTGTATAATCGCCTGGGTTTCATAAAAGAAAATAACATCCCGGAATGCTTCCTAAATGTCAGTAACAAAGAACAAGGATGTACTAGATGTCAGTAACAAAGAACAAGGATAATTTCTAAATGTTACGAAGTCTTGGGAAATACTGAGTAATTAACAAAAAAAGAAGCGAAAAGAGTGGTTATACTGTCCTAGATGCATGTACATTCAGTGTTCTTTTGAATGCAGAATATTGTTAAATAAATACTGCTACTCTTTTATTTCTAGACATGCATGTTGAAACTCTTGTTGGAATAATAAATTCCTATACATTCTTACAATTTTTGTAAATGAGAATCATGTGTATCTTACAAGTGCTGCCTGAATTTAAATTCAAGACGAGTCTGAAGGAACTTACTAATGCAGAATTCTGCCAATGCATCAATAAGAAGGGATGTGCAGTTAACTGTCAGAGAAGCTTTGAGCACAAAGAGGGAAGAAGAACTGAAAGAATCGGAAGCTGGATTGACTGAATTCCTTGATCATAGTGATGAAGACGAAGCTAGTTTTGATGCACGAATGCGTCAGCAGATACTGAGAAAACGAACGGAGCTTGGAGACTTGCCTACCAAACAACAATTGCACAGTGGTGAGTTGAATTATCTGTAGAATTTTATGTCAATTTTTTGATGGTGTGATAGGAGAAAGAAGTCTCCTTTTGACTCAGCTCCCTGCCCTGCTGCATGCACAGGAGTCCATTTAACTCTCGATGTCATTTGGTTTGATATAGGATTAGCCTTCTTCAAAACTTGAATCAGCTTCCAATTTAATTTTCACCAAGCCATTAATAAGGCCATAGCCCATGGTTTTTTATGTGCATCAGAGGCTGACCCCCTCCCACCTTTCCTTTTTTTTTTAAAAAAAAATTTTAAACCCCACAAACCTGTTATTTAATGCACAAATAATACACTTTTTACTCCTGGTTTTAGTGCAGACATTCATATCAATGAGCTTGTTTGGGTCTTTGGCTATGACCATAATGACGATCTCATTTCGTTCTTTATGTGAGTATAGAAAGTCATGGCTGTTAAAAGTGTAAATACATAATTTTATAATCAATGTCATGATGTCAAAATTTAATTTTTATTAAATCACATCCTAGAGGTGTGGATAAAGCAACTTACATTTGACTGCGCAAGAGTGGTACACAAGACAAACATTCATGCTAAGTGGAAATACAAATTAATAGAAAATGAAATATTATCTAATACAAGTACTTGTATCTTCGTGAACATTAAATTAATTGTATTTCAGGCCTCCCCCCCTCCCCCCTCTCTCTCTCTCAACTTACCAACCATCTGGCTTAATTGTGTTCAAATAGTGTTGCTATTTTATACGATACCTACTGAATGAAGTAAAAAAAGCAACAAATGAATTGGCGTAAACTTATACTTGGCTGCCTTCACTAAAGTTCTTATGCTGGTATGTGGTAGGTTTGAGCTTTCCTGTTCATCATTGAAAATTCGAAATGGTAAAGAGGTATAGAGTCTTGTTAATGGCCTGGGATTTGAGATAGCTTAGTTGGGAACTTACTCTTCGCTGAGACACTATAATTGAGATGCAGAAATTGGAATCACTGGTAGTCTTATCAATGAGATTGAAAAAGAATTTGAAGAACAATTGGTTTTACCCTATCTAACTCAGCTTCTAGTTTAAACTTGCATATCAGTACAGCGCAATCTTCAATCCTCTAAAAGTTGATCCGGTTGAGTGTGTAGAGGTACCTGCAGGCTGTTGTACTTAACTTATCCACACCCCCCCTCCCCCCTCCCCCCCCCCCCCCCCCCCCCCCCAAAAAAAAAATAGAAAGAAAGAATGAGAGTGAAGAAAAATGAACACCAAAGAAGTTAAAAAAAGGGAGACGGTTGCTGTACTCCCCTTTCTCTGGTGCAAGCTGAATATCCAATTGTGAACTTCAAAATCATACTTCATTATAATTCTTAGATAAGCTCAAAACAATGAAGGGTATTATAGCAGATATCAAACTAATATCTGTGGCCGACTGCTACAGATTGTTCTAGAATGAACAGAAGATAGAAGCGTTAGCTATATTCCACGTTCATTAAATGGAAACCTAGGCTGTTGTGCTGACAACCCCTATGAAGTGTATCAACAAACTTCTTCCCATTTAATGAGGCGACCAGCATTTTTGCAAGCAGTCTATGACCAGTTCAAGACAATGATCCCCTCATTTTGCATTGCACAGTTAAGCATTCTGTACCAGTTGTACGATGCAGCCATTGTAAACCGTGATGCTAACATTGATTGACAATCCAAATCTGTTTTGTCCTTTAATGGTGAAGAACCTTGTCAAATGGGTCCTAATAGTTTAGAATTGTTTGGCACTCCAAAATAGCTGGAAGTGGCATGCCTCTCGTAATAGACTAATAGTATGTGTTCCTTATCCCCTCTTGAGCATCTCTGTGGCACTACATGTATTTCTGATTGTTTACAATAAAGTTTGGCTTGTGCAGAGCGTGGAAGTTCAGGGGATCGTGCAGCATCTCCACCAAGGTATAGGCCATACTTTTAAGCATGATATTTTGTGGTTTATTGTTGTTTAGTATCTCGTGGGATCAAGATAGAATAATGCAGATGTTGCAAAATCCTGTCAATTTACATAGTACCAAGGAGTTCTTGTAATGTATTTACCTATATATATATATATATATATATATATATATATATATATATATATATGTATACTAGTTTCTGACATGTGCGTGCAGTTGACATTAGCTTTTGAGAGAAGCTATCGGTCCAAATATTTCGATATCAAAAAATACATCGACATTAACTAAATAATGTCGATAATATTGACAAAATAGGCACAAACAAAATAGATTAAAATGGAAACCAATTATGGACAAATTGAAATTTCATGACAAAATGGGAACAAATTCCTATTTTGTCAAATGTCAAAATGGAATTTTCCCACTTTGTCGATGTCATTGACAAAGTGGGACATCGACAAAGTATGTCCCATTTTGTGGAGATCGACAAAATTAGCTTCAACAACAATGGTTGATACACTAATTTTTTTTTATTTTTAAGCTTATAACTGATTTCAAAATTTTCAAATCAGTCAGACTTCTTCAAATGTTGTGGTTTCGTTTGCTTGCTTCACCATTTGAACCCATCAAACTACTACAACCTAAAAAGCAGAAAGAATTTAACAACAGGATACAAAAAAAGTATTCACAACATTTTGTATCAAAAGCAAAGGCGATGAGTTTACTAAAACCAATCTTTAACAGTTATCCAATTCATATTTATACAAATAAAAACATAAATAGCTGAATAAGAATCCCAAGAACAAATTATTTTTGAAGAGCACTACAACAAATCTTGAAAGCAGATAATTTGGGAAAAATACAAAAAATTGCATGTAGGACCTACATCAGAACTCACCCCTGGTTCAAATACCGGCGACTGTGGGAGGCGGAGAAAATCAAACCTAGGTTAAGGAAAAAAAAAGAGTCAAAAACGGCGTCGTATTAGACGATATGGTGAAATTCCCCATTCATACTTATAGTATAGTAAGGATATATACATATCATCTTCAGCACCTATGTATGGGCTAAATTTTATT
This sequence comes from Forsythia viridissima, assembly GCA_030279155.1. Lineage (NCBI taxonomy): Eukaryota > Viridiplantae > Streptophyta > Magnoliopsida > Lamiales > Oleaceae > Forsythia > Forsythia viridissima. Next base: position 27,178,393 of record CM059033.1, read on the forward strand.
CAACATACAGGTGTTGTGTATGAAATCAGCTAACGAATTATGCACTTCTAGCATATCTAACTATATTATGTTAACTATGCGAGCTGCTTGTGTGTCTCAACAACAGATATGTACGTAACTGATACTGCCTGGGAACAAGATTATACCATTGTTTAGTAGGACTTATCGTCTAGAATGAGTGTCTATGTACATTGTAGGCGTCTAACAACTTCACGCAACTTTACCTTGTCACTCTTCTTTGGCATCAGTTTCTCATGATGTACATTCATTCATGTATGTGTGTGGCTCCTACAACTTAGTTGTCAACTACTTTGTTGAAACTCGAAGAGATTTTTTTTGGATAGAAACTGTTGGTAGTGGAATTATATTTAAAGAATAATTTCTGCCAAACTAATTGGTGCTGCTTTCAATTTACTTTGGGAAATTTCACCTCCTATTGGTTTGACAATTCAAATTTAGGGGCTATCTTTCCCCTCATTCAACTTTAACCGGTTTCTGTTAGGGTTTGTTTGATTGGCATTTATTTTCTATGGAAAATGTCTTTTTTCCGCCTATTTTCCAACTTGTTTGTTTGATTGCCAAAAATTTTCCTTTTCTCACCTATTTTCCTTGTTTTGTTTGATTGCAATCTTTTTTTTTCTATGAAATTTTTTTTCTCATTTTCCCACTTTTGGCCACATTTTCCTTGTTTTCAAAGAAAATATTTTCTTTATGGGATAGGAGAATTATTTTCCATAGAAAATTTTTACTTGTTTTTCAACCCATAATTTCTTGGTAATTCAATTTTATGGAAAATATTTTCTTTCCACCCAAATTTTCCACTTGTAATCAAACACACCTTAATAGTCAGTGCTGAAAAGATGCCGCACTTGGCTTCTTATCATTGTTTCGTGCATTCGTGTATTGGCATGTGTATGTGGTCAGGGGCCTTCAAATTTATTTCACTATTTTGATCACGTGAATGGGAAAACTAGATAATCGATATTAACCTGAGTGTGGTGCATCTCTTTCATATTGGGCATTCTTAATGTGTGGTTTTGTTTGATAGTCACAAAATTTCTTTGAGTTCTTGTTCCTTTATGTTGCTTGGACAATTGTGACATAAAGAAACTCAAGATTATAACAAAATTTTATGTTTACTAGGTCCGATGACGAAAATCATAATGAACGACCAAAAGTGGACAAGTTGTTTTTGAAGAAAAGAGGAATAGGCTCGGAAGCCAGGGCTGAACGCATGGCTAATGCAGATGCAGACTTACAGTTGCTGGGGGAAGCAGAACGAGAAAGACGGCTGCAAAAGCAGAAGAAACGCAGGCGTCAAGGACATGAAGATGAAGTATGTCTGAGAAATTACCACTTGATCTTACATTACTTTTTTAACTTTCCCCCTGATGGAAAATGGCTGCAATATTTTGTTCTTGTTGATTCTTGCGATTTTAGCTTAACTTACAATAATTAGGATGTACGTTTATTAGTAAGTTGGCCCCCCAGGGCGGGGTTAGGGGTAGGGGAACCTAGAGCATGCCTTCTGTCGATTGGGAAAATATATTTGAGAGGCATGCTAGTAAAACACAGTTAGTTTAAGACTTTATGTTTTACAGAAAAGGTCCTCTTTGCCTAATAAACACTGCTTATAAGTCACGCTCTCAACTTTTGAAAGATGAAGAAAAATGAAAAGTGGTCCAGCTGACTGCTGAAAGAATGGGGATTCATGATGTATCTATAATTATCTTGAAATATATCAATATTAGGGATGTAAACAGAGTGAAAAGGGATTAGGTTTGAACCTTTCATGTGTAGATGTTCTGTAATTTTTATGTTATCCTATTTTCCGTGTTTGCCTTCTCATTTTCATTCTTAGTACATTTACTCAGGTGTATTTTTATGAGTGCTAGGTGCTAGCAAAACTTGAGAAATTTAAGTCAGTATTTTCTGCCAAATCCAATGGCTCTGATGATGAACCTGCACGTAAGAAGGATGAAGACTTGTCTGATTGGATGGGAATTGAGCTAAAGTTTACTCCTGAGGCTGGCAAGGTACACTTCAGTATTCTAATGCGTCATAGCAAACCTATACATTTTGACAGCAGTTTTAACTTGTAATTATAATGGAATAAAGTTTCATCTGTAAGTTTTGCTTGTGATAAAGAAAATGGGGAAGGAAAAATGTGGGAAAACATGCATATCAAGGAACAAGCTTCAAAGAGGGAACAATAAGAATTTTGTTTCCATAATTATTAAATACTCTAAGAGGTTCATTAACATTCTTAACTATGTTTTCCTGAGAAATAAACAATCACAAGTTTTAATGTCCCTCCTTTTTATGTTCCTTTTTTTTCTTCTTTGAAACAAATGGAATATATTTTGGTCATGATAATCTTCTTAGTCGAAGAAGTCAAGTGTTTAAAGCAGATATGTTTGTTCCGGGCCTTCTGGCAAGTGACTTGTGAAGGTATTGATTATGTTAATATAGATTATCGGTATTTGTTTTCAATTTGAGATACTAAACCCTATGCATAAAACCCAAATTTTGTTTTGTTATAATTTTCATAAGCTAGTCATGTGATGCAATATTCTTAATCACGTATCTCCCTGAGTCTCATGCATGATGGGTGCATCATCTATCGAACGGGAAGAAGGGAATAAAGAAACTTGATCAGAGAATGGTACTAGTTTTAACTACAGAATGTACAAGTCTTGGAATATATATTTTGAAATTTTTCCCAAAAAGAAGCCTGCTTTGATTTCAATATGATACAGGAGATGAATGGCCCCGACACCCAGTATGACTTTTTGCCAGGGATCCGTTTGTGGACCTATGCGGTAATCGTGCTCTCTTTTGCATTCTTTTACAGGATAACATGTCTCGAAGTGATGACCCGAATGACTATGCGGTTCATGACCCTCTTTTGGAGAAAGGAAAAGAGAAATTCAACAAAATGCAGGCCAGGCAAAAACGACGAGAACGAGAATGGGCCGGGAAATCTCTCACTTGATCTCGTCTCTGCTTTTCGATATCTGATCCTAATATTTGAATCTCAAATTCAGTCTCATGCTCAGCTTTCAGAACAAAATTACTATTGATATTGCAACTACTACGGTAGAACAATGCTAACAAGGTAAACGTTCTCGAGAATATGTCTGTGTGAATTGTACTGAGCACGACTAAACAGTTGGGATATGTTGGGTCCGCAGTAATGGATAAGACTAGACAGTACAATAGATAAAATTTTAATTTCTTTTTCTTTGTCAATCAAACATGCCATAAATGTATGAGTGCTGCTTCTACACTTCTCTTCTCACTTTTCTTCTTTTATGTTTAAACTTTTATTATGATCTGTGGCTGTTCAATGGGATTCGAAAATGTACCGTGCAAGAGATAACGTCATCCTTGTATCTTCATGGATGTGTATTTCTCATGCCACTTCTCTTCATTTTTGTCTCAGATAGTAACCAATTCAGTTTTGCTGCTTGCTTTTGCTCTCCTCTTGTCAATTATGCTCGGGGATTGGTGGCCCGTGATGGTTTGATCTATATGAACTTCATCAGTGCATGAAGCTGAAGTATACGTCTGCATCATCTAATCGTTCAGGTAATAAGAGATCTTCAGTGTGTTAAGACTTAAAAGAGTGTTGTTTATCATCTTTTGTAGAAAAGCATTCAATTTAGAGTTCTCTTCCATCTAATCCTTCTAACAATTAGTAATTAGGTTTTAAATTACCAGTAATTATGTCTATTTATCGGAATTTAGAATCAATTGTCGAAAGAAAAAACTGAATATTGTTTCAAGTGAGCCTAACCGAACTTTTAAATTTTACTTCTCGGGAATTTTTTATTAATAAATCAAGGCAGTCTTCTTATGTTTCTATGATGGATTGTCCAGTTTGATACAATCCGCCTATCATGATGAGTCAATCCATAAATCACTTTGAACTGGATTGAATCGGTTTCCATCTCACCAAGTCTGGGCCAATCTACTCGTTTTGACACTACGAGCATGTTTGATAATGTTTTTTTCAGATTTATTTTTAATCACATATTTTAGGAGATTCACAATTTTTATTAATTTTTAATTATATATTTTACCAACATTTTTAAAATTTCAAAATCTGCTGTGGCAGGCTGGACTGGTCTAATAAGACTATAATAAGGTCTAATAAGACTATAATTGTTTTATTTTTTTGATCAAATTATTTAATTTTTCTTCATGTTTGCTTTATTATGCATACATTATTTCCATTTTGAGCTCATATAGTTCCAACAATTCCATTTTGCAATCTACAAATGATTGTTGTATAATGTAATAAATTAGTAGTGCACCAATGGAAGGAGATCATATAAATAATACACTAAAATCATTTTCGAATGACAAATTTTTATGTAATATGAAACATGTGATATAAAACACTAATTTTAAACATTATAAAACAAGCACCACTTCATTTACCACCCTGCCCTGGATTGAATTTAGGGAGCAAAATGCGGCAGAGATTTCAATTTTGAATTTTACTTTGTTGACTTTGTAGCCCATTGCTTTCTCTGTCTATTCCATTTTTTCATAGTCAAGAATCAAAAAGTACCAACCAACGTGTTGCCACTATAATCATTATGGTTAAATATATTTACATTTAATTTTTTATATAAGTGGACCACATTTTAATTGTATGAAAAATTTATAACATTTACACATTATTACACATAGTATTTTTTCATTGTATTTTTATCGTCAACAATTCATTAATTAGTATACATTGTTCTTGATTTTTATCTAAAATTTCTATTAAAAGAAATTGAAAAGATTTATTTACTTCTCGTACTTTTATAAACAAAAAATAAAATAACAACTAAATATATGTCTTATTTTAAAGTACGTTAAACATAATGTTTGGATGATGTGTTAATTAATAGAAAGTTAAAGATAAAAATACAATTGAAAAAAAAAGTTAGGGATAAACATATGACAATAAATAAAGATTAGGGACTTTTAATATAATTAAAATGTGGTGCATTTTTAGCTGTGTTATTTCTTTAACTATATTTTAATTACATTTAAGCTCATCAATCTTTTCTCATTCTAGTATTTATTTTACTAACTTTTGTTTGTCGAATACTTATTCTCAATATTTTTTTAATTAACACATCTTATCTCTAAGGATGGCTTCTTCAAATATTCTATTTGCGTACTTTGAAATAAGAAAAAAAAATCTTTTGTTATATTTTTGTATTTATTTTTGTTTTGCTTATTTAGAACAAAGAGGAACAAATAATTCTCTTTACGTCTTCTTAATTGTTATAAGAGATTAGATGTGCTAATTAATAGAATGTTGATGATAATAATAGGTTAAAAAAAATTAAGTATATAAGTACTACAATAAAAAAAAATTGAAGACTCAATTATAATATAACATAAAATAAAATCTGTGTTGCCAAAATTAGTGCCCTCCAATTAAAATGTAATGTAAATTTAATTTATTGTGTAGTGGACACATATCGAGCTTTACACCCAGGTTTTGGATAGTATAAAGTACTTTGAATATCTATTTATATTAATTTTGATAAAATACACCATATATTATTTATTTATGTTTTATATTTGATTGTTTGGTACGTCATTTAAATATGCCAAAAACTCTGGCAATTTAACATTTTTTTTTTTTTATCTTTATATCCCTTGCATAATTAAACTATTAACTCCTAATGTTATATTTACCTCAAAGATCAATTTTTTTTTTTTATTTATTTTTTTATCTTTGTACTCAAACTTTATATTTACGTTTGTAATTCATTTTTAGTTCACAACAATTTTCTTTTTCTTTTTGGAAATTTATAGAAAATATTATACCCTATTAAGAACTTGTAAATACAATAAATTGTAGAAATTTAATCATGAAAATATTCCAAAATTACTCTATATTTAATTTTACATTTGAAATAATGAAGGCAATACAATCTTAAGATAGGTCAGGCTTGGCGAAGCTCAAAAGTAAGTTAAAACTTTTTTTGAAGTAAATATTTGTTTTCAATAAATCACTCAATGCATGTTTACTTATAAGTAATTTTTTATGCATAACCGGACTGACATTTACATGAATTTCTTTCGTGCCACCCACAATAACTGAACCTCGGGACTTTATTTAACAAACATGACGCACATGGAAAATTCTTAGGTTTATGGATTCAGGAAACGAAATCATATTTTTCTTCCAACTCTTTGTGAACAAACAATTTGAAATATTTCGATACTTTTAAAAAACGGTCCGTTGAACGATGTAACGAAATATCAAAATTTGATTCCAATGGCCCCCCGGGGCACAGCCAAGTTGGCAAAGGACGGGCATTGCGGGGCTTGCAACCTCAGGGTGGGGAGTTCGATTCCTGGATGGAGCAGCTAGGTGATGTAATATTCATTTATGGGTGGAGCAGCTTGGTGATGTAATATCCATGGAGGAAGGCTCCCTTGGAGCCAGGAGTATAAAAGGTGCACGAACCCTGGTCAACTTGGGCATATCCCGCGATTTACCTCCACCCATCACTGAGGGGCCGGGGATGGGTGGTACAGGACATAGTTTGGTCTAATTGGGATATCTGGGTATCAAAAAAAAAAAAAAAAAAAAAAAAAATTGATTCCAATGAATGGGAAAGCTGCTTGATCACGTGTTAGGATAACAGATGGGAAACCTGAACACTTGGCAGAAATTCACGTGGTCTCTTTTGACTATTTATTATTGCTGTCTAATTTAGACTTGGGTATTTCCGATATAGGAAAAATTGATGTTATGCAACTGTTCCCAAGAACCCTTTTCTAAAATTTACGGACTTTTTGGATTAACAATCTTGGCCAATTTTCTCTGTCCTCTTCTAAGACGGGCATGAGATGGGTGCTTTTGGTGAATTATTATATATGTTCGGGAAAATTGTTATCGTATATATTTTGAATATAAATGGTTTCTATCTTTTTTATTTTTTACGAAGAAGTCAAGAACTTATGTTTTTAGGTGCGTAAATGATTATTTTGGACGGAATCTATCCAATATGTCCGTTAATTTTGTGTCAGAGCTCTACTTTCTTTTTAAAACAATGGCAAATTTGTCATAATTTAAAAAGAAAAAGAAAAAGAAAAACCTTACCCAGTATCTCCTTCTTCGACGACCGACATTTCTACCATTAATATTAGAAAATTTAGAAGATTGGTACTTTATGTACGTTATGAACTAGTTGCGTCAATTTTCTTGTATGTTTCGATGGGCTTAAAAATGAGTTAGAAAATTTAGAAGTAAAACAAGTAGTTATGTTTGATGTGTACATCATGCAATTGCGAGCCTATGTTGACAACTAAAAAAGATTGGTACTAAGAGAAAATAAAAGTTAAAATTTGGTTATTATGACGATTAATAATTTATACCAATTATGATTGAAATGTCAAAAAAATATTTGAGTTGTTAACTATTAGGAGTGACAATTAATTCAACTTGATAAGAAAAAAAATAAATAAGTGAGGTGGCTACATGAAACATTGACTTTATTTTTGGTATTTGTAATTGGTTTGTTCGACTCTTTTCGGCAAAATGTAGGTGCCTATCTAAATCAAAAATCTATTCTTTCTATGATCAAATGGTCAAGAGGAATTTACCATTACCCTACTTTCTAGCCATTAATGGAGGAAAATTAGATTTCCACAATTCTAATCCATAACCCAATTGAGACACATTTTTTAAGGTGCAATTTTATTCTATTTTCTTGTTTGAATGCCGGTCATTTCAACAAATAAAGATGTGGGGTTCTACAAGAATCACTTTTTTATTATTTTATTATTAGTTTATCGTTAGATCTAGACTGGTATAGTTATTCAAAAAACGATATGATAAAATTAGTACAAGTATATATCAAAAGATACTTCACGGCTTTCTCTTGACAATCAACTTAATGCAATCATGTTTTTCTTATCCGAACTTTTGTTAAAAAAGAGAATGTATAAATAATTGTCGACAATAAAATATAAATAACAAGAAAAAAATGTAGAAAAGGGTGACCTATTTAAAGTTTGTTCAAATCTGACTCAAAAGTTGAAATAAATCAAGTTTGAATCCATTTTAAAGTTGGACTTATAGTCAAAATTGTGCCTTGCGTGTTTAGTAAATAGATTAAATTACAATAAAACTTCTATAAAATAAAACTTTTGAAATTAAGAAAAATTAGTACTTCAAGTTATTAATTTATTGATAAATGAATAATTTATTAGTTTATCAATAATATTCATATATACTAATTCTAATGTAGGACAATCTAAATAGTATTCATAGTATTATATTTGTTGATATCAGAATTTGCACTATTTATGTATTAACAGATTTTTAGTCAATTTTCTGTCAGCATATATGTTATCTGCACACTAGGACGATCGTTAATCACCAAGATCACTGAGAAAAAAGGGTCCGACGATCAAGTCAACTGCTGGTATATAAAATAATATACGGAAGGGGTTTTTTTTAGGTGTGGGAGAGACAAACAGATAGAAATTTGAGTAGAGTTTAAAGGTGAGAATAATGCCTATCTTATAACAACTGGAGACGTTTTATTTATAACTTTAGAGTCCTAATTGATTTAGACAAATAATTAATTAGATCTGATTGGATTCTTATTTTTTATAGGATAAGGATAATCGGTTGGCAAATGCAATATCCTAGATTTTAGCCCTTATTTGAGTTTATTCTCTTTATCATGTTGCATAATCTTTAGTACATTGATATTTGGTTTCTTTGTGAGAATCCGCATGCCAATCAAACACAATCTTTCTCTAAACATATATCTAGTCATTCTGAAATATCGTGCTGTCCGTGAATTACAATGAATACGAAGCTGTGATGATTTCGAGGATCGATGAAGCCCCTTTGTGCTGGCTATGAACGTCGATGTCCCTCATGGGCCGGCTATGAACGTCGATATTCCTCATGGGCTTCACTATACTTGACTAAGGAGTGTTGAGATGTTGTTGGGCATCCAAGTACTTCTACGAATTCACGAGGTCCTTGTTGGGCTGATGAAGCCTTTGTAGGGCCTGGCTTGGACTTTACTGGGTCTAGGAGTTATTTAATAACGTGGAGACCTAACCAAAATTTGGTGGTAACAATATCATATTATTTAGTTGGTAGTATTTCTACTTTTATTAGGAGCACATTTTGAGTTATCTTAGTGAAAATAATACGGAGATGGATTTGCATACTAATGAAGAAATTATTCAAGGTGTACTAAATACGCTTACGAGGATGATCATGATCAAGACAATAAATTGTGTTTTATCAATTATTTCTCCAAAAGAAGCGTTTCAAACAATCGTAACTTTAAATAATTATTTTTGACTTGCTCGAATGAGTAGGCCTAGACATTTTATTCGGAACAAAAGTTCCCAAAAAGACGGTTCCAATCTAGTTCCTACACAAAAGATTCGATTCCGATTCTAAAGAACCGAGAACTAACGGTTCTGAACCGGTTCTTAAGAGCCGATTTTAGGTACTCGGTTCAGAACTATAAAGTCCTTTTTTTAAATTTTTATTTTTTTATTTTTTTCATTATCGGATTTACCCATTAAGAAAAATATTTTTTCCAAATTTACAACTTACACTAGCATATTTAAGAAAAAAATTTATTCCAAGTTTACAACTTATATTTCTAATGCAAATTTGGTTAACTTGAATTGACCACAAGCTAATGATTAAAAAAAAAAAAATTGGGTTTGATTTCAGTTGAGAAGTATGTGGTTTTGGTTCTTTTTACACAATACCCAAACTTAAACGGGAGGTTCCGATTCTTCTACTACTCGAACTGAACTATTCGACATCCAAACCTATGAATGAAGGAGGTGTCGTTTAGCTGCTGAATCTTAGATATATATTCTACAAAATAAAAATATATAAAAATGTGGTCTATGCATGGCAAATAATTAGAGATGAGTTTTGAGTTCAGTTATAATTACAAAGAAAAAGCAAATAGCTTTGAGAAAACAATTGAATTGAATACATAGAAGTTGTGAAGTAAAAGGTCTTTAATGTGTATTATAAAATTTTATGTATTTAATTATTTATTATTTTATATTTTCGATGGACTAAAAAAAATTAAATAAAATTATTATTTTATATATTTAGCAAAATTATTAATTTAGTACATAGGCCCAAGTTGGGATCGTAAAATTTTATTATTTTAAGTAAGGTTATTAATTTATCGATATTTATCTAATATTAAACATATAGCATTTTATTTATTGTACTGTTTAATCTGCCAGTTTAATGTTAAATATCTAATATGCAGCTATTTGTTGTCTAGTTTTACAAGTGCTATATCTTGTTTGTTTAAATTCAAATTATAATTATTTAAGTAGGTCAAACATTTTTTTTGTCCAAATATTTTATAGGATCTATAACTAATTATCTACATATTCTATATAACCTACAATTTATGAGTACTTAAAATAATTTTACTACTAAACTTAGAGTATGCTTGATAAAGTTTTTTGTAAATTATAAATAGTGGGTTCTACATAATATGTGGATAAAAAGTAGGTAAAAATTATGAGTTTTATAAAATGTGTGGATAAAAATGATATTTAACTAGCTTATATGTATTTATAAGTACCTATAAGTATTAACAAACATATTCTTAGAGGATGTTTAATAAAGATTTTTGTATATTATAAGTAGCAGGTCCTACGAAATGTATAGATAAAAGTTGTAAATCCTACTAAATACATAAATAGAAATGATGTTTGACAAGTATATAAGTACTTATAAGCACTGACAAATATACTCTAAGAGTTTTATGAGAAAATTATCAATTTTAATCACATATTTTATAGTATTCATACTTTTTAAACAATTGATGATAAATATTTTTCTTCTCCTCCGAGTACGGCGGCGAGTCGGCGACAGTACTGTTGGAGACATGCAAAAGGTGGCGGAGCTTTTTTCCCCCCGTGTCCACTCTAGTATGATAATCAATATATGATTAAAACATATGTGTAGAATAAAAATACAAAGTGTATGAGAGTTGTCCTTTTACCTTGGGGGTAGATATTTATTTATAGGGATGACATACAATTATTGTCTTTAATGGTCCTTAATAGCGGGTACCCCTTCTTCTCCCTCGTTACTAGGAGTTATTGAGGGATGTTTCGTATTCTCAATTGCTGATGTTTTGTATTTCAAATAACCGGTGGTAATTGTCATTCTAAGAGTCGTCTGTTTGACTAACATAATGACAGTTGTGTTATTACAGTCTATTTGTCAGATTCGTGCTTATGAGACCAATGAAACGGGCGAACCAATGAGGCAGGCAAATTGTTGAGGCAGATGTACCATGATGTGCCATCATTGATAAATAATATATAGTAGCTGTCATTATTTTTATTATCATAAATTTTTCAAGTACACATTTTATCAACTTTTATTAAATTTTATAATTTTTTTTTTCAAAAACTGTCAACCAAATCCTATCAACGAAACATCCTCAAATTTCTAAAATTAAATATCATAAAAACACATGGTTTACATAAACATAATTTCCCCCCCTTGAATTCGACTTCATGCCATAATAGAGGTATAAAGCCAAATGACACATGTATCACATTACACGTGGAAATGTAAAACTTCATATTTGCCACCTTAGAATTTCCTCAACAAGTTGGACATTGACTGCTCTCTTAATTAAGACTTGACAAATTAACCTTTAAATCGATAAATCCATTTGACTCGAATAAGTTTGGGTTGATTTTTGACAAATTTGAGTCGATTTTCGAGTTGGGTAAAACTCAACCCGAAACCAACTCAATTTTTTTAAAAAAAATTTTTAAATAAGTTTTAATCGTGTCGAAACCGAAAACTTGAACCGATGTCAGTTCGAGCTTGAATTTTTCGAATTGGGTCAGTTTCGGTTTGGCACATTTTAATCGATTTGGATTGAGTTGGATTGAAACCGACTCGACATACACCCACCCATACTCTTAACTTTTGTCATATTGAATATCTTATGCAGTATTTTATAAGATAGAATAGTAAAAATAAATAAAATTTTATTTTTTTGAATTCCTTATTATTGTTATGTACTCTGTAACAAAAATTCTATATGTATATATTTGATACAAAGTATTAAACATGATCGAATAATATTAAAGAAGAATAAAGTTAAAATTTTATTGCTTATATTTTCGATTTCAAAGATTACAAAATGTGAATGGAAATAAAGAAGCTTGAATAAAAGTATTCAAATTTGGAAATTTGCCAAATTCTCAGAATCTGGCAAGCTTTGGCATTCATGATTCACCCTATTGGATTATACTCATACCCCACCAAACCGTCCAATTGTATTTGGTTGGTGATTACCTAATTATAATTATTATTTTTTTTAAAATGAAAATTTAAGCTATTAAAATATTTAAAAAAGACTCTTCTATTTAGTACAAATTATTTTAAGTTAATTATATATTATATATAAATAATTTACTTATTAAAAGGATCGTATTTTCAATAATATATGAATACAAAGAGTGCGTTGAAGAAAGAAAATGGGACCATATTTTGTGGACACGTTAAAGAATGATCTCATCTCGTTTCAAAATAGAATTTGATTTTGTGCCCATCGATTTGCCCTTTTTTTCAATAAGAAATGATGAAACAAATAAAAAATGAAGAAATGAAAATTTATATTATTTTTAGTTTAAGTTTGAAAATAATAATAATATATTATCACCGAACAATATTCCTAAAGGAGATTCATCGAACGATGTAGAGTCTAATTTCTCAACTCTCTCAGGTTACAGTCTTCAACCAACCTTTTTCTCTCTCTCTCTCTCTCTCTCTAAAATTCCTCAATCCCGAAACCATGTTCACACCTTTTACGCACGTTTTCTCTCTCTACATCCATCTGTATCTATATGTGTATATATACCTGACTTAACTTTTCAAACTCTTATTCTATAGCTTCAAGTCAACATTGTTTTCCAATGTGTTCACATTTCCAATCACAGATTCCGTCAAACAAATTAATTGCACCAAGTATATGAAGCTTGTATTGTAACCAGAAAAACCCAATCACTCCCTTTCTTGAATTTTTGTAACTTTTTGAAGAAACCCATTTCGAAATGAATGGTAACAAGCAGAAAAAGCGAAGGAGAAGGGAGAATGCAATCATTATTGATGAAGAAGCTAGTGAAAATCGAGGTGGGGCGAAGACAAAAGAGTTGAAGGAGATCTTAACTTCGTTGATTTTGCTTGAGGATCAAGAAAAGAACGAGCAAGAAGAGTTCGCGAAGGCGAATAGTGAAGAGAGGATTCAATTCGAGGAAAATCAGAAGAAAAAAACACGAACGCTGATGGATTATTACTCGAAATTTCAAGAAAGTCATAAGGATTTGGATCAAATTGATGGGGTCAGAAGAAGAAAAACTCGTGCTAATACTCTTGCTTCTGCAATTGGTGCAGTAACAATGGAGAATTCAATTTCAATTTCAGAAGGGAATAGTAAAGATGATGGGTGTAATACAGCTCCCGGCCGGCGGCTGTGGGTTAAGAATAGATCTAAAGATTGGTGGGATCAATGCAACAGTCCTGAATTCCCTGAAGAGGAATTCAAAAAGGCATTTAGAATGGGGAAAAATACATTTGAAATGATATGTAATGAATTGAATTCTGTTGTGGCAAAGGAGAATACTATGTTGAGGGATGCAGTTCCTGTTAGGCAAAGAGTGGCTGTATGTATATGGAGATTGGCCACGGGGGAGCCTCTTAGGCTCGTTTCAAAGCGGTTTGGATTGGGGATTTCAACGTGCCATAAGCTTGTGCTCGAGGTTTGTTCTGCGATAAGGAAGGTGTTGATGCCCAAGTATTTGCAATGGCCAGATGAGGATAATGTGAGTAGGATTAAGGATGAGTTTGAGGCGATTTCCGGGATACCTAATGTGGTTGGAGCAATGTATACGACTCATATACCAATTATTGCTCCTAAGATTAGTGTGGCTGCATATTTTAACAAGAGGCACACTGAGAGAAATCACAAGACTTCATATTCGATTACTGTTCAGGGTGTTGTTGATCCGAGGGGAGTGTTTACGGATGTGTGCATTGGTTGGCCTGGATCAATGCCTGATGATCAGGTTTTGGAGAAATCCGCGCTTAACCAGAGGGCGAATGCAGGGCTCTTGAAGGATGTTTGGATTATTGGGAGTTCTGGATACCCTTTGACGGATTGGCTATTGGTGCCTTATTCGCAGCAGCATTTGACGTGGGCGCAGCATGCTTTCAACGAGAAGATTGGGGAGATTCAGAGGATTTCAAAGAAGGCGTTCGCGAGAGTGAAAGGGAGATGGGGTTGTTTGCAGAAAAGGACTGAAGTGAAACTTCAGGACTTGCCCGTGGTTCTTGGAGCTTGTTGTGTTTTGCATAATATATGCGAATTGAGGAACGAGGAAATAGAGCCAGAGCTTAACTTTGAGCTTGTGGACGATGAAATGGTCCCTGAGATTGGATTGAGATCAGCTAACGCGGTGAAAGCTAGGGATATGATTGCTCATAATCTTTTGCATCATAACCACGCCGGGACATCATTTCTGTCATAGAAAAAATGCACATCTTTCAGCTGACGTAGTAATGAACAAAACTGGACGATGAAGAAAGATTCATATAGACGAACATAAATTTATTGGGAATAATATTTAATTATCGTTTTTTGTTGAATGAATATCACATTGGACGTGTGTTGTGGCTTTTTGCCATTGTCACAAGTTCTTCAAGTGGGATTAACAACCATTGTTCTTTCTTTGAGAAAATTAATGATTGTTGTCTTGTAGGATGTAGTAGTGTAGTTCAATAACCATAAGTAAAGTTTATTCATTACAAGGCATTTTTGTTGTTGTTGTTGTATTGAATTGTATTCTTTAAATAACACAGAATCTACGTGGTTCGACATTTGGTTGTCGTCCACGAGCTGAATTGAGAAGAAATTTTCATTAATAATAGAAAGGAGAAAATAAGAAAGACTACAAATTACTCAATCTCTAAACCCTCCAAAGTTTACACTAGCCTAATTAATTATCGTTAATGACATCGACACCACGTATGATTGATGTTTATGGACCATTGAGGAATGATATATCCTTACAATAATATAAGAGTCTTAAATTTTTTACTGTTCACATTTTCGTCCTACACGACGTCGTTTTTCAACTTCTTTTTACACCGTCATTTTGTAATATTTTTTTAGTTGCTTTTGAAGCTTAGCACACTTTTATTGACTAGGATTACAATTGGAATTACATTAAATTCAGTTGAAATTCAGATTCATTCAAGGAGGAGTTTTGTCTTTTTTTACAACTTCAATCCTAATTTGTTTTATTCTCTATTACTTTTGGAGCTGGGAGCTGAGTTTTGTGAAAGATATCTTACAGTTAAGATTTGTAGGTATTATTACAGCAGTTTTAATTTTTAGTGTTAATTGGAAGTATTATTACAATAATTTTTAAGGTGCAGTTGTTGTTTACCTTTTACAATTATCATTGATTTTTTACCTATTTCAGTTGGATTTTTGTAAATCGAAATGTTCCTTTCCTCTTGTCCTTGTTGTGTCTGCTTCATGCTCTTGGATAATTTTGGCAACCATCATTGGTTGTTAACATGTTTCATATTTTCTAAACTTGAACAACAATTTTAAGATCAAAGAACTGGATCTAAAAATTGTAATAACTCTCAAAGGATATGAAAATCATACGGGAAGCTGAGCCAAATATATATTCCTTAGCCACCAGTATACAAAATGAGTGTTTATTCATTTTACTACATGGTTGACGAGATTGCTCTAAGGAAAAAAAAACAAAAAAAAAAAAAAAAAAAATTTTACTACAACTGGTTGCCGAGATTGCTCGGCAACCATCTTTGGTTGCCGAGGTTCCTCGGCAACCAGACCTGGTTGCCGAGCTAGCTCGGCAACCAATTTTGGTTGCCGAGCCATCTCGGCAATCCAGTGGAAAAAATAGTTTTTTTTTTTTTTTTTTTTTTACTTTTGATTGCTGAGTTATCAAATGTTTATATACAGTCCAGAAATACTCGTTATGGAAAAGTTTTGACTCAAATCAATACCTTGCCATTTTTTGCATGATACTGTAATGTGTTCTGTACATTTAAAGCTTTAAGGCCATTTTTCCATGAATAAATCCAGATAATGAAATCTAAACGTACAGGACAAAAGCTTTCTATGCTACAATCTAAAGATTTGATTGTCGAGGTGGCTCGGTAATCAAATGGGATTGTCGAGCCATCTCGGCTATCCCTTTTTTAATTTTTTTAACTCTTGATTAAAATTTTGGGTGTTTAATTTTTTGAATTCTGATTTAAATATTGTATTTTACTGTTTTTAAGGTTTTTTTTTTTTAAATCCTTTTTCTTTAACACATTTTAAAAAAAAAAAAAAAAAAAAATTATATTTAATAGTTGCCGAGCCATCTCGGCAATTGATTGCCGAGATGGCTCGGCAATCAATTTGCCAATTGATTGCCCAGCCATGGGCAATCAATTGATTGCCATGTAAATTTTTTTTTTTTTTTTTTTTTTTTTTTTTTTTTTTAAATAAGGAATAATTGCACAAAAGTCCCTATTGTGTCATAAACATGCACCATAAATTGTTTACATCTTAAACCAGTGAATAGAACTCCTCACTTCTATGATCTATAAGTATAATGATTCTCAGATATATTGTATTAGATGCATTTCTAATAACTTGCATTATAGTTACACATCTTTCATTTAATGGAACACTTGGTGCCCAACATTTGCTTATCAAAATTTCGACAATCAATTGATTGCCGAGATGGCACAATTAAAAAAAAAAAAAAAGAAAAAAAAAATAATAAGTGCCTGGCTCGGCAATCAATTGATTGCCAATTGGGCTCAATTAATCAATTGATTGCCAATTGGGCTCAAATTGAGCCCAATTGGCAATCAATTGATTGCCAAATGATATTTTTTTTTTTTTTTTTTTAAAAGAATAATTGCACAAAAGGTCTCTATTGTTTTAAAATAGTTGGAATATGCCATCAAGCATGCAAGTGTTTCATTTTTTAATTTTCCTTTTGAGCAAGCTACTTACATTAAAATAAATAAGTAGATTTTAATATAAATAATTTGATAATAAACATGCATGTTACTTATTTTGTTTACATGTTTAATGATTTCCATATATTATCCTAAATGTATGTTCACCAAATTACGCTTAATTAGAGAAACATTATTGTGCAGTATGAGCAATGCCATATTATATATATTCAATGAAATTGGAATACATTTTTATTAATTGAATAATATAGCATAGACCTAATAGTAATATAAACTACTTATCACTTTAAGTACTATTATTGAGATTAACACACACGTTTCAAAAATATGAGGCATATTAATTAAAGTAATTAATTTTCTCAACTAAATCATCAATAAAATTTATCTCTCCAATAATATCTATAAAACATTTTAATAATACAGTCTTTTTTCTTGTCCTTTCATGCAGTATCCACTTAACCTAATGAGTATCTTTTTAAATCCATTTTCTTTGACACAATTTACAAAAAAAAAAAAAAAAAAAAAAAAAATATGTGCCCAGCTCGGCAATCAAATTGATTGCCAAAATAAATAGTTATTTTTTTTTTTTTTTTTTTTTTTTTTTTTTTTTTTGGTTTTTAAAAGAATAATTGTACAAAAGTCCCTATTGTTTTAAAATAGTTGGAATATGCCATCAAGCATGCAAGTGTTTCATTTTTAAATTTTACTTTTGAGCAAGCTACTTATATAAAAGGTTCGTATCGTTTCAACCTAAAACTTTTCACTACATTTTTTACAAACGTGCACGCACGTGGCCAAAACTATATATATATATATATATATATATATATATATATATATATATATATATATATATATATATTTTAAATCTTGTCAAGTTACTTGAATTTAAAAAAACAAAAAAAAAAAAAATTTTTTTTTAAATTATGTCGAGTTACTCGAATTTAAAATAAAAATTTTTAGAAATTTTTATCGAGTTACTCGAATTTTAAAAAAAAAAAAAAATTTTTTTAAATGTTGTCGAGTTACTCGAATTTAAAAAAAAATATATTTTTTTTAACTTTTGTCGAGTTACTCGAATTTTTAAAAAAATAAAAAAATATATATATTTTTTAACTTTGGTCGAGTTACTCGAATTTAAAAAAAAAAAAAAAAAAAAAAAAAAATTTCTTAACTTGTGTCGAGTTAATCGAATTTAAAAAAAAAAAAAATATATATATATATATATTTAACTTTTGTCGAGTAACTAGAATTTTGAAAAAAACAAAAAAAAAAAAAATTTTTTTTTTACTTTTGTGGAGTACCTCGAATTTAAAAAAAAAAAAAACAAAAAAAAAAAGAAAATTTTAACTTTTGTCGAATTACTCAAATTTAAAAAAAAAAAAAAAAAAAAAAATTTTACTTTTGTCGAGTAACTCGAATTTTAAAGGAAAAAAAAAAAAAAAATTTTTTTTTCACTTTTGTAGAGTAACTCGATTTTAAAAAAAAAATTAAATAAAAATTTTTTTTTTTTTTTTTTTACTTTTGTCGAGTAACTCGATTTTTAAAAAAAAAAAAAAAAAAAAAAAATTTTTTTTTTTTCTTTTGTCGAGTAACTCGAGTTTTAAAAAAAAAAAAAAAAAAATGTTCTTTTGTCGAGTAACTCGATTTTAAAAAAAAAAAAAAAAAAAAAAAAATTTTTTTTCTTTTGTCGAGTAACTCGATTTTAAAAAAAAAAAAAAAAAAATTTTTTTTTTTTTATTTTTGTCGAGTTACTCGACTTTTTAGAAAAAAAAAAAAAAAAAAAAAAATTTTTTTTTTTTTACTTTTGTCGAGTTACTCGACTTTTTAAAAAAAAAAAAAAAAAAAAAAAAAAAATTTTTGTCGAGTAACTCGACAAAAATTTTAAAAAAAAAAATTTTTTTTTTTAAATTCGAAAAAGTTTGTCGAGTTACTATTCAACTCGACAAACATTTTCGGGATGAATAGTAACTCGAAAAAGTTACTGTTCATGGAAAAAAAATTTTTTTTTTTTTTTTTTTAAAAAAAATTCGAAAAAGTTTGTCGAGTTACTATTCAACTCGACAAACTTTTTCGGGGTGAATAGTAACTCGAAAAAGTTACTGTTCATGGAAATTTTTTTTTTTTTTTTTTTTTTAAAAAAAAATTCGAAAAAGTTTGTCGAGTTACTATTCAACTCGACAAACTTTTTCGGGGTGAATAGTAACTCGAAAAAGTTACTGTTCATGGAAAAAAAATTTTTTTTTTTTTTTTTTTTTAAAAAAATTCGAAAAAGTTTGTCGAGTTACTATTCAACTCGACAAAGTTTTTCGGGGTGAATAGTAACTCGAAAAAGTTACCGTTTTTGGAAAATTTTTTTTTTTTTTTTTTTTTTTTTAAAAAAATTTGAAAAAGTTTGTCGAGTTACTATTCAACTCGACAAAGTTTTTCGGGGTGAATAGTAACTCGAAAAAGTTACCGTTCATGGAAAAAAAAAAATTTTTTTTTTTGTTTTTTATTTAAATTCGAAAAAGTTTGTCGAGTTACTATTCAACTCGACAAACTTTTTCGAGGTGAATAGTAACTCGAAAAAGTTACTGTTCCTGAAAAAAAAATTTTTTTTTTTTTTTTTTAAATTCGAAAAATTTGTCGAGTTACTATTCAACTCGACAAACTTTTACGAGGTGAATAGTAACTCGAAAAAGTTACTGTTCATGAATTTTTTTTTTTTTTTTTTTTTTTTTAATGGCGAGCTTTTACATTTGTAATTTTTTTTTCAATGAAAAAAATCAACAACATATTTTATTTTTTGTAACTATTAATTATAACATTTTTACCAATAATGTTACAAATATTTTTTTATACTAATTGCTAAAATAAAATATATTGTATTAATTGATTATTATATATATTCTATTTTACTATATTCTAATAAATGAAACATTAAATAAAATTTTGTATATGCTTTATTTATCAAGTTACTTGACAAATCCAAATTTAAGCCTCACGAGTTTCTTGAAAAATAACAGCACTAAATAAGAATAAAAAATTATTTAAATGTATGACATCATTTAAATAAAAAAAGGAAACAAAATAATGAAAATTTTAAATTTCGTTCGTTCATCGAGTAACTCCGACAACTTGATTTTCAGTTTGTCGAGCTACTTGAGCTATTGAATAGATTGATTTCGTATCATATTTTTAATCGAGTAACTCGACAAACTTTATTTTGGGTTTATCGAGTTACTCGAGTAACTTCAACAATGTATATTGTTCATTTTTTAGTTTAGTTTTTTTATTTAAATTATGTACTACACTTAAATTTTTTTATTTTTTAGTTTTTTCATGTTATTTTTAAACCAACTCATGAATCTCAAATTTGGATTTGTCAAGTTACTAGATAAATTAGTCATAATAAAAGAATATATAATATATTGTATTAATTGATTATGATATATATTAAATTTATATGATATATATTTTATTTTGATATCTCCTAATAAATAATCAATTAAATACAAATATGTATGTCCTTCATTTATCAAATAAGTTAACAAATCTAAATTTCATGTCAACACGTTCCTTGAATAATAATATTACAACATTCAAATTAAACAAAATAGTCAATGTATTAAATAATTTCAATAAAAAAAGATTACAAAAATGAAAATTATGCATTTTATTATTGGCTTGAGTAACTCGGGAAACTCGATTTTAACTTTGTCGAGTTATACTCTACAATGAATAATCAGTTCTTTTATATCAATAATATTTCATATTCTATAACTTAATATAATATGTTATAATAAAATAGCTATTATAAAATAAAATAAAATCTAAATCATAACCTTGCATTTCATTATATTTATTACCTATCCTACTACATTCTAAATTATCAACCCGCTCCAATAACTCCTCTCTTGTTTTAGCAATCACATAATCATTCTTACCCAACTATTTGTCAAGATAACATTGCTGCTCAACAAAAACTGAATTGAGATACTCATTATTAGCAAAATTATATCCTTCAGAAATAATTCTCTCACCAAAACAATCTATATTACTTAAAACATCTTGTGTATAACAATTACTTGTGGGCAATTCATTTGATGTATAAGGGGACCAATATTGATGAACAACATTCTCAACAATATCATCTTTTCCTTCACTACTAAAATCCCCCTTATCCAATTCCTCTCCAGTTTCCACAAACCTTTCATTTCCAGCATTCATACCTGTACAAAACAAATTTTCCCTAATAAAGAACAAAAAACTAATATATCAATTACATAAAAAACATACAAAAAAACATAATAATAACAAACTATGAAAATATCATACTCCATCCAATAAAATTCACAACATATATATTAAACAACAAAAAAAAAAAAAAATTAAAACACCAAAAAAACCTCTTCATTCTTCATTCATTCTGTAATATTTTTACAAATTTTGAACAACAATTTATTATTAATCATTAACCACATATTAAATTAATTCATCTCTAATAAAACAAGAAAAAATCAAAATACACATACCTGATAGATTAGTTAAACTGCAAGATCAAGATAAAGATGAAGAAGACATACATTTACAACAATATCTACCAAACGTAATAAATATAAGATGAATAGTGAGGTAGGTGAAAAAAATATAACTTTGGAGTTTTGAGAGTTAGGTGAACAAGTAGTAGGTAAATGTATACAATAAATGTTATTTATTCAAATAAAAACATCTTTCTTAAACAAACTAAAATCAACCTCAACTCTTTTTTTTTTTTTTTTTTTTTTTTTCCTTTTTTAATAAGGTTTTTTTCAATTGCATACAAAGTTCTACATAAAAAAGTTCAAACTCAATTTCAATAGACTGACAATAAGTTACAAATTAGTTGAATTTTTATTTCAAGCTATTCTTAAATTCTATTACATCCAATTATTGCATCAGTTTGATGAAATTTCCAACCTCCTTATAAATATATACACAACTCATATACTTTACAATGTATTCAAAAAGACAAAAATCTAATGATAACCTACTTTGTTTTTATTTTACAAATAGTGCTATAAAACGTTCATATCAACCGACAACTTTTCACTACATTTTTCACAAACGTGCAACGCACGGGCCAAAACTAGTATAAATATATATTTGTTAAATGGCACGATAATATTTTAAGAAAACAATGATTTCATTATATTTGTTAAACAATCATTATCGGTGTTGTTTTCAAAATAAACTATTTAAATAATAAATATACACCCTAATGAATTTTTAGATCTTAACGATAATTAACTTTAGTGAGAAGCTAAAGTCAGTAGACGTCAATCCTGATCAAGAAAAAAATTATAGAAAACGGAGGACAGAGATAAAAGTAACCACACAAAAGAATCATGACAGATGGGACATAGAAAAAATAATTTATTCAATTGACATGTTAGGTAAAATTAAATACGTAGTACTAATATATTTTTTTTCTTTTTTAAATTTACAAGCAGCTCAAGCAATTTATTAATTTTTTAAAGGGTTCCGTGATTAGCTGCTTCATATCCATGCCAACCTTCCCCATTTGTTATTTGCAGTCACTAATTTCGTTTCCCTCGGTGTCCTGTTGTCAAAATGTAGTGTCCACTGTCCAAAAGCATCAACATTTTAAAAAAATTGAAGGTCGGGACATGACAAGCGATTTATTAGTACGACAAGTTTTTGTAAGGGTAAATAGCACAAAACGTCCCTACCTATTGAGGGTATTGTGGAAAACGTCCCTACCTTCTAAATTTTGGCAATTTTACCCTTACCTACTGGATTTATTGTGCAAAAGGTCCTTCAGTCCAAAAATCAACCATTAACATAGGGGTAAATTAGTCCAACCACTTTTTTCACATATATATTACTTCTTTTAAAATTGGGGGGCTTCCCATGCAATTTCCAAAATTGCACGACAGCCCCCGTCCCCAAATCTAGCCCAGACGACGTAGAATTCATCCAAACCACGTTCCCCGGGCACACACCGATTTTAACAATAGAAATTAACAGTAAACAAGAAATTTAAGAGCATAATCTTGGTAGCACAAGGAATTAACAAACGCACTTCTTAACAATTTTATACCAAAAAATGAAGAAAAATGTATGAAGGATCAAACTGTCTAGCAGTAAGTAGTAAACAAGCACAAACCAATAACAAAAGTACAAATATATAACTACACAAATACTAAGTACCCATAAAAAATTGTGTTACCTGGCCGAATGTTTGGGTAACGGCATCAAGGCCATGGCCGGTGCGCAAATCGACTTGGAAAGGAAGAGCGTGAGGAATGGCACGGAGTAGAGGCTGAGGAGGAGGATTAGTGTGGTGGGTAAATGCAAGAGAATATGGAGTTGTTTGTTGGATCTCAATGAAGGATAGCAAGAGGTGCTGGCCTAAGTAGCCTGTGCCTCCTACAATCAGCACTCGTTTTTCGCACATCTCTCTCTCTCTCTCTCTCTCTCAGTCCGGTACACAAACACACTGTATAGGAACTGTTTGGCTGGGAGTGGATGCCGGATTATTTCAATCCATGTCCAAATGTTTCCGAAAATAACATCCCAAGTCCAAAGTTATGTTTCATGTTTGAATAAGCTTCAATAAGTAATTTTTAATCACAATAATTTCTGCAGAAATTGCAGAAACCCTAAAGGTCTTCTACGTCATCTGGGCTAGATTTGGAGACGGGGGCCTGCCGTACAATTTTGAAAATTGCATGAGAAGCCCCCCAATTTTAAAAGAAGTAATATATATGTGAAAAAAGTGGTTGGACTAATTTATCCCTATATTAATGGCTGATTTTTGGACTGAAGGACCTTTTGCGCAAGAAATCCAGTAAGTAAGGGTAAAATTGCCAAAATTTAGAAGGTAGGGACGTTTTCCACAATACCCTCAATAGGTAGGGACGTTTTGTGCTATTTACCCTTTTCGTAATATCAAAATGTTACGGAAAAAGATAGTATGTACCTGCTGCATGGATAAATAACCACAACACGACCACCTATATATTGCATGATACTCATAACTAGAGCTGTCGCTACAGGGGCCTGGAGCCTGGTGCCCGGTGCCCGGGTGGTCAGGTGCGCCTATTAAAAAACTGACAAGGCATGCCCCAAATATACTTAGGCGAGCCAAATGATGGGGGCTCTACCGAGCCTAGGCTAGGCCACCTCAATTCTGATTGACACCTCTAATAAGAACTTGTCATTCTCTAGTCTTTTATCATTAGGAAGTGTATATGCTCCAATAAATTAAAACCACATGCATATCAACCTCCTCATCCTTCCCCTCTAAACTTATGAAGGGGGAAAAAATAGAAGATAATGGAAATCATCATATCACTGGTGGAAAATCCACGAGCACACTCATAAAATTAAAAGGGAGTTCAATAAATTTACACCGTATAGTATACTCTCTGTTCAATAAGAAGTTATGCTAGGAGGACACCCAACTAAGGAAGGAAACACACGATTTTTTTGCTGAAATAAACAGTTCCATGCTAATATTTGTCTGACCAATCACCTTTTCAGCAGGTTGTGAAATGGGCCAACTATCTCCAGTATTTTGAGGGCATTCAACTGGTCAGCTCGCGAGGCTCCACTCGGGTAATCAACCTCCAAATTGTTGCCCGTCCCGGTCAGAGGGTGGGCTAAAGGGAAAGTGTGCAAAAGAGATCCTCAGGACTGGGGACTCGGCTTTCTTGTCATCGAACTTGTAACCTGCAGATCCAATGGCTTGATCAAAACATGGATGTACCACTAGATACAACACTGAGAGCAATTTTTTGGTAATTACTTATCTCAGTAATTACTATTGTGCTATGATAATCACTTATCTCACAAATATGTAGTTCCAACGTCGACAAACATCCTGGTATAGACTATAGAGTCATCCATTTTTTTAATTCTTTTTTGGGGGAGGGGAGGGGGATGAGGGCCTAATAATCAATTAAACTGAATAACAAAGAGTTCGCAAAAAATTGCACTTTCCCGTAGAATTTAGGAGGAATATCAAGCCAACGGGACTCAGCCAAGAATATTATAAAAACAGAAAGCCCGCAAATATCTTGAACCTTGAAGTGCTTCCTTAGCAGTAAGAGCGCATTTGGCATCAGAAAACTCAACAAAGCACAAGACCTTAGCTTTGTCTCCAGTCTGCAAAATAACAGTTAGGTGAGATATCAATTAATAACAATAAAACTGAATGAAGGAATCAGTAAGAATGGCAATAAAAGTTGCATTGGTTTAGTATAAGAGTACGAACTTTTGAGAAATTGTGAAAAAGGAGCGAGAAGGACGGCTTAGTCTGAAGTTGTATACAAGATTCTGTTCCTTTTGAGTAAATAACATAAAGGTAGCAAATAGAAAATAATCTTCTTTTATTTTAGTTCTTTTTCAGTTAAAATCATCTCACCATTCACCAGACGTGCAAACTCATTTCCAAATCCACTCGTCATTAAAATCTGAATAGATAACTCCCAACTGAGACACGCCATCTTACTGATCATGCAGTGAAATACATAAACAAAAAAATGCCATGATTGCAAATTGAACGCATATTCCACAAACACCTTTAACCATAAAGGCCATATCAATAGAAAATGACTACCTATAAAACCACAAGAATAATTATTACATAATTGAATATTTCAATTTTCCACATTGCAAATTGTAAACCATGCATGATCAAGCAAGCAATTGAGTGGCTAACTTACGCGTCTAGGCTCCTTATGAACAACTCTCAGTTCTCTAAACCCAATGAATGGGCGAAAAAGATCTGTTTGCTAGTCAAGGAATAAGATTAAAGGATCAAAGTAGAGACACGATCTTGGGACAAGGAATTTAATCATGTTAGCTCAAATTATTATTAAACTTCACTTCTTACCCCCCGGGGGTTGGATTTCACAGGAGCAATATCGTGCCATGACTAACATCTTAGTAAGACTAAACTTGAACGATGTGCTGTGAGAAAAAGATATTGCTCCATATGTGCTGGAAAGCCCCAAATACATTGTATGCATGCCTTGGGGACCAGCAGAATACCCTATCTTTATCACTTACATAAACACAACCCGTTAAATGATATAAGGAGACAAAGAAAAGCATTAACAGTGACACAATAGAAAGGATACGCCCTATTTCTCTTCTTGAACAGTCATTTGGAAGCCCATCAACAAACAGAATGTTTGACTCTCCTGCTGGGACTTGATTGCCCTCAACCCTTCTCATAGAATTGGGCCTTTCATAAGTCGCATCAGAGATGCCAGGACTAATGCGCGGAGCAGCAACTCGTGGATGACCTAGTAAAGTTGGATCTTCTAGAGATGGGTAAGGTTTGATGCTTGCTCCAGCCATCGATCCATTAAGACCAGATTCATGACGAATGCCAGCAGTATCATCTACGCCATAAGCCCCAGGACGCAAGGGTAACATCTAAAAATAAAGCCAAGATACAACCCATTCATCGCATGCATTAAATATCTTCGCAGAAGACCAATCGGGGGTAACTTACATCTTTCTGTGGGAAATCTGAAAAACTACCCTGCAAACCATTGGAGCTATATGGATTACGAGTTGATAATAAAGCTGCTTCAGATGATAAGTAGCCAGGAAAGCTTGGTGGACGGATGCTTCCTGTTACCATGCAACTAATTTAACCACCAGTTTGAATGAATAACACATGAACAAAAAATTATGCAGTGAAGATAATCTTCGCAAGAGATCCAGCTACCTTATCTTACATTTAAAAGCTAATACTATCAAACAGGATGTTTTAGTTTCAGTTGTACAAGTATAAAGTCTTTTCAGGGATGGCCTACAGTTGCAATATGCAAAGCTACCATGTAATACATTAGGCACATGACACTGGAAGTTCTTCAAAACTTGTTCACTCCTAGAAAAGGAAAATAAAGCAGAGAACTTTTTGATAACATATCTGTTCATAAAATACACAACCAAAAATGGTAACTAGAAAATATTGTCTACAGTAAAATAATCAGTCGATGCTCGTCATGTTACAGTACATACATCCATTATTCTCTTTTACATAATGTGGCTTGGACCAAACACCCATAACCATTTACCAACTTTCTTGTTAGTACAGCCTAGGCACTTTCCACCAAGCCCTCCTTTAGTAACTGGATTGCAAGCACTTCCCAATTTCCAACGCCACTTCCCAGGCAGAATCTCTTTTGTATTTTATCTAGCATGTATGCCAGTAATATCTGAAGGAAATAAGAGATGAAGTGTGTTCTGTTGAATTAATAGAAATAAGGTTTTGTTGTTGTTTTCTTGATTATACACCATGTAACCAAGCCCCCTGTAGCTGAACATTATCAGATCATTGGTTATAAAATAATGTGCTGCTGGTGTATGGAGCACCAGGACTTCCAGCATTAAAACTGTGCACAACAAGATTATCCTGAATGCAAGAGACCATTTCCCGACGAAGAATTCTGCTAGCAAAGTCATTCCAAGAACCACGGATATCTATGAGTTCCATAGAGATCTATTATCCGACATCAAGGCAAACCAATAAGTATCTCCCATGATAACTATTTGGTTACATAACAAGCAAGTTCACTACAATCTAAACACATAATTCTCTCACGAAAAACAACATTTCAACTTGTTTATCATTTATGCTTGTGTATCATTAATACCCCACCGAAACAATCCAAAAACTCAGATTGAAAGGACAAAATCCATATACAAACCAGACTATCCAAACCCACCCACCCATCAATCATCCCAAAAGAGACCATTGTCTCCTTTCTGTCATAACACAATTCGGCAAAAATACACACATGTTATTCAATATCACAATTCACTAATAAATACAAACAGTGTTCCTCAACAACAGAATGACCTTTTCTGTTCTTTACATTTTAAATTTTACACGGCAGATTGATCAAGCAAAAATCTTTATTATTTAGATACCAATTTTCAAATAAGTGATGCAAGAGCCTGCCATTTCTAAACTCACGAAAGTCAGTCGTTACTTTCTAATAGTTTTTTTGTGAAATTACTGAAACATAGCGAAAGTTTCACCTTTAGACTGTTAACTGCCAGTATCGTACCTAGAAGAAAAGTTCTGCATCTAAGTTTCATTTTGTACTTTACATAAATTTCAATTTTACTATTCATGCGTTAATTGCAGATACATACAAGAGCTTGTGTATATGAATATTAGTATTGAGGTGATAATAATTGAATAACAAACCTCCATCAGCAGATGGCAGAGGAGGAGGAGGATGAGCAGCAGAACCGACACCTCCGCCGCCGTATCTCCAGTAGGGATCCCCCATTTAAATTTATTTTTGGAGTTATACAATTTTCTGCGTATTTAGTTTCCTTTATTTATTTGAGGACCACTCTCAATTACACCAATCATTATTTATTTGACCAAATAAATAATGTGATCCAATCATTATTTGACACATTCCCATAGTGTAAGTGATGGTGTATATTTTGGATGTACAACTAAGTTTTTCCTTATTTCAGAGCTCAACTCCTTGTTTGGGAGATTTTTTCTTTTGAGCATATGAATATTTTATTTTTAATTATTTAGTTTGTTTATTTATTTAGGACTTCTATATTGGTTGGGTTAATTGTTGTAAAAATCATTCAACTTTTTTACGGGTTATAGATACTTTATTGAACTTTAAAATATTATTAAAATCTCACTTTACTATATGAAAATGCTCTATATCCATCAATCATTACGATTTTATTTGCTGGATTTGACGAATTTGCCAACGTAGTATATACTGTTGACCAAATCTACCAATCAACTAAAAGCGTTCTGCCATGTCTTGAATCGCGCTTCAAAAAAGCGATTCTATGTCATTGATTTTTTACAACAAAAAAACATTTCTCTTTCCCAAATCCCTAACCCCAACGTCGTTTTTTCCGTTCTCCTCTTCCCCTAGACACTACTACCCCATTAGTAGGATATGGACCACTTGGAGGTAAGTGAAATTCTTTTGTTTTTTTATTTTTTGGTAATTCTTTGTCATTTGCTGTCATTTGGAGTACTATTTTTTGTGTGAAAACCATAAAGAGTTTTACACAACCTTAGCCAATGTAAATATTTACTTAACCCTACACCATACTCTATTCATAGTGGGTAAATTTTAGTGTTACAATTGTAATTGATTTTTGTGTTTTCATAATTAGAAGATGACCCAGATTTCATTGATTCATACAATGAGATAAATGATAATAATGATGGTGTAATTTTCAACTAAAATGTCATTAAAGGCATTGAAATGATGTATAAACTGGTGCAGAAGACGGTGACATTGAGAAAGATGACTTGGAGTATATTTCTTTCGAAGAACTGTTTAGTGAGTATTCATATGACAATGAAACTAAGTTTAGGTTTGTAGAAATTTTTGCTGAGGTTGATATGAAAATTTCGCAGTTGGAAGTTGGGCAGGAGTTTAGGTCTTTAGATGAATTCAAATATGTAATTAGACATTACGTTGTTATGAATATGTTCAACATGCGATTTAAAGTAAATGATTCGAAAAGAATACAAGTAGTTTGCAAGTTGGGGTGTAAATTGAGGGTTAGGGCTTCTAAGATTAATAACAGAAGCGCGGTTCAAGTGTAACTATACATGCACATACCTAGTTAATCACTACACTGAAACGTTTGGACTTGATCTGGTCTGGAAAACAAATAGTATTATGGCCACCATGAACAAAGATTTAAAAGTAAGATTTTGAAGAAATGTGGCATGGAAAACGAAGAGATTCGTGAAAACCTTACTAGAAGAAACAGTTTGGATTATTAGGTCATATGGGGCCGAGATTTTAAGTACTAATCTCGGTTCCATTGTGATTATAGCAGTTCATGAATAAATATTTTAAAGAACTTACGTATGTTTTAGTACTTCCGAGTGAGGATTTGTTAGTGGATGTAGGAAATTTATTGGGATGGATAGATGCTTTTTGAATGGCAATTAAGGAAGGCAAATGCTTACAATCGTTGCTCTTGATGCCAATGACTGTATTTAACATGTAGCGTATGCAGTGGTTGAAAAAAAAAACACTAATCTAGAGATGGATCATGGTGAAGTTGACTAATGACATTGGTATTGATGACGGCACTGAATGGACATTTATGACAGATAGATAGAAGGGATTACAAATGTCATAGATGAGTTGTTTCTAAAGGTTGAGCACAGATTTTGTGTACAACATGTGTACTCTAACTTCTTCAAGAATGACTTTAAGGGCAAATTTTTAAAGGACTACTTGTGGCGAGTTGCTAAGTCGACATCAACAAACATTGGATAGGGAAAATACAGATTGTGAGAGAGGAAGCATACAAGTGGTTGATGGATATGTGGAGTAAAACTCATTTTAGTCAAGTCAAATAGTGACATTTTTATTGAACAATGAGTGTAAGTGTCTCAACAAGACACTAATGGAGGTTAGAGAAAAGTTAATTATAACAGTGCTGACTTGTATACAAACGAATTTTCTGAAAAGAATTCAATCAATTAGGTATATGATGAGGACGTATACTGGGCATTTGTGTCAAAATATCAAAAGAAAGTTGTAGAAGAATGCTGCAATGACGAAGGGCTATAAGCTGGCTTGGTCTGGAAGACCACAATATCAAGTTTCTTGTCCTTCTGGTATATATGTTTTTTACTCACCAGCTCTTGCTTGTTGGAGATAGGATTTAACTAGCATTCATTGTTGTCATGTTGTTGCTGTCATACTGGATGAAAGGAATAAGTTGAGCGACTGTGTTCATAGATATTACAAGGTGGAGACCTATTTGAGCTGCTATAACAATATACTAAACCTGATCAATGAAAAAAAAAGAGTTTGTGGCCTAAAGTCGATGGGTTTTCCATCGAATCCCATCATAGGTTGTCCAACAAAGGGAAAATAAAATAGACTAAGAGAAAGCCAAATGTGGAGGAAGATTTCATTGGGCACTCCCAATCTAAGTCCT
Organism: Forsythia viridissima; assembly: GCA_030279155.1. Lineage (NCBI taxonomy): Eukaryota > Viridiplantae > Streptophyta > Magnoliopsida > Lamiales > Oleaceae > Forsythia > Forsythia viridissima. The sequence goes on from CM059033.1 coordinate 27,209,453, forward strand.
TTGTGAAGAGAAAATGATAAGTAACAATGACATACTCTGTGTGTGGTTGGAATATCATAACAACAAATACCATTTGAGGCTGGATGCATTTCACAATGTAAGTGTTTCAATTTAAGAGCAAGTATTACTCTTTGCCATTCATTGTCATTTGAGTGTCTCAATTGAAACTATTTTTAACTACATCAAGAGGCTTTAGTGGTGATGCAACAATCTGGTGATGCAACAATCATGTAGTCAAGAAAAATGAAATGATTAACCAATTTAAAACTAACCTACACATAATTCTATTATTGATTAGATAAAAATTGTATGTCAATGCATCTCTACTTTTGTGTAGTTTAATGGTTTAATGTTGAATTGGAATGATTTATGCTATATATATGACTAAATCATCCCGTGTTTTAGGAATGGTTTAATGTTGAATTGGAGCCATTGTGTGTACGAAAACCAAGGTTCACATTATTATAATTCCTTTGTATATATTTTGTTCGATTTAACTACCAGTAGACTAGCTTCTTTTGGACATTACAAAGCCAAGATGATTCTAAACAGAGGCAATAGAGGTTCCTTTAGTTAGGCCCAAACAACACAATCTTCTTTCCAGTTCATGCCTACTCTTGGATCCATGCGAGGTGCAGACAGGTCTTGGATTATTGGACATTCAACTTGCCTATTTCTATGGTTGCTAATGTTATAACAGAAAAAGTGAACATATCAACCACGGTGGAAGAGTTACAATAATTTGATGCCCAAAAAACTGCAAGTGAAAGGGCTACTAGAGCATAGAGAATAAGGCTGAAGAACATATCTGGAGTTCCAAGAAGCACTGCCTAAAACACTTAAAAGATGTTGATATGAGAGAAGATGAGAAGACATGAAATTGTATAGTCTGGTCTATGTTTTTTTGGGACAAACACTTTGTATAATGTTGGTTATTGATAAGTGCATTTTGTGCACTTATTAGGACCTTTAAACTAAGCTTTTATTCCGTCATTTTATTGAATTATTACTTAATTTTGTGTTTTAATTTTCATATTTCAGTTTTGGACCTGTTTAATAGCAATTGGAGAAGAATGGACGGAAAGATTAACAACTTGGTGAAATCGACAAGTAAATGGAGTTTTTGAAGTGAATATCAAGAGCCAAATATTGGAGCATAAGGAAGAAGATAAAATCAATAAGTTTAAGGTGTTTTGGAGTGACAATGAAGAGTTGAATCAATGGATCAAACACCAGAAAGCTAAAGAACCGAATTGAGAAACTATCTACAGCAGCATGTGGAGAAATTCAAGTACAACTTTTGATATAGAAATCTCTAAAAGGTAAATGATATACCATTGGAAATATAATTGAATTACGAGTTCAAAACCTTTTACGGATCTCAATTTAGAGTTTCCTACAAGAAGTTATGTCTATTTGAAAAACAGCTGCTGCAGATGAAACAGCGTAAGCTGGGAGATCGCCCAGGCTTAAATAGGGGCGATCGCCCGGCACGTAATTTCATCAGCAGAGAGCATTTCAACTGGCCTGGACGATCGCCCAGTGTAATTTTGACAGACGTGGATTTTTGTTTCCTTTTTGAGTTCAACTTCAATTATGGAACCTTTTGAGACGCGATTTTAATGATTTTTTGAGATATTTTGGGGCACCATTAGGGTAATATAAATATGAGTTATTAATTCATATCAAAGAGGTTTTTAGAGGCCGAATTTGGGGAGAAAAAGTGAGACGAATCAAGAACGAAAATCAAGATTTCATCTTTCAAGAACTTCACGAAGATCAAGTTCAAGATTTCATCTCTCAATTATTTCTTCATATCCTGGTTATGAATTCCATATTTTCTTTTTTTCTTTATTTTCTTATTATTAGTATGCTAGGCTAGAATTAAATAGTGCTAGGATCATGTCGAAATTTGTATCATGAATCTTTAATTCTTCTAACCTAGTTTTTGATCTTAAAGCATATTTTAATTTTTGAATAATTGATATTGTTTTCTCTTCATCTACAATTATATGGGCAATGATTGTATGATTCTTGTGGCTTATTTTACCATCGAAAGATTGAAAATAGGTTATACATAGTATCAATTATCGTAGGGTCTAATAGGGGATAGAAATATACCGTTATGCTTTATGTGATCTCTAAGTATTCACAAATTCTAATGCATTCTTGTATGTTCGTATTCGTCATAGAAATATAGTCGGATCACATATAGGAATAGATTTAATTCTACTCGAGAGAGATTGTTAAATTAAATTAGGAATATTGATCTTCATAATTAATTCATGTTATCAAATTCAATAGTTTGGGTTAAAGAAAATTGATATAAGTGGATTCGAGATCCTAGTACGCTTTTATTTTCTTTTCCAATTTTAAATTAATTCTTATTTAGTTTAATTTCTTATTTGTTTGATTTATAATTAGTTAATTAATTTTAGTTCATATTTTAATTAGTTTAAGAAACAAAATCTTCAAAAGTTCATTAGATTCGGTTAAGGTTAGTGTAATTGAACTGAACTATCTAAATCTTAGTGGGAACGATACTTGGACTCATAATCCACTTTATTACTTGAGCGATCCGTGCACTTGCGGAATTATTGAAGACATAAAATCGCCTACAGTTATATAAACAAAGTACTATTGTGCTAACTAAAAATTTGAGTAGTATATTTATTGTTTGTCTATATCTTGTTTTGTTCACACAGCTTCGAAGAACATGTTGTTAATATTAAGATTTATCTTCATTGATTTGGTTGAGACTTGTTAATCGATGACTTAGTAATGTTACAGTTGTTCTTATTGTTGTCATATTATCTACTATGAAACATCTTAATCTGATGAGGAATGGTAGGTGTTAGTAAATTATCATGTTAACTTTCTTTTGTATTATAATCATTGAAAGTTGAAGGACGATGAACTACTAGTAATTGTTTCCACCAACTCAATTATTTGATATAAAAAGAAAAGACTAAAGCGGAGAAATGGTGTGAGATAAGTGAATCCACTTGCCATTTATACTCACGGTACTATGATAATGACATTGCTCAGTATTCTCTTTTTTATTTTTTTTTATCATGTTTTATTTTCTAAATTTTGTGTTAGTGGAAACTTGTACAGCCCTAAGTTGATTATGGCACAAAGTACAGAGGAAAAGTGAATAAATCAATTTGAATTGAGATTTGAGAGTGTGATTATGTTATTAACCAAATTATATATATATATATATATATATATCACTACTAATATATAAGGGTCTTAAATACTGTTCCTATTCATTTCATCGTCCAAAACGACGTCATTCTGGCCCCAAAAAAATTCTTGCTACCCAAAACGTCACTAAATTCAGTTCTTCTTTGTTTTTTCCCTTTTCCTTCCCCGATTACAAAACCGTCTCTCTCTCTCTCTCTCTCTCTCTCTCTCAAACAATTGCAAACTACACTCTCTCATTAACCAGCAATTCACCCCGATTTTACCCACAAATTCACCCAATCATTAACCATCAATTCATAGGGTTTCATTATGAAGATTTTCAGGTATTTATAAGAAGCTTTTTATTTCGTTTATTTTATTTTCTTTTGTTTGGGTCGTTCGATTCTTTTTTATATGGAATCGAATATTTTTCTCTTCATTGCAGAAATCCTGTAGTATATATGGTTTATTTACTGCTTAATTTTATTTCTTTTGTCGGGTCGGTTGAATTTTTTTGGTATGGAATAAATTTTTTTTTTTTTTGGTTTGAAGCAGATTTTGTTGGGTTTCTAAGTCAGGTTTTCGTTTTCTATTTACTGGAGCACGGGGTTGACAATTTTATGATGGAGCACGGGGTTGACAATTTTATGAAATCAATCATTTATTGATTAATAACCGCATATATAGGGTTTACAATTGGGTGTGAAAGTGTAAATAGATATATATTTATATACAGGAACGTACACACATGTGTGTGTGAGAATCAATAATGAAAAGTATGTTGCTTGATGGATATGTTGGTTACAAAAGTTGAGAATTTGACGAGCCGGAGGAGAAGTTAATCGGTCGGTTCCAAAGGGAGGTCATGAGGGCCGGCGTCATTCAGGAATGCAAGTGCCACTGCTTCTTCGAGAACAAGCAGGACGAGAAGAAGCGCAAATCCCGCGAGGCTGCCAAGCGCAATCGTCACAGGTACCCTTTCTTATCCTCTCTCTCTTCTGTATCTTTAGAATTATGATAGTTATTATGCTCTAAATTTTCAATTCAGTTAGTTGAATATTGGTGAAATCTTAGTTAATTTGTTCTGTATATGAATGTGTGTAGTTGGGCGATTAATGGATTTTGAACTGCTTTGTGGTTTCTTGTCCCATTTTAAGTTGCGTCGAGTTTTGGAAAACTTGGATTGAAATTGCCATAATTTTGATTCTCAAGTTCCAAATTTCAAGTGGCTTGTTGTGTTCCAAATTCACTGATAATCTTTGCTTTTACTACAACAAACACCCTCAAGCAAGAAACTTCACTCAGGATAGACAAGAGACGACTAAGAACAAGAAGGAAGATGATGAATATAACTGGGATCTTCCTGAAGGCAACCTTCCCTATTGATCTTTGGTTTGAGCTCTCCCTTTTATTTCAGTAGAATACTGCTGTGTAGTTTTTCCCTCAATCTGAACGAGATTTTTAGTAATTGCAAGTTCCCAGGAATTCTTTTGATTTTGGCATTTTTAGTGATGGACATAAGATATTCAGTGTTTCAAAATGTAATTCTAGGTTTTTAGAATAATTTGATTGATGGATTGGATGCCCAATGGTATGGTTGAAGACCAAGTCCCATAAATATGAATGGGTTAATTTTTAAACAAATTGGTGTATGTGGAAATGAGAGCGTTTTGGAGATAGTGAAAGAACACAAATTGAAGTTTATTCATTTACCTTTTTATATTTTGAACTTGTTAATTTAGTGCCTCTTACTGTTCTTTGGGGATTGTGTATTTTTTTAATTTAGTTGTAATATTATATTGTTTGCTGCTAATTTTCATAATCCACTATTTGCAGCACTCAAAACCCTTGCAGCTGGAACCACGGTAAAAAATGAGGTATTATGGGTGTTGACTTAGGTTGATGTGTGTTCTTTACTACCTCATTTCTTTCATCTCATTTATTTTTATTTCTACAGGTTGTCATGAACTACCTGCAACACACAAAGGTGCACGTCTTATTCACGAAAACATATTACTCTGTATTGTTTTTTAAATTTAGTGTTTCAACAATTATAGAGGAGCAAGTATTAGATCTGAAGATGAGCAAGTATTAGATCTAAACTGAAGAATATTTATATATTTGGCCATAAATTACATCATTCCCTTCATCTACACATTCAAGTCGTTTTCAACAAATTAGTCTCTCTTAAACATGATGATAGATGCAATTCATCTTTTGGTTTTAAGAATTTTATCAGCTTATTTGAAATTTGTTGTAAAATATTAGATCTGTCAATGTCCTGATTACTTCAAAATACTGGTTTATTTGATTTCTTTAAGCAAATCTTTGCCAATGTCCATTAAAATCCAAAAACATGATTTTTATTAAATTTAGGATACCAACAGATTACTATATAATTCCGTTTAGATAATCCTAATCAGTCTCTATATGCTCGATGCTCAATCAGAATGATCATGAATACATGTGCTACTTATACTCTTATACCCTGTTAATCATGAAGTTCACAATAATTATCCATACACCATGATGTAAATATATGATGATTATACATTATTTTAAGCACTCGGCTAATCGCATCTACTTACATATTATCTTTTTCTTTTGTCTCGTTAATAGTATGATTCGAAAACAATGATATTCGCTATGTTTATTATGGACAAGGTTCTTGTAATCATCTAACATTGTTGTCTTTTAACTAAAATTAGAATTCTTTTTATATGGGTATTGTAGATTGAGAAGACGAAACTTGAGGCCGCGAATAAATGTTAAAGAACAAAATTTAAATAAGTTGAGGAAAGCAAAAGGACAAATGTGAGAATCACATTCTTAGCTTGAAGTAAGAACTGGAATTAATCAAAATGACCCATGAAGGGATCTGCTTGCAATTGGAAGTCCAAACTGAGGAAACTAAAAATCAATTAGAGAAGAAAATTATAAAACTTTTGTGCCTCCTAAATCAATAAAAAAACTTGAAATAACTTGAGGACTTCTTAGAATCAAAAATTTTGTGATGGAAAAGAAAGGAACAAAGATACACGCATTTTATAGATTCTCATTTCAGATCTCTACAGGTTCACATAGAGTACAATGCTTTATATTTAATATAGATGTATATTATTGCCTCTTGCTGATATGAATTCAATTAGGAATTGAGGTTAGTATCTGGGACCATAAAGCAATAAGTTTTGAGGGCCAAGGATATATATGTTGAAGAACTTCATAGTTTTAGTAAGAAAATTTCTGAAACTTCTTACCATTGATAAATTCTGAATTAGCATTGAGTTGACTCCTCTGGATTATGTACTTGGAAAATTTTGGCTGGATAAATAGATCAGGAATCAATCTTTTGGAGGATTGGTAAAGTCAATTGAGGTTTATCATTTTGTGCTTGAAAAAAATAGGTTGTATAATGAAGTTCACGATTTGAAAAGTTAGTAACTTATGCTTGACACTAAGTTGTTTGATTCAAATACATTTGCTTTATTTATCCTGAACTGATGACCACGCAGAATTTATTAGCACTATGCTCCGTGTTGGATCTAAAGAGCAAAGGTTGAACTTTATTCAGCCCACTGTCTACTCAAACGCTTCGGGTAAGAATAATTTCATATAAATTATTTGCTAAATTTGCGTTTACATGTTGTACTCAGAGTATGTAGAGCATAGGAAAAAATTATGCTCATCAAAACCTTGAGTTAGAAAAGCTCTCTGTATCTCTAATTAATTTTGAACATTAAATGTTGAAAGTAATTGAGACAATACTGGAACATTATGTGTGAAAATGTTTTAAGTGATATATTTTGGTTGCTTATCAATGCATTTTTTGAATGGTATGAATATTTTGTAGTACTGTAGCTGATAGTATGGTTTATAAAATTATTTACTTTTTTTTTTAATTTTAATTTTAATTTTTTTGAGTTTATGAGACCTGTAGTGGATATTGTTGAATTTAATGAGGGAGTGTGCTCTGAAGTGAATTCAAAGTGAAACCAAAAGGCCCAAAACAATAGTGACAACATCAGTAATGTACTTCAAATCCAATGCTGAAATATATACACCTAATATATGAATATATGGACCTAAAACTTAGTCAAAATTAGTGGACTATACTTTTACTTGCAATCTTGCTCGTGACAACATATATTCAACACTTTAAAAAAGGTAATTATAAATAATCATTTTTTCATTAAATTTTCAACAGTAGGTACTTAGCTAAGTTTAAATAATAGTGTATAAAATATAATATATGCTCAAAATGAAATGCAATCATCTTTGATGCAAAGTAGGTGATTTGAAGTACATCAATAATGTACTTCAAATTCATGATTCCTTCTCTTGTTCTTTAGGTACTTAAGGTATGATTTATATTGTGTTATAATGATATTTTTTATTCTGAAGGATCGTAAATTTCCATGTCCAAATATTGTACATTTCAGTGGCAGAAATTCTGATATAAATTTGGTTGAGTTGGGAGAGGAAACTGTCAAAGAAGATGACAGAGCTGTTCTATTCGAAGGAGGTACTCTCCAGTCGGCCTCTCCTAGAGTTTGAAATTCATCTGTAACATCTCACATTGTCAGGTTATTAACAAATTGAGGTTAGAATAAGTTGAAGTTGTACCATAATTTTATATGCTTGAATACGCTTATCTTCTCAGGTTCCTTACATTGCATGAGTCATTCCTGCTTGAAAATTAGTTGACTTAGAGGGCCATGTATGTTCACCAGGTTTAAATATTTTAAGCCTGATAAATTGTGAATCATATTGTAATACTATTTTTTTTTTTTTTTTGTTTTCATTCTTCTTTTTTCTCTTCTTTCATGTAGATCAGAGTTTGGCGCCCTTTTGATCTACTTCTACATATATGATCAGACAAATCTTCTTGGTGAATCAAAAAAGGTTGATTCCTAATGTCTTTTTTTTTTAATTTGTTCTCCTGGTTGCAGACACTTAGCATTGTATTTGTCAAATTGATGGCATCAAATATAAAACTGTAAATGATATAGTTGTTTTTTTTAAAAAATATGAATAGGAAGTTGTGATTGTAAAATATACTAGATCAACACTTAAACTGGTGTGATATAGGAACCTTATTATATTTTTGTTGTTAGACAACAAAGACAACGTGGAAGAAATGTTTGAGGTAATACACATTGGTTTGATATTTTGGCAATTACTCTTGTTATATTTGATTAATAAAGTAGGACTAATCGTTTAGCTGTCATTTGAATCAGAAAGAAGCAATATTTAATGCAACAACTGTAGCTTTCTTTCTATTCCTTTCTTTGGTTTGCATTCACCATGTCTTCAATAATTAATTATTGACATCCTTAAATAAATAAACTGGTCTCAATATTGGTACATTTGGAGAAAACGAAAATACTTGAGCTGCAATTTCAGATGGTTAACTGATGTTCATCAAATCAATAATAAAATCACATATGGTGGATGGTGTTTAAACATGTGCTGCTGTTGTTTCTAATTTATGAAGTGTTAGCTATGTCAATGTGCTGCTTCATGCACTTTAACTTATGGGTCTTTGTGTTTGCAGAGTTACAATCGGAGAGCAAACTCTTTCAAAATTAGTCAGCAACTAAGGATTCTTAGTAAACTGGAATATAGGTAATTATTTTTACTACTTAGTTACATCAGAAGGTTGATTTTCCTTTCCATTCTAATAGAGTATTTTGCATATTCTTCGGACTGGTCTTAAATCAAATAAGTTTGATTTATTTTGTAGGCAAAATTTGGTAATTTGCATCACCTTGGATGATAGTTTCTAATATTAGTTTTTCTTACTTTTTAAAAGCAAACTTTGAAATAAACTACAATATGAAGAACAACAATGAAGATGTATAATTGACCTGCCTTCGATCTGACTCAGTACAAAGGCGTTTCCCATATTTACTTCAAATGTTAGATTCGAAAAATATCATCGGAGCATCTTTCATACTTAAAATGTCATTGGCTTAATCCAGGGTCATGCAAATTACCAAATTTTGCCTACAAAATAAATCAAACTTATTTGATTTAAGACCAGTTCCAAGAATCTGCAAAATACTGTATTAGAATTAGAATGGGAAGAAAAATTAACCTTCTAACTTAACTAAGTACTAAAAATAATTTTCTACATTCCAATTTACTAATGATCCTTACTTGCTGACTGATTTTCAAAGGCTTAACTTCATTTAGCCCACTGTTTATTGAAATGCTACGAGTAAGAATAATTTCATAAGAATCATTCACTAAGTTTGAGTTTATATGTTGTACAATCAACTCTAAGAAAGAAGAGTTTCTTGAATTTTATGAAATTAAGCTCTCAAACTATAAATGATTTTTAAATTTTTCTGTATTTTTTTTATAAGAAAAGCTAAATTAGATTATTATTTGTATTTTAATTTTTTTTACTTCATATTATGTTTTGCCTCAGCCCACAACCAAATTTCATTTATTTTCATTTGTGCAATAGTTGGTTAATTTTACTTGAATTTTTTTGTCCTACCATTCGATATGTAATATTTTGATATTATTCCATGCACTATCATTAAAATTTCATCTTCATTTTTTTCTTCATAAAGCAAATCTGACTTTCATTTTTTTACTCTGCATAGGGTGCATCTGTATGTTTATTAGTATTCACATTTTAAATATTGTTAAATGGCAATCTTGTTAATTTTGTTGTTTGTCTTCTATGTAGATGTTATAATAGATTAGTTAAGACTCATATTAGTTAAGTTTTATCTATAATTACATTACAAATACATTTAATCACTTGTTGGTAAAATTCCTTACTGAGAGTAGGTCTGGTAATTTAGGTGCTTATGAAATCAATATTCACACACATACAACTACTAACACTTCTATGATGTCTAATCATTATTTTTTTTTTCTTTTTCCCGCATTTGTATTTATTATTCATACAAACACTTTTATCACAGGCAGATGGTGAAAGCTCGCAGTGTTAATATCAATGTGTCCAATGAACTCTCCCTCATCAAGTTCTAAGAGGGCAGTCCATCGGACAATCAAATGTCATCTTTCATACAATGATGAAAATAAATACAAGACATGCCTTCACAAACCCATTTGTCTGCCAGTATTTCCCAATAGATCAAACTCTTTGAAAATCAGTCAGCAACTAAGGATCCTTAGTAAACTGGAATGTAGGAAATTATTTTTAGTACTTATTTACATCGGAAGGTTAGTTTTTCTTCCCTTTCTAATACATTATTTTACAGATTCTTCAGACTGGTCTTAAATCAAATAAGTTTGATTTATATTGTAGCCAACATTTGGTAATTTGCATAACCCTAGATAAAGCCGATGATATTTTAAGTATGAAAGATGCCCCGACGACATTTTTCGAGTCTAACCTTTGAAGTAAATATGGGAAACGCCTTTGTACTGAGTCAAATCGAAGCCAAGTCTATTATCAAGCATATATGTTAGTTTGATACTCTTTTCCATCTCAACATATATTCAAAAATTGAAATGGTCAGTCTTATGCTACTTCATTCAGGAGTTAGCTATAACAAACAATTGACAACAGGAGATAAAAGCACCATTGAGGAGTTGGATGTAGATTAAGAGCATAAATTCAGTTGCTCTATACAAGGACTGTCTATACAACACAAGTTTAGTTCTCGAGGGTTCAAAGATCAAGGTAACAAAAATAATTAACTAAAAAGAGTTAATGAAAATACTTTCTTATTGATTGGGCAAGCAATTCAGGATTGGAGAAAAAATAGCATGCCCCAAATATCAGTGGTGCCACAGAAAGGAGCAAACATTCTTGCAATGGAAGTAGTGGAGGATTTTATATACTTAAAATGTAGCACATCAATGAGCAGCCTTCAGGTAACGAAAGCATTGTCTTTACTGTTCTAGATTAAAATTTATTCCTAACTCCAAGAACAATAATAAAATGGAAAATAAATGAGAAATGAACAAGAACACACAGATTTGTAGTGGTTGACCCTCAATGTGCAGATTTGGTTGAGAGGGGCACAACACAAAGTTAGGAGACTATCAGCACGTAGCAAGATAACAAGCATACTCTCAGCCAATGACATGATTCTATACGGCATTGAAACGAGACTGATCAAGGTCTGTTAATGCTTATTGCTTCATTTTTCTTATCAACTCTTTGATAGCCCCTTGAACTAATTTATCAATCTAAAATATGACAGGGTTGGATTCTCTTCTAGCAGAAGATCCACACGAGCCCTGAATTCAAGCTCATATCTGTAATTTTTTTCATATTTTTTTGTGTATAAAGCATATGGAGAGTGTGATTCTAGGATAAAGAGAACTAGAATACCTTTCAGTCCTGTATTTATTTCCCTGCAGAATTTGATGACCATGTAAATTTATTGTATACCTCAGTATAACGTAAGTAAATAATACAAGATTAGTTATTTTTCACAAAACTATGTAAATGGATTCAAACTCTCATACTACTCTATATATTATCATATTTTGAGTTCGAGGTGATTGAGCTAGAAACTTTCCTTTGCAAACATCGAACTTTCTTTAAGATGCAATTTCAAAATTCCATTTTGTGTGACTTCATGAATGAATCTGGTTGGCAAACAAGTACAATGAAGTTGAGGATAACGGACAAGGAATTTATCACCTCATTGTGGAATTTTCTGGAGAAAATATAGGAATAGAGGCTACTAAGGCAGGCTATTAGCTCAATGATAGAGATAAGTGGTCTCATCATTGTGCCTGTAATGAATATAGTTCAATGTGCTTATCGACAACTAACGCTGAGACCGGGATCACCCAATGCACATCAGCTTTGTGCCTCAACATCAACTTGATTAATTCGTAAATAAATTTTACAGTCTCTCAAATGTGGCAAGTGCCGAAGCCAATGAATTCTACCTACTAAACATATAGTAAATACTCTAATATGAGGATCTTCAGAGAGATTTTGCTATAAATTTGCTGCAAATTTTAGAAGATGGTAAGGGTGGCCTGCATTGCCTGAATGAGATACAATATCATGATTGTGTTTAGTATTTTTTACTCTACACATATAAGTCGACATCATTTCAATTTCATCGAATAATTTTCTTTTTTACTCCCATTTGCATTTATTTCAATTCTATATTACATCAACATCTAAACGAGTCATTAGAATTTAAGAAATTTGTTAGAACATATAACAGTAATTTTGTGGTTTCATTGATTCTCACTAGCTCCCTAGCGGAAGGTTGATAGTATCCCTTCATCCAAGAACTTAGTATTATGGAATAAACCTTAATCCCTAAATCCAAAAGCAATAACAAAAAGACAAAGTCGGGAACACTCAAAGAAAATACACAGATTTATAGTGTAAGAGCTACGTACACTTGTCGATGCAAATTTTTCACTATAATGAAGAAGGAGATTTGAAGTTTTTTCACACTTCTTTGTCTTATCTACTCAAGAAAACACCCACCCACCCACCCACCCACCCAAATCCTTTATATATGATAGGAATATTATATCGATCTTAAGTCAATATATGATTAGACTACACACAATCCAACAAGCAATAGCGTCCCAATAAGACGTTTTTTTAGTTTGTGAATACGAAGAAAATACAATTTGAGATTGTGAGCTTACCTGGACATATTTTGAAGCTACTGAGGCAAATATGCCCACAAGTGACTTAGGCCATAATGCCAATTGTTGCTAGCAACTCAAGTACATCACCCATTACAAAAATGAAGGCAAAAGGAATGTCAATTACACTCATTTTTTTGTCATTTCAATTAAATTTTAATTTTTTTTTAAAATTTTTTGCTCATTTTTCAATTAAATAATCTTTAATGAAATGTTTATAATTACACTAATATAATTTTTTTTTACATATCATTTTTCTTTGTACATTAAAATTAAATTTGTTAGTTTTTTACATGTACGTGGAAGCCGTTACTTTTGCTACAATCAAAAAATAATACACTATTAATTTATTAAACAAATCAATGCAAACATTTAATTTTAACTTCATTTTTTTTTAATTTGTCATTTCAATTAAATTTTCAACCTAAAACTTTTTCCTACATTTTTCACCGACGTGCAACGCACGTAGCTAAGACTAGTATATATATATCGTAGAATGAGTGGTAAACCTATTGCTCTGAGGAAGTTGCCAATAGTTGGCATGCGGTTTTTAGACTTTCAATTAGTGGTAAATAGAATTTATTGTATGCAGTTTACTCCTACAGAATTTGATGAACCTCTGTCCTCCATGAAGGCATGATCGGCATTTAGCAGATTGATCGAGCTGGCATTGAGGCTAGAGGTGTCCCTCTGTGCTGGAAGGGAGATGGATTGTGGACTCTTCCTTGGATGTTGGATAGTCCACTTATAACAGGTATGGACAAGGAAAATAGAATATACACACTTGAATTTATCATGTACTAGTCTTTGTTTTTCTACTTATTTACAATCTTGTATCCATTAGATTTTTTTTTTTGAAGATATCATTTTTATCACGCTTCAACTTATTGAATGGCTAAGTGTACACGTTAACGTACAAATGATGAATATGACAAAAATAATATCCTACTATAATGTAGAATGCTAAGTTTGCATAACCAATTTTCTAGAACAAACTATCAAAAGCTTACATACCAGCAACCAACAAAAGCTTAAAGTAGCAAAAAATAAACTACGAACTCACAATGATAATCATTCTTCTTTTATTAAACTTACACTCTACATTTGAAGCTTGAAGTAATACATCAATTTCTTAGTTTTAACAACAATTTAACTAACAATACATTGCCTAATTAAGATTCATAATTGAAGTACTACATCAAGATTTTCACTGCAATTTCTTGTTCAAATCTAACTAAAACACAACTGACACACTGCAGTGACATGAAAAATATTATGATAATGTGCTTGCCATCAGACTAAATCCAACATTGCACAATCTACTGCAACAACACTAATCAAAAGAAAGAAAACTACTAACTCCTATTTAATACAACTTAAGATGGATTGCATTACAAAAAATGATTTCCATCAAACTTCATCTAACATTACACAATTCACTACAATACGACTTTAGAAGACAAGATGAAGAACAATAAAGCTAAGGAGCAACCAAAAACTAATTTGATAAATTATTAGGCTCAAACAATTTTTTTCTTTTCATTCTCAACCACTGGCTTATTTCACAGCAACTTGTTGATAGACTGACTTGTGTCTATAATGCGGTGGAGGATCAACTCACGAAATGATACGCATGCATTTGGCATTTTATAGAACTTGTAACCCTGAAACTAGTGTCCATGATTAACCTCCATCCAAGAGGTCTTCAAAATTGTAAGTTGACCACAATCACAAAGATGGGCATCCATTATCTGCAAAGAATTGTAAGAGTTTTCCATCCCATTCATGAAATGTGTTTGAGGAAAGAAGGCTGGGGTTAAAGTTGATGTTAGTATTCAAAGCACATTTGGGATTGTGAATTGGATTGGGCCGATTTCGTGATTTTGAAGAAAGTGTTTTTGGCATAAAAAATCAATAACATAGAAGCGCGATTCAATGACAATAGGAACGTTTTTAGCTTGTTGGTAGGTTTGGACGACAGTGTGTGCCATATGTGAAACATGTCTGTCATGTTGGCAGATCCCCCAAATCTAGCAAACGGAACCGTAAGGATTGATATATAGATATCATTTTCATACGATAGAGTGAAGTTTTAGTAATATTTTAAAGTTCAGTGATTTAGAACAATTAACTCATTGATTATTTGTTCATGTTTGATATTGCTATTATTTTAGAACTCGATAATTTTGTCGTGTTTGCATGAAAAAATTGAAATGAGAGTTTGTGTTTAAGTTCTAAAAATTTCTCTCACTATTTATATGCCCACCCATTTAAAAATTATCCATATTTATATATAATCCTTAAAGATATAAAACTAATATAATACTTTTTTCTAATACTCTCAAAAGTTGTTCTTTGACTGCACAACGACTAGTCCAACCCCAACATATCCTAGTAGTCTACCCCATTCCCCACCCTGAAAAGGTCTACTGTACTAGAGGCGATGTGGGGATAGAACAAAGTTCTCACGATAAAGGTTCAAGCTAAGGGGTTGGAAAAAAGTGGAAATGGCAAGAGGTGGGCATTTTTGCACTGAGTTATAGGTATTTATATATTATAACTAATTAAGAGAAGAATTTTAATTTTAAAACCAACTGCATTGTCGCTACAATAAATTAAGCGAGCCTTTTGTGGTAAAGCAAGGAAGCACAATTGCACAAGTTATATATTAATTTAAATTGACTTGTTTAAATTCAACCCAAGTTTTTTTTTTTTTTTTTTTTACAATTTAACACAATTTTATATAAGTTATAAATTATATTAGTAAAAAAGGTGCATATATTTTGTTATTTTGAATTCTTAGTAATAAATAATTTGTCTTCTTGCAAAATATATTTTCAATAGTCGATAAATTATGGGATGATAATGAGATTATAATGAGTTGTAAAAGTGCACAAAGTGAATTGGCCTCTTTTTTTTTTTTTTTTTTTTTTTTTGGATACCCAGGTATCCTAGCTTCGCTAGACTATATCCTGGACCCCCAAGACCCTTGCCTCTAGAACCTTGGAGGAGGTAAATCGCGGGTTATGCCTCAACTAGCTCCCAGGTTCCCCTCATCCGACCGTACACTTCTGCGCACAAGGAGCCGCCTCCAAAGTGATAGCTCCATACCGAATAAAATCCAGCCGCAGGTTCCCACCAAGATTCGAACTCCCACCCTGCCGCTGGAAGCAAGCCTTATGTTGATTGTTCCACCAGTTGAGCTATGCCCCGGGGGGCATGAATTGGCCTTTTGATTAGATAATTGTTTAAGTTAGCCTTCCATACTTTGACAGAAAAGATAGAAACAAACTTGATAACTCAAACTTTTGTCACGTTTGCAAATTTTAATTAAATTTTGTAAGTTGGTACATATTTAGTCATGCTTAAAAGTAATAAATATAAACTAAAGAATTATAGTAGTTCTTGTTGAAAGGTACTCGTACATTTGAATTGGATCTCCGATTATTTTAAAATTACAATACGATAAATTATAAATATTTTCATTCTACATACAATTTTATCGAAGATAACAATACGTCTCAACTAGTGTATGATGAGCAACCCACATTCGTAAGCATTGTCCTTTATTGTTGCATTTACATAGTGAGACTAATACAACCACACGTCTCTAAATATACGTAGTTGAAAAAAATTATACGATGACAGTTATGATTTATGAAGCGTTTAAACTCAAATCAATTCTATTTTATACATTGATATTAAATGATTTATTAAAAAGTATGCTATACATGTCAAGTAAAAATCTAAGAATAATATATTATTCTCTTTTAGCACCACTCAGGCTTAATATTTTTGGAATTGAGACTATTTTTGAACTTCAACCATACCAAACTAAATAATAAAAAAAAATTTGTAGATTTATTTTCAAAAATTATTTGTCTTCACTATATTATTAATATTTTTATCCTATTTAATAAGAAGGAAAAATTAAAACATTAAAACTAATCATTTTCCAAACAGTCCCAAATGCCAGCTGTCAAGTAGAGCCAGTTTAGTGTGGACCTGTCATTTGCAGCAGATCCAAACCTTTTCATGCGGGCTCAATCTGCTACAACTAATCTTCCTACAGTCCATTTATATAGACTTGTACTTTCATTCCAAATCATTCTGTTTAAAGAAATTGCTCTCAAAAGTCTAAAGGTACAACAGAGTTGAAGAAGTGGAATTCGAGATTCGCAAATAGAGGTACTCTAGAAGAACGTGGCCTAGAGTGGGTTTCTAGTTTTCCCCTTCCTTTTCCTTGTCATTTCAATAAACATTAGAGGTCATTTAACTTCGAGAGAAAATTCATTTTAGTCACTAAATTTTTTCCTCTACAAACTCATCATTGGAGTTCAATTTTATTTCAACTTGCTCATCAAGAACGACTAGGTCACAAAATATTAACGTACTTTCTTAAGTGGTAGAAGGAATTTTTTTTGTAAAAAATATGAACGTTAATAGAATATATTAATTATCCAACTGTATAATATGTAATGTATAATTAAATTAAATGTTGTACTTTAATGACACGATTTTGTGTTAAAGTGCAAGTTTTTTTTGTTATCCAACCAATACAGCAAACTAACATTATGAGAAATCCAAACAAGAACATTTATTTCACGTAGGGAAAGACATTAAATTTTATGACGGAAATGTAGTTAATAATGAAATCGAGATAAAATAAAAAATTTCAACAATGAATTCGGAAATAAAAAGTTGTGACTAAAATGAAATTGCGCTCAAAGTTAGGAGACCTCCAGTGTTTTTCACCCCGTGGCCGATGACTGTGTATCACTCGCGCACACTGACATATACACACACCTACGTATATTTAGAGAGAGAGAGATAGAGAGAGAAACGAGATTTCAGAGGAAATCTAGAGAGAGGAAATGGAAGAGGAAGTGATGAATAACGGTGAAGAAGTGATGGGGTCGAGCTTGACAATGGAAAAAGTCGCCGCTGCAAAACAGTTCATCGAAAATCACTACAAGAATCAGATGAAAAGCATCCAAGAGCGCAAGGAAAGGTACAAGTGTAATTATAGAAAAATTAGAAACACACACGAACATGTTTACATAAATGAAATAAAATGAGTTAGAAATGTAGGGAGGTAGTAGAGCAGTAAATGAATTAGTTCGATTCGTGATTTAAATTAATGGTATAGAAGATCCAGCACTTGCTTTGAGTTTTGTAATTTTTTTTATTTTCTGGTAGAGGTTCTTGAACTTTTTTATTTTTATTTTTATTTTTTCTGCATTCAGTAAATTATAAATGATTAATTTGGGTTGCATGTGATTGAGTTAGTGATGCAGGTGAAAATTTTGTTGAATTCATAAATTTATATTAGGATGGAAGAATTTCTTTCTTAATTAGTCAAATTTGTGTTGCAGAAAGTCTAGTGGTTAATTAGGTAGTTAGGAACTCATTAATGACTGAATTTAAGAAGTTGGGTTTTATGATAGAAGAATCCGTTGTGGTGACTTATTTGAAGATGATTTTTTCCGAGTTGAAGTTATTAGATTTATGTTGTGAAAGGAGCGCGATAGGATAGATGAGTGCGAAGGAGAGTTTTGGGGGATCTGATGGAGCAATGGAGTTAAGTTTGATTATAGAGGTCTTGCAAGATGAGATCAGCATGTGGTAATTTCTATTGCAAATTTTCACAATGGTTTCACGTAATTCTGCGTCACTGAGGAAGAGTAGATTCTGACCAGAATTTTCATTATTTCTCCATCTTCCTGCAGTAGTGATGACAATGTGTTCTTTTTCTTTTGGTATGTAATTCTGAACTTTTTGTTCAATGTATCCGAAGTTAACACGTTGAAAATCTTGATTGGAGTAGTTTGTTGAAGATGTTTATTTTTTAATCGGTGATATTTAAGTTGGGCATTTAGTGTTGGTTATTACTTTGTGTGGTGAAAGTTCCAAAGCTGACGGTAATGTTTGGAGTTGGATGATTGTAAAGAACCAATGAAGAGCTTCCTAGTGTTTGATAATAAATGCACATGTTGTCAGTACTTATGAGAATATTCAGGTCATGCCTGATGACGTTAACAAAGACTAAGATATCATTAGAAGGAACAATTGCTAGTTCCTCAAATTCAGTAGAAACTATATAAATTTTACTTGAATAAGCATGAGGACTAGAAAAGCTTCAATGAAGGTTGTGAAAATCGTGAATAAATGTCATTAAGAGCATGTTTGGCTAAGAGTAAAAGGTTTACCTATTACGTCAATAAGTAAGTTTTCAAATATTTAAATAAGTAATTTGAAATAAATAAGTTAATTATTTTGATGGGAAGGTAAGAGTTGCTTTCAAATAATTAGCTTATATGAGAAAAAATTTCCAAAAATGTTTAGAAACACAGAGTTACTTAAAAGTAAATTTTACTTTTCTTTTTAAGCTTAAACATGCTCTAAAAGCTCACTGCTCAGATCACAGGTTATTGTGCTTTGACATCCCAAAACCGAAGGCATGCGTTAACAAATAACAATAAGCCAAGCCTTATTCCTATTAAACTTGTGATTAGCTATGTGAATTTTTTTCTGGCCGCTCCATTCAATCCAACGAAGGCGTGCATGTTACATGATTTGTAAAATGGCCAATAACATGGAAGGGGAGCTACTTTTATTCTTCTCTACTGGATTGACCACATATGCTAATCTGTGTTCGGGCATCAACTGAACCGTTTATTGATATCTAGTGAACTCAAACTAAATCAATACTTGAAAGAGACAAACTATAAACCAGTG
Organism: Forsythia viridissima; assembly: GCA_030279155.1. Taxonomy (NCBI): domain Eukaryota; kingdom Viridiplantae; phylum Streptophyta; class Magnoliopsida; order Lamiales; family Oleaceae; genus Forsythia; species Forsythia viridissima. The sequence continues at coordinate 27,228,998 of CM059033.1, forward strand.
GCATTTCATTATTGGGAAGAAAACAAGTTAGTGGTATGTAATTCCAGTGGGCAAAGATGATGATGTTGGCTACATCAGACATTGGTTTATGCAATTCATACTAAACTGTGTGGTCAACACATGTAATATGTTTTAGTAACTCATCCACACAAATGATTTTGCTTCCGGAAAATATGTTATGTTTCTTACCAAAATGTTCAATATTTAGGAGATTCATAATGTTATATATTAAAGTCATCTAACTTTGTTTTATGAAACATATAAGTGATATAATAAATCATGATGTCAGATTGGATGATTCTTATATCATGCTTTGCTTTTATCATTTTGAAAAGCATTGATCAGTTGTCCCTTTCGGCTCACGAGTCTTATCATAAAGGAAAGAAATATACAGAAGATTTCTTGAATTTTTGGTTGAAATATCAAAAAAATTTTGGCCCACCTTGGCACATCGATCTGTGTTGCAGTTTTATCTTGACACTTTTACACTATGCTTTTCACTCCAGGCGATGGATTCTAGAACGAAGATTAGCATCTTCAGATGTGCCCAAAGAGGAACAGATCAATCTAATCAAGGATTTAGAGCGAAAAGAGACGGAGTTCATGCGACTAAGGAGGAACAAGATATGTGTAGATGATTTTGAGCTTTTAACCATTATTGGGAGAGGAGCCTTTGGTGAGGTTGGTGATTTGCATGCACATCTCTTTTCTTGAATCTCTATCTTTACAAGTCTCGATATTCTTGAAATTATGCAAATATTCTTGTTCATGTAATTTTTGAGTTGTGATATTACATTTGTGAATCACAGAGCTAAGAATGATAATATAATCTACTGCCCTTGGTATCTTATCTTATTATTGAATTTTCGGGCAAATGTTTGTCCAAAAGAAAAAAATTCTTGCCATCAATTGGCCTTTTACTTCGTCAGGTACTTTCTGTTTTTTTTTAATGTATGCCTGCTAATTAATTTCAACATTCCAGGTCCGATTATGTCGAGAGAGAAAATCGGGGAATATCTATGCCATGAAGAAATTGAAGAAATCTGAAATGCTTTCAAGAGGACAGGTCAGTGACAAATATTACCCTTTCATATCATGCATAGGTGCAAAACTGTTTTCCAATCATCATTCAATCCAATGCTTTCTAGAGGACAGATGAGTGACCTTTTTTTTTTGTGGATGGGTGGGTAACAATTGAATGATGGCCGCCTGAGATGAAATGACCATGGGCACTGTTTGTTCTTAACTTCTTTTATTGTGGTATTGACCTTGAAAGTATATCAGATGGGCTTGCAATTGTAAATATGACAAAAGGATACCTTTTGAAGGCGAATGATAAGAAAACTAACCTTTCTATCAGTAGGGTAATATTAAACAGCACTAGACAGAAGCCATAGTTTCGCACAAAGAGTACACAGAAAGAACTGTATAACTGCAAAAACTACTGGTATTAAAGATGAGGTGAAGCTGAAAGCTTCTTCATGAATGGCACACGGCTGTTTGCTGAGGCTTCTTATAGCGTCAATGAAGCTAATTTCAGGGGATAAGTATTGTTTTTCTAGAAAATCAAATGGCAAGTCCTATTATCTCTTGTCAACTCCATATCTTACTCTCTTCATGCCTTCTAAGTATCCTTTCCTATTTCGTATAAAGTGCTCCATAAAGACTCAAAGGAGCAACCGTGTAAGTTTACCTTCTCGCTTCTCATTCCGGAGCTTCATCTCCAATTCTGCAAAAAATCCTCAACGCATTCATGGTCGTCCATGATACCTGTTGTAGAAAGAGGGAAAAAAAAGGAAGAGAGGAGAGAAGAACTTGAAATTTTGGGTTGAATTTTTTTGACATGACTGAATATCATAATTAAAGTACGAATTGTTCAGTGATACTGGTTCTATTTACGTGCAAAAATCCCTAAGAAGGATGAAAACTTACCAAAATGACAAAGGGGAATGTTTCCTAATTCAAATATAACAATAAATTATACCTACTTTCTAAATTTATGCCAATAATAAGTGCGTATATTCGGAATGCAAACTCCAACAATACCTCAGAAGAAAGATGACACCCCAAGCATCCCTTTCTTGTACAATCATTCGTGAAGAGTGGTGGAGAATTGAGCTGATTCACCTGTAAAAAGTTTTAGTTATCCATTTATTGCATAGAATCTTGTTATGACACGAGTGGGCTTGTGTGGTTTCCTCTGTCTCAGAAAGTGGTGCTTTGGTCCGCAGGTGGAACATGTTAGAGCAGAGAGGAACTTACTTGCAGAAGTGGCTAGTCACTGCATTGTAAAACTGTACTATTCTTTTCAAGATACTGAGTATTTATATCTTATTATGGAATATCTCCCTGGTGGTGACGTGATGACCTTGTTGATGAGAGAAGACACACTGTCTGAAAGTGTTGCTAAATTTTACATTGCTCAAAGTATCCTGGCCATCGAGTCCATTCATAAACATAATTATATTCACAGGTGGGTATTTTAAGAAATCAGTGTATATAATACCGAATTCACTTGTGAATTAGGTATTGTTCAATGTTGTGAACAATAATGTGTTCTTGTTATGTCCTTTTTTTCCTTCTTTGTTCTCAGGGATATCAAACCAGACAACCTTCTTCTCGACATAAATGGTCACATGAAGCTTTCAGATTTTGGTCTTTGCAAGCCTCTTGATTGTAGAACTTTATCTACAGTAAATGAAAACGAGGCCTTGGATGATGAGAATGCAAGGGAACCGATGGACATTGATGGCCGCTTCCCAGATGCTGCCAATGGTAGTCGCTGGAGAAGCCCGCGAGAACAGCTTCAGCATTGGCAGATGAATAGAAGGAAGTTGGTGAGTAATAAAAAAACAAGCTTGAAGTATTTTTTTTCCCCAATTCCTGCAGGACTGAGTGATGACTATACTTATGTGTGATTAATGCCCAAAAGATAAGGGGAAAAATAACTATTGGGAAATTGTAATCTTATTGCTCAACGGGATGAGTGTTCATACATTTACATGATATTTGAGTCTTTTGTCTTATTGTTCTTGACATTGAGCACCATTCTGAAATTATGAACGCTTATATGCTCTATTAAGTCTTTTCCAAAATAATGCTAGTTCAACCGACATCTTCTTCTTAACCTGAAGTTAATCTCTGTTAAATTTAAATTCTCAGCCCAGTCATGCATCTGATATAAACCTGTATTACAATTAAGTAGTTTTTCACTAATTTGAGATGATTTATGTGGTTATGGGAAGAAAAACTACTCCTGATTTCTGTGAGATCATAACTTCGCGTGAATTATTATGATTGCCGAGAAAATTCTTTTATTCCAATGGAAAATACTGAAAAACAGGGCCTCCCCCTATTATTTATTGATCAAAAGTCACATAAATAACATATGTATGAAGAAAAGCTCGGCAACAATCATATTGACTTTGAAGACTTTTCGGTGAACTGATGACTACTGCACCGTGTTTGTTGGTGGCATATCCTGAAAACCTCTTAAGTCTACCTTTGGGACTTCCATTTTGTTCCTATAAATTTCCAGTGCTACTTATCCATCTCCATATTCTTTAAATATAGACCAGTGGCGTACATCTGCCATTGATAAGTTTGAGGAATGGTACTTTGTAATATATGTATTCTTTGATTGCTTGGGTAATTATCTTCTTTCTTTATTTTTGTTATCTTTCAAAAGGCATTTTCAACTGTTGGTACGCCAGACTATATTGCACCTGAAGTTCTATTGAAGAAGGGATATGGCATGGAGTGTGACTGGTGAGTCAGTTCTTTTGTCTTTTCCTTTTAATTGTTTCCATTTTCCTTATCATTCTTGTGATAGCACAGATAACTAATATTGATATGCACGTTTAAGTACTGTTCTGCCTGTACCTTTTGAATCTAGGCAGCTTGTCTTCTTATCATCTAAATGTGCTGCAGGTGGTCGCTGGGTGCGATTATGTATGAAATGCTTATTGGCTACCCCCCATTTTATTCCGATGATCCAATGACCACTTGCAGGAAGGTAATATAAGTTGGCATGTGATATGCTTTGAATTTGTTTCTCCATAATCTCTACTTCTATATTTTGTTCTTTCTAGTTAACTTTGTCTATGGGTATGTTCAGCTTATGTTACTGCTATTTAAGTGCGCTAAGAACTCTCAAATTATCACTAGTTTGGTTTAAAGTTAACAGAGATCTAACTTACACCTCTGAGTAAAAACACTTAGGTTCCTTAGCCGGGAATTTGAACCAAAAGAAAATAAATTATGCACTCTCTCCTTTATGACTGGTGGAAAAAGTATGCACTCGTCTCTTATATTATGCGGTGGATTGCCTTGCTAAATGAACTTTAGAGCAGATGCTTCAGACTCTACCTTCTCCCTGTTTACATGTCCAGTCCTGGTTGAGGATTTGCTGTACCTGTCACAACAAAGTGTGAGTAAGATCAAGTAAACCTAATAACAATAATTCCTGTGTCATGCCTGCTGTTGGCAGAAGAGATGTAGATTAGTCATATGACATGTGTATTCCCACAATAGTTTGTCAAATCCATACTCGAGTAACTGCGAGTGCATAACATTTACGATTTCAGGCATATGACTGCCGTTTCCATGGAAACTGTTGCCTTTTTATTGGTCCATCATACATAAACTGCCAGTACGCGTTGGGGAAAAAACCAACATTAAAAGAAGGCGGGGACCAACTACCTGAACCAATGACTGGTTACTGTTGAAATAATTATATTCTGATCCAAGGTTTATACTGACTGCCAGATTGTTCATTGGAGAAATCACTTGAAGTTTCCTGAAGATGCTAATTTGAGTCCTGAAGCGAAAGATCTTATCTGTAGGCTATTATGTGATGTTGAACATAGGCTTGGTACTGGAGGAGCAGGCCAAATCAAGGTACAAATTTGCATGAATTAGGCATCATTTAGTTTCTCTCTTTCTCTCTCTATAAATACATATATATGTATGTAAGATTCAAACTCATTTTCATTACAAGTGAATATGTGTCAGGCTCATCCTTGGTTCAAGGATATAGTATGGGATAAGCTATATGAAATGGAAGCAGCATTTAAACCGGAGGTTAATGGGGAGCTGGACACCCAAAATTTTATGAAGTTTGATGAAGTATGCACAGCTCATCACTTCTTTGTTATTTCAAGCCATGTTCTACTTTTGCTTTAAGTAACGATAATATTTTAACCCAAGTACAGATAATCATGTATGTTATCGATCTTCGTGAATACATATTCAGCTTTAGACCAATATGACATGTTCTTATTCCTCAAATAATTAACCACTATTTTTTCAAGAACTATTTTCTATCGCAGTATACTGGTGTGATGTCTCATATTGAAATATAACAACATTCTAGAAACAACGGCCGTTTGATTAAAGGTTAAATTCTTGTTTTTCTAATGAATTTTACATGCTAGTTTTAGCTGCGTGGGCCTTCTTTTGGTCTTTTGTCAAGATGTTACCTAACAGAATGCCCAGACTTCTCAATGGACAGCTTTAAATCACAAGCTAGTCTTTGAGTCTGCAATATAATAGTGGATTTAATTCTCTCATACTGTAGCATTTGCAGTTTAGTTATCTGAAAGCTTCTGAATACGTTGGCCTTCTTAAATGTGTTGCTTTTTTCGATAACCTCATTTATTCAAATATTTTTTTGATTTGTCAATAGATGAATCCTCCAACACCAGCGAGATCTGGCTCAGGACCCTCACGAAAGGTTTGTCACTCTGAATATCCATTTACTTGTCAGTCTATCATAGCTGCAGTATTCTATATAGATAACTGATGTTGTTTTGCTTTCCTAAACAAAATACTTGAATGATATAAGCAGAAAGTTCACAAATCCTTTTGAGCATAAGATGAGCACATTTACTTATTGGAAACTAAACACACACACACACACTCGCTTTGATTTGCTAGTTTAACTAATTTGGGGCTTCAGGATATTCAGAGACTCATTACTTCACATGCTGCTTATTTTAAACATCCTTCGTTCTCAACAACTAAGCCTTATATCTAATAAATTTGGGATTGGATGTATGAATCCTTTTTGTTTATTCTCTTCAGTTCATTGCTACATCCGCTAGAAGATCACTTGCAACTAGATCCTTCGTTACCACAACAGGCCGTTAATTTTGGTCTATCTCACTCTTTTAATGTGTACAAATGAGATTGAAATATCCTTGGTTTTCAACATAATTTCAAAATGTCTATGGACCGAAATATTGTGATTAAGAAAATATGTGTTGAGATAGCAAAAACTTGGAATTTCAAAAAATCTTTCAACTTTCCTAAATACAAAATGATCTAGTCTAAGTGTGCTTCTGTGGTGTCAATAAATTGATTGTCATTGTTAGGCTTCTTGCTCTTCAATTACTTTAGTGGTTTAGTTCTTCTTGTGTCGTGATGGTGATTAAGGCATCTAACATTGACATTCATGGTACCCTACACAGATACACCTAAATCCCAAGGATTTAAATTTTGTGGGCTATACATACAAGAACTTTGATGCTGTCAAGGCACTGCGTAACTCATCGGGTGAGGATTATTTGTTTTCTCAACTATTCACTAATTTACCTACTGGAGCTCTCTCATCCATGTATACATGCATACTTGCTTGATTTGAAGTTCATTTTCTGTGACAATTGTTGTCTAACGTTGTCTTGCGATGGAAACATGATAGTTTATAGCAGACCTAGAACCTATTCGAAATCATATAAGAGCGCTATTCTCCTGTTAAGACATCATTTGTTTCTCTTCTGAACTTAAATAAGGATTGTCAAAGATACTTAAATTATCATGTCTTTGATCTTTGTTGAGTTTCATCAAAGTAAGCAATGTTTGACTCATGGCACTCTCTACTCCATGAAGTCCAATATTCCGTAATCTACATTACAGTGCAACTTCTCTAAACCTTTTATCTGACGGTGATTGAGTATCCTCCATGAACCTCTATGCATAAGTCGAATCATACTAGTAATGGATGCTGTTCTGCAATGGTCTCCTGACTTTAATGAAAAGCTATGTAGAACTATGCTTTGACTGAAACTGTGTGATTCGATATTTATTTGTCACGATTCACCTTTTTGGCATTCTAATTTGATGAATCTAAAGAAGAAAATTAAAAATTGCCTCACTATACAAAATTTTCGAAACATCCTAATCTGAGTAGTGAAAAGGATTTTTTATGAGGTTTTTGTATCTGCATTAACCTAAAACAGTATGCATTGTACACTTAAAACCTGTGCTTTTCCATGCATTGTACACTTAAAACCTGTGCTTTTCCACAGTATGCTGATAATTCTGAATTGCTTCAATCATTTAACTACAGATAACAGAAGTGCATCACCAAGTCGGCCATCAATTGATTCCATATTTGGTAAGACACGTATTTCCGGAACATTAGTTTTGGTAAATACTTTAGTGTTTTATGATCTGACATAACCCATTGGTTAGGTGATTCCAAGGGGAGTCAAACAAGGAAAGGAACACCAGAGGAAACAGATGTACAAATGATTGCAACAACAGAGGATGCAATGTTGCCATAACAATAATAGTAATATCAATGCATTAGTAAACAGGAAACCTTGTTGTGGGGATGTGGCATATGCCTGTATATTTGTGTAGGTTGCTCGCCCCTATTCTGCGTCTCCTTTAGATGGCTGCCTCATATTATGCAGAACCATCATTCAAGTGTATAGTAGTGCTTGAGCTTGAGAAACAATGGAAGGTGTTAAGGGCGTTGATTTGTAGGGTCTAAAGGTTACAATAGTAGAAAAGTGTGTAATAGAAATCTAGAATAGGTTGTGTGGTACGTCTTGTACTTGCTGCCCAGGTTGTTTCTCTCGTGGCAGTTGACGGATGGCTAATTATTCCGAAACTCTTTACCGTTTAATATTCCCTTTTGCTGTAAGCTGGGAATTGAACTTTTTTAGTTATGTAAATTGAGACTTGCTTTAGATTAATCTTTCTCAAGTTTTTGTCACAGTTTTTCTCTCTGCACTGCAAACCGAAGTAATCTATCTTATGATATTCATTTAGATTATCCTATGATAATCTAAGATTTAAACATTCAAATAAATTAGATTTATTTTTCAGTTTTTTTTTTTTTTTTAAAGTTTTAATTTTCAGTTTTAAACAAATTCATAAACCCAGTAATTTCATGATTAAAACAATTTTCAATAACATAAATTTTCATAAAAGTGGGGGTTAAATTTTCTACTATAAAAGGGGTGTAGTTTTATATTTTAGATACATTATAAGACAAAAAGATAAGAAAAATACATTATACATTATACTTGTTTTTTTGTTTTGGCAACTAGTTAAAATGTTAGTTCTTATCTCCCTTTGGTCGTGCCTATAAAAAGAGAATCGATTGTGAGCTAAAAGAGTTTTATCTTGGAGCTATGCAGTGTTGACAATACCTGCACGACGGGGAAGCCACACGATTTTAGGATATATTAAAATATTTTCTATTAATTATTTATTATAGTTTAATTATTTTATTACATAAATCACTTAATTTTGCAACAATCTAAAGTCGTGTGGTGATTTGTGTAGTAAAATTTATTTTTAGCTATGTTATCAATTTTCATAATGTTGAAGAATTTTTAATTACTTTATTACACGAACTTTTACATTGTGGAAAATTTACATAATTTTTTTTTATTGACAATATTGCACTCTCATCAATATTTGAAGTTGAACACATTTTATTTTAATATCTTAGTGGTTTTGTTTGAAAAGAAGAATTAGGTAACATATATTTAAGAAAAATACAGTTTTTTCTTTTTTTTTTTAAATGTTTGTTGCTCATCATTTTATTGTGGATTAATTTGCTGTTAGTATATAAAAGATAATTGTATAATCAAATAGTTTTGTAGACTTGAACATTTTTGTATTGTTCGGTTGCTAATTTTGTTTACGTTACTCATTGATTAGATTAAGAAAAATAAAAATTGACTTGTGTTTAAGTTTCTATTAATTTCAATTTTATTGTGCTTTAATTAACTAGTAACTCAATAGGTTTGCACTTGATTGAATTTTAATTTTAAATTTCAATTTAATTACTCCTAATATTTAATAAATGTTTTATTTGCACTTATTTGTCATTTTGAATTGTTATTTAATTTCATAGTGGACGTTGTTATTTTATTTGAAACTTGAATTTTGATTTAACTAAATATATCATTGGCTTAATTGTGATATTGACAAACCTATATCTATACAGTTATTTTTCTTCTTTGTCTTAGTAATTCCTAGTGTAAGAAGTGGCATATGTGAAGATACAATTAGTGCTAAGCTTGAAATTTTTTATGGAAATTTTTTTAAGAGATGGCAAAAACAAATGAAATTTGGTTTACTGTTCTTGGATTAATTTTTGCCATAGAAGAAACTAATGAAGGTGGAGTGTCCACATCATGTTTTTGAATTCTATTGTCATAATTGAATTCTGAGTGCTCTTTCTGATAGGCTCTATGATATTTATCAAAATATCACTAGTTCTAAAGAGCTTTGGAAAACTTTAGAGGATGAATATAGAATTGATGATGTTGGCGTAAATAGGTTTAATGCATGAACCTTTAATAAATATTTTATGGTAGATGGAAAATCTATTAATGAACAAATTCATGAATTTCAAGATTTGTTATGACTTGTGATAGAGAAATGGTTAAATTTTAATGAAGATTATAATGTGTCATGTCTTATAGATAGACTTCCACCCTCTTGGTCGGTCTTTGTTAAAGGTCTTAGATATAAGGAAGAGATTATGACATTAAACCAAGTATTTAATTTTTTGAGAATAGAAGAACAACATAGAAATATTTTAAGCCAAAGTGATGGGATGAAGGCTAAAGCAAACTTGGTTGAAAATTTAAAAAATTCTACTAATACTTCAAAACAGTTCAAGTCTCAAAATATGTTCAAGAAGAACTTTCACCGTAATAAGAAAAATTTCTAACCAAATAATAATAACACTAGGAATGGCAAAGGCAAAGAGAAAGGAGAATCAAAGCCATGTTTTGTGTGCGGAAGGATGAATCATGTGGCGCAAAACTATTACTTCAGGAAACTAAGGAGTACAAGCCTAAGTCTAAATTTCAAAAAGATCAAATGAATATGTTGGAAGACGGTGAACCTTCTATTATGGGTGAATCATTAATCTATTTAGTCAATTTTACTTATAAAATTAATGATTGGTGGTTAGATTATGGAGCAAATATCCATGTTTATTTTGATAAAAGTTTGTTTAAATCTTATCAGACTTCAAGTGGAGGAAGCGTAACTTTGAGAAATGATACTATGGCTCGTGTTGGGAATTGGAAGAATTGAGCTTAAAATGACTTCTAGAAAGAGTTTGATTTTAGATCAAGTTCGGCATGTTCCTGAAGTTAGAAAAAATTTAGTTAGTGGATCTTAGCTTATTCAAAGGGGTTTTAAGATGGTAATGGAGTCAAATAAAATTGTAATAACCAAGAATGATGTATTCATTGGAAAATGCTATATTAATGATATATTGTTTAAGTTGAATGTTGTTGATGAAAATTATCAAAATTCTTCTATTGTTTTTAATGTTGAATTTAGTTGTTTGTGGTATAAAAGATTGGGACATGTTAATCATAAGAAGATCAAGAGATTAATAGATCTAAATTTGATTCCAAAAGCTCAAGTTGATAATAGAAAGTGTGAAGTTTGTGTACAAGCTAAACAAACTAAGAAATATTATAAATCGATTCAAAGAAATACAAATCTCTTACAGTTGATTCATATTGATGTTTTTTTATTCAAATAGGTCTCCAACTAGAGTTGGGAATAAGTACTTTGTCACTTTTATAGATGATTATTCTAAGTATTACTATGTTTATCTATTAAAGACTAATGATGAAGTCTTTGATAAATTTAAAATCTATAAAGCTGAGGTTGAAAATTAATTAGAGAGTAAGATAAAAGTCTTAAGATCTGATAGAGGAGGAGAGTATACTGCGTATGGTCTTAATATTTTTTTGCGAAGATAATGGTATAATACATGAAGTTACACCTCCTTATTCATCGCAATGTAATGGGGTTGTTGAAAGAAAGAATATAACTTTAATGAACATGGTTAATGCTATGTTGATAAGTTCTGGAGCACTCGAGAATTTATGGGGTGAAGCTGTTCTAGCTTCTTGTTATATATTGAATCGGGTGACTATAAAAGACAATGTTAAAACTCTATATGAGTTATGAAAAAAGAGGTTTCCTAGGTTATGTTTCATAAAAGTGTGGGGGTGCTTAGCTAAAGTTATTATACATGTTCCTAAAAGGAAGAAAATAGGACCGAAAACTGTAGATGCTGTCTTTATAGGATACGCTCAAAATAGTTCTGCGAATTGATTTTTAATTGTAAAGTATAAAGTTAGTAGTATTTCAAAAAACATACTATTATAGAAGCTAGGGATGCTACTTATTTTGAAGATATTTTTCATTTTAAGAGTAGGATTCCAAGTGAACCCTCTACATCTAGGAATGTGATTTTAAATAATACTCTATATAGTTCATCTTTAGAAGCTGAACCCGAACTTAGGAGAAGTAAAAGGAATAGAACGGAGAAAAATTTTGGAGAAAAATTCTTCACATATTTAGTTAAAGATGAACTTAAAACGTATAAAGATGCCATATCATCTATAGATGCACCTTATTGGAAAGAAGTTATTAATAATGAATACGAGTCAATTATATAAAATAATACTTGGATTTTATGTGATTTACCTCAAGCAAGTAAGGCTATAGGATTGATAAGTGCGTTTTGTGCACTTATTCGGGTCTTTAAACTAAGCTTTTAATTCGTTATTTTATTAATTTTCTACTTAATTCGGTACATTATTCTTTATATTTCAGTTTTGGACCCGTCTGTAAGAAATTGGAGAAGAATGGATGAAAAGAGGTATAAACTGCACATTATTGAAAGATGAAGGACCACATTGAACATTAGTGAAAGATGGAGGACCACATTGCACACTATTGAAAGTTGAAGGATCACATTGGAGATCATTGAAAGGTGAAGGACCAAATTGGAGATTATCAAAAGTTGAAGGACCACATTGGAGATCATTGAAAGTTGAAGGACCACATTACAAACTATGAAAAGTTGGAAGATCAAAATAGCATACTTGAAATTTGTGAGTTGGGCGAGCGCCCAGCCTGGTCCAACACAAGCAGTATGCAAATCATGAACCTGGGCGATCGGCCAGGCTAAATTTAGCTGCTGTGAGATTTTTTTTCCTTTTTTGAATTCTAATCTAGTTAGGTAACTTTTGGTACACGATTTCTGGATATTTTTTGGCATATTCTAGGGCACAATTAGGGTAGTATATATATGAGTTATTAACTCATAATAGGTTGTTGCGTTTTTGGGGAGAAAAACATAGATGAAGGCATTAAACGGAGATTAATATTGCTTCTGTGAAGAATTGAACGAAGATCAACAACGAGCAATTATTCTTTCAAGTCTTCTTCTTTTCCGGGTGATGAATTCCATGTGTTCTTCTCCTTCTTATTTTCTTATTATTAGTATGCTAGGCTAGCTTAATTAGTGCTAGAATTACGATGAAACTTGTCGTTTAAATTCTTTTATCTTGAGACTTGGTTTTTGACACTTTACTTCAATATAGTTTTGAATAATTAATTTTGATTTGTTTGAATCTACAATTATATACGTAGTAATTGTATGATTGTTGTGGTGTGTTTTACTATCGAAAGGTCGAAAGCATGCTAGACGCTATTTTAATTATCTTAAAGTCCGATAGGAGATAGAAATATACCGCTATGCTTTAGGTGATATTTAATTATCCATAGAAATTTAATGCTTTCATTTATATTCGCATTCGTCATAGAAATATAGTCGAGTCATGCATATGAATAGGTTTAACTTTATTCGAGAGAAACTGTTGAACAATTTAGGGATATTGATCTTCATAACTGAATTAATTTGTCAAGACCAAGAATCAAGATAGAAGAAATAACAACTACAAGTGGATTTGGAATTCTAGTACTTTTCCTTTTTAAAAGTTAATTTAATCTTTAATCAATTTTAATCTTTCATTTATTTGAGCAATATTGTTTAACTGTTTTTAGTTTACTCTTTCAATTAGTTATAAAACATAAAATCTTTCAAAGTTCATTAGATTCAGTTAAGGTTAGCGTGATTAAATTGAATTATCTAAATTCTCGTGGGATCAATACTTGGACTCAAAACCCATTTTACTACTTGAGCGATCCGTGCACTTGCAGAATTATTAAAGACACAAAATTGCTACCAAGGATATAAGTGGGTATTCAAGAAGTTGAAACCTGATGGTAATATTGATAAATATAAAATTAGGTTAGTAGCAAAAAGATTCACTTAAAGTTAATGAGTTGATTATTTGATACATATTCTCCTGTTGCTAAAATAATTACTATTAGAACTATGTTAGCATTAGCTACTGTTCATAAGTTGATTATTCATCAAATGAATGTTAAGAGTGTATTTCTGAATGGTGACTTAAATGAAGAAATATATATGGATCAATCAGAGGATTATAAAATTAAAGGACATATATAAATTGATGAAGTCATTATATGGGTTAAAACAAGCTCTTAAACAGTGGCATGAAAAGTTCAACAAAGTTATACTAGGATATGAATTTAAAGTCAATGGACATGCAAGTATGTGTATTGCAAAGAAGATAATAATGAGCGTGTGATACATTGTTTATATGTAGTTGACATATTAATATTTTGGACAAATCTAGGTGTTGTTAATGATGTGAATAAATATTTGTCTAAGAATTTCGAGATGAAAGATTTGGGAGAAGCTCATATAATTTTAGAAATAGAATTAATGAAAACATCTGAAGGAATTCTATTGAATCAATCAAGTGCTATCGAGAAGATGTTAAAAAAGTTTGGATATTATGATATTAAACAAGTATCTACTCCATATGATTCAAATATGTACTTGAAGAAGAATTTAGGTGAACCAGTTTCACAGTTGAAGTATTCTCAATTAATTGGGTCTTTGTTGTATATAGCGAATAGGACTAGACCAGATATATCATTTGATATTGGGAGATTCAGTAGGTATACTAACAATCCAAATAAAGAACATTGGTGTGCACTAGATAGAGTATTTAAATATCTTTGAGGTACGTTAGATTATTCTATATGTTATAAAAAAAATTCCAAATGTGGTTGAACTATATCCAAATTGGATAACTGACAATGTGGATATCAAATCTACTACTGGATATGTATTTATGTTAGGTGGTTCAGCTACATCTTGGGGTTCAAAAAGACAAACTATTATATTGAGAAGTACTCTAGAATCAAATTAATAGCATTAGATACTACTTATACTAATGATGAATGACTAAGAGATCTATGACTAGATGATAGAACGCATAATGGCTATATAAATTGTATTATTTCCTCATATTTTGATGATTACAATTGCTTAAGTTTTGAGTTTTGATTGCATTTTGTGTTTTGTGGATTATATGTAGGAGTTGGATCGAATTGGACAAAATTCCACAAGTTTTAGAGAAAAGAATTGAAGCTCAAAAAGATGCATAATGCATAAGCGGACCTCACTTAAGGCGTGGACACGCTTGATTTTCTAGTTTTACCAACAGAAGCGAACTTTGCGTAAGCCGTGGGCCCGCCTTACTGACTCGGGCAGCCAAAGTCTGCATGCACGGATTTTTGAAATAAAATAATGGGATGACTACAAAAAGAGATCCTAATTGATTTACACCTATTTCTAGAAGGAATAGGAATATTTTATTCAAAGATTTTTGGGACTCTTTGAAAGGAAGAGAATTAGACTAGAAATAGGAAACAAAATCTTACCTTTTCTTTCTCTCATCCTCTTCTTCCTATAAAGGGATTCCATTATCTTCCCAAGAGGACACGTTTTTAACCCATATCTCTTACTTTTTAGTTTTTATTTTTATTTTCATGGATTGCTAAATATTTATTCTAGCACAAGGATAATTGAAGTTTTGATTATTCAAGAATTGTGAGATCGAATTAATTTTCATTGTTCTTCTACTCTTTCTCTATTTATATATTTTGTGTTTCTTGATATTATTGTTTTGATTGATTATACAAAGTGCACGTTGTTTGATTGTCAAAACGATATATCGCCAATTAGAAATCTAAATCCATAATTGTTTAGAAATTCTAATGTTAGTGGTAAAATAACATGGTTGATTTATCTATGTTATGGAGATATATAATCTAACTTAAATGAATCATGCTTGTGTATTTGTTGGTTAGAATTGGTAGTCTCTCTAGAGATTAATGTTGTTGGTAAATTAAATCCTAATATCGTATCTAGGGTTGTTTATTGACAAGAGAAATAGTCAACGAGCGTCTCTTGGCTATCGAGAAAGTAAGGAAAGATAGGTTGTTAGATCGTATCAATGACCATAACCAATTTAGTGAAAGAATAAAAGATTTTATTTTTGCATCAATGATCAATTCTCTGAATCAATTCTGATATTATACCTTGGGCTGGATATTTGACTAATATTAATCTTCTCTTTAAATTGCTTTAATTTAATTTGCTCTAATTCACAACAATCCAAAACCCCCTTTCTTTTATTATTTTAATTTCTTGAAGAATTAAATCTTACCAATCCCTGTGGATACGACCTTGCTCACCGCTATCACAATTTATACTTTAAGAACGAGAATTTATTATTTGTTGGATTCGACACCCACCACTAGATATACCTTTAATAAGCAAACCAATTCCACCTATCTCCATACACTGTGAATGAAAAAACTGTAATAGAACTTGTAAATCAATCTTGTTCGAATAAGAAGGTAAATAGACATATACAAGCAAGACATAAGTCAGTTAAGACCTTTGTTACCACACGATTCTGATATGGCCTCCATGTCAGCAAGGGCCCCATCTAGGCCCAGCAAGGGCCCCACCCGAGGCCCATCGAAAACCTCAGCTAGGCCCTGCTAGGGCCTCAGAAGTTCTGATAAAGCGCCCCGGAGGCCCATCGAACGTCTTAGCCTTCTGCATCCAGAATTTTGCGGGGCCCATGGAGGGCCTTGACACTCACGGCCGACCCATAGGGCCTCGCCAGACTTCGTATCAATTATAACTAGCTGGCAACATGATATGCCGGAATGACCAGAGAAGTAATTAAGGAAAGATTGCGTTGATTTGGCGCACGAATTCTCACAAGAAAACCGAATCATAATCTTCTAAAATCATGCAACATGATAAGCTCAAATAAGGAAGGTAATCTTGCAGATTGCCTTGACAAGGAGTAATCCCTATCCCATAAGGAATGAGGATACGATTGGGTACCTGATTGATTTGTTACCTAAATCAATCAGGACTCTTGCGCTATAAATACAACGTCTCCGGTTGTTCCAAGGTACGCACTCTTTTACACTTAAGAATCTCACCCTAAACTCTGCTCAAATCTCTGCATGCTTGTCTCTTCCACACCCAGTTATTCACCTCTCCCTGTGTATCATCCATATACCGGCAGTTGACATGATCGTTGGAGTACCAACGATCGTCGGACCCTTTTTCTCCGGAGATCCTAGTGCCTAACGATTGTCCTAGTGTGCAGGTAATATACGAGTTAGCAGAGGAGTGACTAGAGATCTGTTTACACGTGGACGTTGCAGGTTCCGACGTCAACAACCTTATTAAAGAGAAGTGTGATTTCTCTAAATTTTGTAAGATTTGAGAAGAATTTGCCAGACAACTTAGCAAAGGGTTTACATAAAAAAAGTGTCAATGAATCATCGAGGTGGATGGTCTTAAGCCAACAAGGGATTTACCTACGGGAGTAACCCAACCTTTGTGATTGGAGATCCCATGAAAAAGGTTCAACGGGTAGAAACAACCTGTACTGCGTGACTTAAGATATCACTATATTATTTGTGCTCATCCTTATGGTGATAGTGTTATATTATGTGATGTTAGGAAGTGTTTAACCATGAATGAGTACCGATGCAGGATTACTCTCGCGAGGTGGGTGTCACACGTGCCCCTGGAGAACTCACCTATGTAAGAGTTGCCATGAGGCCGTGGCTATGAGATTGGGCTATTCCCTAGATACTCTTACTAGAATCAAGATAAGAGCGCATAACCATTAATAACACTATCCGCTATGAACTGAGCCTAATTCGATATTGTGTGTGGGACAATTGAAGTTTGGACAAATGGACCTAATTCAAGGCTTAGTCCATTATGGCTCCATCAAATGGAAATTGTAATAACTAAGTGAGGTACAAGTTATGAAGATATCTACACCTATTGCACAGTATAATGTTGCCATTACATATGTGTGTGTGTGTGTGTGTCTCAAAACCCGTTTAATGGGGTTGTGGCATTTGTCCACTTGGCAAACATTGATTGGACAATTTGGATTCACCCGGATTGTGCTTGTTTGAGTTAATCTCAACCATTGGTTAAAACCAATGGCTGAGATTATTTCCACAGTTAATTTGTTATAACAGATTTTGTATTTAGCAGCCTACTTTTTTGACTTTCTCTTTGGTCGAAATTGCTTCTTCTTTTTCTTCATCATATGGTGAATGCATGTATTGGTATATGGTTTCCGATGGAAATAGGAATGGTTGGATTTTGGGTTTAGTCTAAAGATTCGGTGAGACTCGTGCTCATGTTCTTGGAAGATTTAGGCTATAGTACTAAGGCTATTTGTACGAGCCCTAGAAGTTGAATGATAACCAGTGAGCCGGTGATAATGATGGTCGAATCCTTCATTTGATTGAGAACAAAGAGTTGTATTTATAAGAGAGTTATCTGCTTTCAATTATTCTTTTAATCTGTATAAAGTTAGTATAGATTTCTAACTTGATTCGTTTGATTTCTTGTAGGTATTCTCAACAATATATATTTGTTTGAATGTTTAAATCTTGTGGGGGACTCTTGTAACCTAAGATTTAAACATTCAAATAAATTAGATTTATTTTTCAGTTTTTTTTTTTAGTTTTAATTTTCAGTTTTAAGCAAATTCATAAACCTCATAATTTCATGATTAAAACTATTTTGAATAATATAAATTTTCATAAAAGTGAGAGTTGAATTTTCTACTATAAAATGAGTGTAGTTTTATGTTTTAGACACATTACAAGACAATAAGATAAGAAAAACACACTATACATTATACTTATGTTTTTGTTTTGGCAACTAGTTAAAAGGCACGTTCTTATTTCCATTTGGTCGTGCCCATAGAAAAAGAATTGGCTGTGAGCTAAAAGAGTTTTATCTTAGAGTCGTGTAGTGTTAACAATACCCGCACGAAGGGGAGGCCACACGACTTTAGGACAACGATTTTCGCGACTCTTTAAAGCCAACCATTTCTAACTCTATATGTTAAAATATTTTTTGTTAATTATTTTATTACATAAATCAATTATTTTTGCCACACTCTATTCTTGTTATTTTGTGGAATGGAGTGACAAAATCGAGTCACGCAGAAATGGAGTATAGGAGTTATAAAATCTTTAATAATCATAGATTATACTAGTGTCTCCTATCCAGCCAAATGATGGTCCAAGTGTAACGGCTCCCATTGTTGTACTATATTTCCACGTCCTATGAGGATGTGTTCTATCCAACAATTTGTACTAAAGCAGGCATCCTAGACTGTAAGGACTCTAATTTGTGTCTCTCGTATTTAAATTATGGGAACTGATCCCCTGTCCCTTGGAGGCAGGCTTATTTGACCCTCCTGCTGAGGTGTCAGCAGGTGGGTTCAAAGGGCAGGAGATCAGGCCTCTCTAAATTAAAGCTTACTTTGTGGACTTGTACCAACTAGAGCATTTTACCGGTACAAGTTGATTTTTGAGGATGAATTTTTTCTAGCTAACTGGAGGGGGTGGGATGTCTCAATTTTTACCATTATGTGAAAAGACTATATGTAGTCTAGCATGCTGGAAGGGCTCGTGCAGCTGTAACAAGATTTGAAAAAGGAATTGATCGTGATTTTGAACGTAATTTTGTAAGTGGATTATACTCCGAAACCTATTGGGTTGGAAGCTGAATATGTCGATTTAAAATAAGTCGATGCATATGAGAATGAAAGATGAATGGTTAGGAACCTTTCTTGAGTTACTGCAAGCACACTTTTTGTCTAGGAGTTATTGCTTCTCGGAAAAACCTTCTTTCTAAGTCGAGTGACTGGGGACTACCTCCTCGTTGGAAAAACTACAATCATGTTTGGTGCAGATTTTCTTCCAAAAAATGGGTTTTTTTTGCCCCACCTTTTTTGACTATTCAAATTTTGTAATTGTGTAAAAAAAAATTGAATAATTAACAAAAATAGGCAAAAAATGAGGGTTTTTTTTTTGGAAAAAAGTTGCACCGAACGAGTATAGATGCTTTTGGGAATCTTAACATCCCTAGTAAACTGCACAATTTGTTAGTAAAGTGTCGTAACAGTCAAGCTCATTGCCAATTCTGTAACGAGACAAAGTTGAAACACACAAGATTCAGTTCGGATACAATACAAATAACTAAAAATTCATAGCCTTTCATAGATCTCAATTACTAACTTTTACTTGACATCCCCCCGGCAAGGTGGGCGATTCACTTCCATTGCCATATTCAAATATCATTGAGTAGATATTACGCCTCTACATCGAGCATGTCAAATAAAAATGCTATCGGATACATCATGCTACTAATCAACGTGTGCTTATTCAGCAAAAAGCTTCTTATAGCCATCAAATATCAATATGTGCTAAGGTTAATGCACTCTGTAGACCAAAATTCACAATACAATAGACCAGTATACGAAACATCATGTAATGATGCTTACTCTCCAAACTTCAAGCATACCACTCGAAACCAAACCATCTTGAAAACCAACAAACAAATGCAAATCTCGAGACACGGTATTATCATATTTATAATATCTGCTCAATGATCATAACCATGTCATTCACCTGAATGAATCCATTCTGTCATTTCTCGTCAACAAAAACTCAGACAAGAACACAGAACACATTACTTCTCTTCTCCCGATTTTTCCTGCTGCTTGTTTTCGTCCTTTTTTCCCTCTGCGGACACAGGTGCCTCTTTGAAATCTGGTTTCTCATCTTGATCTTTGCTTTCAACACTCAAGTTTTCAAGAAGGTTAGCAGCAGCAGTGGCTTCATCACTATCTCCAGAGTCTTTTGCCAGAGATTTTGTGATTTCTTCAATCTTTTCTTTGAAGATTTTGCAATCTGGAATGGCAAAGATAACAACAAAAAGGACATCAATTGACATATTGGGAAGAACAATATTCTCCGAAAATGAATATTGATGAAATGTCCACTCTACAAGTACAACTGATGGCAATCATTTTACATGATATTTTAGTGAACTGAGGAACACAAAGATGGAAAGCCATTGCGGTTTACTGATTAAATGTAACTTTTTGTAGACTAAACAACAAGATCAAGCCCTAAATAACCTTTTTGAACCACGTCAAATATTTTGCATACTAGCAACATGAAAAGAAAAACTGAGATAAATAGAAATGTATACATGTATATGCATGATGATACATAGGCATCCAAAAGAAATCTCAGGTATTTTGGATGGGTAAAACCCATTTCTTCTGGAAGAAAAAGTAAAATCCATCAAGCAAATCCAAAAGCACAAGAACTTCACGACTTCGCAGCAGTTTGTGATAATTGTTAGGAAAACCTTTTTTTACTAAATATGAAATTCAACACGATGAAAAGGACCAGCACTGAGATAGCTTCCAAATATTATCATCCAATTAGTTTCCATAAGAACATGCATCAATATATCAAAGATTGCAAGAAATATCCACTTGATCCATCTAAAATGTTGCTGAACTGAGATTAACAAAAGAACCACAAATGTTTCAACTACACTCCTCTTTTTCTGTTTCAGAGAGAACAGAAGGTATTTTAGCAAAGGGGGGATGACCATCAAGGCATCAACAGTTCAAAACTCAATATAAAACATATATTCACCAGAACACATTTCTTTTAATTTTATGTCATGATGAATTTGGTAGCTTCAGCCTTCTTTCTTGTTCTCATCCTTTTCTTACTATTTCCCTTGATTGTTCACAAGAACAAAAAGCAACTAATTAGAGTTTATTAATTTCTTGTCTGGCTTCAAAAACAAAAGCAGTCACCAACAGTATATCCGTACAAAAAATGACAAATTGCTTTTGATCTAAAATTTTAACCTCCTCATGAAAGACACCAAAACCAACTGAGCAAAGACTTGATCGTTTTATAATTAAACTTGACCGTCAATACATTAAAGTACCAACTACCTTCTGTTCTTTGACGAAAACAAATTCTGATAAAAAGAGAATCCATGTTGTAGATTTTACTTTTGTTGTTGTATAATACTTCCAACATTCAACTATTAGACACAGGATCCAGTAGTGTTAGTTATCGCTTTAAATAAACTGAAAACAGACCACGCACTTCTACCTAGACGGGATCCTCCAATGACTAACATGAAGTTGTAAACAACAAATCAAAGGGCCATTTACATGCTTTCAGAAACAAAATAGACCACCACCAAGACAATTCCCTCTAGCTTTGTATTTATCTGAACATGAAAAACCATCAAGTATTTGCTAGAGTATTAATTTCCTGTTACAGTTTGATAAATCTAGATTCTAGAATGTAGAATATATGATTGGATTGAACTTACTCTCCACAGACGCAAACCGAATGCAGAAAGTCTCATCCTTCAACTCCCCATCTGCATAGTCTGCAGCGTGCCACACACACGACTTGTCATTACCATGATGCTCTTGCACCGTCATAGTAGGTAAAACTGTAATTATAAGCGAACCCCCCGTTATTTCATCAAACAAATCCAATATATCACTTGGTATTAGAAAATTCACAAATCGTTGCAGCAAAGCAAGATGGCGGAATAGATCCCCAAAAATCTGAATCCCACTTCATATAAAGTATGAATCCAATGAAACCATCATTTGATACACAAATACAAGTATAAATTTATTCATCATATGGTTACCTAGATGGTTGGCACAGATCTTGAGGGTCTTGTTTTGCCTCATAACAAGCCTAAATTTGCCACTCTCTTTGTGCTTAAGTAGCTTTAATGTTCCAACTCCCCTCTCCTTCCATTGGTTCCCTTCCTTGTCAAATCTATACAACTTTGATTTCCTAAAATCCAAAACCAATACAAATAGTCATCAAATCCGAAACACTAGCACTACAAGATGTAAAAATTCAACAAGTGTATAGTCCCATAATACAGTAGAGAAATATTTACTATATAGCATATACATATATAAACATATATGAATAAATTGAGCAGTTGACATGAAATCTTGCAAACACTGTATTTCCAAGGAATGATGAAAGCTCCCCAACAAAGGTAAAAATATATATTTGGGTATGTCTCATATAGGGTAAACAACACCAGGGGTCACCTAACTTTTAGAGGAATTTCAGTTTAGTCACTCAACTATTTTTGCTCCAAACTAATAACTAAAATTTCAATGTTTCAATTTGGTCAACAATAACAATTCTGTCATGAAATTAAAAGTCCTTCCTTACGTAACAGATGATTTTTCTAATGTGAACACTTCTTGACAACAGTTTGCGACATTAACAAGGCAGTGACACCAACAATATGTGATTATTGTACAATTAGAAGAATGTTAATTTTTGTGACGAAATGGTTAGGCTATCAAACTGAAACAAAATAGAAAATTATATGAGAGGAACTTACAAGTCAAGGAGAAAATGTATGTATACAAACATTTATACATAAATTGAGCAGTTGACGTGAAATCTTGCGAAAAAATGTGTTTTCGAGAAATGATAAAAGCTCCCAACGAAGTTGCAAATTATTTATTTCTTTGACTGTATTTTAAATCTTTCACGTGAATCTCACGCCGTGGCACATATCAAGAAAGCATAAGAACACTAAAAGATCATTTTATATCGAAAGCAATATACACGTATATGTGTGTTTGTGTTTGAAGTAGTTTTGCATGTATCAATATACAAAAAGAGGTACGTACAAGTCGAGAAGGACATCTTCATTTTCTTCGCCAGTGGTGACGGCGACTTCTTGAAGTCCGATTATGGGGGCAACCTGGGCCCCAGTGTCTCCATCTTCTGCTGGTAGTGGTGGTGGTGGTGGATTTGAGTCATCTTCTTCTCCCTCTTTTTTCTGGATTATGGGTTCTGTTGAACTTGCCATTGCTGTTTATGGGGTTCCAAGGGAAAAATCTGCGTAAAGAGAAAATGTAAAGAGAGAGAATTTACTGTTTATGGGGGGTTAGGGAATTTACTTTTACCGTGGTAATTGCGATATATTTCTAAATCAATATTTGTTTAACTATTATATGGCTTAGTTAAGATTGAATTCAAATATATGCTCTATTATGACAATGGATTGAGGCAGTAAATAAATTTTGAAGATGATCGATAGAGGAAGATCGATTAAGAAGGTTAATAAATTTTGGAGATGATCAAATCAGATATATGGATTGAAGCGATCAAAAAATTTGAGAGGAGGTCATTTTGTGAGAGGAGAAATTGAAAATGTAGCGACACACGGACTTTTAAATACTTTTTTTTTTCCGTATAGAAGAAAACTCCCTACAAGATGAGGATAGCAAATTTTGGAAATGATCGAATTATGGATATGGATTGAAACGATCAGCAAATTTGGGAGCGGTGATTTTGTGAGATGAGAAATTAAAGATCTAGTGACATACGGACGTTTAAATACTTTTTTCTTTCTATAATGGAGAAAATTTCATACAGTCGTGATAAACTAGTATACCGTTTTTTGCGGTAGTATCCGACCGTAGACTCTATTATGATAATGGATTAAGATGGTCAATAGATTTTAGAAATGATCGGTGGAGGGAGATAGATTGAGGAGGTGAGTAGATTTTGGAGATGATCAGTTAAGAGAGATAATCGAATTAGGGAGATGAATTGAAGCCGTCAGCAAATTTTGGAGGAAATAATTTTGTGAAGAGAGAAATTGAAGATGTAGTGACAGACGGACTTTTGAGTACATTTTTCTTCTTGTAACGGAGAAAAATCTCATACGGTCGTGATTAAGGATGGCAAAAAAATCCGCTCAGCCCCGTTTATTCGAATAATAGGGGCAAGTCCGGGGCAGAAAATCCCAGGGCGGGTCCAGGACAGTTCTGCCCCGCCCCGAGACTGCCCCATGATTTTTTTTTTGTTTTTGTAAAATCATAACATAGAATACAAATTAAAATTTTGTTAGAAGTGGACTAAAGAAAAATTGAACCCGAGTTGAAGTTATAAACTATAAATCTCAACCACTACACCACAATCTCATTCTTGTATTTTTTTTTTTTTTTTTGTTGGCTACAAATATTTACAAAAAATTATTTCTTTTATTTTAATTATTTTTTTCAGTTTTACAAAAATAAAAAACAATAAAAAAAATTTGTACGGGTCGTAGTGCAGGGCATGGCCGACCTCGGACCTGCCCCATTGCCATATGTAATCGTGTTAATAGCAAAATCAATATTTATTCAACTAGTATACAGCTTCATTACGGTGAGATCCGACTGTAAGTTATATTATAATAGTGGATTGGGGCGGTGAACGGATTATGGAGATGATTGGTGAAGAGAGACGATCGATTGAGGAGGTGAGCAAGTTTTGGAGATGATCGATTGAGGGAGATGATCGAATTAGGGAGTTGGATTGAAGCGGCTAGGAGATGATTTTGTGAGATGAGAAATTGAATACGTAGTGACACATGGACATTTAAGTCAATTTTTCTTCTAGTAGCGGAGAAAACTCCATATGGTCGTGATAAATAATACTCTTTCCGTTTTTTTTTTTTTTTAAAATTACTTTCTTTATTCACCCGTCCTAAATTATAGTCAATTTTCCTTGTTGATTGTATAGTTAATTTCTTAATTTTTTTAATATGCTCATTATTATCAATAAATATAAACTACCATTATATTAATGTAGGGATATATTAAGCAAATTTTTATGGAATGGAGGGAGTAATAATTTGTTGTTGTGTCCTGAATATATTTAATTATTTATGAAAAAATATACCAATTATAATGAAGCTATTTTGTATTATTATTATTGATAGTATCATAAAATTATACAATAATATATAATATTGTTAAATAGTTTTTAATACGATGTATTCATGTTATTTTAAAATGAAAAGAATAATATATATTAAATTTTAAAATTTTTAAAATTATAAAAATGAAAATATAATTTATAGAGTAGAAAAAGAATCAATTTAATTAATTAAGGTTAAAATTTAGTATTTTGATTATAGATCAGTGGAGAGTAAAAACAAAATATGATGAGCTACTCATTTGATGTTTCTCAAAATTTGTCGTCGGATGGTACAAATTATTCTATAATTAGTTTTTTTTTTTAATTTTTTTTTATCAAACACCTAAAACAAATTCTAATTATTTAACGATTAGAAGTCAAAGTCTAAAATCAATCACAAACGAATAGCTGGGGCTTGGCGGAGGCATTTCAAATTAGGTATATTTGTAATGGACTTTATTCCAACTTGGTCTTTTTAACAGCATTATTCTAATTTAGTACTTGTTTGATAAAGTTTTTTATAAATTATAAATAGTAGTCATACGAGACGTGTAGGTGAGATTAATATTTGATTAACTTATAAATATTTATAAACACTCTCAAATATATTATAATTGAAAGCTGGCCCGAGTGTCCCGTCTCCCTCGCCATTTTCCTTTGATCAATTTCTCCCATATTGAAACCTCTTGTGTGCACTAGCAAATGACTTGTAATAATCAATATGAAGGAATAACGCTGTCAAAAAAGTAAATTGAAGAGCAAGTTTGCAACTAATGGTTCACAATTACCCTTTAGGCTTTAACTTACATGTAAGTTGAATCTCAACTCTCTTTCTAGTGAGCCCATAATCCAATTGGAACCTAAATTTAATCAATTTTGAACGAAAACCTGATTTTGAATCCAAATTGACAAATAAAATATGCATACTTTTATTTCAATCATAAATTCAATAAAAATAGTGAAATACTAACGCTTTAGACATGTAAAAATAAACGATACAATTCAAAATAAGTTTACCATTTAAAAATACTCAGTAACGCTATTTGGCGCTATTGTTGGAAATTGAAACAAATTCCTTTATTGCCCACAAGATTTTTGTTCAGAGAAAAATAAGGAGACAAAAAATATAAAAGATAGAGAAATATTTATAAACTGTCAAAGCTTTCACTATATGAAAAATTGTTACAATCATATAGATTTCACTTACCCAAATCTCCAAGTATCTCAAGAAAAATAATATCCTAAACTTTACAACACCCACCAATTTTTATTATTTGTACAACGCACAAAAAGAACAAGAAAAACAACTAGGATGCTAAGCTTACAATTTTTCTCTCAAAAAATCATCAAATCACATCTACAAAAGAGAAAAAATCACGTCAATTTATAGTTAACATATAACCTAATTTTATTCCAAGTTTCGACTACCATAGAGTCCAAGATTTCAAAACTTGTTTAATTTTAATCGACCTACATGTTTTCCAAGTTTCGACTATCAAAGTGTCTAAAATTTGAAAACTTATTCAATTTTAGTCGACCTAAATGTCTTTCAAGTTTTGATTGCCAATTTTTAAGAAAATATTCCAAAAACTATTTGGTCGAGTAATCTTTTGAAGCGATAACTAGATCACAGCCCTTCCTCGCACCACGATAGACATTCTAGATGATGTTGATAAACTCTTGTTTATCCTCATTGCCCAGTTGATCTTCTTGTTGTTTCCGGTGCTAAGATCAATCATATTGTGTTTGTTATTGAAGAACATGATAGTGGATGGATTGTACAATTCATACATAGTATTAAAATCAGGCAACTCAGTGATAAAGTATAAAGAAATGCAAAACATAAACTGATTAGACAATTAAGTGAAGCCAATTGAACATATAAAAAATCAAGTTAGAAGAAGCCAGATAAAGTTCGAAACTAGTGATTAACAATTTTTTTTTACCCAATTACAGATAAATACTCGATGAGAAATTAAACCATAATTAAAGTGGGGTGGGGTGGGGTGGGGTGGGGGAAGCAATCAAACTCCCGACAAATTGAAGGAAACTACAATAATACTTTTAAAAAAAAGGTAATCATTATTTAGTGACCTGCATGCAGGTTTCGTCCCAGTAGTAGCCGAATCGGATGATGATGAGGTGTACCTCTTCCATTAGGATGTCTTGATCCACCGTCCATCCCGAGTGAAGGCATGGCAACAAATACGACATCGTTTCTATCTCTTTGTTTGTGTAAGTGCTGGGGATAAATAGATTCAATCCTATTGTATTAATGCTTATGCAATGGGATGAACGCTACTGATTGCCCCCCGGGGCACAGTTAAATTGGCAAAGGACGGACATTGCGGGACTTGCAACTTCAGGGTGGGGAGTTCGATTCCTGGATGGAGCAGATAGGTGATGTAATATTCATTTATGGGTGGAGCAGCTTGGTGATGTAATATCCATGGAGGAAGGCTCTCTTGGGGCCAGGAGTATAAAGGGTGCACGAACCCTGGTCAACTTGGGCATATCCCGCGATTTACCTCCACCCATCACTGAGGGACAGGAGATGGGTGGTCCAGGACATAGTCTGGTCTAACTGGGATACCTGGGTATCAAAAAAAAAAAAAAAAAAAAAACGCTACTGATTTGGACAATTTTTTACTTATTTTTAAATTAAATTATTTAAAATGGTTTGGAAAATTTTTAAAATCAAACAATTTAGGTTTGATCTTAAACAATAGTTTATCTATTGATATAATTGTAACATATTTAAACTAAGTTAAAATATAAGTAAATTGATCTAAAAATTTTAATACAAATTTTAAACAGGAACGTTTTAAACATAAATGTTACAATAAATTAATATTTGTTTCAAATTCTAAATACGAACTTAAAGAAAAAAAAAAGGGAAATTAGCGCAAATGGTCCCTAACATTTGTCCTTAGTGTAGAAATGATCCATAGTGTTTGATTTTTGCTCATAAGACCCTAATCTATGTGTTTTAATACGTAATTAGTTCTTATTTGATAAAAAGATAAACATGCCCTTAATTTTAATTAGAAAAAATTGTAACTAGATTCTTAATCTTTGTAAAATGTGCAAATGAGTCTAGTACATTTATTAAATAATATTTAATTTAAATCTTAAATATATCATTATTGTCGTGTCAATTAATTTTTCACAAGAGAAAAATGTAAAATCATTGCGCTTTTAAGTATATGTAATTGCTATATGATTTGAAAAACTTAAATAAAAATTAAGTTAAATAAATAACAAAATAGTGTATATAATTTTATGACATTGAATCAATCTTATTATGTTTTTTTAAAATAAAAATACTAATAAAAATTAATTTACACATTATGTGTTCTTTATTTTTGAATGATAAATTAAAATATGAAAAATACAACTCTAATATTTGTAGTTAATAAACGAATAGCTCAATTAAATAAACGTATTTGAGCATAAAGTTTGTGATAAAATTATTTTTCTTTTTATGTTGAAACGTTAAAATAAAAATTTAAAATTTAAATAATATAATTACTTAATAATAATAAAATAATTTTATTTAATATATATATTAATAATTTTGAGCTTAAATTTTAGTTATTTTATAATAGTTCGTAAAATATACAAAATAATTTAGTACATTATCAATTTGATCAAAAAAATATAAATTAAAAAAAAACTCGTTAGTTTTATTTAATATTTTAAAAAGAAAATAAAATTATTGGACTCATTTATACTTTTTGCAAAGATTAGGATTCTAATTACAATTTCTCACTATAGGCATATTTGTTTTTTTTAATTAAATGATGACCAATTGCACACACCAAAATACATAAGTTATGATATTCTATGCCAAAAAAAAAGTTAGAGATCATTTATACACTAAGGACAAAAGTGAAAGACTATTTGTGCCACTTTTCTAAAAAATAATATAAACTTACATTTTACCAATAGCGTTGGGAAATGGAAATGGAAAAATTGTCAAAAAAAAAAAAAAAAAAAATCAATTAGTGAATAATTGAACTGATGTTTGAATAATGATGTTGTGGGTTGTGAGTTGTAGCCAGTAAGCTCAATAGTTTGGCAAATATTAAATAAGTCAGTGCAGTGAATATACTATTGTACTGTTCTCTGCTTAGTAAATGTATAAGTTAGTAAAATTAATTTTTTTAATTATAAAAAATTAAAAATGGTTCGATTCAAAATTGAAACGTTGAAATATCCAAGTAGACTTGAGCTAACGATTTCAAATTAATAGATTTAATCAGGACCGATTCTGTGGTTTTCAGGGCCTTAAGCAAATTCCATAAATTAGGCTCTCAATGAGCCCCCATATTGTAATATGCATTCAAAACCTACGAGTTTTGTACATAATTAATTGTTAACTTAAAGCTAAAAAAAAAAAAAAAAAAACATTAGCTAGAGTAATAAGTGATTTTTTTTTTCATAAATAAGCTTCTTTTTTAAAAAGAATGGATAATTACATTAAAGGTCCCAAACGTTTCAAAATTGTTGGGAATATGCTCATAACTTAAAATAATAGCATCAAACATCCTCAACGTATGAAAAATAGGCGTCATAGGTCCCTCTTCACACTTTCCGCATATTTCACCGTTAAAAGCCAAAATTGAACTGCACGCACTGTATTTCTCCAAAAAAAGCGTATGAGAATTTTAGTACCAATTTCCAGAGCCAAAGACAGGGACAAGTTTTGCAACGCATACTACCCCACGTCGGCATCCGCCACCACAACTACCGTAGCACAACCTCCACAAGTAGAAATAACGAGCACTTCAAATGAAAAGACAGAAGAGAGAAGAAGAAGATATAGATGAGTGAGGTAGAGGCCATATGGCAAATGGGCAGCAGAAATAAGGGATCCATATAAAGCTGCCATAGTGTGGTTAGGTACATTTGAAACGACGGAGGCCGCTGCCATACACTCTACCTGTATACGATGAAGCCGCTCTCCAGTTCAGAGGCAATAGAGCTAAACTAAATTTTCCTGAAAATGTCAGAATCCTCAACCCACCCCAGACACAGATTTCCCAATTCGAACAGCTGGCCGTTTCAACTAGTCCACCACCATCTTTCGCTACGCCTCAGCTGCAGACTACCCCATATCCACTGGCATTCTTTCAAACTCTACCTTCACATATCTCTAAAAGTATCTGGGACTACTTGTTGATAAAATAGCACAAATTTCAATCCAGAATTTTAGCCATTTACAATGGGTCAATGATGCTACAGATGCGCTCGTGGCAGGATCTTCGTTAGACCTTGGGTCAATGACGTTGCTCAATTTCACAATGATGGCCCACCCAATATTCTCTTTTTCTTCATCATCATCAAGAATTATCAAAGGCTATTCTTTCACAATACTACTGATCCAAACTTTTTCTTTGCCACCATTTTTTTCCATATTTATCTCTATCTCTTGCTCCATTTTTGTGGGTTTTGAGTTGAAAATGTAAATCTTTATTTTATTAGTCTATTCAGTGAGAAAGCGCAAAAGTGATGTAACTGTAAAACAAGAGTTCTTAGCGGAATAGTGGTGTCTGTATTTGCATATACAATACACATAGTACATCGTATAGGCATATGTAGAGAGAGAGAGAGAGAGAGACATTCTCATACGCTTTTTTTGGGAAATAATAGCGCGTGCGGTCCAGTTTTTAGTTTTAACGGTGAAATCTGACGGAAAGTGTAAAGAGGGACCTACGATACCTATTTCTTCATACATTGGGGATGTTTGGTGCTATTATTTTAGGTTAGGAGCATATCCCTAACGATTTTTAAATATTGGAGACCTTTGATACAATTATCCATAAAAAAGAATTGTAAAAAGCCATTTATAATATATATATTCTAAATGGTCCCTAACCGTTGTCCTTAGTGTGGAATTGGTCCATAACGTTTATTTTTTGGCAAACAAGTCTCTAACCTATGTGTTTTGGTACGAGATTGGTCCTTATGGGATGAAAAAGACAAATATACCCTTAGTTTTAATTAGAAAAAATTGTATATGGATTCTTAATCATTACAAAATGTACAAATATGTCCAATACTTTTATTTTTTATAAAAAATTAAAGAAAACTAATGAGTTTTTTTTTGAATTAACACTTTAGTAATAAATATGCCAAATAAAATTATTACTTTTATTATTAAGTAATTATATTATTTAAAATTTAAAATTTTATTTTACTGTTGTATAAAAAAATAACGTTGTCACAAATTTGATGTTTAAATACTTTTATTTAATTGAGTTATAAGTTTATTAATTACAAATATTAGAAATCTAACTATATTCTTCATATTTTAATTTATCATTTTATTTTCATTTAGAAATAAAACACATAATGCGTAAATTAATTTTTATTAGTATTTTTATGTTAAATAAAAATAGGGATAATTGCACCAAAGGTCCCCAACGTTTCAAAATCGTTGGGGATATGCCCCTAACCTAAAAAAATAGCACCACACATCCCCAACGTATGAAAATCTTGGCGTGGTAAGTCCTTTATGACCAAATTGCCCTTATCTTTAAACAAACAAAAAAACAAAAACAAAGAAGAAAGAAAAACAAGATTGAAAACTAACCAAATGTACCCCAAAAAATAAAAAGTAAGAAATATACCAAAAAAAAAAATAAAAAGTGAAAAAAGGTCATCTTCTCCAAAAAAAAAGATATTTGAGTACATGCTCTGCTGCCAAAATCTAGCTTTGGTCAATAGGATTCTGTTGCAAAAACTATTAACTTATTACTGACATCAGAATCAAGAACAATTTGCATATGTGCTTTCAAATTGAGTTTATAGACAAATCCATAAGATATCCTGCATACAGTAGAATGAAATTACAGGCTGTTCATCGGGTTTGGTTGCAAGATCTGTGTAGTTTGTATATCTTTGACACAAAACGAGAAGAAAGGATGAAAAGCTTTACGTGAGGGTTCAACAAACCATTTCTGAACATGGAACAAGCTCTCAAGGTTCATAGGAGCCACATACTCTGGTCCCAATTGAAGCTCGTGCATCTTGATTAACGCTAGTGACCTTTTTTAAAAACCACGGAAAGCAGCAATTCATGCTTTCTGGAGTAGTGATATCAATCGAAATAAACAATAGACCATTGGTCAGCTCCAAACCTTGTTCCAGGAAACATTAAAAGAAGACATATATCAACTTACAATTCTTACTTGCTATCAATCGTCTTCATCACTTCCGTATTGTTGGCATAATGATTGTAATCCACTGCTTGCAAAAGTGGTGGGTCCTGCCTCCTGATTCTTAGGCTCTTCCTTTTCTGGCTTGTTACTATTGGACTCGGGAAGTGGTTTCTTTAGAATAGAAACTGTGAACGATGACGACTTGAAAATGAATTTACCACTATCAAAAGCACCAAAACCCTGCATACTATCTTCAATAGCCACAATGATTGTTTTGGAGAATATCACCTTTTTTCACTTTTTATTTTTTTGGAGTATATTTCTTACTTTTTATTTTTTGGGTACATTTGGTTAGTTTTCAATCTTGTTTTTCTTTTTTCTTTGTTTTTGTTTTTTTTTTTGTTTAAATATAAGGGCAATTTGGTCATAAATGACCTACCACGCCAATATTTTTATACGTTGGGGATGTGTGGTGCTATTTTTTTAGGTTAGGGGCATATTTCCAACGATTTTGAAATGTTGGAGGACCTTTGATGCAATTATCCCATAAAAATATAATAAGATTAGTTCAATGTCATAAAATTATATACGTTATTTTGTTATTTATTTAATTTAATTTTTAAAGTAAAGAGGGAGAAAAATGATTTCTCACATTGATTTCTCCTTTTTTAAATAATATAATTACTTAATAATAAAATAATAATTTTATTTGACATGTTTATTACTAAAGTGTTAATTTGAAAAAAAAATTCACTAGTTTTCTTTAATTTTTTTTATAAAAAATAAAAGTATTGGACATATTTGCACATTTTGTGATGATTATGAATCCACATACAATTTCTTCTAATTAAAACTAAAGGGATATTTGTCATAAGGACCAATTTTGCACTAAAACATATAGGTTAGGGACTTGTTTGCCAAAAAATAAATGTTTTGGACTAATTCCACATTAAGGACAAATGTTAGAGACCATTTGCGCCAAAATCCCATTCCATAAATCAGGCTCTCAATGGGCCCCCATATTGTAGTATGCATTTAAAGCCTACAAGTCTTGTACAGAATTACTTGTTAACTTAAAATATAAAAAAAAATTAGCTAGAGTAATAAGTGATTTTTTTATAAATAAGCTTCTTTTTTTAAAAGAATTGTAAAAAGTCATTTATATTACATATATTCTAAAAATACTGTTTATAAAAAGTCATTATTTAAATTTATTATGATATATAATTAGCTGGAAATATAGAAACCGATTCTTTAAAAACTGAAATTGATTGAAATAAATATATTATAGAATCATTCATTGTTATCGGTTGACATGCAATGTGTGCTCATTGATTATTGGCAAAAAAAAAAAATATCTTTCTTCAAAACAAGATCGAGGCGATTCTCCGTGAAGAACAAATTTGCGCAGCTTAGTAACATAACACTTAAACTCATGATATACTTAATTGTATCATCTGTATCAATTAGTGGTACATAATATCAATTGGAGTGACATAATCTGCATTAACAATTTAACATCAAATATGAGTGCGTTATGAATCACAAATGTAACAATAAATATCAATATTTAGACATAAAACTTATGATATAAAAAATTGTAACATATTTAGCGATAAGTGATACAGAATAACAAATTGTGTAACATAATCTGTATTTTGGGGGTAACAATTCAATCAAAAACATTTAAATATAAAAATTAGTGTGTTCAATAAAAATATCGTATTAAACATCAATGTTACAAATAGTGTATTAACAATTTGTGTTACATACAATTAACCAATAACAAGTTGTAACATCTCTAACAGTCAGTGTTACAAAATAACAAATTATGTAACAAAATCAGTATTCTCGAGTAACAATTCAATCAAGAATATTTAAATATAAAAAATAGAGTGCTCAATCAAAACATCATATTTACATAAGTTTGACTTGAAATGTTCGACTCTAGCATACATTCTTCTCCTGGTGACGTTTTCTTTGACTTAGTGAGCCTACGAATTGGAGTGTCCATTGTTATATTCTTCAACTCACTCCAAAAATGGTGAAGAATATAGTGAAGTAAGTGATTAGGGTTTCGGTTACAGAGATTTGTGAAGATTGCTGGAGAAGAATACATTTATGGAAGATGTTAGTATATTTGGGAATAAAATTTTTACTTGCAATTTAGGAAGAGTTTTTCTCTTCTGTGCGAATTTCAAGGACGGTTGTGTATAATTGTACATTTTGTTTTGATTTTATTTATTAATATAATAATTTATAGGCAGTATTTTTAAAATAAAAAGTTAAGTTTATAACATTAAAAAAAATTAAAATGGTTAGTGGATGTAATTTACACGAGTAATAAAGATAAGCCCTCTTCGATTTTGAGCCATATTTGCATGAATAAATTTTTTTGGGCCAAATTTAGTAATCACAAATATATATATTTAATTTGGTGTGCAATTTAACGATTTTTTGTGTAGCCTATGCATTCGTAGGTGTAAGTGGGCTGGCCAGTAGGCTCTATAGAGCACTTTTACTAATGTGTATAGGTGTGTATGGTAAACTGGACTCTACACGTTCCATAAAAAAAAGTTTGTTAAAGAAACGTAATAGTTCCATGTAATTAATTTTTGTTCCATATTTAATTGGGTAAAGTTTTTTATTTTATTTTATTTTATTTTAAGTCCAAATAATTACTTTTTTCAATAGTATTGTTACCTTGGTTCACTTAACTTTTATCAATTTTATTTTAAACTTTGCATACAAAGTTAGGCAAACATGTTTCCCCAACCTCATTTTTTCCCTTAGTCTCGTTCTCCTGCCCCTAGTGGGCAAGAGATTTTTCACCATTTGTTGACATGGCAAGCTTCATGTCAGCGGAGCTTGCCTACTCAGCAGCAAACCAATTTAATTCAAATGAACATGGCCATTTTCGCCTGCCCATTTGCACCATTCACTAGCCCTCTTTTCCTTTGTCGTCTATTCCCCGATCCTATTCCATCATGCCATAAATCGCTCTCAATCGCTACTGCCCATTGATGACCAGGGTGCGTTAGGGTCAAAAATCACCACCACCCATGTGATAAAAGCGTGCCTATCTCCAATTGTGCTCGCTCCCACCCACTATAAATTACGACTGCGTAGTGCCCATTTGCTTGCTGGCCATCAATTCTGCCATTGTACACACTGCCAGAATTGACCACCGCCTGGTTTGCTAAAATGTGCCTCTCTCCCCACTGCCTAAAATAACAAGTCCTGGTAACATTCCATTTTGCCCAATCGCCCAATCAGTATATAGCTTCATATTTTGTTGGGCATCTGTTTTATAATAATGAGGGGAAAGGTAGATGGAGACTTATTGAAGGGTTGTTATCCCTTCCTCTTACCCAATGATTTTGTTACCCTTTCCTCTTGAAAACCAGTGGACTAGAATGGACTGTATGTTGATGTATTTACCTTTTGGTTAATACTGAATTTTTTGTATTGGCTGAATGGTGAATTAATGAGGTTGTGATGATGTTTGGAATTGTCAATAAATGAGTTCATGATTTTGGAGTAGGAGACAATCGGAACCATATCTTGTCTTGGCAACCCGAATGGCGTGAGATAAAGGTTATTGCAACCTCTATTCCAAAATACAATCGGTGAATTGTAGCCATGGCGGTGACAATTATGTCTTGACCAGTTGAAATAATATCTGAGCCTCTTATTAGTATCTTCTATAATGTGAACAATTAAAAACTAACATCTTAAATGGATAATATATTATTTGTGTTTTTGTGTGAACTCTGATAAAAAAATAGGTACCAATCAATGTCTTCCTCCAGTGTTAATGATGCACAATCCCGTCTTAGATGTAGATGTGGTGCATATGTGAAGATACACACATCTCACACTGCATCAAATCCTCTTCGTTAGTATTGGAGATACCATAATATAACGGTACGTGCCATCAGTTTAATTGTCAGTTTTCGGAATGTATTTTTTGGATTGACTTTCTTTATATTTTGCTTTTGTAGGATGGTGTTTTGTGTAGAGGATTTACTTGGGCTGATGAAGTTGAACCACAACTTGGTAGCCACTTATTTGTATCTGAAATGCACGTGAGAGCGCTGAATGCCTTGAATGTTCATGCCATTAAGTTATCGGAGAGGCTAGACAAGGTGGAAGATGAAATCAAGTACATTAGTCGCACTAGTAAAATGAGAACAAGTTGTTGGGATGTTTCCACATTTGTTTGTATCGTTTTAATATGTACTTTAGTTGTCAAATTCTTGTTTTAATTTGTAATGATAGATGGGATGTTATAACATTTAATTTTGCGATAATGTGATATGGAATCAGCAAACTTGTCTTGAAAATCAGCAATTTGTTACATATATATTAGTCTTGAATTGCTACCAAATGAGACACAGTCAAAGGAAAAATACATGATATCTATTAAAGTTTCACAAAAACTAATTGACCACATCACATTGACTACTAGCATTAGACGTAAACGTAGTCTCGTATCTTCCATCGTCTTGCGTGCACGCATAGTCATTCATATTTGGCTGATACATATCCATATTGGACCTAACATAACGAACAAAATAAACGATATTAACAAACATATTAACAACGAAGATTCTATACTAACAGATGTATAGATAATATTGAAACAATATTAAATGATAAAAACAAACACATAGCTAATAACTAACCTACCATTCAATTTATGACATGTCATTTTGTCGTTTCCATTTTGCCCACATTCAAAACATTGTCGGATGTTCTTTGAAAGTGATTTCTCTTTTGATGACTTTAGTCTTTTCCCGCAACCTTTAGCTCTAACTACACTTGGATCATGACTTTTGCTCATGCTCCTGCTCAAGGCAACATTCTCTCCATCGTCTATCTTTTTGATTCGTATATGCAAAGTTTCGAACTCTCCCATTAGGAAGATGCTGCGAGCATCTGTCAAAGCCGCATCATCAACCAACAACGAAGACTTATAGGCTAACATCCCATGCCGTGCCATCAATGACGTACTAGAACTCCCTCCATTGGAGAAGCTAGCACTCAAATCTTCTACCTCTCTTACTTTGGCCATCTTAGTCCATCTCTGTAAGATGTATTTGTTTGGTAGAAGCAGTATTTGTTTTTCCTTCAAATAAATAATCATATGGCGACATGAATAACCCTCAAATTTCAAAGTCCGAAAACTACATGAAATTAAATCACTATCTGTATAATAAGTAAGCTGTGGATGTCAATCAAAACTTTTTCCTTGCTCAACTCTCTCCACCGTAGATACTTTCACATCGACATATCCTGATTTTTTCGAGCATATGTAGTAATGAATTTGATCAACTTCCATTTGGAACAACAAAAAAACCTTCTTCGTGTATATATGAACTATCTGATGCTCTATTTGAAATTTGGACGTTAGTCTTGGTTGTTTGCTTATATCAATGTGGTTAGTAACCAACTCTTCATGTCGTTGATAGCGTAATGCCATATTGAAACGGGTAATAAAATTCATAAGTGAATTCTTGCGATTCACGTATCTCTTAAAGAAGGAGTGACCACTCTATGACCTTTGACTACTTGACATTCCCGCACTAAAAATATGTTTCACGTATGCTGGAACCCATCGACTGTACATATCATACATGCTACACAACCATTCATTACAACCTAATTTTGTTGATTCCATTATTGTAGACCAACGGCCTTCAAACTCATCAGGTGACTCCGAATGTTTAATGATATTTACCAACATATGATACTATTCGTTATACACCATGACATTCATCTTCTCAGAAAACTTGTTCAAAATGTGTTACAAACAATACATGTGGAATGTCAAAGGCAGCATCATTTATATAGCTTTTGCAATTGCAAATTTGTAATAATTATTTGGGTGCTAGTCTTGGCATGGCTTCCAATAATTTCGATAACAACCATACGAATGACTCGGTCGACTCGTCACACAATAATCCATATCTAAATAGAATTGTTTGTCCATGATGGTTCACTCCGACAAAAGGTGCAAAAATCATTGAGTACTTGTTGGTGTTGTAGGTTGTGTCGAACACAACGATATCACCAAAAACTGCATATGATTTGTGTGACTCGAAATCAGTCAAAAAACAACGAACACATTTATTGTCCGAGTCAACCTCGTAATCGAAAAAGAAATTATGACTTTTCTCTTTTTCAAATGTAAAATACTCAATTAGTGTCTCCGTATCATGATCCCTAAGATCTTTTCGAATATTCCTTTCATAGTCCCTCAAGTCTCTCTCCACACACCCAACCGATACTGGACTTTCTGTATCTATCTCTGTAAGTCTCAATTGCTGACATGTAGGAGTGGCCTTCACAAAACTATTGTGTTAGTGCCTTCTTTGTGGTCGATACATTCCGATGTGATCTTAGCAAATGTACTCTGCTAGGCGTAGTTAGAGCATGGTTATGTTCCGCTACAAATTTGTTTACAACTCATAAATTTCATGTTTATTGATTCACAACAGATTATCTTGAATTGCAATCAAATCGTGTATTTCTACGATTTCTCTCCTAAAACCCTGGTCAACATCTTTCTTTTTGTTGTGATAGGTCTCGTCTGTTTTTCCTTTCTTAGAGCACACAAAGAGTTTCCAATAAGTTTGATTTCTTTCTTTTTTTTACTATTGGCTATTCGTGCACTTAAATCTAGCTTCTCGTGCATATTGATTGTAAAAATTATATGCCTCTTCATCTGATTCAAATTCTTGTCCAACCTTCGCAATTTTGCATATGAAAACATGTGGATCAAAGACATTTTCCGCACTTTCAGCCTCCATTTCTATGAACAAATTAAATAATTATAAATGTGAGATTATATAATCGAAATGTCAATTTTAACACTAATTACCAAATTAAATGAGCAATAATTGAAAAAACAAAAGCCAATTTTTTTTTACGCTTACAAAAATACATTTTATTAATATGATTTAAGCTTGCAAAAAATAACCTTTAACAAGGAGAAAAAGGGCATCATTTTTTCCCTAAAAGGGCAGCGACTAGAGCGTCAAAGTGCAGCAACCGAAACTTTAATGGGCAGCGAGCAAATGGTCGTCAATGGGCAGCAACTATTGAGGGTTATTTAGGGCACGAGGGAGCATAATCGAAAAAGAGACTACAAAGAAAAAGAGAGCTGGTGAATGGTGCAAATGGGTAGGCGAAAATAGGCATGCCCATTTGAATTAAATTGGTCTGCTGCTGACTAGGCAAGCTCTGCTGACATGGAGCTTGCTATGTCAGCACTAGGTGAAAAATCTCATGTCCACTAAAGACAGCTGACGAAACTTAAAATCTCCTGCTTTTAAGTCCAAATAATTACTTATTTCAATAGCAACGTTCACCTTAGTTCACTTAACTTTTATCAATTTTATTTTAAACTTTGCTTACAACGTTAAGCAAACATGTGTCCCCCAACCCATTCTCTTTCCTCCACCCTAGTTCCCCTCTCCTCATTTTTAATCCTTTTCATTTCGATATAATATATATACATACCCATATAGAGGACAATGTTACAAAATTAAGAAAGTTAAATGTTTTGTTGTAAAAATAAATAAATTGAGGACAAAGTTGCAACAAGATTCATAAATTGACAACAAACGGGTACAAACAAAAAATAGTCGTATTTGGACAGAAATTATTATGAGCATGTTTAGAAGAATTTTTTCTAAACATATTTTATAAGACTTACAACTTTTATTAACTTTTCAACCACATATTTCATCAATTTCTTTGAAAATATTCTAAAAAACTACTTTTAAACTCTACCTAACACAAACTATATTTTCCCATCATCTATAGACCAAAACCAAATCTATTGACCCTATAGTTCAATGTCAAAATAAAACACACTATTTAAAGTAAAGTTTTATGTTGGTCATTAAATTTTATTTTTATTTTAAAATAGTCGCTAAAGTTTACTTTTTGTTGAGTTCGATCACTCAACATTTAAATTTTCTTACACAACGTGTGACATGAAAGATTTCTAATTTGACGTCGTTAAGGGTATATCCCATATCAATAAAAATAATAAAAATATATAATATATAAGGGTTTAATTTTATTTTTAGGATAATTGCATCAAAGGTCCTCAACGTTTCAAAATCATTGGGGATATGCCCCTAACCTAAAAAAATAGCACCACACATCCTTAACGTATGAAAAACTTGGCGTGATAGGTCCTTTATGACAAAATTGCCATTCTCTTTAAATAAATAAAAAAAAAACAAGAAAAAAGAAAAACATAATTGAAAACTAATCATATGTACCCCAAAAAATAAAAAGTAAAAAATGTACCCTAAAAAATAAAAAGTAACAAACATGTCATCTTCTCCAAAAAGTCTTAAAATTTTATTTGTACCAAATTCGCTGAAAACACCACAAACTCACCAAAAAAAACTACACGTTCTTCTCTTTTTCTTTTTCATTCTCTTATTTATTTTTGAAGTGTTGAATCTCCCTTACCGAAAAACCACTACCTATTTTCAATTTTTTTTATTGAAACTGATTTTCTAACGAAGAAAAACCGCCATGGATGACACCGGTTTTCACAACATCCTAGGACATCTTGACCCTAGGGCTCAAGAATTCTTTCCCACCACCACTATACCTTTACTTCATCTCCAAATTTACTATCCACAACCTTCTCCGCCACCTTATCTTCTACAGGAAGCTCTGCCGCAGTACATGGGATACCCTCAATAGCATTTCGCAAACCCACTGCCATCGGTGTACCTAATCCCAATTGAACCACAACCCTTGCCGATTTCTTTATCGCATTCCTCGTCGTTGCTGACAAAGACCCTGCTTCTCAGCATGGTTCCAACCGATGTCAGTGAATCTATGGTGAGGTAAGAATTGAAGGTGTTCGGTGATGTGAGGGTCGTACAAATGGAGCGGCTGAGGGAGGGAGTGGCCTATCCCTTTAATGCCTATCCCCATTCCTCCGCTTCTTCCACCGGCGCGTGACCTTATTTCCGATCGAGTTGTGTGGGCCCAGTTTACCTCTCCGGTGACCTCTGCCCTCCCCGATGGAAACAATCAAGGAACCATTGTTATATTCAATTTAAATCCTCAAGTTTCCACAGCTAACCTCAAGAAATTTTTGAAGCATTTGGTATGAACAAATATATATTTATGTATATGTTGACGTTAGAACCGGCACCAGTCCACGTGCCAACAGATCTCCAGTCACTCCTCTACCAACTCGTATGTTACCTACACACTAGGACGACCGTTAGGCACCAAGATCTCTGGGAAAAAAGGGTCCGGCGATCGTTGGCACTCCGACAATCAAGTCAACTGCCGGTATATGAGAGATACACGGGAGCGGGAACAAAATGGGGTATGGGAGAGACAAGCAGGCAGAGATTTTAGCAGAGTTTAGGGTGGGATTCTTAAGCATAAAAAGTGCGTACCTTGGAACAACCGGAGATGTTGCATTTATAGCGCAAGAGTTCTAATTGATTTAGGAGACAAATCAATATGATACCCAATCGGATCATCCTTCCTTGTGTGATAAAGATATCCGAGATTATCTTCCTTCCTTGAGCTTATCACGTTGCATGATTTTAGGAGATTACGATTTGGTTTTCTTGTGAGGATTCGTGCGCCAAATCAACGTAATCTTTCCTTAGTTACTTCTCTGGTCGTCCTGGTATGTCGAGCTGCTTGTTGGTTACGAATAATACGAAGCCTGATGAGGCCTTGTGGATCGCACGCGAGTGCCGAGGCCCTCCACAAGCCTCGCGAATTTCTGGCTGCCAAAGGCCCAAGCGTGCGATGGACCTTTCCGGACTCTAGCAGGGTCCATATAGGGTTCTTGATGGATCTTGAAATGGACCCTTAATGGGCTTGGATGGGGGCCCTGCTAATGTGGCAGCCATATCGCAATCGTGTGGTAACAGTATATATATGCCTATATGGGTGTGCATTCATGTTTATATTTTTGTTTGTATGTATACATGTTCATGACGATAGTATTATTAAAATTTATAATAGTAATTAATAAAATTTTAGGACTTTTTGGAGAATGACACCTATTTTTATTTTTATTTTTTTGGGTACATTTTTTGCTTTTTATTTTTTTGGGGTACATATGGTTAGTTTTTAATTATATTTTTCTTTTTTTATTTATTTAAAGGGAAGTGCAATTTGATCATAAAGAACCTATCACACCAAAATTTTCATACGTTGGAGATATGTAGTGCTATTTTTTTAAGTTAGAGGCATATCCCCAACAATTTTGAAACGTTGGGGGACATTTGATGCAATTACCCTTTATTTTTTAACAAAGTTGATATTGTAAAAGAAAATTGGCGCAAATATCCCCACCCTTTGTTTTTAGTGCAGAAAAGGTCCTAACATTTGTTTTTGGCACAAACGCCCATAACATAACGAGTTTTGGTGCACAATTAGTCATTATTTAATAAAAAATACAAATATTCCATTAGTTTTAATTATAGAAAATTGTAATTGAATTCTTAACATTTGTAAAAGATGCAAATGGGTCTTGTATATTTATTAAATAATATTTAATTTAGCATATTAAATATATCACTGTAGTCGTATCAATTAAATTTTTCGTAAGAGAAAAAATGTAAAATTATTGTGCCTTCAGTATATGTAATTTCTATGTGAAGTGAAAAATTTGAATAAAAATTAAGTTATATAAATAAGAAAATGGCGTATATAATTTTATGAAATTGAACTAATATTATTATATAGGGATAATTGCATCAAAGGTCCCAACGTTTCAAAATCGTTGGAGATATGCCCATAACCTAAAAAAATAGCACCACACATCCCCAACGTATGAAAACCTTGGCGTCGTAGGTCCTTCATGACCAAATTGCCCTTATCTTTAAACAAACAAAAAAAAAAAAAAAAAAAAAAAAACAAGATTGAAAACTAACCAAATGTACCCCAAAAAATAAAAAGTGAAAAAGGTCATCTCCAAAAACCCAAAATTCCATTAAAAAGAAGAAATATGGGGGCATTTTGCCTTCGATTTTACGGTCTTTGGCGGATGAAAATAATGTTGAAAAGATATTGGATTTGTATTATTGCAAGCTAACTCCCAAAGAGCAAACTGTAATTCTCAAAGAGCAGAATAGTTGGGAAGAGGTTTTGAGGATTTTTGAGTGGTTCAAGTCACAGAAAGAATATACTCCTAATGTGATACACTATAATGTTGTGCTTTGACCCCTAGGTAGGGCTCATAAATGGGATGAATTGAGGCTTTGTTGGATTGAAATGGCAAAAAATGGAGTCTTGCGCACAAATAACACGTATGGGATGCTTGTTGATATGTATGGGAAAGCAGGGCTGGTAAAGGAGTCGCTTTTGTGGATTAAGCATATGAAGTTGAGGGGTATTTTCCCGAATGAGTGAACACAGTTGTTCGGGTGTTGAAGGATGCAAGGGAATATAATAGGGCAGATAGATTTTATAAGGATTGGTGCAATGGTAGGGTTGAATTGGGTGATCTTGATCTGGATATCATAGGCGATTCCAAACCTATTAGTTTGAAGCAGTTTTTGTTGACTGAGCTTTTCAGAACAGGCGGGAGGAACAACTTTTCTACACCGGGTGCATTAGATGTGGAAAGATCTGTTAAAAAACCACGACTTACTGCTACTTATAATACTTTGATAGATTTGTATGGAAAGGCAGGTCAGTTGAAGGATGCTTCCGATGTCTTTGCTGAT
The DNA here is from genome assembly GCA_030279155.1 of Forsythia viridissima. NCBI lineage: Eukaryota > Viridiplantae > Streptophyta > Magnoliopsida > Lamiales > Oleaceae > Forsythia > Forsythia viridissima. The sequence goes on from CM059033.1 coordinate 27,273,051, forward strand.
ATGCTAAAGTCTGGGGTGATGCCGAATACATTTACTTTCAACACCATGATCTTCATATGTGGTAGTTACGGTTATTTATCCGAGGCTGAAGCTTGGCTCAACAAAATGGAGGAATGGGGAATTTCTCCTGATACAAAGACTTACAACATTTTTCTATCCCTCTATGCTGATGTAGGGAATATAGATGCAGTTCTTTTATGCTATAGGAAGATTAAGAAGGTGGGTCTTTTTCCTGATGAGGTAACCCGGAGGGCAACCCTTTTGGGTTGGATTTTGGGTTTTTGAAGAAAATTGACCTCTTTCTGACTTTTTATTTTTTTGGGGTATATTTCTTACTTTTTATTTTTTGGAGTACATTTGGTTAATTTTCAATCTTGTTTTTCTTTTTTCTTTGTTTTTCTTTTTTTGTTTGTTTAAAGAGAAGGACAATTTGGTCATAAATGACCTACCACGTCAAAGTTTTCATACGTTGGGGATGTGTGGTGCTATTTTTTTAGGTTAGGAGCATATCCCCAACGATTTTGAAACGTTGGGAACCTTTGATGCAATTATACATATTATATATTATAAAATAATAATAAAAATTAATTTACACACTATGTGTTCTTTATTTTTGAATAATAATAAAACGATAAATTAAAATATAAAGAATACAGTTGTAGCTCTAATATTTGTAGTTAATAAACGAATAGTTCAATTAAATAAAAATATTTGAGCATCAAGTTTGTGACAAAGTTATTTTTCTTTTTATGTAGTAATGACAAAATAAATTTTAAATAATATAATTACTTAATAATAATAAATAATTTTATTGAACATATTTGTTAATAATTATGAACTTTAATTTTAGTTATTTTATAATAGTTCGTAAAATATATAAAACAATTTAGTATATTATCAATTTGGTCAATAAAGTATTAATTAAAAAAAATAGTTTTTTTTTTTTAATTTTATATATATAAAAAAGTATCGAACTCATTTGTACTTTTTGCAAAATTTAGGAATCCAATTACAATTTTATCTAATTAAAACTACTGACATATTTGTCTTTTTCATTAAATAAAGACTAATTACGCATCAAATACATAGATTAAAGACTTATGTACTAAAGAATAAACATTAATGACTATTTCTTCACTGAAAGCAAATATTAGAGAACATATATGCCAATTTTTCTACTTTAAAATAGAATATCAATTCTTAAGACAAGTTTTAAGAGTAACAAGCGATCAACTAAAATTAAAAATAAAATATGCTCTTGTAGTTTGTAATAAAATAAAATCTTTGTTTGGTTTAGTTTAAATTTTTATTAAAAAAATTAAGTTTAAAATTAACAATTAACAATTAATTTTAATTATATATTTTATGAAATTCATAATTTTATATTAAAATCTACTAAATGTTTTTTTATTAAAAACTTTGTACTACAGTCTCTGAAATTCAACAAGTATTGGAGATGTAACTTGAATGGCTAAACAGTGGTCTGGACAACGAAAAGTGAAAGGCGCATACAAAGAACGGGTGGAGATGCTTTAATATGCTCTTTAAGATTTGACATCTGTCCATTTCTTGTCTCTATTTCTGCCTTTAATAACTACATTTAATAATCAATTAAAAATCTAGTATTTTCCATTTTATTATATAATACACACACTCTCTCTTTCTCCATTTACTACGTTGCTCTTTCTAGATTCAGCCCATATTAATTAACTTAGTAGTAGTAAAAAGCAAATTATTATTACGACTTACGAGAGACCCCGTTTCCTTGATTTAGCTGATTTTAAAGAAAGTGGAAGGTGTGTTTGTTCTAAACCTTTCTCATAAATGGAAAAGATAGTAGTTATATCTTATTTTCTTGGTTGTATATTGAAGCAAGTTAAGAAGTAATTATTGGTTGAAAGAGAGTGTTATCTTGGACAAAAAGGGACTCAAGATTTCAAGAAGGGGTTGACTTGGGTTTGCCTCAGCTCCAGGGTACTCAGGTTTTATGTGAAAAAAAGTGCTTATCTTTTTCATAATTTTCTTGTGATTCTTGAGACTTTGCCCTTCCTTTGCTTTCCTAGGTTTCTTTCACATGAACCCTTTTGTGTTCTCTCTTTTCTTGTGCTTGTTGTCGAGGAAAGGATAAAGAGTTGAGCTTAATTTCATTGTCTACCATATATGTATTTGAGTAATTGGATTAGATTTGTGAGATTTTTATTATTTTTGTTCATGTTCCCTATATTTGATGGTCAAATTTGTTACAGGTAGTTGTTATTATATTTTTGGTCACCAGATCTGACTATCCATTTCATTTTTAAGCTTCTTTAGGTTGAATTGGATGCCCTAATCAACTGTGAATTGAAGAGTTCTTGATTTAGCTAGCTATACATATCCTCTGAGGAATGGAAAGCGGTTTGTTGAAACCCACTATTTTTCTTTTTAGATTTTCATCGGAGGAAGACAACAAATTAATTTAACAATGACAAGTAGTGTAAGCTTAGAGGGGCAGGAGGGTGACTTTTACAACTGTTTCGAAAGTGATTTAGATGGAGGATATGTATCTTGCTGTTTCGGTGCCATTTAAATTAGGCAATTTGATTTGTTATAATCTGAGTGTAGAAAGTTGTATCGATGTTACAAGCTTAGAGTTGAAAGTTGACACAACTAGTCTCTTTTTGGATTCCTCGACTAAAAGCTTGATGTCCAACTCTGTTGAGGGTGATAACGATGATTGCAGTTCCAGTGATTTGGAAAGCGAAGTTCAGGCCACAGTGTTGTTGGGGCCTGAAGAGAGTCAGAGTGGGAGGGATGCCGCACTCACTACGGATATTGTAGTCCAGGAAAGTGAAGAGGATGGCTTATCGTCGTTGGAGGGGGATCCAGTTCTTGATAGCTCATGTTCTCTGTCTGTGGTGAGTGATACTAGTAGTTTATGCGGTGATGATTTTTTAGGTTTCGAGGCAATTTCTGAGATCGGAGCGACAAATTTTGTTGAAGTTGAGAAGAGTACGATTGATTATGAACTTATAGCAAAGACGACAGATTTGGGAGAGCCAACTGTTGGCGAGATCATTGGTGATTCTTTATCTGTGGCAGTAGAAGCTGGGGGCAAGGTTCCAGATGGTTCGGGTTCAAAATCAGCAGTTGTTATTCAGTTGGACGGAGCCTCGAGTGAAAGAGTCAGGCGTAGTGTTTTTCAGGTGGATTATGTGCCCCTCTGGGGATTCACATCTGTGTGTGGGAGGAGACCAGAAATGGAAGACGCAGTTGCAACTGTGCCTAGGTTTCTCAAAATTCCTTTGCAGATGCTAATTGATGATCGTGTGCTTGATGGAGAGAGACAACGTTTGAGTCATTTGACGACCCATTTCTTTGGAGTCTATGATGGCCATGGAGGCTCTCAGGTCTCTCTCGCTTTCTCTCTCTATATATCTCTCTCCCTCACATATGCGCACACACTTGTAGTCAAATAGATGTTAAATCTTAATAAACGAAAAAGAAATCAGAAACCAAGAAAACACAGAAATTTATAGGTTCGCCCTCAGTGTAAGAGCTATGTCCACCCTCCGTTGCAAATTTTTCATTACAATCAAGAAATTTTACAGTGGGAGATCTCACAGCTCTCTGTATTTCTCGCTGCTTAGAAAAACTGCCCTCCCTCAGATTCCTTATATATCATAGGAACTAGGGCGACCTAAAAACAGAAGTATGAATGCCCAACAATAGATACCCTTAGTTGACAAACATGAACTTGTTGTGTTTGAGATATGGTACTGGAATCTTCTTTTCAGGTTGCAGATTACTGTCGGGAGCGAATCCATATGGCTTTGGCCGAGGAATTGGAAATAATTATGGCCGATCTGAATAATGAAAGTAGTAAAGATAATTGCCAAGAGCTGTGGAGAAGAGCATTCACCAAGTGCTTTCTCAAGGTTGATGATGAAATTGGAGGGAAAGCAAGTATTGAACCCGTTGCTCCAGAAACTGTTGGCTCGACTGCTGTTGTTGCGATAGTTTGTTCATCGCACATTATAGTAGCTAATTGTGGCGATTCAAGGGCAGTCTTGTGCCGTGGGAAAGAGCCCATAGCTTTATCTGTGGATCATAAAGTAAGGATGCAACTTTAATCTAAGAGCATGTTTGGCTGTTTAAGTTACTTATTTTGTCATAACACGATTTTCATAGTTACATCTTTTATTAACGAACTCACTTTTCTTAGAAAGTAAGTTTCTACAAAATTAATATTAAGCACAGCATGCTATATATCTACTGTTAATCTGTAATCATTACCAGCTAAATTTCCTTTTGTTTCCTCTTTTAGCCTAATAGGGAAGATGAATATGCAAGAATTGAAGCAGCCGGAGGAAAAGTGATACAGTGGAACGGGCATCGTGTTTTTGGCGTCCTTGCAATGTCTAGATCTATAGGTACAAATTTCATAGCCTTCATCTTTTTCGTCATTCCCGTTTTGGCTGTTTCAAATTAGTGTGCACGAAACTCGCCTGCTCCCGGAGTGCATTGATAGCTTTTTTCATTTGAAGTATTTCACGGTATTAAATTCTATCTACTATAGCGTATAGCACAATATTATTCATGAAGTAGGTGCTCGGCAAAAATGAGATGGCAATTTTCGTTGTTTTTATCGTCAAAATGTAAACTTAAGGTATGTTGAACTGGACGTGGATTTGTATTCTGAAAGTCATAGAAATGTTCTGCAGTGTAGATAGTATAGATCAGGTAGATCATTCCTAGGATTTCTTGCTGATGTTGAACACAAAACCTTATTTGGATTGATCATCTCGTTAAATTCAAATAACTTGTGGAGTCAAACACCTTTTGTAATTATCCATTGGAGATAAAATGAAAGACCATTTATGGGCCCTGCTTTAATATTTGCTGTTAGGTCATTGAGGAGACTATTTTTTTCCTGTTTCTCTTTGCCTATATTCCCCGGTGCGAATGGGATCTGGTGGGATGGGGAAGTATAGCATGCTACGAAACATGGCGAATCACTTATGGCTTGTTTGGAAGGTGGATTGAATGCTACATTGCTACTAGACAGTCTTAAGAAAAAAATGAAAATCTTGTACATTGTATTGTATATTCTAGTTCAATACTGTGTACACAAACATACTCTTAGAGCAAGGCGTTGCCTGAACAAAATCGCGAAGAGACGCAAGGAGATAGTTGATTGTAAAATGGGAATGTCAATACTAATTGCTTTTGATTAGACGATTAGTGAGACGGTCAAAATTTATCTGGCTTGTCATGCATTTAGGAGTCTAAGAATATATACGTCTCCTTTTCTTCCCCACCACCCAAAAAAAAAAAAAAACCTTCACCATCGGAGGCTTGGCAGAACTAAGAAAGCCACGTATATTTGAGTTTACATTTGAAACATAATATATTTCTCTTTCATAACATTTTGCCTTCTTTATTCAAGTGAAGAGAAGATACTAGAACACCTTGTTGGTACGCTTGGCAGGGAGGATGGGATAGCATGTGATAGTATTAAGAAAACTAAAATCTTGTTTGTTACGAGTACTGGGTACTAGACATGCATTGTTAGAATAAAGAGGTTCATGAATTGTATATTGATAATCTCAGAAATAATATTCTTATAATATACATTAGACGATTAAAAACCTGTCTTTCTATCACATCAGCCATTGGAGGACAGTATATTTCACCATGGTGTACTCGTAAGTGGAGTTAGTGGTGCAATTGCAATTTATATTTAATACATATATGCACCTTAAATTGCATTTTAGCTTGATTTATTTTTCTTGGCTGCTGCAGGGGACAGATATTTGAAACCATGGATTATTCCAGATCCCGAAGTGGTCTTTGTTCCCCGAACTAGGGAAGATGAATGCCTCATTCTGGCTAGTGATGGTTTATGGGATGTCATGACCAACGAGGAGGTTTGTGATATGGCTCGTAAAAGGATACTAGTCTGGCATAAAAATAATGGCGTCACTCTTCCCGCAGAAAGGGGTGAAGGAATTGATCCTGCGGCTCAAGCAGCAGCTGAGTATCTATCAAATCGCGCTCTTCAAAAGGGAAGCAAAGACAACATTACTGTTGTGGTGGTGGACTTGAAACCCCAAAGAAAGATGAAGAGCAGAAGCTAACGTAAATTTTTTCTTATTCTACTGTTCCAATTATGTCGTAGAATGTAATTTTTATTCTGTTCAAAATGGTTTAGCCCTTTAGTTTTCGACCAGGGTTATGATGTCCTTTGGTTTCTGCACCGTTCGGGACATGCCAAGTTCTGCTAATGTATATCTTAGCTATTTTGAAATAGGATAGGGAGCCCGGAGCCCCCTGGGAAGCACTTGCTAAGTAGGGCATTATAATTAATTAAATTGGTCATTATGCCTCGGAGTTAAAGGCTCTGTGAGGTGTATCACTTTGTGTTATTTGAACAATTTGGTGCTGTATCAACATAGCAAATCTTGGAAGTTAAATTCTTGCTGATTATATTTTCTAGTCTTGTTCAGTATGCTCGGTATCAAATATTGTTTATACACAGTGCAGATATACACCTACAAATAGTTGATTCACTCCCGTTAATAACTTAACACTCATTCAATGAATGTTGGACAAGTGTCCCGATGGGTATTATAACAATACCCACTATGGTCATTAGAACAAAACCGTGATTCACTCCCGTTCTAGTTCTAATGAAACCAGTATTCTTTTGCAAAGGAAGCATTTTGATTTGTTCTAGATGAAATTTGTAGCTTGTTACATGATTTTTCCAATTGAATAACAACGTCAAGTTTAGCATCTTGTGGACAAGAGCATCTTTAAAATATATACAAGATAACTTAAAAATTGATTTCAAATCTCCGATTGGTAGCAGTTGGGTTCTAAATCTCGTGGTCTTAAGTTTTTAATTTTGGGCACCGGAATCCCATATGTTTGTAATAGTAGGTAGCGAACAGTTTTTGTCCAAAAATTCTCTAGGTCGACCAAAAATTCAAGGCTTGAACACAAATTGACAATTTTCAAAAATAGTAAAATGGTTTCTTCACATTTAACTAATTAAAGCAATTAAAAAAGAAAATATTTCTTCTTCCTCACCCAGCCTTGCTCTATGCAATCACCCAATCGCACCACGCCACCTGCCACCCATTTTGGAAAACCGAGGGGGGATTCACCCCCACCGAAATCGCTCTTGCACAAGAAATCCCGCTTTGCAGACACCCTTCTCACTTTTCTAATTAATCACGCTAAAAATACTTCAACAAGCAAATAAGACATTGCAAAATAATCAGAAAAAAAAGTGAGAATTTCTTGAAATTCTTTGTTATGATGATTTTTCAGTTGATATCTTGCTTCCAGATTACGATTCTTTAGTCACTAATTTTTTCTTTTACTCCTATTCATGTGTATCAAATTGAAGATTCCCAAGAAAAATTGATTCTTGATTCATATGTACAAAACCACATTTGTAAAAATTATGTCTTTTATAGATTTTTTTTAAGAAAACGATGAGATTAAACTGAGCCCTCGATAAGGTAATTATCAATTTTTGTCTTTATCGTTTGTCTTAATTGCGTAAAGCTTTTCTATTGTTTGAATTTTGACAATTGGGTCCTAAATCAATGTTTCTTTGCGGAAAAGATCATTGTTGTCCACATTCGTTAACTTTTTTCCTTAAACACACGCGTCCAACACACTCTCCCAATTTCTTAAGGGCAATTTCGCCAATGCAAAAAAATTTATTGTGGAGGACGTGTTTGTTAAGACAAATTGATGGAGGAACCATCATTCTATGAAAAGAAACACAAGAATGAGAACCAAAATTTCTATATTCTTCAACTAGTCGCTGGTGAAGAACAATTGTTCCGACCTTATGCTCTCCAAATTTCTATATTTCTTTCTTCATTATTTTTATGTTTTTGTTGTGGGTGCTACGTGAGAAAGAAAACGGTCCGAACATGCTTTTTCTGACGAAAATTTTATGCTTTTTGTGCATACAGTCACTAAATCATGGGGTGAAGGAGCTGGCAACACCAAGATTTAAACATTATAAGAATGAGGCACCCTAATATGGTAAGTTTAATCTTCAACTTGAGGAGTATCTCATGCTCGTATGATGTGTAATGTTTATTTGCACACTACAGTATGCTTGTTGTCTTGTTTAAATTGTGAATGTAATATGTTATTCTAACAAAAAATATAAGAAAAAAACGGATCTGACTTACCAAAAGGGTATATCTTTCATGATATACCTCCTTTTATTCTTGAAAAATAGAAATGACCAGGGGGTTGTGGATATATACGTTCTATCTCCAAACTCATCTAGAAATGGCAAAGTACCCCGCATTGCACCCTTACCCTGCCCCGTTAGATAATCGGGACGGAGACGAGGATGAGGATCATGGACTCAGCCTCGAATTCTCCGAACCTGCTCTAAATTTTTTTTTTATGTTTTAAAATTTAAATCGTATTTAAAAAAATAAAAAATAATATCAAAAAATAATTAGTTAATTAGACCCCGCCGGGGGGGGGGGGGGGGGGGGTAAATGGGAATTTTTTAATCTCTGTCCCGCCTCCCAAAAATCTCTGAAGGGGCAGGATGGAAATGGGTTACCCCGTCCCCGTCCGTTGCCACTCCTACACTCATTACAATCATTGGCAATGGAGGCTTTTCCAAGAGTGTAGATATGAACTTGATAACTGTGTGAACAATGAAGATGGTGGGATGGGTAATGTCAATATTAATGGATATTATATCCCTGTAGTTGAGTGCGGCAGTGAGAGCGACAAAGAAGTTTATTGGCATTATGATTTCTCCAACAGACATCAGGAAGAAATGTGGAGCTAGTTGGATGAATCTCTAACGTACAATGATCTTGCAAGTGATGTACATAATGCAAGTGATCCACTTAGGGTGCAACCTAATTCGGAGGATGATGATGTTGCTCATAATGAAGAACAAGGGGAAGTGGAAGAAAATCTGTGAGCAAGTGGGAGTTGAACCAAAGGAAGGATTGGTGAAGTCAAAGCCAGCTGCTACTGTTGAAGCTGAAAAAGAAAATTTGGGTTTGGTTTAGAGGATGGGCAGGAGTTTAGGGAATATGACATAGACTACGAGGACTCCGATGACACCAGGTCACACCAGGCAAAAAAGCCACAACCTCAATTTTATTGCAAAAATTATGATTACAGAGGCAAAAAAAAAGAAGGCATAAAATTAAATTAAATAAAATCATGGGAGAACAATTACCCAACGGCGTTGGCACGGAAGGAAGTTTCTACAATGATTGGCTTGTGTCCACGAGGTCTTCATCTCAATTTGCATTCCACAACTACACAAACCCACGAGGTCTTCATCTCAATTTGCATTCCACAACTACACAAACCACAGTTCATTGTTGTTCTACTATAAAACATGTTGTGTGTATGATTTTATATATAATTGTACTCGTATATATATAAATATATAATATTACCGTTGTTGGAGAAAGAATTGGGTTAGGCAAGAAAAATGAGATTTCTGCGCTTTGACGAAATTAGCCTTAAGAAATTGGGAGAGTGTACTAGACGCGTGAGTTTAACGGTAAAAATTAACGAATGTGGACATAAAGGACATTTTATGTAAAGAAACGTTGTTTTAGGGCTCAAATGCCAAATCTAAACAATGTGGACGTTTGGCACAATTAGGGCAAACGATATGTACGAAATGTGTTAATTACCCGCCCTTAATAAGAATTCTCGGATTTTTTTTTTTTGTGGCAGTTTGTATGATTTTGTACTTCTTTTTGTTAAATTACATAAATGTAATTACTAGATTTCCTTCACGGAAAGATTTCTATGGTTAAGATTGGTTGTGGGGAAGGTAATGAGAGCATAAAAAAGTTGATTATTTGAGTAAAAATCAAGACCGGGTATTTCTGCACCCCACCCCCTTTTAGTTGAGTTGATTTCGCTAATAAATAGAGGATTTTCCGAATGGTAACAGTGTGATGGCGTTAGGGAAGGGGTAGGGATAGGGGTAGGGAATGGGGAAGAAAAAGTCTTTTCTTTTCTTTTTCAATCCTTTTGTTTTTAATTCTTTTCTTATTTGTTTTGTTTTTAATCTTTTTTAGTTGTTTTAAACAATTAATTATGAAGATACCATTTTACCCATCTTAGGTCAATTTTTGGTCAAAACCATGGCAGGCCCTGTCTTTAGCCTCACCACTTAGGGCCCAAAAATTTTGGACATTTTTTTCTTGGGAAAATTGTCTAAAAGTCACCTACAAGTGACTTGTTTCAAATTAGGTCAAAACAAATTTTAAAATTGTTAATAAGTCATAATCTTCATCAAATTTTCATATTCATCCTAAAATTATCCCTGTAATCCATATTTTCCACATACCGTTGCAGCCACCACCACCACCATCACCACCACCACCGTCGCCAGCGCCAGCGCCGACGTCGGCACCGTCGATGTTGCCACCAAGTCAATAAAAAGTATTTTGCTGGTAGGAAAGTATTTTTACGGGAGACATAAACCATTCACAAGTGTGGCATGCCACAAAGTATTTTGTTGGTAGGAAGAGATAATTGCCTGCAATAACGAGAAGCTATAGCATAAAAGTTCACTGGAGACAATTCCAATTGAATTTTGTGGGCAATATCAGCTGCCATTGATTCTAATTTCTGTGATGAAACAACATGGATGGGTCTGAACATACGACTGACACTGATATGACATGTCTTAGAGTGAGATCCAAGCTGTTTCTTAATTTCAACAGAAGCGGTAAAATATGGAAGCTTTCCTTCAATAGCCCACTTTAAAATATCTGTGGGCCAAATTGCCTCTCTGGTCACGAGAAAAACAAGAAAAGAGATGGCTAAAGAATAAGATAATGGGATTGTACTGCTGAGAGATCTATACAATATCATAACTGCATGCTGGCCCAGTAGATTAACTGGTTCTACACCAGGCTTAGAACCAAGCTCAAATTCATCGTCTTGGTGTTGAATGATCTGAATCCATCATATCTTGGTGATGGACTGAATCTATCATTTATTGTTAAGTGCAATAATTTGTAGATCAAATGTTAAACTGGAGTTGTCTCAGTGCTAGAATGTTTATATGGATGATTTATTTGATGAATTTCTATATGGGATGATATTGTATTATAGTAAACAGTATCATAGAATATAGTATGATTATATTAGTTATAACCATGATTTGCAGTTTGATATTATATTATAGAAACCTTTGATACTGTATTATAGAATAGCAGCTTGATACTATATTAAGTTGGCCATTAGATTATTTCTTTGTGTTGTTAATTAGTCATGTGTTTGTTTGATAATGTATTATACAAAACAGTATTACAATATAAATGAGCATAGAATTCGCATACGTGCTCAGAATTTTTATTATAATATGTTTTCAGAATGGTCTCGACGAGACGGTCAAGACCAGTCGCTTAGCCACTGCGTACAATGGATTTTACCTGTTTGAAGTCGTCTCTTTAGTTTAAAATGACAATCTTTAATTTTTTTTGTCAAAACAGTATCACACATCCTCTAAAACAGTATCACAGATAACAGGCGGAGTTGGTACATCATAATCGTTGCTCGAAGAAATGAATTGAATCATAAATGAATTAACACATTCATGATGGTTAAATCAGATCAAATACACAAAAATAAGCTGATTTTAAGCCTAACCAAACATACTTATAAATGAATTGAAATGAAACAAAATGCAGAAATTATAAATGCCACTTATAACAAACTGAAGTGCAAAAATTTACAAAGATCCAATAAAAATTTCATAAATCCAGCCATATATAAAGTTTGATATATTAGTATCACAGTTGAAACATTATTTGAATAAAACAGTATCATATGTTGATGGATTAAAGTTCACCAATGTACATTATCTAAATAAAAACAGTATTATAAATTAAACAGTATCAAAGATAAAATAGTATCATAGATTAAACAGTATGAAAGTATACTAATGCACATTACTTAAATAAAACAGTATTATGGATTAAAACAGTATCATAGACAAAACTAAGAGATTGAAACATTGTCATAATTAAACAGTATCAAAGATAAAACTAATAGATTGAAACAATATCATATGTTGAAACTTTGTCATAATATTTTACTATCATTAGAAACAAGAAAAAAAAATTCGACAAATAGAAACAGTATCATAGATTAAAAGAGTATAAAGTATTTTGTATTCTATTCTTAGACAACATTGTCATAATTAAACTGTATCAAAGATAAATCTAAGAGATTAAAACAGTATCATAGGTTGAAATTTTGTCATAATATTTTAGTATCATTAGAAACAAAGAAAAAATTCAACAAATAGAAACAGTATCAAGCATTTTGTAATCATAGGTTGAAACATTATCATAATAAATCAATATCAAAGATAAAAGTATGGTGTAAGTGTACCATATCACATTATCTATATAAAATAGTGTCATAGACAAAACAGTATCACAACAAAACAGTATCACAATTAGCATTTTTTTACAATTAAAAGTATGTCAGTCTTTTAGCTCTAAAATGTGACTTTAATTGAATTAAGTTTTGAACATATGACATTAGAGCCCATAAGTGTTAAAATAGTGACCGGCCTTGAATTTACCATTTTTTCTTCTTCTTTAAATCAGCCTACTTACATGTGAAATAAGCTTAAGTAGAAAACAAGTTCAAATCTAACTTACATTTTCTACCTTAATCTAGTATTTAAATTGTAGATAGTTCAATTTTCATTTTAAACCTCATTTTAGAAATCTTTATCTTGATTGAAAACAATTTTCCAAATTGTTAGGATTGAAGTAATAAATAAAAGAGCGAAAAATAAATAACACAAGGATTTATACATGTTCACCTCAATGTGAGGCTACATCTTGTCTTCACCCGTTGCAGTATTTTCATTATAATGAATTATGATATTTGTTTACAAGAGATTAGTCATATATATAACAACCCAATTAAAGTTCCCTAATTATAATAAAATTCTAAGGCAATCCAATTAAAGTTCCTTAATTATAATGAAATTCTAAGGCAACTTAATTACGAAGGTAAAATTTCGAAAAACATCATTATTTAAGCAAATACAAATACCGTACACTTTATGTGTATTATGATATAGAAACACTTTGGAAATCGAACTAAAAATATGTTTTGGACGTTAAACAGTGGGTTATACGGTTGAATATTATACAATTTTAACAAAAACGTTTTCAATTCAACATTGAACATTTAATATAGTATTTCAAAATGTGTTTCCGTGACTCCAAATTAGTATTCAGAGTTTCCTAAAAGTGTATTGATAGTTAATAAACAAGGTAATCAATCTAAAAATGTATTTTTTTTTTGATACTCAGGTATCCTAGCTTCACCAAACTAAATCTTGGACCCCCAAGACCCTTGCCCCTAGAACCTTAGAGGAGGTAAATCGCGGGTTATGCCTCAACTGGCTCCCAGGTTCCCCTCATCCGACCGTACACTTCTGCGCACAAAGAGCTGCCCCCAAAGTGATTGCTCCATACCAAATAAAATTTAGCCGCAGGTTCCTACCAGGATTCGAACTCCCACCATGCCACTGGAAGCAAGCCTTATGTTGATTGTTCTACCAGTTGAGCTATGCCCAACGATGGGTTATACTCATGAATTTTCTCAAACTATAACTAAAATTGTTCGACAGTATACAACATGTATGGTTGTTTGAAAATGTATTTTATGTGATTCTAAACAAGTACACTTGGCTTCGTATGTGTATTATGATATAGAAAAATTTTAGAAATCAAATTAAAAATACATTTTGAATGTTGTACAATTTTGATAATAACATCTGTAATTCGACGTTGAGCATTTAATATAGTAATCCAAAATGTGTTTTTGTTACTCTAAATTAGTATTTAGAGTTTTCTGAAAGTGTTTTGATAGTTAATACATAAGGTAATCAATCTAAAAATATGTTCAGAATATCTAACGGTGGGTTGTACATATGAATTTTCTCAAACTATGACCTAAATTGTAATGAAATTCTAAAGCAACCCAATGAAAGTTCCTTAATTATAGTAAAATCTCAAAAAACACCTTTATTTAAGCAAATACAAATACCGTACAAAGGTCAATTTGCGTTCAACTCCGCGTACACAACAAATTAAACTTCATAGCTTAACATTTTTTTATTCAGTGAAAAAGAAAGAAGTACCCTTTTTTAGCTTGTAAGTCTGTTAAAAATTTACATTTTAAAACATCTTAATTTATTAGAAGACTACATTTAAATTTTCGTCCAACGCCCCTAAATCTCAAGGCAGCCCTGGTCAAAATGTTGAATTTTTGGTCAACTCAAGGAATCAAAACGTTGAATTTTTGGTCAACTCAAGGAATCTTTAGACGAAAATTCAAAGTTCCTTATGCCACTAATTTTTGCAAGTGATTAGGATGACGGTGCCAAAGAATAGAAGATGTTGGACCCTGCAATTTTTTGAAAGGGGCTCCAGCTGCAATTATCCTTAATATTTATGAACTGGTGACGGGAATTTCTGAAAGAAAGGAACTTAGTGAGAGACTTTAAATTATAGTTCTCTTATGGAAGATTTAAGTGAAAATGAAACTTAACGTGAAATAATCTTTTGAATCAGATCAGTGAACAAACAATGCATTTATTAGAAGTGATCCAAGAATTTGGATCCAGTAACGTACAGCATATGAAAATACACAACACTAATTCGATTCGACCTCTACATACATAATCAAAAAAACTTACGCCAATGTCACAATTTAGTAATTCGGTAGTCATGGAATACCTCCGAATGGTAGAAAATTTGCAACTATATGTTCTCCGCCATATGGACAGTTTTTCTTTTCAAGGTAGTTTGAGAATTTACGACTATCATTTCTTCCGGAAGAGGAAATGTGAAACCATCCATTCTTCTCCATTGTTGTACCCAAATAGTTCAGCAACTGCAATGAAAAATGTTCTCCAATAGACAGTCCACTTGAGAGATGAATCCTTGCCATAAGTTGATTCCATTATCGGCTTCACAGAATTCGAATTCTGGTCCATTCTTTTGAGCCACTCTTCACTGCAAGCAGAAGTGCTAGATCAGCATTTTCATAGGATTCAAGTCTCATTCCAATAAATTTGCTCGGAAGAATCAAAACATCAAACCGAAATTCTTCTCACTATCATATTTTAAGAGGTGTTATTAATGACTTTGCAAAATCCAACCTTACCTTGTTTGTGCATAATGCTTTCCGTTAATAAGCCAGTGATCAGCTATAGACATGTCATCCTGCATATTAAACATCAACAAGAACCAGCAGTAGCTAGTCATACTTTGGCCTCAAAGTTCCAATCATAATACTATCAAATGAAATTAGAGCCCTTATGCTA
The DNA here is from genome assembly GCA_030279155.1 of Forsythia viridissima. Lineage (NCBI taxonomy): Eukaryota > Viridiplantae > Streptophyta > Magnoliopsida > Lamiales > Oleaceae > Forsythia > Forsythia viridissima. The sequence goes on from CM059033.1 coordinate 27,288,427, forward strand.
ACATAAATCCCTGAAAAGATTGTTTCACATTTTCTTTTAACCGAATTGAACCAATTAGTCAGTCATTTCTGTGTTTTAGTAGGATAATGATCTTTAGTCTCTTCAGTGTACTACAGGAAGCTGTAAAAATTTCCTTGAAGTGCTGACATTAACAGTTTCTTTATTCTCTTTTCTTTTCTAATTGAAATGGATGTCGTTTATATTGAGAAAGTCAAAGATTGATCTAATGAAACAAATATATTGTAATATATTACTTTTCTTCTTTGTAATAATATATGGTCAAATTAGTAGCAGATTTGTAAGAGTTAATTGAGAAGATGTGAAATATATATACTTGTACATTGTATACAAATATTCATTGAATACAGACTATTAATTCTTCCAATTTTACATGATATCAGAGCATTAGGTTAACCCATTTTTCAGCCACAGTTTGTCCGTTTTCAAGCTTCTTCCAGCTTTTCGAAAAAATTATTGCAATGTCTGTTTTTAGAAGTTTTATAGTATTTTTTAGGGTGGAAACGGCCGTTTGAGCAATACTCACCGCTTTGCGGTGATGTTCGACGTTTTTCGGCCAAATTCCACCATTTAGGCCTCTAAAATCACGTTTTTTGATCATTTCGACTTTTTTTTTCTTCATCTTTTTCAGTCATGGGAGAAAATTCTGAACAAAATCTAGCTAATGACTTTGTTAGCCCTTTCTTCATTCATCATTCTGATCACCCGGGAATGATGCTTGTTTCCACTAAACTTACATGTGAAAATTATGGCACTTGATGTCGTTTCATGTCAATTGCACTCAGTGCGAAGAACAAGTTTGAGTTCGTTGATGAGAGTGTCAAACAACCATCTGTAGATAAAAAGCCCACAGAGTCTACTCTTTGGCAAAGGTGCAATGACATGGCGATCTCGCCACTAGTGTGGTATATATGAAGATGACCAAATAAGTTTGGGATATGTCCAAGAACGTTTTTCCCAATAAAATGTCTCGTCTCTTTGAAATTCAACATGATCTTGCACGTCTTACACAAAATCAATAGCCCATCAATGTGTATTTTACAAAATATGAAAGTTTGTGGTATAAGATGGATTCTTACCAAACTGTCACACCGTGTTCTTGCGGTGCTATGAAGTCCAACCATGAACAAGTTGAAAGAAACAAGGTGCTGCAGATTTTAATGGGATTAGATGATTCTTATTCTGCTGTTCGTGGACAAATATTATTGATTCAGCCGTTGCCTTCTATCCGATCCGTATATTCCATGTTGACACAAGAAGAGAAACAAAGAGACATGGCTGCTGGGGCTAGCATCATGGAACCCGCATAGCTGCTGGAAAGTTCCTTGCTGCTTCTGGTAGTTCTAGTGGTCCCAGTGGACATAGAAAAAAAGGAGTAGAATATCATCGGTCAACAACATGACAGCGGGCTCTTCCTCAAAAACAGCAAACTTTGCTTCGCCCAATCTTACTGCACACCAGTTTCAACAACTTTTGTCCATGATGAGCCAAAAATTGGGCTTTGATTCTAAGGCAAAATATTGCAAGTGGAGTTCCCTTTCTTCAATAGGTTATAGTTCGTGGTGCCACTGACCACATATCTAGTCTCTCATTAACTAATGCTACTAAAAACCCGTCTCTACCTCCAGTAGCGTATCTTAATGGGACTCGAGTTCCTATCAATTCTGTTGAGACTTATCATTTTTGGCTCCAAATTGTTTCTTTACAATGTTCTTGGGATAGATCCTTTTTTTACCAATTTGATTTGTGAGTCGAATTACTCGATCATTGGGATGTTCAATAACATTTTTATTCTAATTTTTGTATTTTACAAGACCAAGAGACGAGGGCGGGGTGACAATGTAATGGACTCTATTATTTGGTGGACTCCAAGCAACAAGCATCACCTGCAACTACTTCATCTCCAAAGGCTTTATACATCACATGGCACCGCCTAGAGGTGTTAATCCGGGTCAGGCAGGCCGACCGACCTCCGATGAAACCTAATGACAGCTAGCATTAGAAAAAGTTCGCGTCACGACGGGTTGCGGGCCAGGTCAACTCAGCCTACGAAAATTGAATACGAGCCCAGTTCGGCCTGTATGAATAAAAAAATTAATTTGTTTAATTCAAAAAAATGTGTTAAATTACTAAACAAAAATAGAGAATGATATTTAGAAATTGCAGTAACTTACATTTGCTGAATTGTTGCTTGAAATTTATAGACATTATAAATTATAACGTTAGATTTGGCTGAATTTTTGAACGTTTGTGTAAAGTGTGATTTGACAACACACTTGCACATTTTTTTTTTTAAATTACTTTCTCGCAGCAACAGGCTGCTTTTTGACAAAGCAGCCTGCTGCTACTCCATTATGTGCTACTACCAGCGACTGTCACTTTCTTACTTTATAGCAGAGAGCCAATTTGTGTTTATACATATATATATATATATATATATATATATATATATATATATGTTTCATTTCAAATTGTTACGGTTGAATTTTGTGTTTTTTCTTTTTTAAATTATCTAAACGGACCAGCGGTTAACCGCTGGCCCGGAGACTAAACTGCCCGGGCCCGCAATTCAGCCTCCTTAGCCCGCAGTTCCGGGTCGTGACAGGTGGGCCGATGCAGATTCGACCGGCCACCCGTCTTGACACCTCTAGCTATGCCGATTTGGTCACCCTTCACCTTTGCGCTTGCAACTGTTAGCTAAGAATTTTCCCGAATTTTCTGAAAAACCTCGTGACATTTGCCCTTAGGCAAAATAAACTTGTTTGTTTTTTGGATTAATTCATATTAATACTAAGCATGCTTTTGAACTTATACATTGTGATATTTTGAGACCCTATAGAATACCATCCCGTTCTTGTGCTCGTTACTTTTTTATTGTTGATGATTTTAGCCGCTGTACTTAGGTCTATCTTATGCGCCATAAATCTGACACACAAACATTACTTGAAGTCATTTATTGCCTATGCTGAAACACAATTCCATCATAAAGTTAACAATTAGAACCGATAATGGGAGTAAATTTGTTTCTATGTATACTTTTTTTTAGTGACCGTAGAATTATTTTTCAAGGTTCCTGTGTTTCCACACCCAACAAAATTGGGTAGTAGAATGTAAACATAGACATATTCTTCAAACTGCGCGAGCTTTACATTTCAATCTCATATGCCATTGAATTTTTGGGACGAATGTGTTCTAACATCTATCTATCTCATTAAACGCATTCTCACTCCACTCTTATCGAGCCTCACGCCTTATGAGAAATTATTTGGTCTCAGTCCATCATATACACATCTACGTACTTTTGGATGCTTAGCTTATACCACTAATCTTCAACGACGACACATTTGATGTTCAGGCCAAAAAATGTGTTTTTATTAGGAATCCTTTTGGGCAAAAAGCATACAAGTTATACAACCTTAATTAAAAATAAATAAAAAATTACAAGTCGAAATGTCACATTTCATGAAAACAATTTCCCTTACCAAAAGGAACAGCCTAGCCTTGAAGACATAAACAACATTAATATTGATCCAACACCCGTCACTCAAACAGATCACCCAGGCCTTGATATTGGGCCAGGGCCAATACAAAGACAACTCAACCCTCGCATAATGACAAATGAACCTCAATCAACCATTCCTAATAGCACTGAGCCAGAACCAGCCATTCCTAATAGTGCTACCATTCCAGATAGTGCTGTCGTGCTTAATGAACTTGTTGCTTCTCCAGCACCTTTACAACGTTCCAGTCGCATTTGAGTCCCATCGACTAAGCTCCATAATTATGTTTGCCCTACCGTTATGTCACCCCCACGCAATTCCTCGATCTCTGGTCCTAATACAAGGTACATTCCTTTCAATTACTTATCATATCGGGGACTATCTCCACCCTATCAATCATTTATTGCACAATTGTCTTCTACTTTGGAACCTAACAGTCATGCATAGCCTCAACTAGAAGGTATTGACTACCATGACACCTTTTTCCAACTGCTAAACTTGTCACTTTCCGCTGTTTACTTGCTCTCGCTACCGCTCACTCATGGTCCCTTTACCAACTCGATATTCATAATGTCTTCTTTCATGGCGATCTCATGGAGGAAATCTATATGCTTCCATGCCTGGTCTTCGACGATAGTACGAGAATTTAGTGTATCACCTCAACAAATCACTTTATGGGTTGAAACAAGCCTCTCATCAATGGTTCTTTAAATTTTCACAAGCCATCCAATCTGTTGGTTATGTTCTAAAGTAGACTACTCGCTTTTTACTAAGAGACTGAAAAATGGAGAATCGATAACTATGCTAATCATTTATGTCGACGACATACTAATAACGGGAAATAATTTGACAGCAATTAGTGAACTTAAAATGTTTAAATACCAAATTTCGTATGAAAGACCTTGGTGATTTAAAATATTTTTTGAGAATCGAAGTGGCACGCTCAAAACTAGGTATTTTCATTTCATAAAAAAAAAAATATATGTTGGATATTCTAAATGATGTTGGGTTTTTCAGGATCACGACCTACAAGCTTTCCTATAGAGCAAAATCTTAAATTGCTTCCTGATGATGGTGATCCATTGGATGATTTGGCCAAGTATAGAAGATTAGTTGGTTTATTGATATATCTCACTATTACACGGCTAGACATTACATATTCTGTTTATTTATTGAGCATATTCATGTAGTCACCTAAAGTCTCTTTATAAAGCTACACTACGAATCTTGAAGTATCTAAAAGGCATATCGGGACAATGCATGATGTTCTCTTTCCAAAATACAATAAAGTTTAAAGCATATTGTGACTCAGACTGGGTAGGATGTCCAACTACTCGGCGTTCAAGAATTGGTTACTGTGTTTTCTTTGAAAATTGTCTTATTTCATGGAAAAGCAAACTCCAGAAAACTGTATTCTCAACCTCTACCGAAGCCGAGTACAGATCCATGGCAGTAACATGTTGTGAGCTTACATGGCTGCAAAACCTTTTTCGAAACCTTCAAATTTAAGTTCAAAGGCATTGTCCTGCGACAATCAAGCTGCTCTTCATATTGCAGCAAATCCAATATTTCATGAACGAACAAGACACATCAAGATTGATTGTCATTTTGTTCGAGATAAAATTATGGAAGGAAAAATCGAGACGAATTTTGTTCCATCCATATCACAACTTGTTGATATATTCACTAAAGCACTCGGAAATGAAAGATTTCATTCTTTGGTAGTCAAGTTGGGAATTCACAACATTTACTCACCAACTTGAGGAGGAGTATTGAGAAAGTCAAAGATTGATCTTATTAAGGAACAAATATATTGTAATATATTATTTTCCTTCTTTGTAATATACCGTCAAATTAGTAGCAGATTTGTAAGAGTTAATTGAAAAGATGTGAGCTATATATATAGTTGTACATTGTATATAGATATTCATTGAATAAGATTATTAATTCTTCCAATTTTACAATTTAAATTTGCCTACATCTTATGATGTAGCATTAGCTAATTTTCAAGGGGCTAAGAACACTTCGTCTCTAGTATAATTCTAGATTGTAGAATGTGCTTGAAATGGCTTTCAGCATGACACAAGGAGATGAGTCATTGTAGAGAAACAGAAAAGAAGGAAATGGAATGGAGAAATCGGGAAAAGCATTTATAATATTACGTCATCCTCAAGAATAGGTTTGTGGTAAGCTAACCTGAAAATAAAGGAGTAAGTTTGCAGATGGCATCGTGCCTCCATCAAAGAAGTACCGAGTGATCCAATCATCTTCATTGACATCCTGCAAAAGAATTATTGAGATGGTTATTTAGTCTCTTTCTGTTTAAATCTTGATGAGAACAATTCAGTAGCAAATGTTTACAGGAATTAACAATATCTGATGTCCTTCGACTTTTGAGTTTCAAATGACAGAAAAGAAAAGCAATCACAAAAGATTACCTCAAAGTGGTAAGCAAATGTTTTATGGCAGAAATAATGGACAAACAGAAGACCATCTGGTTTCATCCACCTGGATATCTTCTTAAGAAGGTCCCGATAGTTTTTCATATGCTGTTTATAAAAAGAACAAAACAAGTTCATCAGCCATGCTAAACCACTCCAAACCTCATAGCCTAGTTTAGGACTTGACAGGGATTAAGTACCTCAAACATTTCAATGGAAAATATTCTATCATAGGAAGCTTCCATATCAAATGCGCTAATATCTGCAACTATGATATCGACATTCTGCACTTGAAGATCCCTGTGAAGAAGAATAATTAAGGTAAGACGGAATGTCTCTCCACAGGTTTGGTTTTGGGGAAAAGAAGGCAACTAATATAGACCTTAAATGTATGTAAATATACATAAATAGATGGATCTTGTTCCAGTTCCCTAGGGGAGCTAAGAGTGGTATACAAGAAGTTTTAAAAAAATCATCATACAAACGAAATACGTCTTAAGGAAATCTTGATGGATTACCTTAAGAATCTAAACCAAATTTTGATAATAATAAATCATTTGTTACTAATAAGTTAGCGAAGATTGCGCATTTCAGACTTGGAATGACTCCTGGAAGATATACCACATTTCAAACATCCAACGCCAACTTCACATGTCAAAGTTTGGCTGAGATTCAAAGTTAAAACGTGTCAAAACGACTTCACAGGTAACAGGTTCAAGGCGTCCCCGGATCAACTATACATTCGAAGTGCAGACAACCATGAACTTAAATCTGGAGACATGATTTTCAGATGTCCAAAGTGGATTAATAAGTAAGAAGCCGAGCCAAACTTGAAGAATCAATTGTTAGAGATAGACTTCAGATGTCTTCAAGGCTTTTACATGAGATTGATGAAGATTCAGATGGAGCAAAACTGTAGGACATATTTGTAGGTGAAATTTGCTTACGAAGAGGTCAAAATATTCTAAAAGATTTTGGCCCACTTCCACACTTCCATGTCAAATAAGAGAGTGCAAAAGTTGTATTTTGGACGTAATCCTTGTTAAATGGAAAATATCTTGTTGAAATAATGCCAAACAAGGTAATTAATGCTCAACTTAAATGACCTAGGGAATCTTTTTGTAAACAAATCGAGGAAACTGTCATGTAGTGTTTGACGTGAACTAGTAGAATATGTAGTAAATGCAGGTCAATCAGGAAGCATTTTATGCCTAAACAGCATCTTTTATATAAGATAAATTATCAAGGAAAAATACCGGCATTGCTCCTCAATGTACGCTTTCTGGGTCACTGAATTGCAAATCCCTGTAATCTGGCAATTGCGATATTTCTGTGCTATGTATAGAGCAAGTGATCCCCAGCCACATCCAACATCAAGAACAGTATGGCCATCTTTTATTTGCGACCTCTCACAGTACAGCTCTAACATTGCCTTTTCAGCATCCTCTAAGGTGCTTGACTTGTCTGGAAAGAAGCAGCAACTGCACCAAATCATGCATGCATACCTTAATTACCTCCCAATACAGAGTCAATGACTTGCAGAATTAATATGTAACAAAATCTCCCAAAAAGAGCAAGCCTTTCAGTTGCCTTCAAATTTAAAACACCTGACTCCAATAGTAAACATCGACGTGAAAGATGGTTATAGTACAAGAAAAAATATTTTGAGGATATGGAAATATTTGCCTGTATTTAAGATGCTTTCCAAGAACAAGCTTGAAGAAAGATGTTGGAACTTCATAATGTTGGGATTTTGGCCTTTCTGTCTTAATGGCTATTGGCATTTCTCTTAATGCTGCAAGGAAAGAGCAATTAGTATTGATACTTTTCAGGGAAACAAAAATTCCATATTGATGAATCAGAAACCCAATTAGGGCCAGATTACCAATGCTTATCGGTATTTTGTACTGCTATATGTTCCAATACATTTTCATAGCATGATAAGCGCTGAACTGCAATGACAACTCCAATCACTTCCACTCTAGCATTACTAACAGTATACCACCATAATTCACACTTGACACCATTTTGTCATCTACTGTACAATGTCTAGCAGCACTCACCTAGTTCTCTTGAGTCATATAAACCGACTTTGTCACATAAAAATTACACGAAAATTTGAAGGATAGGGGAAAATCAGAAGTTGGTTTACTGTGGGGAATCTGCCAGAACATTTGGCATGGCTAAAATCTGAGCTAGGATGTTCTAAAATCTTTAGACAAACCTAATTCGTTAAGCACGGCTGAAAAGAATGCATGCATTACGTCAGCATGTTTCTTGCATCAGTATGCCCTTCAGCTATAATTAAGTTCAAATGGACAATTTCTCATATATCAATCCATTGATCTTTTCATTTGAACATAACTCTAACTTGAAAATGTAATGTGAACATTTTTAAATATAAGTCTTTTCCACCAAAGTAAAGATAAATTAGCAACAGATTACGCTTTGAGAATCTTCCGTTTCACTATGAAACTCAAATCGAGAAGTAATAAAGCAAATTTATGAGCATTATACTAAATGTAATAAATATTAATTGAAAAATTAGAATTTGAACATTAAAAATAATGTCTAACTTGAAAAATTAACGTCACATTTCTAAATATAATTTTATCCTTCGAAAATTAAACAAATTAGCAACAAATTAGGCTTCGAGAATCGTCTATTTCATTACAAAAATGAAATCAAGCAGTAAAAAGCAAATTTATAAGCATTAAAAGAAAATGTAATAAATATTAATTGTATAGTTACTATTCACTATTTTAATAATAATGTCTAACCTGAGAAATTACGTGAACATTTTTAAATACAAGTTTTTTCCTCAAAATTAAACAAATTAAAATAAATCACTAGGAGCATTTACAAGAGACTTTCTATTTATAAAAAGCATATATAAATTTAGAGAATAATTTTTTTGAAGTATTCGAACACCCTCTTAATTTTAACACTTTATTTTACTTATCCCAGTAACTATTTATTATTTTTCCCTATATTTTATTTTAACATACTTCGGTCATAATTATAATATAATTTTCCTTCGTTATTCTCTATTTTATTTTGTATATACCATTTAATTTAGTCAACATATAAATATTGAAAATTGGAATATTTTAAATGCATCTAGTTATAAAGAATGATGTTTTTATTTTAACAAGGTCAAATCATGTCAAAGGAAGTAAAATATGCCTTTGGTATGTAATTGATGATGGGAATAGATTGTGGATCATAGGAGTAGATTGTGGATCAAGACAGCAGTCAACTTTGAAGCACGGATACGGATACGCCTATCCGACACGATACGTATCGGATACGTCAACACGCAATTTTCAAAAAAGTACCGACACCGACACGCTTCCGACACGTTGATTTGTTTTTTTTTTTTTAAGTTTTCCTTGGTTTTCTTTTTTCTGTTTTGTTGGTTCACGTTCTGGATTTTTTTTTTTTTTTTTTTTTTTTTTTTTTTTTTGGGGGTTGTTTCACAGAAACCATATTGTTGGGAATGGGAATGGGATAAATGAATTTTAAAAAGGTGAAGCTTCTTGCATAAGACATTAGTTGAGGGGTAAAATTGTCCTTTGTCAATTTTTATTCAAGTGGGTTAGTACTTTGTCATTATTCAAAATTGTACTTTGTCATTTAAAGTCAAACATTTCAGCCATTTGCAGTTCTTTATGTTCTGCCTCTTCTTTCCTAAAATAGGTTTCACACCAAAAAATATAAACCGCTGCTCATCTCGCCGGAAAAAGAACAAATTGAGGTCGGAAAAGTGCATAAAAATAAAATTTAATGAAAACCCAGTTACATCAGCCTTCAACAAGGTTAGTTTTTCATTTTTTTTAAGCGACTCAGAATAAAGCCACCGGAGACGTGTCGGCGACGTATCGGCAACGTACCCGTGTCCGATACGTGTCGGACACCGACACGTCGCCTCCGGTGGCGTGTCCGTGCTTCATAGGCAGTCAATTATCAATTAGGATTTATTGTAGGATCATTACTTTGTACATATTTACTTTCCCAAAATAACTTGCTAGAATATGGTTATATATGCTTGTACAGAATGATTGTATTTTTAATATATACACACAGAATTTTCCACATATTACATCTTTTCGTTTATGGTATCATAGCGCCGATCTTGGTGCCACTAAACCTAGCCCACTTCCGCCACAAATAAAGTTACAGAAATACAACATCCATAAACCATGGTTGAAACGGTTGAAAACCCAGAACAATCAAAACAAAAATTCACAACGGAAGGCATGGAGGAGAAGGAGACTTCATTACCCGATCCTCTGGCCTTATATCATTCAGACACACCAGAGCTCACCTTGGTTAAAACGCTACTAGATGGACTCAACTACGAAGAATGGAGCTGCTCGATGCGCCTTAGCCTCAGCGCCAAGAATAAGATTGGGCTAATTGACGGAACCGAGAAAGCACCAGCAACAAATGATGCAAGATACCCCTTATGGTAGTGCTGCAATGATTTGGTGATATCTTGGATACTCAATTCCATCCAGCCAGACATAGTCCAAAGCGTCATCTTCTCTGACACGGCAACAGAAGTTTGGAATGATCTTCGTAACAGATTCTCTCAAGGAGACGATTCAAGAATATATCAAATTCGACAAGAAATTGCAGAATGTCCCCAAGGATCCCTCTCTGTTTCTGCATATTACACAAAACTCAAGGGACTCTGGGATGAGTTGGCATTTTATCATGAGTCCATTGCTTGTTCCTACGATATGTTAAAGAAGGTTGCTGCAAGAGAAGAAAAGGAGAAAGTGATGCAATTTTTGATGGGGCTTAACGAACCATATTCTCAGATTCGTGGATCAATCTTGTTGATGAGCCCCCTTCCAGACACACGAAAAGTCCACGGCTTAATTCTTCAACAAGAGAGGCAGATGGAAGTTGTGATTCGTCGAGAAATAACCCCAGCAGCCCACACTATGCAGGTTGGTCAGGTTGGTCGAACACCAGTACAACACACAAAAGGGTCTTCCCTCTCTCATCGTAAAGACTTGCGATGTAGTTACTGTGAACAAGGAGGAAACTTGGTAGATAAATGTTATTATTTAATTGGGTTCCCAGTGGGCCACAAATGGCATGGCAGGAATGTAAAGCCCAGAAATAAAAAGTCAACAACCCACAATATTGAGATGAAGAGGAAAGCAGCCAATGAAAGTCCAACCTTTACGGCTGAAGAATACATGCAAATCAGGGCTATGCTCCACAATAAAAATGGTAACAATCAACCACTCGCAAATGCGACAGGCATACCTAGCTGTAATAATGTAGAACATGATGCATATTCAATGTTATATTGGATTGTGGATAGTGGAGCAACAGATCACGTATCACATCTCGCATCTACTCACAATAAAAATAAGGCACCTTGTGACTCTATTGGACTACCTAATGGAGAACAAGTAATCATTGAAAACGTTGGATCTATTCACTTATCGCCAGATTTATCTCTTGATAGAGTTCTTCATGTACCTAAATTTCGTGTGAATTTGTTATCTGTGAGTAAATTGACACAAGCTTTGAAATGTGTAGTGATATTTTACCCAGATTTTTGTGTTGTGCAGGATGTGGATACGAGGAGGACGATTGGCCTGGGCAGGCATTTTAATGGTCTATACTATCTCGCACCAAAGCAAAATCTCCGCCTTGTCAATCACATAGCTCGCACCTCCGATCTTTGGCACCAACGTCTTGGACATCCATCAGCCGCCCCCCTTCGTCACTTATCTCAATCCTTTCCAGAAGTTGTCTTTAATTTTAAGCATTGTGAAATTTGTCCCTTAGCAAAGCAAACTCGATTGTCTTTCATTCCAAGTTCAATAAAAACATTTGGGGACCACATAAAACTAACACGCATTCTGGGGCTCGTTATTTCCTAACCATTGTCGATGATTTTACTCGCTTTACTTAGGTACATCTTATGAGTTTTCAATCCAACACTCAATCTATATTAAAATCCTTTCTCTTGGGTCAAAACTCAATTTAATCTGGACATTAAAATTTTACGTGCCAATAATGGAGGAGAATTCACTTCCATGCGTTCTTTTCTTGATGAACGTGGAACAATTTTTCAACACATATGTACTTATACCCCCAACAAAACGGGGTAGTCGAGCGAAAACATCGCCACCTTTTAAATGTAGCCCGTGGCCTACGTTTTCAAGCCAATTTGCCCTTACGATTTTTGGGAAAAAGTGTCCAAACAGCATGATCTTATTAATCGTCTACCCACACACAAATCTCCCTATGAACTTCTACATAAAAAGCCACCAATTTATTCCGACCTTCGAGTTTTCGGTTGCTTATGTTATGCCACCAACCTCACCCCTAACAACAAATTTGATTCCCATGCACATCGTTGCATTTTCGTCTGATATCCTCTTGGGCAAAAGGGTTATCGAGTTTACGATCTCCAAGAAGAGAAATTTTTCACCTCTCGGGATCTCACCTTCCATGAACATATAGTCCCCTTTAATAAACTTCCACCAGACAATCAACATGGTGATCCAGTCTTACCCTTTCCTACCGGCCCAATTCATTCTCCTGGGCCCAATCTCCTTAATCAATCCAATCCAATCCACCATCATTCACCCAATAATTCCACCTCTTCAACACATACAGTACCTGACACATCCACTCCTTCCTCTATCGACCCGTCTCCTTTCCACCATCCTCATCCAGCTAAACTCAAAGTCTACTCTCGTCGCTCTGCAATCACCGACACCACCACCACCATGTCGGCAGCTCCTTCGACGACGGCTGCACCGACTGAATATCCGCCACCTAGTCCGCATTGCCCGCCCATTCCATTGGATCTTTCTACCTCTACAATTCCGCCACCTGCAACCCCCTTGCCTCCATCTCCTGCAACCCACTCATCCTCACAAGACCCAACACCCAGTACCTACCTAGACCTTCGCAGCTCCTCTCGCACTCACCGACCACCACCTCACCTTCAGGAGTTTCAAACGTACCATACTGCTGCCCTCGGCCATGACATTTCATCTACCTCCTCGTCCGGCACTCGATATCCTTTGCAACAGTACATCTCTTACTCTGCTTGTCTAATAAATACCGTTCCTTTGCTTATAATATGTCCCGACGGGTAAAGCCAAGCACTTATGAACAGGCTCGTCATGACCCTCAATGGGTTGCAGCTATGAAATCTGAAATTAAGGCCCTTGAGGACAATAACACTTGGTCTACTGTTCCCCTACCACTTGGCCAACGACCCCATCGACTGTAAATGGGTCTTCAAAATCAAGTATCACGCAGATGGCAGCATCGAGTGTTACAAAGCTCGACTTGTTGCGAAAAGGTTCACTCAACGCGAAGGCATTGATTACAAGGACACCTTCGCCCCTGTTGCCAAGTTAATTACTATTCGTTGCCTACTGACAGTTGCTGCGGTTCGAGATTGGCCGTTACACCAAATAGATGTACAAAATACCTTTTTACATGGAGATCTCACCGAGGAAATATACATGCTTCCTCCTCCAGGATATCGTCAACAAGGGGAGAATGTAGTTCGTCGACTCAACAAATCCCTTTATGGCCTTAAGCAAGCATCTCGCAGTTGGTTTCAAAAGTTTTTTAGTGCAATTCGAGAAATTAGGTTCCAACAATCACGAGCCGATTACTCCCTCTTTACAAAAGTTCGTGGAGAATCTATTACTATTGTACTATTGTATGTTGATGTGATTATAACAAGTAACGATGAAAAGGCCATTAGTGATCTCAAGGCATTCCTCAGTAGTTGCTTCAAGATTAAAGATCTTGCACAACTTAAATATTTTCTTGGTATAGAAGTTGCACGTTCTAAGGCTGGAATCACAGTTTGTCAGTGAAAATACACATTAGACATATTGGAAGAAGCAGGATTACTTGGAGCAAAGCTAGCAAATGTTCCCATGGAACTGGATTTAGTATTAACAGAAACAGGTAGTGAAGTCCTAAAAGACCCCACTCGATATAGACGACTGGTTGGGAAGTTGATCTATCTCACAATTAGCCAGCCAAAAATCACATACTCCGTAAACACACTCAGCCAATTTATGCAAAAACCCAAAATACATCATCTCAAGGTCGCTCATCGACTCCTCCAATACTTGAAGGCAGCTCCAAGGCAAGGCTTGTTATTTCCAGCTATTGTACTTTTCTTGGCAAGTCACTTGTGTCATGGAAAAGTAAGAAGCAAGCAGTTGTATCAAGATCGTTCGCAGAAGCCGAATATCGCTCCATGGCCGCAGCAGCTTGTGAGCTCACTTGGTTGAGATATTTGTTGAAAGATCCATGTGTTCCACACTCTCAACCAGCAAGGTTATTTTGTGACAATCAAGCGGCTTTGCACATTGCGGAGAATCCAATTTATCATGAGCGAACAAAGCACGTTGAGTTGGATTGTCACACAGTTCGTGAGAAAATACAAAAAGGAGAAATCAAAACAGCGTATGTGCCAACTGGAAGTCAGATTGCAGATTTATTCACTAAACCATTACGAGCACCAGCATTTTACATGCACCTCAGCAAGTTAGGTGTCATTGACATTCATTCTCCAACTTGAAGGGGAGTGTCAAAGGAAATAAAATCTGCCTTTGGTATGTAATTGATGATGGGAATAGATTGTGGATCATAGGAGCAGATTGTGGATCAAGACAGCAGTCAATTATCAATTAGGCTTAATTGTAGGATCATTACTTTGTACATATTTACTTTCTCAAAATAACTTGCTAGAATATGGTTATATATGCTTGTAAAGAATGATTGTATTTTAATATATACACACAGAATTTTTCACATATTACATCTTTTCGTTTATCAAATCAAGTAGTAAAACAGCAAATTTATAAGCATTGCACAAAAAGGCAATAAATATTAATTGAAAAACTAATATTCACATTCTTGAAAATAATGTCAAACTTGACAAATAATGTGAACAGTTCTAAATATAATATTTTTCCTCGAAAATTAAACAGCCTAAAAATAAATCAGTAACATATTACGCTTCGAGAATTGTCCATTTCACTCTGAAGTCTGAAACTCAAATCAAGCAGTAAAAGAGAGAACATTTATAAGTATTGTCAAGAAATTTATCTAAAAATAGTCTCCAGCCTGAAAATTAATGGTATTTTGTTTATAAGTATTGTCAAAAAATTTATCTAAAAATAGTCTCCAACCTGAAAATTAATGGTAACATTTTTAAAATACAAGTATTTGCCTCAAAACTAAACAAGTTACAAACAGATTAACAGATAACGCTTCGAGATTCGAGAATCGCCCTTTTCACTCTGAAACTCAAATCAAACAGTAAAAATGAAACTTTCAGCCGTTTCACTCAAATGTAATAAATATTAATTTTTAACCATGCCAGAGAGTAATGGAGAAATTTTAGACTGTACAATGCGCGAAGTGGACGAGGTCGGACAATTGGAACTCGGCGGAGGGTTTGTAACCGGACCGGAGGCGACTGGCAAGAAGCAGGCGAGTGAGCCGCCGTATAACGGCGTCCGGCAGCAAATTGCGTTCGAGTGAAGCGAGCATCAGGCGAACTGTAGCATCGTACGGCATTTGCACAATCGACTCCATTACTATTATTGCTGGAACTCTATTTCGCTTCCTACTGCTGCTGCTCTCTATCTTATCAATTTGAATTCTGAGGAAAAATTAATCACTTTTTATAGGGAAATTGACGCAAATGGTCCCTAATTTTTGTATTCAGTGCGAACATGGTCACTAAAATTTATTGTTTAGCACATAAATCCATAATATTAGTAATATATATATATTTTAGTGTATTATTAGTTCTTATTTGACAAAAAAACAAATATATTCTTAGTTTTAATTAGATAAAATTGTAATTGAATTTCTAATCGTTGCAAAAAATGCAAATGGTCCGATACTTTTATTTTTTTATAAAAAATTAAAAGAAACTAACAATTTTTTAAAAGTATAACTTTATTGACCAAATTGATAATATATTTTGTATATTTTACAAACTATTATAATATAACTAAAATTTAAGCTCATAATCATTAACAAACATGTTAAATAAAATTATTTTTTTATTATTAAGCAATTATATTATTTCAACTTTAAATTTTATCGTTACAACATAAAAGAAAAATAAATTTGTCACAAACTTGATGCTCAAATACTTTTATTTAATTGAACTATTCGTTTATTGAATACAAATATTAGAGCTCCAACTGTATTTTTCATATTTTAATTTATCATTTTACTATCGTTCAAAAATAAATAACACATAATGTGTAAATTAATTTGTAAAGTATTTTTATGTTAAAGAAAAAAACATAATAAGATTGTTCCAATGACATAAAATTATATACGTCATTTTGTTATTTATTTAACTTAATTTTTATTTTAGTTTTTCATATCACATAGGAATTACATATACTTAAAACATGATAATTTTACATCTTTCTCTTATAATAAATTTAATTCACGTGACTATAGTAATATATTTAAAGGAAAATAACATATTTCGTCTCTAACTTTTTAAAAACGTTGGGATATACATCTAACATTTAAAAACAACACTATACTACCCCCAACGTTTGAAGAAATAGATATGATATGATCCTAATGACAGAATCCATCTATTTTAATTGTTAATATCAAATAAAAAGACAAAATTACCTCCCATTTTATATAAACAAAAAACAAAAAGCAAAAAATAAAATAAAATAAAAATAATCAAATATACCTCAAAAAACGAATCTTGTTCTTTCACCCCACCTCCTACCTCAAAAAAAAAAAAAAAGCATCTGAAATCAAATAAAAGCAAAGAATAAGAAATATAATTGGACTATTTAAAGTTAACAAATCTTGTCCTGAATTGGCCATGTATCCATTAGAAGGAACCTTTATTTTAGCAAAATTGATAGACCAATAATATCTGCCCCAGAATTGAACTTCTTTTTCGAAATTTCTTCCCTTGGAAACATATAAACTAATTTTTCACCAATCAAATATTTTTAGTTACAACTGTTCATCATTAATACCTCCAGAAAATTCCCCAAAAAAAATCCTTAATTTTCTCACATAACCCAAGTCAAAAATATAATCTGAAGTCAATCCCCAAACATTATTCCTCAGTGAAACTGAATTGGCAGTTTGTCTCATTAATATCCCACAAATTTTTCAACTTGGAAAACTCAAAATAAATAAAACAAAAATTTGATTATGTACAGTTCATCCAAAACCAAGTAAAAATATTTACTCCATTTCATCAAATTCCAAGATTGAATCTTTTTCACATTATTTTAAAAAAGAAATTAAATCCTCCATACCCAAAAGCTTCACAACTAAACCTATACATATATATGACAAGATTCAAGTATAATATTCTTTTTCTTCCACCCGCACCTCAATGAGGAAGAGGAGGAAAATGAATATGAGAGGAAAATCAGGAGAGGAACAGTCAGGAGGTTGGGGGATGATTTCGAGATGGTGGCGCGTGGGTGTGGGGATGGGAAGGAAAATCGAAACTCCGGCGAAGAACAGTTATGGTGGCAGTGAAGAATTGGCCTCAAGAACAAGAAATAAATGAAAAAATGTTGGTGCTGTATGTAAGAATTAATGTCCAAGGTCTAATTAGTTGGGTCAGACTTTATTACTTATTGGACCAAATTAATTAATTAGATTAATTAATTGAGCCCGTTTGTTATTGGCTTCTAGTTGGACTAGAACTATAGTTATGGTTAGTGCCGCCTATAAATATAAATGCCACAACAGATTAATTTAAATTTGCCTTCATTACTTGCTAGCACAAACAAGAGATAACACAATACAATTACTCTCAAAGTTCTGTTTTCATCTGTTCTTAATTGTGGAAATCCATATATGTTCTTACTGTGTGGATTACCATTGGAGGTTGGACAATTGGACAACTATGGTATTAAAGATCGGACATCCAGCTAATTAGATAATTAGATTTCATGGTATTCATTAATTTAAATTTGCCTTCATTACTTGCTAGCACAAACAAGAGATAACACAATACAATTACTCTCAAAGTTCTGTTTTCATCTGTTCTTAATTGTGGAAATCCATATATGTTCTTACTGTGTGGATTACCATTGGAGGTTGGACAATTGGACAACTATGGTATTAAAGATCGAACATCCAGCTAATTAGATAATTAGATTTCATGGTATTCATTAAGGTAAACTTCTATCACGAATACTATCTAAGTACAAAGTTGATTTGAAGTATAAGAATTGTAGATTTAATTTCTGCTATGCATGTACACGTCAATTTCTTACAGTGGTATCAGAGCCTACCTTGTTACTTGTTAGAGTTCATTAGACTGCTTTGATGAATCGAACAATAATTGCTATTGGTATATTAATTTAATTTGAGTTTTGACAGTAATAACAAAATTTGTGAATAAAAAGAAAATTCTGAAATTGGTTTTAGATTTAATCGAAATGTGTTTGAAGAAAAAAAGAAGAAGTTGCAACCGGCAGTGACGCTTTGGAAGTCGCCCTTGCTGGAGATGGCAACCGGGGGCCATCGGACACCGCTATTATAGTAGCGCAGCCTTAATTTTTATTTATTTATACTTTTTATTCTTCGCGTTGATTCGATGCTCCACAACGGCAATGGCCCAATCGATGCCACGGTTAGTGCCGGCGCCGCAAAGTGGACCCCTTTTTTGGGATTTACCTTTTGCATTTTTTTCTTTTTGAATTGGGGACGGAGGCCTTCCGTGCAATTTTAGAAATTGTATGGGAAGCTCTCTAATTTTAAAAGAAATAAAAGAGTCTTTTATGCAATTTTTGAAATTGTGTGAGAAGGCCCACTATTTTAAAATCAAAAAAAGGTTTTCTGTGCAATTTAGAAATTGTATAGAAGGATCCACTGTTTTAAAATTTAAAGAGAATGATTGTGCAATTTCAGAAATTGCACATTAAGTTCTCAAATGTTAAAAGAAAAATATAGTTTTAAATTCAATTTTGAATTTTTTGAAAAAATTGTTAGTATTAAATTTTTTTAATGCTGGTCAAATATTCAAAATTGAATAAAATCGTTTTTAATCTATATTTTGAATTTTTGACCGGATTAAATTTTGAACTCATATTTTATAAAATTACAATTTTGACCATATACTAATTTTATCTTCAATTTAAGGTATGAATTTAAATTGAGATATAAAATATTTTTTGAAAAATCCACTTTATTAATAAAATTAATTGATTAATTGTTTAATTCCGTCTAGTCTTTTCCGAAATGTCTAAAATATTTAGACTTACACCGTCAAAATAGCAAATTTAGAAATTAATATATTTTTAATATTAGATATTAAAATGAATATTTAGTGGATGATTATGGACTCGATACATGTGATTGGTTGTATGGTTAATTATTCATGTTGATTGTTGGTTGGGCCTATGTGCCAACTAATATAGGATACATATTATAGTTGGACCACAAGAAAGCAACTAGTATATGATACATGTTGTAGCAGGAGATGGAGATAATTGCATTTACCATTCGATAAACGAATGCAACGTACCTTAGGAATTGATCGACTAATCTTCATTTTGGCTCAAGAAAATTAGATAAATAAAGTCAATAATCATCCACAGTTATTATTTTGTATGATTAATTGCATGTTAGATGTTAGTTAATATATATAATTGTGATGAAACAAACCCCTCTTTATCAAAATATTAAATTCGCATTAAATGGTTAATACAATATGCCTTATATTGTTATAGGAAAAATCAGAGTCTATTATCGATGTCAGTTTGTTACGTCGCTCAAGGCTGCTCGCTCATAGATATGTTTATCACTATGAAATATTCGATGTTTCTGAACAATTGGTTGAATTTGACTAGAATTTTATTTTTTGTTGAATCGCTCAAAGAAATAAAATTTTAGGTGCACAATCAAATAAACACATAAGATGTGTTCGACAATAAGTTGTCTATTTGATGATCTATGAGTCACATAGAGATGTGATTAATAGAGTATCTACTTGAATATTTTATTAGGACTTGTTGAGTCGTTCAAGGTTCTAATAAAATAAAAGAGATCATAGCCCACTGAGAATCCAACTGATTCTATTAAATTAATTTCTATATTTAATTAATTGTTCTATCTTGTTATTTAATTGTTGAATCATGAGTGATCATATGAGTTTGAGAGGCATATTAGATGTCAACAAACATACTAGACTAAATTTCTGGACTGACACCGCAATCTGAGAATTGTTCTTAAACATGAAATAGAAAAATTAGATATGCTATTGAGCAGCCAATACTGGGACTCCTACTAAGGAGGTTACGCTGGATAATATGCATAATGACAATAAACACAGTAATAATAGTAACAATGTCACATGTGATATTTACAGTAGTTAGAAAAGCAGCACAAGAGTATGGATGTCTATACCAATATCATTGCAGGGAGTTGAATGATGTACAATCACAGCCTGAACGATATGAGACATCCAAAATGTTATTCAAAGGTACGATGGTAAAAAGATCTTTTTGGCATTCGGATTTGAAAGAAGATGAGGTAGATTAATTTTCAAACGTATTTAAGGAAGATGTATAACAAGGACATTCTACTATATTTGATTTTCTTTTTATTTTTGTATGTGAAATAATGTGATAAACCTGCTTTTATTTTTATTTTTTGTTTCCTTATCATTTTCCTTACCATTGTTGTACCTGAAAAGAAGCCTTCTCATAAAGGAATAATCCATAAATTTTTTTTCGTTTGTTTTCCCCTTCTTGGCTCTCATATTTTCAGGATATAGCTTCAGAGATCATGGCTTTCTCACAACAAGGACCACGTACTGTTTGCATTCTTTCTGCTAATGGCGCCATATGCAATGTCACCCTTCGGCAACCAGCAATGTCCGGTGGCACAGTAACATATGAGGTGTGTAGAACTTAGTATATGGACACACTCCGGTGTCTATGTGTCTAATATTTTGTCCTATTGATGAAGCATTGATATTCTTTGTATCTCCAAAATCCCTATATATTGTTTAGAGAGGTCCAAAAATGTGCTAGCCTCTCTATGTGGTTGGAAGGAATCGGAAAGGCTTTTGGGGTAGTGGAGATGCTATTAAGCAAACTATAAAGTTACGAAGCTTATATTTTTGGATCTAGGATTCACTCTGAAATTCTAGATCGTCTTTTGAATTTTGTAATGTGATACCATTGTGTAGATAAATGATAACATTATACAAGTGATTGGGTGCATCCCCATGGTGAAACACTAATTCACTTTCCATTAGAGATCAAGAAGATAAATATGAATGAACTATAATGAGTCAATATGCAGTTGATTACTTTAAACCATTTTATGTTTGCTTCCCTCTATATGGCTTCTTGGTTCCTATTCTTATAAATTTTTTTTCTCTTCTTTATTCTTCCTCTTTCGTAATTTAACCCTCCCCAAAATAATTGACCAAACCAAGCCTCAATTTCTCAAAATGACCATTCTTTTTTATGTTCATTGGCCCCTCCAATCTTTGCTTTTTGAATTTTTTTATGTGCCAATTGTTTGTACTTGCCTCATCCATGTTGTAGCCCTGTATTCTATTGAGTCTCATAAGTTTGAAATCCAGGCCCTAAATCTCATCCTTCCCCACTGCCTTTTATAGAAAACCATTTTGCCACTTTTGCTAATTCACTAGGGGCTTCAATTATCAGTCAATTTCTAAAATCTATATTCCATTATGCTCAGATATTTGATAGCCGGAACCAGATCCTCTGTAATCAGTTTCCCTGAAATAGTTACGATAGGTGCCCAAAATGTATCAAATAGTGACATAAAAATAATCCTGAGGACAAGCTTGTCATTTTTGCACAACTAATTAAGGTTATTGTGGAATATGTTTCTCCTTTATAACATAATTATTGTATTCCAACGTCATAGTTCTCTTTCAACTACCATATATTGTTGTAACATTTTATTTTTTAAATGTAATCTTAATATTGAAATATGAAAAGTTGGAAGTTTCATGACTTGATTATGGATTGTTATTGTGGAAGATCATAGGTCATGAGTTATAGTGAATTGTCATTATGGAAGATCATAGGACATAAGTTATAGAATTAAGTTTATGAAATTTAATTTCTCATTTATTTTTATTGTCTTCCTAATATCTATAAATACCATGCTCTTCTCTCCAACTTTACACAACAAAATATATGAAGTTTTATATATTTTTCTCTCTGCAAAGTTAATACATTTGCCATAAGAAAGGTGTTCTTATAGTGGAGTTTTGAGTTCATCTTCTAGTCCAAAAGAGGTTGAACTAAACAACGTTTCAGTTGGGCTGTTGTATCCTGGAGGGGACAAGCAAAGAAGATAGCTGTTGCATCGATGACTGAGGATTTCCAACACCGCAGAGGGCTTGAATCTCCTTAAAGAGAGCGAGATACCCACGCCTCAGCCTAATTGGTTACGAGTTTGCTTCTAAATTTATTTGTAAATTTTTATTTACAATTGTATTCTTTCCAACAATTTTAAGGAGATTCATCCATGGAGCAAACCGTTGAAAAGCCAAATGAGAATATTGGAGATCTCAACAAGCCATTTCGCTTCAAATGAACAAACTTTAAAAGGTGGAAGGGTAAAGTTCTCTTTTACCTCACTCTTCTTAAGGTTGCCTATGTCCTCACTGAAAAGAATCCTAAAAAATTAAGTACTGAAGGCATGAGCGACGATGAATATCTTGAACATGAAGAAAAAGTCGAAAAGTACGAAAAAGATGAGTATAATTGTCGTTACTATCTTTTAAATTGTCTTGCTGATCATTTCTATGATTATTATGATACTACTTTCACGTCTGCCAAGAAAATATAGAAAGCCATGCAGAGTAAATATGATACTGAAGAAGCCGGTGCAAAAAAATACGCAGCAAGTCGATTTTTTCGTTATCAAATGGTGGATGGAAAATATGTAGTAGAGCAAGCACAAGATTTTCAAATGATAGTTGTTGAAGTCATAGCTGAAGGGATCAAAATTGGTGACAACCTAG
This sequence comes from Forsythia viridissima, assembly GCA_030279155.1. Classification (NCBI taxonomy): domain Eukaryota; kingdom Viridiplantae; phylum Streptophyta; class Magnoliopsida; order Lamiales; family Oleaceae; genus Forsythia; species Forsythia viridissima. The sequence goes on from CM059033.1 coordinate 27,311,442, forward strand.
TTGTTGTTGGCTTAATTGACAAACTTCCACCATCATAGAAAGAGTTCCAGAAAAATATGTGACACAAGCAAAAAGAGATGTCACTAGAAACGTTGATCACACGCATTCGAGTGGAAGAAGAGGCAAGAGGACAAGATGCACTTATTCAAGAGAGCAATGGACATTCCACCAAGGTAAATTTAATTTCTACAAATGAAAATTTGCCTACTAATCAGTATTTCAAAAATAATATGTTGAAGCTTTGAAAAAAGATCGTGAAAAAATCTTACCAACATGATAAGAGAAATTCAAGCCAGTGGAGTAAGAACCAATCACATCCTTCTCAAAATCAACAGGGTAAGACTTGTTTTGTATGTGGCAAAAATGGACATATTGCTCGAATTTGCAGATACCGGAAACGTGAACCTATACCTCAGGCTAACGTTACCGAAGAGCCATTTGTGGCTATGATAACCAACATCAATATGATACAAAGTGTTGAAGGATGGTGGGCAAATTCTTGTGCAAACAGACATGTTTACTATGATAAAGATTGGTTCAAAGTTTACACTCCTTTTAAGGAGTCCAAAACTATAATGCTTGGAGATTCTCACACTACTCAAGTTCTTGGAACGGGTGAGGTTGATCTTAAATTCACTTCTGAAAGAGTTTTAACATTGAAAGACGAGTTTTATATGCCTTCCATGAGAAAGAATTTGATGTCAAGTTATCTCTTGAATAAGGCTGGCTTTAAACAAACTATGGAATCTGATCAATATGTGATTACAAAGAAGGGTATTTTTGTAGGCAAAGGTTATGTTTGTGATGGAATGTTTAAACTCAATGTTGAGAATATTAATAATAATGCTTCTAATTCTGTTTATATGCTCTCTTCATTGAATTTTTGGCATGCTCGTTTATGTCATATTAATAGTAAATATGTGGGAGTCATGAGTAGTTTGGGATTAATTCCTAACATGAAAAATGATTTTGAAAAATGTGAAATTTGTAGTAAAGTGAAGATTACAAAAAGACCTCATAAAAGTGTAGAAAGAAATACCGAATTATTGGAGTTAATTCACACATATTTATGTGAATTTGAAGAAATTTTAACTCATGGAGGAAATAGACATTTTATCACTTTTATTGATGATTGTTCAAAATATACTTATGTTTATTTATTGAAAAATAAAAGTGATGCTTTTGATTCTTTTAAAATATTCCTCCTTGAAGTTGAAAATAAATTCGGTAGAAAGATTAAAAGAATTCGAAGTGATAGAGGTCGAGAATTTGAATCTTTTGGATTTAATTCTTATGTCCAATCATTGGGAATAATCAATGAAACTACTCCATCATATTCACCTGCTTCTAATGGTGTAACAGAAAGAAAAAATAGAACGTTAATTGATCTTACAAATGCTATGCTATTAGATTCAGGTGCTCCCTCAAATTTTTGGGGAGAAGCAGTTTTGACTGCTTGTTATGTGTTAAATAGAGTGCCACATAAAAAGACAAAAATTACACCTTTTGAGGTGTGGAAGGGGCATAAGCCAAATCTGGGATATTTAAGGGTATGGGGCTATTTAGCCTTTGTGGGGTTAACGGATCCTAAAAGATCTACATTGGGAGCAAGAGCTACCACTTGTGCTTTTCCTGGTTATGCGGTAAATAGTACAGCCTATAGATTTTTTAACATTGAAAATAATATAATTTTTGAGTCAGGTGATGCTATTTTTCATGAAGAAAAATTTCCATTTAAATCAAAAAATAGTGGGGGTAAAGAATTTGAACAAAATATTTTGAAACCTAACTCTTCTACTCCTATTTTACAAAATCAAGAAAATTCTCAAAATGAACTCAGAAGGAGTAAAAGAACTAGAGTTGAGAAATATTTTGGCCCTGACTATTTTGTTGATAATGTTCAAGAAAATCCAATTTCTTTACAAGAAGCTTTATCATCACCTGACGCTATATTTTGGAAAGATGCTATAAATGATGAGATAGAATCACTACTTTCTAATAAAACTTGGAAATTAGTTGATTTACCACCAGGTTGTAAAACCATAGGGTGTAAATGGGTCCTAAAGAAAAAATTAAAACCGGATGGAAGTATAGATAAATATAAAGCGAGACTCATTGCAAAGGGGTTTAAACAAAAAGCTGATGTAGACTTCTTTGATACTTTTTCTCCGGTTACTAGAGTAACATCCATTAGATTACTTATTATTGTTGTTGCTGCAATTCATGATTTTATTATTCATCAAATGGATGTGAATACAGCTTTTTTAAATGGTGATCTAGATGATGAAATATATATGGACCAACCTGAAGGTTTTTTACAACCTGGTGAAGAAAGCAAAGTATGTAAGTTGTCTAAATCCCTTTATGGCTTAAAGCAAGCTCCAAAATAGTGGCATGAAAAATTTGATTCCTGCATGATTGAAAATGGGTATAAAGTAAATGAGTGTGATAAGTGCATGTATTATAAATCATGGAAAAATTCACATGTCATTATTAGTCTCTATGTGGATGATTAGTTGATTTTTGGTTCTAATATTTTTGTGATCAATGAGACGAAAAATATGCTTAAGAGCCATTTTGACATGAAGGATCTTGGAGGGGCTAATTTTATTTTGGGCATGCGTATTACTAAAATATGTGATGGAATTTTTCTTGATCAATCAAGTTATATTGAGAAAATTTTGAAAAAATATAACTATGTTAATTGCAAGCATGTTTCTAATCCTTTTGATTCAAGTATTCATCTATTTTCTGTTGAAAATGAAAATGATGTCATAAATCAAAAGGAATATGCTAGCATGATTGGTAGCTTGCGATATGCTACTGATTGTACGAGACCTGACATTGCATTTGCAGTAGGGGTACTCAGCAGGTTTACAAGTAAGCCAGGAAGAGAACATTGGCATGCTATGGACCGTGTAATGAAATATTTAATTGGTTCAAGAAACTATGGCTTATTTTATAAAAAATATCATGCTGTTATTGAAGGTTTTTCTGATGCAGATTGGAATACATTGTCAGGTGATTCTTTATCTACCACTGGATATATTTTTAAGTTGGGAGGTAGCGCAATTTGTTGAAAATCTAAAAAACAAACCATTATTGCTAATTCCACTATGGAAGCTGAGCTTATTGCTTTAGCTTCAGCCAGTGAAGAAGCAAATTGGTTAAGAGATTTATTACATGAGGTCCCAGTGTGGGAAAAACCAATACCTCCTATATTGATTCATTGTGATAGCACTGCTGCCATTGGTAGAGTTAACAACCGTTATTATAACGGTAAATCCAAACCTATAAGAAGAAAACACAGTACTGTGAGATCTTATTTGAGCAGTGGCATAATTAACGTGAATTATGTTAAATCTTGTGATAATCTTGCAGATCCATTAACTAAGGCTTTGACAAGAGAGAGGGTCTGGAATACTTTGAGGAGGATGAGACTTAAGTCCATATTATCATAAGCCACATATAAGGATACCCAACCTAGGGACCAGAGATCCTGTAATTAGGTTAAATGGGACAAACAAATTATAAGGTGGTCGGAAAAAAAATGCACAATTTTTTTCTATCCCTATGATGTAAGTGCATTAATCCTGTAATGTTTGGAGGGTTGAGTTTTCTAAATGAAAAAAAAAAAAAAAAACTCTTAATAAAGTCTGTAGCTCGTATGAGTGGAGTGCAATAGTTGCAGAAGCACTCTTGACAGATTTTACCTATGTGAGTGCGAGAGTGGGGCCGCTCTCTATGAGAAAGTAGGCATTTCTCAAAAAACACTCATTAAAAACTAGGATAAGCACAAGGTCGTAATGTGCTAGCCATTAAAGCTCATATCAACACCTGAATTATTATGTGTGAGCAGTAATTCTTTATTTTCCTTAATCAGTTATAGTTCAAGTCTGAGATCACTACTAACTGTGGAGTAGAGGTTGATGTTTCACTAGTGGAGGTTCAATGCAGAGTCACACCTATCATGATGCATAATTATCTATCTTTTGGCAAATGTATTTTGACTTATTTTTAAATAATAAAATGAGTGGGGGAATGTTTTAACATTTTATTTTTTAAATGTAATTTTAATATTGAAATATGAATGGTTGGAAGTTTCATGACTTGATTATGGATTGTTATTGTGGAAGATCATAGGTCATGAGTTATAGTGGATTGTTATTATGGAAGATCATAGGACATAAGTTATAGAATTAAGTTTATGAAATTTAATTTCTCCTTTATTTTTATTATCTTCCTAACATCTATAAATACCATGCTCTTCTCTCCAACTTTACACAACAAAATATATGAAGTTTTATATTTTTTTCTCTCTACAAAGTTAATACATTTGCCATAAGAAAGGTGTTCTTATACTGAAGTTTTGAGTTCATCTTCTAGTGCAAAAGAGGTTGAACTAAACAACGTTTCAGTTGGGCTGTTGTATCCTGGAGGGGACAAGTCAAGAAGATAGCTGTTGCATCGGTGATTGAGGATTTCCAACACCGTAGAGGGCTTGAATCTCCTTAAAGAGAGCGAGATACCCACGCCTCAGCCTAATTGGTTACGAGTTTGCTTCTAAATTTATTTGTAAATTTTTATTTACAATTGTATTCTTTCCAACATATATAAGTGACATGCTAATGCATCTAGAGTGTTGGTACTTTCTTGTTCTACTATTGACCTCTTCTCGCCTAGTTTACATACAATCATTTTGAAGGTATGTATGGTCTGGCCACAAAATACGTACTTGCTTCCGTTCTGGGGCATGATTCCTGTAGAATCTAGCTCTTGGACCCATCCCATCCCTTTTGTTTTTTTTACCTTAATGCTAGTACATACAAGTAACCATTGTGTTTTGCCAAAAAAAAAAAAAAAAACTGAAGGCATATAAACTTTTAGTACTTAGATACTCCTAAATACATAGGAAATGAACTTTCATTCCATGAATTGGAATTGGAGGGATGGGGAAGTTTAGCATGCTATGAAACATGGCGAATCACTTATGGCTTGTTTGGAAGGCGGATTGAATGCTACATTGCTACTAGACAGTTTTAAGAAAAAAACAAAAATCTTGTACATTGTAGTGTTTATTCTAGTTCAATACTGTGTACACAAACATACCCTTAGAGCAAGGCATTGCCTGAACAAAATCGCAAAGAGATGCAAGAAGATAGATTTGTTAAAATGGGAATGTCAGTACTAATTGCTTTTGATTAGACGATTAATGAGACAGCCAAAATTTATCAGGCTGTCATGCATTTAGGAGTCTAAAGAATATATATGTCTCCTTTTCTTCCCCACCACCAAAAAAAAAAAAAAAAACTTCACCATCGGAGGCTTGGCAGAACTAAAGGTATTAATCGATCCGTGATTTGCCCCTCACTCTTACGAGTGCACGCGCAAGAGAGAGCTTCTATACTACACATGATTACACCAATTAATAAGTGTGGCCAAATATATACAAGTCCATGTTTTTTTATTTTTCCAATGTGGAATAGAACCAATTTCTTTTCTTTCAACCATTTCCAATTCCAACTTTGAACCTCAATTTTTCATTCACCCAAGTATCATTTTGGACAAGTAAATACATGATTTCGATATTCTCGCGAAAGAGAACTGGAATCAACTTTTGTTTTCATCAAATAAAAAACGGGTCCCGTGCAAAATCATGCTCAAACGTGGCACAATTTTTCTAATTTTTCCAACAATTACATGATTTTTCCAATCGAATCATCTGATTATGTGTAATCATATTAAACAACATCAAATTTAGCATCTTGTAGGCAAGAGCATCTTTAAAATATATACAAGATGTGCCCTAATCACTTAAATTGATTTCAAATCTCCGATTGATTGTAGTTGGGTTCTAAATCTCGGGGTCTCATGTTTTTATTTTTGGCACCGAAATCCCAAATATTTGTAATAATAGGTAGTGAACAGTTCTTGTCCAAAAATTCAAGGCTTGAACAAAAATTGACAATTTTTAAAAATATTAAAATGGTTTCTTCATATTTAACAAATTAAAACTGTTGGAAAATCAGTTTTTGGATTATTGAAGAATCCGATTTTTTTGGCATATTTAATTATAAGTTATTTATTGATATGAGCAAATTAGGATTCAATGATTATCTAGTAGTTGTTTGGAAATTGAAAACTTTAATGCTATATTTATCACAATCTATTTATAAGTTTAGTTATTCTAAAACTCGTGTTCCTTATCTGTTAATAAGTGATTGAATAAATTGCATGTTTAAGTTTTCTAATTGAACTAGGTTTCTAAGTAGATAAGATATTATAATATTATCTTTTTATTTATCTACTTAAATGAAAATAAATATCTAGATTTGTTTTCATATTCTTGTGATTTATCTCACCTTGTCTTGTATAAAGTTTATTTAAACTTAAAGACTTATTGTGTCTTATCCATATATAAGATAAATATTAAGTCATTAAGTTTAGACAAACTTCTTGTACTATAAATAAGACAGGTGGTATTCCAAGAAGTTTTACGGAATTTGAAAGCAAAAATACTCAAGAATCAAATAGCAACTCATTTATGAGTTGAGAGCTCAAAGAGTTATTAAAAAGTCCTAGCCCTATCAAAAGTCTAGTTTTGAGAACGGCTCTGAGAAATTGAGCATAGAAGAAATCCATTGTGAAAGAGAACGGCATTTCGGCGGCAAGGTAAGAACTGGGTCTTTATTCCGATTTGTGGAATCAATCCGGGGACACTCGTGGAATGGACCAAGATCAAGACCGAAGTACTTGACTGCATTCCTGGACTAGTTGAAGAAAATATAAAACAGGAAAGTTTTATCATTGTTCTTAACTAAGTTTTACTTTTTGTAAATTGCTGATAAAGTTTTAGATTAGGTCTAAAATTGTAATTTCAAAAAGTTGAGACGTGTGTAACCTGTTCTAAAATAGTGGATTTATTTACCCGTGGCATGGGGGCCCGTGGATGTTTCCCTTAGGGGTTTACCACGCTATATCTGATGTTAATTAATATTTTAATCGCCTTATATAATGACTGTCTCGAAACTGCCAAGACGTTCAGTGAAATGTTCTGACGTTCAACAAACTTTCATAAATATCAGAATATTAAAGTGAACGTTGTGTTTTTGAAAAAAAAAATATCTACAGACTTTCAGTAACAACCTATTCAACCCCCATTCTAGGTTGATTGTTATCTAGATTTAAAACTAACAATTGGTATCAGAGCGGGTTCACTTCTAGAAAGTGAGATCCTATGAATCTAGGTATGGACAGTGCTTCGTTTCGACCACCAGTCTTGGATGGAACGAACTATAATTATTGAAAAATCCGCATGACTGTTTACATTCAAGCTCTAGATGAAAAATCATGACACTCTATCGTTAGAGGATATAGTCCTCCCACTATCATTGAAAATGGTATTGAAATAGAAAAACCATGTGAACAATGGGTTATTACTGATTTCAATAATGCTAGTTGGAATAGCAAAGCCTTGAATGCTATTTTTTGTTTTGTAATTGCTAATCAATTCAGACTAATATCTAATTGCAGGATAGCAAAGGAAGCTTGGGACATCCTACAAATCGCACATGAAGGAACATCCAAGGTGAAATCATCTAAACTACAAATGCTCACCACAGAGTTTGAAAACCTACGCATGACAGATGATGAAGCATTCAAAGATTTTTATGCTCGGTTGTGTGATATATCAAATCAAGCACATTCTCTTGGAGAAAAATATTCAGAGTCAAAATTGGTCAGAAAGGTCTTACGATCCTTGCCAAATAAATTTCACTCCATGGTGACCGCAATTGAAGAAAGCAAGGACATAGACGAAATCAAAATTGAAGAGTTGGTTGGGTCATTAATGACTTATGAACTAAACCTTGGCACAAGAAGGAAAGAAAAATCTACAGGCATAGCATTTCGAGTTGAGAAAGAAAAAGATGGATGCGAGGATAGTGCTTCAGATATTGATATAGCATTAGTTACCAAACAGTTTGGAAAATTCTTGAAATGATCTCAAAGATATAAACCAGCAAAAAATCAAGGATCATACAGAAAAAAATATCCTGACCAAAATAAACAGAGTTCATCAAATCCTCTAAAGAAAATAGAAAATCGTATCCAGTGTCATACTTGTGAAGGATATGGACACATTGCCTTTGAATATGCCAACAACAAAAAGAAAAATTCTGGTAAAAAGGCCATGAATGTAACTTGGAGCGAGGATGAAGAATCAACCGATGATCAATCAGGAGATGGGGAAGTTTCTAATACTCAAGATATTTCATTTATAGCATGCTCTATTTCTGATTCTGAATTATCTGATCTTTTTAATGAATGTTCACATGAACGTTCTGACATAGAATCAAACGTTGGAGCTAATGACATTAGGGTCAACCTAAAGGCTTTAACTACTGTATCCACTAAAGAACAAGGTTTTCCCAATGATAAAATAACTCATTTTGAATTACTGTTGGCTGATAAAAATAAACAATTGTGTGATTTGCAGGAAAAATTGAAACAAAGTAGGGAAGCAAACCAACAATTGACCATTGGAGCTGCTCGAATGAACGAGGTACTGAGCTATGGGAGAACCACCAATATCAGACATGGGTTAGGATATACTCAGTATGGAAAAGATCAAGAAGCAAAGAAAATCACGTTTGTCAAAGGAAAAATAGAAACAGGTTCTGATATTCCAGATAACGTTCTGATGTCCACTAAACCTGTAATCAACGATCAGATGTTGAAAAAATCGAGAATTACAGAAATTGTTGACAAGGTAACTAAAGGTGAATCTAAAGGTAACATGCTCTTATCTCCTACTTGTCCAACATGTGGTATGATAAAACAAAAGCATGCTAACATCTCAAATCATCTACCTAAGCACAAGAAAACTATCTGGAGAACTAGCATGAACTTGAGAAACCTTTTACCAAATAAAAGAAGTCGAATTAAAATCCGACAAATATGGTTAAAGAAAACTGACTTGAACTATTATGTGGTTGATTTGGCATTCCATGCGTTTGTGACTAATTCTTGGTATTTCGACAGTGGATGCTCTAGGCATATGACAGGAAATCAATCACTCTTGTCTGATTTTAAAAATTATTCTGGGAGTCGAACCGTCACATTTGGTGATGGTGTAAAAGGTAAAGTAATTGGGACTGGATCTATAATAATTAAAGGTTCACCTCCTTTAACAAATGTTCTCCTTGTTGAAGGCGTAAAAGCAAACCTAGTTAGTGTGGGACAAATTTGTGATAATGATCTTACTGTTATTTTTAACCAAAAAACATGCACGGTTGTAAACACTAAAGATATCTGCTTGTTGACAGGAACTAGAGCTAGTGATAGATGTTATTTACTTGATCATAGTCTTTCATGTCTTGTAGCTAAAACTGATTCCACAGATCTATGGCATCAACGCTTAGGGCACCTTAATTACAAAGATCTGGTAATATTAAGCCAAGGTAATGCTGTAAGAGGAATACCAAAATTGAAGGACAAACCTGAGGGTATATGTGGCCCATGTCAACTTGGTAAGCAAACTAGAGGATCACATAAACAGAACAACTATCTGGCCACCTCAAATGTCCTTGAATTAATACATATGGATCTAATGGGACCTATACAAGTCGAAAGCATTGGTGGAAAAAGGTACATTCTTGTGTGTATTGATGACTTCTCTAGATATACATGGGTTAACTTCTTAAAAGTAAAATCTGACACATTTGAAAGATTCAAAATTTTATATGCTAAACTGACCATTGAAAAAGATAACCATGGACAAAAAATCGGTAGAATTAGGAGTGACCATGGCAAAGAATTTGAGAATACTAGTTTTTCTGACTTCTGTGAAAAACATGGTATCTTTCATGAATTTTCAGCTCCTAAAACACCAGAACAAAATGGGGTAGTTGAAAGAAAAAACAGAACTCTTCAAGAAATGGCCAGGGTAATGCTGAACAGTAGAAAATTACCTATAAAATTGTGGGCTGAGGCAGTTAGTACTGCTTGTTATGTTTTGAACAGGGTTACCATTAGGTCAGGTACTTCTCAAACACCTTATGAAATTTGGAAAGGTAGAAAACCTAATCTTAAGTACTTTCACACTTTTGGTAGCAAATGTTATATCCTAAACGATCGTGAACAAATAGGAAAAATGGATCCTAAAAGTGATGAAGGGGTATTTTTGGGATATTCTGAAAATAGTCGGGCTTACCGAGTCTACAACATGCGTACTCAAAACATAATTGAATCAATAAATGTTGTAGTAGACGATACTAATGATTTTGCTGACTATTCACAGGAACAAGTCATTTAGACACTGTCAGAAAAATCTGAGGCAAGAAGTAGGGATGGCAATGGGGCGGGTCGGCCCCGCCCCGCGAAAATTTTGGCCCGCCCCGCCCCGCCCCACCCCGCGACCCGCGAACTCGCGGGGCGGGGCGGGGCGGGGCGTGTCGCGGGACGGGGCGGGTCGGCCATTGGACCCGCCAACCGCCCCGCGAACTTTTTTTTTTTTTTTTTTTTTGTTTTTTGTTAAACTGAAAAATAATTAAAAAAATATATATACAATTTTTTAAAATATTTATACCAAGTAAAACAAAAAAATTATAAGATTTGGGTTGTAGTATAGTGGTTAATGTTAATAGTTTATAAGTTTTAACCCGGGTTTGATTCTTCTTTAGTCTATTTTTAGTGAAAATCATAATTTATACTATATTTTATGATTTTTCAAAAAAAAAAAAAAAAATTTTTTTTTAGGGGCGGGTCGCGGGGCGGCGGGGCGGGGCGGGGCGGGGTTGCCCCGGACCCGCCCCGGGGCAGATTTTTCTGCCCCAAACCCACCCCTACTGCTTCGTGGGGCGGGGCGGGGCGGGGCGGGGCGGCTCTTCGCAAGGCGGGGCGCGGGGCGGGTTCGGGTCGGCGGGTTTTTTTGCCATCCCTAGCAAGAAGCGAACATTAGAACGTGGAAAAAGACACCGACGCAAGTCAGAACATTCCTAGAGACGTTGCCAAAACTAATACAACTAAACAGACAGAAGAAACTGAACAGAATAATACTACAGCTGATAGTACACACACATTCGAAGATCAGAGCACCCGAAGACAACCACCTACCTGGATACAAAAAGCACACCCTGCAACTAATGCCATCGGGAATTGGGATGACGGTATGGTGACTCGAAGGAAAGCTTCAAATGAGATAAGTCATGTGTGTTATATTTCTCATGTTGAACCAAAAAATGTGAAAGAGGCTTTAGAAGATGAATCATGGGTGTTATCCATGCAAGAAGAACTTAACCAATTTGAAAGAAATAAGGTTTGGAATTTAGTCCCTTGACCAAAAGATGCAAATGTAATAGGAACTAAGTGGGTTTATAAAAACAAATCTGATGAACAAGGAACTATACTTAGGAACAAAGCTCGCTTAGTAGCCCAGGGATATAGTCAAATTGAAGGATTAGACTTTGAAGAAACATTTGCTCCTGTTGCTAGATTAGAGTCTATAAGACTTTTACTTGCTATTGCTTGCCAAATGAAATTTAAACTATTTTAAATGGATGTCAAAAGTGAGTTTTTAAATGGCTATCTCAATGAGGAAGTTTATGTTGAACAACCTAAAGGTTTTGTAGATCCCCATTTTTCAAACCATGTGTATAAACTTGAAAAAGCTCTTTATGGTTTAAAACAAGCTCCACGAGCTTGGTATGAACGTCTAACTACTTATCTTATTGAAAAGGGGTATAAGAGAGGGGGAGTCGACAGAACTCTTTTTATCAAACACTTAAATGCTGGTATAATTGTTGCTCAAATCTACGTCGATGATATTATTTTTGGCTCAACCTCAGAAAAACAATCTATTGACCTCATAAACTTAATGAAAAAGGAATTTGAGATGAGCATGGTAGGAGAACTAACATTTTTTCTTGGTCTGCAGGTTAAGCAAATAGGCAATGATATTTTCATATCTTAATCAAAATATGCAAAAAATCTTATCAAAAAATTTGGTCTTGATAACTCCAAACCAATGAGAACACCTATGGCCACAAATCTAAAAATCACCAAAGATGAAAATGGTATAGATGTTGATTCTAGTCTCTATCGCAGTATGATTGGAAGCTTATTATATTTGACTGCTAGTCAACCTGATATTGCTTTTAGTGTAGGAGTTTGTGCTAGATATCAAGCAAAACCAAAAGAGTCACATGTGGCTGCTGTAAAAAGAATAATTCGATATGTTCATGCTACTATTGATTATGGTTTGCTTTACTCAAGTGATACTAACTCTCAATTAGCTGGTTTTAGTGATGCTGACTGGGCAGGTAATATTGATGATAGGAAAAGTACCACATGAGGATGCTTCTATCTGGAAAACAATCTCGTAGCTTGGCTTAGTAGAAAACAGAATTCCATCTCACTATCTACAGCTGAAGCAGAATACATTGCAGCAGGCAATTGTTGTACACAATTAATATGGATGAAGCAAATGGAGGAGGATTACGGTATCAAACAAAACTCTATCACTATGTTTTGCGATAATACCAGTGCCATAAGTTTATCAAAAAATCCTGTTCAACATTCAAGAACGAAACACATTGATATTAGGCATCATTTCATTAGAGATCTCGTAGAGAGTAAAATCATCACAATCGAATACATACAGACTGAAAATCAACTAGCTGACTTATTTACTAAAGCTCTGGATACTAATAGATTCGAAAATCTAAGAAAAGCTTTAGGGATATGTATCATTGTCTAAATGTGTTGTCCTTGTTTATATATATATATATATATATATATATATATATATATATATATATATATATATATATATATATATATATAATAATAATAATAATAATAATAAAATAAAAAAAGTATTTTTTTATATATTTGCACATACTCATGAGTTAATTATGCAAGAAATACTGATTTTCCAATGTGTTATTGCCTCTATCATACAATTTGATGATATAATTTGAATCTCGTATATTCATCTCTTGTTTATGCACTTTATAGATGTCGAAATTGGGTTGATAATTTCCTGACAAATTATGTATTCTACCCTCTGATTTATTGACTAAATATGGATTGAAGACCTATGGTCAGTATCTATGTCTTTCGGCTCCATAATATTCTGTCCTGTTAAACAAGCTGGTATATTTGAAGGAGGGATACCTTTCTCTGGATGATGAGAAGCCATCCTTGATAACATAAAATAAATCATGAGAAAAGGGCTGCCACCTTGAAAGTGTGAAAGTCACTTCTTATATACTTAACTGGCTATGGAAACACAAAATAAATGTGTAAATTCTTCAAATAAAAAAAAAAGGCCAGAGTTGAAATAAAATATATATATATATATATTTCACTTACGCTTGGCAGGTCAAATATTTTTTTCATAAAAAGGACAATTAAAGATGATGGCTGGTTTGAAACTCTAGTCTATAAAAGGTTATGTGATTTAGAAGGTGGTGCTGATTTGTCTCGATATTATTGATCTTATTTTGATTATTTATTCACACACTACACTCTTCTTCATGATTAATATATGAGATTTTGAACTATATTAACAATTTTCTATGATCAGGACTGACCAGAAAGATGATTGGGATTTCTTCACAATTGCTCATGATTTTTGCATTTATATTTAAAATTAAAAAAAAAACGTTTTTTTATTTCTTTATTTATTTATCTATTGTGCATTCAAATTGTTTTAGAATTAGAAGTCTTTTTTTCATATCCATTTGTAAAAAAAAAAAAAAAAAAAACCGTGTCCATTCTTGAAAAGAGTCCATTCTTAACAAGAGTCCTTATATGCATTCATCTATCAAACAGGTCATTAAAATCTTCATCTTCCTCTTTATTTGTCAAAAACCCTAAACCCCAAAATTTCTCTTGTGTCAATTCCTTGATTTCTCTTGATATAACTTAATTTTGCAAAAGTGTTTAGAAAATAATCAATGGCAAGGTCAAAAACCACCACTCACCACCCAGAGATGCGCCATAGCCGTCGTGGTGCTGTCTCTGCATCGACCGCAGCTGTTCCTCCAGCGTCCACACCGACACCAATGGTTTCAACTCTACCTTCTGCACCACCGGTCTTGCTACCTTCACTTGCTCCATCTTTTTCGTCTCCTCAACCAACAGCCGCCGCTAGTGAAGTTCCCTCCACCGCCGCCATTCCCATGCCAGTCACAAGTCAGGGGGAGCTTGATGAGGACACGGGTTCTGATAATAGAACTGGGTCTCAATCTGGTAGTGAGTCTGAAGACCACTCAGGAGAGTCTCCACAGACTGAGAATCTTGAAGAAGAACAACAGAAATCGGGCTCAGATTTTGCAGATGAAAATGTAGAAGAAGAAGAAGAGTCCTCGAATGAGGAAGATGATCACTTAAGTGCTGAAGAATCTGTCCTTGTCAGGCTCTCCCGCGCACAGAAAGGAAAACAGAAAATTGATGAACGTTCGAACGTTGCTGATATTCCAACTGAACATCAGAATGTTGGGCACACATCCTCCGATGTTCCAACTTCAGCGACCCATCCTCAATTGTTCGAACAAAGTTTGCTCCGTAAAGGTGGCCACGTCTTCACCCCTCTGAATTACAAATTTGGAACTCTTGATGCACAGACTCAATTTCACAAATTTATTTCAAATCGGGATTTTGTGATGGAGTTTAACGTCAAAGAGGATGTCCTTAGAAAGGCTGATCTTGTTGAATTAATTGAGCATTGGGGGATACAAAAATTGTTGGGTTGGACTGGGAGACCTTGTGAAACATTGATCAAAGAATTCTTGGCTAATATTTCTCGACAGATTAAGCAGCCGGGTAATAATTTTAGGTGGTCAGTTTATGTTAGGGGTCGGCTAGTACCTTTTAGTCCTTCCAATCTTCGTCGTTGGCTTGGATTATCACCCATATCTGAAGGAATGGATGATGAATTTGAAGCAGCCACTGATACTCTGGCCTTAGAACTCACTGGAAATCCTTGGCCTACGGGAAAAATGACTGCCGCATTGCTTACCTCTAAGTATAAGTTGCTTCACAAAATTGCCTTGCACAACATTGATCCAAATCAGCATAGGTCAGACATTGGGATGGATAAGGTTGAGTTATTGTACAAACTGGGCACCTTCTACCCGCTATATATTGCTTCAATTATTTTTGACAAAATTGTGTTCGCGGCGACCCGTCAAGCACACTCCAGAATGTTGCCCTTTCCTGGTTTACTTCATGCCTATCTCCAGCATCACAATGTTCCTATACTTCAGGGTGACACTTTCACTTCACAAATTCCGGTCCTTCGTCCTTCAAAGAAAGTCACTACGAGACCAACGCCTCCTGCAAGGCCAACCATTTCTGAAGATCATACCAGTTCTCTTGAAACTCAGGTGAGGGACTTAACTTCTTTGGTCAATACACTATCTGATAATTTTGAGCATCATCACAGATTCATAAGGGCCTTACTTGTGGCCTTGGCTGAGCGGACTGGAATTCCTATACCAGAGGAATATCAAGATGCTGCCATGAATCCTCCTCAAAATCCTGATGTTGGCTCTGATGGAACTCAACATCCTGACGCTGGTCTTGAGCATTCTCCACGTACTGACCTTGATGCTGGCATATCTCCACATCCAGATGCTACTCCTTTGCCTTCGTCCTCCAAGCACAAGACGAGAACCCAGACTGGTGGTTCGAAAAAGAGGACCCACAAGAGCACTTCATAAAGTGTTTTGTGGTTGGGTATTTTCTCCATTTTGCTTTCGGACACTTCGTTAATTTAGTTTTTCTCTTCGCTTTCGTTTTTGCTTTGGCCCCTCTTTCTAACAAAAAGGGGGAGTAGTAGGAATTGTTGCTTTTGCTTGGTATTTAGAAATTGCTTTAAACTTTTGCTTAATTAGGAATTTCTTTTGCTTTAAACTTTTGCTTAATTAGGAATTACTTTTGCTTGGTAATTAGGAATTGCTTTAAATTAAATTGCATGTTTAAATTTGCATATGGTCTTGAATCCAATTTGCCTACGTGCTCGCCTCAAAAACAACTTGATATAAGTTTTGTAATTAAGAGATGCCAAAGGGGGAGATTGTTGGAAAATCAGTTTTTCAAAATCAGTTTTTGGATTATTGAAGAATCCGATTTTTTTTTGGCATATTTAATTATAAGTTATTTATTGATATGACCAAATTAGGATTCAATGATTATCTAGTAGTTGTTTGGATTGGAAACTTTAATGCTATATTTATCACAATCTATTTATAAGTTTTAGTTATTCTAAAACTCTTGTTCCTTATCTGTTAATAAGTGATTGAATAAATTGCATGTTTAAGTTTTCTAATTGAACTAGGTTTCTAAGTAGATAAGATATTACAATATTATCTTTTTATTTATCTACTTAAATGACAATAAATATCTAGATTTATTTTCATATTCTTGTGATTTATCTCACCTTATCTTGTATAAAGTTTATTTAAACTTAAAGACTTATTGTGTCTTATCCATATATAAGATAAATATTAAGTCATTAAGTTTAGACAAACTTCTTGTACTATAAATAAGACAGGTGGTATTCCAAGAAGTTTTACGGACTTTGAAAGCAAAAATACTCAAGAATCAAATAGCAAATCATTTATGAGTTGAGAGCTCAAAGAGATATTAAAAAGTCCTAGCCCTATCAAAAGTCTAGTTTTGAGAACGGCTTTGAGAAACTGAGCATAGAAGAAATCTATTGTGAGAGAGAACGGCATTTCGGCGACAAGGTAAGGACTGGGTCCTTATTCCGATTTGGGGAATCAATCCGGGGACACTCGTGGAATGGACCAAGATCAAGACCGAAGTACTTGACTGCATTCCTGGACTAGTTGAAGAAAATATAAAACAGGGAAGTTTTATCATTGTTCTTAACTAAGTTTTACTTTTTGTAAATTGCTGATAAAGTTTTAGATTAGGTCTAAAATTGTAATTTCAAAAAGTTGAGACGTGTGTAACCTGTTCTGAAATAGTGGATTTATTTACCCGTGGCATGGGGGCCCGTGGATGTTTCTCTTAGGGGTTTACCACGTTATATCTGGTGTTAATTAATGTTTTAATCGCCTTATATAATAACTGTCTCGAAACTGCCAAGACGTTCAGTGAAATGTTCTGACGTTCAACAAACTTTCATAAATATCATAACATTAAAGTGAACGTTGTGTTTTTGAAAAAAAAAATATATATCTACAGATTTTCAGTAACAACCTATTCAACCTCCATTCTAGGTTGATTGTTATCTAGATTTAAAACTAACAAAAACAATTAAAAAAGAAAGAGAAAAAACAAATATGAAAAGAATTAAAAAATGTAAATATATTTCTTCTTCCTCACTCCTCCTCCTCCTCCTCTTGCACAAGAATTCCCGCTTTGCAGACACCCTTCTCACTTTTCTAATTAATCACACTAAAACTTCAACAAGCAAATAAGACATTGCAAAATAATCAGAAAACAAAAAAAAATTGACAATTTTTTGAAATTCTTTGTTATGATGATTTTTCAGTTGATATCTTGCTTCCATATTACGATTCTTTAGTCACTATTTTTTTATATTTAATCCTATCTGTGTGTATCAAATTGAAGATTCCCAAGAATGATTCTTGATTCATATGTACAATACCCCATTTGTAAAAACTATGTTTTTTGTAGATTTTTTTTTTAAGAAATCAAAGATTGAGAATGAGCCTTCATTCAATAGGATAATTATCACTTTTCGCTCCTTTTATTTGTCTTAACTCTTAATTGTGCAAAACGTTTTTATCGTTTGGATTTTGGCATTTGGACTTTAAATCAAAGCTTCTTTGCAGAAAAGGTCACTGTTGTCCACATTCGTTAACTTTTTCCATTAAACACACGCATCTAGTACACTCTCCCAATTTCTTAAGGCAAATTTTGCCAAGGTACAAAAATTTATTGTGGAGGACGTGTTTGTTAAGACAAAAAAATGATGGAAGAACCATCATTCTGTGAAAAGAAACACAAGAATGAGAACTAAAATTTCTATATTCTTCGTCTGGTTGCAGGTTTTTGAACAATCGATCCGACTTTATGCTCTCCAAATTTTGCCAATACTCCTCTATGTAAGTTGCAAATATACAATGTTACTTAATATTCTTCTTTAATTTTATGTTTTTGTTGTGGGTGCTACGTGAGAAAGAAGACGGTCCGAACATGCTTTTTCTGACAAAAATTCTATGTTTTTTGTGCATGCAGTCACTAAATCATGTGGTGAAGGAGCTGGCAACACCAAGATTCAGACATTATGAGAATGAGGCACCCTAATATGGTAAGTTTAATCTTCAACCTGAAGGGTATCTCATGCTCGTATGACGTGTGATGTTTATTGGCACACTGCAGTCTGCTTGTTGTTTTGTTTCAATTGTGAATGTAATATGTTATTCTAACAAAAAATATAAGAAAAATACGGATCTGACTTACCAAAAGGGTATATCTTTCATGATATACATCCTTTTATTCTTGAAAAAAGAAATACAATTTCTACAGAAAAGGCATCTATGCCACAAACTCTCCTTCTCTCACCAATAAAACATTATTTTATTGATAGAAAAAGCTCTCAAAGTCCATGTAGAATATTAAGAGCTATGAAATGTATTTTTGTAACCCCCAAACTAGTATATCCCGGTCAGGTCGAGGGGGTCGAGGGGGCAACGCCCCTCTTGGGGGCTAGGGGGCAATGTCCCCAAAAGAGAATTCAGATTTCTTTGTATGTGTTGAAGGGTATATTTGGTGTCTCGAAATCAATATCGGAGGAATGAGAAATTACGAAGAAGGACGTGAAACGTTTTTTGATAATATTCGGTTTCACTCAAAGCCATGCGATCGCATGGTCGAGCGAACAGGCGCGTCCTTTCGAAGTATTGCACGATTTGGCTCCACACCACTTCGTTATCAACTCTTCATCATCGATAAATAGGACCCTAGGGACTTCCTATTCCAGACACCAATGATATGCAAACATAAATATCATTCTCTCTTCTTCTCTTGAACAAAATTCTTGCATTCTTGTTGCATAAATTCTGATTTTTATTTCTTTTTGGAGTACAAAGTCATTATTCTGGTTCGTTGTACTTGTGTTTTGAAGTGCTGCAACCATGCAAACACAAGTGGTGGTCGTAGTATTTTGAGAGTTGATTGCCATAAACCGTGGCCATCGTTGCCGGGCAAATTCGACTTAAGGATAAAGTATTTAACACTTGCCTCGACTTTGCATCTTTTCCATCTCCTTTCTTTATCTTGTTTCCTTGCCGTTATTCTGTCCATCGGTCAACACGGATTTTCATACAAATATTATGTTCTTTGGCGTCACTATACACAAAATCACCCAACATTGTATCCCCACACTCATCTAGGAATGGCAAAATACCTCGCCCTGACCCCCACCTTGCCCCTCCCCGTTAGGTAATCGGGACGGGGACGAGGATCATGGTCTCTGCCTCGAATTCTCCTAACCAGTCCTGAATTTTTTTATTTTATTTTATTTTTATGTTTTAAAATTTAAATTGTATTTAAAAAAATAAAAAAATAATATTCAAAATTAATTAGTTAATTAGACGGGGCGGTAAATGGGCATTTTTAATCCTCGTTCCGCCTCCCAAAAATCTCCCACGGGGCGGGATGGTAATGGGTCGCCCTGGCCCCACCTGACCCCGTCCTGTTGCCATTCCTACACTCATTTCAATCATTGACAATGGAGGCTTTTTCAAGAGTGTAGTGATGAACTTGATAAACGTGTGAGCAATGAAGATGGTGGGATGGGTAATGTCAATATTAATGGACGTAGTTTAGTGCAGCAGTGAAAGCAACAAAGAAGTTGATTGGCATGATGATTTCTCTAACAGGCATCAGGAAGACATGTGGAGCTAGTTGGATGAATATCTAGCATACAATGATCTTGCAAGTGATCCACTTAGGGTGCAACCTAATTCGGAGGATGATGATGTTGCTCATAATGAAGAACAAGGGGAAGTGGAAGAAAATCTGAAAGCAAGTGAGAGTTGAACCAAAGGAAGGATTGGTGAAGTCAAAGCAGGCTGCTACTGCTGAAGCTGAAAATGTAAATTTTGGGTTGGTATACAGGAAGGACAGGAGGTTAGGGAAGATGTCATAGACTACGAGGACTCCAATGACGCAAGGTCACACCAGGCAAAGAAGCCATAACCTCAATTTTGTTGTACGAAAATTATAATTTCAAAGGGAAAAAAAAGGCACAAATTGAGAAAATAAAACTGTAGGAGAGCAATTACCCAACGGCGTTGGCACAGAAGGAAGTTTCTACCATGATTGGCTTGTGTCCACGAGGTCTTCATCTGAATTTGCGTTCCACAACTACACAATCCGCAGTTCATTGTTGTTCTACTGTACAAGAACATGTTCTGTGTATGATTTTGCATATAATTGTACTCGCACATATATAAATATATAATATTACGGTTGTTGGAGAAGAAATTGGGTTAGGCAAGAAAAAGGAGATTTCTGCGCCTTGACGAAATTAGCCCTAATAAATTGGAAGAGTGTACAGAACGCGTTAGTTTAACCTCAAAAATTAACGAATGTGGACATCAAGGATATTTTATATAAAGAAACGTTGTTTTATGAACATTTTGCACAATCAGGGCAAATGATGTGGACAAAATGTGGTAATTACCCACCCTCAATAAGAATTATTGGATTCTTTTTTGTGGCAGTTTGTGTGATTTTATACTTTTTGTTGTTTAAATTACAGAAATGTAACTACCAGATTTCCTTCACGGAAAGATTTCTATGGTTAAGATTGGTTGTGGGGAAGGTAATGAGAGCATAAAAAAGTTGATTATTTGAGTGAAAATCAAGACCGGGGTACTTCTGCCCCCAACTCCCTTTAGTTGAGTTGATTTCGCAACTAAATGGAGGGTTTTCCGATATGGTAGCAGTGTGGTGGCGTTGGAGTAGGGAGTGGGGGAGAATAAGTATTTTCTTTTCTTTTTCAATCCTTTCGTTTTTTTAATTATTTTCTTATTTGTTTTTTGTTTATCTTTTTTAGTTTTTTTAAACAATTAATTATGAAGAGACCATTTTACCCATCTTTGGTCAATTTTTGGTCAACTGAAGGAATTTTTAGACGAAAATTCAAAGTTCCTTGTGCTGCCAATTTTTGCAAATGTTTAGCATGACGGTGCCAAGAATAGAAGATGTGGCACCCTGCACTTATTTGAAAGGGACTCCAGCTGCAATTACCCCTAATATTTATGAACTGGTACGGGAATTTCTGAAAGAGAGGAACTTCGTGAGAGACTGTACTTTATAGTTCTCTTATGGAATATTTAAGTGAAAATGAAACTTAACGTGTAATAAATAATCTTCTGAATCTGATCAGTTAACAAACAATGCATTTATTAGAAGTGATCCAAGAATTTGGATCCAGTAACGTACAGCATATGAAAATACACGACAATAATTCAATTCGACCTCTACATACATAATAAAAAAAACTTGCGCCAACGTCACAATTTAGTAACTTGGTAGTCATCACCTCCGAATGGTAGAAAATTTGCAACTGCATGTTCTCTGCCATATGGACCGTTTTTCTTTTCAATGTATTCAAGTTTGAGAATTTTCGACTATCATTTCTTACGGAAGAGGAAATGTGACACCATCCATTCTTCTCCATCGTTGTACCCAAATAGTTCAGCAATTGCAATGAAAAATGTTCTCCAATAGACAGTCCACTTGAGAGCTGAATCCTTGCCATAAGTTGATTCCATTATTGGCTTCACAGAATTCGAATTCTGGTCCATTCTTTTGAGCCACTCTTCACTGCAAGCGGAAGTGCTAGATCAGCATTTTCATAGGATTCAAGTCTCATTCCAATAAATTTGCTCGGAAGGATCAAAACATCAAGCCGAAATTCTTCTCACTATCATATTTTTATTAATAACTTTGCAAAATCCAACCTTACCTTGTTTGTGCGTAATGCTTTCCGTTAATAAGCCAGTGATCAGCTATATACACGTCATCCTGCATATTAAACATCAACAAGAACCAGCAGTAGCTAGTCATACTTGGCCTCAAAGTTCCAATCATAATACTATCAAATGAAATTAGAGCCCTTATGCTAACATAAATCCCTCAAAAGCTTGTTTCACATTTTCTTTTAACCGAATTGAACCAAATAGTCAGTCATTTTGGTGTTTTAGTAGGATACTGATCTTTAGTCTCTTCAGTGTAATACAGGAAGGTGTAAAAATTTCCTTGAAGCGCTGACATTAACAGTTTCTTCATTCTCTTTTCTTTTCTAATTGAAATGGATGTCGTTTATGTTGAGAAAGTCAAAGATTGGTCGTATTAGGGAACAAATATATTGTAATATATTACTTTCCTTCTTTGTAATATATCGTCAAATTAGTAGTAGATTTGTAGGAGTTAATTGAAAAGATGTGAAATATATATATTTGAACATTGTATACAGATATTCATTGAATAAAGATTATTAATTCTTCCAATTTTATATGGTATCAAAGCATTAGGTTAACCCTTTTTTTCAGCCATGGTTTGTCTGTTTTCAAGCCTTCTTCCAGAAAAATTCTTGCAGTGTCCGTTTTTGGAGGTTTTATAGTATTTTTTAGGGTGGAAACGGCTGTTTGAGCAATACTCACCGCTTTGATGTGACGTCTGACGATTTTCGGCCAAATTCCACCATTTAGGCCTCTAAAATCGCGTTTTTCGATCTTTTCGACTTTTTTTTCCCTCTTTTTGAGTCATGGGAGAAAATTCTAAACAAAATCTAGCTAATGACACTGTTAGCCCTTTCTTCATTTATCATTTTGATCACCTGAGATAATGCTTGTTTCCACTAAACTTACATGTGAAAATTATGACACTTGGTGTCGTTCCATGTCAATTACACTCAGTGCAAAGAACAAGTTTTGGTTCGTTGATGGGAGTGTCGAACAGCCATCTAGATAAGAAGCCCATAGAGTGTGCTCTTTGGCAACCATGCAATGAAGATCGCCACCAGTGTGGTATATATGAAAACGGCCAAATAAGTTTGGGATATCTCCGAGAACGTTTTTTCCAACAAAAAGTGTCTCGTCTCTTTGAAATTCAACGTGATCTTGCACTCCTTAAACAAAATCAACAGCCCATCAATATGTATTTTACTAAACTTAAGAGTTTGTGGGATGAGATGGATTCTTAACAAACTGTCACATCGTGTTCTTGCGGTGCTATGAAGTCCAACCATCACTGCAGTGCTATGAAGTCCAACCATCAACAAGCTAAGAGAAACAAAGTGCTGCAGATTTTAATGGAATTAGTTGATTCTTATTCTAATGTTCGTGGACAGATTTTATTGATTCAACTGTTGCCTTCTATTCGGTCCGTATATTCCATGTTGACACAAGAAGAGAAACAGAGAGGCATGGCTACTGGGGCTAACATCATCGAACCCGCAGCCATGGTTGTTTGAACAGGCCGTGGAAACAACAACGGGGGAAAAGGTCGGTCGATTGAGAAGAAACCACCACACTGTTCACACTGTGATAATGACTATCATACTATTGATACATGCTAGAAGCTTAATGGTTATCCGCCAGGACACCGCCTTCATAGAAAGTTCACCGGTGCTTCTAGTAGTTCTAGTGGTCCCAGTGGACAAGAAAAAAGGTGCAAAATATCATCAGTCAATAACATGACAGTAGGCTCTTCCTAAAAAACATCAGACTCTTATTAGCCCAATCTTACTGCAGACCAGTTTCAACAACTTTTGTCTATGATGAGCCAAAAATTGGACATTGATTCTAAGGCAAAATATTGCAGGTGGAGTTCCCTCTCTTCAATAAGTTATAGTTAATGGTGTCACTGACCACGTATCTAGTCTTCCCTTAACTAATGCTACTACAAATTCGTCTCTGCCTCCAGTGGCGTATCTTAATGGGACCCAAGTTCCTATCAATTCTGTTGGGACTTATCATTTTGGCTCCAAATTGTCTCTTTACGATGTTCTTGGGATAGCTTCTTTTTTTACCAATTTGATTTGTCAGTTGAATTACTCGATCATTATTTTATCCGGATTTTTATATTTTACAGGACCTGGAGACGAGGACGATGATTAGTTGGGGGTAACAACGTAATGGACTCTATTATTTGGTAGACTCCAAGCAACAAGCATCACCTACAACTATTTCATCTTCAAAGGCCTTATCCATCACATAGCACCGCAGACTCAGTCACCTTTCACCTTTGCGCTTGCAACTATTAGCTAAGAATTTTTCTGAATTTTCTGAAAAATATTGTGACATTTGCCCTTTGGCAAAACGAACTCGTTTGTTTTTTAGATTAAGTCGTATTAATACTAAACATGCTTTTGAACTTATACATTGTGATATTTTGGGACCCCATAGAATACCATCTCATTCTGGTGCTCGTTACTTCCTTATTATTGTTGATGATTTACCCGCTGCAATTGGGTTTATCTCATACGCCATAAATCTAACACACAAACATTACTTAAGTCATTTATTGATTATGTTGAAACACAATTCCATCATAAAATGAACCATTAGAACCAATAATGAGCGTGAATTTGTTTCTATACATACTTTCTTTAGTAACCATTAAATTATTTTTCAAGGTTTCTGCGTTTCCACCCCCAACAAAATAGAATAGAAAAATGTAAACATAGACATATACTTCAAACTTCGAGAACTTTACATTTTCAATCCCATATGCCATTGAATTTTTGGGACGAAGGTGTTCTAACATCTGTCTATCTCATTAACTGCATTCTCACTCCACTCTTATCGAGCCTCACGCCCTATGAGAAATTATTTGGTCTCAATTCATCATATACACATCTATGTACTTTTGGATGCTTAGCTTATGCTAGAGATGGCAATAGGACGGGTCCGAGAAGGATTGCCCTTGCCCCACCCCGCCCCACAAAAATTTTTCCCCGTCCATGACCCCGCAAATTTGCGAGGCAGGGCGAATGAAGTCTTTGACCCACCAACTGCCCCAATTAATCTTTTTATTTTTATTTTTAATAAACAAAAAAAAAATTATTTTAAAAAAAATATGAATATTTTATATATTTGTAGGAAATAAAACAAAATAAATATAAGATTGGAGTTATGGTATAGTGGTTAAGAGCTATAGTTTCATAACTTCAACCTGGGTTCAATTCTTATTCAACTTTTTTTTTTTTTTTTAAATGATTTGTAAATTATAATTTTATTTTATGATTTCCAAAAAAAAAAAAATTTAAAGAGGCGGGTCGTGGACCGAGGCGTGGCATGGTTACCCCGGATCCTTCACCGGAACAAATATTTCTGCCATGGACCCGCCCCTATTACCCAAATAGTCGAGGCAAGGCACGAGGTAGGTCCGAGTCGACGGGTTTTTGTCATCCTTAGCTTATGCCACTAATCTTCAACCACGACACATTAGATGTTCTGGCCAAAAAATGTGTTTTTATTACCAAAAGGAACAACCTAGCCTTGATGACAAAAACAACATTGATATTGATCCAACACCCGTCACTCAAACATATCACCCAGGTCTTAATATTGGGCCAGGGCCAATACAAAGACAACTCAACCCTCGCATTGTGACAAATGAACCTCAACCAGCCATTCCTAATAGCACTTAGCCAGAACCAACCATTCCTAATAGTGCTACCATTCCAGATAGTGGTAAGCTAACCTGAAAATAAAGGAGTAAGTTTGCAGATGGCATCGTGCCTCCATCGAAGAAGTACCGAGTGATCCAATCATCTTCATTGACATCCTGCAAAAGAATTATTGAGATGGTTATTTAGTCTCTTTTTGTTTAAATCATGATGAGAACAATTCAGTAGCAAATGTTTACAGGAATTAACAATATCTGACGTCCTTCCAACTTTTGAGTTTCAAATGACAGAAAAGAAAAGCAATCACGAAAGATTACCTCAAAGTGGTAAGCAAATGTTTTATGGCAGAAATAATGGACAAACAGAAGACCATCGGGATTCATCCACCTGGATATCTTCTTAAGAAGGTCCTGATAGTTTTTCATATGCTATTTTTAAAAGAACAAAACAAGTTCATCAGCCATGCCAAACCACCCCAAACCTCATTGCCTAGTTTAGGACTCGACAGGGATTAAGTACCTCAAACATTCCAATGGAAAATATTCTGTCATAGGAAGCTTTCATATCAAATGAGCTAATATCTGCAACTATGATATCGACATTCTGCAATTGAAGATCCCTGTGAAGCAGAATAATTAAGGTAAGACGGAATGTCTCTCCACAGGTTTGGTTTTGGGGAAAAGAAGGCAACTAATATAGATCTTAAATGTATGTAAATATACATAAATAGATGGATCTCGTTCCAGTTCCCTAGGGGGAGCTAAGAGTGGTATACAAGAAGTTTTACAAAAATCATCATACAAACGAAAGACGTCTCAAGGAAATATTGATGGATTACCTTAAGAATCTAAACCACTTAAGAATCTAAACCAAGTTTTGATCATAATAAATCATTTAGTTACTAATAAGTTCGCGAAGATCGCGCATTTCAGACTTGGAATGATTCCTGGAAGATATACTACATTTCAAACATCCAATGCCAACTTCACATGTCAAAGTTTTGCAGAGATTCAAAGTTATAAAGTTTCGAAACGACTTCTCAGGTAACAGGTTCAAGGCGTCCCCTGGGTCAACTATACATTCGAAGTGCAGACAACCACGAACTTAAATCTGGAGACATGATTTTCAGATGTCCAAAGTGGATTAAAAAGTAAGAAGTCGAGCCAAACTTGAAGAATCAATTGTTAGAGATAGACTTCGTCTTCAAGGCTTTTTCATGAGATTGATGAAGATTCAGATGGAGCAAAACTGTAGGACATATTTGTAGGGGAAATTTGCTTACGAAGAGGTCAAAATATTCTAAAAGATTTTTGCCTACTTCCATGTCAAATAAGAGAGTGCAAAAATTGTATTTTGGACGTAATCCTTGTTAAATGGAAAATATCTTGTTGAAATAATGCCAAACAAGGTAATTAATGCTAAACATAAATGACCTAGGGAATCTTTTTGTAAGAAAATTGAGGAAACTGTCATGTAGTGTTTGACGTGAACTAGTAGAATATGTAAATATGCAGGTCAATCAGGAAGCATTTTATGCCTATACAGCATCTTTTATATAAGATAAATTATCTAGGAAAAATACCGGCATTGCTCCTCAATGTACGCTTTCTGGGTCACTGAATTGCAAATCCCTGTAATCTGGCAATTGGGATATTTCTGTGCTATGTATAGAGCAACTGATCCCCAGCCACATCCAACATCAAGAACAGTATGTCCATCTTTTATTTGCGACCTCTCACAGTACAGCTCTAACATTGCCTTTTCAGCATCCTCTAAGGTGCTTGACTTGTCTGGAAAGAAGCAGCAACTGCACCAAATCATGCATGCATACCTTCATTAGCTCCCAATACAGAGTCAATGACTTGCAGAATTAATATGTAACAAAATCTCCCAAAAAGAGCAAGCCTTTCAGTTGCCTTCAAAATTTAAAACACCTGAGTCCAATAGTAAACAACTAAACAACGACATGAAAGATGTTTATAGTACAAGAATAAATATTTTGAGGATATGGAAATATTTGCCTGTATTTAAGATGCTTTCCAAGAACAAGCTTGAAGAAAGATGTTGGAACTTCATAATGTTGGGATTTTGGCCTTTCTGTCTTAATGGCTATTGGCATTTCTCTTAATGCTGCAAGGAAAGAGCAATTAGTATTGATACTTTTCAGGGAAACAAAAGTTCCATATTTATGAATCAGAAACCTAATTAGGGCCAGATTACCAATGCTTATTGGTATTTCGTACTGCTATATGTTCCAATACATTTTCATAGCATGATAAGCGCTGAAATGCAATGACAACTCCAATCACTTCCACTCTAGCATTACTAACAGTATACCACCATAATTCACACTTGAAACCATTTTGTCATCTACTGTACAATGTCTAGCAGCACTCACCTAGTTCTCTTGAGACATATAAACCGACTTTGTCACATAAATATTACACGAAAATTTGAAGGATAGGGGGAAAATCAGAAGTTGGTTTACTGTGGGGAATCCGCCAGAACATTTGGCATGGCTAAAATCTGAGCTAGGATGTTCTAAAATCTTTAGACAAATCTAATTCGTTAAGCATGGCTGAAAAGAATGCATGCATTACGTCAGCATGTTTCTTGTATCAGTATGCCCTTCAGATATAATTAAGGTCAAATGGACAATTTCTCATATATCAATTCATTGATCTTTTCATTTGAACATAACTCTAACTTTAAAATTTAATGTGAACATTTTTAAATAGAAGTCTTTTCCACCAAAATAAAGATAAATTAGCAATAGATTACGCTTTGAGAATCTTCCATTTCACTATGAAACTCAAATCGAGAAGTAATAAAGCAAATTTATGAGCATTATACCAAATGTAATAAATATTAATTGAAAAATTAGAATTTGAACATTACAATTAATGTCTAACTTGAAAAATTAATGTGACATTTTCTAAATATAATTTTATTCATAGAAAACTAAACAAATTAGCAACTGATTAGGCTTCGAGAATCGTCTATTTCACTACGAAAATGAAATCAAGCAGTAAAAAGCAAATTTATAAGCATTAAACGAAAATGTAATAAATATTAATTGTAAAGTTACTATTCACTATTTTAAAAATAATGTCTAACTTGAGAAATTAAGTGAACATTTTTAAATACAAGTTTTTTCTTCAAAATTAAACAAATTAAAATAAATCACTACGATCATTTACAAGAGATTTTCTATTTATAAAGATCATATATAAATTTAGAGAATAATTTTTTTGAAGTATTCGAACACCCTCTTTATTTTAACACTTTATTTTACTTATCCCATTAAGTATTTATTATTTTTTCCTATATTTTATTTTGACATATTCCCTCATATTTATTATATGATTTTCCTTCATTATTCTCTATTTTATTTTGTATATACCATTTAATTTAGTCAACATATGAATATTGAATATTGAAAATTGGAATACTTTAAATGCATTTAGTTATAAAGAATGGGTTTTTATTTTAAGAGCATCTACAACAACTTATCCATATTTAAAGAGCAAATTTTTTAAACATTCCAACCGCCTCTTTATTTATACTCTTCATTTTACTTCTTTCAAGAAGGATTTAATATCTTTTTCTCTCCTCTTTTTTGTTTTATATGCTTCCTTCCTAATTTGTATAAATTATTTAATTAAAGTCAATATGTCATGTATTGAAAATTGAAATTGTTTCAATGCATTTTATAATAGAGAGTGGGTTTGACTCTCTCTCCAAATTTGGAAAGCCAAACCCACTTTTTAAATTAAAATGTTAAATTAGAGAGTCAATTGGAGCAAAATTTTAAATATTAACTCATTAAATTAAAGAGCATCATATGTTTAAGGTTAATTTTACCAACGGTCACTGAAGTTACCTTCAAATTATAAAATGGTCACTGAAGTTCAAAAGTTTTAATAGTGGTCACTGAAGTTAGAAATCCTTTAACTAATGTTCACTCTATTAAATTTCTAATTTAAAATAGTGACGTGACATGATAATATAGTATTTATTTATTGTATAGTAGTCCATGTACTTTATATAATATTCTATTTAATTCCTATATTTCAATTAAGTCTTTCAAAAATTGCATCTTAAGTCCTTAATCTTTTACATCTTTAGACTTTGGTCCCCAAATTTACAATTAAGTCTTTCAAAAATTACATCTTTGGTCATTGATCTTTTACATCTTTACACTTTGGTCTCCAAATTTTCAATTATCTTTCAGTTAAGTTCTCCAAAAATTGCATCTTAGGTCCTTCAACTTTTTACATCTTTATACATTAGTCTCCCAAATCCTTAATTTTAGTGGTTACAATAAGTACAATTTTAGTGGTCAAAATTAGTGTACTTTCAATTAAATCTTTGACTTTACACTCGAATTTTCAACTAAATGAACAAAATAATATAATTAAATAATAAACTATTTAGTGGTCAATATAAGTTTAAAATTCACACTTATCACTTAGAGTTGACCACAAAAAGTCAAATTTTAATGGTCAGACCCTATAATATTATTTTGTTCGTTTAGGTGAAAATCTAAGTATAAAGTCAATGATTTAATTGAAAGTGCACTTATTTTGATCACTAAAATTACACTTATTTTGGCTACTAAAATTAAGGATTTATGAGACCAAAGTTTAAAGATGTATAAAATTGAAAGACCTAATATGCAATTTTTTTAGAGGACTTAATTGAAAGATAATTAAAAATTTGGAGACCAAAATGTAAAGATGTAAAAAGTTGAAAGACCTGAGATGCAATTTTTGAAAAACTTAACTGAAAGATAATTGAAAATTTGATGATCAAAGTGTAAAGATGTAAAAGATTAAAGACCTAATATACAATTTTTGAAGGATTTCATTGAAAATTTGAGGACCAAAGTGTAAAGATGTAAAAAATTAAGGACCTAAGATGCAATTTTTTAATGACTTAATTGAAATATATGGACTAAAGTGAATATTATATAAAATAGACTACTATGCAATAAATAAATACCACATCATTATGCCACGTTATCATTTTAAATTAGAAATTTAATAGAGTGACCATTAGTGAAAGGATTTTTAACTTCAATGACCACCACTGAAATTTTTGAACTTCAATGACTATTTTGTAATTTGAAGGTAACTTCAGTGAGCGTTGGTGAAATTAACCCTATGTTTCAAGAGCTTTATGAGCATGCTCTAACAAGATCAAATCAAGTAGTAAAACAGCAAATTTATAAGCATTGCACAAAAATGCAATAAATATTAATTGAAAAATTAATATTCACATTTTTTAAAATAATGTCAAACTTGACAAATAATGTGAACAGTTCTAAATATAATATTTTTCCTCGAAAATTAAACAGCCTAAAAATAAATCAGTAACGTATTACGCTTCGAGAATTGTCCATTTCACTCTGAAGTCTGAAACACAAATCAAGCGGGAAAAGAAGGAGTTTATAAGTATTGTCAAAAATTTTATCTGAAAATAGTCTCCAACCTGAAAATTAATGGTAACATTTTTAAAATACAAGTTTTTGCCTCAAAACTAAACAAGTTACAAACAGATTAACAGATAACGCTTCGAGATTCGAGATTCGAGAATCGCCCTTTTCACTCTGAAACTCAAATCAAACAGTAAAAATGCAACTTTCAGCTGTTTCACTAAAATGTAATAAATATTAATTTTTAACCATGCCAGAGAGTAATGGAGAAATTTTAGACTGTACAATGCGCGAAGTGGACGAGGTCGGACAATTGGAACTCGGCGGAGGGTTTGTAACCGGACCGGAGACGACTGTCAAGAAGTAGGCGAATGAGCCGCCGTATAACGGCGTCCGGCAGCAAATTGCGTTCGAGTGAAGCGAGCATCAGGCGAACTGTAGCATCGTACGGCATTTGCACAATCGACTCCATTACTATTATTGCTGGAACTCTATTTCGCTTCCTACTGCTGCTCTCTATCTTATCGATTTGAATTCTGAGGGAAAATTAATCAATTTTTATCGGGAAATTGGCGCAAATGGTCCCTGATCTTTGTATTCAGTGCAAAGATGGTCACTAAATTTTTTTAGCACATAAATCCCTAATATATGTATTTTAGTGCGTAATTAGTCCTTATTTGATAAAAATGACAAATATACCCTTAATTTTAATTAGAAAAAATTGTAATTAGATTTCTAACCATTGCCAAAAGTGCACATGGTGCGATACTTTTATTTTTTATAAAAAGTTAAAAGAAACTAACAATTTTTTTTTTTTTTTAAATTAACACTTTATTGATCAAATCGATAATATACTAAAATATTTTGTATATTTTATGCACTATTATAAAATAATTAAAATTTAAGCTCATAATCATTAAAAAAACATGTTAAATAATTTTTTTTTTATTATTAAGCAATTTTATTATTTAAATTTTAAACTTTTATTTTATCGTTACAACGTAAAAAGAAAAATAATTTTCTTACAAATTTGATGCTCAAATACTTTTATTTTATTGAACTATTCGTTTATTGACTACAAATATTATAGCTTCAACTGTATTCTTCATATTTTAATTTATTATTTTACTATCGTTCAAAATAAAGAACACATAATGTGTAAATTAATTTGTAAGATATTTTTATGTTAAAGAAAAAAATATAATAGTCTTATTTCAATGGCATAAAATTATAGGAATTACATATACTTAAAACACGATAATTTTATATTTTTCTCTTATAAAAAATTTAATTCACGTGACTATAGTAATATATTTAAGGAAAAATAGCATATTTCGTCTCTAACCTTTTAAAAACGTTGGGATATATCTCTAACCTTTAAAAATAGCATTATACCTCCCCAACATTTGAAAAAATAAGCATGATAAAACCCTAATAACATAATCCATCCATTTTAGCTATTAATGTCAAATAAAAAGACAAAATTGCCCCTCATTTTAAATAAGCAAAAAACAAAAGGAAAAAAAAAACAAAATATACCCCCAAAAATTGAAGAATAACAAATAAGCTATTTTCTTTTTTTTTTCCCCCAACTACCACCTACCCCACCAATCATCTTCTTCCACTCCACCTTCGACCTTAACAAAAAAAAAAAAAAAAACATCTGAAATCAAATAAAAGTAAAGAATAAGAAATATAATTGGACTACTTTAAGTTAACAAACCTTCTCTTGAATTGGCCATGTTTCCGTTGGAAGTAACCTTCATTTTAGCAAAATTCATAGAATAACCTCTGCACCAGAGTTGAACTTCTTTTCGAAATTTCTTCCCTTGGAACCATATAAACTAAATTTTCACCAATCACATATTTCCAATTGCAACTGTATACCCCAAAAAAATCCTTAATTTTCTCAGAGAACCCAAGTCATAAATTTAATCTGAAGCCAATCCCCAAACATTATTCCTCAATAAAATTGAACGGTTTTGTTCTAATGTACACAGTGGGCATTGTTATAATGCCCACCGAGACACTTGTCCTACACTTATTAGATGAGTGTAAAGGCCTACACTCATCCAATAAGTATAGGACAAGTGTTGACATGTGTCCCGGTGGGCATTATAACAATGCTCACTGTGTATATTAGAACGGTGCTGTGAAACCGAATTGGCAATTTGTCTCATTACTATCCCACAAAATTTTCAACTTGGAAAATTCAAAATAAATAAAACAAAAATTTGATATGTAGAGTTCATCCAAAACCAAGTAAAAATCTTCACTCCATTTCATCAAATTCCAAGATTAAATCTTTTTCACATTCTTCCAAAAAAGAATCAAAATCCTTCATTCAAAAGCTTCACAACTGAACCTATATATATCACAAGATTTGAGTACAATATTCTTCTTCTTCCACTCCCACTTGGATGAGAAAGTGGGAGAAAATGAATCTGAGAGAAAAAGTAGGAGAGAGACAGTCAAGAAGTTGAGGGATGATTTCTAAAGTGTGGTGTGTGAGTGTGGGATAAGAAGGGAAATCGGAACTCTGGCAAAGAACGGTGACAGTGGCGGTGAGGAATTGGTCTTAAGAACAAGAAATAAACGAAAAAATATTGGTGCTGCAGTGGTAGCTGCAGATGTGGTGGAGGTAGGAGGTGGGAGTGGAAAAAGAAGATTGGTGAAATAGATTGTGATTGAAGAAGAAAGAAGAAGATAGCTTGTTTGTTATTCTTCAATTTTTTTGTTATATTTGGCTATATTTTTATTCTTTTTTTATCTTTTATTTTTTGCTTATGTAAAGGAATGGACAATTTTGTCTTTTTTTTTTCACCTTAACACTTAAGATTGATGGATTATGTCATTAGGGACCTATCATATATATTTCTTCAATGATTGAAGATGTACGACACTATTTTTAAAGGTTATGGGTATATCTCCAACCTTTTTGAAAAGTTGGAGACAAAAAATGCTATTTTCCCTATATTTAACATGTTTTATTATTTAATCAATGTACATGACTCATTTGCACCTTTTACATATGTTAGGAATTAAATTGTAATTTTCTATAATTAAAAGTAAGGACATATTTATCTTTTTAATCAAATAAAAATTAATTACGCACCAAAACACGGTTAGCAATTTTGTGCAAAAAAAAAAAATATTAGGGACCATTTATGTATTTTAAAGACAAAGATTATGGACCATTTGCTCCAATTTTTCATTTTTATCATCATCTATCTACAGTGAGGATAGTAGCAGTGAAATTGACATTTAAATAAAGTTTTAAAAGTGGCGATAATTTCATATACGGTCCCAATCTTTACCATTTTTTTCATTTATGTCTATAACCTTTATTTCTTGACAACAATGTCCTCAACCTTGCATGTTTTGGCTCCCGTTGCCCTTATTGACGGATTTTATTCAAAAATTCCATTAATTTGCACGTGCCTCACATGACCAAAAAGAAGAGGGTTTCATCGCTATTACACAAATCTAGCTTTAAATAAATCAAAAATAGAAATATATAAAAAGAAACAACTACAGAGTAAAAATAAAATAAAAATAACAATTTAAGTTTTGAGAATGATTTTTTAATAAAAAAATTAAGAAGTTCAAAAGTTTTGAAAATTCTGTTTTTGAAAAAAAAAAAAAAAAAAAACAAAGAATATTTATACTGCCTACGAGCTGGGCTTTTGAAAAAAAGAGTTGATCCTATATTTGATATGGCTTGGGCTGACCC
Organism: Forsythia viridissima; assembly: GCA_030279155.1. Lineage (NCBI taxonomy): Eukaryota > Viridiplantae > Streptophyta > Magnoliopsida > Lamiales > Oleaceae > Forsythia > Forsythia viridissima. The sequence continues at coordinate 27,346,263 of CM059033.1, forward strand.
TATCATTGTAGGATATTTTCTTAAAAATTGTCAAAATCAAAAAATGTATCAATTGTTAAAAAAGAAAAAAATATGATATAATATAATATTTTATTTTATTATATTTGTGGCTTGAGGGTTTTTTAGAAAAAAAATTGTTAACCTAGCATCTTAATTATTTTTTTTTTTTTTTTTGTGGATTGTATAAAGAGTAGAAATGGTGGGTGCGGTAAAGTTTAAGATATTATTTTTCTTGAAATACTTGAGAATCTGGGTAGGTGAAATCTATATGATTGTAACAATTTTTCATATAATGAAAGTTTTGACAGTCCGTAAATCTTTCTCTATTTTTTTTATTTTTTTTGTTTCGTTATTTTTCTCTGAACAAGGATCTTGTGGGCAATAAAAGAATTTGTCTCAATTCTCAACAGTGGTATCAGAGTCAGGTCGTTCAGAGTGTTGGTGCACAAAGATGATATATCTATCAAATATTACGTGGAGAAATTTGACGGAATAATCAATTATGGCTTGTGGCAAGTACAAGTAAAAGATGTTTTGATTCAATCTAGATTGCACAAAGCTTTAAAAGGAAAACCAACCTATACTTCTGACGAAGATACTGAAAAACCTGGTCACGTGAGAAAAAATTGTCCAAAAGGTGGTGCAGACTCGGCTAACTGCTCGACGTCCAATATGGACAATATGTCTCTCTTTATGAGAGATGATGATGTCGCTTGAGTAAATATTTACATTCTCACTAGTTGCCATGATAGATGTGTGTTACTACTAGTGGGTCTATATTTGCACATGGGCATTGGCTTGATATTAATACAATGTGTGTGGTGGAATTGATGTCGATGGCTGATGAACTTCCAAGTAAATCAATCAAGGGAGTTGCACCATAATATTTCAGCAAATTTATTCGACATGAGCCGATAAAATTCTTAGAATTCGTTAATTCTAAGTGATTATACTTATATGGTGGAGTATGTTAATTCTCTGTTTTGAGAATTGAGATTGTCAGAGTTTACCAGTTTTAAGTATCGAGATGAAGAGTTACAGAAGAGATGATTGATTTTTGACTCGTTTTTCGTCAAAGTGGAGATTGTTAAGATATTTTCTCAAAACTTACCAAAATTAAAAGATGCACCAATTGTTGAAAAGGAAAAAAATATGATATGATATAATATTTTATTATATTATATTATATTTAGTGGCTAAAATTGGACAAGTTTTCAAATTTTGGACACTTTGGTAGACGAAACTTGGAAGAAAATTAGGTCATTTGTTAACTATAAATTGACGTGGTTTATTCTCTTTTGTAGTGGTGGCTTGAGGGGTTTTGAGAAAAAAAAATTGTAAGCCTAGCATCTTAGGGTTTTTTTTTTTTTTTTTTTTTGTGGGTTGTACAAAGAGTATAAATTGGTGGATGCGGTAAATCTTAGGATATTATTTTTCTTGAGATATTTGAGAATTTGAGTAGGTGAAATCTATATGAGTGTAACAATTTTTCATATAGTGAAAGTTTTGATAATCCATAAATCTTTATCTATTTTTTGTATTTTTTCTGTTTCGTTATTTTTCTCTGAACAGGGATCTTGTGGGCAATAAAAGAATTGATCTCAATTCCCAACAATCACCGGGCCAAGCTGGTTCGATTCGGGCCATTAACACCCGTAATCTGAAGAGAAAATTACACCCATTACTATGTATATACAATATATTCTTAAATTTACTTTTCTAATGTAAATATTCTAAAAATATTGGGTATTATTTATATATTAATATTTATTTTTATATATTATAATATGTACAAAAATGAAATACAATATATTTTACCCATTAATTCCACTGAGAGAGATAAACAGTAGTCGTCTTCAAAAACCCTATTCAGCACACCAAACCTGTCGGAAATCACGATCAGAATTGGAAAAATAGCGAACAGATCTTCATCCTAAACCCACTTTCTCACAATCATCTCTTCGTAAATGTACAATCCCAAAATCAGTCAACCTCCTAAATCTCTAGGGTTCTCCGCCACTCATATCACTTAATCTTCTAAATCACTAGGGTTCTACATCTAGATGTAACCATAACCTCTCGATTTGCAGAAATTTCAGTCACCGGACAAAGGAACCGCACATGGATGCACATATTGAAGGAAGTCGTCGACGAATAGATGCTTACTAATCTGTTGCAAAAATTGTTACAAAATCAATTTGCATTGTCCCTATTTCTAATCTGTTGCAAATATTGTTACAAAATCAGTTTGCATTGTCTCTGTTACTAATTTGTTGCAGACGATGTTATAAAAATCTATTTTGTTTGTCTCTGTTATTAATGTGTTGCAAACGTTGTTACAAAATTAGTTTGCATTGTCTCTATTACTAATCTGTTACAGACGATATTACAAAAATCTGTTTCGTTGTCTCTGTTATTAGTCTGTTGCAAACAATGTTACAAAAATCTGTTTCTCAGTTATAAATATGGGGATGTCATCATCGGACACAATTTGCATGAAGAAGACGCTTTGCAGTTGGCCGAGATGAGTTGTAATTTATTGTAATGTTGGAAAGATGTTGAAATGATTAGGATTCTAAATGATGAAAGAGAGAGAAACATGAGAGAGATTAGATTGATTAGTTATATATAAAATCTTAATTAAAATAGTAAATGAGATAATTTAGGATTCTGTTACAATATTTAATCAATTAAATAATTAATTAAAAATTAGATGAAACCCAGTAATTTTGAAATAAAAAACATGTTACAATTTTTTTTTATAAATAATAACTTAAAATGGCTTATTTGTGAAAATTTCCCTAATCTGAACATGCAATTATCTTTGTTTGGCGTGTTTGACCTCGTGCATTTTATACCCTTTTTGTTGTTTTTATTTTATTTTTAATTTTTTTGCGATAATGGTATCATTGAATCTTAATCTATTCTATAAAGAGCAATGTAGTACTCCAACTTTTGTTTAATTAGTCAACAGAAATTGTCCAAATATCTAGATAACAAAATACCTGCCTCCCAACTCGCTCTGTCTTTGCCTTGTTCTGCATTTTTTTTTTTTTTTTTAATTTAAAAATATAAATTGTATTTAAAAAAAATATGAATTAAAAAATAATTTAATTAATTAAATGAAGCGATAAATATAAATATTTTAATCCTCGTTTCGCCTACCAAAAATCTCCGATGAGACAGAGATGGTAAAGACCGCCCTACCCCCAATGCCATCCCTACAAATATCCTTTGGTCCTTGCATACAATGCTAAAACACCCCATATTGAGTGAAAAGTAGCTTTAGAATGCATATGATTGGTAGTAATGAAATTATATTTTAAGTCCTTATATTATAAGTTGTAGGTGAATGTGTGGATAAAAATGAGTTGTAAGTTATAGGTCCTATAAAATGTGTGGATAAAAATTAAGTTTGATCAGCTGAAATTATAGTTTAAACAGTGGCAAACATATGCTATAATTGCTTAAAGTGAAATTGATGTATATGCTTGATCATATATGAGTGAGAATCTTATTATGAATCCTACTTCGAGATTTACTCCTATACATTCAAATATTATTTAAGGATAGGAACGGACAGACAATTATAACAATCCGACTCTAACAGTTAAAAAGGTTTTGAAAACTAGAAATGACTTCTTATTAAAAACTAATGACAACTCCGACCAACTGATTGACATCAGATTTGAGAAGAATGGTTGTGGATGCCCTCGTAGGTTGTTACTACATACCTTGGATCCTCTTTGTCTCTTTCAATTCTCTTCTTGACTGGACATCCTTCAATTGAGCACTTGTAATAATTCCTGTTGATTTCATGTTATAGTCATGAGTATAGACTATAGAGTCGAAGCTACTAATGTGTGTGTCTAGAAAATAATACTAGACAATATTTAATAGTAAAATGAATATTGTCCAATCATCTTATTATACATTTGGTAGAGTAGGATTGAGCTTTTTTAATTTTTTTTCTTTAATACTGTCCAATAGAGATGATACTGAATATTATTAATAAAAAAAACTAAAATTTTAATTATATTATCCAATTCTATATATAAAATATATATATTTAAAGTAATTGATGATAAATCTATGGTTGTGAAGAGTTTCTTGGTACTTACTTAACATTTTGTACGTATTCAATTTCTAAAAGGCCATAATCTGGATAAGTCTATTTCACTATGTGGCCATATATAGAGGGCAGACATTTGAATATTTGTCAATACATTTGGTACCTTTTTAAAAAATTTAAAGCACTAATTTAAACTAAAAACGTTGCATTTTTAAATTTTAATCATTATTTTTCTAGTTTAGAGCATATCCTTGAGTCATCTTAAATTTAAAAAAAAGAAATCAAAATTTTACTTATTTTAAAATTTTCTTAATAGTATGAAATGTCATATAGTTAAAAAGAAAGTTACTTTTAACTCTTCTTTTTTAGCATTTAAGTTTAGTGCTAATTAACACACACGCTAAGTTTAAAAAGTATGCTTATAAGTAAATAAGTAAATTTTAAAATTAATTTTTTATTGATCAAAGACTACAAATAAGTTGCTTATTTTGATAGCAATTTAAGAATTACGTTTAAAATAATTGGCTTCTTTTATTTAAAAGCTAGGGAAAAAAAAAAAAACTAAAATAATAAACATGCTTTGAAGTTGACAATATTAAAATATGGTCTAGTTCAATTCAACCATGTACTACGTACAAAACACGTCTCAAATGTGAATGCTATGCCTATTAGTGTGGAGTTCTTCTTGATTTTGATCAAGTATGCAATGTATAGCATTGCAAGGGGGAAAAAAAGGATAATTATGCACCTTGGATTTGGGCTGTTTTTCACCATCTTTTTGCCATACTTCCTCCACTTGAAGCCATCATCCAGTATCTCAATTTCTGACTTGGTTTTAAAAGCAACCTTCTCTGTGATTTGTTTCTCCCCCATGACACTCCTGCTATCTCCTGATGCTGCAACTACAATCACTACTCAGTCAATTAATCATTCATGTAATTTTTAATACTAACTGGTGACATAATGACATTGAATTACATAGTACTGAACAATTATAACGAAGAAAAATAAGTTAAATTTTTTTGTCGATTCTTCTATATAGTAATCATTACTGCGTATCGATCCAACGTTCCCTAAAAGGGTTGTTAGTTATTTGCTTACTGTTGTTGGGATCTTCATGGTAGCTGCTACTTCCCCTGGAGTTAACCACGTCGTTTGCTGCATAATTTTGGCTTTCGGGATATCCAGAGACGATAAGCGCTAGATCACCCTTCGTCCAGTCAGTGAAATCGAAGAAATCTGAAGACTCAAGGTTTGCCGAGTAGTTATATCGGTCCATGGTCGAACCAGGCATGTTTGTATTGGGATAACTCTCAGCCATGTTTGTGACCTGAATGTCTTGGTCTCTTTATATATATGTGTGCTATTTGAGACCTCAATTTGGGGGGTGTTCCAGCAACCTTCCTAGGACGTCGAATGAAGTTTCGCAGGTAATTCTTCATTGATTTGGACAGGTGGCTAAGAAATTTATATGTTTGGGTTGGGTACAAGAATTGTCTAATGTCAGATCATGATGCAAAATAATGTTATGGTTGACTTGTGTAGACTCTGTGATTTTGATTTGTTTTTGTATTAGTCTAGTAACAGTCTTTGCGGTTTGCTTAGACCAACCCCTTCACCATGGCCCATGGGATTGGGGGGGTGTTTTGTAAGTCAAGACACACACACACACACACACATCATAGTTTGATGACCCATAGCAGTCTTTGCACCCTTTATCAATGTACGCCGTTAATTTTGAACTCATCTTATACCTTAACACTTATAAGAACATCTACAATAACCTATCCATATTTAAAGATAATTTTTAACATTTTAAAGAATATTTATAAATTTAAAGAGCAATTTCTTAAACATTCCAACAATCTTTTTATCTACATAATTTTCATAAATTAAAGAGCTTGTTGGAGATAGTAGCAGACCTAGAATTATGGTTCAGTGGGGAGTGGGGACGATAAAGATTTATGTAAAAAATAATTCAAAATAAGACAATAACGATAATTCAAAATGTAGTATTTTTTTATAAGTGTTCTTTACGACTTTTCATACGTTGAAAACACCGTATAATAGTCTCATTATCAATTTCATTAATACACCTCTTACAACATACACAACTAAACTATTTTCTATTAAAAAACTATTTAAAAAAAAAATACTTGTTTTGTTAAAAAATAGCTTGTTTTGTTTTTATCTTTGTTCAGGTAGATTTTTATACCCCCACTATATGGCCATGGAAGAAACTAAATTTAATTGATGGCCAGTGCGGAGCTAAGATTCTAGTCTAGTGCAGACAGAATTTAAGCACAAAAACGAAATAGTATAACTTCAACATATTAGAGATAGAAGTCCTAACCACACACTTGATTCGCCTCCAACACTACGTAAGAAAAAGTTTAAAATAAAGTTAAATCTATGGAGAAAAAAAAGAGAGCAAAAACTCTGATAAATGCTTTCTATATTCTTTAATTTTAACACTCTTTTCCAAATTATGCAATTATTATATTAAACAGAAATAATAAATCCTTACTTGGAGATTCATTCGTGTAAATACCTTATTTTTAAATTTCTTAAAGTCCAGGACCACAAATGAAATTTTGAATTTAAAATATTCTCTCTCTCTCTCTCTCTCTCTCTCTCTCTCTCACACACACACACACACACACACACACACACACACTCACCTTCAAGAACTATAAATTTTATATATACATATACATACACGCAGAATGCATATAGCATATAGAAGAAAAAAAAAATTTATGAAACCTGCCTCCACTAGTCCCTGAGTGGGTCCACCCCTGGTTGGAGATGCTCTAATAATAGTTGATCAAACATATTTTTTATTCACACATTTCATATAATTAACATCTTACTATTCACTTAATATCTACGCATTATATAAGACTTACAACTCATAAGTACTTAAAAAATAATTATAAGCACTACTAAACATGTGCTAAAATATTTTAATGAAGGAATTGGTTTTTTGTTGGTGTAAGATCAACATGTACCATTCTTCTTTATCTTTATTATAGTAAAACTATGCAGTAGTAAAGTAGACGGGTTCTTATATTGAAGTAAACTACTATAAGTATGCGTGCATACTTAGCTTCTTTTTTTTTTTTCTAAACCATCACAAGGGTGGGATTATTCTAGTACATAGGAATTCAGGTTTAACCCATAACACGTCGTATCTCGAGTGAACAATGGACAATATTAGACATGCTTAAGAAAGAAGAAAAAAATTAAATTTTTATTTAGAGTATGTTTGGCATGGTTTTTTTAAAAAAAAAATCGAACTCATTTTTAACTACATATTTTATAGGATCCACAACTTTTATCAATTTTTTAATAACACATTTCACCAACTTATGTTAAAATCAATCTCCATTTGTCTAAATGTCCTTAAGTACAGAATATTTACAGAGCTTCCATCTTCGACAAGCGTTCGATGGATATTGATTTCGAAGACGGGCATAGTGATAACAAGTGCATCCGAGTGTGGTTGTAATACGTGGGATGCATCTTCCTCGGAGAAAGAGAACTTCTCATCATATGGCTTAGCTATGGCACTTGACAGTACCTGATAGCTGGTATGAGCTTCTCTAGTGAGTTTGCGGTGTTGTCTCCTTGACCCCTCTAGGTGTTGACTTCCTCCCACTATTGTGTGGATTTTACCTCGGCCCTGTTGAAGTGGGGGTGGAGGTGGAAGTTCAGCCCGGTCACGAGGTGGAGGTAGTTCAACTCCTCCAGCTGGTCGTGCTAGGAATTCTCAGGTGGCCTCGCCTGATGAGGCTTTCTATTTCACCTTTTAAATCTCGACAATCGTCAGTATCATGTCTAGTGGATCAGTGATATCTGCAATACTTCATTTGGTTCAGCTCAGATGAGCTTGCCCTCATAGGAGTGGGTTTTTTAAGGATGTTCTTGCCTCTGGTCTGCATCAAGACATTCTCAAGGAAGCTATTCAGGATGTGGTATCTCTGGAACCTCTGAGAAGTGGGTCTTGGCCGACCTGGGTTCTGGAAGTCTAGTGCTTTCTTGGGACTTTCCTTCTTTTTCTGGTTTGAAGTCTTTTTCTTTGCCTTTAGTGTTCTCTTTTTGGTCACCTTTTTCATTTTCTTGGTCGGAGGTGGCTTCCTCGGTGTTGATATACTTTTCTGCCCTAGATAGGAATTATCGGTACGTTGCTGGCCCGTCCTCATGAACAGACCACCAAAATCGCGTTTTGGTGCGTAGACTTGACAGGACAGCCATCAGAGCAGCGTCATTGGAGATTTTGTCCACTTCCACTATCCTCTTGCTGAAGCGATCCATGTAAGATCTGAAGGATTCAGTTCGTCCTTACTTGATGCTTACCAAACGTTCTTTGGAAGTAGACATAGCTCTTGCCCCCATGAAGGTAGAGACGAACTTAGATGATAGGTTATTCCAACTTCGAATAAAACGTTGTGATAGTTTTTTAAACTACCTCATCGTTATGTTTTTGAAGGTTAGAGGAAAAGCTCTGTACATGATTGCGTCACTGGCTTATTGGAGTTTCATCCAAGAGGTGTATCTGTCGAGATGACCAACGGGATCTCTACCGTCCTCGTAGCTAGTTAGTTGTGGCATTTTTAGCTTTTCTGGCAGAGGTTTTGCCAAGATATCCTTCGAGAATGGAGAGTGTCTGTCTATGGTGTATTCCTCCGGGATGTTTTTTTGCTTCTCTTCCCGTTTGGGATTGATTTTGGAGTCCAACTTCTGATTCTCAAACAATCAGAAGTTGATTTAGGCGTTTGACAAATTTTTTAAAAGTGATTATAAAATAATCTGACTCTCCTGACAGCAGATTTTGAGAAGTAGCAAAAGGGCAGCTTTTCAGATTCTGCTTTTAGCTTTTACATTTATATATTATTAAAATACCCATTGTACCCTTAATTAATTAAATTAATTTCTTTAATCTCATTTGAAAATTGAATTGAAGCGAGTTGATGCATAAAAAAAATATAAATGTAATTAATTTTTGCATTGTATGACTATATTATTATTTTGTAATTTTTTATAAAATTTGAAATTTATTATGTGTTTATTATTTTTATTTTAAAATAATAATAATGAATACATTGTCTTTTTAAAAAATATATGATTAGGAAAAAAAATGAATTTTACCACTTGTGATAATAATAATAATACAAAATAACATTATTATATTCAATGTCCTTTTTAGTAATTTAATACTATTATAGCAATAAATCACTTTTGTTTACCAAACGCTCAAATGCTGTTTTTGAAACATACAGCAATTTTGAAACAAGAGTTTACCAAACACTTATCTGATTCTTCCCACAGCTGATTCTTTCTACAGCACAGCAGAAGCTGATTCTCTTAAAAGCACAGCAATACCAAACCAAGCCCAGCTCGGCCAGACGTTGCTTCATCAGTTCAAGCTCATCCAGATTGTTTTGTACACTCTATGTCGCCATGGACGGGGCTTTTTCCTTCATTCGCATCTTTTGTTCGCACGTTGTAGGCGAGGTCTGAGAGGATTGACCTAGACCGTCGAAGACGCTGGCCGACGCTGCGTGACAGCTTTCCTAGGAGGACTGGGGTGCATGTTCTTTCCTTCCTTGCTTTCTGATGGACTTTTATCGCCAAAATCTAATCTTCTTTTCACGTGACGATCTTTGGATTTGTCACGTGCTGGTGACTCTGCTTCTGAATCGAAAATTTGTCTAGTGGTAGCCTGATTCTTCTCAAGCCGTTCGATAGCATGAGTTAGGTATTCAAGCTTTTGTAGAACTGCACTCTTTCGGGTGTGCGCGTTTGAGCTGAGGTTTCTCCTTGTTGCCTGCGACGGAAGACCTAGAGAAGGTCAACATGTTGGCTTCCGGTTTTTCCGTGGCTACGAACCCTCGAGTCGTGACTGCGGCTCATGTTGAAGGCTTTTTATAGGTTGAAGTGTTTAAGTATGGTAATTAAGTGTTGATCTCTTGGTGAGTTTGTGGAATATGGAGAGCTTCTCGAGACAACCCTCCTTTTAGCGCCAAACTGTTCACATTAGAAAATGGTTTATACTGATTTCAAGCCAACTTAATGACAAGTGTTGATGTTGGCTATGACCGTAATGAGTGGAAAATAGGTAAGTATATGTATGAAGACCTGATTGTATAATCTTTGTAAGCATGTTTTTTTAGACATTCACCTGTAGGACATTTATTCTCCTATTTATAGGAAAATTTTGTGAGAATTTGTAATGATTACAAGTATTTAATGCCAAGTTCAGCAATAAATGCCTACAAGACATCTCCTTTTTGGACATTTATTGTGAAGTGACATTAGTATTAATGACAGCAACTAGCCTGGCGTCTGACATATATGAAAGGACAACCTATGTTGATGACGTGAGTATGACGTCTACAGGTAGAGGTCCGACTTGGAACCCAATGGAGGAGGTGCGAACTGAATTCAACACCTCAGTGGACTTAAATTCAGGATTATAGATGATGTCCGAACTGAAAGCTGTCAAGGTTGGCTTTAGGTCGGCCATCTCTTGCTTGACTGATAAGCAAAGTAGCATCTGACATGCCAGAATGAGATCGGAGGCCAACAAGACCTATAACTCATAAGTACTTAAAAAATAATTTCAGCACAACCAAACGTGCTAAAATATTTTAATGAAGGAATTGGTTTTTTGTTGGTGTAAGATCATCTTGTACCATTCTTCTTTATCTTTATTATAGTAAAATTTTGCAACGGTAAAGTAGACGGGGTTCTTACATTAAAGTGAACTACTATAAGTCTACGTGCGTACATTGCTATTTTTTTTTCCTAAACCATCACAAGGGTGAGATTATTCTAGTACATAGGAATTCAGGTTTAACCCATAACACGTCGTATCTCGAGTGAACAATGGACAATATTAGACATGCATAAGAAAGAAGAAAAAATTTAAAATTTATTTAGAGTATGTTTGGCATGGTTTTTTTTTTTTTTTTTCAAAACTCATATTTAACTACATATTTTATAGGATCCATAACTTTTATCAACTTTTTAATAACACGTTTCACCAACTTATTTTAAAATCTTTTTAAAAAAATGTTTTTAAACTTTATGAAACAGACACTTATTATCAATATTCAGAAAATCGGACCGGCCATCGACCCGGAAAAGGCAACGGGTCAAGGGTCAAAAGGTCGAACCGAGGTCGAACCGTTTTCAATTAAAAAATTAAAAATTAATCCAAAACTCTCACAAAATTTCTAAAAATAAGTTATTTGTAAATAAATCAACATTTGTAGACAAAATTATTCACAAAACTTGGCTTTAAATAGAGTTTTTATAAGTTTTAATAAAGAAATAAAAAAAAATCAAAAAAAAAATCCGGTTTTTGTTGAAAACCGGACCGGTTCAACCGGTAAAAAAACTCGGTTTCCGGTCTGGTTTTTGGATACCCGATTAAAGTGGAAAATTGGACCAGTTTTCCGACCGGTTCTCGATTTTTCCGATTGAACCGGTCGGTCCAGTCTGATTTTCTAAACACTGCTTATTATTTTAGTACGAAAGTAGAACACCGTGTGACTTAAAAGGCTAAACTAGCATAGTGAGTTCACATTTAGTCAAGGACATTGGTTTAGATAATTGGTAGTGGGTCTTGATATATCACAAGTTTGATTCGAAGAAGATGAATCATGTTATGATCTAGAATATAATGATAGAACATAAATTATTTTAATAAAATTCGGGTCCAGTCAAACCGGCAATGAGGTAGTGGCAATTTACATTTAAAATAATTAAAGAAAGTCCTTTTGGGGGTTCAGATAAATGATTAGCTTTATAATTTTTTTTTTTTTTAAAATTTAACTTACTATTTTTGGGCTTTTATTGCAAGCAAGAGATCCTTTTTACAGCTTTAATGGCTTGTTTGGTCCGTTGGTGTGGTGAGAATACAGACGACACAATGCCAAATAAATTACTTGTATAATTGTATCTAATGTTATTCGTATTATACTCCGACTTAATTTTATCTTAAATCATAAACTAATTTTCAAAAATATAAAAAGATACAAAGTTTAGGATAAAATCTTTGTATTTTATCCGATGATAAAATATATACAACAGTCCCGTTCTTCTACCCATGGTGGATAGGAGAATTTGTGCCAACTGTTGATGTGGCAGTGAATCAGATAAAATTAAATGCCAAAAATTAATTAAATGTGTATATACATTCTCTCTCATCACCCACCAATACCCTGCCCCCCACGCCCCCACCCCCCAACAAAAAAAATCTCTCACGCGCCCAATTTCTCTCCTCCCCAGACTCCCAGCCCCCCATTTCTCTTTCTCCCATTTGTGCCCTAAATTTTCTCCTATTCCTGCCTTCAATTTAAGTAGCAGGAGAATACAGAGATGAAAACAAATGTGGAAGATAAGCAGTTGGTTGCCGGACATTGATAAATTTGGAAGATAAGCAGAGGAAAATGGGTGGGTTCGCCGGAGTTGGTTCGCGTGAGGAAGGCGGTGGGTTGTTTGCGTCGTGGAGGAGGAGGAGACACCGACAGAGCTAGGAGGAGGGGTTGGGAAAGCTGGGTGGAGAAAGAGACACCATCAGAGCTAGAAGTAGAAATGGAGGCGGGGAAACGAAAGCGGAGATAAGTAGTTGGCGGCCGGATATTGATAAATTTGGAAGATAAGCAGAGGGAAATGGGTGGGTTCGCCGGTGTTGGTTTGCTGCGTGGGTTCGCCGTGAGGATGGCAGTGGGTTGTCTGCATCGCGGAGGAGGATGAGACACCGGCGGTGGATTTAAAAAAACCAGAACCTGTAAATGGAGGAAGGAAACGGAAGCAGCGGCCGGCGGTGGATTTAAAAAAACCAGCACTTGTAAATGAGAAAAAAATCAACTCGCAGAGTGTTGGGAGGTCACTAAGGTTTGTAGCCAAGTACTTTGCGTTTGTTGTGGTGGCGGTGGTGGTCGTGAGGAGTGGTGGTGCATCGGCAATTGTGGGAGTAGAGGAGAATGGAATTGAGATGATAGATGGGATCTGACAGTGGGGGTGGGGTATTGAGTGGAGGTGAGAGAGAATGCATATACATATTTAATTAATTTTTGGCATTTAATTTTGTTTTGATTCACTGCTGATGTGGCACAGTGGGCACAATTTTTCCTGCCCACCGTGGGCAAGAGAACAGGACTGATACACATAAAGCAAAACACTATTACGAATAAAAATAATAGAACTCGCTAATAAAATCCCACATAAAATATTCAATATTTTCAAATTTCAAAACTTGAAATAACAAAATATAACATTGTAAAGATTCATCATTTATGGGAATTGAAATTGCAACAAAATAAAAATCAAATATGAAAAATAATTTTAAAAAGTAAAAATAAAAATATGTTGGTCAATTGACTCTACATGACACCATGTGAATCCGCCCCTGATTACACATTTATCTTTTTTACAATCATATTCAATCACCATATCGAATATGTATTAACAACATATTAGATATTTTGTACTTCACAACACTAAATAAGATTAAATAAGGAAAAAAAATTAAATCCTTCATAATGTTCAATTAATTACTATTCTACGTTTTTTAGGTTTTTCATGCAAGTGAGAGTCTCACTTTGTAACTTTTATAGTATGTTTGGTACTTTGAATCGGTCAAGATCGAACAATATAAGTGACAAATTTTGAGACATTCACCTTTTTTTCTTAATTGTATCTATTCTTATGCAATCCAATATATTATATATGTCTTTATAACACGTTTGATATATTGTACGGGATAACATTTATAAATTAAAAAATGTAAAAAAGATAAAATTTTATAAATTATGTTATACAATATTGTCTTGTGTTATATATCAAATATGTCATCGATTTGGACAAGGGTTGACCATTATCATTAATTTCAAAAATGTCCCTTTCTAGTAGAGACTCTTTTTCGGTGTAGCGGTCCCAAGCAAGAGTCAATTGACTAGTGGACAAATTTTCTTTTGTAAATGGATTTAGGTCTTAAACCATTAAAGGAGTCACACAATAAGTTGTGTGAGCCATTCACGACCGGGGATTAAGGAATCATCGTCAATTCAATCAAATAAAAAATAGCCAAATATTGAATAGAGAACATGGTATGATTGATCTTTTCAACACAATTATTCTTTTAAATGTTCCTTAATTATAAACATTAATAATGATTTTTTAAAACATTTAATTCATATTTGGTTGTCTTAAACCATCTATTGAGTTTGAGTAGAATCTTTTTTTAACAAACAAGCCAATACATTTTCAATATAGATTATAAACTACTCGATTAGAACTAAGAGTGTGTTTGATTGCAAGCAAGAAATTTGGGTGGAAAGAAAATGAATTCCATGAAAATGAATTGCTAAGAAATTGTTAATTGGAAAATAGAAACAAATTTTACATGGAAAATAAAACATACTCCCCTCCTAAGAAAATATTTTCATTGTTTTCAAGGAAAATGTTGCCTTTTAAGATAAATAAGAAAACGTTTTACTTGAAAAAAAAATACAAATCAATCAAACGCGTAGTTGGAAAATAGGTAGAAAAAAAGCTTTTTCCACGAAAAATTTCTTGCAATCAAACACACTCTAAGTTCGTCAAAATAAGTTTCACGTAGACATATCATTAATATTAAATACTCAAAATTTTCAGTTTTCTTTCAATTACTCAATTGTTTCATTTAATCACAACTGTTACGAATTTGCTTTGATATTCAAACGTAAACGGAGAACAAGAAAATAATGTAGAAAGTAAAACACCAAGTTTTTATGTCCCTAAGGACCTGAGTTCACCCAACATTTGGCTACTTCTCGTTGAAGCTCCACAAAGTGGATTTCGGTTTTATGCATTAACAAGATCGTTCAAAGTTCGTCTCAGAAATTACAAGACTTCAACATAGAAATCACGCTCTAAACCCTAATCTTTACAGATCAAGCGTCAATCAAAGATTGACCTCTTAAATAAAGTCAGATGACCTAAACTCTCACACAGGGAGTATCATCACCATGTTTCTGGTGTGATTCCACCAAGAAATCAACAGAAGAAGAGAAGGGAGTAGACTGACTGTATTCGTAGACCTAGAGAGACGAAGAAGAGGAAGAGTCTAGAAGAAAGGTAAGATCGCATTTCTTATCTGTCAACAGTGCCAAGCTTTCCTTTTATACTCTAGATGAAGGGTTCAGATTAAAACCACAAAACCAACGGCTCATATCAAAGCTGGAGAACCATTAGTACAAAAGCGTGAAACAAGAATGCGTTTTAAACAGCATCTCCAGAAATGAGTATATATTGATCAACTCTAACGACAACATATCGAGACTTAAAATTCAACTAAAAATTAAAAGCATCAATTAAAAATATTAATCTAATTAAGTTTTTCTATAAATCTAGCTTTTTATATGCGAGTAACAAAAGAGTGCTCGATAAGTTGACTTTTGTTAAATTTCTTATATTTTCTTACATTCTTTTTCATTATTTGTAATTTCTTCGTATTTTTAATTCAATATACATTTTCTTCGTCTGGATGTCATTTTACATATTATTTTCTTAATTTTACACACAAGTCTTAGTTTAAGTCTTTATTGATAGTGAAATTATGGTCACACTAATGTAGTTATTTAATTTATAATTCCTGCCTAATTTATGCCACTGTTATAGCAGCCTTTATTTCATTATTGTATTTTGCTTTGTCTCCCATATCCTTCTCCATTCACATCAACTCGAATGTGTATATTAATAAATAAAAGAATAATAAGATACACAAATGATATGACATAAAGTCGAACTAACAATATATTATAGTAATAAAAGAATAATAAGATACACAAATGATATGACATAAAGTCGAACTAACAATATATTATAGTAATAAAAGAATAATAAGATACACAAATGATATGACATAAAGTCGAACTAACAATATATTATAGTTTACGGAATTAAAACTGAATTATAACTTATAGCACTGTTCATGCATAAATTATGAATTTTAGTCCACTAAAATTTTCTGACCTCATTTCATCAATTCAGTTGTTTTGCCTCCAAAATTTTCACGCTATCTTCTCCTCTTATTAGAGATGACAAAAATATTCGATCCGTCACGAACTCGATGGATACCCGATCCAAATGGCAGATCGCGGGTCGGATTTGAATCTCCTACAATTATTGCGGAGCGGATTTGGATCAGACCGATCCGCCCCAATCCGTCCTGTAGCCATCACTACCTCTGATCTCTTCTCGTTTGAGGAATTCCACATACAAAATTCTGACGCCCAATTGTAATTGTAGTCTCTCTCTCTCTCTCTCTCTCTACCATTTTACGAATGTAGAAAACTAAAAACACGGGTAAAAATATATGCGTGAGAACCTTAAGATTATTAACTACTTCATATTGAAATTCAATTAAAACTCTTTTAAATTGGGTAGAAGATTTAGTATCTCTATATTTGTTTTAAATTTAAAACTAATTTAACTAACAAGATATCTTTTGTATTTATTCTTATAATTATCTCCTAATTTAATTTAGGAAAATAAATGGACTCCTATTTGATCCCTCAAGAAATGAGAATTTCAAGTGAGGCCCTTTGTCAATACAATTTGTTGTAATTGGTCACTATATTCCACATGAACTACTAGAATTGTCAAGTTTTAGTTGTTGTAACTTATAAATAACTTGATTTTCATAATTTAATTGGACTGCAAAATAATTTTAGAAATATTTTATATATACATAAATATAGTTTTTTTTTAAAAAAAAAACTATTTTTTAAATATCAATGGCCAGCTTTCTTTTAGTCGCAATAAAGTGATAAACAAATGTTTCAGGTCAAAGGATGGTTAGTTAATTGAAGGTGAACTACCCTTTATCCTATATAGTAATCATTCCACGGAGACGGAGTGTTCTTTTATTGGACATGTTCAGTGCATGTACACGTTACATTGCACCCCACTTGTTTGCTTAAGGCTGCTACTTCAATGATGGAGTAAATCATAAGAGCACAACAAATGTAAACATAATTTAATAATTAAATGTCTACAACTTATTTAGGTTTACAAAGCACTAAAAATCATTACTCTCTGCCTAGGATTCATAGATCACTAGCATGATTTTTCGTTATCCAAATATATACACATACACACACTAGAAGGATTAGTCGTTAATACGAAACTTTTATTGTAAATTGTCAATTATACATTGTCTGCCTAATAATATGTTATTTAATGTTGACCTCAAATCTTAGTTGGATTCAAGATCAATACTGAATTATCATAATTTTCTCCAAATGTCCTTTCCCTGCACAATCAATATAAGGAAGTCAGCTAACATAGGCAATCGGAGTGGTCACCGTATGCACTCCAACGCTCAAATTAGAATTCATATTTCTGTCAGACTGGCTCGACTTAAAGTCTTAAAAATATTAAAGGAGAAATGTAAATTTATTTAGCCCTTCTTTTTAGCTTAAGTGTAGGCGTTCTTCCTCTTATTTATAGCATGAACTTAAATGGTGTGTAAGCATCTAACTCCTACACGTGTGTGATTGACCCGCGTCTATCAAGTAGTCATTGTTGCCGTTTCTTCGTGCGTGTGACTTTGGGTTTGCAGACAGTCACTTTATCCAATCTACACTCTGTCTTTGTCAAGTTAACAGAGCCGTATTACTCCCGTCCCATCAATTAATCACGTTAATCCTGTCCTTACTTGATGCTCCAGACTGCTTTTGTTAAGCAGTCCGGATGATCTTAAGGCACTTTCCACGTGTCATTATGTGATCAGTCCAATTTGGGGCCGACTTGGCGACTAAAGTTACACGTCATACGCCATTTGGATGCATTATTAAGAGGCGTAACATTTACTATTCATCGATTTATTCGTGAGGGTAATTAAGATGATATTTGAGTAGTCACGTATACCGAACCTCTTCGACTAATAGACGTGTCACAATTTCTATATAGATTACTTCTCGATACAATTCCTTTCAAAATGGTTGGTATAAGTATGCAATATTCATATAACTTGTGATTTACATCTCAGACCTTTACAAAACCTGTTCTTGGAAGTGCATGAATGTTGAGGCCTCCTTTTATATGAAGTGTAAGCATTGTTCTGTAAGTCACATTTTCAGCGTCATTCTCTAATTTGAACCGGAAGAAGTGGACAAGAGTTGCTGATACTGTCTTCATTTGCCTATAAGCAAAATCTTTCCCCAAACAAGTTCTAGAACCGGCCTGAAAATCGAAACAACCTAACGTATCACTTGTTGAAACACAAAATTTAAATAAATAATTTGAATCAACTTTTAGATGAGTTGGACAATAGAGATTTCACATCTCTCAGTCTGTCTCACAAAATAACGGCTCCCAAAATAATCTTTTACATATGTAGGAATATTGGGACGACCTAATACATATATAGAAAGCCTAATATATCCCTAAACGAAATATACACTTAAAAAAATCGTCCCCCAATATATGAAAATCAGTTTGCACGCGACTTTTAAACGAGATATATAGTTTAATAATACTAAGCAACAGTTGAGTAAATACGTGTGTTGTAGCTATAAGTCTATTGCTAGGAGAAGCTACTTACATTGAATGCTATGAATTTGAAGGGTGATTCAGGTTGAAAGATCTCATTTCTGAGCCATCTTTCAGGCCTAAAATCTTCAGCATCATCTCCCCAAATGTAACTCATTCTGCCCATTGCATAGTCCAGGTAGTATACACCATCTCCTTTCTTCAGTTTAAATCCATCTAGAAGAGTGTCATCTGTCTCTGTGCACCTCCCATCCTATGAACCGAAAGTAGCCTACCGGGATCATTCAATACAACAGTATGAACACGATACCAAAGAAGATAAGTACATTTTGTTAATTTGTTTCATACCATAAAGTGGCTCTTTTGAGAATTTTCTGATAATCTAATGTGATAATCTTTGAGTTTGGTTGGTTAATGGCAAGATAATGAAATAAAAAGTGCACGTCAACAATAAAAATCTATATCAATTAAGGGCATGTCCACTACTAGACAACACTGAACACTCCAACGAACAAGATTTTAACTTATTTTTCTTCTTTAGTCCAGTCGAACATACAAACATACGATAAAAAGATCTTGACATAACTTACCACAGGAACTGCAGGGTAAAGCCTCAAGGTTTCAGTCAATGCAGCATGAAGGTATTGCATTTCTTCAAGTGCTTCATCAGTAATACATTCCACAAAATCATCAACAGTACTAGCTTCATTCCAAGGAGCACTACTGATGATTTCTCTCACTTCTTTTGCAGTTTTTTCTTGGATAATTGGGCTCTTGCAAAGCATATAAAAAAACCAAGAAAGAGTGTTTGCAGTTGCGTCTTTGCCTGCAATCATGAAGTTGAGAATAATATCCCTTAGATATTGATTGGTCATTCTCTGTGGATTCTTTTATCTCTCTACCAATAATCTTGAAAGTATGTCCTCCTTGTCATTCTTCAATCATGAAAGTATTAGCAAGTATTGTTAACAAACTGATAATTGCAGAGAAAAAAAAATTATTAGTATTTTACGGTTGTCTTTGCAAAATTTCTTGTGGGTTTTCCTAAGATTCTCTTCTCGGAAGTGATCTTGTGTAAGATTGTGTACTGACAACTTTTGAGTTTTGTATAACTCGTGGAAAGCATTCATTGCAATTTTATAAGCATATTGGGAACTCTCACTTTACGAGTCGGTTTTAAGGGAGAGTTCTACTCAATGTTTTTATAACAAAGGAGTTGGGGAAAGCGCTCTTTCCTAGGGAACCCTCATTGCAGACAGGGCAACTTTGGGAGGACTACTTGGAAGAAAAATGAGTTGTTGTGGATATTGGTTCTTATGAATCTCATGTCTCTCGTGTAAGGCTTGATTCATCGATTTTATAAGCACATTGAGCTCTCATTCTTGAAAAAAATATTGATGAAAGGAGTATCCTCACTTTACAAGCCGATTTTGTGGGTGAGTTATATCTAAAGTGCTTATAACAGTTCTTGTATTTGGATTTGAAAGCTTGGATTTCGGATTTCGTGTTTCTTCCAGCTATACTGGAGGTTCATTCCACATAAATCTTGCATCTTTGTAATTTTTTTTTGCTGTGTTTCATTTGTCTGATTATATTTTACTCGAATATATTATTCCTGACCATTCAAAAAAGGTAAAGAAAAACACTTACACAATGCTGTTGCCTTTCCATTTGTCTAATCCTGGTACTTATCAAATCATCAACAAAACTGTGGATGAATTTGATGTTGGGATGTTATCAAATCATCAACAAAACTGTGGATGAATTTGATGTTGGGATGTTTTCATAAATGAGTCATGTTTTGAAAATAATTCCAAAAGACTTATTCTGTTACATAAATTCCAAAAATACTATTTTTTAAATATATTTATTATATTTTCATATATTAATTACCAGCTGTAACAGTTAGCCTAAAAAAAAGGGATTTTCAGTTATTTCCATTAAATTGAATATCTTAATTGATTCTTTGCCCTAATAGAAAACAAAAAATTTTAGAAAATCAGGTAAACATCATTCCATGAATAACATCATTCGGCGAAGAAGATGAATCCGCGAAGAACATCAGTCCGTGAAAAACTTTCGCTCGTGAAGAAAGTGCGGTGAAGAAAATTAGAACGTGAAAGATCAAAATAATTACATAATGTTGATTATTGTAACCTGTTTATCAATCCAATATATGTAATCTGATTTTGAATAAATGTGATTATATGTAGCAGTTCAAAAAATTCTTTATTTGAATACATATGTTACAAAAAATTTCCGAAATTCATGATATTTTATGTTTATGTTACAGTGAGAATATTTGCACATGTTACATTATATTTCATTTATGATCTTGTAATATTTGGAAGTTTCTGGTTTGCAGAGACGTCTATTGCATTTAGAACATTTGTATATGTTACAATCGCGCATGTTACATATCCGTATGTTACATTTGCGTGTGTTACGTTTGCGTGTATTACATTTACATATGTTACATTTAGATGTTGGTAACATATTATTTTATGTTATCATCACTCTAAAACAAATGTTACAAAAAAATATTGAAATTCATGATATTTTGTGTTTATGTTACAATGAGAACATTTGCATATGTTATATTATAATTCTGTTTTGATCTTGTAACACTTGGAAGTTTCTGGTTTGCGTAGATGTTTATTACATTTATAACATCTGTGTATGTTACATTTTAGTATGATATATAACATCAATAATACATATTAAAATTCATGATAATATCAGTTATAACATATGTAACATCAGTAGTAGAGAATATCAATACATGTAACATGTGCTGGGTAAAATAATATTATATCATCTGTAACATATTCAGTGATGCAAAATGTCGTTTGTAACATATGTATATACTATAGCATTTATAACACTATATTAGACCATGATATTAAAAATATTCTGTTACAAATGTTACAACTGTAAAACCAACTATAAACTTCAACAATTTGATATTTACATACATACTGGACTTTAAAACAAATTGACATATTGTAACATCAGAATGTAACAGTGAGAAGAAATTTAACTCATGATTTAATAACATAACTTAATCCGTAACATATTTAGTAACATATTAATTGCTACAAAATATCAATTGTAACATCTGTATCAGAACTTGATTCACAACATCATCCATAACACTGTATCAAACATTCATACACAATATCATTTGTAACAACAGTATCAGACATTGATATTAAAGAGAATCTGTTACAATTGTTACAACAGTCAAAACTAAATCTAAATTTCAACAAATTCCTATTAATATATACAATGTACTGTAACAGACCTATATATACATATTATATCATAAAAAAATGTTTCATAAAAAGAACAATCAAATCCTAGACTGTTACAACTATTACAAATACAAAATCAACTCTAAACTTCAACAAGTTTATTGTCTCTTTCGTTTTGGGTGCTTTCGTGGGTGCAGAAAACGTTATTCGCCAGTGACTGGAAGTGTTCGACTCCGGTATGGTTTCTTTTCCAGGCGACGCCATCTTCAACCTTATATTTTCACAATTTGGAGTCTCCATTCTTCAACCAAGATAAAAAATTGTGAAAAATACACTGCGATTTCGGGATTTTGGGAGAAGATTTGACAAAATTTTGAAAGATTTTATTCCAGCTTGTAAATGGGGAAGTTTCTTTGGTTTGGGAGTTTTCAATTTAATGGGCACTGTAATCTAGGAAGGTTAAAAGCGGTAATGGATAATTAAATGTTTAAAAATGACTTTAATATATTATTAATTTAATATTAAATTAATTAATCTAATTTTAAGAATGTAATATTTTTGAATAAATAAACTAAGTTGTTAAATTTAGAATTATTTTAATATTCATAAGTAGTGGGTGTAATATCCACATTGATGTTCTTCTTGAGGGTTGCTTCACTGCCAATGTTCAGATACTGCTTAAGCTTCCAAAATGGATCAGCATAACGCCAATATATTAATTCATTTGGTTCATCAAAAGCCCTTATAAATTCACTTCTCACTTTGTTTGATCCTTCCAGGCAGTTTAAGTCCACTCCAAACCCAACTTTGAATATAGAGTCCAGGGTGCATTTCATTAACGAAGCCTGCAAAGAATCGTAGTCCGGTCGAGAATGTTACGGATTAAGCCCAAATCCGAGTTATGAGAGTAATATTAATCAAAATGAAAATCAGAATGTATGCACAAATAACAAATTTATAATGATATACCCTCAATGTGAGAGTCTTGTCCAATCGTCATAGGTTTTCAATAGATCAAGAACAAGAAGATTAATATAGTGATTTCACAAAATCAGGGGTGCCAAACCAACCAGGCACCTTGCTTTTTTTTTTTTTTCCCGTAATTTTGGTTTCTTGTTGTTTTTTACAATAGTCCCACTACATGTACACCCGCCTTTACCACTTGGATGACCGCGAGATGATATTTACCATATCTCGCGATATTTTGTGAAATATTGCGAGATAATGGTTTCACACATTAAATGGCAATAAATGAATTTCCTATTACATTTCCTACTGCCTAACTACATTTTCAGCCAAAATATAATGGTATTTTAACTTTTTCATTCACTCCATTTTTTCTCCTTAGTTCATCATTTTCGGCGACTCTCCGACGACATTTTTCCTTCCACAGTCTCAATCTTGACTTGAATCTTTATTTTCCTTCCAAGTTTTCCACAACTATGTCTGAAAAATACAATTTTTGTTCTTGTTTGGAAGTTCATTTTTTTGCCATATTTTTGTGTTATATACTTTATGGAAGTTATGTATTTGTCATAGTCCAAACATTTATTTTTGTGTTACATACGTTATGGAAGTTCTTATTTTCGATATTTTTATATAGAAAATCTCGTTTCACTTTACGAAGACGCGACAGTAAATATAAATATATTTGTGGTTGATGATGAATACTTGGAAGATGATGAGATATAAATAGAGAATTCTCATGGTTTAAATGATGATTGGGTTGAAGAACTTGGTGCTAACTTATGGGTCGAGTCAACAAATAAATTCAATGTATCCTCTAGTTCGACAATTCGAGGAAGAAATTTCAACAAACTTGTTAGCCACTCCAAGATTCCACGTACCCCAACAATCAATAAGATAGTTTATGTGTTCTTGTAATGCAAAAAATAAAAAAAAAATAAAAATTGAACTTCGATCACAAACATGTAATATGCTTTTATCTTCTAAGTTGCCCCATAACTGTGAGAAAATAAGGTGGTAAGGCCAAAATGTGAAGGTGTAAATTCAAATTCAAAAGAGGGGCATTTAGTCATTTATCACATGCGGTAAACAAGGTGGTAAGGCTACATGTACAACCAGCATTTTTCTTTTTAT
Source organism: Forsythia viridissima (assembly GCA_030279155.1). Classification (NCBI taxonomy): domain Eukaryota; kingdom Viridiplantae; phylum Streptophyta; class Magnoliopsida; order Lamiales; family Oleaceae; genus Forsythia; species Forsythia viridissima. Next base: position 27,370,239 of record CM059033.1, read on the forward strand.
AATAGCAAAAAGAGGCTCGAGTGGGCCAACCTGATACGACCTGGTTTCAAAAGGATAAAGATTATAACCATACCAAATAAGGTTCGGGTTGCCTCTGGCCCGGGCGACCCAACCCTGTCTTCACACCTTATGAATATTGAATTTTAAGAAAATGTGATTAAAAAAAATGAAACACAACCAAACTAGGAGACTACTCGTAATTTTTCTTCATTAGGACCTTATTTTAGCCCACAAAATTAGTCAATTATAAACTGTTGAAGCTATGTTCCAAAAATTAGAGACAAAATGGTCTGAATGAAACAAAACATTAGCATAGCAGATACCAAAGACTATATGTATCAGAATTATTGTTTATACCTGTTTTGTCTTGAATGATGGAATGAAAGGTGTAAATTTAGGTCAATCATCAAAGGTTTTCCCCACCCCCACAACAACAAAAAATTTAGAATTCACTGCGTGAATTTTTTTTCGTCATTGTGTTTATTTCGTGTTAAATCTACTAGAAGACCCTCTAATGCAACGTATCACTATTAGGAGGTACCCGAATGAAATATGTATTGAGATTCATGATGACTATCCCTCTCCTTTAGTCACCCCCCTCCCATCTAGCAATGAGAAAAAGACCTTCAACCCAATTACAGACAGGTTTTAAATATATGTATACTCAGTAATCATAGGATCATAAATAACTTACTTGTACATCAAAGACTTGTTTGGTCAGAGCCAACCCATGAACAATTCTAACCAAATTTGCAGTCTTTTTCTCTAAAAAACTCTGCAACTAAAATCCCTCAAAACCATAGTTGAAAACTCAAAACTTGCCAATTTCCTCTGATGCTTCCACTTCTCCCCATCCACTGCAAAAATCCCATGGCCAAACAAGTCACAAAATCTTTCTTGATAATCCTCTCCTTTTGAGTACAAGTTTGTTTTAAGAATATCTCAATATTTCTCATATTAGTTGCGTATATATGATAGTTCTAATGTTGTAAGTAATACACTGATTCTTAAGACTTCTCAAAAGCATATTTATTGATCATCAAAAGCACTTATTTATACAGCTTATTTAAAACAGAAAAAGTATTAAAAATACAGCCAAATCTGCTGCATATTACGTAATAGAAATTCCTAAAAAATAGCTGAAGACTAGATCAATCCCTAACAGAACTTTGACCACTTCAATTCCATGCCAGCAACTCCTGAGACATGTCATTCAACACTCCTCCTTGGCTCTAGAGCTGCAGATTCCAAGCCTTTGTCTCAAGAACTCATACCTGGCTTTGGGAAGAGAATTGGTCATGATGTCAGCATTTTGATCTTCTGTTTTGCAGTATTTTTATTTCTTTTTGTACCTCTCTTAGGAAATAGAGTTTCAAATTGAAGTGTTTTGTTTTGCCATGAAACACTGGATTATTTGCAATTGAAATTGCAGCTTGGTTGTCTACAAGTATCTGTGTGCTTTCCTTTTGCTCCATATGCAGGTCTACCATTAATTTTCTAATCCAGAGAGCTTGATTCACAGCAGCAGCGACTGCTACATATTCTGCTTCTGCTGTGGACTGAGCTATGGTGTCTTGCTTCTTAGAACACCATGAGAAAATAGCAAAACCAAAGCAAAAACAATAACCTGAAGTACTTCTCATGTCATCAATACAACCAGCCCAATCACTATCAGAATAACCATGGAGTGTGAAATTTTTAACTTGATAATACCTCAAACCATAGTCAATCGTACCCTTGATATATCTAACAATTCTTTTTGCTGCTTGAAAATGAATTTCACTAGCACAATGCATGTACCTTGAAAGAAGACTTACATCGTTCATAATATCTTGTCTGGTTGCAGTCAGGTAGATCAAGCAGCCTATTAAGGTACTGTAAAGCTTTTCATCAACCTTTGCAGCTCCATCTTCTTTGCAGAACTTCTCCTTTTGATTCATTGGGGTTGGAGTTGGCTTGCATTCTCCCATGTTGAATTTTGTGAGAATCTCTTTGGCATATTTATGCTGACATATGAAGATCTCATTCTGTTTTTGTTGAACTTCCATGCCAAGGAATAATGTCATCTTTCCAAGATCAGTCATCTCAAAAACATCCTTCATTTCCCTTTTAAAAGTATTAATTTGCTCCATACTATTTTCCGTAACGAGCAAATCATCAACATAAAGAGATACCACAAGTATTTCATCACTAACCTTCCTGAGATAGAGAGTAAATTCACTTAGACTTTTTTTAAAACCCAAATTTACCAGATGTGCATCAATCATGTTGTACCAGGCCCTTGGTGCTTGCTTTAAACCATACAGGGCCTTTTTTCAGTAGATTTATTTTCTCATCTTTTCCTTGAATAATAAAACCTTTAGACTGCTCCACAAAAATTTCTTCATCCAATTATCCATTCAAGAAGGTAGATTTGACATCTATCTGGTGTATATTCCATCCCTTTTGAGCAGCAAGGGCCAACAACATTCTTACGGTATCCAATCTAGCTACTGGGGAAAAATTCTCAGAGAAATTCACCCTAAACATATGAGCATATCCTCTAACGACCAGCCTTGCCTTGTGTTTGTTTATAGAACCATCAGGATTGAGTTTGGTTCTCTAAACCCATTTAACTCTTATTGTCTTTTTATGTGTAGGTCTGTCCACTAGGATCCAAGTCTGATTTTTCTCAATCATCTCAATCTCTTCTTTCATTGCAGCCATCCATTTTTAATTTGTTGTAGCTTCTTCATATCCTGCAGGCTCTATTATAGCAAGTTGCACCTCTGATAGATGTCAAAAAGTGACTTGGTTCCCTTGACAGGTTTGTCATCAATATCATCATTTTATTCCTGGAACTCAAGCTTCATATTATTCTCCCAACTCTAGCAATCCGACTCAAAGAATTGGACATCCCTGCTAACAATTACTTTGTTGTTTTGTGGAAGATAAATCATATAAGCTTTTGAAACTGTATTGTAGCCTACAAAGATCCCAGGTTCTACCTTCTTATCCAATTTGTCTCTCTTAAATCGAGGAATATAAAAGAAACAAAGACAACCAAAATGTTTTTAGATTTTGCAGCCTTAGTTTATAGCCATACCATGCTTCAAATAGAGTCTTTTGTTGCAAAGCCTTTGTTGGTAATCTATTCAGCAGAAACTAATGTGTTTGCAGCCTTAGCACAGAATTACTTTGGCAGCCCTTTGTCATGCAATAAACACCTTGTCATCTCCATAAGTGTTCTGTTTTTTCTCTCTACCACCCTATTTTGTTGAGGGGTATAAGGCCATCCTATTTTGTTGAGGGGTATAAGATGCTGTCAGCTGATGCTCAATGCCTGCATTCTCACAGAAATTGTTAAAATTTTCTGAGGTGTATTCAGTTCCATTATCAGATTTGATCACCTGCATTTTGCATCTACTTTGATTTTCAACCCAAGCTTTAAACTTCCAGAAGATGTCAGCCACCTCAGATTTAAATTTCATGAAATAAATCCAGCACATTCTTGTGTGATCATCAATGAAAGCAATGTAAAACTTACTGCCATTCAATGATGGAGTTTTATGAGGTCCTCCCACATCTATGTGCACCAACTGTAGTTTTTGTGTAGCCCTCCAGGTATTGTTTTGTGGAAAATGGAGCCTTGTCATCTTCTCATACTAACACGCTACACAAATAGGAAACTCTTCCTCTAATTCAGGCAAACCTTTCTCAAGATTGTTCTTTTTCATAAAAAGTAGGGCTTTATGATGAAAGTGGCCCAATCTCTTATGCCGAAGCATTATATTGCTGTTTTCTTTGTGTACTGCAGCCTGCTCCTCTTCCATCATACACAAGGTAAAGCTTTTCCTTTGAACACCCCTCTGCCTTGTGCATCGGTAATCAAGCAATGATTGTCCTCAAACAGCACCCTATATCCTTTTTCTAACAGCTGACCAACACTCAAATGGTTTTGATTAATTTCAAGAACATATAAGACATTTGAAATTAATTTCAAACCTGTGTAACCTTCAATTGCCACTGTTTCTTTGCCCTTTACTGCAAGATATGTTCCATCTCCAATTCTAACTTTAGAAATGGCAGTTTTATCAAGCTCTCTAAAAAGCTCTTGGTCATTAGTCATGTGGCTTGTACAATCACTATCTATAAGCCAGCTTTCTATGGAGCTACTGGTAGCAAAACATGATGCCACAAACAATTGCTTCTCTTGAGATTGTTCAACAACAGTCTTGGCTTCTCCTTGCTGCTGTTGAGATTTGCATATTCTTTCAATGTGCCCTAACTGACCACACTTGTGACATTTTATATCCGGCATCCACCAACACCTTTTCTGTGGATGATTGGTTTTTTTTATGGTAAGGACATGGTGGAAATGTAGTGTTATTGCTGCTATTATTGTTGTTGCTTTGCTTCTCTGTCTTGTACATATTTTTCTGTGATATAGCTTGAAATACGCCATCCACAGATCCCTCTTGCATCATAAGTTTCCTTTGTTCTTGAGCCTGTAATGCATTCAATACTTCTGCTAAGGTAATACTTGACACATCTTTTGAGTTTTCTAGAGATGATATTGTGGCCTCAAACTTTTCAGAAACTGTTACAAGGATTTTTTGAACTATTCTAGAATCAGAAAAATCAGTACCAAGAAGCCTTACTTTTTTAACAATGTCAAGAAGTCTGTCAGAGTAATCTTTGGTTGTTTCTGATTCTTTCATTTTTTGCATCTCGAATTCTCTGATCAGATTCAGAGCCTGCATGCCTTTGACTCGTTCATTTCCTTTACACTCCTTCTTCAGGAAGTCCCAGATTACATTTGCTATTTTTAGTGTCATGATTCTGGTGAAAATTGTGGATGAAACAGCTGCAAATAAGCTAGCTTTTGCCTTTGATTTTCTTTGCCTCATCTCCTTATGATTTCTTATTTGAGCCATAGTTGGATCGTCAGGTAAATGAGGAACTACATACTTATTTTCAGTGACTTCCCACTGATCATTAGCATTAAGGTAGGCTTCCATTCGGACATCCCACATTTGATAATTGATTCCATCGAACACTGGAGGTGCTATTGCATTCGATGAAGCTTCTAAACTCATCTTGAGTTGGTTATAGGCTTTTGTGTTTTGAATAGGGTAGATGGTAAGTGTTTAAGGTAAGTAGTTAGGCTCACTCAAACTCACAGATCTCTCAATAATTTGGCTTTGATACCATTTTGATAGTTCTAATGTTGTAAGTAATACACTGATTCTTAAGACTTCTCAAAAGTATATTTTATTGATACTCAAAATCACTTATTTATACAGCTTATTTAAAACAAAAAAAAAAAAGCATTAAAAATGCAGCCAAATCTGTTGCATATTACGTAACAAAAATTCCTAAAAAATAGCTGAAGACTAGATCAATCCCTAACAGAACTTTGGCCACTTCAATTCCATGCCAGCAACTCCTGAGACATATCATTCAACAATATATCACTTTGATATGGAGCTAGAAGCCTGAAAGTATGATGTTTTTTTGCCCTTTCTATTTGGTAATCATAGAGCCTGTTGAAGTAAAAGAGTTGGATCAAATACTGGTGGGTAATTCTTGTCCAAAATTGATTTTCCAATGAAGATTCTGAGTATGAATATTGAAAAGAGTGTGAAAATGAGTAGAAGTGCATTTGCTATGTAGAAGAAGAGGGTGTAGAGGATTTCCATTTTTGGAGAAGTTTGTGTTGGAAGGGTGTGTTAGTCTGTCAGATCAGTAGTAATATTTATAGTAAACGTGATGAATTACAAAAATGTGCTTTTGATGAGAGAATATTGATCTCTTAAAAAATCTGGTAGGTGTCATGTTTATAGATCGCGTATATACTAGTTGACGTAGTGATGAACTCGCGTGTACATAAGTTGACGTGGCAATGAACTCTAATAACTCAGTCGATCAACCTGGTGGAACCTCGACCACTAATTCGCATAAGAGAATATTGTTGATTACAAGATACTTCGGCCAAACTATCAGTATAACCGATATTAATGCACAATATATGTGTGTGTGTGTGTGTATATATATATATATATATATATATATATATATATATATATATATATATGAGATTTTGAATTATCTCATCTAGAACTTTATTAGTCCTTGTGCTTGAACCCAGGTTGGGAACCAAACGTATCTTCAAGTGGATAGATTGAACGATTCACGTGAAACCAAATTTTAAGTTCCTCTCGTATCGAGAATTTACACATCATTTGACGGTGTAAGAAAATTTTATATTTCTTCAATAATTTTACAAAATTTCCAATGTGTATACACATAGAGCTAGAGACAAGAACAAGTTTGGATCAATGAAATCATATAAAGGAAGCTGGAAATGCAAATACTTAGATTTTTAATTTTTTTTTTCCAGTAGCTTAAATTTTTAGACGAAATAGTTCAATATAATATAAAATATAAAAATATTTTAATTTTGAATCACACTGTCATCTATTTATAAAATTTATACTTGTCAAGCATTAGAATTTGCTTGCATACGAAAGAATTTGTTGATTTTCAATATTTAAATTAAAAAAATTAGTTTTTATATGATTTAGTTCAATAAAAATATTGCTAATTGCAAATCTAAATTTAGTGGTTGGCCTTTCACAATCATCAATCGACAAAACTTATCTTGGGTTAAGTCTAACAACTTAGGATTATGGTTCTCACGTCGACTAATTGAAATCAAGCTAATCATTTGATCTTTAATTAATCACAGAGAAGATTCATTATATATATATACACTAGTTTGTAAACGTGCATCATTTATTATAACTGTAGGGAGTTTTTCTTCTATAGCCCCCCAAAAAACACATACGTCTATTTTTATTTTTATTTTCAAAATTAATTTTTCTCCATCATATCTCATGTGTTCTTCAAATTCAATATCTTTAAATCAAATTCTCAAATTCACCTTCTTCTTCATTGCTATATCATTCTCAAAATTATTTTTTCTCCATCATATATGTTCTTCAAATTCCTTTTCCTTAAATCAAATTCTCAAATCAACCTTCTTCTTCATCTGCTACATATTTAAATTGCCATTGAATTTGAATCGTAACCTACGGAAAGCGGTATATACTAGTTAAATACAACTCAATAATAATATGGGATGAATCAACGAAGGAGCATCAAAATTTTGGAATGATGGTTCAAGTATAGACTGCTACACGAAAGCATATGAAGCACATCCATCGACTCATTGAGCAAGCACAAGAACAAGAGTGTTTACATCTCAATTACCTTACTCTTTTGCAAAGGATTCTCTTGATCTTGCAAGGACGGCTCCTTTTGTGTACAATTGTGGTGAGAACCAGCGGCTCCCAATCCCTGAAAGGAGTGTATACCAAATCAATCTTCAATAACTCATTTTTGGACTACATCAAATAATTCAAGAACACCACCTCTAATTTTTTGTAACAAGATTTTAATAGTTCATACATGGAAAATGTAAACATAGCTAGTCACAGTGCATATCGACTTCAAAAGGCATTTTAAATGCAATGCATATCGACTTCAAATAAACATAAATTATCATTTCCTTATAATAAATTCCTAAAAAATTCATATATCTGAAGGCATACAGGTAATTGTTAAACTTCATAAAACTATTTCTATTACAACTTGCAGCACCACTACCAACTTAATGTATGCTACAAATTCAATGCATAAATATCATCTTTTGCTAGGTCAAAGAATCAGAACCTCTCTAGTTCAACCTGGCAGTGGGGAGTTTATTTTCTAAGCTTTAGGTTCCAGTTTGAGGTATATATTTATGAGAGCCAAAAGATAACTCCATAACTGTTTCGCACAGAAAGCGTGTCCTTCGCGAACAATTAAAGGATTCAGACGATGTGTAAGGGACGCCAAACCTCTTGAGACAAAGTCCCAACAAGGGGTGTTTGATTTATGAAGATTACAATAGTGACAAAGGATGAAAAAGTAAAACGAAATGCCTCCAAGGGGCACAAGCACACTAGAATTCAATGTAAAGAAATATTTAAGACTAAAATGGAATGAAATTACATTTCTCTGTTTTTTGAGAGTTGTCTTCTTTCCTTTTGTCATTCAATCTTCTTTCTTTTATACTTTGCCAAACGGTTTTACCACACGTTTTCCTTCAATCTTGCATAAAAACTTCTCATCGCCCAGCAACCACCTCGTCGCCCAATAACTGCCCATTTCTTCCATAATGATTCAACTGTTTGTAACTTCCCCATGATGATTCAACTTCTGTAACTTCTCCATGATGATTCAACTTCTGGTAACTCCTTCATGATAATCCAATTGTTTGTAACTCCTTCATGATAATTCAACTGTTTGTAACTCCTGACAACGTGGGAAAAGTGGTAAGAGAAGAAGAAAAACTGCTTATGAATGGTTACTCTTATGTAGTGATTGACTGTTCTAATCGCCCAACGCCCTGGGCGTTTCTGATCTGGCCGATGTCTATTTTGGGCCCTACCTGGCTTGGATAATTTCCATTGGGCCTATATGCAAATTTACCTGGGCGTCCATTGGGCCTGTACGACATATATTTCTAGGCCTATATGCTTGGGTACTTTTTATGGGCCTATATGTACAATTTTTCTTAAGTTCCTTCTTAGGCCCTTGCTATTTTGTATGTCAACAGTTACCCCCCAATATGGCTTAATTAATATAATCACTTATTAATTAGCCATATTCACTTGGTGGCATTCCATCTTCTGAAAAAGTGTTTGGCGCCTTAATTCCGAAATCCTAAGAGCACGATTCATATAAGCCCCAAAAAAGGCGCCATTACCAGTAACCACGTCTGGCCTCCATCACATCGCTGCCCTTTTTCTCCCTCTATAAAAAGGAAACTATTCATCTTTTCTTTAACTCTCACTTACCTTCCTAAACTGATCATCTCTCTTGCAATCCTCTTGTCCATTCGCTGAAACCATGTCGACGTCCAAAGCTTCTTCCAACAATAGCATTACTTTCGAAGATTTCCAGGACCTCCTAACTAAACCTTATGTAAACCCATCGAATCTTCTACCCTCTAGGCCTGATATGAACGAGTTCTATTTGGGCCCGTCGTTCAGTGATGCAGACTCCATTGGGCGACTGGCTACGGCCCAATTTTTTCCTTGCACCCAAGAACCTCCTTTCTTGGACCCATTCTCGTTGAAGCCAATCTGCGAGAAAAGCATTCGCACATGGCCTAAATCTGATACCACTTTCTGCCTCTGGCATGCGCGTATGATGAAGCATGCCCCCACGAAGGTGCTCTTTGATCGTGCCAGGATCTCTGATCTTTTGGAAATCGCTACACGTCCTCCTCTCTATGACCCAGTTCTCTTCCCAATCGCCCTAAGCTTCTGGTCTTCCGAGTATAATACTTTCATTTTTCCTCTTGGACCAATGTCGGTTACTCTAAGGGACGTTGGTGCTTTGGTCAATCTTCCTCCTCTGGGCGATACCATTTCTCCTGCCATACTGATATCCTCTCTTGCCCCAAGGTTCGATAAAAAGTATACGGACTCCTATTCAGGCATGCAGGAGCTTTATGACAACACGGGCAAAGATCCCACTCATGCAAAGCGCGTGGCCTTCCTCCAGGTTTGGCTGTGTAGGTATATTCTTTGTGTTCCTAGTCTTAAACCTTCCATGGCCTATTTGCCCATCGCCCATGAGTTGGCCCTTGGTAGGTCTTTAAATCTTTGCTCGCTGTTTCTGGCCGCCTTCTATAGAGGTATGGCCTACCTTCAACATCAACTTAGGACCAATGCTTCTCCTACTGGAAGTGGGCCTCTCTGGCTCACTCAATTGTGGTTGAGAGCATATTTTCCACAACTTGGTGTTCCTTCGATACCTCCTAGGCCGGTGAGTTGTTATGGGCTAGTGATCAACCAATTAGCTCCTGTTGATATGTCTAACCGGGATGTCTTCACATTCTTTTATAATTTAAACTCGATTCTCTCTTTCTTTCCTTTTTCTGTTCATCAAGTCCCCGTCTATATCCAACCCCCTTTTACTCTGAACGACGTGAGTAATGTCTTGCCCGTTTGGGTCCAATATTTGACTGGGCGAGAATTGTTTCATGACATTCTCACGGGCACCAATGCCAAGGCTGGGGTTGAGGTCTATGCTCCCTAGTTCTTTGCCCGACAGCTTGGTTTTGGCCAGACTTGGCCCCTTCCTCCTTGTTACTCAAAAAGTTTTCAAGAACGCTTCCATACCATCACCAAAGTAGAAGCACAGGCTATAGATGAGCGTAATGCTTCTCTGATGAATGGGTTTTCTTTGGCTCCTTCCAATTCCACTTTGGCCGTTCATTCTCTTTTTGAACAGTTTTGGCCTTCGGTGAAACGTAGATTCTTTACTACTAATGTCAACCATGCATTCCATATACTTGAGGGGTCAGGGTCTTCCAGAACTTCTATTTCTTCTACTCCGATTCTTATCCCTGCTGTGCCTATATCCGTTAAACAACCTGCTTCTTCGTCTCCTCCTTCAAAATCTTCAACAGTGCGTACTAGACGTTCTGTTGTAATTTCTATTCAATCCAGTTCCCCTCCAGCCCAAACTGGGGTTACGAGAGGTGCATCCAGCCATAAACATCCAGCATTGGACCCATCAGATCATCCTGGTGATGAAAGTGATGACGATGATGGTGTTCCTCCTATGACCAGGAGAAAGGTAATAAGATTTCCCTTATTTAAAGAACACTTTTGTACAAATATTAATACTCCCTTTGTACTCTTAAACCAGAAGGGGGTCACTTCTCCTTTGAAAGATTCCACGTCACCCGACCCTTCAATTCTTCGATCTTCCGAGCCATCCGTCGAAGTGGATTTGCCTGAAGAGGGATTTGGAGACCCAATTGCTTCAATCGCCCAAACAGTTGAAGAATCTCCATCATTTCAGGGCGTTTTCCCTCCAGGTGTAGAACCGGATGGTAATATGTGCATATAGTTATAACATCTTTCTAATTCCACCATTTGACATGGCTTTACTCTTGAAGCACTTATTATCATTCGTCTCTTTGCAGAAAGACCAATTGATTTGCCAGTTGTACCAGAGCCAGCACGTTCAGATAAGGGTGAATCTTCGCAGGCTGTCAAATCGCCCAGCGGTACACTTCCCCCTTCTTCCTCCAAGACCACTGATGAGGTAATTTTTCTTTCGATTTTCTTTACTTTGCTTGTTGCCATAAAGACACTAAATAATCGTTTTTACCTTTATAGGATGCTGATACCATCTTGCGCTCAATTCAGGACCTGTTTACGTCATGGGAACAAGTGAAGGCTAGTTAGACAGCTCGTTCATCCTCGGCCAGTCGTCCTTCTTCTGCCTCTGGTGCTTTTTCCATTGAGAACATGAACATCCTTAAGCAGGCAGTACTTGAATACACTTCTTTCATGGACATGGATATCTCACACGCCAGTGCTATCACCCACCGAGATAAATTTGAGCGTCTAAGCCACCAAATGGCTCAAGCATTTGAGCTTCCCTCGCTTAAACTCTCCACGGATCTCAAGTTATCTTTGAAAGTCATCCATCAGGAGATAAGCGTGCTGTTGGCCAAAAATGTGGAGCTCAAAGCCAAGAAAACTCAATATGTCAATGCTATGACTGAAAAGGAATCTCTTCACCAGGAAATCGATCAAGCCAAAAACAATTTGAACGAGATTTCTTCCGAGGTCATGGTTGAGGATTCTTTGATGATGAGTTTAGCTGCTCAGATGAAAGAAATTCAAGAAAAGATGGACGACTGTAAGGCCAGGTTGGCCGCCAAGAAGCACAATGCTTCTCAGGAAGTCGAACGGGCTAGATCCTTGCTTGAGCGTTATTCAAGTCTAGAAGTAGACGATGGAATCATGGATGAACTATCCGCCACTTCTGTTGAACAGCGCGAGGAGTGGGAGAAACTTAGAGAACAGATGCGCTCTATTTGGGGTAGGATGTAATTAGGATTCTAGTATTTTAAGGACAACTTTTGTTTTGTTCAATTTCCTTTTTGTAATGGTAGCCAATTATGGCAACCAAATTATCCGATGAAATGAATAGCTTTATTCGTTTATAGAACTGTGTCCTTTAATGTTAGACCCCTAATCATTCAAAATCCCAAACTGACGGAACGTACTTCTTTAAATATTTGCCATTAATAGACCTCACGTGCCTCATACCATCTAAATTTTCTAAATGATATGCCCTATTTGGTAACACCTCTTTAACTCTGTATGGTCCTTCCCAATTTGGTGACCATTTCCCAACTATCCAATGGGAGTATTGTTTTCCAAACCAAATCCTTCGTGCTAAAACATTTGGCTATAACCCTTTTATTATAATACAAAGCCACTTGTCTTTTTTGAATTTGCAACCTATCTAAGACGCTCAACTTCAGCTCGTCTAATTCCAATAAATTCTGAACGAGTAGTTCAGCATGCTCATTTTCATCTATACTACTTTACAAACGTATTCTGATCGATTGCACATTAATTTCCATAAGCAGCACTGCTTCTTGCCCATAAGTTAACTGGAAAGGAGTTACTTTAGTACTAGATCGCGGAGAAGTTCTGTAGGCCCATAACGCTCTATTCAAGCACTCATGCCAACTTCTAGCATTTTCGCCTATCATTTTCCTTATGATACTCTTTAAAACCTTATTTGACGACTCCACTTGGCCGTTGGATTGGGCGTAATAAGGTGTAGAGTTTGCCAACTTAACTCCAAACTCGCTCAGAAATTCTTTCACTTGATTCCCATTCAAAGAAGTTCCATGATCCATCACTACAGTTTGAGGTATCTCGAATCTATATACGATGTGATCACGAATGAACTCTATGACACTTCCTTGAGAAATTTCTTTTAAAGGTATCGCTTCTACCCATTTAGTGAAAAAATCCGTAGCGACTATTACAAAGGTGTGTTGTTTGGATGATGGTGGGTAAATCTTTCCTATCAGGTCTATCGCCCAACACTTGAAGGGCCATGGTTTAATAATAGATACCATTTCCCTTGCTGGAACTCTTTGGATTGGGCCATATTTTTGACACTCCAAACAACTTTTAGCATATTGAATGCATAACTCGCCCATTTTAGGCCAGTAATACCCATTCCTGATGATCAACCACCTCATCTTTTGGCCAGCTTGATGTGCTCCACACACTCCTTCATGCGCTTCGGCCATAACCACTTTAGCTTCTTGCAAATTTATGTACTTCAAAAGTACACCATCTGAGCGTTTTTTGTATAATTCTCCCTCAACCAGCAAATAGTTCAGTGAGCACAATTTTATCTTCCTATCGCTCTTCTTATTGGGTTCTTCCAGGAATTTTTGGATTTCTTCTCTCCAATCCAATGCATCTCCATTTTGTATACAATGCACATTAAACTCCTTCGCCCTTCGTTGAACTACAGGCAATATCGTTCCATACTCACAAGCAGAATCGTTATTTAACATTTTTGAATAACCTAATGCCATTTGGGCCAGCTCGTTTGCCAAATCGTTGTACATCTTAGTAACGTATTGCCGTATTGGAGCTCCACTTGGTTGAACTCGTCCAAGAGCTCTTGAGCGATGCCATATTGACTTATGACAGAATCACTTTGGCATTTGAAATTGCCATTCAATTGATAAATTATTAATTGAGAATCACCTCTGATAAGCACATTTTTCGTCCCTAAATCTAATAATAGCTCTAAACCGACAATCAATACTTCGTATTCGGCTTGATTATTAGTACACATTTCAGTCAGGGCGAAAGCAAACTTGTAACAAACCCCTAGTGGGTTTATTAGCACTACCCCTACTCCTGCACCCCTAGCAGTTTTTGAGCCGTCAAAATATAAAATCTAGGGTTTCAGCTCGAGCGAATTGACTTCTAATTCAATTTCTTTAGGCACGTCTAAACATGGATGATCGGCCAAAAAGTTAGCCAACGCTTGATTTTTGACCGCCTTTTATGGTATGAACTGTATTTCAAATTCTGATATTGCTAAAGTCCAAAGACCAATACTTTGATGCAAAACAGGACGAGAGAACATGTACTTGACTAAATTTACTTTAGAAATTAAGTAAATAGTTACAGGCCGCAAGTAAGCCCTTAATTTAGTACATGTAAAATATAAAGCAAGACATAATTTTTCAATAGCAGAATAATTATATTCACATGCAGTTAATCTTCTACTAAGATAATATATCGCCCTTTCTTCTCCAAACTGGTCGTCCTGGGCGACTAGTCCAGCTATTGATTCCTGCTCGGCCGATATGTAGACTTTCATTGGCCGTCCTTGGATAGGTAAAACTAACACTGGTGGATTTGATAGAAATGTCTTCAGGCTATGAAAAGCCTCTTGATGCTCTTCCTTCCAGACAAAGTCGTCCTGATTTTTCAACTTTAAAAGAGGCGAGAAAGCTTTCGTTCGCCCTGCACAATTAGATATGAAACGTCATAAAAAGTTCACTTGTCCAAGGAATTTTTGCAATTCCTTTTTGTTCTTAGGTGGTTTAGCCTCTAAAATGGCTTTTGCTTTATTTTTGTCAAGTTCAATTCCTCTTTCATGCACTAGGAACCCTAGGAAATTTCCTGCATTAACACCAAATGCACACTTCAACGGGTTCAATTTTAATTTATACTGTCTCATCCGTTCAAATGAACGTTTCAATTGTTGGAAATGGTCCTCTTCTTTCAACGATTTAACCACTATATCATCAACATAAACTTCGACGAATTCTCCTATCATGTCATGAAAAATTAGATTCATTGCCCTTTGATAGGTAGCTCCTGCATTTTTTAAACTAAAAGGCATGACCACCCATTCAAAGCATCCTAGAGCACCTGGACATCTGAATGCAGTTTTATGTATATCTTCTTCAGCTATATAAATCTGGTTGTATCCTGAATATCCATCCATAAAGGAGTAGATCACATGTCCGACAGTTGAATCTACTAAAGAATCTACCGTTGGCATTGGATATTCATCTTTGGGCGTTGCCAAGTTCAAATTTCTGAAATCTATGCAAACCCTAATACTACTATTTTTCTTTGATATAGGCACAATATTAGATAACCATTCAACATATCTGGCCGTCCTGATAAAATCTGCCTTTAACAATCGTTCTATTTCTTTCTTTACTTCGGACAATACATTAGGAGCAAAGCGTCTGGGGGGCTGCTTATGCGGTTTAAAGTGTGACTTAGTTGGCAGCCTATGTTCTACCAAATCTTTATCTAAACCAGGCATATGTTTATATTCCCAAGCAAAACAATCTTTGTACTCTTTTAACAAAGCAATTAACTGGTCACTTACCTCTTTGCTAAGCATTTGACTGACAAACGTTGGGCAATCTTCTTATTCATCTCCAATATTCACTTTCACCAAAGGATCTTGTGCTTGAGCGTGCCCAGTCTTCATGACTCCTATCACATCATCGTCCAAGTTCCTTTTAGTGATATCTTCTGTATCCAAACAATCCACCTTATTCACTTCTCGGCCAATATTCTGTTCTAACTCGAACACTGCTAATTTGTTCTTTAAATTTTTTAGAACCGTTTCCTTTTTTACTTCTTCTTCACACTTTTCCTCGAAAGCCATTGACTTGGCTTCGACGTCCTGAAGGCTAAATACTTTCTTCAACATTTATTGAATATCCTTTTTGCCAATCATTGGCTCTTCAAGGGCCACTATGTTTGGCCTCATTCGATCGAACATTTCAGTAAATGCATCCACTGATAATGGCTCCTCGCTCTGCACTTTGATCCGAGTTTCTTCACCATCTTGGACTACTCTCACAGGCCCATAATTTTCCTCATACATGAACTTCTCGATCGAGTTCGCTTCTGTAACAAAAGGTCTATGATCTGCTTGCACCACCTCTGCCTCACCTTCATCGTTCCAAAAAACTAGACATTGATGGAGTGACGAAGGTATACAACGATTTCCATGAATCCAATCTCTTCCTAACAACACATTGTAGCTAGTCGGCCCGTTTATTACAAAGAACACTGTGGTTTTGGTGATAGTTCCTACCGTTACGTCCAAAGGCATTACTCCTTTGGCCGAAGTCACCCCACCATTGAAGCTCGTAAGAATAACTTCAGTAGGGATCAAATCGCTCTCCGTCTTTGCAAGTTTCTTTATCATTCTGGATGGAATGGTATTAATAGCGACCCCATTGTCGATGAGAACTTTGGTTATAGGGATGCCATTGACTAAAGCCTTTACATATGGTCTCAAGTGCTTGGTTAAATTGGCCGTTGGCTTCTTAAAGATGACCTTTTCAGTCGCCTCTATCTCTACCCCTTGTTTCCCATCGTCTTTTGGATCAACTTGCTGCTTCCCATCTTCTTTTGGATCAAATCGCTGTGTCAAGTTCACGTGCAGCATCTCGCACTGATCTTCCGTGCTGGGCTTCTGAGTTTCTATGTCGCCCATTTCTTGCCAACCTGTAGGGAGTGGCAATATCATCGGAGGTGGTCCATACTTTTCAGAGCGTGGCACCCTCATCTTTCTCTTAGGCTTCCCGTATAACACGTAATAATCAAAAGATCGCCCAGACGGTTCGCCCAACAAATCTACTTCTCGGACGCCTTCTTGATATAGCTACTTTAGCATATTATTATATGAAACTCCTCTTTTTCTTCTTTCTGATTCTAAGTCGATCTCTTCTTCCACATCGGTCAAGCCATCATCTTCTTCTTCTTCTCCACAGATTCCTCTAGAAGTTTGCCCGATTCCTCCTTCACATTCCAACGTGCATGCTTCCTCCCCCTCATCGTCTTGTGGCTCCTCATCTCCTTCACTTTTAAACTCATTGGCTAGCAGATAATTATTAGCCAATATTGGGGGTAAAGAACCAAATTGAATGGTGATGGATTGTCCAGGATTATCTTCATCTTCGTCTTTGTTGCGTCTTTCAAATTTCGACCTACCAGAAGAATCTTCCGGCAATTCTTCTGTTGAATCGTTCACATTATGTTCCTTCTCATCTTCGAGATTTTTCTTAGCAACAGTGTTGGAGAAATTAGGCAATTTGGGACGTATCATCTCTTGTTGCTGCCTCATCATTCGTCCATAATTTCTCTGATGACGTCTTTGATGTGTCCTCGTCATTTGATCAAAGAGTATCACCATCTCCGCACTGTATTGGAATGAGTGCCATACATTCGATCGACGGGGCTGTGGCCTGAATGTTCTACTGTTGAGCATCGGCCTGCCGTTGTACATCGGCCTGACCTGTCTTTCAAAAGGAGGCCTTGATACCTTTCGCCCTTGAATAGGTTGGAAATTTGGGTTCACATTTGGATGATTGTGACGCCCCCATACTTCTATTTTCTCCTCATCTTCATTTACTTCTCTACTGCATCTAGCACACAACACTTTTTTGTTCCTTTCGATTTCTTTTCCTTTGAGACGTTCGAACACACTAGGATGCTGTTCAAGATCTTCGTCTTCATTATCACCTACCAATTTGAATTTAGGCAAACCATTTTTGAAACTTGTTGATAACATATTCACTCCTAGTGGCCGTGGAAAAGGATTCTCATCCACTGCCATCTTCTTTTTAGCTTCAAAAGTTATTCGCCTTGATTCAATGGCATCCTGTAACACATGATGAAAAATCAAACAATTATTAGTCGTATGAGACTATGCATTATGCCACTTACAATATTTTTTATCCTTAATTTGCTCAGGATTTGGCAATTTGTGCTTATCGCTCAGTTTTATTTGTTTATCTTTATACAATCTATCAAATATAGTATCTGCTTTGGCTATATCGAACGAAAACGTTCTAGCCTTTTTGCTCGTATCTCTTGGAGGCTCATTTTTCGCCGTGGTCCCTGAGTTACTTATTAACGGGCATGCATAAGCATCTCCTTTAATCAATTCGGCCAGACATATTTCGATTTGATCATAATATTCATCTACAATATGAACGTCGAAGTTTGGGTCTCTATAGTAAGTCCCTTTGCTAGAATTTTTCATTTGTTCTTCTTCTCTTATCAAGCGTTCATATCTAATCACATTGACCGTTAATTGGAAGAGATCAGGAAACTCCCTATCCTGAAATTTCTTTTTCAAATCGAAACTTAAACAACTCTGAGCGATCTTAACAAATTCTTTTTCAGGTAAGGGCACGAAGCATTTACTCTTAGCGGTTTTAAATCTTTGAAGGAAAACTTCCGCCCATTCAGTTGGCATTTGACGTAAATTCGCCAAGTCGGCCAAAGTTACTTCAGATTCGATTTTATAGAATTGAGCATGGAATAACTGCTCTAATTGTTGCCATGTCTGAACAGAGTTCGCTGGTAAATTAATGAACCATGAAAAGGCTACCCCTGTTAGCGAACTAGGAAACAACCTTATTTTATGATAATCATTTACTTCACCACATTGTAGTGTAAATCGCCCTACGTGTTCCAATGTTGAGACTTCTCCTAAACTTGGAATAGTGAAAATTCTGGCACTTTATATCCTCTAGGCCACGGATACGCTTGGTCTATCCAACCGGGATATGGCTTCCTATAGGTCGGCCTGATGAAAGGACGCATTCCAAAAGCCACCTGATCTTGCATTATCTCGGTGATTTGGTTTCTTAAGGCCATGTTAGGATCGTATGGAACTCCTATAGGTTGATTCACCGGTGGGATCATCTGAGGTCTGTTGTTGTTTAACCCTGGGTTTGTAGCCAGATTACCATTATTCAAGATATTATTGCCATTTACTTGGACATTTGCCCCTTCGCTAATGCGTGTTGCATTTTGTCCTACATTTGGCATATTTTCTCTTGCGTTTGGGCTACCCCCCAAGTTGGACGATCCCAAATTATGACCACTCAAATTGGCCATGCCGCCTCCACCCACATTTGACGTCGATGGTATAAAAGGCGTTTCTATTCCCTGACTAGGATTCATTGGGTTCATTGTTGGCGAATTGTGCCCCACAACCGTCCTGGTTTGGAAATGATTCCCTATATTTTACAAATTTGGTTGACATGTCTGGCCTACTAAACTATTCATAAGTTCATTTAAAGTACTTAATTGTTTGGCCATGTTGTCATAATGCACATTTTCAGTTTGAACAAATTTTTCCATATCATGAACATTTTGCAGGCTTACCTATCCCACAACATCTTGTGTGAGTTCGCCAAGTAACGCGTGCATGGTTCGTGGACTCAATTCCGTCATCGGTTCATACTGGCTTTGATTTTGTCCTTCCGTTGCTGGTGTATTTTGCTGTTCTTCATATCGCTCGATCACGGATTGAATTCGTTGGCTTGCTGGTTCCTTATCTGAGTTCTTGTAAGGCATATTGTTCCACTCTCTTGTTTCTTCCAACACCAAAAGGGTCCTACCGGGCGTGCCAAATTGTTTCGCGCAGAAAGCGTGTCCTTCGCTAACAATTAAAGGATTCAGACGATGTGTAAGGGACGCCAAACCTCTTGAGACAAAGTCCCAACAATGGGTGTTTGATTTATGAAGATTACAATAGTGACAAAGGATGAAAAAGTAAAATGAAATACCTCCAAGGGGCACAAGCATACTAGAATTCAATGTAAAGAAATATTTAAGACTAAAATGGAATGAAATTACATTTCTCTGTTTTTTGAGAGTTGTCTTCTTTCCTTTTGTCATTCAATCTTCTTTCTTTTATACTTTGCCAAACGGTTTTACCACACGTTTTCTTTCAATCTTGCATAAAAACTTCTCATCGCCCAGCAACCACCTCATCGCCCAATAACTGCCCATTTCTTCCATAATGATTCAACTGTTTGTAACTTCCCCATGATGATTCAACTTCTGTAACTTCCCCATGATGATTGAACTTCTGGTAACTCCTTCATGATAATCCAACTGTTTGTAACTCCTCCATGATAATTCAACTGTTTGTAACTCCTGACAACGTGGGAAAAGTGGTAAGAGAAGAAGAAAAACTGCTTATGAACGGTTACTCTTATGCAGTGATTAACCGTTCTAATCGCCCAACGCCCTGGGCATTTCTGATCTGGCCGATGTCCATTTTGGACCCTACCTGGCTTGGATAATTTCCATTGGGCCTATATGCAAATTTACCTGGGCGTCCATTGGGCCTGGACGACATATATTTCTAGGCCTATATGCTTGGGTACTTTTTATGGGCCTATATGTACAATTTTTCTTAAATTCCTTCTTAGGCCCTTGCTATTTCGTATATATATATTCTTTTTTTGTACCATAGGACATTTGATTGTAGTGTCCATTTGTACCATGTATACAAAGATGTAAAAGGTCATTTGATCAATCAAGTTATTATGAAATTTATAAATACGTCCAATGATAAAACTCATTTTGTCTCGTGGCATTTTCAATGACTAGTTAAACACCTTGTGTTGCATGTACTTTTGTAATTATATTGTCAATTTTTAATATTTTAATATTTTTTATTTTTTAATTGTTAATAATTAAAATGTTAAAGTAACAATTGTAATACATATAAAAAAATATATGGTTGTTGATAATATGTTGTTTGTATTGTTCGATGTTAATATTTTATTTACATTTATAGAAGTGAAATTGCAATCAAAGATGAGTTTTATATACTATATAGTATTAATACGAATAGTAACTTGAATTCAGTGAAGAGCTTTTGGTGATTTGAGATTTGATAATTGATGAACCATTGATATTAAATCGTATGGAATTAGTGATGTATTAATATGAATCTTCAATGTTTGTATTTTACGGAAAAAAATAAATAATAATTAATTTTATTGGAGATAATGTAATGATTGACTATATAATATTGTATATTTGTTGAAGTAGTGACTCCTTGTAAATAATATTATTTGTATATGTTTTCTTTTTATTAAGCGAGTCTGATTTAACGATGTAAATGAAAATAATATAAATGTAATTAAGAAACAAAAACTAAAGAATTGTCAACTCTCTCTCTCTCTCTCTCTCTCTCTCTCTCTCTATATATATATATATATATATATATATATATATATATATATATATATACTAGTTTTGGCTACGTGCAATGCACGTATGTAAAAAATAAAGGGAAAAGTGTAAAAAAAATAAAATAATTCGATTTGCCACCAAGATTTGACAGCGTGGATTTTGTAATTGTTGAATTGCATTTTTTAGTATTTATTTAGAATAATTTGTAAAAGGTAAAATAAAAAAACAATATTAGTAAAAAATTGAATGAAAATTAAGTGTAAAAGAAAAAAAAATAAAGATTTTTTTTTTAAATTGTTGACATATTCCAACGATTTTAAAACAATAGGGACCTTTTGTGCAATTATTCCTTGTAAAAAAAAATTATTTAAACACTGTGATTGCCGAGCCATCTCGGCAATCACCTTAAAATTTTTTTTTTTTTTTTGATTGCCGAGCCATGACTTTGTTAATATGTTTTTTTTTTTTTAAATTTTATTGTGTTAAAGAAAATAGGCTTAAGATCGAGTTGCTCGACAATGAACAATTCATTGCCGAGAATTTTATGGGTCAAGTTTTTTATTTTTATTTTTAATGTGGCAACATTATAAAAATAAAAAC
Source organism: Forsythia viridissima (assembly GCA_030279155.1). Taxonomy (NCBI): domain Eukaryota; kingdom Viridiplantae; phylum Streptophyta; class Magnoliopsida; order Lamiales; family Oleaceae; genus Forsythia; species Forsythia viridissima. The sequence goes on from CM059033.1 coordinate 27,391,769, forward strand.
ATTCAATTTGCTTAAGATAAAATAAAAAAGATTAATAAAAAAATTGAATGAAAATGTGTAAAAAAATAAAATCATTCAATTTACCACCGTGGAATTTGAAAGCATTTTTTAGCATTTATTTAGAATAATTTGTAAAAGGTAAAATAAAAAAACAAGATTAGTAAAAAATTGAATGAAAATTAAGTGTAAAAGAAAAAAAAAAGAAAAATAAATTAAAGATTTTTTTTAAAGTTGTTGACATATTCCAACGATTTTAAAACAATAGGGACCTTTTGTGCAATTATTCCTTTAAAAATTGAAAAAAAAAAAATTTAAATAGTTGATTGCCGAGCCATCTCGGCAATCAAATTGATTGCCAAGATGGCTCGGCAATCAAGTGCCGAGCCTTTTTTATTTTTTTTTTTATTTTTTTTTTAAAATTTTATTGTGTCCAAACATATATATTTTAAAACTATGTTTCCAAACATATATATTCAAATTATATGACGCACGCTCATGTCAATGATAAGGCTGCTACTTGGTTCGAATGTGCCTGAAACCGAAAAATGACCACAATTCTAAGTACTCTCCAGCTAACTTTTAGAAAAAAAAAAAAAAAAAAATTTGGTGAACCATATAAAGGTATATATACAGTTAGAATTCAATAACAAATTTATCATTATATAAATTCAATTTTACATTGAAAGAATAACAAAATATGCAGCTGTATTTTAATCCAAAAACATATCTTTAAATTCATACACATATCTGATTATTAATGGAACGCTTGGTGCCCAACATTTGCTTATCAAAATCTCAGCTATCAATTGATTGCCGCCAACTTCTCCAACTCCACTATCAACTCATCACCGCTGCTCAACTCTCCTCTCCCTCCTCCAACTCTACCTCTCAAACCACTGTTATGTTGTGAAGCTTGGCATGGATTGTAATGTGAATATATTAAACAGTCTTGTGAGTTTTTACATGGGTTATGTTAATTTAATGAATTATGCCGATGTTCTGTTTGAGATATATTCTTCCTCAACCTATATTTTAAAAATGCAGTTGGCAGCATAATATTATACAGACATTTATGTACTGGCAGGTGCGTGTTGCTTCTCTGTTGCTAAAAATATGAAAAATTTCCATTTCATGTTACAATAGTTCGTGGTCTTATAAATATGCAGTGAGAATGTAAGTGAAGTTGCCCTTTATTTTCTAGCTAGATTATGGAGTCTTAACATTATTCAGTAGTGCAGTAGTGTATATTATATGGCATTTGGTTGCCGAGGTTGCTCGGCAACCAAAGATGGTTGCCGAGCAACCTCGGCAACCAGTTGTAGTTTAAAAAAAAAGTTTTTTTTTTTTTTTTTTTTTTTCCTTAGAGCAATCTCTGCAACCATGTAGTAAAATGAATAAACACTCATTTTGAATACTGGTGGCTAAGAAATATATATTTGGCTCAGCTTCCCATATGATTTTCATATCCTTTGAGAGTTATTACAATTTTTAGGTCCAGTTCTTTGATCTTAAAATTATTGTTCAAGTTTAGAAAATATGAAACATGTTAACAACCAATGATGGTTGCCAAATTGCTTGGCAACCAAGACCAAGCTGGTTGCCGAGATACTTATTACCAGGATAAGTTAAAATATTTTGTAGACATTATTAGACAGATAAATTTTATTAATAAACCAAACAGATTATTAGTATAAATCATACATATACACACACACATATATATACAGAGAGACGCACTGTTGCAAATTTGAATCATTTTTCCAATTTCTCCCGTGAGTTCTATTTTCAGCTTCTGTGTTTATGCATACATATGTATGTAATTTTGCCTGTACATCTGGTATATGTATAAATGATTGAAGCATGGAAAAAGTTTTAATTTTTGGTTATTGATTCATTCTTCTTACTGTATTTTTTAAAAAGTCTGAGCTTTAATTGATTTCTGTTATTAATGCAATTCCATGGTTCATCTCAGCTTTGATTGAGAGAGAGAAGAAATTTTTTTGGGTGAAATGTTGGATAAAGTAAAAAATTGCGGCTGGCTTCATTGTCAAAACGACGTCGTGTTGGACGAAAAAAGCTACAGTAAAAAAATTAAGGCTCTTATATTATTGTAAGGATATATATATATATATATATAATTAAAAATTAAAAAAGTTGCATATTTTAGTTGTCACCTATAATTACTGTAATCCAATATATTCAAAACAATCTCTTCATCTCCATGATTTGAATTTTAATCCGGTAATAAATAAAGTTAAAATTTTTCCATTCATTTTTTTTTTTTAAAATCCATTTCTCATTTCTTCCATCTACATAAGGGGAAAAAAATTGAGATCATATTTTGACCTTCATATTTAATTTAATGTATTAAATATTTACAAATTTTAAATGTACATTTAATAAATTGTTAAAAATTTAATGTACGATAATAATGAACAATAAAAGAGTAACAAATAATAATTAAAAAATAATTGCATTCATGTGAGTACAATTACAATCAGAAATGAGTTTTATATGGTGATAATACCAATAATAATATGAACCCAGTTAAGACCTTTTGGTAGGGATGGCAAAAAAATCCACCGCCCCGTGTTGTCCCGCCCTGCTTATTCAGATAATAGAGGCGGGTCCGGGACATAATTTTTTGCCCTGCAGAGGTCGCGGGGCAGGTCTAGGGCAGCCCCGCCCATGATTTTTTTTGGGTAAAATCATATCATATAATACAAATTAAAATTTTGTTAGAAATGGATTAAAGAAGAATCGAATCCGGGTTGAAGTTATATAAACTATAAGTCTTAACTACTACACCACAATCTAATTCTTGTATTATTTTTTTGTTTTGTTGGCTACAGATATTTAAAAAAAATTATTTTTTTTATTTTAATTATTTTTTTCAGTCTTACAAAAAAAAATTCGTGTGGCGGTTGGCAGGTCAAATGGTTGACCCGTCCCGTCCTGCGAATTCGCTGGTCGCGGTGCGATGCAGTGCGGTGCGGTGCGGGGCGGGGCAGGGCGGGGCGGGGTAGGACCGACCTACCCTATTGCCATCCTTACCTCTTGGTGATTTAAACTTTGATAATTGGCGAACCATTAATATCAAATCTTATAAAATTAATGATATCCAGAGCTACATTTTATGAAGAATAAAATTAATAATTACTAATTTTATTGTGAGAAAATGTAATGATTGACTACATAATATTGTACATTTGTTAAAGTAGTAGTAGTTCCTTGTCAACAATATTCTTTGTGTATATTTTCTTTTTGTTAGACGTGTTTGATTTGACAACGTAAATAAAATGTCATAAATGTGAGTAAGAAACAAAAATTAAAGATGTGTCAATATTTGTCTATGTTGTAAGAATATTGTTGACATGAGAAAAATGGGTGTAGTATCCCGTTTCTGTGAAATATCCCTGTCGATCAAAGACGATGATAACATGGACATTTTTAACTGAAGTGCGGATGTCTTTAAATTTTCCCATGTAAACATGAAATTTTTCTATCCAATGATTTACTGGATGAAATCATTCGAAGAATTTCTTCGCATAAGAGTTTGGTTCAGGATAAAGCTCAGGATAAGTTTTCCAAAGATCATAGTCAAGTTCTGGAAGCCAGGTGGCCATGGCTTCTGCATTAAAACAGAAAGCAACTTTATGAAGCTCAAGAAGGTACCACAAAAAACACAAAATTTCCTTAAAAGTTTAGGTTCTACAAAATAAGTAGTTAAAAATAAATTTGAGAAAAAAAGAAAGAACTGAGCCAAACATGCTCATAAGCACTGTAATATAATATATTAAAAATAATATTTTTTTATCTCTATTTCAGTTTTGACAACTATGATTTGAATTTTAATGCGGTAATAAACAAAGTTACAATTTTTCTCATTCATTCTTTTTTTTGGTTGAAACTAATTTCTCATTCCTTTTATCTACTTAATACAAAAAATAAAATAAAATTGAGATAATCTTTTCACCTTCATATTTAATTTAATAGATTAAATATTTTAAAATTTTAATTGTATATTTAGTAAATTGTTGAAAATTTAATGTACAATAAGAATGAACAATAAAAGAGTAATAAATAAAATATTAATAAATAATTATACATTAATAAATACTAAAGGTGAATTAAACAATTTGTAAGGGTATAATAGTCAAAAAATATTTCTTCATTTAAGCCCTTTTAGATAGACTAATTAAGAATACGTGCGTTGCACGTGATTTTGTAATAATATTATGATTTTTTTTATTTTAAATTTATCGATGAATATAACACTTAAATGAAATTCATTTTCAATCATAAGTTCATCAATGATTATGACCAACTAATAAATTATATTCAAACTTCTTAGTAAAACATGTGGTTCATTAAAAAATACATGGCCTACGTAAATATTAAGTTTGAAAGATTATTGATACTCTTTTAATTATATTTTAAAGCACATATCTAATGGCATATCAGAAAATACAACTTTCTTTTATGAAAATTAGTATCAAATTCTAAAATACATGAAAATAGTAGATATAAATATAACACAATTTTTCATTGATTTTCTTTATTTATATCATTATAAAAAACACACGAAAACAAAATATTTAGCCTTTTTAGGTAATTATATCTCAGAAAAAAGAATCTCAAAATTCTTTGACGTAAGATAAAGAAGAATTTTCTATTGCAATATCCATTCAGTTTTAATGCACCCATAAATTAAGAAATTTTTTTTATCCAAGTTATGTCTCCCTCAGCTACGTACTTGAAAGAGTTAGAGTAACACCAATTCTCCTTGTTCAAACTCGTTCTTTCACAATAAATATACGTTTAATTGCTTTCAAAATGATATAAAACATCATTCGAGTTTAAAGCCCTTTGTTATCAAGACTACCACAATAATTAACATTTTTACATCGAACAAATATTCTAAATCAAGAAAAAAAAATATAGAAATCAAAATTTAAAATCAATATTACCATCATATATATTCTTAAAATTAGTGAATCATTCATGGAAAATTAACACATCCATTATTACCACATTACTATCAAACTAATTATCAAAGATTAAAAATCGTCATTGCGAGGAAAAAAATATTCTTGGCATAATAAAAAGCAAAGACGAATAACAAAGGAAGAAAATATGAATCAATAATAAGAAAGTCGAAATGCAAAGCCAAATTCATCTTGTTTTGTTATGTTGATGAATGAATTTGCTTAAATTCTCGTGCATAATAAGATTGACTCTTTGATTTTTTACAATTAACGATAATAATTTCAATATATTAAAAATTTTATTAGTATATTTTTATTTATTTTTATTAATTACAATATATAATGGAATTTAAAGAGACAAATCACTTTTAATGATCAAAATACAATATTTATATAGTATTAAATAGTTTAAATTAAAGTCAAAATAAATTATATTAATTGAAAGATGATTTTAGGAATTATAAGTTATTTGAGGGCAATATCGTCCAAAAATATTTCTCTCTTTAAAGGACTTTTACAATTAGTATAGATTAAGAGAGTACGCAATTTAGAGAAAATGATAACAATTTAGTAATGTATAAAGAATATGGAAAAGTATTCAGTTATTTAAGATTTGTGTACTTAAGGAAGGTAGAAAGAAAGGGGAAATAGAATGCAATCAGGGAAGATCTTATCCAAGAGATTGGAACCATACCCCTATCGGATGTGCTTATCATTCCAGAAGAATGCACAGTAATGGCTCTTGCTCTTTGAAAATGAACAACAGATCCTTCAATGAAACCTTCAACAAGAATATCCTCGACTGATCGACTCGACAGATTTGCAGAGAAAACAAGTATAATATCATAAAAATTTTGCAACTCTACACCAGTGTGGGCATGACAATATGGAGAAACACTTCAAGAAATTAAGCATTGAGAGCTAAATATAAATTCTTATGAGTTTTTAACAAAAAATGTTCACCTGTTTACTAAATGACATGTAATCCTCAGGTGGGTGAACAGCTCAACAGAGCAATCTTGTGAATCACTGTTGAGTTTTGGCACCCTACCAAGCACCAAATGTTATTTTTCAGTAAAGTTAAGAGTAGAACATCTCATACATGATTAGAGTGGAATTAAACACCATAACTTACACAGCATCTTCCGAGGCATTTTGTAAAGGACCGTGGAGAACAGATCTAGGTCTAATCTTCAAGATGATATGAGAACCCAAAAGAAGACAACTTAAATAAGCCTATCACACATTACATGCACTAACTAAAACTTTCGGTAATGATCTCCTCTCCATAGTGGAGAGGAATTATAAAATTCGAGGTAATGATCTCCTCTCCATGGTGATAGGGAGGAATTATAAAACCCGATCAAAGAGATCATTACCACTAAAACTTTATCACTTATTTTTGTTTTATGACAACTATGTTCATTAAATGCTCAGGCTAGTTAGGCAAGATGCCAATTTCTCTAGAGCCCAGCTGGGCAAGATACCAATTTTTTATGACAACAATTTTTGTTTATAATTAATAATGGTAAAAAATGTCATGCTACAAGATAAAAAATTTGGTCAAATAAATCGTTTTTTGTCAAATAAATCGTTTTGATCAAATAAACTAGTTTATAATCTACACCAAACGAGATCTAAATAAGGAAGATTGGCACAAATGGTTCTTAATATTTGCTTAGTGCGTAAATAGTTCCTAATGTTTATTTTTTGGCTCAAAAATTATTAATCTATATATTTTAGTGCGTAATTGGTCCTTATTTGATAAAAAGACTAACATACCCTTAATTTTATTAAAGTTAAATTGTAATTGGATTGCTAACCTTTGCAAAAAGTGCAAATGAGTCCAATACTTTTATTTTTTATAAAAATTAAAGGAAGCTAATTTTTTTTTGAACACTTTTATTAACCAAATTGATAATATACTAAATTATTTTGTATATTTTACAAACTATTATAAAATAACTAAAATTTAAACTCATAATTATTAACAAACATGTTAAATAAAATTATTTTTTTTATATTTTTAAGTAATTACATTATTTAAAATTTTATTTTATCGTTACAACATAAAAAAAATCATAAACTTGATACTCAAATACTTTTATTTAATTGAGATACTCGTCTATTAACTACAAATATTAGACATCCAATTGTATTCTTCATATTTTTAATTTATCGTTTTATTATTGTTCAAAAATAAAGAACACATATGGTGTAAATTAATTTTTATTTTAAAAAATATATAATAATATTGGTGAATGTCATAAATTTAATAATTTATGAGCAATGATATTCTTAGTCGCTCACTACTGGTAGTCATCCTACATGACATTACTCAATTGGACTAATTATTCATAATTAATTGCTATAAATACATTAGTCAATTGTAGTTAATAATTCATCCAGTTGAATAATACCACGTAGGATAGAGATGGCAAAAATATCGGATCCACCTCAAATCCGATGGATATCCGATCCGAATGGAGCGAAAAATACCTGATCCACGGATCGGTAGGACGGATCGGGACAGATATTCGTGATCCGCCGCGGATCGGATCGGGGCTGCCCCGATCTGCCCCGCCTCGAATTTAAAAAAAAAGGATTAAAATATTGAATTTATATTTTGTTTTATATGTGATTTGATTATTTATTTTATAGATAATTAAAATATTTTTTGAATAGAAAATTCATCATCTTAGACATATTGTGGACCTTGCACAATGTTTAATGAGGAGGATGATGTTGTTTAAACTCTTATAGTATAGTAGTAAAGCTTGTTTCAATATATTTTAAATTTTTTAAATGCCAAAAAAAATATGGATCAGTATACGGATCAGGACTCTGATCCACCCCGAAAAATGGCGGATCGCGGGGCAAATTTGGATCTCCTACAAGTATTGTGAGACGGATTTAGATCAGACCGATCCGCACCGTTGCCATCACTAACGTAGGATAATTACTGATAGTGAGCGACTATGAATAGACTCATTCTAAATTTATATATAACATTTTGTTATTTATTTAACTTAATTTTTATTCAAATATTTCACATCACATAGCGATTACATATACTTAAAGTACAACAATTTTATATTTTTCTTTTATAAAAATTTTATCAATTTTTTAAATTAAACTAAATGAACGCTTATTGCAGAAATATCAATTTAAATATTTAATTTTTTTCAATTATATCTCAATTATAAATCGTGTTAAATTTTCAAACAAGATTAAAAAAAAAAAATGTACTGATTACTATTAGACACGGCCCTGATCTGCTGCCCACAAGTGGGCAGCTTATTTAGCCCACTACTGAGGTGTTAGTAGGTGGGCCGTCCATGATAAAATAAGCTCTCCACATGGACGGCCCACCTGCTAATACCTCTATAGGTGAGCTAAATAAGCTGCCCACTTGTGGGCAGCAGATCAGAACCTATTAGACATACCCTCAAAATTAATAGGTCTTCGAGCTAATCCGGTCTAAAGATTTGATAGAGCCAGAACCAAGAAAATAATCGCAACGTTTTTTAATAAAACTAACACTAACACTAATTCAAGCAATAGCGATTTTAGTTAAAATACAGTCTGCAGAACAATTAGAGAACCCTACTTTTATGTCCACTCTTCTCTCTGTTACTCAAAAAAGTGATCCATGGCGCAAAAGAAGCCGAAGCTAATCCCAAACTCGGCTGCGAAGAATCTGAAGCCGGAAGTGAAGCGGATCGATAGGTCGGCTTACTTCGCTAGAAGAGAAGCCGCTAAGGTCTTGCGCAACGTGCTCCAAGGTGACGCTCGGCGCCGAGCCGTCGGTTCTATTAAGTCCCTCGTTTACAGTCCTTCAATCAGAAACAAAAAGGCCACCTACGCGTTGGTTTGCCAAACGCTCAAGCGTAAGTTAGCAATATTCCTAGCTAAACCTCAGTAAGTTATTATTCTAGTTATAACGATATCCATAATGCATAGTGTACAAGTTTTGAATCAGTAGTTGCTTTGATAATGGAGAGTAGAGGCAATGTTGATGTGTTATCTATATCAACTAAAAAAATGCAGGTTTTTTTCTAATTCAGAGCATGTTTGGCTAAGCTTAAAAAGTTTACTCATTAATAAATTTACTTATAAGTAAATATGTAACTTCTAAAGTAATTCAGGCTTTTATTGGTGGAAGTTGAAAATAATAGCTTGTTTGGCTAGCTTAATGCTAAAAATGTGTGAGTTACTTCAGAGATGATGTGTTGCCCAATTGGGCAACACATCATCTGTGCTTGTCGGCAGTGGGCAAATGCACATAGTCCCTTTTCAATTTGTTTTCCTTTTTGCTCAAATTAACACCCTCTTTCTCTTTTTTGGCTGGCACCCCACCCCACCCTACCCTACCCTACCCTACCCTACCCTACCCTTCCCTTCCCTTTTTAAATATAGGGAAAATTGCATATTTGATCCTCAACTTTTTGGGGATATACCCATAATCTTTAAAAATAGCACTGGACATTCCCGACGTTTGAAGAAATAGACATAGTAGATCCTTTATGACGAAACTGTCCTCCTTTAAAAAAACAAAAAAGGCACTGAACAGGATATACCTCTAATCTTTAAAAAGGCGTTTTTCCTTACTCAAGGTGCTGAACAGCATAAACTTTAGCATCGTAAGAGCTTGATCTCTTGGAGCAGATGTAGAAATTACTTTATTTAATTAAAACAACAAAATAATCTTCTTAGTGTATATTTGCATTATCTGATTCTCTATCACACAAACTGAAGTCACCATTGGTTGTTCGCTTATATCAATATGGTTGGTTACTAACTTCGCATGCCCCCTGATGAGTTAATACCCTGATAAAGCGTGTAATGAAATCTGATAAAGAGTTTTTTTTGATGACATATTTCTTCAAGAATGAGTGACCGCTCTCTGATCTTTAGCTACTTGTCATATCGGAAGCAAATATGTGTCTGACGTATGTTGTACCCATCGATTACGTATTTCATATAAACTGATCAGCCATTCATTAGTATCTAACTTTGTGGTATCCATTACCTCAATCCAATATTGTTTGAACTCTGTGGCGACTCATATTGTTTAATGATGTTAACAAGCCTATGATATTGGTCATTGAATAAACGACATTCATTTTTTCAGAAAATTTGTTCAATATATACTACAGACAAAATCGGTGCAATGTTAACGGTATTATCATTGATATACCTTTTGAAATTGCAGCATCTTGATTAGTGATAATCACCCCTATGGCCACTTAGTTTGGCATGACTTCAATAAACTTTGAAAACAACCGAACAAATGATTTTGCGGACTCATCACTCAATAACCTACATCCAAATATAATGGTTAATTAACTCCAACAAATGGAGCAAAAACCATAGAGTATCTATTCGTGTTGTATGCTATGTCGAATACCATCACATTGCCGAAATAGGCATATGATCTTCTTGAATCACAATCGGTCCAAAAATATCGAACAAATTTGTTCTCCTTTTAAGTCTCTTAATCAAAGAAAAAGTTTGGATTCTTTTTTTTCTCGAATGCAAAATACTCAATCACTATTTCTGCATCATGACCTACCATTTTTTGTTGCACCTCCATTTTATAGTTTCTGATCTCTCTCTCTGCACACCCAAGCGATGGTGGACTTTCCGCATCTATCTCAATAAGTCGAATTTTTTGACATGTAGGAATATTGATTTTTGAAAACTGTTGCATAGGAGATTTTTTTGTGGTCGAGACATCCAAGTCTTACCAAGTATACCCTACTAGGAGTAGCAAGCGCATGGTTATATTCTTCCACAAATTTTCTAACAACCCACCCCTCGCATACTTGTTATTTCACCACCGATAATCTAGCATTACACTCACATCGTATATGTCCACGGTTTTTTCCCAAACCCATGGCACAATATCTTTACATCGCATCTCGTAGATCTCGTCGATCTTACCCTCTTTAAAGTACACAAATAATTTTTAAAAATACTTGTTGGTCTTATTTTTCTTCTTACTGTTTGCTATGTGTGTACTGATCCCCGCTGCTTGTGCATATTGATTGTAAAAATTGGACGTATTGTTTGGTGATTTGAATTCTTGCCCAATTTGAGTGATAACATTGATAGTTACTTGAGGAACACAAACATTATTATCACTCTCAAACTCCATCCCTATAAAAATTTAAGAAAATAATATACATCAATCTATTGCACAAATAATGGGGAATATATTAGGGCAAAAAATAAAAATTTAACTAAATAAGTATATATATTAATTTATTGCACAAATAATGGGGAATAAAATACGGCAAAAAATTAATAGGCATTATCATCACTCAAACAACAAACTATAAAGATTTAACAAAATAAATAATATATATTAATTTATTGCACAAATTATGGGGAATAAATTACGGTAAAAAATGAAATAATATATATCAATTTAGTTTGTTGAATGGAAAATAAATTCTTGCAATAAATAAAAACTACAAAATGAAAAAAATTCTTTCCATGAAAAAAAAACTCCTCGCTTTATTTGAGAGAAAAATCGTGTGTTTGTGTTTGAGAAGGTTCGGGTATTGCAAAAATGAGGAGCAAATAGAGGAGGGGGAGTATAATATCAGCAAAAAGGAAATAAATTGAAAATGGATCATGTGTATTGGCCGATTGCCGACATGTGGTAGTCGGGCACAATGACGTGTTGCCTGATTTGGGCAACACATCATCTCTGTAAGTGACTTATTTAGACAATAAGTTAAGATTTAAGAGTTACTTTCTTTAAAGTAACCTTTTTTTTACTTGTAAATGAGATAAAAATAACAAAAGAGTTAGTTAAACTTAGCCAAACATGCTTTGATATCATATCGCATTTTAGAGCATGCTTGGCTAAAATTAAAAATAAGTAAAAGTTACTTTTAAGTACTTTTTTGTTTTCAAGCATGTTTGGATGATAATGTTTGGATGATAAGCTACTTTTTTCTTAGTTTTACATAAAAAAATTTCTTAGTTTTACATAAAAAAAAGGTTACCACCTTAGTACCTTATTGCTGAAAATGTAACTTATGTATTTCTATTTGGTCATCAATAGATTCCCTCTACTATTCAATTTCTTGATTTCATCCCTTCACTTTCATAAGTAATTGAATCCCGCTTTCGTGTCTATCCTGCTATTGGATTCCACTGCTGCTTATACCCCTTTTGCCCACACTTTGTTAACACATAGTAAATAAAGGCTATAGAGAGCAATTCTTCCCTTGGTTTGGGAGGTGGGAGTTGTAGGCCTACAACTCTTCCTAGGTAAGTAAACCTTTTAAGCTAGCCAAACATGCTCTTAGTTTTCAATTTTTATTTGTTAATGGTCTATGTGTTTCAGATCTCCCAATTATTAAGGATGTTTTGGAGGCTGCAAATGTACTTAGTGGCAAGTGGAAGGTAAAAAACATTGAGGGACTACTGATTTTTTTATGCATGAATATGACAATTCATGATTTCGTAATTGAAATTCTATATATTTGTCTACTAATCTGATAACCATTTTTGTTGTTTGCTCTTCAGAGGCAAGGAGAGTTAATATATATAATCACTTATGACATTCTTTTTGGCCAGGTGATTTTTTCCCCTAACGAGGGTGTGAATTAATTAAAAATTTATGGTTTAATTGCCTCTTGATTCAATTTCTTCTAGGCATCTTGGCTTTCGTGAAATAAATGAAATGAAAAGCAAAATAAGGGAAAACTTGCATTTTCTTTTCAAACAAAACAAAAATCAAATCTAAAAACTTCTTGAATATAGTTGAATATCATGAGAAATAAAGAAAATAGGTGCATTGCTGTCAAATTTCATTTCCATTGATTATGTCTATTCCTGCATTTGCCTCATTTTTTTGCTTTTGAACCAAACATAGAAAATGTTTTGCTCAGTGCTTCCTTCAGTTCCTTGTTAGAATCTAGATCCAAAGAGAACTTCTTTAATCAAGAGTCTAAAATTTGTGTTTCTTTATGGCATTTCTTTATTTTCATATAATTTATGTCAGTTTAGTTTCGCCTTGTAGGAGGGCTCATTAGTTGGTGATGCAGAAAAGTTTCTACTGCTCAAAAAAGATGCATTACAGTCAGCTCTGGCACAGATTTTAAAGCGTAAGGGAATGAAAGACGTAAAAGACTTGATGGCATCTGCCATTTCTTCCAGCTCCTTTCCTGCTTCTGGTAAATATGTGGACTCTTATACAACCCAATCTGGCTTAATAACATTTAATATGAGAGTTTACAGTTTACACATATAAAACTTCCACAAAAAGAAACGATAACTATAAATTATTAACATTTATTCTTGCTACAGTTATCAAAATATATCATTCTTATTGTCAGTTTGATGTGGAAATATATGTTATGCATACTACAGAAAATTACGTAGAAAAGTTCATAGGTCGTAAGAAGAAGAGTGATTTTGTAATGTTTAGAGAGGGTTCAAGCGATCTTGGACAAAGAAACCATGGAATGAAACATCCTGCAAACAACAAAGAATCACAGAGAAAGATAAATATTTGGCACGAAGTAGCACAGGTGTGAGGCCACAAATGGGGACACTCAACAAAATTGAGAGGATTAGAGGGATTCCTCATCTCCCTCCAACCTTTTCTTTACCCAAATGAAGGAAATAGTTTGAAACCTTACATTAGATGATCCATATTTTTTGTCTGAATTCTTCTCAGACTTGGATTATGGATTTGCTGCTCCTGCATTATTGGGGAAGCTGGATGCTGATGTTCATCAGTCTGGTCCAGGCCCCAGCTTACATTTATTTCTAAATGATTGGGTGTAAGCTATCCGACACCCCTCCAAAAATATCCCGTCTTAATTGAACCGGACATTGACCACTGAGGTGCAAGTGCAGTGTAGTACTTACTGTATGAAAGTTTTTCAGATCTTAGTTATCAATGTCCTGCAGATGTACCGAAACCTCGTTATGTTCGTGTAAATGCTCTGAAGATGGATGTGGAATCGGCCTTGCTTGAGTTGAGGAAACAATATGAGGTATGTCGTCCAACTTATACAAATACACTTCATACAATGTTGATCTTAGATTTTTCACTTTCGTTATGAGTCTTTCCATCCTCAATGGGGTGGTGCATTGCTGCTCCCATGGTTTAGGTATTGGTGCATGTAATACTTATAGTTTCATGTATGTCTAGAGCACCACATTGTTATTAGCTTTTGGAGTACTTTCAAGTTATCAGATTTTAAGACAGTGAATGAAAAGAGTCATGAGAGAGACCTATTAAATATGGAGTTGCTAAAATTGGCAGCATAGAAATCATGGTATACTGATACATGGGGTGGAAATTTATCTTGTCAATAGCATCTAGGACTGAGATTAACTATTTTGTTTGATTACTCTAAAATACGTCTATGATACTGAACACGATTCTTTTGTTGAACTTCATCAAGTATTTAGCTGTGATTCTTTATGTAATCTCATCTTTTGTTTAATCATTGGGCGGTTTTGACTCTTACCTATATCTATTAGGTTCTCCAGGATGACACAGTGCATGGCTTGTTGATACTCCCACCAGGTGCTGATTTGCACAATCATCCACTGGTGAAAAATGGAAGCGTTTTCATGCAGGTATTCCCTAGTCTGCACGAGACTTGTGACGTGACATCGTATACATTTGTGTGAAGAGGAAAAACTATTATGATCCAGAAATATCCTTTCTTAGATTTTGATGCTTACCCTAGTTTGTGACAATGCCATTTTTATCTTAGGGCAAGGCAAGTTCCATGGTTGCAGTAGCTGTTGGGCCCAAACCAGGATGGGAGGTGAATTAATTAGAAAGGATGATATACTTTTTTCCACTGATTTAAATTGCAATTGCTGAAATCAAACTGTGCTTCTGAAGGTCATTGATGCATGTGCGGCTCCAGGGAACAAAACAGTTCACCTAGCTGCTCTTATGAAGGGAAAGGGAAAGATTATAGCTTGTGAACTCAATAAGGAAAGAGTTCAACGCCTGGAAGATAATGTTAAACTGGCTGGGGCCACTAGTATCCTTTGAAGTTCTTTCTGATGCTTCCGCATTTCTGAATTAGTAGTAAACAGATGGTTTTGACGAGTTCTTGTTTGATATCTATGCCTTTTCCTTTGTTATTGTTTACAGGATTTGATGGTTTGGAAGTCCTAAGTGACTTTTAATATGTATTGGCTATCTTTGTTCCAATGCTATCTAACACCTCTGGTAGTATATTATGCTAACTGATTGCTATTTCTTCTTAACTCGTATATTGAATTTGTCATAATATAGATAACTATACTTAACTGGTCCTAGATGTGAAAGTTATGCATGACGATTTCTTGAACCTCAATCCTGAAGATCCTTCATATTCAAAGGTATCTAGGTTGCATCTTCATTTTCTTGACCTCTCTCCCTTATCTGCTCCCCCCCCCCCCCCCCCCCCCCCCCCCCACCCCCTCTTCTCTTCCCTTTTTTATGTGTTTGCTTAATCGTGATCAATAAGAAAGATGAAATTTTGTTTGAGTGGAGTGGTGAAGTTTCTGGTGGAAAAACTGTAAATTAAGAAATATAACTTACTGAGAAGCCATCTGATGTCCTGTGGAGCATTTGGACAATATTACGCGGCTATATGATAGATGAAAGAAAACTCTCTGGAAATGAAGACTGGATTACTTGTCCTATTTGTTAATAACAAATGCAATAATGACTGAGAATATCAGGAGAAACTACAATACTTCTTTAAGATGTTAGTAGACTGGCAAATGCTTGACAACTCTTACTACTAATATGGGTGACAATGAAAAGAAGCCAATGATACACTAGTACTTGATATAGTGCTGTCATTTTTAGTTGCATCCCCATCCTGCTTACCATCTAGATATTCTCTCTCTCCCCAATTTTTGAGGGTCAATTTTTCAGGTAACTCTAGGTCCTTCGAAAATATTTTCAAATTGCATTAAGAATGTAAAGCCTCCTTCTCTTCCCAATTACCGTACTTCTGTCTGAAACTATTTAATACTTTTACGTGCCACCATACATTTTGTTGTCCCCAATGTCTAGATGCTAGATCTACTCTATGCTACTTATTTTCTCTAGTTAGGGACATATTTAGTGCTTTTTTGGTCCATATTAATATTTGGTCCATATTAAAGTCTGCTAAAAATCTGTGGTCAAAATTAACAATTAATTTTAACCACACATTTCATAGGAGTCACAATTTTTATTAACTTTTCAATCACACATTTCATCAACTTTTTATCAAAATTTGTTAAAAACCTCTCTGAAACAAGCTCTTAATACTTATTTTTCACTCCTGGAATTTGATTTAGTGAAGCGAGTTTTGTAATCCCTCTCTTTCTGTAGAGTTGCTTTAACATCTGGATATTATTGCTCACAAATAAACTCTTCTTCCAGGTTCGTGCTATACTTTTAGATCCATCATGTTCTGGATCTGGGACGGTTGTCGATAGATTAGATCATCTGCTCCCGTCATATGGTGCAGGTGACTTTGGGTCTCTTCTGTCCTTGGTTGTTCCTTTTTATATTCATGCAACATATGGTTTAACTTTTGCCTTATTACTAACCCATAATATTTTGCATTCACGTTTACAGATAACTGGAAATACCTGTTTTTCTTAAAATGGTTCCCCATATATCTTTTGATTTGGATTAGAATCCTTACTGATTCCTTTCCGAGCTCACTTCAGACTTTTGCCAACGAATGCAAATTCATCATGAAGTGGTTGAGAACCTGCTTTTGTTTGTGATCCTTGCTCCATATCTTTGTTAAAAACCTGTGATCTGATTGGCACTTTCCAGTAGATTTAGTTTATAGGCAAGTCCTCATTGTAACAGAACACATTGAAGTTCTTATTGATTTGAAACTTCAACTTTTTTCTTTTTAATTTTATCTTATGAGGGATTGAAAGTTCCTTTTATTTTGCCACATGCACACGTGCACACATGCATTCATAATCTTTTTTATGGCTTTAATTAACTATTAAATTAAAATGCAGTTTCTACATTCATTTGTATGTTTATACTCCAAACGACCAAGTTGGTTTTTTGTTAAGGATTGTTTATACATGTGATATCTTCTCATTCTTTACCCTTTCTGGAAAGGCAATGCTGATCCCAGTAACACGAGTCGGCTTAGAAAGCTTGCTGCCTTTCAAAAGAAGGCTCTGGAGCATGCATTATGTTGTAAGTCAATTAATCTTTTGAATTTGCCCCCCGTGAACAAAGTTTCTGAACAATAATTTTGTTATGATATCAAACATATATTTCAAACTCGTCATTCTTTTTTGTTTTTCTAATGAACATCTTAACCACGCTATGTTCTATTGACAACATCATGTTTTATGTATTTGTTTTCATTTAAAGAGTTGATTCAATGCTATACCATAGAACTTTTGCGAGAGAATGGAGTACATCTGTATAATACAATTTTTGCAGTCCCTGCGGTGGAGAGAATTGTTTACAGCACATGCTCCGTACATCAAATTGAGAATGAAGATGTTGTCAACTCTGCTCTGCCTTTTGCTTCAACTCATGGTTTTCAACTGGCGACAACCTTTCCTCAGTGGCCTCGACGCGGTCTTCCAACTTTTGATGGATGTAAGTGTCCTAAGCTTAAAAATAAGTAAAAGTTACTTCTAGATACCCTTTCATTTTCTTATATGCTTGTATAAATTAATTTTTCTTTTATTACTTCTAAGTGAAGAAAGTAATCTTAAAATAACGCTTACCCTAAGTTTATTTTCATTGTGATCGATAAAAGTAATTGCTTATGAGTGAACTTTTAACCTTGGTCAAATGTTCTCTCTGCGTTGATTTTCTTGTGTTCAGCCCAACATTTGCTGCGGACGGATCTTGTTGAAGACAGAGAAGGCTTTTTTATTGCTCTGTTTGTTAGGAAGAATAAGCATCAATTAGAAACTGTTCAGAAAAGTACAGATAAGAAATTTACGAGGAAAAAGAAACGTGTAAACTATCTTATTGCTAAAATGCTCGGAAAGTGGTTGTATACACAACTTACGTAGCAAAAAGTCTCATAGTAAGAGTACACAATTGCTTATTTTAGTTTATTGCTCACTTGAAGAGTGACATTTTCAGATGCCGACAAGTAAACATGTAAAAGACATGAACTGTCAACCGTTGATGCTACACGGTGTGGCGTAACTTCTCTCTAACTGTGACACAAGTTTTACCAGTGCTATGCATTAGGAAACATTCGATGCTACCTACAAAATAGTTTATACGCATGGCTAAGTTGCACATATTTTTGAATGTATTGTATACTGTATTAACTATAAATGAAATTTTAACTTCATTTTCTTATTCCATACAATATTATTTAATGGACCTTGTCAAATTCGTCCATCCAAACGAGAAATTATGTAGAGCATAGTTTATAGATAGAACATATAATCTCATTCATAATAATCATAATAGGCATAGTTGATAGATACGTATCTTAATATCGATCAACTTACACACTGCAAATTCAAACACAAAACAAACAAAACAAAACACATTACTTCCCCTCACAATCCTAATTATTCCATTAAACTCCCATTTCTCCAACTGCTGCAGAATTCCATTCAAGCAATTTTAACTTCAATAGTCTTTGGTTTCTTCGGCTCGGGAGGAGGCAACTTCTGAACAGTCACGGTCAAGACCCCATCTTGACAAACAGCAGAAATTGAATCAGTATTTGCATTTTCAGGCAGCACAAATTTCCTCATAAGTTTCCCAATTCTCCTCTCCATTCTCACATACTTTGCACCCTCTTTTTCCTCTTCCCTTTTCCTCTCCCCAGAAATCAGCAGCACATTGTCTTCCTCCACCTGCACTTTGATGTCGCCGGACTTCAGTCCCGGCATATCGACGATGAAAACATAGGAATTCGGGTACTCTTTGATGTCGGCCGGTGTTGCTGCCATGGCTTTGGCGTCTCGGACGTAGGTTCTTGTTGGTGCACTCATGGATTTATTGTTGTCGGAATCATCATTGGCGTCTACAAGGTGGTGAAGGGTGTGGAAAAGTGGGGCGTCGAATCCCATTAGCCTGAAATCCATCGTTCTATCTCTTTCTTGATTTGAAAAACCTGAAATTTCTGATTATGCTTTCTTGATGGCGATGGGGTGGGTAGGCGTAGGGAAGTATATATAGGGGCGACATGGGAAGAAAGAGTGAAAACATTGGAAGGAGAAAGAAGTTTCTGGAGGGACTAGGAAGAAAGAGTGAAAACGTTCTAGGAGGTTCGATTCTACCTTTTTCTAGCTTCTACGTTAGTCTAGAACATGGCGGAATGTCCGCAAAGTGCTGACGGACAAGGTGTTTTAGAAATAGTGCCCGTTTTAGGTCGATTTAGGAGTCCAAGTTCTAATTTTCAAATAATTAGAAGTTGATTTAGGTGTTTGACAAAAATTTTAAAAGTAATTATAAAATAATCTGACTCACCTAACAGCAAATTTTGAGTAGTAGTAAAAGAGCAACTTTTTAAATTCTGGCTTTAATTTTTTCATTTATATATTATTAAAATACTTATTTTACCTATAATTAATTAAACTAATCCTTTTAATACCCATTTGAGAAATCGAATTGATACAAGTTGGATTATAAAAAATAAAATAATTTTAAATAATTTTTACACTATATGACTATACTTTTATTTGTAATTTTTATGAAATTTGAAATTTATTAAGTTTTTATTATTTTTATTTTAAAATAATAATAATGAATGCATTATCTTTTTAAAAAATATTTGACTAGAAAAAAAATGAATTTTACCACTCGTGATAATAATAATAATAATATAAAATAACATTATTATAATCAATGTCATTATTAGTAATTTAATACCATTATAGTAATAAATCACTTTTGTTTAACAAATGTTTAAATGCTGCTTTTAAAATATACATCAATTTTGAAACAAGAATTTATCAAACAATTATCTGATTTTTCCTATAGTTGATTCTCTCTACATCACAGCAGAAGCCGATTCTCTAAAAAGCACAACAATACTAAATCAAGCCTTACACACCAAACCCTACTTGCCTACACTCCGACTATCCCACTTTGTATCACAAGAAGTTCATTTGGGACCTACAAACTCCATACACTCCCTCTAGTGGCTCCTAGGCTTTGGAGGTCATATGCCTTCCCAAAAAAAAATTTCATCTCCATTTTTTTTTTTTTTAGCTTAAACAAAAATTGAAATGTATTAACCAAAAGCCCAAGAATTGAAATGTATCTTGAACTGAATTTTAGGAAATCACGCTTGTCTCCATGAGTTGATGAGAAATCATTTGCTCTGTTTATTAGTTATTCTGATAATGCCGGCTAGAAGTGGGATATGTGGTTAATGAAAGAGTATGGAAATGTGGACTCTTGGACAAAGAAATATATTATTGTACAAAATCATATGGTTCCCTTAAAGTTTGTGAATAATGGGGAAGATTTACTTGCAATGAACAACGAGAATTTGGTTTTGATCGACCTCGAAAAAGAGGAGACTTATAATCTTGAAGTTTCTGGTTTGCCTTTTTCTTCTACACTGCTGGTTTTGTGCCAAGTTTGACATTGCTTGATGACGGACAACGTTGTGACTAAAATTTTTAAAGGCTATGGGTATATCCCTTGCGTTTTTAAAGGCTATGGATATATCTTTTGCGTTTTTAGAGGCTATGGGTATATGCTTTGTGTTTTTAAAGAATGTTGACCAAATATACTATTATTTCTTTTTTAAATAAATTTTTGTCGATTCCTTTTTATGTTTTTTTCACCATTTTATTTGTAAAGTTGATTGTTTTAATGTTGTTTTAACAAAGTTTCTATATAAAATGAGTAGTTTTCTTCAAAGACCGCTTTCTCTATTGATGAATATAGTGCCCTCAATGACAAAAGTCCTAGCTCCGCCACTGATTCCCTCAAATATTACCTCCACTTAGTCTTTGATAATTTTATTTTATTACTATTAGAAAATGTGGCATGGAAAATAATCTCCTAAAACAACTCACCGTGTTCTACGAAGTCTAGACGTTCTATAATAGATTTTTATGTTGACAACGAGTACTGAAATCTCTTATAATCTTTTTTATATTGGAAAAACGTTAGATTGAGCAGACGAAAATTGTCACATAGTGAATATAAAATTAATGTGTTATGATTAAATCGTTAAAATCATCCACGTAACTAAATCAAAATAGTTAAACACGTTTTTAACTTGCTTTAAAAGAATTTTCTCCAAACTAAAGACGTTTTTTTAAAGTTTGAGAAATGTTTTTTAAAGTAATCTAAAGGCGTGTTTGGCTATTACGACTTTGTTACTTGGACGATTTTAACAATTTAATTATACCACATTAGCTTTTCATTAGCCACGTGGTAATTTATGTCCGCTGAGTTTAACGTTTTTCAAATGAGTGATGCATAATAAAATATTTAGGAAGTTGGGTGAGCGATTGAAAATTTTTTCAAGTTGAGTAAGCAAATAATAATTCCTAACTAGTTTGGTGATCATTTATTAAATTTAGGTCGACTAACTTAAATAGAAACAAATCTTTTTTTCCCCTTTTTACATAAAATTGTTAGAAATAAAAATTCTTAAGTACGTCTTTAGCACTCATCGTCATTATCATCATCCATACATTTCACTTAACATTTTATTAATAATATTACAAAGATTAACTACATAGTAGAAAGTCGACATATAATTAGGTCATAAACAAAAACGATAGATCTAGGTTCGAACACTGGTCTAGGAAACATATCCCAAATTTTTCTTAAGAGAGATGTTGGAAGATTTTGTATAAGTGACTGGAAACGAGAGAACCGAATGAAATGGATGATATGCTAGTCAAGGCAAATGTTGAACACTTTTTTTCTTAAGTTGAATTTTCTCTGAAATTGTGCCTACGGTTTATGGCAATCGACTTCCAAGATACAACAACTTCTACTTGTGTTTGTAGTACTTCAAAACACAAGCACAACAAACCAGAAATGATTTTTGTACTCCAAAGATGAATATGAAATAGAAAAACCAGAATTTTTATGGTAACTCCAAAGATACAACGATCGCAATGTACACTTTTGAAGACAGAATTTAATTCAGGCTAACCATGCGATCGCAGGACTTTGTCTCCTGCGATCACATGGTAGGACAAAAAAATATTCTGCTTAAAATTTAGGCAAGTTGCGATCGCAATGTAAAATACTCATGCGATTGCATGGTCAAAAATTGACCCGATTTTGTCATTTTCCGTAATTTTTTATTCATTTGATATTGGTTTCAAGATGCCAATTATACCCTGTTTCCTCGAATCAGTGAAGTGACAAACTATTTTGCCTAAACGGATTAGGTCGGGTCTGTATATTTTGGCCAAGTTGATATAAAGTCACTTTAGTTGTTTTAAAACACTTAGTCAATATCTCGAATTCTTAAACGAATTTCCAACAAGAGATAATGGAAATTTAGGAAAACTCGTGCATTTTTCAAATATTCCCCATGACTAGTTTTAACCTGGCCGTCGTTTTCTGCCCTACCCTTAACTTCAATCACCTTCAATTTTTTCGGCTCTGGCGGCAACTTCTGCTACACGCTAACTGTCAGCACACCCATCTTCACAAACAACAGAAACGCTTTATGTATTCGCATATTCCGGCATCACAAATTTCTTCAACAATTTCCTGAACCCCCTTTTCCATCTTCACATATTTCACTCCCTCTTTTTCTCTCTCTCTCTCTCTTTCTTTCCGCCGCTCGCCACTCACCACTCACCACCAGTGTGTTTCCGTCCTCCAAACAACCATAATTAGCTAATTCGAAACTATTCTCATTCAATCAAAAGGGTTAAATCATTCACTTTCATTCAATAGAAAACCTTCACTACAAATTAAAGTAACTACAGATAGATGTAAAATAAAAATTGAAGAATTAAGAGAAGAGATAGAGAGAGACGAGGGAGAATAATGGATAAAAGGGTAGATTTTGCAACCAATTTCAATAATATTCTTCACACTTTCTGTTATCTATGTGCTAGCTATTTATAGAGACAAGTAGAATAATCTAGAATGGCTAGGTACAGGTGAGTAAGTAAGGGCTGTGAAAAAATGAACTAACCATGACAACCCTTTCCCTTAAATTAACCTTGTCTCCAAGGTTAAAGAATTTGACATCTATGCTAATCTGGTAGTTTGCGCGGAGGTCGAAGAAATACAGAAAAACAGATAGAAATTGGGAGTTCTTTCAAGTGGTAATTTTGGAGCAGATGAAAGCTAGAAAGAGGGAGAAAACATGAAGAAACTTTGGGAAGCGGAAGAAATAAAAAAACTAGGTAGCCATTGAAAATTTTTCAGTAGAGATGAATAAGGAGAGCAAGGGAAGTTTGGCTTTGAGAGATGTCACCAATAGGAAACAGAAGTGCAGCTGAGAATGAAGTAGCAGTGGCTGTAATTGACAGTGGTGTAGAAGAGGATGCTACGGCTGACATGGTAGGTTGTTGAATGAAAATTTGAGCATCTATTTTTTCTTCCTTGGCTGCATATTCCTCATCCTTTACCTAATTTCAAAGCCTTCCTCTAGAGTATTATCCACTTCTTCATTGCAATTTGAGAACCTTTCGTATAGTTTTGTTGAAAAAAGCTCCCAATCTGCAAATGGATGGTTGATATTGTAGGCTTGTAGCAGTAAAACCAAACGTTAGACATGCCTTCCATGTAACTCTTAACAATCTCCATTTTAATCTCGTCATCAACCTGGAGAATTGGAAGAAACATCTCAGCTCTTCGAAGCCATTCCTTGGGATCTTCTCCTTCAAATTTTAGGAAGTCAATTTCAGA
Organism: Forsythia viridissima; assembly: GCA_030279155.1. NCBI lineage: Eukaryota > Viridiplantae > Streptophyta > Magnoliopsida > Lamiales > Oleaceae > Forsythia > Forsythia viridissima. The sequence continues at coordinate 27,415,604 of CM059033.1, forward strand.
CAAATTAAGACCATTGCTATCATTTCCTTCTATCTGATTTTTTGTTGTAAGATCATAACAAGGCACATAGTCTTTAACCTTTTCTTCTTTGGGTACTGAATTTTTTCAAACCATTTCAGTTAGTATGAATATCATCCAATCATAGCTATCACATATCTTCTTCCCATATTCAGCAATTCCTCGATCATGAACCTTCTTTGATACCATTTGTTATGATTGATGATCAATTACAAACCAGCAACCATAATCAGCTAATTCGAAACAATTCTCATTCAATCAAAAGGGCTAAATCATTCACTTTCATTCAATATAAAGCGTTCACTATAGAATTAAAGTAACTAGATGGATGTAAAACAAAAATTGAAGAATTAAGAGAAGAGATAGAGAGAAACGAGGGAGAAGAATAGATAAGGGATAGGTTTTGCAACCAATTTCAACAATATTCTTTGCTGTAACTCCCTAAGTTTTTTTTTCTTTCACTTATTAATTTAACAATTTAGATCTAGGGAATTATTAATTTTGATCAATAAAGTTTCAAGGCAAAGAAAGACCTTAAGGAAGAGACATAAAAAGGAATCACATTGCAAAATTTTGACATAGTATCTTTCAACGAAGCAGATTTGACCTTTTGAGTCTCGATTATTTCTGACACAGACCCTAGGTTTACATATAAGTTCTGAAAAAGTCTGCAATAAGGTATGGGGACAAAATTGAAATTTAGCACTACTTATCATCTCCAATCCGACGGACAGTCAGAAAGGACCATCTAGATTCTAGAAGATGTGTTAAGAGCATGTATATTAGACCTTAGGGGTAGTTAGGAATCACATTTGCCATTAGTGGAGTTTGCCTACAATAATAGCTTCTAGGACACCATAGGAATGGCCCCGTATAAGGCTCTTTATGACAGAAAGTGCAGATCATCTATTCATTGGGACGAGGTGGGACTGAAAAGAATTTTGGGTCCCGAACTCGTAGAACTGACGATTGAAGAAGTTGATAAGATTATAAGTAGAATAAAAGATGCACAAGATCGACAAAAGGCTCATGCCGACAAGAAAAGAAAGGATTTGAAATTTCAGGTGGGCGATAAGGTCTTCTTGAAAATCGCACCAATGAAAGGGGTACTCAGATTCGGTAAGAAAGGAAAACTGAGACCATGATTTATTGGACCTTTTGAAATTCTTGAAAGAATTGAGAATGTAGCCTATCGACTTGCATTGCCGCCAGAACTCTCAGCGATACATAATGTATTCCATGTATATATGCTAAGGAAGTATATTCACGATCCTAACCATGTAGCGAATTATTAGAAGTACAGAAGGACCTAGCCTATGAAGAAGCTCCAACAATGATTTTGGACTGAAAAATTCACAAATTAAGGAATAGAGAAATTTTCCTTGTCAAAGTTCAATGGCAAAATCATAGAGTAGAAGAATCAACTTGGGAGAAAGAAGAAAAAATGAGAGCTAAGTATCCATCAATCTTCAACTAAGCCAGGTAAAATTTTGAGGACGAAATTTATTTAAGGAAGGGAGAGTTGTAATATCCCAAATAGTCAGTCACATTTAACATCACATTATATGGTTTTTATTAGTACAGATAACTAAACATCACGTGTCATATATAGAAGCACAGTTGCTAAACTCAAACCACACACAAATTTTAGCTCCCCAAATTATATAGTTAAGTTGCATGAATTTAGCAAAAACAAAATATTTCATATTAAGTAGCTACTAAGTTGAAAAACATATTTTATATTATAACAATTACAATATGTAAATTACATGTTGTGGCATACAAGTAAGAACAAATTTCTTTAATGCATGCAAACGTGGCCTAGGTTTGATTTAGAGATTTAGATAGTCACCCATAAAATTTATCCAAACTTATCTAAAGACATGGAACGTGGCAATACCACATATAAGCAAAACATGATCACATCATTTAAACCCTCCATGTAATCTGTTAGGTAGCCACGTTTGATCCCATTTTTCCATATTAATAACTATCTCTTGTATCATTTTTTACTCCCATTTCAATAGTAATTGAATCGAAAGAAAGAAAAGCAAAACAAAAAATTTAGCACCACTTTTTACAACATCTTTTGGATAAATCAATTTAGCTCATCTCTCATCATTCAATTGGAGTTCATTAAGAAGGTAGAATACATGGTGTTATTTCGATTAATTGTTTTTGCATTACGTATTAGTGGAATTTATGCTAATGAAACTCTGGTGCAAATGATATAGTTATGATATTGTATGAATAATGATATGATGGTCTTTCGAGATCTAATAAGTCCTTCACCGAAAAATTTTCACGATATGACATGAATCATGGTTAGATCGTTCTTCATTTATGTTAATGATTTGTAATTAATGGAAATGAAAAGAAAATCCATGTTATCCTATTGAGTATTCTCTTATACTCACTCCTTATACTATATCTTTTACAGATTAAAACGTCCATGTTGCAAGGAGACTGGTGTGGTGACGTCGACGAGCCAGAATCGCTAATATAAACCAATCAAAAAACTTTAAGTAGTGTAAATATTTTTTTAAACTTTTGTGGACTTTGGTTTTGTTGTAGTTTTTGGTGGATTCTCATGTTTTTGGTTGCATGTTAATGATGTGAACTTGAAATGTTTTGCTAAACTTCCTGTTTCTCTAAACCGCATTTTCTATCTTCAAACTCATAAATCTACCGCACCTTATATATTAAGTATTTTTATATGATTTCAGTTGGAGACGATAGCCCTATGGGTTATCTAACCACTGACTTTGTTTTCATATAATTTCATACTATATAACTCAAGTTATGGACAGTTTTGTAAAGTGTGACTGCTTGAATCCGAGAAACTGCCTAGGTTGTTTCGATGAGCATTTTAGTATGCCGAAACATGCCGTCGGGCTTTCAATTTTTGATATGTGGTAGTCAGATGAGTTTTCTATGTTGCTTAAAAATTTCGCATTGTTCAGTGATCGTTATGTCAAAGAAATTTTTGTTACTCTATGTCCGGGTAAAGAAATATGATTGAGCCTACTGGAACTTTAGTAGCACTGCCCTTATTTTGAGAATTTACAATAAATTTTAAGGTGATTTCAATTGAGAAATGTTATACTATGAATCCTCTACCTTGAGAACTTAGAATTACTTTATCTGGAGACTTGTACAATTTTATATGACTTTTCTTCTCAAACATGTCAAGCAAAATCGATGACAACAATTGAGAAGAATAACCATTCATTTGTTGTCTAGAACATTTCCGACGGGAGGTAAATTTGAAATATAATATTGTTTAACGAGTTTTCTACCAAATAGTTAAATTTCATCACATTTCTGCCAGGTTTCCTATCTCAAGTCACCCTTGTTAAAATCTACTCCGTCGAAAGAAACCATGTCAAAATTTTGCAATGGGATTCCTTTTAATGTCTTTCTTTGCCTTGAGAATTTATTGATCAAAATTAATAATTCTCTAGGTCTGAATTGTTAAATTAATAAATAGGAAAAAAAAAAAAAAAAACTTGGAGTGTTACAGTGTGGTATCAAAGCCTGGGTTATACTTTTCTGTAGACCCGTTAAGACCTTAATTTTTAATATAATGTTGATTTCTATATTAAAAAACAAAAAACAAAACTTGGGGCGTTATAGCGTGGTATCAAAGCCCAAGTTATACTTTTTTGTAGACCTGTTAAGACCTTAATTTTTAATATAACGTTGATTCCTATAAAAAAAAATATAAAAAAACTTAGAGCGTTACAACGTGCTATCAGAGTCCGAGTTATACTTTTTTGTACACCCGTTAAGACCTTAATTTTTAATATAACATTGATTCCTATAAAAAAATAGTAATAAATGAAATTTTGGAGTGTAAAGTTTATTTAATAATTTAATTTTCTAATCCATCCAATTGTGGGAAGTTAATTAGATCGGTGCATGATTTATATGAAGTTATTATTTAAATTTTTATGAAAGTTAACTCAAGATTCTTTGGCACCCCAACGACCACCAATCGACTACCATTCAACAGTTGTAAGTTGTAAAGTAAGATCAGTAATGACAACAACTTTTATATGATCTTTTGAATAGCATTAAACTTTCAAATTGTTGATTACAAACTATTATATTGTTTTATACTAACTAATTTCACTATCATGTTTTATGTGTCAAAAAAAAATGAATGATGATAATCCTATCCGATTGAAAACTTATAATAAAATATTATATGCTTAATATAGGCTTTTTGGTGGATTTGTGACAGATGATTAGAACTTATAGAAATACTAGAATGTTAAAGGGTATAGGTAGACCCCATAGAGCTAGAAAGAGAGAATATTTAATTCAGAAATATAAAGAGTATAAATGTGTAGTACATTATTGAATATAGTAACTGTCAAATTTTCAAATGACTTTGTTATTTAATCATATCTAATTTTATTATCTTTATCGTATCAAACACGCTTTTAATTAATTTTAATACTGATTTCATTTTTGTTACATCTAAAAGGAAATGGACCCTACATTTTCATTTTAAGAATAATGCACAATAAACTTGAGAATTCTTTTTGGGATAACATGTTTAGCAGTTTAGGATTATTTGGCCCTACTCTTTTTGTCTTTTAAATACTTTTTAATTAGAAATGGACACATTGAAGTTGTTCAATGGTAATTAATTATGGTAGTAATCAACTAATATTTATAGTAATGCTGATAGTGGTCTCTCTTCCTTTTCTTTACATGCAAAAAGGAATCCTTAAATAATTTAATAAACAACAATAAATAAATAAAATAAATTATTGTCCAAGATTTTAAAACAAAAAGTTTATAAATAATAAACTAAAACATCACTATCAATTTAAGTGCCCATTTAATTTTGATAAAAATTAAATATTTGTAAATTTTGATAAAATATGTGGCTAAAAAATTGTAGGTCCCATGAAAAATACGGTTAAAATCAATTGTTGATTTTCACTTCAGCTTTTCAATAAATTTTTAAGCAAAATCAAACAAAGCCTAAATTTAGAATCACTACACTTTCTCATACTAAATTAAATATATTAAAGTCGTGTTTAATACATAATATGAAATAATAATGTATAATACTATGGATGAAGTATTAAGTTTTTTTTTCTTCATTAATTTTGGCGTTTAACATAACTAGAGATTTAGAATGTGTTTGGCCACTTAATAGTGCAACAGCCCAGTCTAGACCTTGCTCGACTCAAAAGAAAGTCCAATCAAGACTTTGTCCAATTCAAATACAAGGTGCTTCAAAAATCAAGTAATCCCAACTTGACACGCCCACCACTAAAGAATGCCAAACATGCCATCAAGAACTACATGGCCAGAATGAATCCCCGATCCGGACCTAGTCCGATCTAAGCACGGATACAGATAGTCTCAAAAACAGGTCGTGCAACTTCTGGAGTATACCAAACATGGCTTAACATAGTGATAGAAAGAAACAATCAGGACTGAGTTATAACCCCCATAGCTTATGTGGGTGCTGAATAGAATGAAAAAATGGCCAATTGGACTTATTTTTTTTAATCACCAAACACACACACTCTCTCTATCCACGATTCAGCCCCAAATTGGTGCCCTACCTCCCACCACCGCCGTGTACCACTATTCCATCGCCGTTAACCACCACAATCCACCCTTTTGTCGCGCAGTAACCCACCATTGTCGGACATTTCTCTGCGCGGTGACCTCCCACCACCACCATGAACCACCACTCTCGGTTGGCTGTCTACCACCATTGATGTACCTCTCTCTGTGTGCTGACCCACCATTTTCAATTCCTGGTACTGATTATTTTTTTTAACTTGTTCTGAGGGTATAATGAGATTGGACAACAATTATTTTGATGTCAATCTTAATCCTACCCAATGATTTGCCAAATGTTAGGGTTTTTTTGTTTTTATAGAATCTGAAATTAATTGCGTGAATTGGGACATTTGATCCTTAGTTTTTAATCGATTTGTCTAAAGGATGATGATTTGTGATCCTTTTGTTGGCTGAAGGTTTGCCTGATTTGTGATGATTTGTCTGAAGGCTAATTTTTCTCCATCTCCATCGAACCCAATGATTTGTGATTTATGTATGAGGGGAGAGGGAGATAGGGTATGTGATGATAATGTAGGTAGGAGAACTGGACTATAATTCGATAATGGGCTGTGATGATCAATGTTGTTGATTTATTATGATTGTTGGAATTCAGCAACTACACAATCAGTCCCGTATCTTAGCTTGGCAGCCTGGATGACATGAGAGTAGGGGTGCAACCCGTACTTTCATGCAAACGGTGTTTTGCAGCCTTGGCGGTGCTAATCAATGTAGTCTGAAACATAATATGAGCCTCTAATGTATTAGTCAATTCGTAATAGATTATATGTCGTATAGAATTTATTGGTATTCATGTGATATTGGTGTAACCTTCGAATAACAGATAGGATCAATGTCTTCTTTTAGTGGAAATGTTCCGTAGATGTGATGTGTATATGAAGATTCATACATCGCACTCTGTTGTATGATTTTAATCATGCAAGTAGACGAATTGATTACAAGTAATAAAGTGATGTGAAAAGTGTCGAACCCAAGAGGACTAACTATCAATTAACCAATTAATTATATAATTAGAGTTTGACACAATTTAAACACATATTCTTTATGATTTTAATTATTACGATTATCATATTCTAATTCAACTAAGTCTAAATTATCACGTAAACGAAAATAGTATATTTATCAAATTCAAGTTTTACTAGCACTAGAATTTACGAATCCACTACCATGTTTCAACAATTACTTATCAATTACTCGTCTTCGCAAATTATTGCCCCATGTCGAAAATCGATAATCCTAATATAATCAAAAACCTCTCTCGACGATCAATCAATTATATACATCTATATGAACATAACCATCTCTAGTTAAATTTCGAACACAAATGCATGCATTTAATCACAACGATCATCTAGAAAGATTTCATAAAGCATAATAGTAATCTCTATCTATTATTGGACTCTATATTATTTATTACTACGTGCTCATCTAAATTGAATCTCTTGAAAGCAATCTACACCACAAAAACATTTTAATGATGATTAAACATCAAAACGAAAATAATGAATAATAAATAATCAACCCGGAATCAATAAATTTACAAAAACAAATAACTTCTAATTAATAAAAAATATGAAGTTTCATCGTTTATCCTAGATATAAAAGATTTAGCCGGACATGATTCCTATGAATATAACGACATTAATAAAAAAAATTCATGAACTGGAAGAAAAAGAAAAAGAATAGATACAACCTTCAATCTTGAATTAATCCAAAATCATCGATTGTACCGTGATGAATGTTGCCCAAGAATTCTTCTTTTCCTTGCTTTTGATCTTTTTCTCTCTTCAATTGTGTAACCCTTTTAAAAAATCTAGAAGATGTCTATTTATAGTCCTTAGAAAATCTTCAAAGTTGTATCTTAAAAGAGTCCTAATCCCACTTAACTTTAGAAAACCGCATTTATAACTTTCCTTCAGCGTAGATCGTATCTAGGTCGCGCCTAGGTCGCACAATGCATTTTGCTACTTAGGTGCGACCTCCAGTAAGTTTTCACTAACGCACCTAGGTCGCACACCCAGGTGTAACATTTGTTTTGAAAACTTACAATTTGGTCCTTGTTTTGGCTTCTGGTGTACAGTTTTTGTCATTTCTTCTTTAAATCTTATCAATTCAATCTAAAAGCTTTCAAATGCATTTTAATTGGTTTTCACCCTTCTAAAGTCTTTCAAAGTGGCCTTCAAACTATTCAAAATTGTGCAAATTAGTCACCAAACTTTTAGAAATTTGATTTTTGCTCCCGAAACTTTTGATTTCACCATAGTAAGCGTCAATTAAGTTTCAAACTCTTCTTTTTTGTTCCAAACTCATACAAATTGAGTTTTGTACCTACATATACAATAATTGAACTAATATAAATAAAAATATACTCATATAATGAATATATAATAAGTTTATAAGTATAAATAAGCGTATTAAATACACTTAGGGATGGCAATAGGACGGGTCCGGGGTGGGTCGGCCCAGTCCTGCCCCGCTCCACAAAATTTTTTACCCGTCCCGCTCCGCAACCCGTGAATTCGCGGGGTGAGATTGACCCGCCAATCGCCCCACGAAATTTGTTTTCTCTTTTTTTTTATAAAACTGAAAAAAATAATTAAAAAAGAAATAATTTTTTTTAAATATTTATAACAAATAAAACAAATAAATTCAAGAATGTGATTGTGGTGTAATGGTTGAAATTTATAGTTTATAATTTTAACCCAGGTTCGATTCTTTTTTAATCCATTTCTAGCAAAGTTTTAATTTGCATTCTATTTTATGATTTTACAAAAAAAAAAAAAAATTCTTGGTGAGACGAGTCGCCAGGGAGGGGGGCAAGGCTACCCCGCCCCGCCCCACGGGGCAGAAAAACCTGCCCCAGACCCGTCCCTATTACCTGAATAAGCAGGACGGGTTCAGGGCGGTATGTTTTTTTGCCATCCTTAATCACACTACAAAAGAAACCCACATCGTAGATATTGGAGATGTCATTGTGTGAAGGTAAGTGACTTTTAATATTGTAGTTTATGGATTATACAATTGAATTGACTTGAATTATATTATGCTATTGCATGATGGTGTCATGTGCGGAGGTTTCAGTTGGGCCGATGAGGTTGAATCTAATTTTGGATCGCAGTCAGAAGGACGTGAACATACAAGTACAGAATTGGATGAATTGAAGTGTAATGTGCGGAGCTTAATGGAGAAGGTAGAAAAGCTAGAAGACACAGTTCGTTCACTTCAACGTCTTAGAAGTAGGGGATACAATTGCACAGATATTTTCATGATTTCATGTATTGCCCTATTTATGTTTTTTGTAATGAATTTATTGGTGTAATTTTGTAAACTGATCATTGGCACTTTTGACTCAGTGCAATAATTATTAAGAAATGGGTTCAAGAGAAAGCAGAGTACTCATGGATGGTTTCATCTATAAAAACTTTTAATATTGAATCTTTAATGTACCACTAACAGGATTATGATATGTTAACAAACTTGATGATTCCACATCCAGGCTTGATGAAATTGCCAATTGATTCAATACATTAAATTTGTAAAATGCGATGTTCCAAAAATACACATTAATTGACCATTGGCTAATAAAATACATAAACATGCATTGTTTGAGTTACAAAAGATTTACTACAAACTAAATGTAAATTTCATTCCATCCCTATTCAAACTAAAAGCAATTGAAGTGAAAGTAGCATCCTCTTTCCAGCTATTTTGCTGGTCATCGTAGTCATATTGGTTCTCAGGTAAGTTATGGTATATTTGATCTACAAAATGAAAGATATTAGTATAAATTTGTTCTTTTTATAACTGAATGTAAAAGCAAAAAAGTAAGTCAAATGTACCTATCATTAAATCTCGAGCAAGTTGTTTTGTCATGTCCATTTGCTCCACAAACTGAATATTGTCTATTACATCTAGATAGTGTTTTCTCTTTTGAAGACTTCAATCGTTTTTCACATCCATTTGCTGGAACTGCATTTGGATCTTGTATAACTTGTTGGACCTCACGACTTTTGGTACTGGACTTGCTTTTGCCGACATTCTTACCATTGTCAACTTGCTTGACTCTCGAATTCAACACTTTGAACTCACCTAGTAGAAACGTACTGTGGGCATCTGTTAAGGCCGCATCATCCACTAACAAAGATGCCTTTTGTGCTAACAACCCATGGCGTGCCATTAATGATTGGATAGATAAGTCGTCCATGTTGGTACTTGTATTAATGTCGCATACACTACCCATTTTGGTATTCTTTGTCCAACGTCGTACTATATATTTTTCTGGAAGTAGGAGTACTTGTATTTTCTTCAAAAAACAAACCATGTGACAACATGGATAACCTTCAAATTCTAAAGTTCGACAACTATATGAAACAAAGTCATTTTTCGTGTAATACATAAGCTCGCACGTTCGATCAAAAATTTTGCCAACTTCATATCTCCGCACACTGTATGTTTTCTCACCAATGAAAGTTGATCTCTTCGAGCAAATGTATACATTACTCTTATCAACTACTATATGAAACAACATAAACACTTTCTTCGTGTAGATTTCAACCATCTGACGTTCCATCATAAGACTGGGCATCAAGCGTGGTTGTTCATTGAGATCAACATGGTTAGCTACTAATTCGTCGTGGCGTTGATGACTCAGTGCCCTATTGAACCTAGTAATGAATCCCATCAGTGAGTTCTTTCTATTCACGTACTTCTTCAAAAATTAATGTCCACTCTCGGATCATTGGCTGCTAGATATTCATGCACTGAATATGTGTTTAACGTATGCTAGCATCCACCAACCCCGGATATCATACATCGATTGTAGCCAGTCATTACAATGTAAACCTGTATTGACCATTGCTTCATTCCAACGTTCATCAAATTCAGCATGCGACTCTGAATTTTTTATAATATTAACTAACCTATGATACTGTTCATTGTACACCATCGCGTTAATTTTTTCTGAAAACTTGTTTAAAATGTGCTAGATACAATACCTATGGAATGTCAATAGCATGACTATTGATATGGCCTTCGTAATTGCAGCGTCTTGATCAGTTATAATCAATGGGGGAGCGTGATTAGAGATCGATTCCATGAACTTTGACAACAACCACACAAATGACTCTGTCATTTCGTTGCTCAAAAATCTGCACCCAAACAGAATAGTTTGACCATGGTGATTTACGCTTATGAAAGGGGCAGATATCATTGAGTACCTATTCATGTTGTAGGTTGTGTCGAATACCACGGCAGCGCCAAAACAACGATATGACCGTATAGATTCAGCATCAGCCCAATAACAACGAATAAACTTATTTGCCTCGTCTACCTCGTAATCAAAGTAGAAATTCGAATCTTTTTCTTTCTCAAATGTGAAATGCTCTATTAGTGTTTCAACATCATGACCCATTTGCTCTTATCGAATGTTTTTTTCATGGTTCCTAATATATCTCTCTACACACCCAATCGATGATGGACCACCTGAATCTATCTCCATAAGCTTTAATTGCTGGCACATTGGTGAATTAGCATCAGCAAATTGTTGAGTAAGTGCTTTCTTTGTAGTTGACACAATCCGGTGAGATCTTAACAAATGCATTCGATTAGGAATAGTAAGAGTATGATTGTGTTCCTCGACAAAGTTGTTCACTATCCACATATGTCCCGTTTGTTACTTCACCACGAATAATCTTGCACAAAACTCGTGTCTGTCCACGCTTTCTTTTCTGAGCATGCGGCACATATTCTTTATGTTTCATCTGATATGTGTCATATGTTATCTCTTCCTTCGAACATACAAACATTTTCTAATATGTTTCACCAGTAACCTTATTCTTTTTACTGTTCTCAATTCATGTACTAAATCCAGCCTCCCGAACATAATTATTATAAAAAATGTAGGCCACCTCATATTATTCAAATTCTTGTCCAGTTGCAGGGATAAGATGCACACAAACTTGAAGAACATACACGTTGTCTGCACTTTGTGATTCTATTCCTATCATATACGAAACAATAAACAAAAAACCAACATTATGAATACAAATTTATCGACTACATACTAAAATACAATTTCAACAATGATGATTTTCAATTTTTTAATATACAACTACTTCATCCCCATTGCAGCTAATTTCAAAGAATAAACAATGATCATTTTCAATTTTTAAATTTATCCCCATTGCAGCTATTTCGAACACATTTAATATTTCCATAAATAATCAATACCGGGAATTGAAAATGGTGGGTCAACGCGTAGAGAAAGGTACGTCAATGGTGGTTGATGGCCAACCGGGAGTGGTGGTTCACAGCGGTGGTGGGAGGTATGCGCGACAGAAGAGCAATACGTCAATGGTGGTTCACAGCGAGAGAGTGTTGGTCCACAACGGTGGTGGGAGGTCACCGCGCAAAGAGGGGTCTGTCAATGGTGGGTCAATGCGCGACAAATAGCAGTCACTGTTTATTGCGCGGCAGAAGAGTGGATCATGGTGGTTAACGGTGATGGAGTGGTGGTACACGATAATGGTGGGAGCTAGGGCATCGATTTGGGCTAAACCATGGATAGAGAGAGTGTGTGAAATTGTAACGAGGGAATCGTAGGGTGTGTTTGGTGATAAAATAAAATATAAGTCCACGTGACTATTTTTTCATTCCATTCAACGCCCCACATAAACTGAGGCTGAGGAAACAATTGGCTACTTATGCCCAAAAAGAGAAGGACGAGCCCATTGGTCTGATTGTCGTCAGTTATCACCCATAGTTTTTATCTAACAATCAATCAAAGGGCAGCACACTATCGCCACTATCCCCCCTGGCCATTCAGAGCCAGTCGGCCCTCTGTAGCCGCCCAATTTCTAAACCCTAATCCACATTAACCCCAAGAAAGTTTCCCAATATAATAATCGACATGTGTCCATATCCCTCTGATCCGCAAAACCCTCAGATTCCAAATCCATACCCTCTTCACACACAGAATTGCGTGCGCCATAACCCCTTTTTCACTTTCAGCTATTTTAAGAAATCTCCTGTACTTATATATATGAGTCTGAAAATACCCAGTTATCGGATTTCATTATCTGAATAATTTCTTGTTTCCAAATGATCAGCTTGGAATTTCTGGTGAGGAAATGCTGGATCTTTTTGTGCTGACCCATTTTCGTTCTTTAATCTGTTTACGAAAACGCCAAAAATATTAATCCACTTATCCTCACTCTCGAATAGATTTATATATATACCCATATGAACAATTTTGTTATCTTTTTAGAATTTTGAGCTCAACCCCTTTGAAGGCTTGGAAAATTAGGACAGGGATTCGGTTTAGTTTATTTTTTTAGAGTTTCCCCTTTTTTTATTTCTTTTGGAAAATACATATATTGAATGTATATATCTACATATATGTATGCATTTTAGGCTTTTTGGATAGTGGATGCTGAAGATAGTTAGTTGGTGGGATTGGATTGGATTTTTGAGCTGCTTAGTTTGATTTGAGGGTTTCTGTTGTGGAGAATTGAAAGTGGCAAAAATGAGTTTAGGTGCGGCTGAGGAAGATTCACCTTCGAAAATTCATCTTCCGGCTGATATAGATTGGGAGATGTTGGATAAGTCCAAGTTTTTCTTCCTTGGGGCAGCGCTATTTTCAGCCGTTTCAGGCACACTTTATCCGATTGTGGTGTTGAAAACGCGTCAACAAGTGATGTTGAATGAGATTTCCTCTCTAAAAATGGTGAGTTCCATTTTGAAATTTGAGGGATTCAGAGGATTTTACAGGGGATTTGGGACTTCCCTTATGGGAACGATTCCTGCACGCGCCCTTTACATGGGGGCACTTGAAGTGACAAAGAGTAATGTAGGCAATGTTGCTACTGGTCAGTTGGGATTATCTGAGGCCTCTGCCTCTGTTATTTCTAATGCTGCTGCAGGCCTAAGTGCAGCGATGGCTGCGCAATTGGTTTGGACACCTATCGATGTTGTGAGCCAGAGACTGATGGTTCAAGGGGGTAAAGGTGGTTGTAATGCCAGTGGTTGTTCGGTTGGCTTGAAAACGTACAATGGTGGGATTGACGCGGTTAGAAAGATTATGTATGCTGACGGAGTGAGGGGATTGTATAGGGGATTCGGGATATCAATATTGACTTATGCACCTTCCAACGCTGTGTGGTGGGCTTCTTACTCTATCGTGCATAGATTGATTTGGGGCTGCATAGGTTCTTATTGCTGCAAGAAGGATGAGAGTGGTTATAGGCCGGATGGGAAGGCAATGGTGGCAGTTCAGGGGCTGAGTGCTGCATTCGCTAGTGGACTGTCGGCTTTAGTTACAATGCCTTTTGACACAATCAAGACGAGGTTGCAGGTTTTGGATGTAGAAGGAAGTAGGTGTGGTGGTCGAGCGCCAACAATTTTACAGACAGCGAGGAACTTGGTTAAGGAAGGCGGAGTAGGTGCTTGTTACAGAGGTTTAGGTCCGAGGTGGGCTTCAATGTCAATGTCTGCAACGACCATGATCACCACGTATGAGTTCCTCAAGCGGCTATCAACTAAAAATGAAGAGACTTTTGCATGATGAGTTTAATGCGCATTGAGCAGAGGAAGAATATAAAGGAGGAAAATGTTTTCTGTATTTTCAGCCCCTGTTTGGCCATGTGGGCTTGCCAAATTGCATACCAATGTAAATGTGTAAAAATGTAGAATGCTTGTTAATTCTTTCTTTAGTTTTTATCATGTTCCATGTTGTAATCTTGCAGCGCGCACGCACACTGAAGGTGCTTTAAGCAGGAAAATGAACATAGCTTTTAGACAAAGTAGTTCAACCAAAGTAGTGCAAATTTCATTCAATCGTTATCGTCTATGAATTTACACTTTTAGTCCATTTTCATAAAAACAAAGGAGTACAAGACATTAGTTGGTCGCTCTTTTTGTAATTTGTAGTGCTGTAATCATGAAAAGTGATTGTTGTACGGTGGAGACGATTGCCAGTAGACATTGAGCATCAGCGTGAAGCAAATCTGTCTTAAGAACAAAGAAAAAAACTCTTAGCTCAATCAAAAGTATTAACAGAGTTTACATAATAAAATCAGAAGGAACAATGCAAGAATTTTACACAAATATGTTCAACAACCCTAATATCAATTTCTTGTAGTAAATTCAGTTCTACAAAAGCAATAAAAACATAGCCAAGGATGAACTGCCTGTCCTCCGGACCTCCATCATCAGGTGCACGATCAAGTCAATCTGCTGATCCGTTTCCAAACTTCAATATGCCCATATCAGACCCCCAACTCGTCTGCCTTAAAGATCCAAGTGCATATTGTTGGTCTGTCCCTACTGGGGTTACATATGGTTCAAAACTCCATTATCAAATGGTGTACCGAGTACATAATCATTCTCTTGATTTTGTCACACCACAATCTACTGAAGATGCTATATTCCTACAAATGGAATCAGATCATCCTAGTTGTACCTATGTTCCTAGACAGATTCCCAGAATTTTTGGGTGCCATTACATACTATTGCTTCACGACATGCCTTGTCACCTGTGTGAAAAGGAGAATCCGATGCTCTAAACTCCAGCTGCTAAAAAATGTCACTGTTGAAGATGCTCGTGATTCGGTGTTTAAAGGAATCAAACTCCCCAAACTGCTGCTTTCCGAGTCCTTAATATCAGGTTTGGATACATCTCTACTTATTGTTGTAGAGAGAGTCTTTGACTGTAGGTCAAGGATGAAGGTGTTTCCCGAGGCTTTAACATGAAGGTTAGAACATGCTGGGACTCATGAAGATATGGCTACATCATTGAAAGATGGAAGAATAGTACGATCAGAATCTTTCTGTATGTAGAGTAATGCAGTAATAGTTTGATTGATAGTGTGGATCATAAAGTACTACTGGATGACCTTGAAGTAGAAAAAGAAATTAAAATCTTGTATATAATACTATCGTATTGAGTCTAATATTCTATACCAAACAATACCTTTCATGATTTGACCAGTTTATTCTGAGCCTCGAGCTTTGCTCGGGTTTGGCGATGTCTAAGGATGGCATGGTATTGTTTTGCATTAACATAAATTGGTATGGCTTCTTTACAATCAACAGGGAGTGCAAGCCCGCCAAAGCAAGATTTCAAGCCAAGGATAGGATGCGAAAGGCTGCAAGAAACAGAGTACTATAAAATTTATAACAACTATGGATCTGTTTCCTCCTAAACTGTCTGATGTTTGGTGAGTAGGCACAAATGCAAATAAAGATAAAAGGACAGATAATCGGCAAAATAACCGAGAATTTCTTGGTTACATCTGGTTTAACTTGACAAATGACGCAATCGGAATTCTCACACAGAAGAAAGGTTCTCATTCAATCCTTACCTTACCTGAGTGCGAGATTCTTAACAAAAGCAAGATACTAAATGCATGTTTGATACGTGGTACTAGACTGGACAGTTTGATAAACAGGATTTTGACTTATTTTTTATGTTTGATACACATTACAATAAACAAGATTTTAACTTATTTTTCTTTATTAACATGAACTGATCGACATCCTATCAACAAATCGATTAACCATATTTGGCTAGAAATTTGCTTGTGTCAGCATAAGCCAAAATGCATTGGATTAACATTCAATATTCCAAAATTTGCTAAAAATTGTATGATGTAAGACAAATATGCGAATAGCTTGATACACTTGTTTGCCATTGCTTAAATTATAATTTCAGCTGATCAAATTGGTCAAACATATTTTTTATCAACAGACTCACAACTTACTACCTATTTATTATCCACACATTGATAAAACCCACAATTTATAAGCACTTAAAAAAAATCAGCACTAAATAGTTTGAATGAATGACAAATATAATGCAAACAGTAGTTGTAACTTTGAAAGTAGAGAACTCTACCAAATGGAATGAAAGTATCAAAAGTTTGCTAACCAGTACGAGGAATGTAGTTACGATTACGCACAAGTACTCTTACTACTGGACAAAACTAGACAACTTCTTTTTCTTTTTTAATGTTGTCTACTACAATTCAATCTATCTTACCTGACATGCTATTAAGAGACTACATGGTTGGAATCAACACAGCGTGAGGCAGCTGTCCAATACGAGAAATATGTATGATGTTAACGATTTAATAACTATTTTTGTAGTCCCAGAATGTTTGGACTTATGCTCTTATGTACTATCTGGAGTAACATTTTAAAAATACAAAAATCCATCCCATCTCTGATTGTTTTGTGCCAGTGGAATGTATTTACAGGTTCAAATCCCTTTGTATAATCACTTTTGCAGTGTTTTCTTCTTTTGATCTTTACAGTATCAAAAACCTGGAAAACTGATAAATGGAATTCACCTCATTAGAAAGATAACAAATCTTAATTATAAGGTCATTTGTGGTGTTAAGTGTTCATAATAGAAGTTATTTTTAAATAAAAGTTTCTCTAATGATTGCAGGAACGGCGTGCTGTTAATGACCTCTAATGATTGCAGGAACGGCGTGCTGTTAATGACGAAGTACGGTTTATACATCATGCTCGTGAATCTCGAGTTGGAAAAGAAAAGTGTTGTCCTCCGAACCGAGGTTTATTAAACATGTTCTAATCTTTTTGATTCACATGCTTTAGCTTTTCCTTAATTAGCCAGCTTAGACTTGGGCTGCTAATAAGTAGATAAGTCATGAAAACTATATTGGATATGATCCCTCCCTCCACTAAATGCAGTGAAATTCTCTTGCATCAACAACTTTGTTCGACTTATGACATCGTCGACTTGCTTTTCAATCTAAGCGATTTCATAACAAGAAAAAAAGACCTCTTTCTGAGGACACCCCCATCCCTGGAAGACCAAAATCTCAATTAAACCAACAAAAAAAGGTTTGATCATTTAATCAGATGATCATGTAAAATTTCTAGAACAATCATCTTTAATGAATAATTCAAAAGCTTTAAGCAAGAAGTATACAATTCACAAAAAAAAAAAGTTAAAATAGGCAAGGCTTGAAGAAAGGTCGGCCAATAATTTTTCTTTCCCTAGACAGTAAACAAACTAAATTCTCTGAGACTAGAACTCGTGTATTCAGCATTGAGGGGCACCAGCCTCGAAAGGACGATAGCCTATCTCTTCTATCTTGTTCTTCTGAAATTGTGTCATTTTCATGAATGGGGGCCTCTTTAAGTCGACTCATAACATGATCTAGTCATCTAAGTGGCCCTTCCCATAATTTTTTCCTCGCCACTTTCTCAGTTGTATGAATTTTCCAAAAACATTTCAGCATCCAGAGATAGACCATTGACGTGGCATGGAAGCTATTGAATCTTCAATTGAACAATGAAAAGCACAAGACTTTATTTTTGCAAGTATATTGTCCCTTTCATTGTTTCCAGAGTACAGACAGGTATACTATTCCAATACGATCCACTTATTACTGTTAAATGCTTGTCGAGGTGGTGGCCAGCAGGCTTCTTGCAGAGGTAACCCCCTCTGCAAAACTGGATTTGCTTATAGAAACCTGCGATTCTATCAGATTCCCAACAAAGATTTCTAGGAAAAACTCCTGTGTATCTTTCGTTAAGGATCCTTGTATATGCACACACCTTCCTAGTTCCATCTTCTTACGTACTGAAAATTGCATCTTTTATCGACTGGACAAATAGTATCTGTATCTGTTAGGACCAATCTCTGTGAAATACATCAATGATCCTCGTGACTACACAATAAATCTTTTAAAATCCTTCGATAACATTCCATATCACTCACAGGGAGAACATTTCTCAACTGCTCGAAAAGATTATCCACCTCCGATGCCCTTCCCCTTGCAAACAATTCCTCACAAAAAAATGCAAAGCACTCAAGATTGATCACATATTTCTCATCAATCATCTCCTTAAAAAACCATATTGCCTTATTTATATCTCCATGTTCACAACATGCTTTAACCAAGAAACTGTACAATGTAGCATCAAGGCCATGGCCATCCAGAAGCATATCATTAACAAGCATCTCGACTTCTTGCATCCTTCGTTTAGCACTCACAAGGCCGATTATCACCACATTATAAGATAAAAAGTTTGGAAAGCAACCCATTCGGGGCATATGCTTCAAAAGGAGAATAGCCTTATCAAGTTCTTGTAGCTGGACAAGACTCCTCAAGACAGCATTAAAACTCACCACACTCATATTAACGTCTCTAGCCCTCATTTCCCTTAGTAGCGCAATCCCTTCATCTGCCCTTCCCAACTTGCAGTACTCATTCACAGCAATAGCATATGACTTTCCATCAAGACTCATACCAAGACTAACCATTTCTTTAAAATATCGAATAGCCTCATTTGATCTCCCTGCAACGCAATAGCCCCTCAACAAACTCGTACGAGTCACAACATTATCCCTCACTCCGCCCAACCTCATCCTAGTCATCATTCTCCTCGCCTCGTCAAGATTTCCTTTCAAGCACAACCCATTGATCAAGACATTGTATGTCAACAAATTAGGTGCACAACTCCCCCTCTTCACCATTTCTTCAAAACACTTCATAGCATTTTCCAACTCCCCTTTCTTGCAATACCCATCAATCAAAGTAGTATAGGTAACCACATTAGGCAAACAAGTCTCGTTTTGAACCATCTCATAGACAATTTTTCGCGCATTTTCCACATAACCTTTCTTGCAAAACCCATCAATGATAGTATTATAAGTCACCAAATTCCTTTCAAAAGGCATTTCATCAAACAGTTTCGAGGCATCATCAAGCATGCCCAGTTTACACGACCCCTTAATCATTATTGTGTAAGTAGAAACATCAGGTTTTACAACACCCTCCTTGACAATCTGTCCAAAATACCCCCAAGCTAAATCAACCCTATTGGCCTTAACAAGAACACCCAAAAGGGCATTATAGGAAAACAAACAACACCCAAATTCCCTCTCCTTCACTTGATGTAAAAGCTTAACGGCCCACTTCAAATGGCCTAAATCACCATGGGCTTTGATAAACTTGCCCACCATAAAATCAGAAAACCTGTCATGGGTTTTCAGTAAATCCGCTGCTAAGGAAAATAATTTGTGTGAAATGAGTTTATCAGTAATGGCAATGTATGAAAAATGATTGTGGGTATAGTTGTTTGGGTTCGAGCTCGGGCATGAGGCCCAGTTGAAGAAGAAAAGGGAATGGTAAGGGCTTGTTTGGCTTTTGATGGTTTGAATGACTAAGGTTTGGGTTAAGTATGGAGAGAAGTGGTCGAGAAGTGAAGGGTCTGGGTTTTGGTGGGTGTTGGGGTGTTGGAGGTTCAAGGATTGGAGGAGAGAGGTTATACTGGAGATGAGTGAAAGAGGTTGTGTTAGGCGGTTGTGTGAGGCGGCGGCAGTTGTGGCGGTGGTCATGGCTTGACATCCGCCATTGCCAGCGGTGAAACGGAAGATAAAGGGTAAAACTCCCTAGAGGTCACCCAACTTTGAGAAATATTTCAATTTAGTCACTCAAATTCTTTTGTCTTAAATTCTTAAAATTCCAATTTCGCCTCAATTTATCACCTGTAAGTATTCATCACAAAATTTAACAATTTTTACCATGCTGGTTGGACAATAATGCCAACTTGCACTTATAACATGAACGTCATGCAATTGAAGTGCAATTTTAACACTGATAAATATTACGTGACCATGATTTTTACATGTAAAAAGACCATATTGCATGTTAACTAGCTCCATCAATATTCATATTGTTCACGTATGAAAACAAAGCTCCACACGTAAGAAAGGGCATTAAAATTTATGACTAATATTTTATTCAAATCAAATTGAAATAAAATTATAACTTTATTGATGAGTTTAAAATAAAATAAAATAAGTTAATTTCAATCAAAGTTGGGTGTTTTTATTTTTTTAGAGACAATTGCATATTTAGTCCTCACTTTTCAAAAAAAATTGGAGATATACCTCTAACTTTTAAAAGTAGCAACAGACATCTCAACGTTTGAAAAAATAAGCATGGAAGGTAATTTATGACGAAATTGTCATTCTCTTTAAATAAACAAAAAATAAAAAGCAAGAAAAATAATTGAAAAATAATCAAATGTACCTTAAAAAAATATAAAGTAACAAATATGTCTCTTCTTTGTCAAACTTAAAAAAATAAGAGGAAAATCTTTTTCAAAGCAAATTAGTACTAAAAATGGTGGAGTGGAATTAGATAATCTTCTTCAAAGCAAACCTCTGTGTCTTTTCTTTCTTTTTATTTCCCCAATTGAAGCAACAGCAAAGCCGAATTAGAAGCCAAAACCAAAAGCAAAGCCAGTTCCATCATACAAAGTTGCCATTGATTTTTGCCTCCACGGGAAATTGAATGTTGAACGTGTATTCTATCTAAAGATTTTGAAATAGAGTCCCGAAGCAGCTAAAGCAAAAGATACTATAGCCCTTCTACAAGTTGCAGTAGATTCAGCAATTGATTTTTTCAATAAAACCAATGCGTTCTTCATAGTCATTTCAAAAGACAAGAAAACGAAGCCCGTTTTAAAGCCAATTCGTAAGGAATGTATTTCAGCATGTGAAGGTGCAATCACACAGTTCAAGTTGGTGGCGAATGATGTGAAAGAGGAAGCCATATTAGCAAGTTTTGATTTTCAAATGGCTGGAGATGAAATAGACGCTTGTAACACTGTTTTGGAAAAAACTAAAATCTTTGAGATTTCTAGTAGAAACAAGATCATTCTGAAACATGTTAAACTTTCCACAAATATTGCAGATAGTATTAAGTAGGTTGAGTTGATAGCAGAAGTAAACAGTGAAAGTGAAAGGAGAAATTAGAAGACTAAAAAAATTAAACTTTTGTTTTTCATGAATTCGTTAGCACAATTCTTTTGATACATTTTGTATTTTGTTTCTCTTCCAATGATAGTGTGTTGTTGGCGATCAATGGAGGAAATGGTTGATGGTGGTCATGGGGTTTAGGAAGGATGTAGAGAATGGTTTTCTAATGTTTAGGTAGCGGTGGTGGTAGCGGTCGGTGATTTGTGTGCTGGTAGTAGTGGCGGCGATGACGGCGACAGCGATAGCCGATGATGTGGGTTTCTTGATTTTCTAATTCCACTCCACCATTTTTAGTAGTGATTTGCTTTGAAGAATATATTCCTTTCATTTTTTGAGGTTTAATAAAGAATGGGGTCACTTTATTCCTTTTTATTTTTTTGACGTACATTTGGTTATTTTTCAATTATTTTTTTCTTTTTTATTTAAAGTCTATGACAATTATGTCGTAAAGGACCTATCATGAATATTTTTTCAAACTTTGGAGATATCTGGTGTTATTTTTAAAGATTAAGGATATATTTTCAACATTTTTGAAAAGTTAGAAACCAAATATGCAATTATCTCTATTTTGTACCCTTTATTGGAAATTTGGATTTGTAGCAAAAAATGAGTGGATTAAAGATATATCTATTTTTTAAAATATTTGTTAAAAGTCAAATATACCATGTTATGAAAATATCTCGTTTGATAGAGTTTATAAACTAGTTTATTTGACTAAAATGATTTATTTGACTAATAATAGAACCATTTTTAACCAAATAAATTAGTTTATAAATTCTACTAAATTAAACGGGCTCCTAATTTTTTAAGTTTTATAGTAATTATTTTGTACACAACTATTGAGAATACCATAATAACTTCTAAAAAAAAAAACTATCTATGGAAAACATGCAATTACACACAAAATAATGTCAATTAAAACAAAATCACAAAATATATTATCATTTTCTTGATGTTTTTTCATGCTTGAACTAAAAACACGATGTTTTAATGCAGTTTGAATTTTTTTTTTTGGTTAAACATAAATCTAAAGTTGAATTTTGTACTTGAACTTTTGATACTCAAAGTTATCATTTGAATGTAAAACAATCTTATTAAGTTTTAGGGAAATTTGCAATTTTTATCTCTAATCTTTTCAATATGTTATTAATCTACTTTCAACTAATTTTTTTAGCTTCAACATTCTCACCATTTTATTTAATTGCAAAAACATACCTAATTAAAAAGACATAATGAATGTTACTTATCAATATGCATATTATAAATATTATAAATTAATTTAGAAGATGAAAAATAAAAGACAACAAAAAATTACGGAAGTAAGAACACATGCAAACATGTACATTTAGGGCTACCTAAAAATTGAACAGTGGAAATGTTACAAATCAGAAATCATTTAGCGGGCGGTGAATGGCCATGAACAATAGAGATGTTAAGAAATTATCCTATTGAGAACACTTTTTGTTTGATATAACTGTTCAAAATTTAACTTCAATAGCCTCCAGTTCAAAAATGATCTTATTGAGAACACTCAAGTGGTTTGAAACTTTTGTACATGCATTCATTCGCAAAGAATGAAAATGTTATTCAAGTACAATCGATTTGAAATACTTTTTGTTTGATACAACTGTTCAAAATTTTCTCAAAGTTTATTTGCAGCAGATATTCTATGAATATTTGTAAGAACATTTTGTGCTAGACAAAGACGTATCGTACTTGCAACTTTCAAATCCAAATATTCCCAATTATCATTGTTCATACTGGATTTTTCAATATCTTTGTCGAAAATAATGGTTGATTTTCCTTTCAAAGTTTTGTACAGTCCAGACAGAATCAAAACATCCTTGACTTGTACTTGTCACAAGCCAAAATTGATTCTTCCGTCAATTTTCTCCACATCATATTTGATAGACATCTTGTCTGTGTGCCAACACTCCGAATGACTTGACTCTCTAATACCAATGTTGAGAATTGAGACCAATTCTTTTATTACCCACAAGATCATTGTTTAGAGAAAAATAACGAGACAAAAAATATAAAATATAGATAAAAATTTATGGATTGTTAAAGCTTTCCACTAAGGGTGTGTTTGATTTGTAGCATAGAAAAAGGGTGGAAAATGAAAATATTTTTCACGAAAGTGGGAAAATAAATTCCACTATCTAGACAATAAAATATTTTCCAAGAAACAAGGAAAATCCATGCTTTAAATGCTTGTACCTAGAAAATGTATTAGATTTTCCATGTGCCAATTAAACAACAAAGTGGGAAAATAAAAACCATGGATTTGACAAGATTTTCCATGGAAGTGACATTTTCCATGGAAAATGTTTGAATCAAACACACCCTAAATGAAAAATCGTTACAATCATATAGACTCCACTTACCCAAATTCTCCAAGTATTTTAAGAACAATAATATTATAAACTTTACTATGCCCACCAATTTCTATTCTTTGTACAACTGTTATAGATTTTAATCCCGCAAGTTGACAGATAGTTAACAAGTAATATAATGATAAGTAGAGTGTCGAACTCACGATGACTGAATTTTCTACTTCTTACACTTTAATTAACACTAACTCTAATTTAAGAAAAACACAATCGATTATTTAAATTCAATTCTAACTAAATCTAATTATCTACTAAAATAAGTAATTATAATTATACAAAACTTAAAATTAATCAAATCATGAAAGGTACTAAAATCCCGAATCTACCATTGTTAACCTAATTTAACACCAATTGCTTATTTATACTCAATCCTTGATTTATGTTGACAATCGATATTCCTTATATGTTAATTTACTCTCTCGATACAAATTAAATCAATTCTCATATATGACCCAACTATATCTCTATGAAGGATTCGAATAGATAAAGAACGCAATAGGAAATTGGAAAACCACCCAATATTGCACCAAACATAGAAGTATATCTCTATTTCTTATTGGACTTACTGTCGTTTGTTATTTGAACTAGACACATGTAGCACCTATCGGCATCAACACAAATTTCAAGAACTAATCTAAAATTGGCCAAATTTTAGGTAACATTAATTAAATAACAAACAATCAATAAAATTAAGAATTTAGATGCCTAGGTTAAAAATCAATGATTCAATTTTAATCAATAGCCTTTCTCGATGGTCAAACGATTCTATACTTATATGTGAACCTAATTATCTCTAATTAAATTTCGAACACATAAGCATGCATTAATTTACAAAGATCATCACATAACGATTTCATAGAGCATAATGACATAGACCATCAATTATAAGACTATATGATGTTTATTACTATATGCTAATTTATACTGAATCTCTCGAAAGCAATATAAATCACAAATACATTTTAATAGTGATCAAGTATCAAAACATAATTAATAAATAATAAATAATTAACCCAAAAGCAAGAAAAAAAACGAGCAATTTATTAGATTAAAGAGTTATCAATATTTCGTCAAAATCCTAGCCATAAATGTTTAGTATATCATGTTTTGATTAAGAAAATACAAGATAACCCGAATAAAATAGAATAAAAGTTTATACAACTCTTAATCTTGAATCTCTTCAACGATCTTGGATAGCATCGTTTTCTTCTTCAAAATCATCAAAAGTTCCAAAGATTTCTAGTAATTCTTTTTCTAAGAATTTAATGTCTTTGATATCGAGTTTCTCCAAAAATTTGTATTATGTTATGATATGAAACTCTCATTTTTCTTCCATAATAATGTATATTTACAGGTCCAACAATTACCCAAAATCTGAGCCTCAAATTGTATCAAAAAAAGAGTCAAAAAGAAGCTCAAACATATAAGGAAATAAAAAAAAAAAATCTGCTGGGATGAAAATTTGATCGCATGGAAAGAGAAATTGGAAATCTGCTTATAATTTCAATGCCCGCGATCGCAATGGATAAATTCATCCTCATTTTGCATATTAGTCTTCATTTATTTGTATTGTAAGCCCCTAAACTTTACATCATTGTCAATTGAGCCCTCCAAAATAAAATTTTATTTTAATTATGTCCTCATATATTGCATTATTGGTCCTTAAACTTTTAGACATTTGCAAGTTTGCACGATAAGCCCCTGAATTTTACATAATTGTCAATTGAGCCCTCTAAAATAAACTTTTATTTCAATTATGCCTTCATATATTTGCATTGTTGGTCCTTAAACTTTTAGACATTTACAAGTTGGTCATCATACTTCTACTTTTCTTTCAATTTAGTCCTATTTGCCATTTTGCTCCAAACACCATCAAACTCGGAGTTTGACCTACAATAACAAAATAAACACATAACTAAATAAAATTACACTCAAATACACTCATAATGATCCACTTTAACAGTCTAAATAAGTGTAAAGTCACACTTATCAACAACCCTAAAGAAAGGAAAAAAAAAAATAGGATGCTAAGATTGCAATTTTTCTCTCAAAAAACTCTTAATTTACGTATACAAAAGAGAAGAAAAACACGTCAATTTATAATTAACATATGACCTAAATTTCTTCAAAGTTTCGACGAAATTATTCCCCTTTTCAAGGAAATGTTAGAAATACCATTTTTTAAATTTTAATCAATACGTTAATATTTTTATTTAAATGTTTTTTTGTATTTAAAAAAAAAAAAAAAAAAACAAACAAACAAGGTATACGGGTTGGGTAGGGCCCTAATTTTGAAATAAGGCTGACCCGACCTGACCATTGCCACTAGTACATAAATTTGAAATTGACATTTTTCATGACAAATTAGTCATTTTGTGAAGTGAACATTTTTCAAATTCACCAAATCTATCAATAAATTAGGCCAATTTTGTCAATAAAATACAAAGTGAAATCTATCGGATTATTTACATAAATGTCCCTATTTTTATTTATTTGAACGCAGTATCACTTGACATTCTTTACCTTCATATTCATTTTGTCCTTTAATCCACTTATATAAAATTTATTCAATGGATTTTTTTCCCCTTTTTTCTATTCCAAGAAATTTGTAATTGAGTCGACAAATAATAAACAATACCACGAAATATAATCACATCAAATTATTGTCTATTAATCGACAACTTAAATTGTTTCAAATAATTCATTGTGTTCCAAGAGTTGTACATTTAAATATAGACTTACAATTTGAATATCATACCAAAACTCGCCTGTAATTTGTAAATTGAAGATATTCTTGAATTAAACATAATAGTGCAAAAATTGAAAGAGTTTAACATTCACCAGAAGATTGTAAGCACCCAATGTTTTCGAATAATGATATCATGTCTAACATTAACCAAAATATATTAAATACAAATGCAATGCAAATTTGAGAGGAAGATTATAAGTCTCTCTTTTGCATTCTCTTTCAATTTTCTTTTGGGTGAAGCAAATGCCAAATAAAAAATATATATTCAATGGTTCTACTTGGATTATAAAAAGGAGGGTCATACCTTATAAGTCTCTTTTGTGTTCATTATTGTTGTTGTGTTTTTTTTTTTTTTTTTTTTTTTGTAGTGTTTTATTGATATTTTCTATTTTTTCTTTTACAATAAAAATTGGATAAATTCAATTAAAATCACAATATCTAGAGACACGAAGCTAGCCTAACTCTTACTTTGAATTCCAATATCAACAATTGTACACCATAAAAATTTGCTACACAAGAACCAAACTAGCCAAGTAAACTACACAAAAACAGAACCACAAAAATCCCAAAAAATCCCTCAGAATGCCTTGACAGACAAATCCTTTGTCAAACACAATAACAAAACACCTAGAACAAACAATGAACAATAACAATACAATTTCTTCTCAAAACATAAGTAACCATGCGAACAACAAAAACAAAAACTAACTAAAAAAAATAAAAACATTAATATCATAACCTAAAACTGAAGACTTCATAAAATTTGAACAGGAGAGAAATCGAACAAAGCAGTGGAAGACAGCGGGACAAATAAACACAAATTGACATGCAAATTCCACAAAGAACCTCAAATCGACGAAATGACACAAATATAGAAACAATTTCAACAAATATGCATAAATTTTTTGTTTTTTTTTATTTTTTTTTCAAAAGACTACCATAACACAAGAACCCAACAACTAAATTTTCAAGTTCATGATCTGGAATAAATAATTTCAAAGATTTGGATGAATAATTTCAAATTTTTGTCGACCGAGATGAAATAGATCGCAAGACAGCGATCTAAGATAAAACAACCATAAAACAAGAACACAACAAACAAAAATTACAAGTTCATGATTTGGGATGAATGATTGTTTGCTCTATGTCGGTATATCTCTATAGTATGGTCATTTTTCAAAAGTAATAGTAAAAATCTGTTTTTTAGTTTGACTTTATTTAAGAATCCATTTTTCATACCTGCACGTGGCCTATGCCATTCGAAGTGGCCCAGCTCAGCATTCATTGGCAAATCATATAGTAATAAGAAGTGTATTCTGGAAATTAAGTTGCTAGAGTAACCGACACCTATCCATTTTATGAAAAATTTGATTCTAAACCAGTATCTTGGACAGTTCTCCAGCTTCCAAGTCCAGGTCATCCCACCTTTAAGTGAGCCGCTAAGAACGTAATAATATTTAAAATTTCAGAGATTTAGGGAGAATAATTTCAAAAATTTAGGTGGTGTTCTCTTTGTGTTTGAGTTTTGAATTTATTTTGTATTTTGTGTTTTGAGTGTTTGTTTTGAGATTTTTAAAAATGCGTTCTTTTTTGTGTTTTCGAAAATTGTTTTCGAAAACAGAAAACTCGAAAACGCGTTTACTTGAAATATTTTAGAAATTTGGACTTACTTGGAATTAAAAATAATTAGTAATTCAAAACAATTCAAAATAATTATTGTTGGAATTAAAAACATTGAAAAAATTTGGAATTATTTGGAATTAAAAATAATTATTAATTAAAAACATTTAAAACAATTATATACAATTATTTGGAATTAAAAACATTTAAAAATATTGATTGTTGGAATTAAAAATATTTAAAAACAATTAAAACAATTAAAAACAATTATTTTTGGAATTAAAAACATTTAAAAACAATGATTGTTGGAATAAAAAATATTTAAAAATAATTAAAAACAATTATGTTTTGAAATTAAAAACAATTAAAAATATTTACAAATAATTATTAATTAAAAACAATTATATTTGGAATTAAAAACAATTATATTTGGAATTATTTAGAATTAAAACAATTTAAAACAATTAAATTAATTCAAAACACTAAAAAAAGGAACCGCTCATGTGAGGAGTCGAACCCGTGATCTCCAGCAAACATTTAGTGCGCGCTGACCATTGAGGCAAGGAACCGCGTTTTGTTAAAAAAAACGCGGAAATTGATTATATTATAAGTTTTGTGCACAGCCTAAAATAAAAAAAAAACAGAAACGCCGGATTGATGACTCGAACCGCCGACCTCCACTACCAAAACGCGCGTTTTGGCCGTTTTGGCCATTTCCGCCTTTTGTTAAGAAAACGCTCAAAATGATAAAAAAGGTGTTTTCCATTTCCTTTGTAAATTTTGTTGGTATTTTGAAAAATGCATTTTAGAAAACAGAAAGGAGAACACGTTTTCACTATTTTCAAAAATACAAAACGGAAAATGGGTTGAAAATGGCAAAGAGAACAGGCCCTTATTGACTGAGATGAAATAAGTGGCAAGACAATGGTCTAGGTTTTCACATTCCACCTAGAGAGAGAAGGCTTCACAAATGAATGTTGATATGTTATTTTATACGCGGTCATAAACGAAGTTTTCCGCTTTATTTTATTTTTATACTGTGTTTGATTTATACATTTTTCATAGAAAATTTCATATTCGATGAAAATAATGTCACATTATAGAAAAATATTTTTCTATTTTGACTGTTTGACTCAAGATAGAAAAGGAAAATGAGTTCTAAAGTACAACTACTTTAAGCATAAATTTGATCACTTTTATGAAAAACATTTTCTTATAGATTTGGTGGATTTTTTTTTTCAATTTACATAATAAAAATTTCATTTTCCACCATTTTCCACCATTGACAATCAAACGTTTTGATTGCCAATGTTGTGTTTGATTGTCAATGGTGAAAAATGATGGAAAATTGTGAAAAGGAAAAAAAAAATTCATGTAAGTTGGAAAAAAAAATTCATCAAATTCATAAGAAAAAATTTTCCAGGAAAGTTGTCAAATTCATATTTTAAATGATTGTACTTTAAAATTTGTTTTTCTTTTCTATTTTGTATCAAATCGTTAAAGTAAAAAAATAATTTTCTGATGTGATATTATTTTTGTTCGAAGTGACATTTTCCATGAAAAATGTATGAATCAATATCAGCCTTAGAAAATGAAAATATTCGTCCTAAGATGTTGTTTTTGAGTTCCCACGTCATTTTGGCCAAATTCTTCAAACAGTAATTTTCAATAGTGACTCGCAAGGGCTTGTCTTTGTCTCTGTGACTCTGTTGTTGCAGCTTTTTTTCTCAAACAATGCGCCTGCCAGGCCTTCCTCAATCACTTCCGCCCCTTTCCCCCTCCGCACACCACCGCCCCATTTTTTTTTCTCTTTCACGCACATTTACACGCAGACAAAGAAGATGAAATCTTGGTCCCGAGTCTTGTATAAGACATGATTTCTTGTTTATGAAGCCTTTTTAGAGGATATTAAGGCGAGCCTTGTGTAAGAGAAAAAAGGAGCGACATAAATTCTTCACACACTACATCTTCTTCTACAGCAGCGTGGTAGCTCTCGTGCCTTTATTTATTTTATTTTTTTCTACTTAGTGTTATTATTGCTCTCGATAGTACCTATTAGAACAAGTAAATGCCTCTAAAATTTATCTTTCCATTTCCTCCTCGTTTCTCAGATTTTCAGCCACCGGCGGCACTTATCCGGTTATAAGCCAGCCCCTAGAAATATAATTTTCTGTTGGCGCGAAATGTTTTTCTAAATTGTCTTTTACTTCTCAATGACCAAATCTGAGCCAGTGCTTCAGCCTTCAGCCAAAAGATAAATGCAACTGGGGCTGGGTTTTCTTTTATTTTTTCTTTTTCTTTCAAGATTATTACATTTTGGAAAGTAGTTGCTTACTTTCCGGAAAATTTGAAATTTTATTGGGACTTTCAGACTGCTGATGAATGATAACGACATAATAATAATGCATTGATTTGTGTTTGATTCGTCAGGTTTTTAATGGAAGAGAACAAGAAAACACCAAGTGATGTAATTGTTAACATCTCTGGAGAGGATAAAGATTCAAAATTTCCACTCTCAGATTCGCCAAAGGATCAAAAATTAAAAATCTCAGTTGATTCACCTCGTACAACATCGAATGATTCTTGTACTACTCAAAAGCATGTCCCAGTGAGTTGCCCTTTGCCGGAAATTGTGGGGTTCAGTCAAAACCCCAATAAGCCTCCTAAAACCCCCACGAATGAGAGACTCACTCAGCGAAAATCGTTTTCAAGGTCAGTTTATTCGAAGCCCAAATCAAGATTTGGTGAACCATCTGTTCCTATTGAAACTATCATGTTTGAAGAAAATGGATATTCGATGCAAGAACATGTAATATCCAGGCGAGCTTCACCTAATGGTAAAGTTGACAATACTACTACAACTATTAATACACCGGAAGAGGTTATTAGGACAGTATCGCTAACTCCAAAGATGCCGTTGATGTCATCTTCCGGGGGTGTTATAGTGGATGAGGATGAAGAAATATATAAGAAAGTGAACAGTAGGAGAAAGTTGAAGTATAGGAAAGTGAAAAAGAAAGTTTTGATAGAATGGATACTGTTTCTGTGCATTCTCGGGTTCTTGATTGCTAGCTTGACTGTGGACAAGGTGCGCCCTTGGAGGGTTGGGGGTTTGAGGATTTGGAAGTGGTGTGTGCTTGTTCTGGTGACATTTAGTGGCATGTTGGTTACTAAATGGTTGATTCGTTTTATTGTACTTTTGATTGAGCTCAACTATTTGTTGAAGAAGAAGGTGTTGTATTTTGTCTATGGTTTGAAAAAGAGTGTCCAGGTCTGCATTTGGTTGAGTTTGGTTCTCGCTACTTGGGTTTTACTATTCCACGAGGTCAAGGGATCACATTCCGTCACCCGTATTTTGCATTTCATTAGTTGGACTATTGCTTCATTGCTTATTGGTGCATTCTTGTGGCTCTTGAAGACGTTGTTGATGAAGATTTTGGCATCATCCTTCCATGTCAACACATTCTTTGACCGGATTCAAGATGCAATCTTCCATCAGTATATTCTGCTGACGCTAACCGGGACACCAGTTATGGAGTCAGCTCAGATGTTGGGGAGATCAGGCATTAATGCGAGTCAATTGAGTTTGAATACACGGAAGAAGGGAAAGGAAGACAAGAAAAAGGAGAAAGAGGTTATTGATATCAATAAACTCCATCAGATGAAGCAAGAAAAAGTCTCTGCTTGGACAATGAAGATGCTGGTCGATGTGATATCTAATTCGGGTTTGACCACTCTGTCTAGTGCAATTGATGAAAGTGTTTACGGAGGCAATGAACAGGCTGATACGGAGATCACAAATGAGGAGGAGGCAATTGCTGCCGCATATCACATTTTTAGGAATGTAGCTCAACCTGGTTGCAAGTGCGCAAGTCCTGCTTTGAAACTTTTTCATGCATTCATGTTTATCTAATCACGCCGATGCAATTTTCACCATTGCACAACAATTTACTTGTGTGGATAGGTACATTGATGAAATGGACCTATGGAGATTCATGATTAAAGAGGAGGTGGATCTTGTGTTCCCAATGATTGACGTGGCAAACACCGGGCAAATTGACATGAAAACTTTGACGGACTGGGTGGTACGTGAGATCTTTTCCCACTCTTGTTAATATGAACTATGGACCGACCTCAAATTTCTTTGCTTGAATTGTAATTTGCTTCTTAAGTCAGAATAGTTCTGAATTTAGAAGTTTTATACAATCAGCTCTTCAATAACTAGAACTATATTCAAAACTTGATATCTCACTTGCTTTGAGAGTACTGACCTTACTTTTTTTTGGGACATTCTTGGTAAAAGAGAACCTTATGTTTTCTTTTTATCGGAGTTTGGGTCCGTTCTTGGTAAAAGAGAAACTTATGTTTTCTTTTTATCTGTGTTTGTGTGCTGCATAAATCTTTGAATACTAGTGCTTAACAAACAAAGGAATCTTACATATCTGTATGATCTGATGTGCTGAATGCAGTTTGTTGCTTTTATCAGCGTCATTCCCTAATTATAATGTTCATTTGTATGAGAAGTATAACAGTTTCCTCATTTATATGACGGATTCTGATTTCTATGGTTAAGCACTTCACAAGTTGAAGTTTGAATACATGGAACAATTACCACTATATCACATTGAAAAAGGAGAAAAAAATCGATAGCTAGTTTGGTAAGTTGTGTCGCACAGTCTTTGACAGTACTAGAAAAGAAAAAGAAGCTACAATCTATACTCTGATTGGTCAAGGAAGGTTCTTTTCTCAACATTCTTATTGTGTTACTTGCACAGGTGAAAGTATACAAAGCTCGTAAAGCACTAGCACATGCTTTGAACGATGCTAAAACAGCTGTTGAAGAGTTGAACAAACTAGTCTCTGGGATCCTGATTGTTATCTTAATCATATTGTGGCTTCTCTTGACTGGTATAGCTACAACCAAAGTGCTCGTCTTTCTGTCGTCCCAGCTTGTTGTGGTGGCATTTATGTTTGGAAATACTTGCAAGACTATATTTGAAGCTCTTATATTTGTATTTGTGATGCATCCTTTTGATGTTGGTGATCGTTGTGTAATCGATGGTGTTCAGGTAAAATTTGCCCAAGTTGCATTATGTTATGTGTTTATCAAATCCCATTTGTTAATATTGTTTATCTTACAGATGATTGTTGAAGAGATGAATATCTTGACCACGGTCTTCCTGAAATCTGATAACGAGAAAATATACTATCCAAATTCTGTTTTGGCTACCAAACCCATCAGCAATTTCTATAGAAGCCCAGATATGGGTGATTCACTTGAGTTCTCCATTGATTTCAAGACACCGGTGGAAAAAATAGGTGCTTTGAAAGAAAACATAAAGAAGTAAGTTTGTGTTTTCCATTATGTTCCTCGATATTATTAGTTGCCAAGAAGCAGTAGTTTACCCATACTTCTCTTTGGAAAAAATGAAATGCTAAAGTTAATATCATTTTTTGTCCTAATTCGAGCTGCTACATGAATAATATTATTGATGATTTATCATGAAAAGATTCGCATAAGATTTTTTGAAGCACAAATGAGTTAGACGAATGCTTCTGTATCTGGGCAAGTATTCTTGCATTGGCGTGAATTAATATCAGCCTCAAATATGGCCAAAATTGTTTAATTTCAAATCTTAGTTTGTCACATGTCCTTCAAATTTCTTGATATTTTGGGCAATTTAACGAGATGATCTCATTATTTGTGCATTCTTCAACTAAGTTTTTTTGTTCTCTGGGATGCTGTCTATCAATGAAAGAAAAGCATTTTAATTTCCAAACAAGTAAGAAAAAGCTCTAAATTTCTCAAATTGAAAAAGTTAATGATCTGAACTTTACCTTGAACATGCAAGGTTTTGAAAACTAGACGGGCCTGGCTGGTTTGATTCTTGTGTTATCTAGTTTGTCCCCTTATTGCATTTTAAATTGTCAGGTATTTAGAGAAAAATTCCCAGCAGTGGCATCCTAATCACAATGTAGTTGTGAAGGAGATTGAAAATGTGAACAAGATTAAGATGGCTCTCTTTTTCAATCACACAATGAACTTTCAAGACTTCAGTGAGAAGAACCGACGAAGAACCGAGCTGGTTCTCGAGATGAAGAAATTTTTTGAAGAGCTGAATATCGGATACGATCTCCTTCCCCAACAAGTTCATCTTGTTTAGTCGGGAACCATGAAGACAGGGACCACCAGATGATTTTATCTTCTAGTTTGAAATCTTGTCTATTGCATTGCCGAGTAAGTGCTCTTTCGTTTACTCTGAAATGATTCAACTATATTCAGCAATTTACAAAGCTTTTATTTTATTTTACGAACATTCTAGCTTCTGACTGACATTAACAGTTTGCCTGTGTTTGGATTTCAGAATCAGAAGTACCAGGTTATGAGAAGAATATGCGATATCTGTCTTAAGCAATGCTGAACTGGTTGGCCAAGAAATACACTCGAAATTCCTACTAATTAACTTGGAAACATATAAATAGGTATTACAGTGTTGTCAAGTGTGTAAATATCTAGTGTTGGACATAAATTGATTAATCTTCATGTATTTTTGGTTTTTAGTTTTAGTTTAACTTGAGATGTACATGTAACTGTGTAAGTTGGGTGCCAAATTTACTGTTATAATTTCCTTTTACGCTGTGTTTGGTTGATGTAAAAAGTTATGCCTCCGACTTCTCTTCTTCTAAAAAATTAGTTGACAATAATCTGAATTTTTATGTACTTTACACTGATAGGGTGGGTTCGAGAGTGTTGCTGTTTACAACTTTAGCATTGGAGAGTTCTAACTTGTGGACTTTGACAAGACTAGAGAAGAGGTGCATGTGAAATAATTGTTAGTTGTATCATTTAGTAATGTTTAATCTAACGTATCAACTATGTCTCTAGAGGTGTTAATCCGGGTCAGGCAGGCCGGGTCGGCCCGCCTCCGATGAGGCCCGGTAACGGCCCGCGTTCGAAAAAGCCCGCGTCACTGCGGGTTGCGGGCTGGGTCGGCTCAGCCCAAGAAATTTTTCCAAAAGCCCGGCCCACCCATTGGTCCATACGGGTCGAGCCCATATGGGCCGCGGTTCGATCCGGTTCGGCCCGTATGAATAAAAAATTAATTTTTTTTTAAATTACTAAAAAAATTTAGTTACTTATTGTAATTATAAAAAAAATGTTTACATATATAACAAAAAATGTGTTAAATTACTAAATAAAAAATAAATAACAATGATAAATTTACATTTGTTAATTTTTTAATTCAATTTCTATTTTTTATTTATATATTTAAAGACTCAAACGTGAATGCATCTGTTACATCTTTCACTTTAAACGGCTCTTTGTCATTTGTTTTTTTATTTTTTTTTAAATATCATTTCAAATATGAAAGTTTAAATTTTCTGCCTATTTTTTTTTAAAAAAATTAAAGCGGTTCACGGGCCGGCCCGTGGGTTGGCTCGGCCCGTGAACGGCCCGCGGGTTGGCCTTCTCGGCCAGTGAACAGCCCGCCCGGTTCACGGACCGACCCACGGTTCCGAGTCGAGGCGGGTGGGCCGTTACCGATTTGATCGGCCCGCCCGTCTTGACACCTCTATTAATGTCTCAATTATCATTCTTTCATTTTGTAAGAGTAAGAAATTTTATGGCCAAGTGATAAGGGTATCTATCAACACGATCTCCCATGATATAGGGCATTGACCATATCAATCCCCATTATATATTTTGAGCAAATCTTAAAAACTCCTCCTATTGCATCAATCTTAGTGGATAGCCTTATCGCCCAGACCGGGGTTAAGAAATTGCCACATGGGATAGCATCAAAATGACATGTAAGCAGAAAATCTCTAGTTTCCACCTCTCATTCTATTCTCCCACTTGTCTATCTATCTAAGCCACTTATGTTTGAATACTGAACTAAACAGAACAAAAATTATCAAAAAAAGACACAAAAAATGGCCTCAGTTTCAATGGCTATGCCGTTAACCACCGCTTGCAGCAGCCAGAAGAGGCTGCAGCCACCAACCTCCGATGCATTTTTCAAGCCACTGTCGCCGGTGATGAAGCCGTTAAAAGCCGTGTTTGTTAACTCAAAATCACTATCCAAGGTAAAAGTTGAAGCCTCTTTTAAGGAGAAGGCTATCACGGCAATAACAGCGGCTGCATTGACAGCTTCCATGGTGATTCCAGAGGCGGCGGAGGCAGCTGGAAATGATCTCAGCCCATCTCTTAAGAACTTCTTGCTCAGCATTGTGTCTGGTGGGGTTGTGCTTGGAGTCATTGTTGGGGCTGTTATTGGAGTTTCCAACTTTGATCCAGTCAAGAGAAGCTAAGCATATTTAAATGAGATTCCTGTGAAAATTTTCTTGTCAACTCTATCTCTGCTTCATTTTGTTATTGCTTTTGTAGTATATGGTATCTGCAACTCTAATGACCTGAGGCATTTGAATTCAAAAACATTTAATTCTGATCCATGTTGAGAGTCTACTAAATTCAAAGTCTTCCTATGCATGTAGTTAGGACATGTTTGGTATGTAGTACTAGATAAGATTAGACAATATGATGGACAAAATAATATTGTCGTGTCAAACTCTTGTTACCAGATGCTCTGCTCTTAGGACATGTTTGGTATGTAGTACTAGATAAGATTAGACAATATGATGGACAAAATAATATTGTCGTGTCAAACTCTTGTTACCAGATGCTACTGAGCAGAGAAGATTTTCTTGTCTGAAAATTTGATTGATGAGAGAGGATTTGAGAGAATTGATCGGTTTAATTCAGTTGATAGGTTAGTTTAGATTAACATAGCTTGGTGGAAATGTTTCGGGTTTGATTTACAATGTCAGTTCGCGGTGAATTTCAAGTACTCGATCTGATCAACGACAAAATTGAAATTCCTCTCGATATCCTCAATCCTCTCATTGCACGACTTTATCCTTTTTATTTTGAACAAAAAAGCAGAATTTTAGGTGCTCAGTGAGTGGAGCAGATTTTTTTTCAGTGTTTAGTGAACGGAACTGGACAATTCCTGGTCTCTCCCTTTTCAGGGAACGGTAGGTTGAATCTATCTATAATATAATCACTTATATCAAGCTTCTTGATGCTAAAGCCCTCTGTTTGCCCTTTATCTCAAGTTTCTTGATGCTTCTTGATGCTAGTTACGGTGTCTACTTTCTCACATGAATGTCCATCTTGCCACGACCGGCTTGTGGGCCTCTTTCATCGTCGCCTTCTGATGATCTTTTTGGGTGCTAAGATCCAAAGTCGAGAGCGATACAATCTCTCACGGATTCAATTATAGCAATTGTGAATGGTATGTTCCTTGTGGAAAAGGGATGGTTGAGATAAAGTTGATAGAAGCCTGGTGAATTCCCAGCATTTCATTAACTTGGTTAAGGTAGATACAATCCTAAAACCAGCATAAGAATAGCTTCTAACAATTATTCATAGTTTTATGTTCTGCTTCCATTCATCAGTTCCCCCGAGCTGCAGCATACTCTCATCTGCGGTATGCAACCCCTTGGCCATGGATGAACCTCGCGTCGTCCTCTGTATAGACATGACTCTCATTCTTCAATCTGCAGAATTTGAAAAAAGAAAAAGAAAAGACTGTTTGTATTTAATCGAGCATTGTAGGATTACGAAAAATAGAAAACAAGCTTTTTGTAACAAAAATATTGATGAAAATGCTAGCGTCAGTTGTGCATTCTCCAAGTGTTTATGCACGCTCATGGATCACAAGCTATTATGATCACTAAAAAGCCCATCTAAACTTCATCTAAGCGGAGGTGCGGCCTCCACGCTTAGCCACCCTTTACGCTTTTTAGATTATTGATCATGACTAATAACAACAAAGAATTTGAGGGCTTACGTCTTGGCAACTGTCTTATTCAAGATGGTGGACGAGACGAAGGAGGCACCATTTAAGTAAAGCAATTCTCCATCAATTCTTTCTGCAATCTTCTTGTCTATCTTCCCAGCCTCAATGCAGAATGGTTGATCTGATGCCTGAACTAGTCCAGGCAGGTTAATTACGCAATAAATATAACTTATAAGTCGAAAATTGCTTAAATTTACATACATACCATAACCCATCCCCATGTATCAGCAAAAGATGGCACATGAGCAGTGTAAGCCAACACATCTGCAGGATCAAATCATTTTATCGACATAATGACTCACATAAACTAATAAACGAGAACTCATTTTCACTAATGTGTCATTAATATGTTTGTTTTCTTTAGACAAGAAATTGTATCAGAGACTTACACTTGAAAACCTGTACTAAAGTGTTGTATATTGATGAGAAGACCTCCTTGTGGCTGAACACCCCTCCCGGTCCAGCCTATCAAACCAGAAAACAATCAAAATATATTTAGTAAGTAGTATGGGACGAGACTGGATAGAGCAATAGACATAATTTTAGCTTCTTTTTCTTCTTTAATAATCAAATACTGAAGCAGATGATCTTATCAAACGAGATATGAGTTTTCACATTGTGTTTTGGCAGGCAAAATGAAAATTTGATTCGTGGGAGAGAGGATAGACTCGAGAAACAATAAAATGTTATGTATATCTAGGGGATGCTTGGTACGATTGGACTACATTTGACTGGGCAAGATTAAGGAAGTTGTCATATCTAGCCGACATACCAAAACAACACGCCACAAATACTAGTTTTTCACAAGAAATGGCCACATAATGCAAAGCACACTGATAGACAAACCTGAGTAACAAAGATTCCATTGTTATTGAGCTTAGGCTTGAGAATTTTTTCATAGAAAGATTTTGTATATAGTTGATAGCAAGGCCCTCCTTCAACTGGATCTGCTAAATCTCCCACAATTATATCAAACTTTTCCTCCCTTTCCTCCAATTCAGCCCTTCACAAATAACAACCAGTAATTAGCTCAATGTTATTAAAGAGACCCCTTTAATTAGACATCAAAACAAGTACAAAATCAAAAAAACGAGCATGTTTGGTATGTAGTAGTGGACAATATAACAGACTATTAATATTTTAGTCTCTTTATTTTTGTAATATTTTCCGTACGAACTCTAAAATCCTTTAAACAAAACAAGCCATACATGCATAACAAGCCGAAATATTATACATAAAATAATTATTAGAGACAAATTAATCCTTACTTGGCGTCGTTAATCACTAAATCGAGCTTGGTGTTGCAAAAAGCTTCGTGGTTTGCTGTAAGATGCTTTCTGCAAAAATCAACGACCTCCTACATCGAGTGGCACAAAACTATAAAAAAAGAGGAAACAAAAATAATCCGCATTCCCCTACACTTCATTATATGCTTGTTTGGTTTTTTTTTTTTTTTTAAGATTATAGTTCCAATAAAATGTGTAGATAAAAGTTGTATGTACTACGAAATGAATCGTCGTAATTTCATAAAATTTAATTTCCTAACTTTCGCTTCATTGAGAAATCAAGCTAACAAACACTAGTGGATTAGACCATATATATACAACATTTTTATCCTCAAAAAAATATTGTCAAGTGTGTTGTTATCTTACCTTACTAATGACAAGTTGACAATTCTATAGTCAAATACAAAGACATCCACATTCAAAATGTCATGTCTGTCATACAATGCGTCGATGGTGGGGGTCAAATATGGGATTGGAAAAAAAGTCAACTATATCTTATCCAATTAATCCATGATGTCAATATATTGATATCGAGGAGCACGTAGGTCATAATTTTACATATAAAATTGCACGCGTACTTAGCAAAAAATATTTTGAATTTACTACCATTCACATGCGTGTATATATACGTATGGATAAAGTTATTTATCATTATTGATGATAATCATCATTTTATGTGTCAATAAAGTCTACTGCAATTGATTGGTGTTACATAAATGAATTATCTCTTTATATATGCAGGTATGTATGTACCTTATCGATATCACACATGACAACTTTATTTATTGATTTGTGTCTGAGTGCTTCCCTTGCTGCAGATCCTTCACCACCTCCCATTATAAACACACTTTTGGGGCTACAAATTAGTTGAAAACATAGATAATTAGATTACGAGTACGAGAAAGAAAAAAAAAAAAAAAATAGAAGGGCGATAAGACTCACTTAGGGTGACATAAGAGAGCTGGATGAATCAAACATTCATGATATATAAATTCATCAACTTCTGCACTCTGCATCTTCCCATCAATTACCAACACCTATAGGCGTGCATAGAATGAATTATTAATCAAATAACAGTCTTTTTCTTACCAAATCAACTACTTGCGTAGGATGGAGTCATCACTTTTTGAAGGGCGAACTAATACTTAAAAAGAAAAAAAAAAAATTGTACTTCAAAACTGGCTTGCTATTGAAAAAAAAAAAATTTACACTACAAAAATTGATTTTTTTTAGAGCAGGACTGAACTATAGTCAGATCTCACCCCTACCTCCACCCCTACGCGCGCGCATATATACAGCTCAACAAAAAAATAATAAGATTAGAAGTATCGAAAGAAACAATATTTTTTGGGTCGAACAATAATAGTAGATATATATTACCTTCCCAAATCTTTTTGTGTCCAAAAGAGCGATATCCTGGTACTCACTAGTCCCTCTGTGCAGCACTCTAGAGAGATAGTCATTCCAAAATCATTAAAGTGGGTGACTTTTATGCATGAATATATTAAACTATATTGAACAATATAATTAACAAAATTTAATAATATCGAGTACCGTCTATCTTCTTACCGAATATTTCAAGACAGAAATTGAATTACATATCTATGTATTAGGGCTTTACCAAAAGTTGTTTTGTCCTTATCCTTTCTTGATAAAGAATACTCGTATGGAAATGGGAGCACTATGCATGCACTAATTATATTCTCAAAAAATAAAGAAGTAATTAGGGGAAGTAGTGATTTGACAAACACATTAAAATTTCAAGATTCAAATAGAATCAGAAAAGCCCATAAATTAGTTTAAACGAAGAAAAATGCCTTTTTTCAAGATGAAATCACCATGAAAATTAATGCTACTTATATAGTATCGAACGATATATAAAAAACGACTAAAATCTTATTTATTATATTGAGTCAACATGCACCTAAGCTATATATTTGAGCACAAAATCTCTCATTTTGAAAAGAAGTTGGACAAAGGAAACTGCAAAAATAAGCAAAAATGAACAAAAAAATTTTAGTTTGATGCTTACTTATTCAAGGCAAAAGACCATTTGAGATCAACATCAATCTCTTCTTCAAACCAAGAATCATCACATCCATTTTCCTCAATAATTATTTGATTTACTTTAGAGAGTCCATTGCAATGAAAGAACTCCACAGCTTCACCCATGGTGATAAATGAGAATTAATTATGAATCTTGATAATTAAAAACTTAGAAGTAGAGAGAGAATAAGTAGAGAGAGAAGAGTGGAGAAGGTGAGAATTCAAGAGGGACTAAGTGCGGGCAAGAAATTTCTTCAACATATGACCACATTTTATAGGAAAAATGAAAATTCCAAGCGGGTTAAGCGTGGGCATACAAATGTGCTTAAATATATGGCAACATTTTTTAGATGACCGAAAAAGATACATTAATTTTCTCTAAAACCATGCATACAATTGACATGTTACAAACGTATGAATAAATCAAATTTTCAAGTTTTATCAGTAGTTAGCTTTCTTGGTTTTAGATAAATTAATATTTCCTAAATTCTATCTACTCTTTGTACGCGTACTGCATACAAAAATTAATGATAAGTACAAAGTTATATTAATTTTCGATATTGCAACATGTTCAATTATTTAAGAAAATTCACTACACGATTTATCTTTCTTTTCTTAAAGGAGGAAGAAATAGAAGAAATCTCTTCTAGTACTCGACCAAGTTGAGCTGATGTCAACTTTGTGCGACTATATCATTTTTGTCTGTCATTGTGTATAAATTTCACGGATGCTACCCCCGATAAATCTATTATTCTATTTAAAATCGTTTCAATTGTGAAGAGCAAGCGAAAAGAGTGAAATAAATGAATGATTTTTTTTTTTAAAAAAAAAAAAAAGAAGATAATTTTAAGATTTAAAACGTCGACTAACCAAAAAAAAATCTTTAAAAAAGATTTAAAAGAATTACAATTTTTATTTTCCCTCACTGCCTTAGTCCTTCCTATAAGATTGGACTTTTTAATTGCATATCTTTATTTATAATTTCTAATAGAGATAATAAAAAAAATGTTCGAGACGACGTGAGCTAGTATAATGAATTGACAACAATCCTAGCATACTTATAGTCCAAAATGGGATATAATAAAATGATGAAATCCCAAAAAAAATTATATGTTGGAAAAGAGTATTGTAAATTTATGTTGTATAAAAATGATGGAATAATGTAATTAAGAAGTAATTAAAAAAAAAAGAGTACGTAGTTGACCCTAGACCTAGTGCAATTATTTTTTGGTTAGTATATATATAGCACGCGCATTTTCTTAAATTAATTAGGGGCAAAAAAATTTTATTGGAGGGCGTGATTTATGTGGGTCCCATATTCTACACGCCCAACATAAGATCACGTCCATGACATTTACTTGCACATCAATTAATATATATATATATATAGAACGATAATTAAAATGAATTATATGTAAGACATGTTTGGCTAAGTTTAAATAGTTTATAAATCTACTTTTAAGTGAATAAGTAGACTTTAAAAATAAGTCGCTTTTTGTATTTTTGAAAGTTGAAAATAAATAAGTCATTTATTTTAAAAGTAAGAGAAGAGTTAGCATCTATTATTTTAGGGATAATTGCATATTTGATCCTCCAATTTTTCAAAAACGTTGGGAATATACCTCTAATCTTAAAAAATAGCACCAGATATCACCAACGTTTGAAAATTTTAGCATAGTAGGTCCTTTATGACGAAATTGTTCATCCCTTTAAATAAACAAAAAACAAGAAAAAAGAAAAAAAAAATGATTGAAAAATATCTAAATTTACCCCAAAAAATAAAAAGTAACAAAGTCGCCCTCTTTTTTATCAAATTCTAAAAAAATGAGAGAAAAATCTTTTTAAAAGCAAATTTATCCATTGTTTTAAAACAATCAATAGCATCCGCAAATCGCCGCACTCTAACATATACATTCAACAAGTAATTAAAAACACGTGGTTTATATTGAAAACCAAATATCTTCCCAAAATCAATAAAGTGGTCGACAAGAACAATAGTCGAGGAAACTAAATTACTAGATGCGTAACAGTTAAGCATATTCCTAGCTATAGTGTAGTGGCTCCCAGAATGTGTAGCAAGAGGCAGAAATGATATACGGTTCCACGCGCGAAACCGAGCTGTTTATCCACCCATTTGAAGTAGTCAAGGGCTGAAAATGGGTCATTCATATAAGATAAAAGAGTTTCTATGATATCGGTTTGAGTTAAAACTGGGTTCTCAGAAATATAAATTTGTGAAGTTTGGATCTTGATTGAATTTTCGAATTTTGAGGATCGATTGGAGTCAACAGACTCAGTTTTTGGGCTGGTTATATCTTCTATATCTCCTGGGACGGAAGAGTAAGATGATATACATTTGTGAAGTAAGAAAGAAAAAAAAAATTCGACGAGGAATTGACTAGGAAGGAGAAGAAATAGTAGCAAGAAGCAAAGATTTCATTTTGTTAAGGCTATAAACCTTCAATGTTCCAATATGGCGAAATTTTTAAGATGTTCTTCTAATGGCACATTTGATCGTTTGGTCTGATAAACTTTGGATTTGTATCATGGAGTGAGGAAGCTCCTATCTGTGTCAAATCTTCTTCAAAGCAAATAATCAGATTTCTTCTTTTTTTTTTTTTTTTTTTTTTTTTGAAGTTTGATAAAATAAAATAAAAAAGAGGGCAACTTTGTTACTTTTTTTTTTTTTTGGGGTAAATTTGATTATTTTTCAATTATTTTTTTCTTTTTTCTTGTTTTTTATTTTTTGTTTATTTAAAGGGATTGGTAATTTCGTCAAAAAAGATTTATCATACCAAATTTTTCAAACGTTTGGATGTCTGATGTTATTTTCTAAGGTTAGGGGCATATCCCTAACGTATGCCCCAAACGTTTTTGAAAAGTTGAAAACCAAATATACAATTATCCCTTTATTTAAACAAAAAAATGCACTTTTCATCCCAATCTTTGCAAAATGTAACAAATATATCATCAATTTTTTAATTATGTAGCAAAACTGGTAATTATTTCTATT
This sequence comes from Forsythia viridissima, assembly GCA_030279155.1. Taxonomy (NCBI): domain Eukaryota; kingdom Viridiplantae; phylum Streptophyta; class Magnoliopsida; order Lamiales; family Oleaceae; genus Forsythia; species Forsythia viridissima. The sequence continues at coordinate 27,460,004 of CM059033.1, forward strand.
TCGACAATTAAATGATAGATTTGCTCTCCTTTGTAAATAAATAAAATAAAATAAAATAAATCAATAAAAGAATTTCAAAAAAAGTCATAACTTTTTAAAAAGTATAAGTAAATCTCACCCAAAATAATTAAATACATATTAACCCAAATTTTTTTTTTTTAGAGAAAAAAAACATACATTTCATCTTTTCCAGTCAATCTTACCCCCACCAATCCACCGCCTACCCCACACCACCTCCACAAATATAATCACGACGGCGGTACAACATCCACTTAGAAAAATTAATTCAGAAAAAAAATTTTGATCTAATAAAAAATTGATAGTAAGTTGGTTCGCGTACCACCGATAGTAACCACCTCACCGGTCATCCACCATCCGTTTGTAAGAACCGAATCGCATCCTAGATCGCACAACACAAATCGCGGCTATCGATTTTTATCTTTTTATCTTTTATTTTTTTTAAATTAATTTTTCTAAGGTGGTGGTGATGTTTGGCCACGGGTGGGATGGAAAAAATGAAATATTTACTTTTTTATGTTAATATGTATTAAATTATTTTTAGTGAGATTATTTGTACATTTTAAAAATTTATGGGATTTTTTTTGCAATTTTTTCTTATTGTTTTCTTTTATTTAGTGTAATTAAAGAGGAGGGCAAATCCTTTATTTAATGGCCAAAATCGAAGAAATGGTGAGTTTTGCTATATAATTGAAAGATTGGAGATGGATTATGCTAAAAAAAAGGTTGAGAATAAATTTGTTATATTTTGTAAAGATTGATGACGAAAAGTGGAAAATTTCCTTATTTTAAAGTTTAAAAAAAGAAGAAAAATTATTCTTTACTTTGCACAACAGTGGCTTTGGTAGACACATGCAAAATGCATACGTATATAGTAGTTAGTGGATTTTAGAAAAGATAGGCGTGCTAATGATATTTATACTGGGATTTCAAGGAAACAGATGGCTGGCTGGCTGCGAACAACCAATTCCGTGGGTGGGTGCTAGAGTGGGGGTGGGTGGGGGTATGTACAGCCTTGTATTGATTCCATTAAGTAAATCTGTGGACATCCCAATCTTCTCTCCACTCTCAAACACACCACGTGTATTCGAGATTTCGATTGAATTTGTGAAAATATATCGAGTCATTCAGTCTATAAAAAGCACGATCAAAACATGACATAGCTATGTGATAAATCGTTTCCCCTCCCTCCCTCAAACACACATATACATATTGTGACTCTTCAAGACATTGATATAAAAGTGTCAAAATATATTAGTCTATTTAAACTATGAAAAGCACGTCTCATACACGACATAGCCTTGTGATAGACCGTGCCATAAGCCAAGCCGCCTTTTATAGCTTGTAGGCCAAGCACAACACGAGAAAATAGTGCCTCAAAATCTTGTCGTGTGAACACCTATACAATGCATTCATATCTTGTTCCTATTATATTATCATTATCATCTCAACAAGTTTGTTTCATCATTAAATAAGATCTATATTAAATCATTGATTTTTTTAGTGAATATGATGAACGTAACATTCTAATTATATAAATAACAAATCAAATTTATACACAAACGTAAAATGAAATATTAGCACATACGTGTAAAATACTTGTACATTATATTATTCTTTTCATTAAAATTAAATTATCATAATGTATCGGATCAGACTCTATACTGATATCAATTCATTTAAAAATAAATAAATAATAATCAACACCATTTTTGACATCTAAAGTTGCGATAATATATCACTACTTAAGAATTGTTCTAGCATTGTAATAGATATACTCAAAAGTATTATCGTACCTAGAAAATCAAATTCTTCCAACTTTTGTTAGAATAACATATTCTTGATACTTGAAAACGTCAATTTAGTCTAAATGTTAAAGGAATTGTTTAGACACACTTCTCTCTCACAAATATTCAACTCTTAATTCTACATATAGTATCGTTAGATATATTATAAATGAATTCTTCATTTTTCAATTACCACAATATCTAAATAACCGATTATCGTATTCTCTAGAGTTTTGATACGTTTATCCACAAGGGGGGCACAAATTCTTAAAATCAATCCACAAAATATTGTGGTTAGTGTTCATTGAAAAGGTTGGATCATAATATTTCCCACTAATCAAGTCAATGGATTTCATAATCCAATGGGCATGACCTCTCATAATGGGACAAACTTTTCATAATCCTTCAAAAGGTTATCTTCATTGGAGATTTGAATTCTCTCCTAGAAAATCTTCCATATATGCAAGAAAATAGATATCGATATATATATATGTGAGAATAATACGTATATTCAATTTTAAGATAGGCCTTAATTTTTGTTTTTTTTTTTTTTTTTTGTCAATAATAATGTTTAGTTAATTGAAATATTGCATAAAATTGATAGTATAGAGAATAGTCTATTTTTTCCATGCTTAGTAATCAAATAAATATTCGTCAATTTAGAGAAAAAAGAAGAAGAAGAAAAAAAAGAGGAAATAAGAGGATATTAGTTGAAAATGGACAGCATAGACATAAATGTTTCAATCTATAATATTTACAACTATGGATATAACCAAGGGTGTGTTTGATTCGTTTGATTTTTCATGGAAAATGAAAATTTTCCACCCATTTTTCAGCTTTGGTCTGTTTGATTGGCAAAATTTTCCATGGAAAATGTATTTTCCCACTTATTTTCCATCTTTTGTTTGATTGAAACTTTTGATTTTCCATGGAAAATATTTTCCATGTTTTCCACTTTTGGCCATATTTTCCTTGTTTTCAAGGAAAATATTTTCTTGGTGGGATAGGAGAATTTATTTTCCATGGAAAATTTGTTAACATTTTCCAATCCAAATTTTCTTGGTAATTCATTTCCATGGAAAATATTTTCTTTCCACCCAAATTTTCCACTTGCAATCAAACACAACCTAATGTTTTAATGGGTGGGTTTATATGGTTCACGTGGAATCAACTAAACGGCTAAACCCACATAAATTTTTAAATTTAATTTTTTTTTCCCACTTTTCCCCCTATTTGTACTACTTTCTTCTTTCTACTTTATCTCTCAACTTCTCTCAAACTCTAAGGGTGCGTTTGATTGGTCTTTTTTTCCATGGAAAATCCAAAATTTTCACCCATTTTCCATCTTTTGCGCTGTTTGATTGAACAAATTTTCCATGGAAAATTTTTTCCATTTTCTTGCACGTGATGGTGTTTTCCACCAAAATGAGGGAAATATTTTCTTGGCTAAGGAGTAGATCAAATTTTCCAGGGAAAATGTTTGAAAGCAAGAAGCCTTTTACCAACCTTATCAATTTTTAAGCAAATTATTATTTTTGCTTAAAATTAATAATTTTAAGCAAAATTATTAATTGTTAAGTTGGCAAAATAATTTCTTGGCAAAATTATTAATTTTTAAGCAAATTATATAAAATGCTCTAAATCATTAAGTTGCTCTAATTTTTAAGCAAATTATTAATTTTACTTAAAATTAATAATTTTAAGCAAAATTATTAATTTTTAAGTTGGCAAAATTATTAATTTGTAAGCAAATTTAAGTTGCTCTAAGTCATTAAGTAAATTTAATGTAGTTAGCTAAGTTAGTCCATTGTGTTTATTCAAAATATAGAGCATTTTATTTTAGTTTACGTAAGTGTAAATCGTAGGCCTCATGGGAATGTTACTATTTCACTCACTTTTACGTACTTTATAACGAACCTATATGCATGTGGGAATTCAACGTACAATATAATTTTTTTCATAATTTGTATTAGATTATATAAAATGTATGGTGGAAATATGCATAAAAAATGGTAAATTATAATTTAACAATTGTCAATAGTAAACTTTCAATTTTTCTCCCCAGTATTTGTCATGGAAAATGTGATAATTTTCCTAGAAAATAGTTGCTATCAAACAACAAAAGTTGGAAAATACTACATTTTCCATGGAAAATACTACATTTTCCATGGAAAATAAAGACAATCAAACACCAAAAAATAGAAAATCGCAACATTTTCTAGGACGAATTTTTATCCAATTAAACACACTACATTTACAATTCTCAGGAAAATATTTTCTTGACAAATCATTTCCATGGAAAATGTTTTCTTTCCACCCATTTTCCATGCTTGCAATCAAAGGGTGCGTTTGATTGCAAGTGGAAAATTTGGATGGAAAGAAAATATTTTCCATGGAAATGAATGACCAAGAAAATTTGGATTGGAAAATGTTAACAAATTTTCCATGGAAAATAAATGGGTTAGAAAAGGTTAACAAATTTTCCATGGAAAATAAATTCTCCTATCCCACCAAGAAAATATTTTCCTTGAAAACAAGGAAAATATGGCTAAAAGTGGAAAATATGGAAAATATTTTCCATGGAAAATCAAAAATTTCAATCAAACAAAAGATGGAAAATAAGTGGAAAAATACATTTTCCATGGAAAATTTTGTCAATCAAACTCACCAAAGCTGGAAAATGGGTGAAAAATTTTCATTTTCCATGGAAAATCAAACGAATCAAACACACCCTAAATTTCATTCTTCTCCCAATACATAAATTTACCAATTTTATCAAATAATCATATTTTCTTGCTCAATTCATCTGCACCAACCATGATTTTTCTCCACCTCAACACCATATGCCTAAAGGCCTGGCCGAAACACACTATTTGAACCACGCAATTGAATTGGAGATTCAAATCTAATTGTATATATTAGAAACGATATATTTAACAATAAAAATGTAATTATACAACAATTTCAAAATATAAAAACAGGTAAACGTCTGTAATAATAAATTGAATTACCTTCATCATCATTATGTTACTTGAAAAAATAATTGTAGTAACATATTTTTTGACTCCCACAATGAAGATTTTAGATTTCTAACTTTTTAATTCATGAAAATAGGACAGTTATCTTCGAAAATAATTATAGTTATAAAATTAAATAAATTATTCTGAAAAAATAATTACGTCAGAGTTCTGGTCCAAAATTGCGATTTGATGACCAAATGTATAATAAATATTCAAAACTATACAAGGCAAGAAATGAGACCAATCCCAAACTCCTTAAAATCAAACATAAAGTCGCAATCTAATAACCAAATATGAATTAATATTATTATAATTAAGCATTACAACAAGTGCCTATGATAAACGTAAAGCTGAAGTTTCTCAAAAATAGCGGGAACAAACAGAAATAAATGATTGAAAGTCATAAAAAGAAACTCATAACCAATGCCTCGTTATAGTATCTAGTATTCGACAGAGAACGAGAGAGTACATAAACAAAAGATAGTCACCACAAAATATGAGACATTTTAGGATGCCGCTTGTTCGGGTAAATAAAATTTTGGGTTTTATGCGACTTCAATTGGTGTGGCTACAGTCTCAGGCACGTAAGCAGTCTGAGGCACGTACTCAGTCTGTGGCACGTAATCTTCTTCCTTGGGAGGGTGAATAGTAACCACATCAGGCAAAGGTGTAGTTGGCCCTTGCTTGCCCTTTGGATCCCACTCCAGCATAATTTTGACTTTAATACCAAGCACACCCTACGAATATCAATTTAAAGGGATGAGTTATATAGTGAGCGGGAGACTCTTACATGTTATAAACTCCATGAAGTAAACTTTAACGTAGCTATATTAATTTGAAAACCAAGTGAAAAGGCAGACCTGTCTAAGTAGAACATGGCGCACAGCTGAATCAATATATTCTTTGACAGGCTGACCCGAGGATATCATGTACCCATCCTTGAACTTCATGGACTTGGCACGCTGTGCACGGAGCTTTCCACTCACAATCACCTATATAGAAATGGATAGAAAGATGGGGACCCAAAAACGGAGAAAGAATAGATGATTGAATTAAGTCTAAAGCTGACCTCACATCCCTTTGCCCCATTCTCAATGACAAACCTTAGGACACCATAGCAAGCCCTAAAGATAAAAAAGAGAAGTGGTAAGCGAACACGAAAATGAAAAAAGCAGTGCATAATCCATTGAGACCATAAATTTCTAACTATCATCCTGAATTCATGCAGCGACTACTGTGTGGACTCTTCCTAGTCCATCAACTTACAGACAATTACAATGCCCTATACTAAATACCCGTGATTATCCCATCTCATATTTCATCATCAAAGAAACGAATTGTTATGTGTAACCAAAATAAAAGGAAAATTCCAGATTTAGTCACCCAAAGAATAAGATAGACACTTATTATTTCCACCTCACTGCGAATATGACATTGTAAATTGTAAGCTCCGAACCTTGAGTCAACACAAAATAATAAAGTAAAAGCAGATGATAAATACAAATATTTAATGTATGCATAGAAGATCGTATGGTTAAAATGCATGCAAACCTCCGAACTGCAAGGCCTCCAAGCAGCTTGTATCGTAATGACTCAGCCTGGGCAATGGCACAAAGACCCCTGTTGTTAACTTTCTCGGCATAAAGCTCCACACTGTTCTCTGGAAACTTGAAACGCTTCTGAACAACTGAAGTCAGCTCTCTGATCCTCCTACCCTTCTCTCCTGTAAAAGGAAATAGAGGCATAGCATAAATGACATAACGGCAATTGGAATTAAGAAAGGATAAAATGAAACACCTTCCATGCCCAACCAGCTCACATTGAAAATTTTGGTGCCTTTCATTGTAGGAAGCTAATAAGCACGGACATGTCACGGCACTTGCGTGTCGGTGTCGGACACTTCGCCGGATATTTGTTTAGGGTTTAGAAAAAATAGGTCAATTCTTATGGGCCGGTCAACATTTTAAATGGGGCCATTGTTAATTTTAAAATAGGTCAATCATTTTTTAATACTTGTTTATATGCAATACTTAATATATTGTCTTAATTTCCTCTTTTTCATATTGAGATTACCACCCCAGGTGGAAGAAAGAAGACTATATTAGTATCTTTAAATTACCCGTAATATGAATACTCACCCCTAAAATAGAAGCTTAAAAACAAACTACGACTCATGTCCCTCTTAACTCTTTTCCAATCATTCCTTTACTGTCCTACCATTTCACCATTTCATCACTCATCTCACCGAACCTCATTCTTGCGGTTTTCCAGTTCACTTATGAATTGATCAAAATCTAATTTACATAAACAACTTAAGCCAAAGCACAGAGATCAATTTAAAATAGAACGAATACTCTCCAAGTATGTCATGAGTTAGCTTCAGCTTTCACTCCAAAATAGCGAATATAAATTCAACAAGCATAAATCTACATATAGCTGGATGAGAAATTTTGAACACCGTTTTGTGATAACGCATACTCACGCACTCAGGCAGAATACAGACCAACCTCTAGAGCGTCCATCTCTAAAAATTTACTACAACAGTGTATATTCCTATATCAATTTCCATTATGTTATGTCATCAAAAATACAGTCTCGTTCACTCTCATGTCCAATAACAATATTCAATAAGTGTTCTACCCCCCCCCCCCCCCCCATAAACATACTAAATACTAGCAGACAAAAGCCAAACATCCTATTTTGCTTCATTTTTTATGCATATGCATTCTTACTTCCATAAGAACCCAAACGAAAAACCTGGGCCATCAGGTTCTCATATCACCAAAACAACAAGTATATAAACACGCAACAAAGTAGCTAAAATTAAGTTAAACAATCTCAGCTAAGTGCATTAATTTAAATACCGAGAACGTTTTGGGTACGAGTGGCACGGATGATGATCTCGGTACGCATAGGGGTAACTCGAACCTCCACACCGGAGTACCCATCCTCGGCCAGCTCTCGAGTCAGCACTTCGTTTAATTCCGCAAAGAACACTCCATCCGCTACAAACTATACATATTCGTATCACGAAAACACAAAATCAACAAATCATCCGAAAAAAAAAAAAAAATTCTTGTGACACATTTTGAAAATAGATTGATCTAAACATTTTCAACTTAACAAATAATGCTTTTGTTCCAATTTCAAACACACAGATGTATAATTATATATACACGCAGATATAAATAGAGAGAGAGAGAGACCTTTCGCTTTTTGCTCATCTGAGTAGCCATGGTTTCTCTCCCGCCGGCGGCCGCTTTTGGATGTGATGCTCTTTATCAATTCAGCAGAGTAGCGTGCGAAACCCTACAGGGAAGGGTTAAGTGGGTATATAATTGTCATGGTAAATTGCATTATTAGTCCTCAAGAAATTGAACTAATTAGTTCTCAATCTTTTATTACTACTATACCGCTTCCTTGCGGTGGGATACGAACGCATATTTTATTATGATGATGGATTGAGGCGGTAAACAAATTTTGGAGATGATCTGTGAAGAGAGATGATCGATTAAGAGAAATAGATTGAGAAGTTGAACAGATTTTAAAAATGATCGGTTGAGAAAAATTATCAAATCAAATAGATAGATTGAAGCGATCAGTAAATTTTGAAAGAAATGATTTGTTGAGCGAAAAAATTAAAGACGTAGTGACAATATGATACATAGACGTTTAAATATTTTTTTTTTCTCGTATATAAAAAATTTCCTACGATCATGATTATAATCGCACAAAATGGAAATTGTCCAAAATCTCCATTAAGTCGTCAACTTAAGATTTTGTTCTTCAACCTTAGTTGATGACTAGAAAGGTGAAGTAAAATATATTTTTACAAGGTCATTTGATGATTTAGTATAAAAGTTGTAATTTTTTTTTTTTTGTTTTAAAGGATTTATGTAACTATAATTAAAGGTTGAAAATAAACTGTTTATTTTTAAGATTGAATATCAATTTGCTACTTGAGTAATAGGATGAGAATCAATGCGACAATTTTCCTGTATTTAAGAAACGGGTAATGACCTATTGTCTCTGGTGAACAATTCTTATTTTTTTCACTGGACACTTGTCCAGTCCAATGGGCAAAATAAGAATTGCCCACTATAGGCAATAGATCATTGCCCTTTAAGAAACATTGTCAAATATTGTTCAAGATTTTTGAGTTAATTATATAACATACTATCGAACTTTATATATTATTTCATTTATACTATCAAACTTTAATTTATTTTATTTATACTATTAAATTTTAAAATTAGTTTCAATTAAACCACTTTGTTAACCAGTCGTTCATTGTTTTATGACATGACACTACCGGATCGTTAATTAACTTATCAATCTCATCATATAAGTTTAAAATAAAAATACGTTTTTTACATTAATTAAACGACTTTGGGCCTAAAAGTTGTCGAAATGGTTGATACAAAAACGTATTTTCAAACACAACTTTGATATCAAAAGCGTATTTTTATTTTGAAGTTCATACACATGAAAAATACGTTAATGTCACAGGCCTAGGTAGAGTACATGCGAGTTTTTTAGAATAATAATTTTGACAGAGGTGGAGTGTTTCACATTGTGGATTGCAACAATGGATGTCAATTGGAGAGAAAAAAAAATTTAAATCTTATGAATTGTTTTAATTTTTACTATATATCAAATACAAGTACAATAAACTATATAATAATAAGGTCAGTGCCATATCAGCAGTTAATCAGACAAAATTAAATGCAAAAAAAATGTGTATATACATTTTCTCTCATCTCCCCAACTACCCAGTACCCACCTCCCAAATCTCTCTCATGCCCAATTTCTCTCTTCTTTCCAACTACGCAGCCCCCCACCCCATTTTTCTCTTATCCCAAACTACCCTGCCCCTCCATTATCCACCATCACCTCCCATTTCTGCCCTAAAGATAAGTAGTTGATGGACGGACATTGATCAATTTGGAAGATAAGCAGAGCAAAAGGGGTGGGTTCGCCGGCGTGGGTTCATCGGCGTTGGTTCACCGTGGAGATGGCGGTGGGTTGTCTGTGTCACGAAGGATCTTGATTTTCTAGCAGATTTGGCGGTGGACACCAGTGGGCAAGTGGATAACCTTATGAACAGTGCAACTGGCGCCTTTGCCTATGCGATTCATGCGCTCCAGGTCAAAAAAAAGTTAAGGGGTTGGAAAAGCTTGGTGAAAGAAGAGACATCGGCAGAGCTAGAAGTAGAAATGGAGGCGGAGAAATGGAAGCGGCGGCCGGTGGTGTGTTTAAACAAAACCAGCACCTGGAAATGAGAAAAAACCAACACCTGGGTTTTAAAAACTGGTTTGAAAGTGTTTTTTTAATATTGAATCTTGGTTTATGTATGTAAAGATTTATGGGCAAGTTCCAAGATTTCCTTAGAAAATTAAACATAAAAAATGGAAAACTAGAAACAAATCATTCTTCTGGCGTGGTGGTGGTGGAAGATTGGACCGACTGGAGTTGGGAGGTTTACGCAGCAATCTAGGAGAAGAGAGAGAAAAGACTTTAGGGGTGAATGAGGTTCGCGGAGCTTCGGGAGGTCACTGAGGTTTGTAGCCAAATACTTGCGTTTGTTGTGGCGATGGTGGCGCCACCGCGAGGAGTGGTGGTGGATCGGCAGTTGTGGGAGTAGAGGGAAAAATGAGATTGAGAGGATATATGGGGATCTGTAGTGGGAGTGGGGTGTTGGGAGAGATGAGAAAGAATGTATATACACATTTTAATTATTTTTTGGCATTTAATTTTGTCTGCCACATCAACAGTAAGCACAATTTTTCCTACCCACCATGGGTAGGAGAACGTGACTGATAATAAGGTTACTCGTCAATCTTGTCTTAATGTATCACACAATAATGATTGTTTTTCTTGTACATGTGAAGAGTAGTAGTTCTTGATTAATTGCATTCTAACAATTGAGACACAATTTAACTTGTCTAGAGTAAAATTAGAAGATAATTTAAAAAATGGCCAAAAATCATTGATTTGGGAATGGATAATTAGAACATTTCGTCCCTATCGTTTGCTCTCATTGTGCAAAGAGTCCCTATCATTTGGACTTTGACATATGGGCTCCTAAATAAATATTTATTTGCAGAAAAAGTTCTTGCCGTCCATATCCGTTAACAGTTGCTGTTAAAATTATCAAAAGAGTTAATTAGTGCAAATAAATCTAAACAAATAGACGATTTGCCCAAAAAACATCAAACAATAGGGACGTTTAGAGTCAGATTTTGGGTTTTCTTTTTCCAGCAATTATAAAATTCCACACATGCATTGTAATATTACACTTAAACACAGTGAAGAAAACTCATAGACATTACAAGAACTTGACAAATCCAAACAAATGTATGCTACTATATACGCATTATTGCATAGTATATTTTGTGAACAACTAAGACAAAGTGTGTCACGGTGGACAAGCATATTTTGCAAACGATTGGTACAAAGTGTGTCACAGTGGAGAAGTATATTTTGCAAACGATAGGGTCAAAGTGTGTCAAAGTGGAGACAGTACCTAATTTGTTTAGATTCAGAAATACGTATGAAGAACAATTATTAAATTTATAGAAAGAGTAGAAGTTGTTCAATTTTAGAATATGGTGTTTAGCTTTTGTGTTTATGTTCGTTGTAATGTGGTTTATTGAAGTGTTTAGAATGTATTTGGTGGCATACATTTTGTTTAGATATGTCAAGTTCTTGTAATGTGTATGAGTTTTATTTACTATCTTTAAGTGTAATATTACAATGTACGTGATTTTATTGGTTTGTGTAGGATTTTAGAGTTGCAGAAAGAAGAAGACTCAAAATCTAGTTTTAAACGTTTGTGTGTGCAAAACGTCCTTATCATTGACTATTTTTTTAATCAAATCATCCCCATCATTAAGATTTATTTGCGCTAATTAACTCTTTTGGTAATTTTAACGGCAAATGTTAACACATATGAACAATAGAGACATTTTCCGCAAAGAAACGTTTATTTAGAGGTCCACATGTCAAAATCCAAACGATATAGACGCTTTGCACAATGAGAGCAAACAATATGGACGAAATGTGCTAGTTAACCATTTGGGAGTTGATAATTACACTACACCCAAAAATAGTATCTCAAAAAACTAACAAGCACCGATTTTTCCAATATCTAATAAACGGTACCACCCAAAATCAGTGAGAAAAAAAATCCCATGCAAATTCTAAGGAGTTCTTGCAACCAATCTTCATTGCTTGAGCCAAAAATAAAAGGGGCATCTACTAAGCAATGTTTTGGGCCTATCGCATGGGATATTTTCACAAGTCAAAAGTGAAATAGCACCAAGAGCCTAAACAAGAAAACATGATTTCCAATTGTTTAGGTTAGTTATACTAGCCAATGTCTGAGTTCAACTTCTATTAAGGAATATGTGCCTAGTTCCAGAAAAGAAAAAGAAAGTGCTAATAGTCTTTCTTTCCAATACGTATTTCTCCTCTTTTCACTAGAAAATGGATTGCTCCAGGTGCAAGCTTAGAATGCGTTGTGTAGGTAGTAGCGATCAACCTCATTATTGATCTTGATCGATCGCAAAGCCCGCATGTGATTATATATGGTCAGTACTAATCTATTTTAGTAGATAATATAGATGTAGAAAAAGCTTATTATAATTTTGATGAATTGAAAACATCTCTTTTCTATTTCTGTTTACCATGCTCATATATTTATTTCGTGTGTTCCCATGAGGAATTCGATCTCTTCAATTTCCTTGCTCCTTATACAGGAGCAACTTTGTTTGAATATTTTATGTATCGTAAACTACACATTTTAATCAGTGGTGAAGTCAGAAATTTTTTCTTGAGGGGCCAAAATTTTCTGCTGACTCAACTTATCTTTCATGTTGAAAAAGGGTCAAACTGTGAGTTTAAAAAAATAAACCAAAGATGATTGTTCGAAATAAATTTAATAATCTTATTTTTTATCTTATAATTCTTATTTTGACATCACCTCTTTTGGCTTATGTTTGGATTATAATCTTCACTCGTCGTGGTAAGTTCTTGATACCGTTACGAAGTATTCACGACAAATTTTGCGAGGCATCTTTTGGATTGAAAATTGTTAAACGAATAATTCAAAATAACAAGCCAAAAATGACTGCTATAATAGATATAATAATTCGATTTTTATTTTTTTATTGATATCACATTTTCGACTTATTTTTGGGTCATGTTGTTTACTCGTCGAAGTGGGTTCTTTATACCATATGAAAGTATACATGAGAAAATTCGAAATGCATTTTTCGAATTAAAAATTGTTAAACATAAAATTCAATACAACAAGCTAATGACGGATGCTAGAATAGATTTAATAATCCAAATTTTTAGTTTCTATTTTGGTGTCGCTTCTTTCAACTTATTTTTGGACTATGTTTCTTCACTCATTAGTGTATGTTCTTGGTAGTATTTCAAAGTAATCACGGTAAACTTCACATCACATCTTTCAAATTAAAAAATCGTTAAATGACGAATTCAAAATAATAAGCCAAAAATGACTACTATAATTGAATTTAATACTCTTAATTTGTTTTTGTTTTTTAAATGTTAATTTAATTAAAACTATAATTGACGTCAGTTTGACTCGTTTAGCTCTCATTTTTCAATATAAAAATATAAAGAAATTTTTAGTTGTTATAATGAGTTACTAAGTAATTTTTTAATAAAAAATTTTAAAAAGAAAATTAAAATTGAAAAAAAATTGTGGGCGAAGGACCCCAAGCCCTCATTTGGCTATGCCAATAATTTTAATAATTTATGATGATCTCTCCAAACAAGCCCATGCTTATCGCAAAAAAACACCAAAAAAAAAAAACCTATTGCAATTGCTTACAACACATAAGTAGGCCTCGTTTATAAATGTTTTGGTCAATTGGGTCTCGATCGAATAAGGGTGATAAGGAAATTTCCGCGTGCTATGTACAGGCTTATAGCAATGTAGATGTGTATGAAGATGAGTTTCACACGGGTGCACCATTACAAGAGTGAAAGATATAAGAGAGATTGGATACTTATATGGCAAGTATCATTCCTTTTACACTTAAAATGGCTGAGGCATGAGCACAGCGTTGCTTTTATACCACGGCCTTGGTTGAAATGCAGGGCTTAGATGTGGACGAAGGATAGTCAATATAGAGGGCATGAGCTTAGTGTTGGAGTGTTACATCTCACATTGCACGAATGTAATTGAAACAAAAAGAGGAAAAGCTCAAACAAGAGTTAATTAGAAGTGTTAGTTAGAAGAGTTAGTTATTTTCAGTTGATCATTTCTCTTTTTCTGTTAATTTCTGTTTCATTTTAGTTAACATATTACATTATAAATATAGCTACAATCTGATGTAAATAACATTAATACAATTCAGTAATTGATTCTTCCTGGTTGTATCTCCTTCTTGTTTCTTAACATGGTATCAGAGAATTAAAAGCTTTTGCAATCTATCTTCCTGCTTTGCAAAATTCTACTCTAGAATTTTGAATCGAATCCCCTTGATTTTTCTGCATTTTCTTGAACAGATTCTTGAAAATGAATTATGGTAATCCTTCTCCTAATGATCTTCCTCCTATTAATCATTCAACATCTACCTCCTTTAGTCAATCATCAATCAATCTTTCGGATTCAATCATCAATCAATCTTTCGGATGATTCATCCAACCCCTATTACCTGCATCCAACCGACAATCATGGTGCCTTGTTAGTATCAAAAATCTTCAATGGAGAAAATTATGTTGCATGGAGCTGCTCGATAGTTATTGCACTAATAGTCAAAAACAATGTGAAATTCATAGATGGTACAATTACTACCCCTCCAACTGATCAAATTGTTAATTACACAGCATGATTAATAGCTAATAATCTAGTCTTTCTTGGCTAATGAATTCTATTTCGAAAGAAATGCGAAATAGTTTGTTATTTGTGATATCTGCGATGGAATTTTGGAATGAGATTAAGGCCAGATATCTGAGAAGTGATGGACCAAGAGTCTTTTATCTTGAGAAATCTTTAAGCTGCATCAGTCAGGGAGCCCTATCTGTGACTGAATATTTTAGTACCTTTAAGACCCTTTGGGATGAGTAATTAGCTATAGACCATTTCCAACATGCACTTGTGGTAAGATGGCGACATGCACCTATAAACTTTTCAATTTTCTACAAACTAGATAGCAGTCTGATTATGTACTTAAATTTCTGGTGGGACTAAATGACTCATATGCTATCAGAAGCCAACTATTGCTGATGATTCCTTTACCAAACATGTCCAAAGTTTTCTCGTTATTGCTTCAAGCAGCTCACTAATTCTGTTGCATATACTGAGACTCATGCTTTGATGGAAAAGCAATTCAATCAACAGAACTCTCAGCCAAGATCTTTCAGGGACAAACTGAATAAATCTACTTCACAATGCACTTATTGTGGCTACAATGGTCACACAGCTGAAAAGTGATTCCAACTTCATGGTTATCCTCCTAGCTGGAATGGACCAAAAGGGAAAAGAACCGTAGCTTCTGCTAATGCAGTCATTACAACTTCAGAGGCCTTCAATCAAAATAGTAATGAGCAACAAAGACTTTATTTTACTCCAGATGAATTTAACAAAATAATGGCACTTGCAAATTCATACACAGCTGAAAAGTGATTCCAACTTCATGGTTATCCTCCTGGCTGGAATGGACCAAAAGGGAAAAGAAACGTGGCTTCTGCTAATGCGTCATTACAACTTCAGAGGCCTTCAATCAAAATAGTAATGAGCAACAAAGACTTTATTTTACTCCAGATGAATTTAACAAAATAATGGCACTTGCAAATTCATACAACCAGGTTCTTCCAACCAAAGTATTGTCCAACCACCTGTTAATCTAGTCACTACTTCTCATTTTCTGGTAAAGTGCAACCTAGACTACCTCTACTTTCTTGTAACTCTACTGCTTCTAAACCAAAATTCAATCCATCTTGGATACTTGACACAGGTGCAACAAACCATATGATATGTTCACCACACTTATATCATTCTAAACCTAAACCAACTAATGCATCTATCAATCTTTCTAATGGGACCACAGTTCCAGCCATTCACATTGGCACAGTATGCCTTTCAGACTCTCTATTTTTACACAATGTCTTGTGTGTTCTCCATTTTTCATTTAATCTACTATTTGTTTCAAAACTCACCGGACAATCTAACCTCTCTCTTACCTTTACTGCTTCTCATTGTCTTTCACAAGACCAGTCAATGAAGAAGATGATTGAGATTGTTCTTGAGAAAGAAGGACTTTACCACTTTACTCAAACTTCACCAAAAACTAGTGGATCCCCTCAGTCATGTTCTACTGCTTTAGCTCTATTTTCTAGTCACAGATCAGTAGATATATGGCATTGTAGGTTAGGACATGTATTCAATTCGAGATTACACTCCATCAAACAGATAGATTCTGATATCACTTTTAATTATAGTAATGTTTGTGACATATGTCCTTTAGCAAATCAAAAGAAACTTCCTTTTCCTGTATCAAAAAATGACTATAATAAAAGCTTTGATTTGATCCATTGTGACATATGGGGACCTTTCAGTACAATTTCTTATTCTGGTTTTAAATATTTCTTAACCATAGTTGATGACTTCACAAGGTGTACTTGGGTATACATGATTAAAGCTAAGTCAGAAGTACAATCCTTAATCAAAACCTTCTGCAAAATGGTAGCCAATCAATTCTCCTCTTCTGTCAAAACCATACGGTATGATAATGGACCAGAATTTTCACTTTCCAAGTTCTATCACAAGTATGGTATCCTACATCAAAAGAACTGTGTAAAAACTCCACAACAAAATGGTATTGTGGAGAGAAAACATCAACATTTACTAAATACTGCTATAACATTAATGTTCCAGGCAAATCTACCATTAACCTTTTAGAGTGATTGTGTCCTTACTGCAACACACATAATCATCAGACTTCATACTCCTCTAGTGCAAAACAAAACTCATTTTGAACAACTTTTCAACAAACCACCAAATCTTTCCCACTTAAAAGTTTTTGGTTGCCTCTGTTTCGCCTATACCTTATCCAACCACAGACATAAATTCGACCCAAGAGGCACAAAATGCATATTTTTGGGATACCCATATGATGTTAAAGGTTATAAGCTCATGGATCTAAACGCCAATAAAATCATTGTTTCTAGGAATGTTATATTTCATGAAACAACTTTTCCTTTTCAAATATTATCACAAAATACTAAATCTCACTCCTTTATGTTTCCTATTTCCCAAAACTTTCTAGACTCAAAAATTATTTTCCAATCACAATGAAGATTCTGAGTCATCTCACTTCACTTCAATTCTGCTCCCTCATTTGAACTTCACACACATAATGAACCATATTCACCAATATTCTCTTCCTCACCCAATATTAATCCAATATCTGATCCAATTGATCCAACATCTGTTTTATTTAACCCAAAAATCCTGCAGCTCAAAAAATCGACCAGACTCAAACAACCACATTCATACTTACAGAATTATTATTGTGGTAATGTATCTTCATCTCAAGATGCAGCTCAAGCATCTATTTCAATTGACTTCTCTCTTACTAAAGGTAATTTATATCCCCTTCATCATTTTCTTTCTACAAATAGATTGTTTACACCACATAAAGCCTTTTTATCCTCTATCACAAACTCAGTAGAACCCAAAAGATACACACAAGCTTCTCAATTACCTGAATGGCGGGCTGATAAGTGTTGTTTTACACTTATCTGGACCATCAAAAGTGGACGATTGTGAGTACTTTTAAGTGATTTTCTACTTAATTGTGTGTTGATTTTATCGTTTTAGGTCAAAACCCGAGTTCGAATGGAATTGAAAAAAAACAAAGCAAAATAGGCGAAAAAAGGACTGAAAGCGTACGAAAACTTGGATATGGGGATCAACTTGCAGATATCCAAAAGTTGAAGGACTTGGGGTTGCAAATAAAAGAGGAGTAAATTGAAATAAAATAAGAAATTTGAGGACTAAAGAGGACAAAATTCAAAGTTGAAGGACTTGGACAGCAAATAAGATAACTACAAGAGGAAAAAGGACAAAAATATGACAAAAGACCAGATAAAATACATGTCAAACCTTGGAGGACTGATCATGCAATATGGAGATTGGACCAGAATTTGGCAATAATTCACTGTTTGTCGCGGTCAAACTGCGGTTGACCGTGGAAAAGCGCAGAAATCGCGTCTGGGTGATTTTTGGTTTATTTTTAATTCCAATCAAGGTCTTTTTCGTTTTTTCATGTACATGAGTTGTTAAATTAGTAAAACACTATATAAAGACCTAACATATGTCAAAATAGATTGTTGGTCTTTTGGAGAACACAAGAGAATACGGAAAAAAGAACGGCGAAGAAAACGAAAAACGTCCAAGATCAAGAAGATTGGAACGTAAAGATCAAGATTTCTTGGTGCTAGATAATCAACATCTTTTCATCTTTTCTTCAGAACTCGGTTATGTATTCAAATATTTTATTGCTTTCTTTCTTCCGAATCATGAGTAGCTAAATTTAATGTTTGGATGAACGATGTAGCCTAGTTTTAATTCTTTAATTTCGAATCTCAAGTTTTGATTTATAAATTGTTCAAGTATTTGATTCTACTTCTTTTATTAATACTTTGAATAACTGGCCATTATTTCATTGATCTCGTAGATTGTAATGAACTGAGAAGCAAATTATTAATCTAGACCACGTAGTAAAATTCGGCAATTGGATAAAAGGTAGAGATACAATTTTATTATTGATGCGGTCTTAATTGAATTCTTAGGATAATTAATGCATCTAATTAAGGGACCATTCTGACTGCCTAAGTTGACTTAATTAGATAGGACTAATTTGAACTCGAGAGAGGTAAATTAGGTTAAATTTGTGAATTCGACCGAATACAACTTTAGGAACAAATCTTGAGAGGAGGAATTAGAGATGACAACTAGGTGAATTCGTTTGTCCAAATACTTTAACCATCATTTTTTCCTAAATTCTTGTTATTTGTTTTTATATAAGTTACTATATTATTTCCTTAAATTCATATTTCTAGTTTAAATATTTCAAATCAACTCAATTCAATTTGTTTTAAATAAATTAGCATTAAGATTAATTTAACTAGTATCTAAATAAGATAGTCTTCGTAGGAACGATAATCCGGACTCAATAAGTATACTTTAGTACTTGTTTGCGATATTATACATTTGCAATCACATTATTTTCACAACACAGGCTGCTAAGAAAAGTGAAATTCATGCTCTGGAGCAAAATAAAACTTGGGAGCTTGTTTCTCTTACTGAAAATAAGAGGACCATTGGTTGTAAATAGGTATTCAAAGTGAAATATAGTGAGCTGATGAGATTGTTGAAAGACATAAAGTTAGATTGGTGGTGAAAGGGTATACTCAACAAGGACTCGATTTTTTTGACACTTTCTCTCATGTGCCCAAGATTACATCTATTAGATTGATGATTGCAGTGGTAGCAGTCAAGCAATGGCATCTCCATCAATTACATGTCAATAATGCATTTTTACATGGTGATTTACATGAAGATGTATACATGGCTTTACCTCTTGGATTGGCTGTCCCAGGAAATCAGAAAGTGTGGAAACTTTTGAAGAGTCTTTATGGCCTCAAACAAGCTTCTAGGCAATGGTTTGCCAAGCTATCTCATGCCCTTATCTCCTACGGCTTTGAACAAGGTAACTCTGACTGTTCCTTATTTGTTAAGAAGTCTGACAGCTCTTTTATGGCTTTATTAGTCTATGTGGATGATGTGATACTAGCAAGTGACAACATTCTAGAAATTGATCGTTTGAAGACCTTTTTACATGAAAAGTTCATTATTAAAGATTTCGGGCAGCTGAAATATTTCTTCACACTTAGTGTTGGTCTTTCTCATGAAGTCATATTGTTGTCATCCATCAGTCTAATCGAGAAATTTACACGTCCCTCCTATGTGCCAATGTGCAACTTATAGTAAAAAGAGGTTTGGCTTTGGCATTCATTGTCTTTATCCAACCCTCCTCTTTTGTTATTCGAAGGCCCAACCGCTTGGCATCTCCATCGGTCATGAAGTTAAATGTAGCTCCATATTACTAACACTTGGGCTCTCCTACCAATGTTGTGTGCCTCCATGAACATCAAATTGTTGTCTTTTGACTCCTTGTTGGTTGGTGTCTTCTTCAAGCATAGTTAGCCTTGAGCGAATTCAATTGTTGCAAAGGCCTAATTGTCGCCCCTCTTGATCTTGGCTCGGTTCTTCAAACATGGAATAAAGTAGACACCAAATGGAACCGTTCCTTTTCTAGGGTATCAGTACTATTTTTTTTTTGTCTTGAAAGTTCATATATACATTGGTTTGTTGAGATGGTTGACATGTTCGAAATTAGATTATAAATTTCAATACATCACTATTTAAAAATTGAACAACGTGACTAATATACGTAGATATCACAGAAAAACCACCAAAACACAAAATCGAATCAAAATCAATGTTCTGAGTCTACGTAGACTCGTCAACATTTCAATTTTGAATTAAACTTAATCGTTTAGAAATAGATTAGTTTATGTTTCGATAGTTAAAAATTGTTTTAAGTTTCAATAGTTAAAATTATTGTTTTAAAAAGCTCGTTTAAGTGGTGCCTACTGCCTAGACGTGATGCGCGACCTTCACGCCTAATCAAGTCTCACACCTCGTCGAAGTCTAGACCCAAAAAAATTTGAAACTCGATTTCTACACTTTGTGTATTTTTAGAATGCTTAAAATAGTTTGAAACCAAACGGTGATTGCAATCGTGACTATGTGATTGGATAATTGCTTGTTCAAATATATAGCCAACACGAGTATAAAATCTTTACTTACTATTAAATGTGATTGGATAATTGCATGTCTTTTTCTCTTTTTTTTGGGTGAAATATAAATGTTGGTGGTTATACTTTATGATAATAACTTCTTTTATTTGTTACTTTTTATATAACTTATTACAAAGCAAAAGTTTTGGCCACACCAACTGATCATAGATGACACTTTTCTATTCATTGATCTGCCAATGCTTTTTTGTGCTCGAGAAATAAGTCTGCATCGTTTTCATTTTAAAGGTTTCACAATTTGTTAGTAAAAAGGTAATTATTTGAATTTTTCAATTAATTTCAGATAAATATTTTTATCTCGAGTTTATTTAACTATTTCTAAATTTTGTAGCGAAATAGTGATAATTTATTCATATTTTATTAAATTAGGTGAATTATGACAAAATATGATTAATATCTACATAATTATAGAATAAATATCACGAGAGCAAAATTTACATTTATAGAGGCGTGCAACTTAAATGCGATTATCATAGAATATGATGATGATTACATTAAACATGTCGTAGGCTATGATAACGAAAAAAATAAGTTAAAATTTTAATTTTGAATAATGCTGTTTATAGTTGTTTACTATCGATAGTCATCATACGTGGCATTACTCAATTAAATTAATTATTTACTCTAATTGAGTAATGTATTTATACTTATTAATTATGAATACTTTATTCAATTGAGTAATGTCACGTAGGATAATTAACGATAGTGAATAACTATGAATATCATTATTCTTTTATTTATTATTTTATTAAGTCATTATTCTTAATCGAGAGAAAAAAACCACATTCACAATATTTATTATGACATCTATAACAGATATTGTTGACTTTCAAAAGATCTCTTGAAAATTAATTTACAATCACAATAATTACAACTAAACAAATAAATACAACTTTGTTATAATGTAAAAACAAATAAAAGAAAACACTGAAGAAACTAAATTTATTGGAGTTTGGTCACAAGAGTTTCATGAAATCTCAATTAGACCATTCTATTTTAAAATCTTAAAATTTGAATGAGTAGAACTATTTGTATGTTTTGTCAGATGAATTAACATCGATTTTTAAATACAATTTATTTTCAAAATTTGATGTCACGACATGATTAGGTGACATGCTTAGAAACATAAGACACTTCACATTATAATAAATTTTTAATTTTAACATAAGATCATGACATCAAGTTTAATAATATAGCTAAATGAGTAAACTTGAAAGAAAATTGAAATTAAAGTAGCCAAAATTCCCTAATTTATTGGTAAATAATTCAATACAGTGAACTCCTCCATAATCTTTTAGGGTAAATTACACTAGAGGTCCCTAGTCCATTGCCTCAGTCACAAGTTGGTTCCAACTTATTGCCTTAATTGTAAGTGAATCCTAAACTTTCGTTATAGATGACGCAGAAGTCATCCAAAATCTTCTTTAAATAATCACGTCACAATCATGAAAATATACTATACTTCAAATTTAAAAGCATTTGGTCAAGTTGTAAAATAACTACTGTTATCGCACGATTACGATATGGTCGCCACGTCAGCACAAGTTCTATCTGAGCCCAGTAAGGGCCCAGTTCGTAATCTGTCAAGAACCCTATCTGGACCCTGCTAGGACCTTGGAGGGGTCCGTCATGCGCTTGGGCCTTCGGCAGATAGAAATCTGCGAGTCACGTGGAGGGCCTCGGCGCCCTCATGCGAACCATAGGGCCTCGTCAGGCCTCGCATCATTCATAACCAGCAAGCAACTCGATACGCTGGGGTAACCAGAGAAGTAATTAAAGAAAGATTGCTTTGGATTGGGCGCACGAATCTCCACAAGGAAACACTATCATGATCTCATAAAATCATGCAACGTGATAAACTCAAGGAAGGTAGGCAATCTCGGGTATCTTTATCACATAAGGAAGGAGGATCCGATTGGGAACCAAATTGATTTGTCTTCCAAGTCAATTAGAATTCTTGCGCTATAAATACAACGTCTCCGGTTGTTCCAAGGTACGCACTTTTTACACTTAAGAATCCCACCCTAAACTCTGCTCAAACTTCTGCCTGCTTGTCTCTCCCACACCCCTATTTTGTTCCCACCCCCGCGTATTCCTTATATACCGGCTGTTGACTTGATCGTCGGAGTGCCAACGATCGCCGGACCCTTTTTCTCCTGAGATCTTGGTGCATAATGGTCGTCCTAGTGTGCAGGTAACATACGAGCTGACAGAGGAGTGACTGGAGATCTGTTGGCACGTGGACTGGTGCAGGTTCAAACGTCAACAGATTGGCGCCGTCTGTGGAAACGAAAAAACCTAACACGACCAAGTACTTTTGGTAAAACGTGTCTTCTACCCGAAAGAGCATGGCACCCGAATATCGACAGAAGCGGGCAGTGAGACAGGGGAATCAGGACCTGGAGTTGGATGACACCCATATGGAGGCTGCGCTCGGGCTGCTGGATGATCAACCTCTCCAGCAGGGACCCAAGCGTAGTCGTACCCGGATAAGCCCATCACAGCCTGGTTCACTGGACTACCACTGCTCCCATGACGGGGACGAACTGCAGATAATGGCCATACACTCAGAGTCAACGTGAGTTGACGGCGAAGGACTGGATGAAGAGTTGGTACTAGACGAAGGTCTAGATCCCCGAATCATAGCCTCGGATTCCCTCGCTTCCCCAGCAGAGGAGCTGGAAACATTCCCGGTGAACCCCTCGGAGCCAACCCAAATGTTGCAGGTGGGAGGAAAGCTCGAGGAGAAGATAAAGGAAGAGCTGAAACAGTTCCTACGAGAGAACGCAGACGTCTTCGCATGGAAACACAGTGACATGGTCGGGATCGACCCGTCGATCGCGTGCCACGTCTTGAAAACGGACCCAAAAGTGCGCCCCAAGATTAAAAAAAGGAGGCCTCTAAGTGCCGAGAGGTACCAGGCCTTGAAAGAAGAAGTTGACAAGCTACTAGCCAGCGGGTTCATCAGAGAGGCGACTTACCCCCAGTGGGTATCTAACCCGGTGTTGGTCTGGAAAAGTACCAAGAAGTGGAGGGTATGCATCGACTTCTCAGATTTAAACCAGGCGTGTCCTAAAGATAGTTTCCCATTACCACGCATCGACCAGCTCATCGACGCAACCGCCGGCCACAAGTTTCTTAGCTTCATGGACGCGTACTCAGGCTATAACCAGATCCCAATGTTCACAGGGGCCGAGGATCACACGTCATTTATCACGGACCGAGGGCTATACTGCTATAAGATGATGCCATTCGGCTTGAAGAACGCGGGGGCCACATATCAACGGCTGGTAAATCGTATGTTCGTCGAGCAAATCGGGAACACGATGGAGGTATACGTCGACGACATGCTGGTAAAGAGCGTCAACGCAGAAGACCACATAAATCACCTGAGGGGAAAGTTCGAAACCCTTCACAAATATCGCATGAAGCTTAACCCCTTAAAGTGCGCGTTCGGGGTCGCGTCCGGGAAATTCCTCGGCTACATGGTCAATCAGCGAGGGATAGAGGCTAATCCCGAAAAGATCAAAGCGCTCATTGAGATGCGGTCACCCTCCTCTCCCAAGGAAGTCCAGAGTCTGACAGGGAGGTTAGCGGCTCTAAATCGGTTTATATCCAAGGTGACCGATCGTTGCCAACCTTTCTTTCAAACCATAAAAGGGGGAAAACGGGTCGAATGGACCGACGAGTGCGAAAAAGCCTTCCAAGACCTCAAGATCCTCCTCGAAAAATCCCCACTGCTATCCAAACCCAAGGACGGAGAAACGTTACTCATTTACCTCGCCGTCTCAAAAAAGGTAGTTAGCTCGGTGCTCATCCGCGAGGAAGGTCCAGCACAATTCCCAGTTTATTACGTAAGCAAAGCCCTGCAAGACGCGGAAACGAGATATCCAGACATGGAAAAACTCGCTCTGTCATTAATCGTGGCCTCCAGAAAGCTTCGACCATACTTCCAGTCCCACATCATAGACGTTCTGACGAATCTGCCCCTGCGACAGATACTCCAGAAACCAGATACTTCAAGGCGATTGATGAAATGGTCGGTAGAACTTAGTCAATTTGACATCAGTTACAAACCACGACCTTCGATAAAAGGACAAGCTTTAGCCGATTTCGTGGCTGAGTTCGCTCACATCCCCGATGGTCCGCTTGAAGCCCGACCCTTGGAAGTACCGACATAGAAGTTATATGTCGATGGATCCTCGAGAGAGGCCGGGGCTGGAGCCGGGATCTTGCTAATCAGCCCAGATGGCCATAATCTCAACTGCGTGCTTCGCTTGGAATTCAAAGCTTCCAACAACACAGCAGAATATGAGGCATTGCTGGCGGGCTTGAGGCTAGCGCATGAGATGAAGGCTAGGAAGCTCCGAATCCACAGCGATTCACAGCTTGTCGTAAGTCAGGTTAATGGGACTTTCGCAGCGTGCGAACAATCCATGGTGTCCTACTTAACAAAAGCTAAAGAACAGCTGTCCCGCTTTGAAGGATACGAACTCCTCCAGATCCCACGAACCGAAAATGGCTACGCAGATGCCCTCTCCAAACTGGCAAGCAGTAGGGACTCCAACCTAATGAAAGCCATCCCGGTTGAGAAGCTTACCCAACCTTCAACCGATGGCGCTACCGCACCCTCCGTCCTAACCATCCATGATTCTCCGAAATGGATGAAAGAGATTACCGAATATCTAATTAGTCAGGTGGCGCCCGAAGACAAACTAGAGGCACAGAAGCTCCGCAGAAGGGTCGCAAAATTCGTATTACAGGACAGAGTTCTATATAAAAGGGGATTCAGCCACCCCCTCTTGCGCTGCCTAACACAAGAGGAAGCAGTATATGTGATGAAAAAAATACACGAGGGGATCTGCAGCAATTATTCGGGAGGGATGGCCTTGGCACAGAAAGCCTTGAAACAAGGGTACTATTGGCCGACCATGAAGAAAGATTCCCACAATTTCGCGAAGAGATGCGACAGATGTCAGAAGTTTGCGGCAGTTCCGAAGCTCCCCGCTCAAAACCTTACTCCTGTCACTAGCCCCTGGCCCTTCGCCAAATGGGGAATCGACTTCATCGGTCCCCTCCCAATGGGTAGAGGTGGAGTCAAGTTCGCGATTGTAGCAGTAGATTACTTCACCAAGTGGTGTGAGGCCGAGCCTCTGGCCAAAATCACGGAGGAGAATGCCTGGAAATTTGTATGGAAAAATATTGTCTGCCGCTTCGGCATTCTCCATTCTCTTGTCTCTGACAACGGCACGCAATTCGCTGGAATGAAGTTCAATACAAACTGTGAGAATCTTGGGATCCGAAGGGATTTCTCCACCCCTTACTACCCACAATCCAACGGCTAGGTAGAAGTCGTGAATAAAATCATTAAACACACTCTTAAGCGGAAACTAGAGTCCGTGAAGGGGGGATGGGCCGAAGAATTACCCGAGACCTTGTGGTCCTACTGAACCACCTCTTGCACGGCCACCGGCGAAACCCCGTTCTCCATAGCGTATGGGGCAGAGGCTATAGATGGGAATGCCATCGCCCAGACACCTACACTTCAACGAAGTGGCCAACGAGGATTTGCAAAGAGCGGGTCTCGACCTACTGGATGAGAAACACACAGAGTCGCAGCTTCGCCTCGTGGTTTACCAACGGAAGATGACCCGATATTATAACTCCAAGGTCAGGGGCAGAAATTTTCGTGTCAATGATTTTGTCCTGAAGAAAATATTCCAAGCTAATAAGGAAGCAGGGGTCGGAACCCTAGGGCCCACCTGGGAAGGGCCTTACAAGGTCATCGAAGAAGTCCGTCCCGGAACTTATAGACTAGAAGATTCCGAGGGACAAGAGACAAGACATCCCTGGAACATCGCCCACCTGAGGCCATATCACCAGTAATACAGTTTTAATAATTTTCTTCTGTTGGTCTCCTTACAATTCTTTGACGGACATCATGAAACGCGGCGCCATTTAAAAATATTCGTCATTTATGAATTCAAAGTGTTCCACATACAACGAGTATCGACACGGCAGCGAGAGAGTGTGGTTCACGGCCAACTCCGTTAGCTCGCTGGGTAAATATTTTACGCGTAAGAAAGCAATTACAAACCACACGGCAGCGAGGGAGTGTGGTTCGCGGCCAACTCCGTTAACTCGCTGGGTAAATATTTTACGCATAAGAAAGCAATTACAAACAACACGGCAGCGAGGGAGTGTGGTTCGCGGCCAACTCCGTTAACTAGCTGGGTAAATATTTTACGCGTAAGAAAGCAATTACAAACCACACGGCAGCGAGGGAGTGTGGTTCGCGGCCAACTCCGTTAACTCGCTGGGTAAATATTTTACGCGTAAGAAAGCAATTACAAACAACACAGCAGCGAGGGAGTGTGGTTCGCGGCCAACTCCGTTAACTCGCTGGGTAAATATTTTACGCGTAAGAAAGCAATTACAAACCACACGGCAGCGAGAGAGTGTGGTTCGCAGCCAACTCCGTTAACTCGCTGGGTAAATATTTTATGCGTAAGAAAGCAATTACAAACCACACGGCAGCGAGAGAGTGTGGTTCGCAGCCAACTCCGTTAACTCGCTGGGTAAATATTTTACGCGTAAGAAAGTAATTACAAACCACACGGCAGCGAGGGAGTGTGGTTCACGGCCAACTCCGTTAACTCGCTGGGTAAATATTTTACGCGTAAGAAAGCAATTACAAACTACACGGCAGCGAGGGAGTGTGGTTCGCGGCCAACTCCGTTAACTCGCTGGGTAAATATTTTACGTGTAAATCAAATCGTGCAATTCGCTAGACAAACATCCGGTGCGCATGTGTGTGGTTGTCCGCGTCCAACTCCATAAAACTCGACTGGAAAGGTACCAAGTGCGCAAACATTCGAAACAAACGTAAAAACTTCCATTAAAAACTCATTATTCGATTACACAAAAATCCATGCAACAGCATGGCTGGGGAAATTTAACCTATGCATGCAACACTACGTTTCGGTATAACCCAGTACCCCCAGCTTAGCCAGGAGGGCTTTAGCCTTCGCCAGTTCGTTTGATACTTCGGTCAGCTCCCTATCTTTGGCTTGTATCATATTCTGGCAAGATTTCAACTGAGACTCGACCTTTTTCTGGGCAACGATATATGCCTTTTGGATTGTCTGAGCTGTCGCAACGTCATACGTGGCACGGCTTCGCGCATCTTCCGAAAATGCGAGTTGTGCCCGAAGGCGTTTGACTTCGGCCCTCATCGCCTCGGCATTCTCATCCTCTCCCAGAGCAGACTGTATTTCGGCGACCCTCATCTCCAACATTTTATACAGCTCACAGTTTAAGACATGACTGCGAGAGGTGTACATTTTGGTTAGCTTCATCAACTCCGTCACCTCCGCGGTATCCACCGCCTTCTCAAAGGGGGATGTCCAGTATTTGTGGACTGAGGTGGCTGCAAGTGCAACCGCTGGGGGCAGCTTCTCGACGACCGACGGATCCAGCTCGTCTTGACGGGCCCCAATGTTGATGTACTCACGCCTGCCGGGAGGAGGA
This sequence comes from Forsythia viridissima, assembly GCA_030279155.1. Lineage (NCBI taxonomy): Eukaryota > Viridiplantae > Streptophyta > Magnoliopsida > Lamiales > Oleaceae > Forsythia > Forsythia viridissima. The sequence continues at coordinate 27,488,283 of CM059033.1, forward strand.
GAAACGGGCGTTCGGGACGCCTGCTCCCCACTCTCGACCTTTGGTCTCTTTCCCGCTGACGACCGGACGTTCTCGGCAGAGGACCCACGACTAGCAGAATCAGGAACACCTACTCTTACCCCTGGCGCAGGAGAAACGGACGGATGACCCGCCGCCGTTTCCAGATCCTGCAACCCTGTGGGCCTGGAACCAGGCACCCCAGATGACGTCAAATGGGGATGAGGGGCATCCTCCACGATCCTCCCACGCCTGATCTTGAATTTAGGGACTTTGGAAAAGTGGAAGCCCGACATAGTCGACAATAATCAAGGGTCTAGGTATGACGGCGAAGTGACAGAAGCCCAACGGGATACCAATAGTCGGGCGGGCCGACACGTGGCGGGGAATTTAAAACACAACTGATCAACTCTAAGGGGAATGTAAATATCTAAGCGCTTAGGGGCGCGGGGGGTGTGATTACGCGAACGTTAAGGCACGATAAGACTACCGCCGACGCCCACCCACGTCAGATCAAGTTCGTTAGACGCTCACCCCAACCCCATCGAAATTCCTACATAACGACAGAGTATCAGTCATGATTTGCGAACCACTCCGCGTCGCCAGGGATGTAGTTCGCCACCTCAGCCTTGTACTAATGACTTCGCAAAGCTAAGCATCGACGAGATTCGGAGCAAGTAAAACGTGGGCATCATAACCACGATAAGGGCACGCACATACAGATATGAAGGCAACTTGGCATCCTTTTTATTACATACAGTACACAATACAAAAGAAGATACAACTGCAGTATGTTCTAAAAACCCCCGCTGCCTCTCTGGGCCAGCACATAAAGGGGGTAACTAGATCTACGAAACCTATCTCCTAGTTTACGCTGACATCGTCCAGGTTAGGAAACCTGACTCCATTTTGATAGGGGATCTCCCGAGCCAACCTCAGTTAATTTGGTGGCTAATTAGACCATGCTGCTCAAAAAAGGCCATTGACGCCTTTCTTGGCAGTAGGAGAACCTCCCTCCCCCCCGGTCGCCCAATCAACCGTTCAGGGGAGGGCTGGACCAAGGCTGCTAAGCCTAGATCCCCACCCCGGGCGTTTGATCCCCTGAATGTTGATTGGCACATTCTTTGGTCCTCTGAACGTTGATTCTTAGATTGACGGGCATCTCGGTTACCAGCCTCCCAGCCGCACCGCCATCACACATCCTCTGTCTTTATCTCGATCGCACGGTAATGACAAGTTGAATACAACACGATAGAAGAATCTTGTTAAGCTTGCATCCTATTTATAAAGGGCTACATCGGAAAGAAGCATAACGCAATAAATACGGGCATAACCAGGAACCTGGAATGACGCACGGACGTTCTACCTCCCCAAGACATTGAAGACGCCAACTTTCTGGATTTCCACCAGGAGTCTGCGCCATTAATGATAGGGAAATGATTCCCCAAATTTGAAAGCGTCTCCCTCCCCCACGCGCGCACAGAATCGAAACGTCAAAAGATTGGCCTGGCCCCTTTAAAGCCCTCACCCGTCATAAATGTTCGGCTTCGGACTTGGGGGACTATACTGGGTAGGACGAATTACTCCCTGTCGAACCACCTTAAGAACACATTTTCTGCGAGACACATTCCTGCGAGGCACACCAGCATTCTGTTTATCCTCAAAAGTCCCACGCCTATCATAAATAATAGGCTTGGACTTGGGGGACTATTGTTACCGCACGATTACGATATGGCCGCCACGTCAGCACAAGCCCCATCTGAGCCCAGTAAGGGCCCAGTTCGTAAGCTGTCAAGAACCCTATCTGGGCCCTGCTAGGGCTTTGGAGGGGCCCGTCACGCGCTTGGGCCTTCGGCAGATAGAAATCCGCGAGTCACGTGGAGGGCCTCGGCACCCTCATGCGAACCATAGGGCATCGTCAGGCCTCGCATCATTCATAACCAACAAGCAACTCGATATGCCGGGGCAACCAGAGAAGTAATTAAAGAAAGATTGCGTTGGATTGGGCGCACGAATCTCCACAAGAAAATACAATCATGATCTCATAAAATCATGCAACGTGATAAACTCAAGGAAGGTAGGCAATCTCGGGTATCTTTATCACATAAGGAAGGAGGATCCGATTGTGAACCAAATTGATTTGTCTTCCAAGTCAATTAGAATTCTTGCGCTATAAATACAACGTCTCCGGTTGTTCCAAGGTACGCACTTTTTACACTTAAGAATCCCACCCTAAACTCTGCTCAAACTTCTGCCTGCTTGTCTCTCCCACACCCCTATTTTGTTCCCGCCCCTGCGTATTCCTTATATACTGGCTGTTGACTTGATCGTCGGAGTGCCAACGATCGCCGGACCCCTTTTTCTCCTGAGATCTTGGTGCATAATGGTCGTCCTAGTGTGCAGGTAACATACAAGCTGGCAGAGGAGTGACTGGAGATCTGTTAGCACGTGGACTGGTGCAGGTTCAGACATCAACAACTACGTCGTTTAAATAATTTTTTTTTTCAATTGTCACTGACAGTAGGGAGGTTTACTCTACTAGAAGCACAAAAAAAAAATGTACTTCTTTGTCTGTTACTACGTCATCATCCTCTCAAACTAAAATCCATATCTCTTTTTCTATTCTTCCATTTCTTCTTATTCTTTTCCATATTCTTCAAAATCAAACCGTCTCCCTTTTAACGTTCTTTTCGACTTATTAATCCATTAAAATTATCTACGGTCGAATTTTACCGCAAAGAAAAGCAGTATACCAGTATACATTTATAATGAAAACTGAAGTACCAATTCACTGAAATGGTTCATAAAAACTTGCTAGTAGAGCAATATTTTGGAGCCCGTAGTGCAATTTCCCTAAATTTTAGTAACTTGCTCACCAAAAAGTCAAAAACAACGACTCTTTTTATACCTACATGTGTGTATGTATATTTTATAATTTAGCATATGTTTGGAGGTGCTGAAATTATAATTTAAGTGTTTATATTATAAGCAGTTGGTAAATGTGTGGATAAAAAGTGGTTGTAAGTTGTGGGTCCCATAAAATGTGTGGATGAGAATTATGTTTGACCAGTTTGACCAGCTGAAATTATAATTTAAGTGGTGCCAAACATATGCTTATATACGTAGGGGTGGAGGCCACCTGCGTGAGTATGGGGTGTGGGGGATGGCGGGGATGGGTGTGTACATGGAGTCCTACTCATCAGAAGAAAGAAAAGAAAAAAGAGAGGAGGCCGGCCACCTTCTCTAGTTCCATTTAGCAATAAATTCTGTGATTCCTTCTTTCTGCTGCTTTTGCTTTCCATTAATCAATTTTCCAATATTCGACACAAGTCTTCGTCAATGACTCCTCTTTCAATTTCGTTTATTTATACCACCGCTAGTTTTATCGATATTCTTTTCTGCGTATTTATTTATATCTATCCACACATTACTTAAATGCCCTCACAAACCTCTTTTGGATGATTGTAAAACTGTTACATTAATTCAGTTCATGCCTCTTTTTAACCACCCTTAGCGTTACCGTCCTAAGTCGGCGTCTTTTTTATTATCATCGTTTTTGTCTGCTTTGGAGGGATTTTTTTTTGAGTTCTTGATTTTCTGAAGGAAAAATGTTAGTTTACTCTTTCTGATCACATCCATAGTTTCTTTTCCCCATTTGAATTAAAAGATTAGTTCCCCTTTTATGATTTTTGATTGGATTTTTAATCTTGAAATTGATTGGGATGAAGAGCTTTTGAAATTCTGATCAAATACCGTGGTTCTTTTTCTTTGATTTTAAAGAAAATCCCTGATGTTATGCGGAGTTTTGATTTAATTTTTAATTTGATTGATTGAGATGAAGAGGGTAAGTGGGATTTTGAAGGGGGAAATGAAAGTTGGGTTTAAGAAAGGTCTTTTTTATGGAGAGCTTTGCTCTTTCTGATTAAATCACGTGATTTTTTTCCTTTGATTTTAAAGAAAATCCCTGATTTTTGACAGATTTTTTATTTAGTTTTCGATTTATTTGATTGAGATGAAGAGAGTGATTGGAAATTCTGAAGTGGGAAATGAAAACTCGGGGTTTAAGAAAGTTAGATTTTTTGATGGAATTGATGAGAACTACAGGGGTTTTGAGACAATCAGTGGTGGAGAAGAGAAGGGTATTATTGAGAATGGAGTAATGGGTGTCCGAGCAATAGGACAAAATGATCTCTTGAATGAAAACGAGGCTTCTCGTAGTTCTGAAATGGATTCAAGTCTTCTTCGTGTCAACGATGAGAGCAATTGGGATTTTGATATCAACTTTGATTTGATTTTTAATACCAGGAAAGAGGAGAATAGGTTGGATTTTGATATTAATGTGCCCTGTGTGTCGAACTTTGACATGAAAAATGGTGGGACGGAAATGGTCTTTCAAGAATATACTCAATGTGAGCCTGCGATTAATGAGAGGAGAGTGGAAATTATTGACATTATGTCAGATGAGAGTGATGATGAGGTGGAAATAATAGCTTATAAAAAAGATGATATACAAAAGGGTAAGCAAATTGAGGTTGAAAATTTGAACCTGGGATTAGCAATGATTGGGATGGAGAATATTGTTGGTGAAAGTAGTTTAGCGAGTGGTGGTGCGAAGAGATATGCTGGGGAAGAGAAGGGTAAGGCTCCGGTTGTGGATTCTTGGTTATCAGTTGGGCCTAATTATCCAGTTGATTTATCGGTTGGGCCTAATTATCCAATTGATTTAGATTCATGGCCAGACATTGAGGGCTTGCTTGACATTTGCGAGACTTGGGAAGATGTACATCTGTTAGGAACTTCATGTATAGAATTTAGAGAAGAGCAGCCACCAGCATTAGCTGATAGGGCTGCAATTTTAATCAGACAAGAAGTAGGCACAGTTAGGTATCGTGGAGTTTCGAGACAAAGTGCTAAACAATTAGCACGTGTTGATTATCTTACTGACGAATTTGGGAATGGATCTTCCAGTCAGGAACCCAAATTGCCTCCTTTAGAAGCTGATGTGCAGCTAGGAAATTCTCCTGGACCCTTTTCTGACGCACTTAAGATGATAAGAGCACGAAATGAGGGGCCGGGTGCTCAAAAGTTGATTGAGTGGAAACCGTCAGAAGAAAATCATGGTCGTAGTGTCACAATGCCACTTGTTCCTTCACTGTTGGATCTTTCCTTGAGAGCTCTAGCAGAGAATGCTGAGGGAATCGTGTCGCTTGAACTGGTGCCTGACATGCTTAGGAGAAGATTAACTGATTTGTTGTGCGATATCCGGAAAATGGATGTGCATATCTTGGACCTCTTAGTAAAAGGATGCCCCACTGAGATACGGATAAAGAACTGTTCATGGTTAACTGAAAAACAGTTTACACAGACGTTTAAGAACTGCGAGTCAAAATGTTTGAGGGTAACTCAGTCTTCCTTATTTTCTTTTATTATTTTTATGTTCTACTGAGATATTATGCCCGTGTACCTTGTATGAAGTTGTAGCTATGCTTGCTAAATTGCTAATTGTGTAGGGGCAGTGTGATAATATCAGTTTATATTTATAATTGGGCTAATATGCATACATGTCATTTTCAAGATCCTGTGAGGTATCCAAGTTTTGATCTTATGATTGTAGATGGTTCATAAGATCACTTGTCTTCATCTCATTTGTAATTTCAGATTCAGAGAACTCATCCATTATGCAAATCAGTTTTGAAAGATGTCGAGTCCCAGTCCCTGAAGAATTGATTAATTTGATAAGCTGATGTCCCATAACAGTCAAGAAAAGTGAAAAGATTCACTCACTTCAAGCAATTTCAGTTTGCTTCAGGGGCATATAAGAGCATCTACAACAGCTTAACTATAATTAAAGAGCATCTATAAATTTAAAGAGCAATTTTTTTTTAAACATTCCAACCGTCTCTTTATTTATATTCTCCATTTTACTTCTTTCAAGAAGTATTTAATATATTTTCATTTGCTTCCCTCCTAATTTGTATATATATTATTTAATTAAAGTCAATATATCATGTATTGAAACTTGAAACTGTTTGAATGCATTTAATAACAGAGAGTGGGTTTGGCTCTCTAAATTAAAATGTTAAATTGGAGAGTCCATTGAAACATATTTTTAAGTGTTGGCTCTTTAAACTAAAGAGCACTATATGTTTAAAGAGCTTGTTGGAGTTGCTCTAAGATTGATAATCAAATATAGTAGGCTAAAAAAGATAGCGATGAATGACAACATGTTCACCATAATTGCAAATGACTGCACTGCTTATTATTTTCTATTTCCCCATCTTCCTCCTGCTTTTTCTCGCCTCCTTCCCTTACAAATTAATCTATAAGCGTTCTTGTGGAAATGTGTTTCTTGTTCCTTAAGTCTAGCTCTTGTTCCTTAACTCTACATCTATCACTCCCTTAATAATAGGGTCGAGTCTTTTGATTCCTCTCCTAAGGATGCAGAGTTAACGCACAAGGTCGATAAGAGAAGACGCCTGCAAAGAGCATTGGCATTTCATATTCTTGAATTGGACAGTTTTCCGTCCTCCATGCACAAATTATGTGTGACACATAGGTTCTTAGGTTCATGTACTTAATTATAATGTAGCATCAAGCATGGTCAAGTGCTTTCTTGAGAAAGTAAAAACAGATCTTTGCCTGTCAATGGAACCGATCTGAGAAAGTTTACTAACATATTGACATATCAAAGGGAGATGCCGATAGGTAAACAACGTAGCATCGAATTAGGAGTGAAAAATTTGCTCACTTATGCTCTAAAGTTACATATTCATCTCCATACTGTCTCTTTTAACGTCATTGTATGTTACAATAGTTGTTTTTCTATTTTTTTTGGTTTGTGTCACCAGAAAATCCAGAACTTACGTGTTATGAAGTAATTCACCTTTCAAAAACACGAATGAGTAGAAAAAAATTATGTCTTTTACTCGCAATTATATTTTATCATCACATCATGGTCACCATCATTATTGTTATTATTATATATTTATTTTTCCAGATGGATTTATTCATAGGTAGATGACAATGCATCGAAATTCTCTATTGTTGGGGAAGAGAAGTAAAGTTAGCACACACAAGATACAAAGTATATTAAGAAAGTATAGGATCATTGTGACGGGTTTCCTGATCAAGAGCCAGCAAATAGGGGAAGGAGGGACTTAGAACCTAGGTTCAAGTCTCCATAGTTCTCTCCCCTTGTTTGGTTTGACGTGTGCTACAATTTCTTTTGTTGTTTGGGTTTTTCGTATTTTTATTTAAGGGGTCAATATACCATCACATAATGCTATTTTTTCCCCTTGAATAGCTACTTTGTAATGCAAATTATCTTAGTGCAACTGATTAGTTACGAGGGGTTGTTATGTAAACAGGTGCTCCAACTCGACTTGTGCGGGCAATGTACGCTTGATTACTCATTTGCTGATACATTTGCTCAATCTTCAAATAGCTTGCATAATTTAGCTATCCTTTCCCTTAGAGGTGCCTGTCGTTTGACGGACAACGGACTTCAAACAATTGTTATGTCAGCTCCTGCACTTCGATCTATAAACTTGGGACAGTGCACCCTTCTCACCTGTGCTGGCATCAAATTTATAGCTGATTCTCTGGGATCAATTTTGAGAGAGCTCTACATAGATGATTGCCAAAAAATAGATGCGATGCTTATTCTACCTGCATTGAAGAATTTTAAACATTTGGAAGTGTTGTCAGTTGCTGGAATCCCGACTGTAAGCGATCAATTTGTGAATGACATGATTACCATATGCGGTCGAAATATTAAAGACCTTGATTTGGCTAGTTGTCAGTAAGTTGATTTGATTTGTAATAAATCAAAATGCAAATACTTCGAAATTAATTTAGGTTCTAACTGGTATCTCTTTTACCTTTGCTGCAGTAATTTGACCGACCGTTCCCTTCAAATCATTGGGAGTATTTGTACTGATTTACGTTCACTAAACATTTCACACCTGCATAACTTGACGGATTTGGGAATAGAATACCTTGCTAATGGTTGTCGAACAATTCAAAAGCTCAAACTTTGCCGCAACCGGTTCAGGTTTTCATTGGAACTCATTTTTCTGCTAACACTTTAGAAAAGTTGTACTGCTTCTCCTAGATTTAAATTCTTGCACCATTATAAATTCTATGATGGAATTGAGTGATTCACTTCTATTTTCATTTACATGATAAAATGTTGTTTGCATTTCTTGCACCATTGATCTGATCTGGGTTATTCTTTTTTCGTGTCAGTGATGAAGCTATGGCAGCATTTCTAGAAAGTTCTGGAGAGTTTTTGGAGGAACTCTTGCTGAATAATGTGACGAAGGTATGAAATATGTCTTCGAATTATTTTTGAGTCATTCTATCAAACACGAAAGTCTGCTGGAAGTTTAGTAACGCCAGCCTATTTAAACCTTTCTCCTCCTCTCCATGTATTTGTTTGATGCTTACTGGTGATCCATGATTAACAGATCGGCCCCAACACTGCCTTGGCACTTGCCAAATGCTCGAGAAAGTTGTTGAGTTTGGATCTATCATGGTGTCGCCAAATAACTGACGAAGCATTAGGGTTGATTGTAGATAGTTGCTTGTCATTGAAGCTGGTCAAAGTCTTTGGTTGTACAAAGGTAAGTGTGCCATAAAGAAACAATATTTTTGTTTCTCGAGGATCATAAACCCCAAAAGCGTGCCAATTTTGATTGTGGAGAGTTATAATTGGTTTTGAAAATTGCTATTTTGTTGCTGATTTTCATGCAAATATTACTGTGGAATTTGCCCTTGCATCAGTCACCGCTCAAGTGCACAATTGGTCAGTATTTCACACTGTTGCATTGGAAAGTGCATGTTTTGCTTAGTTTGAAAAATTACTTATAAGAAGATAAGTTACTTATTTTGAAATTGCCCCTTCCGTACTTCAAAATAAGAGCATGATTAGCTACACCATTTTTGCTAAACATATTCGAGGTTATTCGAAAGTTAATTTTTTTGGTCATTTTCAATACAAAACCTTACTTTTTCAAGCTTACGTGCTGTAAATATTTATTTATTTATTTATTTTTTGGGGTTGGGGTGGGGGTGGGGGATGTAACATATCAAAACGTGTTGGGAAACAAAATATTATTGCAAAAGTATGTTAACTTACTTCTGAGCTTAGCCAAATGACACGAGAGTGTGAAGATTTGGAAGGCTTCAAGAAAGTTTGATATTTTTCTTCCCGTTTTATGTTCTTTTTCGCAGATCACAGATTTATTTCTCAATGGGCATTCCAATCCACTAGTGCGAATAGTTGGGTTAAAGTTGACTCCGATATTGCAGAATGTAAATATGCTCGAACCTGAAGAGGTTCTACTGCGGTATTCGCCTCTGCCAATTCCTTTCCTGAGGTGAACACCTGAGATGTTGGATACATATCTGTTTTTGACAACATTGTACTAAAACCAGCTAAGTTGTTAGTATTATTATTACCAACCTCTTGTTATATGAATCAATTGCAAGCATTGTTAATTATTTTGTCTTACTAATGCATAGACGTGTAAAACGGGTTGTGTCCGACTGTGCTACTCACATTTTTCATTTTTTGCTTTTTTGTTACTTGTCTGAAAATATGAAGAGCGCCTGCCCAATTTCGTTGCTTTTACCCCTCTAATGCCTAAATAGAGAGGTGTCAATTGAGCTGGCTAGTTTGAATCCGTTAATTTAGTGCAGTAATAGTTTGAACTAGACCAGGCCATTCCACGGCCTGACCCACCTTCGGTGGCAGATTTGTCTGGGTCATGAAGTCAGGCCTGGCAGGTTTGACCCGATAAGGGTAACCAAAAGGGGAACGTTTTGCATCCATTTTGACACTCTAAAGGGCTTTTTAGGAAATTCCTAGCGGAAGGCAAAGTCCTTGGAATATAAGGCAGACTTTCTCAGCATCTTATATGCCAGTGCCGTGGACCTTTTTAGCAGCCTTATCTTTGGGCCAACCGCTACGCCTGATATTTCGGCCCATAATGGCAGCTCCGTTAATAAAGCGAACTTCGAGACCCTTGACACTTTGAATTTTGAGTCGTAATTTGACACTTACCAAATTTTGAATTTAGTCCTCAACTTTTATTTTAAATTACACAACAGAACAATTAGAAATTGATTTTGATACAGATGACGTGTTGTTGTAATCAGGGCCCTCACGATCACTTGCTTAACAAGTAAGCGTCGTTTCACACACGATTGCCAAAGGGTGCTCCTTGGATTATGCTTAAATTCAAAATTAACCCCACAATTTTTCGTCGCCTGAAAATTACTCTTGTTTTGTATTTATTGTGTCAAAATATGGAGACAAAACCATAGATAGCTTCATCTCGTATTAATCTAGGGCATTAATAAATAATTAATAAAATTTTATTTATATATCGTAGCAGTCAGAGAAAAAGTGATTTAATTTTTGATAATCTATCATAGTTAGTAAACATAACAACATTGAAATACAGAAGAAATAGAGATAAAAAGGCCTGAAATTTTAGTATCACAATAAAAAATGGCAAGATACAAACTAACATCAATTTTTAAAAATAGTTTAACATTAAAAATAATTACATAGAATATAGAGGACTTTTTAATTTGGCCTTTAATAATTTCAAAAATGGCATTTTACGATTGCGGAAACTTTCTATATATTCAAGTACAAAATTTGACGGTCACTTATCTAAAAACTTTGAGTTTAGAAATGTGCTATAATTATATAACATTACTTGAGGATTGAACATAAATTAGTCAAGATTAAACCAATATTTGAGTTGGAAACTTATTCAACCTAGTTTAAACAAATACAAAATTACTACCGCGATTTAGTTTGTTCTAACTCTAAACTCATAAAATTGAAACATATCTTGAATGTTTAAGCTTTAGGGTCCGTTTGACAGAGATTATAAACTGGTTTATTTGACCAATATTGGTTTATTTGACTAATATTGATTTTTTTGAGTTGAAATTGTTGACTTTTCATGTTAAAAGTGAGTTGAAAAATCAAAAATTAAGGCTGAAAAAAACCAAAATAGATTTTTAATCCCAATCAAACAAGCTCTTAATTCGAGTTCAGTTTTAGTTTATTTCAATCTTAGTGCTTAAAATTTTGTCAGTAAGTACTGATAAACTAGTTAAACATTATTTTTATTCATACATTTCGTAGAATCTACAATTTTTATCCACTTTTTATCTACAAATTCTGTAAGACCTACTGTTTATAATTTATAATTTTTTTTTACCAAACATACTCCTAATGTCAAACTTAACAATTCATATCCATAAATTTTATGGTTTTACATTTTAAAGAATCATAAATACGTGTAATAACAATGTTTTTACAATCTTGAATTTAAATTCGAGTAAAAAAAAACTTGACTAGTTCACTCGAAGCTTCAAAAATTAAAACATTTCTCATAAAAAAGGGGTGACTGAGAAAATTCACAATTTTACAGGTGCCAATATGCAATTTAATGTCATCACTGTCAGTAATTCAATTTCATGTACATGCCATAAATATAAATACTGAAAGTAGACAAAAAATATTAAATTAAATAAATAATAGTAGTAGCAGAGGAGCCTACTTTTTTAACTACAATACAATTGCGTGCTCCATTTCTTAGGGCGGGAAGCTGAAATTTTTTCACCCCCTTTCTGACATTTATCAATCTTCTGTCTAGGGTTTCTAAATTGTCCTTTCCAATTTCAAATTTCAAAATCCAAAAAATCAATAATTTACCTTCTTCTTGTTGGGCATGTGTGATTTCTTTGTATGAATACTGATTTTTGAGCAAAAGAATACGAAAATATGACTCTTCGGAAGGGGTCCAAAGTGTGGGTGGAAGATAAGAACTCGGCTTGGGTAGCAGCCGAGGTAACCGATTTTATCGGTAAACAAGTTCAACTCCTCACTGTCTCCGGTAAAAAGGTGATTTTTATTTTTGCAATTTTATTGATTTGAATTTTGTGAACTGGTGAAGGTAGTTAAGTTTGATGATTTGGTTTTAATTTTTGGAATAGGTGTTGGCGGTGGCGGAGAAATTGCATGCTCGGGACACGGAGGCGGACCATGGAGGTGTGGATGACATGACCAAATTAACTTACTTGAATGAGCCTGGTGTTCTTGATAATCTGCAGAGAAGATATGCTCTCAATGAAATTTATGTGAGCTCCTTGTATTTTATGTTTATTATTTAAATTTGGCAATGTTGTTGAATTGATTAATTAGATTTTGCATCTACATGTTTAGAAACTAAGCCAAGCTTGTCAGAATCTAGGAATCAATTTTGATCCTTCTGAAGCAACCTACAATCTTTTTAAAGCGTGATATACAATGATTAAATTCGTGCATAATGCTAGATTTAGTTATATATTTTCTTTTCAAATTTGGGAAGTGTTATTGCATTGTTACATGGATTAGAGAGAATTTGATTTTCTGTATTTACAAGAAGATGTGTATTAATCAGCTTCACTTGTGTTTCTTAATTTGGTTATTGTTGAAGTTGACGAAAATGAAGCTAAATTTATAAATTTGGAAAAGATAAATTTAATGTTAGTTTTAATTTTAACTTTTCTAACAAAGGTTCAATCTTTAAGGGTGATGTACAGTGATGGAACTTACGTGAGTTCTTAACAAAGGAAATTTTAGTAATTACATGAGATGGGATAGAGTTTCATTATGATACAACTTTATTTTATGTACTTAAAGAGACAAGGAATTTACGTCGCATTATAGTTTCTTGTATACTAATTACGGATGTTACCCATATTTTTATTATTATAAACACATCAAACAACAAAGCATATTGCTAACAATACTACTAACAATACTATTGTCTGAAAGCAAGGTGGTGATTCACCGCCTGACTTGAGCAATGATTTCTTATTCCTTAAGCAAATACGACGGTCCTTGTAAGAGCTACTTTCATTTATTTATTTTCCTTCCAATTATGTTGGATCGTATTAAGGTTTTTATACAGTAATCTTGAATGATGATCTCAACAGTCAGAAATTTCAAAATTTTGTTTTGAGTCCACACAGTTGAAGATGGTTTTTTCAGCATCCATTCTGCCTTTTTTGCTATATTTATTACTGCTTTTGTTTGAAATAGAACGGCGGTGTTTAACCGTTGTGGTCATTTGGACTGGTTTAGGAATGGTTTAGGAACAATATTTAATTTCACTTTATTTAGCCGTGGATAAATTTTTCTGTGAGAATAGAGTTCACATCTAATACGATAATTTGGAAACTTCTTTTGTGTTTTAATTTTTAATACTCGAATTATTCAATGAAAAATACCGTTCACGAAAATTGTCTAGCAGTAGGAAAAAAGTCAACTATGCCCTTCTTTTTTATGGTTGGGGTGACCTGTACGTAAGAGTATTTAGTATGAACACATTTGGTTGTGTGTTCAACCAGAGCTCTAGATTGGAGATCCTCTAGGCAGCTGCTTGCTCATTTGAGAGCTGTAGAAGAGCTTGATTATGATTTTATGTGCTTTAAAATATGGAATGAGTTTGAAAGTTTTAATATGAGCAGGAGGGATTCCAAGGTTTTCCATATACGTAGGGCATGCAGCACTTTTGAATACACCTCTCTCCTTTTTGCTCATTGAATAGATCTGTTTCTACTGGTTTTACTCGGATTCATATCATAAAGAAAGGGGAATGGCTCTGTTTGCTAGTTTCTTTGAGAGCTGTGAAATAAACAGGGTAGAGGACTTTCCTTTATTGAGTTCTACACTTCACACAGCTAAAGTTTTATTTTAAGCATTTTATAGGCGGTTGGTTGATTAAACTGGCAACCCAATTTATGAAGATCAGTTGCCAATATATGAAGATGCACATAGTGCTTGTCTACGAGTTTCACATTTATGAAATAGGCAACATGTAGACTTTTCCTGGGCTAGAAGGTGTTACATGGATATTTGTCAGCCTGCCTAGACACCAGTCAAATATTTTTATTCTTTCTCCATTTTTGATATACCTAGCAAATGTTTAAGGGATGTCCTTTATGCTCTGGGAATGGCGAAATATGAAAACTTTCAAGCTCAAATAGATGATTTCAAAAAATGAAATCAGTGAAGTACCTATGTTTAAAATTTTGAAAAATGAAATATTGGTTTGTGCAAGACGTGCGCATTTGCTGGCTACTTTGCTTTAGTGATGTGCCAATTAGCAGTTCACTGCTGATTAAGGGATTTGATGCTGACATCTGTCTTACTAACTTTAAGTCTTTGGAGAAAAATATATTATTGGGCAATATCATTGCCTTTTCATTTACAACTTTGGCAAAGACTAAATGACTTGGGAAGTCTCAAGCTTTGGATCATACTGCAATTCTTTGCCAGCTGTAGAGTTGTCAGTGTATCTTTAATTCTCTATATCATTCTTTCCCTTGATTTATTGGTTTTTATTTTTGGAGGGGTTTCTTTATCAATTTTGTTATAACAGTAGATACCTTTTTGAGGATATAATTTACAATTTTTATGTTATGTTGTGTGAACATCCCTTTTCTAGTCCGTGCATCTTAGCACACTACTATATTGAGTTGAAATAAGGAGGCAAGGCTACAACTTCCAGAAGCAATTGAACTTTTAGGATATCACATAAAAATTTTAGTAACCCACTACCATTTTATGGTTGGTGAATAGTATACTTAAGTTCCCATATCCATTTATTACTGGAATCTTTCTTCTTCTATATTCTAGCTGCCTAATTGTGTGATAATGAAGGCATTGTATGTGAACTTTAAACTTTTGATTTTTTTGAAATGCTTGGTTGTTGGTTTACTTCTACTTTGGGCTGATATGTGGTTTATTCTTGTGATAGACATACACTGGAAGTATTCTGATTGCTGTTAACCCGTTTACCAAGCTTCCTCATCTATATAATCTGCATATGATGGAGCAGTATAAGGGAGCTCCCTTTGGTGAATTGAGCCCCCATGTATTTGCTGTGGCTGATGCATCTTACAGGTTCATAAAGTTTGAATGTTTATGTTGCTATTGAAATGTATCAAATCTGCTTATTAACGATCTGGTGATTCTGTGCTTATTTTTTTATGGCTTAGAGCAATGATGAGTGAGGGTTGTAGCCAGTCTATATTAGTTAGTGGAGAAAGTGGGGCTGGAAAAACTGAGACAACGAAATTGATAATGCAGTATCTTACTTTCGTTGGTGGTCGTGCTATTGGTGGTGACAGAACCGTTGAACAGCAAGTTCTTGAGGTAGGCCTTTGACTTTGTTTGATAATATTTTGCGGCTAAAGTGAAATCTTGGATTAAACAACTAACGGTTTGTAGGCGTTGAATATTTTCTACCTGTGTTGACTGTTGAGAAGTATATGAAGTGAATACCTTGTTTCTCTCTGTCTATAGTCTCATTTCTGCGCAAAATAATTGAAGTGGATGAATTGGTAGAACACATTAATTTGGGCTCAAATCTTACACTTTAATTGGTTGAACTCTTTTCCCTCTTGGATGAGAAATACATTTTGGTCTTTTATTGATGAATATAATTTGTTGTATTTCTTTTTCATATTACAGCTCTCACTATACTATCAAATTGCAATTAGTTCTAACACCTACTTGTTTCTATTCTAGTCAAACCCACTTTTGGAGGCATTTGGCAATGCAAGAACTGTTAGAAATGATAATTCAAGGTATTGTTTGTGGCCTTTTGCATCAGTAATGCTTTATGTTAACGACACTATAAAATCAGTTTATGTTCTCTCATAAAGTAAAAAGCTATTAAGTTATCATTTTTTAATTTCAAGTTATCTTCTTAATCGAAATTTGTTGTGTTTCCTCTATTATATTTGTGTTTCTTCCTCTGGATTTTGTCCGAGCATTTAATTTTTTGTGTGTACTTAATCTGTGCAGTTTGAAACTTGTAAGTTCAAGTGTATAATATATTACAGTTTTGATTGGTATATCAAGGGAACACTCATAGCTTCTTCTGGCACAAGGACTTTGCTGAAGTCCAAAATTTCATTATTCTTGTCTAATCTGTCCTTGCTGCTGTTGCATATTAATACTTTGACCAATTTAAATAAAGTATTAGACATGTTTTTGCCTTCTCTTTCGTGACTGGTTGAGTTCCATGAAATGTATAATGCGGTGCATCAAATCAATATAGAATGCAGGGCATGCTGTAGTAACATATAATAGTTACGCTGGTTATCAAATGATATGACTTCTGAAGTTTTTGCTGGATTGGTATTCATTCGCCTGCGTAAATATTGTAGTGGTAATATGAGAATGACTACAACTTGAGTGCAACCACAATTTCTTTCTCCTTGTGTAATCGTGCTCACTCCTTGTGCTTGCTTGCTGCAGTCGCTTTGGCAAGTTTGTTGAGATCCAATTCAATGCAAGTGGTAGAATTTCTGGTGCTGCAATTAGAACATACTTACTGGAGCGATCTCGTGTTGTTCAAATAACAGACCCTGAAAGAAATTACCACTGCTTCTATCAGTTGTGTGCATCTGGCAGGGTACTTCCTCCGTCTATGGAATAAATATCTAAATGTCAAAGACTGAATTGTTCAGTAAATGCAATTCCGGCTTGGTTTGATTTCTCTTCCATTATGTCAAATTAAATGAGATTTTTATGTGAATAATAAATAAATAGAATGACAAAACTAATTAACAGAGGTCCTAACCTTTGAGGTGCGGAGGAATGGGGAAGTGTACAATGTTCTTTATATTTGTGAATTCATAGTGCATTTATTGCCATCTCAAAGACAGTATTGAACCTAAATTGTTATTTGTTTGAGGTGGTGATATTGTTAATGAATGAACTACAAGCAGCATTCAATCTTTTGATAATCAATAGTTTTGTTTATCTTTTATTTTGTGGCAGCAAACTCCTACTTGATTGTTAGTGTAGTGGTGAATTAACTCACCTAAATGCAGGATTATAGAAAGCAGATACTTCTAAATTAAGAACATAGAAAATGTTTTCATTGTGATCTCCTTTGCAATTAAATAATTTATCGTCATTATGCATGTTTGAGCATTGTTGTATAGGGATGTGCACCATGTTCCAAGACAATTTATATTAAAGAATAATATTTTTACTCTGTCCTTCATAATATTTTCTGGATTCTTCAAACTTGCAGGTTTTATAACTGGGAATGTCAATTTGTTTTCTCAGGATGCAGAGATATACAAACTAGGCCATCCAAGAAATTTTCATTACTTGAACCAAAGTAAGATTTATGAGTTAGATGGAGTGAGCAATGCCGAAGAATACATAAAGACAAGAAGAGCAATGGATATTGTCGGCATCAGTCATGAGGAACAGGTCCCACGAACAATTTCATGATTTTTTGGTGCTTTTTACCAATGTCTCTTTGCGAGGTTGGCCATCTTTATATTATGTCTTTGTTCTATCAGGAAGCAATATTTCGGACCTTGGCTGCGATTTTACATCTGGGGAATGTAGAATTTTCTCCTGGCAAAGAGCATGACTCATCAGTTATAAAGGATCCGAAGTCTAACTTTCATTTGCTGATGGCTGCTGATCTTTTTATGTATGTTACTTATGGTGATATCTTGGACAAACTTTTCTTCATCAGCATGACTAACTGGTCAAAAATTATCTACTGCTGCAATTTGTGGTTTTCCATTTTTTCTTCCAAGAGTGTTCTCTGCTTATATATATTTCTTTTGCGAGTTGTTATAGGATTGTATTTCTTTTAGTCCAGCAATGCATTATGATGCTTGGGCTAGTCCTTAGTTTATTTGTCAGTTGTTTGATTCTTGCATGGGTTCTGTTTGATGACTAGTGCTTGTTTTAAGAGCAGTGACTTGTCAAGTTTTGATTGTTTGATAAATGTTCCTGGCCTTTAATAATCATAAGTTGCTTCTTTACCCAGGTGTGATGTGAATCTTTTGCTCGCCACTCTTTGCACACGCTCAATTCAAACTTACGAAGGAATAATTGTCAAAGCTCTTGATTGTAATGCTGCTGTAGCTGGTCGGGATGCTTTGGCTAAAACTGTTTATGCTCGACTATTTGATTGGTCTGCTGGATTTTATGCATTTTTCAAACCAGATCTTGTACTTGATGAAAAATGAATAACGTAACAACAAAGTCTACATGGTTTCCACTTGTTTCAGGCTTGTCGAAAAGATTAACCGATCTGTTGGGCAAGATCATGAATCTAAGATGCAAATTGGAGTACTGGACATTTATGGATTTGAATGCTTTAAGCTTAACAGGTTATTATTGTTATATTGTTTACTGGATCTTGTATTTCAATTCAAGTCATTACTTGAATTTAAAAAAAAAAAAAAAACAAAAAACTTTTCTGAGAATGGGCACAAGCCAAAAGAATATGTAGTATCCAGCTAAGAGAGCCTGCCCCCCAGTCATACAGAAAAGCTTAACGAGTGAAGACTTACATAAATATGTTACATCAGCCCTATTAGACTAAAATTTCCATTAACCTTCATTGTTATCAGATGCCCGTCTTTGTCCATACGCTTAGACTTAGGTATTTTGGGTACAGAATAGGCCACTATACATCTGAGGTCATTCATTATCATGTGACAAGGCAATTTCTTGTTTCTCTAGCACATAACCTACTTCTTTAGTCTTCAATGTGCAGTAAGAAATTTGACTCCAATGACTAAGCTGATTGTAGAGCTCTAGCACACAATATGTACTCAGCAAAGATTCTTGATGATTATGCTTGATGCCTATACATCCATAACTTGGTGCATTCTCTAGAAACATATTCGTTGATTTTGCTCCCACTTGAACAGTTTTGAGCAATTTTGCATCAATTTTGCGAATGAAAAGCTCCAACAACATTTTAATGAGGTGAGAAGTGACGATCTATGATGCAATAATTTCTATCAACTGTAATTATGACATGCCAGCTCCTTACTTATCTTATATACCTTATTCTGGGTTTTGTTTTTCAGCACGTGTTTAAGATGGAGCAGGAGGAATACAGCAGAGAAGAAATCAATTGGAGTTACATTGAATTTATTGACAACCAAGATGTTTTAGATCTAATTGAGAAGGTCTTCCCTTACTCGCTTATTTGATGTTCCACTAAGCTTAATTGGACTTCCTCAGTTTGCTACTCTGAAGAAGAAAGAAAAACAAGGCATGCTACTGTATTGCATGCGAATTTCAGGAATTACAATATTTTTTTGGTTAAGAGTTTCTTATTATTTTCATATTACCTGTAATTTTCTTCTTATTTTTGCAGTACCTGCCCCTTTATTATTGTCAATAAGTGACTACTTTTACTTAAGAGTAACTACTTATTTTTGAAAGAAAAAAACTTCTGTTATACATTTAATCCACTTATAAATTGAGACAAAACATATTCTAAGATGCATAAACAAGGGTTACTTCCTGGAATTAGTTTTCCTTGGGACTCATGCCATGTTGTACGTGCTTTTGCAGAAGCCCATAGGAATAATTGCTCTTTTGGATGAAGCTTGGTACAATACAAGTTCTCTCCTGTCAATTGGTGCGTGTTGCTCTTGTTTGTTTCATGTTGGTTGCTTGTCCTTATCCTGATTTTTTAATTCATGCAGCATGTTCCCCAAATCAACACATGAAACATTTTCAAACAAGCTGTTCCAGAATTTTCGGTCTCACCAACGGTTAGAGAAAGCGAAATTTTCCAAAACAGATTTTACCATTTCTCACTATGCTGGCAAGGTGTGTTTATACTCTTTGCCAATAGATAATTTTGTTACTTGGCAATCATTATCTCTGTTAGTTTACTTCCACACTGAATCTTCTCTAGGTCACCTATCAGACGGACACTTTTTTAGACAAAAACCGTGATTACGTTGTGGTTGAACACTGCAATTTACTATCTTGTTCCAAAAGCCCTTTCATTGCTGGCCTCTTTCCCCCACTACCAGAAGAATCTTCGCGATCATCATACAAGTTTTCTTCAGTGGCCTCTCGGTTTAAGGTAAGAACTCCCCATTGGTTGCTTAACACATATAAGTTTCATAAATAAGTGGTGTTGAGACTCGAACTCAATACATTTGTTTGTTCTAATACTAATACTGTGTTAAAGATTGCCTTATTCAGCGCATGTTGTGAGTGCTAAAATTGTGGGTCCTACGAAATGTTTACATAAAAAATATGTTTGATTAATTTGACTAGCTTAAATTAAATTATAATTTAAGCTTAGCCATTAATTCTTTTGATTAAGGGGATGGCTGGTATTTATTTATTTATTTTACATCTTCTATAGAAATAATTTCGAAGTATAGTTTCGTGCACATGTTATAAAAACCATGTACATTGAGGAGTGAATTTGTAAGAACATCATACTTTAAGAAAAATATAAATCCAATCATTTGAGTAACAATTCTCCCCACCATCCGCTGAAGAAAAAGGTATGCATGCTAACTAGGAGACGGGGGAATCCGGAGAGCATCCCCTCTTGGAAATGGCATGGTGGTAAACTGTCCGGGTTAACAATAACTGTATCCTTGTACAACTAAACATATGTTGTCCTCAATGGAAGAACAACCAGCTAATACTCCTACTCACCTTATGACTTTCTCTCAGACTCCCAACACATACCTGAGGGTGCCAACTACTATTTTGGGTGCCAGTAAAAATAGCTATTTGGCTGATGCGTTACCTAAAAAATGGGAACTTTCTATAGGCCCTTGACATTTTATTTCCATCTCTTTTAGATGCTCTTCATTTTCATTCTCACCAACTAATTTGCATTAGTGTAATGATGTGAGTTCCAGGGTTTTAGCAGCTGCCCCTTAATTGCATTCCCAGCACTAAGAAGTTGCTTGAAATGCGGAAGTAAAAAGTCCCCCAGATTCTTAGACACAACACGAAGCATTCTAATATATTGTATTTTCTCCTGCTTCCTTGCACATGCCACATAGTACTGATTGATACAATCAAACAACTTTCTCTCCCTAGTTTTCAGTTGTAAGACTTGCTCCAATGCTTGTGTACATATCCCCTGCCAAAAAAGTAAAGAAAGGCAGCTTCTCTAAGTGTTTGTTTGACAAAAATTTACCTGGACAGTAGCACATAACTTATTTCCATATGGGTATAGGAAGGCCCAACCTGGTTACCATTCCCATGCAGTCAATGCTAATGGTGGCCTGTAGCCATTTTAGGCTAGTAGATGCTTTCCATCCAAACATATAACTTGTCAGTCATGTTATGATTTTGATACTATAAAGGTTTTTTGGCTCCTGTTTGTTTTCTACTGTTTTTAAGTTTGGGCTTGGCACATTAAATTTAACTCTACTTCGTGGAAAACCATCTGCTTAATCGAGTTGCTCTTTTATTATTGCTTTTGATTTTTTTATGATTAGATGTTGAGCATTCTCTTTAGCTAACAGCATGAGTGCATTTTTTCTCATTTTTCATTTTGGCTTGCAGCAACAACTTCAAGCTCTCATGGAAACTCTCAGCTCAACTGAGCCTCATTACATTAGATGTGTGAAGCCAAACTCCTTAAACCGACCTAACAAGTTCGAAAATCAGAGCATCCTACACCAATTACGTTGTGGGGTCAGTATCAGCATATTATTTTCATTTCAATTCTCTCAAAAGCCATATTCTTCTTGGTGACTCTATTATGTGCATTTTAACTAGCTGTATTCTCTTCTTGCTGTTGTCAGTTTTACAGAAAACCTGGAAACTTACATTTCAATACTATCGTGGACTGTAGGTTAATCTTAGAAGTCCACTTTAACCTTCAGCATTGTGATAAAACTTCATTAAAATAGACAATTTTTGGAGTTTGCTTTAGCATTTTGAGTGAATAAATTGGTACACACAAGAGAACAAGAACTCTGAACTGATTGATTCTGCTTTGATCTAGTGCCTGCGCGTCGTGTCCATACCTTCCATGGGGAGGGATTTCCTACAACCATCTGTGTGCAACAAAGACCTCGTAAACTACAATATGATTTTGATTGTTCGTTAATTCTGGCCACCTCAGTGTGTTCATTTTGCACATTTGCCTCATTTTTATATATCTGATGATCTTCTTTTCCTGCCTAAACGGATATACCTAACAGAAGTTAAGATTTCATAACACCTGCATTCTATTGCAATGTGATTGTGAAAATGCCTGTGTGTTCACTCCTTTGAGAAAGCACATTACTCCCAATGTTACTATCGGAGTATACATTTTCTACATTAAATCAGATGCATGCGCATCTCGTAAATTCCTAAAAGCAAACTGTAGACGTCCTATAATCGCCTATATTTGTGTAATATTTAAAGCAAACTACTGATATCCTAAAATTGAATATTATTGCATAGTCAAACTATATTTGTTCCCTTTTTCCCTTTGCTGAACAAACCACAGTGCTTGAATTTTAAGCTAAGCCATGTTGGTATCAGGAGGGACTTCTTGTTTGGGTCGTTCTAACATTTATCTCTTATATTTGGCATTTTAATGTGTTAACATGAAAGAGAACAGTACACCAAATGGTGTTGTTTTCATGAAAGATGAGTTGCAATGCCGTGCACTTGTTACATGGTCTCATATCGTACTTCTGTTAATTTTATGCAGGGTGTTTTGGAGGCTGTTCGTATAAGTTTGGCAGGTTATCCCACACGGAAGACTTATCATGAATTTGTAGATAGATTTGGTATAATAGCCTTAGATGTCACGGACGGAAGGTAAGTTCAATGATACTTTTTTAATTGTCCTAATTCTTTGTATTTCTTCCTAGATAATTTGCATGCTTGATATCATTCTGCTTACTTGCAAGCACGTATGGTATCAACGTTTCCAATATTAAGTTTTCAGATTTTTGACTGTCATATCCTGATATCTTTCTGGGTCACAGCTCTCTCGTTCCTCTCTCTTCTACAATGAGTGTTGTAAAAGTAGCTGCACTTTCCCATACTCTCACTCTTTGACTAGTACTCTGTTTTATACTATTTCTGGTATCAATTCTTTAGTAGACGATGTCAACTTTTTTCTATATTATGTTCTGATGAATATAATGCTCATAAATACAAATAAGAGAGCAAATTTCAACTCTTTTTTTATATTTCTAAGTACTCTTAGCTACAAGATGACAAAATGGATGTTCATGTCTTTTGTCTTGCTTGTGCTTATGTTGTCTTAATTACCTCTCCATTTCTGAAGTTTAACATGCTTTGCTCAGGATCATTTATTCTCTTTTTGATATGCTTACAGTTATGATGAAAAAATGGCAACTGCGAAAATTCTGCAGAGATTGAATCTTGGGAACTTTCAGGTTTCTTTTCACAAGAATTTGTGCTAAATTATATTGATCTCTGTTGTTACTTGGTGCCTACATGTGGGTTTCGAATGTTCTTCCATATCTCTTAATGTACATGATGATCGTTTCTCTTCCCTTTTGCAGTTGGGAAAAACCAAAGTTTTTCTTCGGGCTGGTCAGATCGGCATCTTAGATGCACGTCGAGCTGAGGTTTTGGATTCTGCAGCAAAGCATATTCAGGGCCGTCTACGGACATTTCTTGCACGCCGGGACTTTATCTCTCACCGGGAGGCTGCAATTTCTCTACAATCATGCTGCCGAGGTCTTCTTCCCATAAAAATAGGATGTTAACAGCTGCTGTATTTATACTTCTGTCCCACGTCTTTGTTATCAGGATTCATGCCATTTGCATGAGAAATTTTACTGCTGGGGTCCATTGCTCTTCCTCTACGTGTGTTGTTTGTCTAAAGTCGAATCACTTGTTAGTTACAAGAGTGAAATAAGCATTCATCAATTTGAAGAAAAAAATAAAATTCTTAAATTTGTCCCTTATTTGATGCCTTTTAGATGAGGTGGTTCAACATAGCAAGCACACACAGGTTTCTGAGTTCAAGTCTCATGCAAGCTATTGATGAAATTTTTGCGCGTGATAACCCATTGGTGAAAAAATAAAGAATCCAAACCTCTATATGAGGAGGCATGTTTAAGTTTTTAGACGAGGTAGTTCAACAAACATTCTTGATTTTCTTTGGTAACCGAAACTTGTCAAGATTGACATGATGCAATAAATGTTTGTATTTGAAAAAGAGGCTAACAAATGGAAAGTACACTCTTGTAACCTAGTTGAATGATTAGTTAGATGTGAGGAATATCTGAGGATCAGTTTGTTTATTTTTTTTTACCCATGAATACCTCTTTTTGTTGGTTCTTCTTTTGTACATTCATTTTAGAATAGGACATTTGTGCTACAAAGTCCGGCCAAAATAAGCTCAATGGTGCTGTTAGGTAAAGCTAGTTGAGTATGATTGTATAAATTGTTTTGTCACTCCACGTGTTGTTCTTTTCAATATCTTGGCTTGTGGTGATGAGTAGTATTCAAATTATATTTCATTTTTTTCAGGTTATCTTGCTCGAAATATGTATGCTGCCTTACGGGAGGCTGCAGCAGCCATTGTAATACAGAAGTTTGTCAGACGATGGATTTTAAGGCATGCATATATTCAACTTTATGCATCATCTGTCCTTATACAGTCTAGCATCCGTGGGTTTTCAGCCCGGCAGAGGTTTTTATATAGAAAGGAACATAAAGCAGCCACTCGCATTCAGGTGAATTTTACAGTTTGCAGTTACTCGTGTTGGTCATTATTTATGTCTCTAAGTACACACTGTAAATGTTTGTGTTTAGGGTCATTGTTGGGTACAATGTGTATATTATTGTGTTTACTAAACCTAGTACATAGGAAAGAGAGTGGGGGTGGAGGGGGTTTTTTCTTTAGTCTTTAGTGCCAAAATCAGTTCTTGATGGATAAAAGAGACGACTTTCGGTTATTTTGTTGTGTGTCAACCCTGAAGGAAAACCAAGAAAATTTTGACTTGGAAGGTTTTTGGCAGATCTTTGTGAAACAGAATCAATTGCTTGGCTGATCACCCTTTAGCTTGTTGTTTGGCAAAAAAGACTCATCCACAGTCAACACCGCTATCCACGAGTTAGGCTGACTACTGTTAAAAATACTGAGTGATGGATGAGTAGTCGTGTAGAATTCAATATAAAAGACTAGAAGAAGATCTAGTGGCTGTTTTCAGTACTGATGTAGAATGTCATGGGCATTACTTTTACTGGTTTTGGGATTTTTATATGCTTAGCACCTGGAAGTTCAGAATATAAAATAAGGTTATCCTGAAAAATAAGTGAACGATGAGAAGGAAGGAAGAAGGCTCCAGTCATCAATCCTGTGTACTGCAGACATGGTACTCCTATACTGCTTCACACTCTGAAGAAAGCCTCACAAAGCTCTTCAAACTTTATAATCTGATCTCCCTTCTTCAAGAAGAATAATTTGTCTATTAGAGCAATTAAGAGTCCGTTTGGTAGAATTTATAAACTAGTTTATTTGATCGAAATAGTTTATTTGACCAAAAAAATTGCTTTGGTAACTTGATATTTTTGACCATTCTTGGTCAAATAAACTATTGTGTCAAATAAACTAGTTTATAAACTCTATCAAACGGGCTCTAAGTAGGGGATTGTTCAAGAAATTTAAGATTAACTTTTTAAACCTCAACAATAACTCCTTATACTGCTCAAATCTCTAGAAGATTATGATGCTTATGACAATATAAAACTTGATGACCAAAATAAAGTTCCTAGGCCTTGCTACACATTACCAAGATCTGAAAGATTTCTGAATTACCTCTTACTGAGGAAACATTCTCAAATCACTAAGACTTTGCAACTAGAATAGATCATCATGTATGACTTCATAAGGAAAGAGATTAAACTATTCAGGGTCTCAAATCAGATGCATATGGTTACATGCTGATTCCAAAATTCAACCTTGTTATACGCCAGCTTTCTATGGACTGTATCATTTTTTTCCCGATTTT
Source organism: Forsythia viridissima (assembly GCA_030279155.1). Taxonomy (NCBI): domain Eukaryota; kingdom Viridiplantae; phylum Streptophyta; class Magnoliopsida; order Lamiales; family Oleaceae; genus Forsythia; species Forsythia viridissima. Next base: position 27,514,116 of record CM059033.1, read on the forward strand.
CTTTAGATCTTGCAAGATGATGGCATCGTCCTTGATCTGCATTTGTAAATAATATAATCCCTGAGTTTCAAAATGCGTGTCTTGAATTGAAATGGATGATGTTTTGAGGACACTTTATAAATGTCATCAGTAAACACTGTTTCCTTACTATCAATGTTTAAAATGGCTCAATCTGATATTGAGGCATTTTACTCTGTGAGCGCCTTCATAAACCTCAACACAGACCAGTTATTGGCTGTGGATTTTAGTGGCCCAGTTGGGAGAGCTAAGCTAAAGAAGCCTTACTGGACTATTACTATTGGCCTTGGAGGAATGGAATTTATCTGTGGTGTTCAAGTCTTTAGATAACATGCGTACAATGTGACTGGAATACAAACAATTTTACAAGCAAAACAGAAACTTAATTCCAGGATTTGGTACCTTACCTTCTGTATTATTTTGCTTTTTGATAGGCTCATTGGAGAATGTTCAGGATCTGCTCTGTTTATCGTAGTCGTCAATCTAATATCATTGCAATACAATGTCTTTGGAGGCAAAAGTTGGCGAAAAGAGAACTCAGGAGGCTTAAAAAGGTGAGGATAACGTTGAATCTTGTAGGTTGACTATTGTGTTTCTTGTTTGACACTATACTGTATATTTGATCTATAATAATTATTTGGTACTTAAACACGTCGGCCAATTTTTCTTCTTTCGGATGCTAAAACGAGTCACTTGGACAAAATATTACTATTACTAACCTCTCCATCTGTGTAAAGCAGGTAGATTTTGTTTCGTACTTTTCATGGTAACGAGTTTGCTATTTGATAATTTGTTGCCTATATGAAGAATGTTTTCCTTGCACCTTGTCCATCCACAAAATGATTATTTAAGTTTGTATTTCTATACATTTTTGGATTTAATGTTATAATGGTGACTTTGTTTCTGAAAGATGTCCAATGCATTTTCCTTCAAACAATCCATATAAAAAACTGGGTTGCTATCTGCACTGGATGAGCTGTTTTGGAAATTCCTTATATCATGCATAAAATATTTTGTTTGTTCTAACTTATATTCTGTGGTGGATTGAGTCCATTTTTTCATTGTATTTTGTAACAGTTGAACCTTCTATTTTATTTTTTATACAGGAGGCTAATGAGGCTGGTGCTCTGCGTCTAGCAAAAAGCAAGCTTGAAAAGCAATTGGAGGATCTCACATGGAGATTGCATTTAGAGAAAAAACTAAGGGTACCAATCTCTGTCTCTGTAACATTTACTGCAGACGAGGAGATTGTAAATGTTATACTCTTTTGCTAGTCATCATCAGTTTCATAGGTGCAAGAAAGAAAATTTTCTTTTATTGCCATCATTGTTCTAAAATGCGCATGAGGCTTATGCCTTAATTCATAAGCCCTAGATGCTAATGCTTTGGATGCCATTTGTTGTGGCTTACACCTTGGCTTATTCAGGCGCACCTTCGGGCGGCTTTGGTTTATGCTTTTTCATATTGCCCCATCTGGGCCTTATTTATTAGCTTCAGCTTTTTGGTCTTTTTTTATAGCCTATAACATTTTTTAGTGTTTTTTTGGATATTTTAAACACTACCCAACCCTAAAAACTACAAAAATAATTGGATAAAAGAGAACAGAAGAAGTGAAGCAGGTGTATATAGACTGGTGGATTCTTGGACAGTTTCTCTCTGTAAATTTTCTGTACAAAGGTGATAAGTTTTGTCAGAAAGGGAATGTTCTCTTTATGAGTAGTGCATATTTGGTACCAGTGTTAGTTAACTTGTATCTTTTTTGTTAACTTGGTATATTGTGACCATTTTCCTTCATTTTTCTCACTGATGTTTGTTTAGAGTAGTCAACAAAGAAAATTGTTCCCATTCTGTTTTGGCTTTTGTCTCTTCTTTTTCATGCTTTTTTGCACGTTTTTCTCTTTGTCTGGATCCTGATTGTTCACAATTTAAGGCTGATTTGAAATACAGGTGTCTAATGAAGAGGCTAAGTTGGTGGAAATCTCAAAACTTCAGAAGACTGTTGAATCTCTGAGCCTTGAACTAGATGCTGCTAAACTTACAAGCCTAAATGAGTTCAATAAAAATGTAGTGCTACAAAGACAACTTGAGTCATCAGCTAAGGATAAATCTGCTTTGGAAAAAGACGTGATTTCTGTGGTTGAACTGAGGAATGAAAATTCAGTTTTGAAGGTAACTTATCATGATCCATTGTCATCATATATTTCTTTCAGTTTGGTATATCTTTTCTTGTTGATTAACATTCTCTTATTGAGCATTCGGTTCTAATAAGTGAGATATTGGGATGCTTGAGACGTTTGACCTTTGAATAAGTGATTGTTGATTTTTTTCTTTTTATATTTTATTTAATATTTATTTCTTAGGTGTATTACTATTTAAGGTCCATCTATTTGTGTTGATATTCTGTATCCAGTAAGTGTTTGTAGGAACATTGAGAAAATGGTGGCAGATGGAGGATTTCAATATGTTATCAAGATATCTCTAGAGTGTTGGAACTTAATTAGAACTTTACAGCATAAAAAATATTAAATCCGTCTGATTTATAATCGAATCGAATACTAGGGATTTTGGATAAACAAAATTTCTCAAAATAATTTCTGGAGTCCATTTCAGCATCTAATTTTCATCATTGTGTCATTGTTATCACTCTTTCGGCTGTTAGTCCTTTAATTATTTGTCTGTAACTTCCCTCATTACTTGATTTCTCACTTCACCACAAAATTACTGTCTTATTCTTGGTTTGATCATGATATTTTTAATATTCTGTTGGTATGATCTAAAGCATGCGCAAAAAATTATTACTAGTTATGTTTTAAATTTGACAAAACAACATGTAAACTGGTTTATCACGATATCAACATTATGCATATCAACAAAATGGTTTGCAGAGTTCTTTGAATGCACTGGAGCAGAAGAATTTAACCCTAGAGCGTGAACTTGCGAAGGCCAAAGAAGATGCAAGTATTACCATTCAGAAGCTGAAGGAAGTTGAGAAAACATGTTTGCAACTCCAACAGAATTTGCAAAGGTACAATTTTACTCTGTAGAAATTATGTTCGATTGCGAATTTTTTCTATTAGACGTCTTCTTTTTACCCCAACTCCATGACAACATCAATGAAGAAACATATTGTTTTCAAAGTGCACGAGGTTTGCGCGCCTCACCTGAAGCCTTCATTAAGATCTGCAAAGCTTACACTTTGAATGCCATTTGTCAAGGCTTATGCATTTCCTTGCTGTTGTTTCTGGATTATAAACTTGCATTTTCTTTCCACTTCTGAAAATGCTTTTATATGTTTCTTTATCACTGCTGCGAATCTTCTTCATCAGTATGGAAGAAAAGCTGTCGAATTTGGAGGATGAGAATCATATCTTACGGCAAAAAACTTTAAATGTGTCTCCAAAGAGCAACCGTGCTGGTGTTATCAAGCCCTTTTTGGAGGTAAGCAGTCATTTGCTTATCCATTTTTTCTTCATCTTATGATCAAAAGTTTGTATAGACATGTTGTACCTTCATAGACATACATCTTTTGGATAATTGAGTATCTAACTTGGCCTCTTAGAATGAGACTATAGAGGAACTGAGATATACTATGTTGTAATGGTCATAATGTATTGGTCAAAATCCGATAAATACTTCATATTCTGTTCGCTTACATTATCAGGACCAAAATGTTCTTGATTGTGTCATCGGATGGCATGTATTAGATTTTTTCTTACTCCCTCAGATGTTAAGGAAAGTCATCATCTGTACATTACATTCCTTCAAGCCACATTACTACGTAAAACATCATCCCAACCACCAAAATATAACCATGAAATACAATTCCAATGCCATGCTGCATCCCTAGATCAGAGCCGAAAAACAGTACCCAAAAAATTTGTTAACGCAGAACAAATTACTTGATATTTTGTTCTTGATTTTGGTTCAAGGTATGGGCTGGAGTATGGCGACTGAAATTTGTTTTTCTTTATGTATGATTTAGGCATATAGTTGGAAACAAAGTCACGAATGTATATCAATTATGAAAGATTCATTTTATAAGGGGTGTTTTCTTTTGAAACAGAAGTTCTCTGATGCACTTGCTCTTCCTGCTGCTGAAAGGAAATCCTCATATGTAAGTTAGCAGTATCCATTAAATGTGATTGACAACTATTTTCCTGTTTGGGTTTCTTACTATTTTATATGTTTGATATAGGAATCACCCACTCCTTCCAAAATCATAGCACCTTTCTCGCAAGGTTTTTCTGATTCCCGCAGAACAAAGTTAACTGTTGAAAGACATCAGGTTTTTTCCTTACTAAATATGACAGTTTTGCACTTCAAGTCACCGTGATGGATAATAAAATGGCTTTAAAATGGAAGGATCTTTAGTAACTAATTATGTTATTCCTTATTCAATGATGTATATTATCATTGTGTTCATCTTCGGTAAAAGTTGGAACTTTTGCAGGAAAATTATGAAGTTATTTCACGGTGCATTAAAGAGAATTTGGGCTTTAAAGATGGAAAACCAGTAGCTGCCTGTGTAATCTATAGGTGCCTCCTTCATTGGCGTGCCTTTGAGTCCGAGAGAACTGCTATTTTCGACTTTATTATTGAGGGCATCAATGACGTTATGAAGGTGATTTCCTTGTGGTAATTACTTTTGGAACTGCTAAAGTTAATAGACTCTATGGTCTAATAATAGAGGAGGCCATATATACATAATACTTCTGTTACGATTTTTTGCCTTTTTTTTAGGAAGGTGATGAGGATGCTACCTTGCCTTACTGGTTATCTAATACATCAGCACTTCTATGCCTCCTCCAAAGGAATCTGCGGTCCAATGGTTTCATGACTGCAACTTCTCAGCGTTCTGCGGGGTCTACTGGTTTAAATGGGAGGGTTGCTCTAGTAAGTTGTATGGCACATTAGCCATAGCACTAGTTAGTGTTGCTTTCATAATTTCTTTGTTTATCCAGATATATATGATGTTGGGGTGGATTCTATTATTCACTTTGCAACTAATGCTCCTGGCCCAGTTTACTCTTCAAAGGTTGGACCATTTACATATAATTCTTTGCATAAAGTCAACAATGAAATTGAACATATTTCCGGTCATTTTTGTAATCTATATATTCAAATTTGTTGTGCAAGAATGTCACCGGGCTTAAAGAAAATGAATAAAATCTCAACTTGCTTTTCTAGACTTATTTTGACCAACTTGTACTTCGAACAGTTGGTCAATAGGACTTGACTTTTACTTGTATTCTGTTATATTTTGATATTACTACATGCATTTTCATTAAGATGTAAACTGCTTTTTTTTTTTTTGCTTGAGGAGAGAAGAACTGAGTTCCAGTTTTTTCTCGTCTTAGGGTTCAAAATCACCTTTCAGATTTATTGGGTTGGAGGATGGTTTATCACATATGGAAGCAAGATATCCAGCTATGTTGTTTAAACAACAATTAACTGCCTGTGTAGAGAAGATATTTGGCTTGATTCGTGATAATTTGAAGAAGGAAATATCTCCCCTATTGGGACAATGCATTCAGGTGGCTATATTTACCTTTGCTCTTTATTTTGTTTGTGGGTTTGCCATTTTTCATTGTGTTTTTGAATTCACAGATTCATCCACTTGAATAATTCCTCTGCTTTTGTGCATGTGCATATGGTTTCACACTTGCAATGTATCTTCCTCTTGATCTAAATATGCTTGTCAGGTTTGATGTTTGTACACATGACTTCTCTTTGTTGTTTAAGAGGCATAATTTTCATTTCTTGTCATTTTATTGTACTATTGACTTAAACCTCCGCGTCGTTGGTCTGAAAAATGTCATTCATCTTGCTGCTAGAGAAATGTTTTTGGTATTCTGTTGAGAGCTTACTTTCTTATTCAACTCATAAAAAAAAATGTTTCAACTGCGATAATGTTCTAAACAGATTTCCAGTACAATAAATTTGAAATTTGTTTTTCTGCGTCCTAATTTTGTGCGATTCATTGGAAGGACTAAAGCGATTTACCTAGTTTTACAGACTGTTAGTGTCCTCCTTATCACTTGTACCAAGTTTTACAGTTGGAAGCTTCGTATGGACTGGAAATTTCCCTTTCTTTAAATGTGCTTCTCAAACGATTTCTGCACATGCTGCAAATACACTTGTAAGATGTGCCAATAAATTTGAATGGCTTTTACTAATTGGTTGAGCTATTGTTGCTGGGGTTTTCCAAGGCACCAAAAAATCAAAGAGTGCATGGTGGAAAATCATCTAGATCACCTGGAGGTATTCCTCAGCAGTCACCTAGTAGTGAATGGGATGGCATCATCAAATTCTTGGATTCTCTTATGAGTCGTCTACATGGAAATCATGTGAGCCCAGTACTTCCTTATCTTGTGTCGTTGTTTAATTTATTTTCAGGTTTTTGGTCAGCTTGAGTACACTATACATTTATCCCTCTTCAGTTTACTTGGGGGTGGGGTTATTTACCACATTCTTTGCATCATTTTGTTTACCAGTTCGTCCATCATTTTGCACTAAATCAAATAACTTCACCTACTAGGATTATCTAGATGATGTTATCAAACATTTAGTAGTTTGGTTTTTATGTACAAGAGATTATTCATGCAATATCAGAGAGTAAACCACACGTCATAGGGGATGTTATAGAGCGGTATCTTTTATTTAGTTCCTTTCTATAGTTAATCATTTCTTTCTGATATCATTATATTCAAAGCTTTCTTAAGCATGCTGTGAACACAGGATAGGGCGAGATTTTTCTTGTTATAAACTAACTGAAATAGAAATAAGTACAGTATATCGCAGCAACTGCATGATTGTTTAAAGAACATTTCTCGAATTTACCCCGCTTGTGGGGTGACTTTTCTCCGATGTTTTAAAAACTGACCCAGGCATTGACCAAGGAAAGAGAGGAAAAGAGAAAGGGTCAAAGAGTTGAATCGAGGCTGACCCGGTGATTTTTAAAAAATTTACGAAAAAATTCAAAAAATGAAGAGCAAGCTTTTGGATATCACAAAAATTGCTCAAAAGCAATTTTTTTTATTTTTCATTCTTTTGATCCATTTCTTGCAAGGAGTAAGATGAATTTCAATGATTAGTTACAATTAATTGTAAAAATAAATTATTTTTAAAATCGGTAAAACCAGGAACGGTTCAACGGATTCTTTAAAACCAGGCGAGTCGACGGGTTTTTGGGCGATTTTTAAATAGAGGGTTTTTCTGCATAACAGACCGATTTTGGTCCCAGTTTTACCGGTTGAACTGGCCGGACTATGCCGTTTCTAATAACACTGCTTTTCTTCTTGCTGCCATCATTTCAGTAATTAAGAAGACTGCACCTCATTTTTTTTTTTTCTATAAGCTGTCAAAATTGTACTTCCGTTGGATAAAATGGTTAAAAAATGTGGTGAATAATATCGATTATTAGATAACCATATTTGATATTTGTCATGAAATGGTGATCTACAATGAAAGAGTGGAACTTCTGCAATGGTGATCTACAGATTTTTTTACTTCATTGCTTGTAGGTCAACTAAGGCCCCCAAACTGCCTCAAAAATTTTATACCAACACCAAATTATAATCTTGCTGTACAGAAATTGTCCTAGATTGCACTTCTTGGTTTCAAAATTTGTTGAACACTAAAGCTAAATAAATAACTATGTCCCCTCTCTAACAGTTTAAACTTTTAGATGAGGTGGTTCAACATGATATTAGAGCACGCAAAGGTCTTGCATTCAAGTCCCTTTACCCATTTATGACAATTATGCACTTGTTAGGCTTGTACCCTTAAAGCTAATCTCGGTCATACTTGGTAAAAAGAGTAGAGATTACACGGAGATTTGTATGAAGTGGTGTAAAAGATGTAATATTGTCTTCAATGTAAAAGAATGATGAAATCAATTCTGCTTTTTTATTTTTTCTTTTTGTATAAATTAAGTTTTTCTCTGAACACCTTTGTTTTCTTTCTTGGCGCATTTCTTTGGTTTGTTACTTTTTAGAGGATGGCTGTTGGTGACTTGGGAGATAAATTGGTTTTAAAGTTAATCCCTTAAGCATTGTTCCTTGTATTGATTTGCTGTGAATATAATCCATAAGGCACTGTTCCACGTATTGTAGCTGAATTAATCCATTTCCAGGTTCCTTCATTTTTCATCCGGAAGCTCACTACCCAAGTATTCTCTTTCATCAATATATCACTATTTAACAGGTACATTACTAATTTTATGGTTTACTCCCCATTTCCATCCCCTCAAAACATCCTGCCAACCACCACCACCACGAAACAAATCCAAATTTACCTCAATTTTGTGAGCTTTTTGTGTCAGCCTTCTGCTTCGACGAGAATGCTGCACATTTTCAAATGGAGAATATGTCAAATCTGGACTTGCGGAACTAGAAAAATGGATAGTCAATGCGAAGGAGGAGGTATTTACAAATGTACCCTTTTCTCAAATGAAGTCACCTTCAGTAGTGCTACTATATGTACATACAGGTCTGAGTTATTATTCAATGCAGTTTGCTGGAACCTCTTGGCATGAGCTAAATTACATTCGACAAGCTGTTGGATTTCTGGTATAATAATGCTGCTTTATTCTTCTTTAGAGTTCAAATCTTTTAATGTGCAGTTCACTGAACTCTCTTCTATCCATTTAGGTAATACATCAAAAGAGGAAAAAATCTTTAGAGGAGATAAGGCAGGATCTCTGTCCGGTATGGCCTTCTTAAGTAGCTTAAGCTCTTACCTCATTTCACCTTTTTCTTTGCATTATGTGATTTTCATCCACACAATTTTTCTCCTCCAATTTTTTTTGGCAGGCGTTGACTGTTAGACAAATCTATCGAATAAGTACCATGTATTGGGATGATAAGTATGGGACTCAAAGCGTGTCAAATGAGGCAAGTGGTTAGCTTGTTATTGCTTATTGACAATTTCACCCCCTAGGCCCATGGAGCTTCAGCTCCTAGCAGATCTAATTGGTGTGGGTTCTGAAAACCCCAAATAGAATTAATTTTATTTCTCTAGTATACCCTTTGCCACCTTCTCCAACCTAGGATAAAAAATAGAAAAGCTTATAGGATTTGGTGCCATCATGTGTCAATTTTAGTGATAAAGTTTTGTTTCTTCTGTCAGGTCGTTTCCCAGATGAGGGAGATTGTAAATAAGGATTCCCAAAATATATCATCAAATTCATTCCTACTGGATGACGATCTTAGGTAAGAAGCTTAAAATATCATCTCAATCGCAATAATTTTCTATTTTCCGTCACAGATTTATACCTATGAGAATTGGGAAATGAGATGTTTATTGAAATAGTTTCCAGTTTTGAGGTGAATATATCTCAATTTAGGTGACTGTGCTTCCTCATGATGATTGTATATTGGTAAACTGAACTTATGCCCAGTTTCAATTGGGCCATTAAACTTCGTTTTCTTGATTTAAAATTGTCTTAATCAAGTCACTCACTCCAAGTTTGTTACGTCGTTAAACGAAAAAATGTGTCATAATCAAGGCAAACATTGATACAAATCATTGTTGAGGTAGTATCCCTTGATTATGCTACAGAGTGACAATCTTTTTTTCTTATTTGTTAACCAACAAATTTGGAGGGAGTGACATTATTAAAAGAAAAGTATGAATGTAGTGACCAAATTATGACAAAATGGAGTTCAGTCAGTCAATTGAAATTTGGGTACAAGTTCAATGACCGTCATAATTTTTCACCCATAATGTATTGCTTTTTACAGATAGCTCGAGTTATAAATTCAGGAACAAACATGATTTTATCCTGACTACTGTATTCACTTTTCTGTGCACTTTCTGATAACCGCCATTTATAGAAAGAGGAAAGCAAATTATGATTATTATGAAGTGTTTTATTTGGGATGGTCTAATGACATTAAAAACTGTCCCATTTGATGGCATACAGCTTTAATCTCACATTGTGACTAGAGGCTTTGTGGCTGTAAACTATTTTCATTACATTCAAATTATATAAGATGTCCTTTGAAACATTGTCTCATCATTATTTTCTAAAATTTTCTGTCTTTGCTTATCGTCGCTGTTGCAGCATTCCGTTCTTAACTGAAGATGTTTATATGGCAATTCCTGCTATAGATCCTTCAGATATAGAGCTTCCAAAGTTTTTGTCCGAATATCCTTCAGCACAATTTCCGGTGCAACAACCAAAGTGAATGATCTCCGTCCTATCATAATATTTTAAAGGTGTCTACCCTGCTCACATCTTGGTCGGGTATATCTTGCCTGTTTGTACGTGGAAAATGTTGGGTCAGCTTAGTGAACGGTTGTGATGCAAAGGCTAGCCACAAAGTTGTAAGAAGTTTACTCATGTAGTCAATTGCCATTAGTTCCTAGAGGTGACACGCAGAGCTAGGATGAACTGTTGATTGTACAGAAACAGGCCACGATTTACTCAAAAGGCTAAGTAGAGTTTTTCCACAGCTTGCCCTTTTGAGCTATGTACATTATTTATCTTGTTTGAAATGCATTTATCTGTATCATGTCGTCTTTGCTTTAACAAAAAGTAACCACGGTACTTATTCACATTTTTTGGCACCTCAGTGTTTTTCAATTTTTTTGTATTAATGTTGGGAATTTGTCAAACTTCTCTGAAGTTTTGAAGTGTCAATTTGTAGTGTAGCAAGTAGAAACTCATAAGTATACACCATTTGAGGAGTCTCGTGAATTGTCTAAATGGCTACTCTAAATAGAAAGAAGATTGTAGCAATTAGTGTAAAAGTAAGCACCTTCTAAGTTGACTCGTTGAGAACCGAACATCTAGAGAAGGCTACTCGAATGAGAAGATTAATCCTGTAAAATAATTTTCTAAAAGTATGTAATGTCGTGAATGTCCATTCTTTAGGATAAAAGGGATGTGAATGTAAGGAATCTAAATGCATCGCGTATTATCATATGTTAAGAGCATCTAAAATGCAACAATGGATTGGTAAAAATGAATTGTTACATAAGTAAAATGAACAACATTTAAAAAATCCTCTTCAATATAATTTAACAAAAAATTATTTTAAGTTGACATTACAAAAGAAAAAAATAAACATTGCTCAGATCGTTGTCTAGATACAAAATGTTATGTTATTCAACAAAAATTATATTTTTTATGTAGATTTAGATGTGAATTTGTTTTTATTTCAAAAAATAAAAAATACATAAGCATTTTTATTGAATTGTAAATAAAAAGTCATTGAACTTCTAATTTTGAATTTAAACGTTTATTTGAATGAACATTGTAGATTGAAAGTCTTTCTGAGTAGATGACATGGAGATGCTATGATCTCAAGCTTTGTGCAATACATTGCTAAAAAGATCAATCAGAACCACAGATCCAAATCATGAAAATGGAAATAAACTATTGAAAAGATGTATTCAGATAATACATATGATGATATTAATTACATCTAAAAGATCAGATCATGAAATTTCAAGATCTAAATCAAGCACAAGCACATGGATTGTCAGCCACCACCACCTCCTCCCCATCACCACCACTCCTAAAAACCAAATACCCAACCGCCAGCCCCAAAACCACCGCAATAAACACCCCGCCATTAAAAGACATAATTGCCAGCATCAAAAAGTAGCCAATGGCTGAGTTGACTCCAAACAGAATCGCCCCAGCAAATCTTGATGCACTCCATTTGCCACCACCAGACTTTGAGTTAAGTAAAGGGCTGTTGACGCCGCCGCCGGAGGAGGATGGTGGGTTTTTGGTGTTGAGAGTGAGGAGCTTTAATTTCAGCCGCCGGTCTTCCATGTACTGGTAGAAGACACAGAAAAGAAAGCATGCAACAAGGGAAATAAAATAGCTGATCCATGAATCTGTTTTCCAAGAATCAAACAAGATTGTCACTTTTCTTCCCCAGTAAAAGGTCATATGCATCATTTTGATCCAAATTTTTTTTTTTTTTTTTTTGCTTTGATTCAAGAATTATGGGTTTTGTTGCTGATTTCTCTTTTTTGTGGTTAAGAAGATGAAGAATTTGTTTGGGCGTGGGGTGGGGTACCTTTTACAGCATTTGTTGATGTGTATGTACTACCTTCATATATTATCGTACGTTTTAAGATTTTCTAGAAGTGCTCATGTGTACTAAAATTATCTCCTACGTTTTACGCCAGATATCCTTTTCGAACAATTTCTTTATAACCTTTTTAGGGTATAGAATCTTATTCAACAAAGAAACTTAAACCAATTTCTATATCTCCAGCTTAGTGGTGTCAAACCAGGTCAGGCGGACCGACCTTCTATATCTCCAGCAGTCCAGCTCATATTTTTAAATTAGTGTAATATTTGTACCAAAATTTAAATGTCTTCTTCAATATATTATTTCAAAGTTTATACCAAATGAATAGTCTATATTCTCTTTCCTTATTTTTTTTTATTTTTCAACAAATAATTTATTTAAAAATTTATTTAATTATATATTGTATTTATATGAAATATATAAATTACAAATTACATTTATTTTTCCTTTTCAATGCCTACCTAGTCGTAGTGCTAAATTTCAGTTCTCGTTTTTAATATTCAAATTTATAAATTTTTAATTTTAATGAGTATTTTTATTTTAATATATTCACTAGTTGTAATCTATTACTCGATTAATACAATTTATAATGTTAATAAAAATAATAATAAAAAAGAAACATAAATTAACTTGATATCATTAAAATAATAAAATGATAATAAATAAGGATATATGAGAGAAAACAAATCTTTGTATTGTAATATGAGGGAAAAATTGAAAAAAAAATGCACATCAAATTCATCTCTATATGAACAACACTGTTCATACCTCCATTTTGGCGTTTCAATTTGACACTGAATCAGATATTTTTATACTATTTTGACATGAATTGAAACGTTGAATCAGATATTTTTATACTATTTTGACATTTCACGTCAAAATGAAGTATGGATTGGAGATGCTCTTACGTATACTTTATTTAATTATTTTAAAAACTATACATTTTAAAGTATTAAACAAGATTATTTTATTATATCAAATTTCATTAACTTTAAAATAATTTAAGTTAATTAAAAGTATTAAAAACTGTCTCATTTTTCTTTTTTTTTTTTAGGTGAGGATTTGAATTGCAATTTGATTTCATAAAATGCAGTACAAGCCTTAAAGATAAGAGACAGTAATGTACATGTACTTCCACTCATACCAAAAATAGAAAACATTGTACTCCTCACTCAACTTGTCTTAAAATTCCGAAAAAGAGGATGACCAGAATTAATATAATGTATATGCATTTTTTAAAGATGGATTTTCAATATTGAAAAAGAGGTTGACCAGAATTAATATAATGTATATGTATTTTTTAAAGATGGATTTTCAATATTGAAGTCTCTTACTTTCTACTTCCTTTAAGAGTATAAACGATGAGAGATAAGTTGAATTGTGAGACGTAAGCATGCTCACTTCAAATCTATCTAAGTATGCACATCTCAAATCGATCTAAGTATGGATGTAATATTACATTCCAAACTTGTTGTATACATAATTCTAGGGTTTTGAGATCTTGTTTATGTCTGGAAAATCTCAAAAATGCCTTTGGAAATTGTCGAATTTGAAACAAATTCGAACTACATTGCAGTGAATGACTTTTCAGATTTTGCGCGTGCGAAATCTATATGATATAATTTTCTTATGCAAAATTTTTTTAGAAGTAACTCCCTGCACCATGGTCATTAGTTTTTTTATATGATTTTCTCTTTCAACTCGTTTTTTTGGTGTTGCTTTTAGGTATAGCTTCTTGTCTTCATGTCTTAACACACCAACCCATCTTATATATCTTCATGCCTTAACACACTCTCGATTCTCTTTTCATTTTTACTTAGTTCGAATTCCATCCAAACTTGAACATCAAAACAAGATCAAAATAAGTAGAATCTTAAACAAAATACTAGCATTTGTATAAGTAAGGGACGCTAGTTTACACTTATTAGTAGATACACATTACAAGAAAAATAGCCTTTAACAACATCTGAATAACAACATTTACTAATTGTGTGTTGCTAAAAAGAGTTTACCGCAACAGGTAGTATATGTATGTTGCTATTAGTGAACTCAATTGAGATTTGGCAACAGCATTTAAACGAACGTTGTTAATGTATCTTTTTGCAACGTTCATAGTCTGTTGTAATTTTTTTTTTAATATTTCATCATTTAACAACGGCCTGTGACTGTTGTCAAAAAATAGTGTATTCGACAACGTTCATGCATGTTGCTAAAATATATAGTTTTAGCGCCTTTCATTACCATTTGTTGCAAATAATAAACTCTTTGTCAACGTCCATCTCGCGTTGTTAAAATATTTGTTTTTAGCAATAAATATAGTCGGTTGTTAAAAATAATAGAGGCTGTTGCTATTCTTCCATTTTAAACCCCTTTAAACAATTGTTTATATTTCAGCCCATTTAATAAAATACATAACCCGCCAAATCTAATTTTTTGCTCCAAGTTAAACCTTTCCTTTCTCTGCTTCAATATGGTAACCCTATTATCAATGATTTTCAAATCGTTAAGGCTAGGATGAGGAGTTTTTAGCGTGGAGCAACCTTGTTCATCAATCCACCAGAGACAAATTCTTCCTGGTATTTTGGACCATCACCAATATCATATGTGAATCGAACTCTATGATTGGGTAAAAGCTTTGGGTGAAATTGAAAATGCACAGAATCACAATTCATTTGAGTGAAACTTTTCCCTTGTTTCTGTTTGATGTTAAATTACGAATTGATGTGCACATTATCACAATCATCAATTGAAAGTATATTTAAAGAGATTGAATTCAATGGTTGAAATATTAATTGTTAAGAGGGTTTAGTCAAGTCAATATTCAATGATTTATTATCAATTAAACAGTCAATTATACCCTGTAAGTAATTGGCATATTTCTTGTCTGATTCCATGTCAAATGATTCTTTCCATTGCCATTTGAATTATGTCAAGTATTTTTTTGATTCTTTGATAAATTGTTTCATATAAAGTAGATTTTCTTTTATTTTGTTATCATGAGTTATGTTGATCTGAGATTTCTTGAAATATTATTGATTTGTTGCTTGATTACCATTCATTCGCTACTGTGATTATTTTGGTGTCCTGCATTTTGAGTGCACACGAGACTTTTGGCCAATCTAGATGTTGTCAAGAGCATGAAAAGAAGGTATTGCATAACAGAAAGATTGTTTGCAAAATTGAGCTATTATTGCTGCTCCAAATTAATTGATTTGGGAATTATAGTTCAATTTAGTTAGTTTTGTTAACTCTTCGAAAGCCATGAATTAATTGAGATCATGTTGTACGTTGTCCATGTACTGTGAGGGGGGCACTCTCGATATTGGCCTTCTCTTTGATAAACTAGGAAGAGTGGAATTTGAGATAAATGATGAATAATTTATTATGTAACATTTCAGTTCATCCTAGAAATGGTTGCCATAATGTGAAAAGTTGGTTACAACTTACAAGACTATCATTATGATGGATATGCTATTGGGACCATTATATGGATCAAGCAACCAATTACAATTTTTAAAAAAAATGCTGGCTTTGTTTTTACTTTCAAATTTATTCATTAGATATGAGTTCTTTTGATGTCAGTCACAGATATTTTCTCCACATTTCAAAACACAAGCTTTTAAGGAAGTAATTGACACGTATAAGCAATTAAAGTGCCATTTTTCTGAGATAGGCTTCATCGATTTGCAATTTTCACTTTTTGGTTAAGACACTATGGCTCAGTACTGACTCAAAATGGAAGATTTCTGGCAAGATATCAAAGTTTCAAGTATTTTATTTTTTGCCTGAATTGGAATTGACTGACACAATTTTGATTCAGCTGCTGCTATCATATGCTCTATACATGCTGCATACTTAGCTGGTTATCAATTACATTATATTGGGGAATTGCATGTAGCTATTTTATTTAGTATATTGGTATTGCCACTGTAACTAATTTCATCGTCTTTTTGTAGATATTAGGATGTATTGAATATTTTGCAATTACTTAATTTGCTAGCTTAAATGGAGTATTCTCAGTCATTTATATTGCTTGCTTGGTTCACTCTTAACAACAATATTGAACAATATATGCTTGCTTGGTTCATTCTTGACAACCTAATTGAGTGAAGCATGTCGTGCGTGAAATACATAACTTACTATACAGGTATATCACTAGAATGGAAAATGGAAGAAGCAGAAGAAGAACCAACTGAAGTTTGACCATCCCTATGTGAACTAACGTAACTCCATAAGTTAATGTCATCAGTTGATAACAAAGTACATGTTAGAACAGGAGGTTGTTAATAGTATAATAGAAGTGATTTAAAATTAGTTAAGTAGTCGGATAATACCTAAACATGGATTTGTTGCGTCGAAAAAAACTTTCAAAAATTTTGTAATATAAGCACATATTTTCCAGTCACATGTTTGCAAATCATATTTTGGGCCATGTGAGTGTAGGCTATTATAATATGCAGTAATGCAATCTGCGTAACCTTTGCAAAATTTAAGCATGAGATATGTTGAATTCCACCTATGGCCAAAATCAGTGCCAAAACATTTTTCTTGCAGTCCATTTTCAACACATAGAGGAGCAAAAACTTATTTTCTTGCTGGTGAAGCCGTGATATAACTAATAGCATATCTAATTTTTTTCTAATTGTTCTTCTATAAATTTTAATCAATCTTTTACAATTAAATTAAATACATGATGTTGACCTCCAAAAATGGCTGCCAACAGGAACCCCGCACCTCATCTACCTGCGTGTCTTTCTTCTCTTTTGTGAACTGCCACGTGGTTTGTTCAACCACGTAGATAATTCTTGGACCGGGTGGATGTGTAACGATCGATAAAGATAGAGACACAATGATAGAGGTAGTGGCTTGAGGGCCTCCGACTAATGATTTCCCAAGCGGTTATAATACTTGAATTGATAATTAGTATGAAGGACTTAATATTTCGTGTGAATAATATTTTTTTATCATCCCTTTCTTATGGAAATAAGCTTAGTATTTATAGGCAAATTCTACAAGAATCGTCCCCTTCGATGCGTGACACGTGGTTTCATCTGGACGGTTCTAGTCACATCCTTGATGTCATGTCCCTAGAATTAATGAGAAAGTACCCTTTGGCCGCCATCTGCAATGCTATGACAGTGACAAGCCGCATAGGCAGGCGGTCCCATCGTTTTTTTCAAGATTGAACAGAGGTTGGCAGGGCTTCTTTAACACGCAACCACAGGGCTTCGGAAATATGCCTTTCCCGGTTAAAACAGCCTCGGAGTGGAGTGGGGTTATAATAGGCTGACTTTGACCGCGCCTACGTGGAGCCTGGAGTGGGATAGTTTTGTCCACGTAGGATTGTGGCGTAACAACAGTCCCCCAAGTCCAGGCCCCCTTATTTATGTGGGGTGCTGGGCTTGGTGTGAGAAATGATTTAATAATCTAACATAAGAGATGATTTAATAATCTAACATAATATCGTAATAGTCCCACAAGATCGGAACCAGTCATTTATGTGGGTTGCCGAGCTTGTTGTAGACAATGCCGTAACGGCCCAAGCATGGAGGCAGAATCTCCTTGTGGGGCCTTAAGGGAGGCGGAAGGCGGAGGCAGTTCCAAGAGGGAGCTGCTCTTCCATGCGGAGCACCAAGGTAGACGCGGAGGAGGAGGCAGTCCCAAGTGGGAACAGCTCCTCGATACGGAGCCTTAAGGGGGACGAGGAGAAGGAGGCAGTCCCAAGTGGGAGCTGCTCCTCAATACGGAGCCTTTAAGGGAGACGCGGAGGCGGAGGCAGTCCCAAGTGGGAGCTGCTCCTCAATGCAGAGCATTTAAGGGAGACGCAAAAGAGGAGGCAGTCCCAAGTGGGAGCTTCTCCTCAATGCGGAGCCTTTAAGGGAGACGCAGAGGTGGAGGCAGTCCCAAGTAGGAGCTGCTCCACAATACGGAGCTTTTAAAGGAGACGCGGAGGCGGATGTAGTCCCAAATGGGAGCTGCTCCTCAATGCGGAGCCTTTAAGGGAGACGCGGAGGCGGAGGCAGTCCCAAGTGAGAGCTGCTCATCAATGCGGAGCCTTTAAGGGAGACGCGGAAGAGGAGGCAGTCCCAAGGGGAGAGGTGGATTCGCCTTTTGGGGCCTTCTCCGAAATTGGGGCGGCACTATTCTACTTGGAAGAAGCTTTGCAGGGGACGGCAAGTGTAATGATTATTTGGACCTGGAGAGTATGGAACGTCACGTTGGTCGTGCTGAAAAGATGGTTGTAGGCATTTAATGTGTTGCAATCGTCAGAGGTAAGTCATTAATGAACCCGACGCTCTTCCACGCGCGCGTGGGGGCGACTTATTGATCCAGGTCGTTGATTGGATTTTGTTTGCTCGACTGTTTGAATTCGGGGGCCCAGATTAATCCGCGTCGTGTACGGCTGGGATGGATCATGATTATGATCCGACGGATGGGGGTTGGGCGCATTTGTTTATATAAATGAAGGAATTGATCAATTTGACAACTTTTATGATTTGTTTTGAGTGTTATAACAGAGAGAAAAGAAAAGGAGGAAACCAGCTTTCCTGCCGGCGTGTTTGAGCGAGAAAAAGAGTTTGTGTTGAAGTGTTGCTGATCTTGAAGGTTCCTAGTTTTAATTTAGGTATCCCCTGAACTCTTCTTTGTCCCTTTTAATTTCTTTTGGGATTCATATGTTCTCAGCGTGGGTGGGGGGGAATGTCTGCTGCGGAAGAATTTGCCGAGGCGTCTAGCCAATCAGTTAGGGTCGTAGTGAGCATGTCTCCGTCGGTATCTCCGTCGGCAGCCGAAGTGAGGCCACTTCGAAGTATTGATCTCCTAATTGGCGAGGAACTGGCTATGGTGCCGGGGGGAGGTGTGAGCTCTCCGATTCTCCCATTGGGAGACGCAACTGGTTCGTCCAAGCCGTCTTTTAGCGATAGGTGGGCTGCCATGGATTTTTCCTCGGTAGTGAGCGAGGTTGATCTAAGGAATATCATGAGGATGTTTCAGGTTCCCAGCGACGTAGAGCTTCACGTACTCGGGCCCCACAAAAGGGACTGCCATCCACGAGAGGGTTGTGCTGTCTTGCATTGTCAGTCTTTCAACGCCGGGATGAGGCTCTCTCTTGATCTGTTTTATAGGAGGGTTCTCAGAGCATACGGTCTAGCCCCCACACAGGTGTCCCCTAACGGCTGGAGCCAGATGGCTGGGAGTCTATACCTCTGGTTCAAGCACTATCTTAGGTTTGAGATGCCTCTTTATGTATTTCAGACGGTATATTTTCTGAAGAAGATGTCGAAGAGAAAAGACAAAGGGGAAGAACACAGATGGTATTATTTCGGACCGTGGGGGTCTCATAAGCCATTCGTGCTAGATTGCCCCTCATCTATTAAGCGTTGGAAAGAAGAGTGGTTCTAGGTGTCGGAGAACTGGCAAAGGATGATCGATGACTCAGAACCCACCTTGAATGTGCCTACCTTCTACGGATTTGCGAGTGAGTGATACAGGGGCTTCGGGATGTATTTATGTGGGTGGTGATGCTAACGCGTGTTATTTGTGTTTTTGCAAAAGTTCTTCCTCACTGCGAGTTATCAGAAGAGGAGTTGGACATCGTTCGCGCCATTTACAGGCATCCAGCGGCGCGGAGGCGGTTCGACCATTTGTTGAAAACTCCGAGGAGCTTGATTGAACTAGGGCACATGGTTAGGAAAGGCCTACGCCGTCGCTAGCTAGGCTGATGGCTTCAAAAGTAAAGGAGATTCGGCCTGGCTCTTCCGAGGACAGTCGACAAAAGAAAATCCTGGAGGAAATCAGCCGGTTGGCGACGAGGGACGACGCGCAACGCGTGGCGTCTCAGGCGGGTGTAGAGGAAGTTTCCTCCGATGAGGAGAACTCCTGACTAAAAAGAGGAAGGTTGACTCCTCGACTGCGCGAAAAAAGGTTCCAGTCCCCGAAACTCCTCATTCTTCTTCAAGAATGTCCAGGAAGATAAGGCAGGGAGACCTTACTGGAAAAGGCAAATCGGTAGAGGTGATAGAGGGGGTTACCGTGCTTCCTCCAGACCCTAAGCAGAGGAAGTTAGTCGTGACCGCGGCGGGGATGGTTGTTGCCACAGATAATGTCCCGGCCAGTGGCCAAGAGGCTGCCGGAGGATCTTCTACTGCGGGGGATCTTCCTGAGTCTCGCTCGCGGGGCATGTTCTCCAAACTCATTGGCGATTTGGAAAGGAGGCTCTCTGGGTCTCAGACGAAAGACCTAGCGTTATACCCAGCGATGGGTGCGGAGAGTTTTCAGAAGTACTTGAACAGGCCGTGGAAGGCATTTCCCAACGAGAGAGACGCAGATGATTAGATGGAGGCTTCTCTGGCCTGCTCCGTGCACTCGGCTTTTGCTAAGCTGAAATCCTTGATGGCGCTGAGGGAGCTGAAGAAGAAAACTGCTGCTGCAATGGCCAACGCCTCTGAGTCTGACAAGATGAAAGAGTGCCTAGACAATGCAGTTGCGCTGGCGGAGAGTGCAAAGTTGGCTTATGAGAAAGCCAGACAAGAGATAGCAGAGGCGGAGAGTCAAATAGCCGCGCTGACTAGGAGACTTGATGACGCCTTGAATGCGCAGAACATAGCCTCAAGTGCGTTAAAGACGGCGAATGAGGAGAGGTGAAAGATGGAGGCTGAGGCCTTGCAGAGGCAGGGAGAGATATCCAGGTTGAAGCAAGACCTGGAAGAATCCCACAAGGGGAAGACGGATGCTGAGGTTCAAAATGCTTCATCTTTGCTTGAGATAGAAGTTTTGAACCGAAAATTGCAGAGTGCTGAGGCTGAGTTCGTCGCCAACTTCCACCAGACCGAAGCATATGCCAGTTTTTCCAACTACTTTGCCAGCGTGGGTCATCAGGAAATGCTTGCATCTCTCTGAGCGGACTACCCAGATTTGGACTTGTCAGCGCTGGAGGCAAAGTTCCCTCTGGTTGAGTTGGGGAGCGAGGAGGGCGGAGGAGGAGGAGACTTAGATTAGGGATGTTTTTAATTTCGAAGTCCGCGTTGTAATCATGATACTTTTGGAAATGCAATGTTATTCTTTGCTTTTTAATCTTTCCTTGGTTGTTTATGCCCCCCTCCCCCTTTATTGAAGACAATGCTTAATACTGATAACGCGAGCATTGGTAATAATTAACTTGGGCAAAATAATTAACATTGAGATATAAAGGTAGGCATAGGCGCAACCTCCTATTTTAGGCAAAAGTCTAAGACATGAGATAAATCTTTTCGACGTCGTGTCCTCATTGGTAGTATTGACGCAGGTGCTCTGCATTCCAAGGATGGGGTTGTTTTTTAGCGTCAAGGCTCTCAATCTGATACGTTCCAGGTCTTATCTCCTTGACGATCTGATATGGCCCTTCCCAGTTAGGGCCTAGGGTTCCGGTCCCGGGGTCTTTGCCAGAAGGAAACACCCTTCTTAGAACCAGGGTTCCAAGGCGAAAGAATCTCGTTTTCACTCTTTTGTTGAAATATCGGGCCATCTTTCTTTGGTACGCGGCTAGCTTAACTTGGGAGGCGTCTCGTCGTTCTTTGAGCAAATCAAGGCTAGATCTCATGAGCGACTCGTTGTTTTCATTGAATAGAAGACGACGAGGCGAATGGAGTCTGATTTCCACTGGGCTAACCGCTTCTGCTCCATATGCCAAAGAGAATGGGGTTTCCTCCGTTGCAGTTCTTGTGGTAGTTTTGATTGCCTAGAGGACATGGGGGAGTTCGTCCACCAAAGCCCCTTTGGACACCTCGAGCTTTCGCTTAAGGGTATATTTGATAGTTTTGTTAACGGCCTCTACCTGACCGTTGGCTTGAGGGTGATGGGGGCTGGAGAAATGTTTTGTGATTCCGAGCTTTTCACATAGGCCTCTGATTTTCTTGTTGTCAAACTGTCTTCCATTATTGGAGACCAGAGAATGAGGGATCCCAAATCGACATATGATGTTTTTTCATATGAATTTGGAGGTGTTGGCCTCTGTGATTTTTGCCATAGGTTCAGCTTCGACCCATTTTGTGAAATAGTCGATGGCGACTAAGGCGTGGCAGGCATTCCCCCTATCTCTAGGCATTGGGCCTATGAAATATATCCCCCACTTAGTAAAGGGCCATGGGCTGGTTACTGTGGTAAGTTCTTGATGGGGCTGACGTGGTATGGTAGCGAAGCGCTGACACTTATCTCATTTCCTCGCGTGATATAAGGAATCTTTCTTTAGCGAGGGCCAGAAGTATCCCTGCTTGAGGATTTTTTGCGCTAAGGCCAAGCCTCCAGTGTGGTTGCCGCAGATTCCCTCGTGGACTTCTCGGAGGATGTAATCGACTTCGTTCATTCCAACACACTTGAGGAGCGGTATGGAGTAGCCTCGTTTGTACAGTACGTCGTAAGATAAGACGAAGTGGGAAGCTCTTCTCCTCAGTTTTCTTGCCTCTTCTTTATCCGTGGGGAGTGTTTGGTCTTTTAAGAAAGTGAGGATGAGATCCATCCAGGTGGTGGTTTCCTCGACCCACATCACTTCCGTGACTGCTTCTATGAATGGTCTACCGAGGTGTTCAATGGAAACCATCTTAAGAAGTTCCGAGTCTTTACTACTCGCTAGTTTGGAGAGTGCATTCGCGTTGGCGTTATCAGCCCTCGGTACTTGAATTAGTTCGAATTTTTCAAAGTTGGGGATAAGGTTTCTTACCAGTTTTAGGTAGGAAGCCATATTTTTCTCCCTAGCGGCGAAATTTCCCTTCACTTGGCTTACTACTAGGAGTCGCTCGCCGCAGAGAGCCTTTGAATTTTCATTTCTTTGGCCAGGCGCATGCCCGACAGCAGTGCTTCGTATTCAGCGACATTGTTTGAGGCTTTGAAGTCGAACCTGATAGCGCAGTTCAGCCTATGGCTTTCGGGGCTTGTAAGGACCACCCTGGCACCTGATCCTGCATCTCCCGATTAGCCGTCCATGAAGAGATACCAAGTTGGTGGTTCTATGGGATCCATCGGGGTGTCTATTACGGGTGTGTTAGCAAATTCTGCCACGAAGTCTGCTAAGGCTTGCCTTTTGACGGACGCCCGGGGTTTGAATGTAATGTCGAACTGGCTTAATTCGATGGCCCTTTTTAGTAGCCTCCCTAAGGCGTCGGGCTTCTGCATCACCTGTCTCAGAGGAAAGTTGGTTAGGACATGGATGCTATGGGCCAAGAAGTATGGCCTCAGCTTTCGAGAGGCTGTGATGAGTGATAACGCCAGCTTCTCCATGTCCGGGTAACGTGTCTCCGCCCCTAGAAGAGCATTGCTTACATAATAAACTGGCAGTTGATGTCCCTCTTCCCTGACCAGGATCGAGATTACTGATTCGACAGAGACGGCTAGGTAAAGCAGCAGTGCTTCTCCTGGCTTTGGTTTTGATAGCAGGGGAGCCTGGCCAAGGTGCTCCTTCAAGGCCTGGAATGCGGCCTTGCACTCCTCTGTCCACTCGAATCGGTTACCCCCTTTTAGGATTTTAAAGAAAGGGAGGCACTTATCTATAGCTTTTGAGACAAATCGGTCGAAGGCTGCCATTCTTCCAGTGAGGCATTGTACATCCTTGGACCTTGTTGTGCGATTTAAATCCCGCAAGTGGACGGATCGTTGACAAGTAATAAAGTGATGAATGAAGTGTCGAACCCACGAGGACTAGATACTAATTTAACTAATTAATTTCACAACTTCAATTTTAACAATTGAAATAAACACAGATTCAATTTTTTTTCTTATGACTCTAAACTAAATTAACTATCTTAATTAAATTGAAATTAACAATAAGAAACTTTGAAAGATGAGAACAAATTAAAGTTTACCAATACTAGGATTCACAATTCCACCGACACGTTTTACTCAATTATCTATTAATCACTTTTTAGCTTTTAATTACCTTGGATTGAAAATCGGCGTTCTTAAATTAATCGAAAGCCTCTCTCGATGGTCAATCAATTCTATATGTTATGCGAACCTAATTATCTCTAATTAAGCTTCGAGCATAAACACATGCATTAAAATCTCAAGAACGCCTAAATGGATTTCATAAAGCATAATAGTAATCTCTATCTATTATTGGACCCTATGTTATTCAATACCTCGTGTTAAATCTATATTGAATCTCTCGACTTCAATACAGATCACAATATATTCTAATGGTGCGCAAGCATCAAAATAATAAAGAAACTGAATAAAGAATAATCAATCCACGGACAATTAATTACTAAAAAGGAAAAACTTCTAATTAATTAAAACGCGAGGTTTCATCGTTCATCCTAGATAAAGTAAATTAACCGGACATGATTTCTTCAATTAACGAAAGAATTGAGTTCATCATGGTCCGGAGAAAGAAAAACAAAAAGTAAAATAAAACCCGTGATCTCGGCTCGATGATCTTCGATTCCGCGCCTTGATCTTCGTTCTTGCTTTGTATCTTGTTCCTTCAAAATTCGTCCCTCGCGAAATGTCTATGTTCCGCCTTTTATAATGCTCTCCCCAGATCCCAAGACGTGTGTTTGGTATTTGAATTAATCTGGACTGGTAGAATTCTAATTCAATCAGGTTTCTGCCAGAATTCTGCCGCGTTTAGCCTATGCGATCGCATGGTGTAAGTACCTGTGATCGCATGGTTCAACGGTTTTACATTATGTTGGATTTTTAATGGTCTTGCGATCGCACCAACATCATGCCATGCGATCGCATGGTTGATGTTGGTGCTAAGTTTGAATTTTTCTCCTTGATAATTGCACATCAATCCCCTGAAGTCTCTTTTCTTAGCAATTAGGTCCCATTGTCTTCATTTTGCTCTCTTTTCATCCGATTGATACTCGGCTTTGATTATTTCCCAAATTGATAAGAAAACAACATGCAATTAAACTGAAAACAACTAAACGAACTTATAATTGTCCCTTTTTGTGAGCCCAGATAAGTACAAAATTGTACTTATCAAATACCCCCAAACTTGAACTATTATTGGTCCTCGAATAAATTAACTAAAAACAATCTTGCACTAGATGGAATAAACAACAATAAAGCTCACAATATAAATGGCTTGCCGTCTTTGCTTCAGATTTTGCAAAAAGAAAAACTTATAATTCATGACGAGTGTTTAAGTTATACAGTCGTAAACATGATTTTACTTAAAACATACTTGAGTCGTGTGTGAGGGCAGTTCATCTGATCAACTTAAATTCTATGGAGGTGATAGCCCAACCACTTGGTCTATTTTTCCTTTCCCTCTCGTAAGGTACACTTCTCCCAAAATAATTGTTTTCTCTCAAATTTTCGAGATTTCTGGGTCTAAGATTGTTCACATTCTTTTCTTTCTAGAGGCTGGTTGAGAAAGCTGATGATTGTGACAACCTATGTTTATGAAGATTCTCCAATTTATGAGCACTCTTGACCAGAAATTTTCTTTTAAGTAAGTCAAACTCATTAGTCATCTAATCCTCAGGTTTACTTTGCAAAGAATTTTTTTTTTAATTTTATGTGTAGAACTCAGTCCATTAAGCTTTCTAAATGACTCATGTAACGAGCTTTAGGCCGATGACTCCTAAGTCTTTTGAACTTTAGGGCATCGAATTTTGAGAAACTCCTACGGGCCTTTTCACTCAAGTCAAATAGGCTACAAAAAGAGTTATAAAATATTTAATAGTATGCGAAACTCAGTCCATTAAGCTTTCTAAATGACCCATGTAACGAGCTTTTGGTCAATGACTTTATCACTCGAGTCAAAAAGGCTACGAAATGAGTTATATAAAAATAATAGTTTTGTTCTTTGCGTGCAATAAGTTCATGCTGAGGGATTAGATTCCTAACATTCGGTCATCACTTAGTTTCCTCTAACTGGTCTAAAGTGCTCCACACAATTTTATTTTTCGACATACACGGAATCAAACATAATCTAGATAGCCACCATCACAGCTTATTTACTACAATCACTCACTTTATTGGTTACTTAGTTGAGATACAGATGATTTGAAGGTTTGGAGATCCTATTGTTTTTAACTTAAGTGCACCAACATAGCTACATATCATCGTCACTAGCCGACACAACACGATATTAGATATGATTAAATAGTCTCACATTTAAACAACAATATACTCTGTTCACAAGTCATGATTTAAAACTTAAAATTAAATAAACATTTTCATCATTAGCCGACAAGTCTATTCATATTACACAAACATGTAAAAAAAAAATTTTTTTTTAAAATAAAAAACGAACTAAGTCAACAATCAAATATCAAATATCATGAATATGTCAATTGAGCAAAATTTTTATCAACCACCCCCAAACTTGAAACGTGCATTGTCCCCAATTGCATGCAAAACAAAGTAATACATAAAAATTTTAGGAACTTCCCGGGGGTGGATCGGATGGTGCCAGAAGAAGAAGTGTGGAAGGATCAACCGGTGGAGAAGCTGGCATGGGTGTCGGGCGGCAGATCTAATCATGGATGTCATCCAACTTGTCCGCACATCTGTCTAGTCTTCGCTTGACCTGGTCGCAGTCAGCCCGAATCTGACTTTGCTCTAGGGAAGACTGACTCAGGGTAAACTCCATAGACGAATGAGTGTGTCTGACTGTATCCACTCGAGACTGCAGAGTCGTCAACTCCTGCTGCACTGTGCGTAGCTCAGTCCGGGTGGCGATAATGAGACGTGTCTGCTCAACCTGACCCTCCAGTATGCGATGTAGCATGGATGCTATGTCTCTAGATGGTGCGGCTGGCTCCTGTGCTGCTGGCTGCTCCTCAAGAGGATGCTCGTCTGCGGCTGGGACAGCTCCCACAGCTCGTGCAGTGGCCCGTCTAGCATTCTCTAAAGCAAACCAGTTGATAGGTCCCTTTGCTCTCAAAATTGGCTCTGCAGGTGAAATCGGGACCCCCGCTGCTGCACAGATACCACTGATCAGTGTTGGGAAGATGGCTGTGTGCCTCTTGTCTGTCTGGGAGGCCAGTATGCTGATCAGGGTATAGATGTAATTCCCCAAGTCGATCTTCCTACCATGAGCCAGATGGTACAACAATCGAGCCCTAGCATCATTGATGGAGGTGCGATGCGTAGTTGGGTCGATGTTGTAGCTCACAAACACATTCAGGATGAGAAGGGAGTCTGTCAACTTACTGTGCTCGAAGTCCCTCCCGGGTAATGTCCATGCATTTGCTCGACCATATAAAAACTGGGCCACCTCACCCATATCCTGAATGGCGGGCAGAGGGTAAATATCTTCAGCGGATAGGCCATAGAAGTCATTGATGACCCTCAGGGTAAACATGAACCATGTGCCCCGTACCTATGTCTGCCCATAGTGCTCCGTCCTTTGAATGTCTATCTCTTGGTTGAAATTCGTGTAGAACTCATGGACGAGCTGGGAGTAAATAGGATGCGGTGTATCTGCCACCTTGGACCATCGGCACACATCAATGAGATTAAAGAGCTCGGAATGAGGAAAGTCGTCCAGGTGCAATCTTCGCTCTCCCCAAATGGTCCAATAGCTCACGGCCTTGGTGAATCTCTCCTTGTGTTCCTCGGACAGATAAAGGCGAGAGTCGGCGGTGTCTGCCGTGTCTACCCGTGCCCTCTTAGATGTGCCGCCGGTAACCTTATTTTTTCCTTTTTCAACGGCGGTCAGTGGTCGTTTTGGGGCCATATCTGTAAAATGAACAAAAATATGTTAGATGTGAAAGATAACATATATGGATCAAGATATAACCCCCAAACTAGTTGAAACATTAGGTAAAAATTTCAAAAAACGTGACAGGCGAGGCTACTTCGTGTATCGAGAAATCTACCTAAGAAATTGTAAAAATGAAACGGACAAGTGTGGCATGAAAGTGCATGATATGGTCTACCACATAGTCAAATTTCACATGATTTCGAGGTCATTTGGGTCAAACGGATGGTGGACGAATGTGCTAACGGAGGCAGGCTGCTGTGGTATGCCTGTGGGCTGCCATGGCAGGCCAGATTTCCAATTATTCGTCCTGGCTTGATTTTGGTGATGAACATGAGTTCAAGCTAAATTGAATGACCCCAGTTGACGACATTAGTGCAATGGAATAGCCTAAGGTTTGGTTCACATCAATTTTGGCCTAAAACTTGGATAGGACAATTCATCAAACACTTCTCATGCATTGAGAAATTTCCAAAGGTTTGGGAAAATGGAACAAAACCAAAAATTAACACATCCTAATCAACTAAACCCAATCACCAATGTATAACTCGTTCAATTCAAGCCTAAACTAATCACCATTAACTCCACATTCATCACAAAGCATGAATAGAAAGTAAAAGTAAAGAAAAGTTCCCATTGAGCGCTTGTTTAAAGTCTTTAGCTCGACTTTGTTGCGGTGATCACTCCAGCTTGCTCAAAGCGGTGAATGACTTTTCTTTCGAAAAGTCACCCTCCAAGTAATGTTTAAGCCTTTGTCCATTCACTTTGAACCTGCCCTTCGTGTCATGAGCCACCTCCACCGCTCCATGTGGATAGACTTTTACTACCGTGAATGGCCCGGACCACCTTGAACGCAGTTTCCCAAGAAAGAGCTTGAGTCGAGAGTTGAATAAGAGAACTTTTTGTCCCGCCAAAAACTGCCGTTTTTGAATATTTTTGTCATGCCAATTCTTGGTTTTCTCTTTGTAAAGTTTGGCATTTTCATAGGCCTCGAACCTAAATTCTTCCATTTCGTTCAACTGAAGCAGATTTTTCTCACCGACTTCTTTCAAGTCAAAATTCAACTTCCTCAATGCCCAGTAGGCTCGGTGCTCCAACTCAACCGGTAAATGGCACGCCTTCCCAAAAACTAGGCGATAAGGTGACATTCTAATTGGTGTTTTGAATGCAGTTCGATATGCCCAAAGGACATCATCCAGTTTTCTCGGCCAATCTTTTTTCGATGTACTCACCGTAAGTTCCAAGATCATTTTCAACTCTCAGTTGGAGATTTCTACCTGCCCGCTGGTTTGTGGATGATATGGAGTAGCCACACGGTGCTTCACACCGTATTTTTCCAAAAGAGTGTCAAACTGTTTATTGCAAAAATGCTTACTTCCGTCACTGATGATTGTCCGAGGAGTCCCGAAACGTGTGAAAATATTCTTTTTGAGAAAATTCACCACCACCTTGCCATCATTGCTCAGTAAGGCTACAGCTTCTACCCATTTAGACACATAATCCACAGCCACCAAAATGTAGGAATTTGAGAATGATGGTGGAAACGGTCTCATAAAGTCAATACCCCACACGTCGAAAAGTTCAACCTCTAGAATGCTTCGTAGGGGCATTTCCTGCTTTCGAGATATGTTCCCCGTCCTTTGGCACCTGTCACATTTTTTTACCAGATTGTAGGCATCCTTGAATAGTGTCGGCTAATAAAACCCAGATTGTAGGACTTTGGCTGCTGTTTTGGTAGCACCGAAATGACCTCCGTATGGTGAAGAATGACATTGCTCTAAGACAGTCTCCATTTCTTCTTCAGGTAGGCATCTCCGAATTACTTGATCAACTCCCCTTCTGTAAAGAATAGGATCTTCCCAAAAATAGTATTTAAGTTCTGAAAAGAACTTTTTTTGACGTTGATGATCATAATCCGGTGGCATGATATTGCTTGCAAGGTAATTCACATAATCTGCATACCACGGTGCACTTCCCATCTGCTCTATCCCAAAAATCTGCTCATCTGGAAACTTCTCATTTATTTCACTCTCTTCATTTTCTTCTGTCTGATCGATTCGTGACAAGTGGTCAGCTACCATGTTCTCAACCCCTTTTTTATCCTGAATTTCCAAGTCGAATTCTTGGAGAAGTAAGATCCACCGAATAAGTCTTGGCTTTGCATCTTTTTTAGCAAAAAGATATTTCAACGCTGCATGGTCAGTGTGCATTATCACCTTCGATCCAATGAGGTAAGATCAAAATTTTTCAAAGGCAAATACTACTGCTAGTAATTTCTTTTCTGTAGTGGCATAATTCATCTGAGCGTCATTGAGAATTCGGCTGGCATAATATATGGTATGTATGACTTTTGCTCTATGTTGCCCCAAAACTGCCCCAATGGCAAAGTCACTTGCATCACACATGAGTTCAAACGGTAGATCCCAATCAGGTGGTACAATGACAGGTGCTGAGATTTGACTGTTTTTGAGAGTGTTGAAAGATTTAAGACAGTCAATAGAAAATTTGAACTTGGCATCTTTCTCTAGCGAACTGCACAATGGTTTGGTTATTTTTGAGAAATCATGTATGAACCGTTTATAGAAACCCGCATGTCCCAGAAAAGACCGAATTCCCTTAACTGTTGTTGGAGAAGGCAGTTTCTCTATAACCTGAATTTTTGCTTTGTCGATCTCAATGCCTTTCGCTGATATCCTATGTCCCAACACGATGCCTTCTTGGACCATAAAGTGACATTTTTTCCCAATTAAGTACTAAGTTGGTTTTCTCGCAACGCTGAAGCACCAGGGTCAAATTTTTGAGGCAATCGTCGAATGATGCTCCAAAAACTGAAAAATCATCCATGAAAACTTCAATAAATTTTTCGACCATATCCGAGAAAATCGACATCATACAACGCTGAAATGTAGCTGAGGCGTTGCATAGGCCAAATGGCATACGCCTATATGCAAATGTGCCATAAAGACAGGTAAATGTAGTCTTTTCTTGATCTTCTGGCGTGATATGAATCTGATTGTAGCCTGAATACCCATCAAGAAAGCAATAATGAGAATGACCTGCCAATCGTTCCAACATCTGATCGATGAAAGGTAGAGGAAAATAGTCTTTTCGAGTGGCATCATTCAACTTTCTGTAGTCAATACAAACACGCCAGCCAGTAGTCAATCTGATTGGAATGAGCTCGTTATTATCATTCTTCTCAACTGTGATCCTTCTTTTCTTTGGCACTACCTGGACCGGGCTCACCCAAGTACTATCTGAAATAGGATAGATAATACCTGCGTCAAGCAGTTTCAACACTTCAACTCGGACTACTTCTTACAAATGGGGATTCAGTCTGCGTTGATGTAGCACTGTTGGTTTATATGCCTCTTCCATTAGAATCTTGTGCATGCATAAAGATGGGCTGATACCTCTGATATCTGCTATAGTCCACCCGATGGCTGATTTGTAATTTCTCAAGACTCGGAGTAATTTATCCTCCTGATCCTGATCAATAGAATTTGCAATGATGACTAGAAGAGTGGATGACTCACCGAGATAAGCATACCTAAGGTGAGAAGGTAATTGTTTTAACTCTAGAATTGGTGCCTTTTGGACCGAAGGAGGCTGCTGAGGAGGTGTGGTACCCAGATCCATATACCTACTCATTCTTTCAATCCGTTCTGCTCCTTGTAAATATCTGGCACATTCTTCAAGACTTGGAGATTCGGAATTTTCATCTTGAGAATGCATAATACACGCTTCCCATGGATTTGAAGGATTTTCCAAGGCAAATGTGTTAGCAGCCTCGTTATCAATGATATCGATCTGAAAGCAAGAGTCAGAGGAGCTTGGATATTGAATTACTTTGAACACGTCGAAAGTGACTTACT
Source organism: Forsythia viridissima (assembly GCA_030279155.1). Lineage (NCBI taxonomy): Eukaryota > Viridiplantae > Streptophyta > Magnoliopsida > Lamiales > Oleaceae > Forsythia > Forsythia viridissima. Next base: position 27,545,753 of record CM059033.1, read on the forward strand.
CCTCATTCAATCTCAACATTAGCTACCCTTTTTGCACATCAATTAGGGCTCTTCCAGTAGCTAAGAATGGTCGCCCCAAGATAAGTGGCACATCTCTATCCTCCGCCAGATCGAGGATAATGAAGTCAGATGGGAATATGAACTTGTCTACTTTCACCAAAATATCTTCAATAACTCTACGTGGGCGTTTAATTGACCGATCAGCTAACTGGAGTGAAATTGTGGTTGGCTTCACTTCTCCGAGACCTAGTTGCCTGAAAATAGAATAAGGCATCAAGTTAATGCTAGCACCTAAATTACATAACGTTTTTTCAAAAAAATGAACTACCAACAGTACAAGGAATAGAGAAACTCTCCGGATCTTTTAATTTCGACGGTAGCTTGTTTTGCAAGATAGCACTACACTCCTCAGTAAGCATAACTGTTTCGTGCTCTTCCAACTTCTTTTTATTTGAAAGGATTTCTTTCATGAATTTTGCATAACTCGGCATCTGTGCTAGAGCATCAGCAAACGGTATGTTGATTTGAAGTTTCTTGAACACATCGAGAAATTTCTCGAATTGCTTGTTTAGCTTATATTTTTGCAGCCTCTGAGGAAATGGAATTGGATGGACGTAAGAAGGTGGTGGAATATAAGCTGGTGGAGAGTCCCGTTCTGGTGCAATTTCTGTATCTAATTTGTTTTCTCTCTCTTTGTCAGACACAGTTTCCTTTTCTATACCTGGTCTAGTCATATAAATCTCCGGTAACTGAACTCCGCTCTTCATGGTAATTGCATTTACTTGCTCTTTTGGATTGACTTTAGTATTGCTTGGCCATGTGCTTGGTTGTCGCTCGGTCAACAATTTAGCCAACTGCCCAATCTGATTTTCTATATTCTTGATAGCAACATCCTGTCTTTTCTGCATCTCCTTCAATTCAGATTCCATACGCGTGACAGCTTCTTCCAGTCTTCCTTTTTTCTCTTGTGGCTTCCCTTGATTTGGCGGATTCTAGATATTCTGGTTATTGCCATAGGAGAAGTTTGGATGATTTCTCCATCCTGGGTTGTAAGTCTGTGAATAAGGATTATTCTGCTGACGCTGAAAGTTTTGAGCATATGCAACTTGCTCAGGAGAAGGCATATCAACCTTTGTCAATGGGCACTCTGAAGATTGATGGTTTGCCCCGCATGTCACACAGATTGGTGGAGACATCTGAACCATATCAGCTGAATGAGAATATTTCATTGTCTCCATCTGCTTCATCAATACATCGATTTTTGCCAGTACAAGCGAATTTGAGTCTACCTCATGTACCCCTGCTGCTTTCCTTTGTACTCCTCTGTCTGGCCACATAACAAATTGTTCACTCATTGTTTCATACAAGTCATGGAGGTCGTCGGTAGACCTATTTTGGATAGAGCCACCTGCTGCAGAATCAACTGAAGAACGACTGCTAGGAACTAGACCAGAGTAGAAGAAATGATTCTGAGCTGCTAAAGGAAAACCGTGGCTTGGACACTTTCTGAGCAGTTGCTTGAATCTTTCCCATGCCTCATGAAAGTTTTCCAAATCAGATTGTTGGAAATTGAAAATTTCGTACTTTAATCGGTTCACTCTGGCTGGAGGAAAGTATTTCAGTGTGAACTTTTGGATCAGATCACCCCAAGTTGTGATGCTCCTAGGCGGTAGTGAATCCAACCATTCTCGAGCTTTATCTTTCAGTGTGTGTGGAAAGAGCCTCATCTTCAGTGCCTCTTCATTAACACCTTGGTATTTGAAATTGCCATAGAATTCATCAAAGCAAGAAATGTGGTAATGAGGGTTTTCATCTACCATCCCGTAGAAAGGTAGATTGTTCGAGAACAAGTTGATCACATCTGGCCTCAACTGGAAGTTGTTGTGTCCATAAGACGGATATATAATACTGGACTGATTTTCAATAATCGGTGGCATCATATATTCACCCATAAGAATATCTCTCTCATTAACTTCAATAGATCGAGCTATTGGGGCATGATTATTTCGACCATCTGCAGGTAACGGATTCTGGATTGGGTTATCCTCTATTGTGTCTTGCTGCTGTTGTTTCCTTTCTCTTTTTTCACGTTGTCATTGGTAAAAGCTCCATTCAATTTCTGGATCTAAATCAAATAGATCAAGATCTTTGTACAGCGCATACACACTTAACACCTGAAAATTCAGAAAACAGATAAAATTCAGCAGTATCACGAAGAATTGAAAATAAAAATAAATAAAACTAAAAAGAATTGTTAAAAGCCAAATTATAAATTAACGTAGCAATTAATAAAACTAGTCTCCGACAACGGCGCCAAAAACTTGTTGTGCGATTTAAATCCCGCAAGTGGACGGATCGTTGACAAGTAATAAAGTGATAAATGAAGTGTCGAACCCACGAAGACTAGATACTAATTTAACTAATTAATTTCACAACTTAAATTTTAACAATTGAAATAAACACAGATTCAATTTTTGTTCTAATGACTCTAAACTAAATTAACTATCTTAATTAAATTGAAATTAACAATAAGCAACTTTGAAAGATGAGAACAAATTAAAGTTTACCAATACTAGGATTCACAATTCCACCGACACGTTTTACTCAATTATCTGTTAATTACTTTTTAGCTTTTAATTACCTTAGATTGAAAATCGGCGTTCCTAAATTAATCGAAAGTCTTTCTCGATGGTCAATCAATTCTATATGTTATGCGAACCTAATTATCTCTAATTAAGCTTCGAGCATAAACACATGCATTAAAATCTCAAGAACGCCTAAATAGATTTCATAAACCATAATAGTAATGTCTATCTATTATTGGACCCTATGTTATTCAATACCACGTGCTAAATCTATATTGAATCTCTCGACTTCAATACAGATCACAATATATTCTAATGGTACGCAAGCATTAAAATAATAAAGAAACTGAATAAAAAATAATCAATCCACGGGCCATTAATTACTAAAAAGGAAAAATTTCTAATTAATTAAAATGCGAGATTTCATCGTTCATCCTAGATAAAGTAAATTAGCCGAACATGATTTCTTCAATTAACGAAAGAATTGAGTTCATCATGGTCCGGAGAAAGAAAAACAAAAAGTAAAATAAAACCCGTGATCTTGGCTCGATGATCTTCGATTTCGCACCTTGATTTTCGTTCTTGCTTTGTATTTTGTTCCTTCAAAATTCGTCCCCCGCGAAATGTCTATGTTCCGCCTTTTATAATGCTCTCCCCAGATCCCAAGACGTGTGTTTGGTATTTGAATTAATCTGGACTGGTAGAATTCTAATTCAATCAGGTTTCTGCCAGAATTCTGTCGCGTTTAGCCTATGCGATCGCATGGTGTAAGTACGCGATCGCATGGTTCAACGGTTTTACATTCTGTTGGATTTTTAATGGTCTTGCGATCGTACCAACATCATGCTATGCGATCGCATGGTTGATGTTGGTGCTAAGTTTGAATTTCCCGCCTTGATAATTGCACGTCAAGCCTCTGAAGTCTCTTTTCTTAGCAATTAGGTCCCATTGTCTTCATTTTGCTCTCTTTTTATCCGATTGATACTCGACTTTGATTATCTCCTAAATTGATAAGAAAACAACATGCAATTAAACTAAAAACAACTAAACGAACTTATAATTGTCGCTTTTTGTGAACCCAGATAAGTACAAAATTGTATTTATCAGGCCTCCTCGGCGATTTCATTTTTATTAGCGCCTTGATTTTCTCAGGGTTGGCTTCGATACCCCTCTGGTTTACCATGTAGCCTAGGAACTTTCCAGAGGCAACTCCGAAGGCGTATTTTTGGTGGTTGAGCCTCATCTTGTAAACTCTGAGTGTTTCAAAAGTTTTTTCCAAGTGCCGTATGTGATCTTCGGCTTTTATGCTTTTAACAAGCATATCATCCACATAGACTTCCATGGTTGAACCGAGCTAATCGGCAAACATTTTATTGATGAGCCTTTGGTAGGTCGCCCCGGCATTTTTCAAACCAAATGGCATGACCTTGTAGCAATAAAGACCCTTGTCCGTTACAAAGGATGTGTGCTCCTCGTCCAGCGGGTACATGGAGATCTGGTTATAGCCTGATTAAGCGTCCATGAAGCTTAAGAGCTCGTGCCCGGATGTGGAGTCCACCAGCTGGTCAATTCGAGGCAGCGGGAAGCTATCCTTGGGACAGGCTTGATTGAGGTTGGAGAAATCTATACAAATTCTCATCTTTCCCCCCGGTTTTTTAACCAACACGGGGTTGGAGACCCACTTAGGGTAGCGATCTTCTCGGATGAAGTTGCTTCGCAAGAGTTTATCCACCTCTTCCTTTAATGCCTCATACTTTTCTGGGTTCAGGGGCCTTCGTTTTTGTCGGTGGGATGGAAACTTGGGATCGATATTGAGGCGGTGACAGCTTATCTTTGGGTCGATCCCGACCATATTCTCGTGTTTCCATGCGAAAACGTCTAGGTTGTGGCTTAGGAACTCCTTCAGGCCTTTTTTTGATTCCTTTCTAAGGTCCCTTCCTATTCGTAGCTCCCTCGTTGGGTCATTGGGATCCGTCGGGAAAATTTCCAATTCTTCGACTGGTGAAGTTAAGCATTCAGCCCCCGTCACTCTCGGATCTATGTCCTCGGATGGGGTTGCTTTCTCTATTGGTACGTCACTCGGTGCTTCTTCCAAGGCGTCTGGCATTTCTACGTCAAAAGACGTCATGTTTATCTCTTTTTTTCTGCATTTCTCAATGCGTTTCTGTAGCACTTTCTGGCCTCAGGCTGGTTGCGTCGCACAGTTGCCACCCCCTTCCGTTGGGAACTTCATGCACAGGTGGTGGATTGATGTTATGGCCTACAGCTCTTTTAGGGCCGGTCTGCCTAGAACTCCATGGTAGGCTGACCTTTTGTCTACCACCAAGAATTCCATGAAAGTATGAGAAGTGAGAGGCTCCTCCCCCATACTAACGGCGAGGCGCACAATTCCCTTCAGGGTCACACAATTGCCAGTGAACCCGTAGAGAGGTTCAGTCGATGGTTCTAGTGGCACATCCACGTTTATTTGCTCGTAAGTGCTCAAGAAAATGACATTAACGAAGCTGCCGTTGTCCACGAGCATTCTCTCTAGCCCATTCTGGGCCACCACCGCCCTCACTACAAGTGCGTCACAGTGAGGGTAATGCACTCCCTTCATGTCCTCTTCTGTGAAGGTGATATGACCCACTTTGTTTGATCCCGACGGCCTACTGTTGATGAGCCAGTTTGTCATATGGACCCCTTCAGCCTCCTTCGCATAGCTCTTTTGAGCATTTCGGGTCTGTCCTCCATAGATGGTGTTTATCTTTCGATCGGGGCCTTTTTCGGACCTTTGATTAACCGGGGTTCTGGGTTGTGCTCCCGCCCAGGATGTCCGGTGGGGCTTCTTGAATTGCGTCTGCCTCCTAGTTCCGATCCTGAAGGCCTTCTATCCCATTGCTGGGATGGTCGGTCTGGGAATTGTAGACGACGCCCTCTCATCGGGGTTTGGTCCCCCTGTCTAGTGCTCGCTCCACATCTATGTCCCGGGTTGACTGTTCTCCTATTGGCGAGTTCCTCCACCTCTCGACATTCGTCCGTACTATGCCCATAGCTTCGGTGAACGCATCAATATTTCGACTGAGTTATCTGAGGGGGACGAATCACTGGGGGCGCACTAGTCTCGACTTCATAATAAGTGGACGGGGACATGCCGTAGTTGTAAAATCCGACCGCCGAAGCCGAAGACATTGGAGCAATATAAGGGGAGAGCAGGCCCTCTTGCGCAGAGGCCACATAATTCATCCTGACATTTGGGTCGGATGGGTAGTTTCTTCGTCGCAGATTGTGTTGGGGGATAGGCCTATTGGGGTTTTGGACATACCCGACTCTGGACGCTGAGTTTGCTCCCAATCTGCCTCGATTCTTGTGGATGATCATATTTTCATTGGTTATTTCCTCAGTGATCATCTCTACCAGTTGGTCAAAGGTGGCCGGGTTTTTGTTGCGCACATCACTCCAGAACGGAAGGTTTATGTCTAGTCCTGCTTTTAGGGCAGACAAGGCCTCGGCGTCTATTATTCTTTCACAGAATAGCATCTCTTCATTGAAGTGGCCCAGGTAGCTCCGTAGCAGCTCGCTTGGAGCCTGCCTTACGTCATGGAGGCGTTGGACCCGGGCCGATGCAGGCTTTTGTGATGAGAAGTAATTTATGAACGTCTTTTTCAGCTCCGGCCATCTGAAAATGCTTCCCGCGACTAGTTTGTTATACCACCGCTTCGCTCCCCTAACAAGGTAAAGTGAAAAGCTCTGCACTTTAAGGCCGGAGTAGCCCCTCGGAGACTCATTTCTGTTTTATACGTGTTTACGTGGTCCAATGGATCTCTCCTGCATGTGTAAGGGGTAATTTTGGGCACGCGAAACTCGTGAGGGATAGATGCATTCCTGATTCCGGCTGAAAAAGGGAGGTTCTCGTCGTTGTCGTCTACTTCAAATGATCTTGTTGGTCTCGGATATTCTTCGTCGATGTTTGTTTCTAGAGGAAACGGGAGGAGGCGCTGGACTTGTTGTTCGCCCCCATAGCCATGGGGCTGCGGCTGCATGGTTGGCTAGGGAGCGTAGGGTTGGTAATCCGATTCTCCCCTAGCCTCGGCCTCCCTCGTCCTCCTTTCCCGCCTATTTCTAGGAGGACTTTGAGGCGGTTCCCTCCTTTGCAGATTCTCTTGTGGCCATCTTCTGCTCCCCTGCTCGCCTAGCCTTTCAAACACACTGGCAGACACCGTTGGTTGGGGCCTCCTGTCCGATGCGGTGGCTTTGGCCCCTCCGTCGTTTGTTCCGGCGCGAAAGGCTCCTTCCCCGGCTTGCTGGTCACGGGGGTGTCCGCTATCAACTTCCTGTTCTTTTTCAGGATCGTCCGGGTCAGATTATTGATGACGGTTCTCACCCCGCACATGTATCATTTGGATATACCCTTGCATTTGCGCGTGGTGCTGGGCCAGCTGCCTCACGCTAACGGCCATCGTTCTCATTTCTCGTTCAAGATTTGTGGGAGGCCTCCTTCCTCGCCTCCTCCGGAGAGCTTCCTCAGCCTTGACTCCTTCGTCCATTGCAGGCCTGGTTCTTCTTGGGTTCTCCTCCTCGTTGCTCCCACTCATTTTGTGGGTCGACTGATCCCTTGTTCAGGGAAATTCCTTTGTTCAAGGAGATTGAAGCTTTTAGTGACGCTTCCCACAGACGGTGCCAATCTGTTGACCTCCAAAAATGGCTGCCAACAGGAACCCCGCACCTCCTCTACCTGCGTGTCTTTCCTCTCTTTCGTGGACTGCCATGTGGTTTGTTCAACCACGTAGATAATTCTTGGACCGGGTGGATGTGTAACGATCGATAAAGATAGAGACACAATGATAGATGTAGCAGCTTGAGGGCCTCCGACTAATGATTTCCCAAGCGGTTATAATACTTGAATTGATAATTAGTATGGAGGACTTAATATTTCGTGTGAATAATATTTTTTTTATCATCCATTTCTTGTGGAAATAAGCTTAGTATTTATAGGCAAATTCTACAAGAATCGTCCCCTTCGATACGCGACACGTGGTTTCATCTGGACGGTTCTAGTCACATCTTTGATGTCATGTCCCTAGCATTAATGAGAAAGTACCCTCTGGCCGCCATCTGCAATGCTATGACAGTGACAAGCCGCATGGGCAGGCGGTCCCATCATTCTTTTCAAGATTGAATAGAGGTTGGCAGGGCTTCTTCAACACACAACCACAGGGCTTCGGAAATATGCCCTTCCCGATTAAAACAGCCTCGGAGTGGAGTGGGGTTATAGTAGGCTGACTTTGACCGCGCCTACGTGAAGCCTGGAGTGGGATAGTTTTGTCCACGTAGGATTGTGGCGTAACACATGACATACACAACGAATGTTAAATAAAATACTATCAAATTATGGACTAAAATGTTGAATTAATTTTTCAATTACTATTTTGTTGGAGCCTATATTATCAAATGTAAAACTACAAATCTTAGAATCATAATTAAATTCACGTAACACATCCAATAAAACATTAAATATTAACTTCATTCTAATGATATTCAATTTATCTTAATGCTATTATTTTTTTATGTATTATCCAATTACTATCAATGTAGTGTGCATTTTGTAGTCATGTATCCTTTTTGGTTATTACTTGTCCATAAGAGTTAAGTAAAAGATAAAACAATGTTATAATTATTAATATGATTTATAATAGCTTCTTTCTTTTTATTATACAAAATAATAGTGTCTTTACAAATAATATTTCTAGAAACAGAAACGTAATTTGATTGGAGATATTTTTGGATGAAGTTCGTGAAATGAGGATTTTCCATCAAGCTCAGTGAAAACTCGGCATTTGCCACCAATTTTGATAGTCCTTCGCGACACATGCTATCTTGTGAATATATCCAATTATTTAGATTGGGATTACTACTGATGCCGGCTCCGAGAAATCATCATCACATCGATTGTAGGTTATTTGGAACAAAATTATACAGAGAAGAGTAGAAGATGAATATGTAGTAGAAATGTAGAAAATTACTAGAAGAAGCAAAAAATTAAAACTTAAAAGTATAGATTAATATTTAGATAATGAGATTTGAGATAATAATTATAAACTAATATTGAGATAATGAAATTCGAGAATTGTTGTTGAATTAAGTATATAATAAATTGAGATATTGAAGTGTGAAAAAAAAAAAAGTTTAGAATGAGGTATTTATAGGGAAAAAATCTAAATTTAAAAAAATAAAAAATAAAGATGTGCAGCTCAACGGTCACAATTTTGTGACCGTTGGATCAATAATCCAACGTTCACAAAAATGTGATCATTGGACACGAGCCACGAGCTGCCCACGGGCCAAGACGAGCCGACTCGTACTTTTGCCAAGCCCTTCTCTTTTTTTGGGCTCTGCCCTAGCTAGACGAGTCCAAGTCCATTATGGGCTGAGCTTTTATATGGGCTCGTCGGCTCGATCCATTTGCCACTCATATGTTATTTCCTCATTTCATTATAAACAATATCTTACAATTTATCTCATTTTTTAATTCTTTTTAAAAATACATCATTTTTATTTAAAATCAATAATTCATTTAAAAATAATATTTTTACAAGTGTAATATACGTGTTACTATATCTTATTTCCTCATTTTCATTAAAGTCAATATTTTACAATTTATCTTAATTTTTAAATTTTTTAAAATACATTTTTTTTTAATTTAAAATCAATTTTTCAATTTTTCATTTGAAACAACATTTTTACACGGGTAACATGTATGACCATTTGTTACTTCTTCATTTTCATTAAAATCAATATTTTAAAATTTATCCCATTTTATATATTTTTTTAAAAAAAACATTAATTTCATTTAAAATCAAATATTTCAATTATTCATTTGAAAACAACTTTTTTACACAAGTTACTTCATCATTTTCATTGAAATCAGTATTTTAAATTTATTTTATGTTATAATTTTTTTAAAATTTAAAATCAATATTTAAATTTTAGATTTGAAAACAATATTTTTATACGGGTAACATGTGTGTTACCTTATATGTTATTTCATAGTCTTCATTAAAATTAAAATTTTATAATTTATCTTTTTTAATAATTTAATAAAAAATAAATTATTTTTTTAAATCCATATTTCAGTTTTTCATTATTTAAAATTATATTAGTTTGATTTAAAATCAATATTTCAATTTTTCATTATCTAAAATTATATTATTATTAACTAAAAATATCACATTTGTATACTGTTTGAAATATAGTAGTAATTACAATAATATTTTACAATTTATCTCATTTGATAATTTTTTTTAAATGCATTTTTTTTAAAATCAATATTACAATATTTCATTTGGAAAAAAAATTTGTACGAGTAGTATATGTGTTACCACATGTTACTTCATCATTTTCATTAAAATCAATATAATATAGTTTATATTCTTTTATAATTTTTTAAAAAATACATATTTTCATTTAAAATGAATATTTCAAGTTTTTATTTGAAAAAAAAAAATTATACGAGTAACATACATGTTACTACATGTTACTTCATCATTTTCATTAAAATTAATATTTTACAATATATCTCATTTTATAATTTTTTTGAAAATACATTACTTTCATTTAAAATGAATATTTCAATTTTTCATTTAAAAACAACATTTTTACACGATTAAGATGTGTTACCATATGTGTTATCATATGTTACTTCATTATTTTAATTAAAATCAATATTTTAAAATTTATCTCATTTTATAAACTTTAAAAAAATATATTATTTTAATTGAAAATCAATATTTCAATTTTTTATTTGAAAACAATATTTTTATACTGGTAACATATGTGTTACTATATGTACTCGTCCTAATTAAAATTAAAATTTTATAATTTATCTCATTTTTATAATTTTTAAAAAAATATATAATTTTTATTTAAAATCAATATTTCAATTTTTTATTTGAATACAAAATTTTACATTGAGTAACACATGTATTATCCTATTTACTTCCACATTTTAATTAAAATCAATATTTTATAATTTATTTCTTTTTACTAGTATATAATGCTTACTCGCGGTGGGATTCGACTGTTAGGTTACGTTTCAACTTTAATGGTAAATTAATATCACAAAACTGAACTGCAAAAAAATAATAAAATAGTGATGAGTAATTGTTAACAAGAAAATGACCGATATGTGGTGAGTTTCCAATTGCCAAGTTTAACAGATCAGAGTGTCAGACAGCAAGGTTTAAAGCAAGAAAAATCACATGAAAGCGTATCAACATACATCACAGTCAAAGTCTGTGCGCCTGCTTTGCCTTTTTCTGATTTCATTTTGCCTATTATTGCTCTCTTAATTGGAATTAGGGCTTAATCTCTAGCAAAGTTAACTTATGGGGGAGGATGCGTGAGGAGAAAGGAATGTGTCCAACATATCCCCGTCAAGTGTACTAGTCCTTGAATGAAAGATTTCTTATATAAATTACTTAAGCAATCTAAATGGTAATCCCGGTTGAAAAGATTGTAAGCAATTCAAACTCCACCTGAAAGAACAATCAGTAAAGAGCTTGCTATGATTTTCTCTTTTACTTTGTAGATCAGAATCTGAAGATGAACTAGAATTTAAAAACTGGACATAAATTTTTGAACGAAAACCATTGCATGCTCAAGGAAACAGAATAACGGATATAACAACAAGGCTACTGGAGACTTCACTAAACCCCTAGTAAATCATGTTCTACTACAGTTGCTCTAGAACAGGGTACAATATCATTTTAGAACACTGAATTTGGCGATCAGAATCATTTTACTGTACATCTTTCTTTTACTCTCTCAGTAATTTAAATTATTAAAAAATCTCATTATCCAAAGAATCCAATAGTATTGTCTGAAAATCTTGAAAATTTATCATGGTCTAATCTAAAGAAGCCTACCCAAGGGGGCAAAACATTTTTTTCTAAGTAGTGAATTGCGATCTCATTTCCATTTTGTGAACCATAGCCATCCACTTACTAGGTAAAACTGGTATACCAGCTATTGACCAAGAAAATTGAGGCATGCCAAAAATGGTAATTCATATGCTGAATTGGCAAACAGTGACCAAAGATGGAGCAATAAATCATCTAAAAGGAACTAGTAGTTTATTAAATTCTATGCACAAATAGGACTGAAGTGATTATAGAAAGTTAGCAAAATTCAAGGATATAGAAAGTTACGAGGCCAAAGGTCAACAGACTTCTAACACACTTTACTAAGGATTTAATTCAATTCCCAAATGGTAAGATGTCAACTAAAATTGTATAGAAAACTGCGACAGTTCATTTTTTCTTCTTTTCCTTCTATACTTTCAAACTTGAAATTATACATAGACCATAGTTAAGACTTGTTTAAACTTTCAAAAGTATTATAAAGCCACAAATGAAGGGCAATAATACTAAATTAAACAACCGGAGTCTTCCATGATTAGTAGATAAAATCTTACAATCAAAATTCAAATTCCAACATAGACAAAAGTATAAGATGGTTTTCCATTTTCTGTTTCCTCATTGTTCCTAACCTTAATCATAAGGCAGAGGAAGTTCAAAACGCATGATTTATTTGGCATTGTGACATGGCAATGAAACTTATAAAAGATTGTTCCAAATCAGTGGTAATAAGATATAATAGAGGACAAAAGAGCTGCATTAAGCATAAGAATAGATTGCACTGCATTACATGGCTAGCATCTTAATTTTTTTTGGATATCTTGTCTCAGTTAGTGATACTCAGTGAAGGGTTAGGAATATCCTACAGTTAAAATCAAATATTCTCCTAACAATCAAATTTCACTCCCAGCCACCGAATTAAAAAAATGAAGGGTTAGGAGAAGATTTGATATTTCAAGGAATTATCAAGGAATTACATGTGGAAGTGGGTTCAATCATCGTCCGGAGCAAAAGATGAATGGTACTGATTGTGGCCCTTGTATTTCGAATTCAACTGCTCTTCTTCTTGTTCTCCTTTGATTCGAGGTGGTAGCCGATCTCGCAATCAATCTCTTTGAAGACGTCGTCTTTTACAAAACAGAAATATAAAAATCAATTCCAACAAATTAACCGATATGAGAGAAAAATGGCCGACGCGTTGGAGATTTGAGGAGAGATTAGAGATTTGAGAAGAGATGATCCGTTGTGGAGAGCAGATTTCGAGGAGATTTGTGGGGTGATGAGAGATTTGAAAGGGTAGATGGGTTGAGGAAAATTTTCATTCAAGACAGACGTTGCCTTTTATTTTGGCCCAGTAGAAAGGAAATACTCCCTAACGGTCGTGATAATTTCAACTTTTTTAAAACAAAAATGTAGTGTATTTTACAATTTTGTAAGTGTTGGACTGTACGGTCCTAATTTCTACTTTTTTGGGTCAAGACTAACAATACTTGCTAAAAAACATTTTTGGCCCATAACAAGGCCCAATTCTTGTCGGGGAATGAAAAGAATCTAGTTCCAACGGTAATACATTGTACACTCTCGCAGATTGTCAAATCATTAAATTTGTTCACCTTCATCTGAATCGTCTTTAAGTACAAGGGAATATTAGAATAGGCAAATGGAGATGTACATAATAGTGCTAGTACCGTACTCATGAAAAGAACGTAGTTTTATTAGACTTGTATGTCAATCTCCTCATTTTAGTAACATACATGAGTATACTTTTAGACTTTTTTGTCAAGCTTGTGTGCGAAAAGGTACCATGTTTTCATATTCACCACTATGTATTTCTTGAGCTATTATTTGTGAAAATACTTCTATTGTAATCTTCATTGCGCACATGTGAAATAAAATGAAAAATTAGAGACAGAAACATTGAAGATGGCACGATTTGAAACTAAAGCGAGAAATGAAAATTGGTAAATTGGCACGAGATTAATTAGGGAGAAAGTATACCACTCTTGTATTAAAATTCTCTAAAGAACTTACAAGTATGCACTTTGACTCCATTGGTTGCTATGGAACGCTCTTAGCTTTAGTTTCCTAAGGTCCTTTTGCTTGTTTGTACATCCACTTTCTTTAAATGGATGGTGGTGATTTTATTGATCATACGGTTAGCAATCATTCACAACATAATTTTACAAGATATTTACCAAGGATGTTCTAGCAAGGTGGCCTATGCAACCTTCTAGTCCTCTTCTACAAGTTTTCTACGTATTCTCTACATAAATTATTCTAGAATGTGATTGTCTCCACATTTGCTCAAGCATTCTAGATTCCTAATTCAAGATACTTCCATGAAACATTTTAGAATGTATTCATTCCCATATTGCTCCATATTTCTCTACAACATTCGAAAGTCTTTCATCAACCTCCTTCATGGAACTTTCTAGAATCAAGTCGAGTTTTCATAATTTTAATATTTTCTAGACACTTCTAGACATTTCCAGCAATTGTCTAGGTTGTATGCGTGTACTACCCATTAATCTTTGCCTTCGGTCTGTAGTAAAATTATGACACACTGAAATTCTATTTAGATGGGAGTCGCTCATGGAGAAAGATAGCAAGACTAGCCGCTACTGAGTGGAATTATCAATTAAGTGAATATTTCATGTAGATTATATCACTTGTGTCTAATCCAGCTGCTATACCTCTGCATATCTCCTCAGCAAGCTGTATACCGCATGTCAAGCTTCCTTCCCACTAGAGCTGACAAATGGGCTGGTCCAATTTGTCAGAATAGGGTCACACATAAAAATGTATTGGGCTGACCCAGCCCAATTTTGTATGGGTCAGAAATATACAAGTCCGATCCAGCCCATTAGCTCACCTTGGTCTTAATTTGCCTTTTTTTCTTTTTTTTTTTTTTAATAAATTTTTTATACAATCTAATACATTATATCAAATATAATCATAGATAAATTTAGACTATATATTTTGAGTTTTATAAAGAGATTAATTTATAAAATTGGAACTCTTTTGTGTTAGTCAATAGATAAACGTCAATTTTCTTTTAAAATAATAATTTTTTTTTTAATTGTAGACACTTATATAAAAAAAAAATACAAATATTAAAAGCATGCTAATTTTATTGCTTTGAGATATAAGCATGTTTGGCTTAAATTAAAAAAATTTACTTATAAATAAATTTAAAATAAATAATTTACTTGTCACACCAAATATATTTTGGATTGAAACTTAAATTAAACTAAATTTTAATTAAATCTAAATAATTTTATGTTGGATCTTGAGATTTTTGGACTAATGTTTATTGGTGACTTAGACTCAGATCATTTTAGATTGATATTATTTGAATTATGTATTAGGGCTATTCACAAAATGAGTGATTAGTGTTAATGAACAAAAAACAAAATGTCAAAATCGGGCTAACCCAAAAAAGTGGGTTATATGGGCCGATTCGCGAGCGGGACTAATTTTACCACCTCTACTTCCCACGCCCTTGGCTATTCGTGTACCACTTTAAATTTTGACACTACATATTAAAAGTTCACAAATTGTAGTATTGATTTTTATATGATTTGTTAAGACATGGAAAGTTTATTTTGACCTGTCGTCTAGTCAAATATTTGTGTGCTCCATAACACGCTAAATATTTTAAGGATGGTCGAATTTGTAATAAAAACACTTTATTATAATTGGATAAGGCAAAATATTGCACTAAAAAAAAGTTGCATTTATTGTCGACAAAAGGCATTGCTAAAAGAGAACATGTCGCCGCTATAGAATTACGGCAATAACAATCTTATCCCAAAAAGTCATAGCAACTGATTAGAAGATACTAGTTAGTTACGATGACACATAGTCGTCTCTACAGGGTAAAAAGCAATAGAGACAACATACTTGTCGCTATTTTTTGAAAAACAGCGATTTAAAGAAAGACTTATAAGAATAAGATTGAAATACTTGTGGTGGGTGGAAAGAGGCACGATTTAAAAAAAGACTTATAAGAATAAGATTGAAATATGGACGGTCCATGTGGTCCATTTGCTAGCTCTATTTAACAAACATGAAAAATGATACAAAAAGAACATATGGTTATTTTGAAAAGTCTGACAATAGAGTGATTTTTTTTAGGTCTCTCAATTAATTCCGTAGATTGACAATTAGATAGAGTCGAATAAGCTCATTAAACAGATTTCTAATTGTTGGGGCAGAAAAGAGAAAATTCTTTGCTTGAAATCTGTCCAAGTGACATAGATCATTCCAGCATTTGGAACCAAAGCTTTGTGTCTACCAAACCCTAAACCCTCCCCAAGTTATGATGATATATTATAATTGGATAAGGCAAAATATTGCACTACAAAAAAAGTTGCATTTATTGTCGACAAAAGGCATTGCTAAAAGAGAACATGTCGCCGCTATAGAATTACGGCGATAACAATCTTGTCCCAAAAAGTCATAGCAATTGATTAGAAGATACTGGTTAGTTACGACGACACATAGTCATCTACAGAGTAAAAAGCAATAGAGACAACATACTTGTCGCTATTTCTTGAAAAATAGCGATGATATTGTCGTCGCTACTTTGTGATACAATTTCGAAGATATGTCGTTGCTGATTGTCATTGATAGTACTCATTTGTAGCGATGAAGTGTCATCGCTAATTGTTGACTCTTTTGATTTTTAATTTTTTTAAAAAATTATTTATTGTAATAATAATAACAACGATAAAAACAATAAAAAATATATGAAATTAATTCACAAAATGCAGCTTAAGGATTTTCTAAAATCTTCTTCGTCCTTGTCCGTGTCCTCGTCAAATTGTATCACATGAACAAATATTGATAACACAAATCGTATAATTCACAAATTAATGACAAACTGTCAAAAAATGAGACAATTCAAAAATTAGTTTGTGAATCACAAACTGTTCAAGATGAGGACGTGTGTGGTTTACAAACTAATCTTAAACGGTTTTCTAATAATAAAATTCACACAACGTAAAGGGAAATTGGCGGAAATCTAACATTTTCCCTCGGTTTGGAAATGGTTCATAACGTTTATTTTTTGACACGGAAGTCCCTAATTTATGTGTTTTGATGCGCAATTGATCTCTATTTGATGAAAAAGACAAATATGTCCTTGCTTTTAATTAGAAAAAATTACAATTGGATTCTTAATATTTGCCAAAGTTACAAATGGGTCTAGTACATTTGTTAAATAATATTTAATTTAGCATATAGCATATTAAATATATCACTCATGTCAATTAAATTTTTTATAAAAAAATGTAAAATTATTGTGCTTTAAGTATATAAAGAACTCGTTAAACTTGAATAAAAATTAATTTACACATTGTGAAATTGGAGTGAAAAACTTGAATAAAAATTAAGTTAAATAAATAACAAAATGACGTATATAATTTCATGACATTGAACCAATCTTATTATGTATTTTTTATAACATAAAAATTAATTTACACATTGTGTGTTATTTATTTTTGAATAATAATAAAACGATAAATTAAAATATGAAGAATATAATACAGTTGGAGCTCTAATATTTGTAGTTAATAAACGAATAGCTCAATTAAATAAAAGTATTTGAGCATCAAGTTTGTGATAAAGTTATTTTTCTTTTTATATTATAAAGATAAAATAAAAGTTTAAATTTTAAATAATATAATTACGTAATAATAAAAAAAAAAAATTTATTTAACATGTTTGTTAATAATTAAGAGCTTCAATTTTAATTATTTTATAATAGATCGTAAAATATACGAAACAATTTAGTATATTATCAATTTGGTCAATAAAGTGTTAATTCAAGAAAAAAAAAAAAGAACTCGTTAATTTCCTTCAATTTATTATAACTCATTTGTACTTTTTTGCAAAAGTTAGAATTCAATTGCAATTTTTTCTAATTAAAACTAAGGGCATATTTTTTTTTTTAATCAAATAAAGACCAATTACGCACTAAAACAAATATGTTAGGGACTTCTGTGTCAAAAAACAAACGTTAAGTACCATTTTCGCACTGACAGAAGTTAGGGACCATTTGCACTAATTTTTTTAAAGTAAAAGATGGTAACAAGTAAAAGTTACACACCAAAATACTAAATTTTACGTTTCAGGCAACCGAGAGCAACTGGTCTGAGGAGCAAAATGGAGGAGAAAAAAATGGGCAGGAATGAGAAATACTGATTTTGTAGGTTCGATCTGTAGAGACGACATTTGTCATCGCCATTGCACACTATGTCACCACAAAAAATCAAAATGGCGCCAAAAGATCTAGCGAATTGTTCTGGGGGTCCATAGCTGTGACATGTGTCGCTGCTATTAGAAGGACGAAGAGGCGCCAAAATTTCCTGTCATCTTCAAGTCCTATTGCGACAACTCTTGTTATTATTGTGACGCCGTTATATCGTCTCTGTTAATCTACTCCTTTAGTAGTGACAATACTCTCTTGTCATCCCTATATTTTTAGTACTATGGCAACGACTTTTTAGCCCCCATTATTGTATGAAAATAATAGAGACGATAGTTTTGTTTTTGCTATGTTTCACCGCTTTTTACAATTTTTCTTGTAGTGTCGATCAATATAATAATAGATAGCTTATTAAATTTAAAATTTATATGGAAGATTGTTATTTATAAAAGAAAGTCCAATATAAAGGGTAAAAATAATTCTACTACGTATAAGTAGTAAATCATAAAATGAAATAATTAACGGATACGAAATAAGGAACACGCTAATATTTTTTAACAACAGCCTCATATAACATTAAGATTTCTATAATAGCCTCAAGGAAATTAGGATTCCGGCCCACCACAAGTGGAGTGAATGATCTGTCTATTATACAAGATACAGAAAGACAACAATTCATCAGAGGCCTTAAGCATGGACCTGTAAGCATGGGGAGAAGATTTCTTAGTACTTTAAATGCTTCTTAATTCTGTAGAATTTACATCACAGGTGTCCATGAAAGGGACTTTAAGTCTTTAATTTAGATTTTATTTCAAGAGGCCTGCTCATAGTTCTATGTTTAATTTTTCTTCATTTATATTCCCTTTCAGTCACAGCCAAACTGTGCTACTTGTCAACGACTATACCATGGATTGTGTACAAGTCAGATGCATGTATCAGAACACGGGTGAAAATGTTTGGGTTGTTCCGTAAGGTGTACGACGCTGAAGTTAGATGCATGAACCGGAAACAAGGGTGAACGCTTGTGGCATTTTCGATACGGTGAGCACTATAGTACTGAACAATATTAGAGAAAAAGAATTCAAACTTCTGTCAATTAGAGTAATTGAATATATGATAGAATTACCTGATTTTGTAATAATAAATAATCGGCAAGAAGAATATAATAGCCCTCCGGGAGTGAATTCGGGAATTTTATTAGTGCTGAGTGTTGTCCAATACTACGTACTAAACTTTAGGACGGAAAAAAGGTGGTTTAACACTTTGTCTCCTCCAGTCCCCTTAATCCCTCAAGTTAATCCCTCAAGTTATGATACTCTATGACATAAATGCAATATGGCAACTAACATTCTGTCATAAATTGATTGTAAAAGAATCCTTCACAAATTGTTCTTGCGATTCTGCTACAAGCAATTCTTTGCACAGACAAGAAACAGCTCTACAAGATCTCAAATCCAAACTTGTAGTACATGCTTGGTACGTAGCATTCGGTCGCAGTGGATAATACCGTTCAATATTCTCTAATCTACTTTACCAAACATGCCACTTATGTTAACCATTTTGTGTGTTCAATCTCGAAATCGTCATTTATCAAATCTTATGGTACGAAACGCTCCACATCTATCTAAAGATACAAGAATGAAGTGGATGAGTTTCAATGCACTTTTGAATCAAAATCAAGCACATAGCAATTCCACAACAATGCTTTCTATATTCTCCTCTTCCTAAAAATTGAAATAACACAAATAGAAAGTGTCCACAATAAATCGAAAAGAATCCATTATGCAACTACTAGACCAATTGAAAGACTAATCCTACTTCCAACCTCTACAACCGCCATATATTTAACAAAATTGGAGCCACGGAGAGATAAAGAAAGAGAGAAAATTCTCCCCGGTTTCTCTAAAGAAACCAACAAGATAGATTGCTCGAGTTTTCATTTACTTCTTATTGAAAATTAGATGCACACAACATTTCTTGGATGAAAGAGTCCCGGGGGGAGGGGGGTTCAGCTGCCAAATTGAAGAAGACAACATAGTCATCAACTGGCAAACATTTATTATTCAATCAAATCCGGTCAATACCAAACAATTGAATACATTAACCAGATTCTAACATTAATGGGACAGGAACATTCTTATCTAACGCTAAATTTCTAGGAATCGAACACTTTCATGCTACTTTTAAGCAGCATTTATTCAATGTAGCATTCAATAACAATCTAGTGACAATACATACTAACTTATTCAATCATCCATAGCAGAACAACAGCTTTCAGATCGAACCAAACCTGCCTTCCTCACTGGGCTTGAACGAGGTGAATCCAAGCTCCTCAGAAGCAGCTGCTTAACAGCAGAAATGAGTTCCTCAGTGGGATTCTTGGGTGGCCTTAAAGTCCTAAATTTCTTGCAAAAACTCATGTGCTGATTTAAAGCCTCCTCATTTCCAATCCTTTTCTCTGATCTTGCAATCTCGTCCTTCACCGCCTCTGCACACAGCCCACATATCCACCACCCCTGGTAGCGCTCTCGAACACGTGCCACGTAAGCCTCGGTGCACTCCTCCGACAGCCCACAGCACTCGCATATTGCAAATTCAAGGTCACTTCTCTTCATTATAGTTGCTGATTTTTGAGCAATTTCAATACCAGACATTGCAGCAGTGGTCATTTGTTGCCTGAAAACTTTCTTTAAATTAACATACGTACATAAAAAGAATGTTGAACAAAAAAATTTAAACAAAGACACTTAAGCTTTTACATACGGTATTTTTAACATAGTATTAGAACATATGTAGGTTCTTAGCTCAAGATTCAATGAACTCATTTATGAAAATTGTGCGTATTGGGCGTTTCATCAAACACATGAAGAGCATGTTGAAAATTAAATTAAAATAAAGAATAAAATTCCAAAACCAAATACGGATCTTGGAACGAAAAGAAAAAATATGAGAGAATATTACCTGATGGATTGAAATATTGAATCAAACAGATATATGATAAATAAATCCCTCCAAAACCTGAAAATCTCCTGGATTTTCAGAAATTTCTATATTATAGGGTTGGATTTCTTGGTGGGTTTTTCTTATCTTTCCTTTTCCCACTCGCCTTCTTCTTCAACAATCTCTCCGCCTATGATCAAGCGCTTGAATATCATATACATTTCAGAGAGCCCTGTGTGGCTCTTCTCTTTTCTTGATTCTGCTATATCAGAAAATAGAAATGATAGAAGATTCAAGAACTTCAGTTCATTTTTCTTGATATTGTTTGAACTGGAAATGATAAGAATACAGAGGATGATGATATATATAAACTGTATAGAAAGAAATATTTTCTGATCTCTTTTTGCAAAGTGTAATGTATTTTAGACAGAAAATTCCATCAACAATGATTGGCGGTTTTTAGCAGCAGTAAATGTTGTCCATGTCAAATTTTCACATGTTTTCAGTTTTCCTAACTAGCTTGGATCTGCTGCTTTGTGGACCAGTGCTCCCTATTAATCTCTACCGTTGATTAGATCACATGATGTGATCTTACACTAAATTTTTGGAACAAAGCTGTGGTACAAATTTAACTTATCGTCCGTTTGATTGCCTCTTTTTCCATGAAAAATGTCACATTTGAGTAATTCAATTCATACTTTGGTTGTTTGATACAAAGATAGAAAAGGAAAATGAATTATATGGTACAATCACTTTAAGCTTGTTTTTTACCAATTTCATAGAAAATATTTTCTTATATGGATGGTGGTCTTTATTTTTTAACTTACATGAATAATAGTTTCTTTTCTACTTTTATCAATCAAAACGGACATTTACATTCAACGGTAATGATCTCCTCCCCACCATAAAACCCACATGACACATTCACTTGTCCAATACCCACATGACATGTGTCATGTGTGTTTTATAACTCCTCCCCACGATAGGGATGAGATCATTCCCGTTACATTCAAATAATCAAAACGAATAAATAAAAAAATAAAAAATTGAAATTCAAAAACAAAAAAATATTGACAAATTAGTTGAATTTTCTAATGAGTTTATATATTAAAATATTATAATATATTAATCTATCACTTCTTTGTAGTAGAATTAGACCGTATGCTTTATTATGATAATGGATTGAGGTGGTGAACAGATTTTAGAAATGATCAGTGAAGAGAGATAATCGATTGAGGGAGATGGATTGAAGATATTAGCAGATTTTGAAGATAATCGGTTGATGGAGATAGTCGAATTAGGGAGATAGAGTAGATGATTTTGTAAAAAGAGAAATTGAACACGTAACAATACACGGATGTTTAATTAAATTTTTTTTTTTATCGTGATGAATAGACGGAGGTGTGGACATACAGTGGTGTTTGGAACAGGTGATTAAATCAAATCGTTGGACGTGCCAGCTGTGTAGACGGCGATGTTTTGGAATTAAAAAAGGACTACCCACATGTAATTTGCCACGGGTGGGTCACTGGTGTTTCAATACGGACATAAATGTCATTTTCTATTACCGTTTCTATGTATCTTCTCAAATTCAATAATTTCTTCCATTTTTCTCATGTTCATAAGATAATGAATTGACTAAGGAAAACAGAAAAAATTTAATGTTGTTTAATGCTAAAAAGTTCATGATTGTTAAAAGTGTAAGGAATTATTTATGATTTTATATGTTTATTGTTATTAAATTTGTAGTCGTCTCTAAATAAATCGGTAATCACTAGTGAATTCGTAATAGTTTTTGTTGTGATTTTGTTTTATTGTATTTTTTAGTAAAGAGACATGCGATTTGGTAGAAATATAATGGAAAAGAAATATGATTTATTGAGATGGAGAAATAGGTATCAATTTTTTTACAAAAATAACTGAAATTTCCAATCAATAAAAATCCTAATGAATTATGTTCCTTTTTTTTATTATTATTAATCAAGATCGGATAGAGACCAAAGATCTTGAGTGACCGATATAGCCATTTGCTTTGAAAAAAACTTGTACAGTTGGAGAGGAGTTTTGATTGACCAGAAAGAAGAATTGGTTTATATTTTTTAAAAGTACAAATTACATGTTCAAAATACGTTACAACACGATATAAAATAGTACTTTATAATTTTGATATATTTTTACTGAACTATTTTGCTTAATATTTTAAATATGTGCACAAGCGTAGATGTTCTTGGTTCAATCTCTTTTTGACCCTTGTTGTCATTTCTTTGTTGATAAGGGAGGAATAATCTAGAGACCAAGATCACTCTCAACAAGTGTATCCTTATCTTACTTGGGGATTTGACTTGATAATCATATATAGTGCGACCCACTAATCTTTTTTCAATGTAAACAAAACGTTACATCATTATTGGTATTGGTATTGATGTTCTAAGGAATTTAATCACGATTATTCACGTAAAAAATTTAAAAAAAATTGTTATTAAAATTAAAATAATAATGTTATTTATCACTATTGATGATGATTACATGTTTATATAACAGTAAAATTCAATGTAATTTATTGGTGTTACATAATTTATTATCTCTTCAAATCATGCATTTCCAATTGTTTGGTGTGATTTTTTTGAGCCAAAATGATTTTTGGTCACTATTATTGACTTTTCAAATTAAATTGTAAATGAAATCATCAAATTGTCTTTAATCAATAAAATATAATTAAAAGTAATTTGGTCATTTCAAATATCATTTGATTTGAAGTGACGGAAAAAAAAAATTATTTTAACCCAAAAAATCCATATCGAACGAAATCTAATATAGTATGATGAGTATCCGCGTCTTAAGTATGGTGGGCCAATGGAAGAGGAATGAGTGGCAATAAAAAGGATAAGAAAACAAGATTGAAGCGAAGTGAGAAGTAGATGCTCACCACCCCAACCCCCCCCCCCACCCCCCCACCCGCAAACACCACCAGTGCGTGTAAGACAAGACACAAGACACAAGTGGTGCTGCGCCTGATAATGTGTGCTTCTTATCAATTCCACAACTGTACATTTTTTTTGTTTGTATTATTAAAATTTTACTTTCTCCACGTAACATTTGCTTATCATGCGTGTACGATACCATTTTCTTTGTCGAAACCTAATTATTTAATTTTATTCAAAGGTTGTTATTCTTGGATGATCATGATTCGAGACTTGAGTTTTCATTTTTCTTGCTAAATTCATAAGAATTTCTCTCTTCAATTCCAACTCAGTTGGGTTCGGAAAGTTGTTTATTAATATATTATTTTCAGGTTAGTGTGATGTGATTTTTGTGGATAGAAAGAGTGAAGACAAATTTGTAATTAAAAGTTTTGAATAGTCCATTAATTCTTTTTATTTATATTTTGTTTTCGATGTACTCATTATGTGTCACATGTGAATTTTCCAAAAAATCATGAATGGTCCATCTTAACAAGAATATTGAATTGTCAATATAATTTAATACCACATATCAAATTGTAGGTGCAAAATATTTTTCAAAGCTTTAAACCTTTAAATCATATTGTTTAATTAATGTTTAATTTTATTACTATAACTTGTATATATACATTATATATATGATTATATTTATATGTGCAAACTACATAAATGCTATCCACGAGGTTAAAAGCTTAGTTGTCACAGTATTTTCATTTTTTTTTTATGTTGAATGTGTAGATAGTCATCGTATATTAAATTATACAATAGTTTTTCTAACGTTTTCTTAGTGTCACATTATAATTGATGTTGGTAACACTTTTGTGGTGACTATAAACTAAGGTTATAGTCATCAACAGAATGTTAAAAATATTATCAATTATTTTTATTCGACTTAGAATTCATCCTTTAGTATTATATAGCTCACAATTGACATGAATGTGTTCAAACAATTTTTGATGTCGAAATTTACTTGAAATTCCACGTCAACTCCTACTAATCTTGTTTCAAAATATGGATAAAGAGACTAATCTCAACACTTACTATTAGAAATATTGTTCAGTACATATTGTGGAACTTGCTAAAAATATCTTGTGGGATTTTCTGAAGAATTTTTTTAAAAAATAAATATCGGCCGTGGTCCAGTTGCGGAAAGCATGCTGTGGTTGGATTGTGGCAAATAGAAAACAGCAATTTGAGGCATCAAAAGATGCATCTTCGACTCAAGTGTTGTGTCCCTCAGTTTTGAGTATCTTTACACTATAAAACCAAGTTGAGTTTAATGAAAACAAACACAATAAAATCATCTCAAACAATATGAAAGTGTTTTAAATGTCAAATTCATTACAAAAATCTCAGATTATCTATCCATTCATACTTCATTTTTTCTGGATTTCATTAGTACTAGTGAAATTCAATTTGAGGCTTGAAATCCGCTAAAACTATTTGAGTGAAGACCATTTAGCATCTCATTCTTAAGAAATAATTCAAATATCGTTTCTAGAACAACAGTTCTACGCGATTCAAATCTCGTGTTTTATTATTCTCTTTATGTTCTTCAAGTTAAGGTTGCATCAAAGTTTTGACGTTTCTGTTTCATTCTTCTCTTCATCGTAAATTTTCAACAATCTGAAAACAATAATCATGGCATCCAAAAATGAAACCACCATGGGTACAATCAAATTGATGAATTAAGACTTGGTGAGGCTCGACCGATTTGATGGAACAAACTTCACTCGTTGGCAAGACAAGTTGAAGTTTCTTCTCACTGCTTTACAAATTTTCTATGTTCTTGATCCAATTTTGGTGGCATTTTCGGATCCGGCAGACACATATTCAAATGCAATAAAAGCATAACGGAAGAAGCGTCGAGATGATGAGTTGATATGTAGATGCCACATTTTAAATACTCTTTCTGATCGTCTATATGATCTCTACGTAAATACAACTTCGGCAAGAGAAATTTGAGAAGCATTTGGAAATAAATACAAAGTTGAGGAGAAAGGTACCAAGAAATATTTAATTTCTAAGTATTTTAATTTCAAATTTCTTGATAACATACCGATTTTGCAACAAGTGCATGAGTTACAAGTAATTGTCAACAAGATGAAAGCCGTGAAAATTGAACTTCCTGAATCCTTCCAAGTTGGGGCTATTATTGCTAAATTACCAATGACTTGAAGAGGATATAGGAATAAAATTCTCCATAATTTTGAAAACTTTTCATTGGAGCAAGTACCAAAACATCTCCGAATTGAGGAAAAGTCAAGGGCACGAGATGGAAATGAAAATTCTCATAGTGGCACTTCAAAAGCCAATGTCATGGAGAACAACAACAAATCCAACAAATCAAACAAGGGGAAATCTTATAGCAACGACAATAACAAGTTCAAAAAGAAGCCTAAGGGAGATTGCTTTGTGTGTGGAAAACCCGGTCATTTTGCAAAAGATTGCGCATCGAAAACAAAGCAAAACCGAGGGGTTCTCGAAGTGAATTCTATTGACACCGAAGACATTGTTGCTACTTTGAGCAAAATCAATGATGTCAAAGGAAAATTTCCAGGATGGTGGTATGACACATGGCTACTGTCCATGTTTGCTATGATAGGTCTCTTTTCAAAACCCATCAAGAGATCGGTGATGGACAACAAATCCAAATGGGGAATGAAGGTCGTTCAAGTGTCGTTGGCAAATGAAACATTGAATTATATTTCAAATCTGAAAGAATATAACACTATCAAATGTATTAAATGTTTCGAATATGAATAAGAATCTTGTTAGTGAGGGTTTCTTGGGAAAATCGGGTGTCAAGTCTATATTTGAGTCAGGAAAACTTGTATTATCTCGTAATGGAATTTCTGTTGAAAAAGCTATTTTACTGAGGAAATAATCAAACTTTGTACTATTGACAATAATATCAATAAAACTATAAATTATGCTTACTTGTTTGTTTCTTTTAAATTATGGCATGATAGATTATGTCATATAGACTATTCTACTTTAAATAAATGATAAAAAATAGCATGATTTCTTGTGAATTAAACAAGCATGATAAATGTGAATTGTGTGTTAAATAAAAAATGATTAAGAAACTTTTTAATAGTGTTGATTAGGGGTGGATATTTTAACCGAAACCGAACATCCTAAACCGAAACCTCCGGTTCCAAAAAAATAAAATTAGGAACCGATAACTGAGAACTGAACAAATTTAGGTCAGTTCTTGGTTCTTGAACTAGAACAGTGGGTACCCTATTGGAATCGAATTTGTCATTTTTTTTTATTTTTTACAATTTATTTACCCTAACCCAATGACCCACAACCCAACACTACGGTACCAAAGACAAAAGTCCAATTGTCCAATACTTAAACCAAAAGTGTAAAACTCATCACTATTCAAATTCCAATTACCCAAATCTCAAATTCTAAATCGCTATTTGTTTATATACTCAATATAAATATTGTCGTTTGTGTCGCACTTTCGTTCATCTCTCTCGCTCAACGCGTAGTGAGACGGCGAATGCGAAACTCCTATATAACCAAAACAAATCCTCAATTTTAAATAGTAATTTTCTTTTTTCTAACTATAATTTATGAGTTTACAATTTTTGTCTCTATTCTTCCAGTTGATGTTTATATCTTCTAGAATTTGTTTTAATATGTAACGTACTTTAATATTAAGAGATTTGCAATTTTTAATTCAAAACATGTTATCAACTCACGATTTTAAAATAAAAATATATGGGTAGAACCCGAACCCGAACCCAAACTGGATGGTTCCGGTTCGGATTTGGTTCCAATAATTGCGTGGAACCGAATAATTCCATTTACGAAATACCCGAATCGAAACCAACGATATTGGGTAGTGAAATACCCGAATCAACCTACCCGACACTCAAACCTAGTGTTGATAGATGTTCTAGTCTATTTGGATTAATTCATTAAGATATTTGTGAATTAAATGGCATGTTAATTAGATGATGTAATAAATATTTTATAATTTTTATAAATAATTTTTCTAGGTTTTATAATATTTACTTAATGAAACATAAAAATGAGACATTTAACATGTTTAAAATTTTTAGAACCGAAGTTGAAAATCAACTAGGAAAAAAGATAAAAACTCTTAAAAATGATAGAGATGGAGAATATTTTCTAATGAGTTTAATATCTTTTGTGAAGAACATGACATAATACACCAATGTCGTGCCTCTAGAACTCTCGAACAAAATGGCTTGACAGAAAGAAAGAATAGGATTTTGGTTGAAATGATTAATGCTATGTTATTACATGCTAAATAGTCTTATAATTTGTGGGGTGAAGCTTTGCTTGCTGCTTGTTATATTTGCAATAGAATTCCTACTAAGAAATTAAAGGTTTCCCCTTATGAATTGTGGAAAGGAAGAAAACCAAATATTGGATATTTTAAAGTGTGAGAGTGTATTGCTTACTACAAGAACACCGATCCTAAAAGGACCAAGTTGGGTCCTAGAGGCATCAAGTGTACCTTTGTGGGATATGCTTCAAATAGCAAAGCATATAGGTTACTTAACTTAGAACCCAATATTATTGTACAATCTCTAGACGTGGAGTTCTTTGAATATTCATTAAGTATTGATGAAGTTTCTCAAATTCCAACGGAACCTCAAAAAGAGATTACAGCTTCTAGAGAACCATTAGAAATATCTTTTAAAAATGTTATTGAGTCTAGTGAACATCGAAGAAGTAAAATAATCCGTAAAGAAAAGGAATTATGACCGGATGAGATAGATTCTTAATGAATCACTCTATGCTGGTAGAAGCAAGCAAGAAAGACATAGTAAGAACAATTCCATTTATTCTTCAAGCCGAGAGTGATCCTAAAACCTATAAAGAGGCTTTAGCTTTTAGAGATAGTATATTTTAGAAAGATGATATAAATGATGAGATGGATTCTATAATTTTAAACAATACTTAGAAAATTGTCGATTTACCAAAAGGTTCAAAACCCATCAGTTGTAAATAGATATTTCGAAGGAAATATAATATTGATGATTCAATCCAAACTTTTAAAGCAATATTAGTTGCAAAAGATTGTCGACAAAAGGAAGGAATAAACTATTTTGACATGTATGCATTTGTAGCTAGAATTACAACTATTAAGATTCTATTTGCTTTAACTTCCATTCATGATTCATGTGTTCGTCAAATGGATGTAAAAAATGTATTTTTAAATGGAGATTTAGATGAACAAGTTTATATAGAACAACCGGAAGGATTTATACTACCCGATAATGGACATAAAGTATGTAAATTAATAAAATTTTTATAATGTTTAAAACAAGCACCTAAAAAGTGGCATGAAAAATTTAACAATGCTATCATATCCTTTGGTTTTGTGCGCAATATGGTAGATAAATATTTGTATACAAAAACTTGTGATATATATGTTTTTTTTTTTGTTTTTTTTTTTTTTTGTATGTAGACACATGTTGATTATACTGAATCATATGATTGGTGTTAAAAAAACGAAAATGTTTCTATTTCCACATTCAAAATGAAAGATCTTAGTCAAGTAGATACCATTTTAGACATCAAAGTTATTAAAGATGGCAAGGGTTATACATTAACACAATCACATTATATTGAGAATGTGATAAATAAATTCAAACATTTGAACGTAAAAGAGACAAATACCCCCATTTGATCTTAGTATCAAGCTTGTGAAGAATGATGGAAGGGCTATTGCACAACTTGAATACGCAAATGTAATTGGTAGTCTAATGTACGCGGTACAATGTATAAGACCGGACATTGCATTTGCAATAAGTAAACTCGGTAGGTTTACAAGTAACCCAAATGCCAAACATTGGAAAGCTATTGATAGGGTTCTTGGTTATTTAAAGAGAACCAAAAATCTTGGACTCCAATATTTTAAGTTCTTGAGTATTTTAGAAGGATATATCGATACTAGTTAAATATCAAAAGTGGGTAAAAGTAAGTCCAATTCAGGTTGGGTGTTTACTCTTGGGAGATGTGCCGTTTCTTAGAGATCTAAGAAATAAACTTGTATAACACACTCAAATTATGGATTCAGAGTTTGTTGCATTAGCATAAACAAAAAAGAAGCTGAGTGACTCCAGGATCTTTTTTATGAAGTTCCATTGAATACGAAGAATGAATATTATATCTCAATACGATGTGATAGTTAAGTCACATATAGCGATGTTTATAATAGAAAGTCTAGACATATAAATTTTCGACATGATTATATAAGAAAATTAATTAAAAATAGAATAATTTCTCTTACATTTGTAAGATCAAGCAAGAATTTAGCTGATCCATTTACAAAATTACTTACTAAAGAGTTAGTAAAATCAACATTGAGTGGGATGGAGTTGAAACTCCTAAATTAAATTCACCAATAACGACAACCCAACTTGTCATTACGAAAATGAGTAATTCACAAGTTCAAAGGATAACAACAAGTTATTCGATAAGTGAATAATTAGCAGCACTTAAATAAATTAAACTATATCCTAATGATGTAAGTGTTGGTGTTACAGTTGGAGGGTTGAGTTAAAAACTCTTAATGAAATTCAGTCGTAGTACAAGTGTCTTCATCATAACAAAGACACTGTAAGAATTTGACCTATATGAACTTTGAATTGGAACCGCTGCAAGGAAATTTTGGAGTTAAGGGTCTGTTTGATTGTCAAAGGTAGAAAAAAATTATTTTTCATATAAGTTAGAAAATAAAATCCACCCTCTCCTATAAGAAAATATTTTCCATGGAATTGGCCAAAAACAAGCTTAAAGTGATTGTCTTCTAAAATTTATTTTCCTTTTCCACATTCGTATCAAATAGTCAAAATAGAAATTAAATTGCTCAGATGTGACATTTTTCATGGAAAAAGAGGCAATTTCTGAAAAGTTCATGAAAACGGTTAGCGCGTGGCTATTAACGCGCTAAGCAAACTTGTGCGGAACAAATTGAATGAAATTATTCATGTGTGTGACATTTCCGATATTATCACAAAAAATAATGGGTTTAAAGCTAAGGCTACTTGTGATTTTGATACTACTTTGCAAAGTTTACACTATGATAAAGTTCAAATCGAAAGATACTTTATTTTAGGAGTGAATACCGTTTTAAACAAAATCTGAATTTAATATATTTTGAACAAGTGGGAGATTATTAGAAATATTGTTCAAAATATATTGCGGGACTTGTTGGAAACATCTTGTGGGATTTGCTGGAGATTTAAAAAAAAAATGGCCGTGGTCTAGCTGCGGTCAATAGAAAACAACAGTTTGGGGCACCAAAATGTGCTTTTTCGACCTAAGTGTTGTGTCCCTCGATTTTGGGTGTTTTTACAATATAAAACTAAGTTGAATTTGATGAAAACAAACACAATAAAATCATCCAAAAACAATTAACAAAGTGTTTTAAATATCAAATTCATTACAAAAATCTTAGATTTTCCATTCATTCATAGCTCGTTTTTTTTTTTTTTTTTTTTTCTGGATTTCATTAGTGTTGGTTTGAAGCTTGAAATTCACTAAAACTATTTGAGTCACTGGCAGAGGCAGGGAGGGTCCCTGGGGAAACCATGAACCCCAATTTTTTGACATCTCTCTTTTTTTTTTTTTTTTTTTAAATATGCAATTTAAGTTTGATCTAAGATCAATTTATGGATGACAAATTGACTTATTGACCAAATATCAATTTAATGTTAGGTAATTAGACCTATTGGCCTAATAAAATTAATAATACAAAATTACAAATGATTGGCTCATTCATTAATTTCAGTGCACGTTCACCTATCTGAAATATGAATATCACATTCCATGTTCGTCACTCTATTGAGAAATTCTTTAAGATAAAGAGAATATTATGAATAAGTCATTTTTTTATAAATAAAAATTAATAAATGTACTTTGCTTGTGAATGCATAACGTGTTCAATTGATTTTTTTTTTCTTTTGAGGTTGAGTGATATTTAATTTCATTTGTGTACCGTGTCTTCTTATTTTGGAGGATAATTTTGTAGAAAGAAACGTGAACAAGAAGAGTTTGATATTTGTTTCTTTTGTGGTCTTATTTGAAATTGCAAATTAGTAGTCTAAGTTATATGTTTAGAAGAAAAACCAATATATTGATGTGAAATCAGGTCAAACAATGGTGGCGAGTGAGTTTGTTTATCTATTTGTGTATAATATAGTGTATAAATAAAATAAAGCATGAAAACTCATAAAGAACGTTTGTTAAAAAAAAGGAAAAAATTATTACTATTATGTTGTTTCAAATATTTTACACATTAATTTGGGATCCCTCAACATAAATTCTCTGGCTCCGCCACTGATTTGAGTGAAGACCCTTTAGCATATAATTCTTAAGAGATGATTCAAATATCATTTTTAGGACAACGCTCTACGCTATTCAAGTCCCAAGTTTTATTATTCTTTGTGTTCTTCAAATTAAGATTTCATCAAAGTTTTGGCGTTTGTGTATCATTCGTCTCTTGAAGGTAAATTTTCAACACTTCCATACTCACAGACATACACACAACGGGCAAAAAACTCGAAAAGATTTGTGATCACCCCGAGTTAAAAATCAAGTGTCGCCATGATAACAGGTCTTGCTCATGCCCAAGAAAAAAGAAAAACCACATAAAAAAATTCAAATTCCAGAAAAAGAGTTCAATGTCTTTTACTAAAAGAAAGTTCTTCAGGCGCAAATTCTCCAAAAAAAAAAAGGAGATTGTTGCTTCATATGTGGACAAAAAGGTCATTTTACTACTCCTACAAGTTCAAAACATGGATAATTAAAGGGACTAATTTCAAACAATTTTTTACGTAAAAATTTACTTGAAATTCTACATCGACTCGTACAAATAACTTGTTTAGGGTATGAAGAAAATAATATTGGGGACATCTTTAACTGAACAAGAAGTTCGTGTTTACCTAAAACACTATCATTGCATGAAGACTGAAAACATCTTACTTGTGATAATCAGTGTTTCTTATCAATTTGAACACTGCATGCATTTGTTTGTACTTAATTAACACAACCTATGATTGCTTGCCCCGTGTCACAAGAGACCTAATTTTTTATTTATCTATAGGATAATTATATTCACACAACAATTTTTATTTTTTCTACCACATTTTAATTAAATTTAATATCATTAATCTATGAACATTATAGCACTCATGTGCCCAACTTTTTTTATCACATTTTTATCATCAACTTTTTATTAATTAGCACATCTTGTATTTGACAGCGATTTTCGTCTAAAACATTTATTGGGAATCCGTAAAAAAACTTATTTGTCTGTCGTATTTAAAAAAAACAATAGATACAAAAGTACAATAAAATATTTTTTCTCATTTCAAAGCACGTAAGTAAAATATCTCGACAGAAATCATCATTAATGATGAAATGTGCTAATTATTGAAAGTTGAAGATAAGAATTCGATGACAAAAAATTAAGAACATAATTGCAACAATGAACAAAAGTTGAAGATATTATGTACAATTAAAATGTGGTGCGTTTATAACAAATTGTAGTGTGAATATAACTATCTTTATCTATATTTGTTTTTTTAATTGAAGTTACTAATGAGACTAGAGGAAAGGGGAAAATGAATTTACAGAAAGAAGGAAGAAAGTTTACTCAGAGATTGCCATCATTTTTTTTAATTAGAATTTAGAGATATTTTATTTGAATTATATTATCTAAAAACTTAAAATAGAAAAAATAACGAGCTACGAATATATTAGAATTATTTTTATATCAAATTCAAATACATTATATGGAAGGGTTAATTTTACAAACGGTCACTGATGTTTGAGCGAAATTCCAAAAAGGTCACTAAAGTTCAAAATTTACAGCAATGGTCACTAACGTTTGCAGATCTTACTCTATTGGTCACCTTATTAAAGGGGTTAATTTTAATAGCTGACGTGGCGTCGTTTAATGCTTACTTGGCATTAATCCCATCAATTTATACGCCACGTTGGATAAGTTACACTTATGGACTCAAACTTTAAGACTGGGTGAACGCCAAACTTTAAGGCTGAGCGTTCGCCCGGCCTCTGTTGCCAAGGCCTCATTGTTTGGCAACAGAGACCAAACATGTGTAATGGGCAAACACCCATATTTGTACTGGGCGAACCTGGGCATTCGCCCGACCTCATTGTTTGGCAACAGAGGCCAAACATGTGTACTGGGCGAATGCCAATATTTGTACTGGGCGTTCAAAAGTCCAACCATTCAAATTTTTCATCAATTTTTTATTTTTTATTTTATTTTTAATAGCAGCTTATCCAACATGACGTATAAATGGACGGGGTTAATGCCAAGTAAGCATTAAACGGCGCCACATTAGCTATTGAAATTAACCCCATTAATAAAGTGACAAATAGAGTAAGCTCTGCAAATGTTAGTAACTATTGTTATAAATTTTAAACTTTAGTGACCTTTTTGAAATTTCGCTCAAACGTCAGTGATCGTTTATAAAATTAACCCTCATATGAAATTATTATAAATGAGTCGGGATAAAGTGATGCAATATTTACGGACATGATTCGTATCATATGAAATTATTATAAATGAGTCGGGATAAAGTGATGCAATATTTACGGACATGATTCGTATGCTTGAACCTCGACTTGACCACTTGAAAGCAGGCCGGAGGAAACGACCCTGGAGGGGCACGACAAGGGCAGAGGGGGCTGCTTCTTATACTGTCAGTTTTTTTTTTTAATTCCTTTTATTGTTTTAGTTTTTCTATTTCCTCCACACTTTTAATTATTATTGTTAACTAGCAAATAAATCACGTTTTCATCGTTTTATTAAAACACGAGAAGTAGGGTTGAGGTTGGCAAGCCGTTATTGAATGAAAATTTAGATCTTTTGGAGCTTCTTGATTCAATCTCAGTATTCCTCAATTTATATCTTTTAAATGATTTTGCTACATTAACAAGACTTTAACTTAAAATTTTTTGCTATGTTATTATATTAATTGTTATGTCGAAAAGCTTAAATTCTCACACTAAAGATAATTTATAGGTGATTATATTGCTACCACAGTTTTTCTTTGTTGTACCACATTTTAATTAAATATAAGGTCCTCAATCTTTGTCTATTGTAATACTTATATCTCTAATCTTTTTTCTATCAAATTCTTATTTTTTAACCTTTTAATTAATTAACACATCTCGTCATTGACGATGATTTTTGTTAAGATATTCTATTTTACATGCTTTGAAATGAGATAAAAATATTTTATCACACTTTTACATTTATTTATTTTTTTAAAAAATAAATATGATGGACAAATAAGTAGTTTTACTCCTTACAAACGGACTTTTTTAACGTGATCTTTTATTAAAGACGAGATGTGCTAATTAATAAAAGATTGGGGATAAAAAAACGACGAAAAAAAATTGATGATATAAGTGCTACAATAAATAAAAATTGAGGACCTTAAATACAATTAAAATGTAGTGTAACAAATAAATTTTATAGTGTAAATATAATTATCTATAATTTATTTATCTATATCTATATCTATATCTATACTAATCTAAAAGGGGCTTAAAGGGAGAAACATTTTTGGACAAATATACCCTCATTAATATTTTATATTTTCTAAATTGTCCTTGAGTTAATGTTATAATTAAAATCCTAATTTAACATTTATAACAACATATAGTCCTTAGAAGTTGAAAAGACTAAATCTCTATTTATTATATTTAATCTATACTATATCTCTAAAAATGATAAACATTTTTGGACCAAAATATCCTCCCTCGTATTTTTGATTTTCCAATTTGCCCCTTAATTAATTTAAAATGCCTTTTAAAATTGGTTCAATTAAATCTTAATTAATGCATCTAAAATTCTCCACATATCCATCTACCATCGTCTCTTCATTTCATAAATTGAAATATAATTAATTGAAAACACTAGCCTCCAACTCTAACTATCACTCATCACTCCAATTCACTATTGTATCAATTTATTCATGAGTCGGATGTTTTTCGCAACAATAGATTTAAGATCATAAACAAAATTGTGAATGGACAATGGATCATGAAAACTGAAGTGAAAAATTACTCTACATGCTTATTAGGTAAAGTTCTGAATTATTATTACCACAAAGGACCTAATTATCTTAAAATATATGTTGATATTAGTAGCTCAACAATTGCCACCGCAATTTTTGTACCTGGCTTTGGGGTGCGTTACAATGGACGTGGATTTCTTGGTGGAGGCGCAGTCGGAGGAGGAATTGTCGGAGAAATTGTTTGGTGCTGTCAAAATTTGTCAAATGGAGATCACTTCTACAACATTTGTTGATAATGCCATGCCATCAAAAAATGTTTTGCCCTACGAAGATGAAAATGAAAATGAAGATGAATTGTGGGTTTTATTATGAATCTTATCATCGATAAGTTTATGATTTCTCTCAATGATGATGAAAATAGTGAGTAAAATGGAAAACTTTTGAACACTTTACATATCTGTGATTTTCTACACATTATATTGAAGACACAAACCCTAATAGATATCTACTCTCTAAAATTAAAAAATCTTTAGAAAACTAACATCACGACACAGGCAGTTGAGCATCTATTTTTTAGAGGTTGAAGAAGCCTGATTTTTGAGGTACTCTATTGTTTTTCTTAAATTTATAAGCAAATTGACAATTTTTGTAATATTTTAAATTTTAATCAAAGTGACCCGAGACACTGATGCAAGATTGGATAGATAAAATAAAGAAATAACTATCGAACTTTTATTATTTAAAAATTTTAACAAAAAAAATAAATTCACGATATTATTACAAAATCACGTGCAAAGCATGTATTTTTCTCTAGTATATTATAAATAGTGGATATTACACCCACTACTTACAAATATTAAAATAATTCTAAATCTAACAACTTAACTTATTTATTCCAAAAATACTACATAATTAATATTATATTAATTAATAAAATAATGAATTAAAATCAAATGACTATTTCCACATGAATTCACTCAAATTTGTTTTTGAGTCCTTGATTATTTGCACAATAAGTCCTTCATCTTTATAAAATTTTCACTTTAGTCCCTATACTTCTTCTTTCATTCCAATTTCGTCCTTTTTTGTAATATCTACATTCTTTGCTTGATTTGATACTATGCTAGTAGATTTGAACGTAATTTTTTACAGATGCTCAACGAATGATTAGGTGTTAGAAGCAGTTGCCGAACTTCCGAAACTTAGGTCAAAAAATTCTTGTGTTCTTGTGCGTTTTTATTTTGGATTCAACTTTATCTGGTGCTAGTAGAACAGATCTAGGCCAAATCTAGCCGATCTATTTTTTATAGCAGTATTAGAGCCTGGGTGTTTGTTCATATACTGTGAATCGGTTTTATAAAACCCTATGTTGTGTACATAAATAATATGTGTATTTGCATGCCACTTTGTGTAGCGCTATTAGAAGTTTCAAGATTTGCATGTGAATAAGTTTATCTGAACCTTTTTTTCACTGAGTGTAAACAAAATTATATATGTGCATAAATTGTTTCTTGTTAAGAAATAAGTGGACATGTGCCATAATTCTTACTGTGTGTAACAATATGTTATTAGTTCATATCTGGTAATCTTTGTGGCACTTGAAGACATTACTGATTTACACATTGACCCTCGTAAAAATAAAAATGTCTATTTTTAAAGTAGATATAGAAGTTTAGAATAGCAAATGAGACTCTTGTCTCTGGTTTCAGAAAATTAGGACTATTATGCTACAGCAAAAATGTGCAAAGACCATTGATGATTTATAGCCTGAAGGCACTGATGAAGTCTAGAAATCTGAACATGATAAAATAGTTTGGAGTACCTTATTTCTATTAAGGGATAATTCCCATATTGATTAAATATCAAAATTATAATCAACATATAAATGTTTGTACTACTCATTTTAACAAAGTTGACATTTTAAGATAGAACATAAAGTCTTAATATGTTATAAGATCTCATTAAGCTCCAACGAGTAATTCGATCCGACTAAGACTCAAATGAGCACAAGGATTCTAAGATTGATATTTTAAAACGAGCCAACATCTTGTTGGGTCATGTCGTGGGATAATTCCAACATCGATTAAATATCAAAATTATAATAATCATATAAAGGTTTGAACTATTTTTTCTTAACAAAGTTGACCTTTTAAGATGTAACTCCAAATTTTAATAATTTCTTTATTTGTTTGATGGTGTCATTAGAACGGTTGGAGAAACTAAGAAAGCTTATGATCTTTGGGCAAAACTAGAAGAACTATATTTCACTAAGACCTTACCAAATAAGTGTTATTTGTGGAGATAGATCTTTAGTTTTAAGTTTGATCTTAGTGTTGACCTTGAGAAGAATATGGACAAATTTAACAAGATAACTCAAGATCTGATTAATTGTGGCGTAAAGATGTCTAGTGATAAAAAAAAGTGGTAGGGTTATTTAAATGCTTTAATTGAAAGACATAAAGACATAAATAAATGTCCTAGAATATGAAAAAAGATCACCTAACTGTTGATATTGTTCACTCCTCCTTAAAAAACAGAGAATTAGAACTTAAAGCTGAGCAAAAGGAAGCTCTAAATGTTGAAAATGTAATGGTAAAGACCAAAAGTTTTGTAAAAATGGGGAATAATTGAAACAGTAGTAATTTTAGCAAAGAAAACGATTACAACACGAAGAAAAACACATACAGTAAAGCAAAAGAAAAGAAGCCCAAAACTAAATCAAATGTAAAGAACAAGAAATGTTATTTTTGTAGAAAACTATACTATGTAATCAAAGATTGTTTTAAAAGAATAGCATATTTGAAAAACAATCCTCAAAATGAAGGTAGGAGTGCTACTGTCTATAATGATGCATGAGTTAACACTGGAGTATCATATGACACTTCTATTGAACAGAATGAAGAATGGATTCTTGACTATGAATGCTCTTTTCACATGAGTCCAAATAATGGTTGGTTCACTCATTTGACAAGCATAAGTAAAGGTTTGGTAAAATTAGGAAATCGTGTCAGTTGTGAAATAAAAAGAATTGAAGAAATTGAATTGAAACTCGGTAATGACCATCTCATAATGCTTGGAAATTAGTAAAACTTAAGGCTACTCATTAGGAAGAAACTTAATTTCATTAGGAATTCTAGATGATGGAGGATATGACATTTGTATTAAAAATAGTTTTACAAAAATTAGTAAAAATGGAATACCAATGTCAAATGTATCTAAAACCAATAGAATTTATGTTTTAAAGGCTACTCATTGCTTTTCAAAACCTGTGTTAAATACTGTTATTCAATCTATGGCATAAAAGACTTAGGAATCTTAGTGAGAAAAATCTTCAAAGTTCTCAAAAGAGAATGAGCTTTTGGAAAGGATAATATATAAAAAAATAACTTTTGTGAGCATTGTATATTAGGAAAGCAAAGTAGATTACCTTTTAAATTTGGGGTTCATAAATTAGTAAGTAATTTAAAATACATACAAAGTGATATTTATGGGGCCAGCACCTGTTAGTACAGTGTCAGGTTATAAGTATTTTTTATTTATAGTTGATGATTTCTCAAAAAATGTTTGGACATTATTGCTGAAATCTAAATCTGACACTTTTCTTACCTTTAAAGAATGAAAGACACTAAGGCTGTGTTTGATAGTGTACTTTTTCCATGGAAAAAGAAAATTTTCCACCTATTTTCCAAGTTCAAGAGTGTTTGATTGACAAAATTTTCCAAGTAAAATGTCTTCCCATTTTGCGGCATGTGATGGTATTTTCATTAAAAAGCCAAAAAAAATTTCTTTTGGGGATAGGAGGTTCAATTTTCTTGGGAAAATTTACCCATATTTCAATTGAGGAAGCCCGCCCATTTGTACGTTATTTGTAACCCTTTCGCAAAGCTCAGCAGCCATTTGAAATTGGAAATCGCAGCAGCCATTTCAGGAGATCGAAAATCGCAGCACCCATTTTGTTAAGCTCGTGCCCTTATTTTGCAAATGTCAACATCCATTTACTTAGGAAATCGCAGCAGCCATTTCAGGAGCTCGAAAATTGCAGCACCCATTTTTATAAGCTCGTGCCCTAATTTCGCAAATCTCAGCATCTATTAGAAATCATCACTTCATCAGCATTCCAGTAAGTTTAAATGCGAGACAAATGATTAACATATACATGCTCTACACCACGTTTGTATTTCTATTTGTCATGCTTAAAATTGAAGCCTGCTGTGTTCTTGCATTTCATGATGAAAACGTGTCTTTATGTAGCCATTATCTTTGACATATTTGCAGTCCAATTTGAGAGCCAAACTAATTCTTGAACTGCTGATAAACCTGATTTTCCTTCACTAATTGTATTTTTGTATTGAGGAATCTGATTTTCCTTCACTAATTTCCCTAATTTAGTGAGGCTTACATAGAGTAAGATGAATATTTTACTTGAGTTGAATGAAGAAACAAAAATAATAAAATCTATAAAGTAACTAAAAATCATATAATGAGTGAGTGGAGATGTGTAGTGTACATGTAAAACTTGAATGTACTGATATTATACACTTATACTTGGCACTGATGCCATGTGAAACATAGTTAATGTCACTTTGTGCAATGACTTCTTGATAAACTTCACACACTCTAACATTCTCCAATTGTTGTACTTGAAGACAAACTACATATAAGGTGGATGTCAAAGCAATAGAAAGAATTTCGAAATGAACTAGGAAAAAAGCAAGTTTGGAGACCGTATTTCGAAACCTTTACATTTTGCACCTTAAGTCCCATTTTGTTTAGACAAATGCTCACTACAAAACTCACCGAGATGATGACCGTCCACACAAAATTAGTAATGGATTACATATTTGCACATATATGTTACTTAATTATCTCGTCTAAACCTAAAGTACGCAGGTATTGATCGTATGAATTAGATATCACAACTAGTGAGTTATTGATTTCTCAAACTCTAGTTCTGTTTCATTTATGTATGTAATTAAAATCTGCACCTTACGTGCTTTTTCTATGAGCTCGACTCCATTGCTACTGAGGTTGTAAATCACTGCCGATGTATAGGGTTTGGGAAAAACTTTCTAATATTGTATAATGTATATGCTAATTTGTCTATGTTTTCTTTACGTATGTAATAATATGTGGTAGTAGAGTCCCATGGATACACAAAGGAGGCAACGTCGGTGCCAAATACAACGCGTGGGCTTGTTTTGGACCATGGTCATCCAAGCAATTGTGATATATGACAGTATTAGACGTCGTGCCCGACATCTTCCTAGGGCTCCTCATAGAAATTGGAATTTTGAGAGAGAAATGACATTTACACGAATGTTTGGTACGAGTGACAGAATATGTCGTAACCTTCTTAGGATGAAAATAGGTCCGTTCCAAAGTTTATGTGCTCGTCTACGAACCTTCGGATTGATTGATAGTAAATCAGTCCGAGTTGAGGAATAAGTGGCTATTTTCCTTATCACCGTCGGGCATGATCAACATAATCGTGCTAGAAGTTTTACTTTCTTCAGATCTGGACAAACAATGAGGTATTATTTCCATAGGATATTGCATGCTTGTCTAGAACTGTATAGAGAAGTTGTGACTAATGCCACTATCCATAACTCACCATACGAAAAAGATAATGTGAAGTCGTGGTACTCGTATTTTCAGGTGAGGTCTTCATAGCTACTTCATTATATATTTTAGAGAGTACATATTATACAAAATTTCACATACTTTCCCTTTTTTTATTGTAGGATGTTGTAGGGGCGATAGATGGTACACACATTGCTGCAAATGTCCCTATAGAGGATCAAGCTAGATACCGCAATATGAAGTAAGTCATTTATCAAAATGTCTTAGTGGCTTACACATTTGATATGAAATTTACATATATGCTCGCCGGTTGGGAGGGATCGGCACACGATGGTAGGTTGTTAAGAAGCGCAATACTACGCCAATGACATAAGCTAACAATTCCTATGGGTTAGTATTTTCATTAATTTCGTAGCATTTTCATGATGGATTTCAATTGTTAGCACAAATGCTAAAAGTAGATCTTTCATAGGTAAGTACTACCTTGCTAACACTGGATTCTCTTTGGTTCCGGGTTTTCTTTCACCTTACCGTCAAACTCATTATCATCGTAGAGATATCGAGGGTCAGCGCCCTGAAAATAGTAAGGAGCTGTTCAATTTTCGGCATTCATCTCTACGCAATGCGGTCAAGAGGACCATAGGTCTGCTTAAGAAAAGATTTGCTTATTTAATGCATCAACCCTTTCATGCCATTAGTACACAAGCGAAGATAGTCCTTGCTTGTTGTGCTATTCACAATTTTCTACGAATTGATGATGCAAAGGATGTGTGTGAGGAGGACTTCGAAAGCAGCGATGATGAGGTTAACCCTATTTATACTAATGTGCCAGAAGAAGAGACGATAAATGCTCATATATCTTTTATTGCTTAAGCATCGTGGTCGAATAATAGGGATGCAATTGCTTAATCAATGTGGGTTAATCATAATTCCAATGTCGACGCTGAAATTGAATTTGATTAAACCGTTGATTTTTCTTTTCTGGACTTTAATCTTATGTAATGGTACAAACATTCTAGCTTGTATTTCAATTCAGAAGAAGTTCCATCTCTGTAACTGAGCCAATATTGGCACAGTTCATGATGCTATTATTCTGGTGTGTAACTGAGCGAACATCATTACAGCTCATCATTTGTCCATCAAACTTTTAAATATGTCGCATTGTATATTTTTGCATATTGTTGCCTTTGCAGTTTGGAAACCACGTAACTTGTGCTCGCAGGTTTGATAATCATTTCAGGTTTTGCTTTGTTTGTAGACAGATTTGATGGCGCATCAGCGACATAACTCTGCAGCCCCATTCCAAGTTTCAAGACCAACAACCACAACAAACACGGATGACATAGATACAAACACTACTCATGTTGATCTTAGTACTAAGATTCGGCAGGTACGTTAGAATGACGAAATAGATGGGTTTATGATTATCTCACTAGTTCATCAAGTGTTGGCAGGTCACAAAAGAAGTGACAATGATTTCACCACATTTCAAGTATCGAAAGCAATTGAAAACGGGAAACGCGAGTGCTGGGTAGTCGTGTTAGACAAGAATGTAAAGGCGCGATTGAAGACTCTAAAGAAAGAATATGCTGAAGTCAGCCAGCTATTAAGTATTAGCG
This sequence comes from Forsythia viridissima, assembly GCA_030279155.1. NCBI lineage: Eukaryota > Viridiplantae > Streptophyta > Magnoliopsida > Lamiales > Oleaceae > Forsythia > Forsythia viridissima. Next base: position 27,588,592 of record CM059033.1, read on the forward strand.
GCTTTGGGTGGGATGTTGAACTGGACGAATCACTGTTGATTCACTTGCTTGGGATGATCTTGTGAAGGTATAATTTGTCCTGATTGTATTTTAGCTATTCCTTCCATTGTCTTCCTACACTTTAGTTGGCAAAACTATGATCATTTTCTATATTTTAGTAGGGAAAACCTAATTTTGGAAAATGGAGAACCAAACTGTGTCGTCGTTATGATGAAATTATTTTTGAAAATGATACAGCTACTGAATATAGGGCAGTATCGAGCTTTGATAATTTCTCGCCTATATAAGGTAGTTCAATTATATTACACATAAATAAATTTGTTATTCATACTGTATTATACTTGTAGCTTGTTATTTTTTTAGTTTTTCTATTTCAGTTGATGAAAGTGTTAACGAGCTTGACACTCCAAATAAGGACACTGACCCAAGCCCAATTCCCTCACGTAAGAGACATGCCAAAGAAGGAACTACCACAGGTCGGCGTAAACGCACAAAACCTTATGATCACAGTCATCGGTCTTTATCATTAATAGCGGAGTCATAAAAAAATTGATGAAGCTAAACACATGCAAACAACACTAAATACACTGAATCACGTCAATTGGCAGTTGATTACCAAAAAGGTAGAAGCCATGGGACATAGACTTGGTTGACATCATGAAAGTCATGAAAGCTTTCGATCAGACGGTGATTTGGCCAATGTGTTTATGAGCTTGACAAATACAACAATCATGCGTACTTTGGTGTTTGAGTAGCTTGGTCATGATTAATCTCCATTGCCGTAGATTTCACTTTATGTATGTCGTAAATATGTAATCACTAGTATGTTTTAGGTAACCTCTGACTTGTGACATACTTGTCTTTTGTATTATATGTGTTCGTAGAAAAACGTTGGTCCATCTAACTTAGGTTGGGGTTGGTTTTGGAACAAGCATGTCTAATATTTTTGTCATATACGTCTACCAAGTTTTGTGTTGTGTGTTGGTAGAAAACGGTGTCCAAATGCAAGCAATACGGGTGAGATCCCTGTTTGTAATGCTGGAACATTTTCTTGTGTGCTGGAACATTGTCTTGTACCTCCATCATGGTGTTGGAATATCATTTATGTGCAATTTGCTTTACATTTCTAGAGCGTATGTTGTTTCATATCGACGTACTTTCTTATTAGTGATGGCAACGGGGTGGATCGGCCTGATCCAAATTTGCCCCGCGATCCGTCATTTTTCGAGGCTGATCGGATACGAATCGGGGCGGATCAGAACCCTGATCAGTTTTTTTTTTTTGCATTCAAAAAATTTAAAATATATTGAAACAAGTCTATACTATAGTATTTAAACAAAATTCTAAAATACATTAACTACTTAATTAAATGTCCAAAAGAAAAAAACGACATCAATTACTTAATTAAAAATTGAATACTCCAAAATACAAAAAAAAAAAAAAAAAACAAACAAACAAACAAATTATTTATCATCTTCACAACTTCATGGGATCATGAACCAAAAGTGCTCATATTGGAACCAGAGACGCCTTCCTGTAATAAGAAATTAAGAAATAAAATGTTGCATTAAATATTTATCAAACTATTATGATTGACATCTTAATATAACGAAAAATAAACTTACATCATCTTCCTCCTCAATTTCCTCTTCAGTAAACCTTGTGCAAGGTCCACAATATGTCGAAGATAATAAATTTCCTATTCATCAAATATTTAAATTAGCTATAAAATAAATAATCAAAGCACATATAAAACAAATTATAAATTCAATATTTCCTTACTGTGAATGTCGGCCCACAACCAATCTTGAGCACACGTCAAAGCCTCCAACGTATTGGGATGTAGCCTGTTTCGGTGTGGACGTACGAATCGACCACTAGTACTGAAAGCAGACTCAGATGTTACAGTAGAAATCGGAATAGCCAACACATCTCCTGCAACTTTGGACAGAATATGATATTTTATTGAATTTATTCTCCACCATGCCAAAATGTCAAATTTATCTGAGGGAGGCAATATTGGCTCATCCAAAAAAGTGTCAAGTTCAGTTTTCACATTAGAAAAACTAGATGAAATAGAAACAAATTCATAAAATCCGGCCATTCGAGTTCTTTTCCTACTAGGAGACAAGTCTGAATGTGAAGAAGTAGAAAATTGAGAACCACCCACACTATCAACTTTCTTTGTATCATACTCTTTCACCAACTTTTAACAAATTTGACAAAGCTTGTCAATCTCATCTGAAGCCTTTTCTTTAAAAATAAGTGGGTAATAATACTCAACTAGCTTCATCTTGTACCTCGGATCCAACACTATTGTTAATGCCAAAACTCCATGAATTTCACTCCAATATTTGTTAAACTTTTCAATCATACTATTAGTCATAAGTTGAATCGTCTTATAAGGAGATTCAAGAAACTCTTGCAAAGAAAACTTGATTTCACAAACATTTGAAAAAAAAAAGATTAGCAATTGGATATTTGGTCCCAGAAAACAATTCAGTCACCTCTTAAAAAACTTTTAACCTATTGCATATTTCTTTCGCCAAATCCCAATCCTCATCATTAGGCAGACATTTATACCTTGCCTCTATTTGCTTTAAACGAGGAAAAACATTCCTATACTGTATCGCAGTTCGAAGCATCAAGTATATTGAATTCCACCTAATGTTATAGTCAAGCCCCAATTTTTTTTCACAACTTATATTCAATTGACATGCAAATTGTTCAAATTTTTCATATCTCTTAGGTGTAGCTGTCCAATATGCAACACTATCGCGAATTTTCTCAACACTAGACGAAATAACATCCAAACCATCTTTCACAATCAAATTTAGAATGTGTGCACAACATCTCATGTGAAAAAACTCACCACTCAACAAAAGAGTACTTGCATCAATCTCGTTCAAAACCAAATTAATCATGGCATCATTTGTTGTACAATTATCTACAGTCAAGGTAGATAACTTACAATCGAGATTCCAATCTATCAAGCAACCGACCAAAGTTGTGGATAGCACATCCGCAGTGTGAGGGCAAGGCACATACATAAATCTGTGATTAAAACAAATGACATATTTACCACGAATATTACTTTGTCAAAGCACAAAAGCAAGTGAAATTCAATAAATTTACATTCGATGTACCTCACAATCCGACTTTGTAGAGTCCAGGAATCGTCAATGTAATGAGCTGTGATTGCCATGAATCCTTTCTTTTGACTTGACGAGGTCCACATGTCTGTAGTTATAGCAATTCGACTACTATTTGTCTCCAATGCTCCCAATATTTTTGATCTCTCGCAATCATAGATTTTCAATATATCATTCTTAATGGTATTGCGACTAGGGACCTTCAACAATGGTTGGAGGTCGTTCAAAAAGCTCCTAAATCCAATATGATCAACCATAAACAGTGGATACTCATGTAAAACGACTGTCTTCCCAAGACTCATCCTAAACTTATCTTGATCAAAATGATATGTATTCATCTTAACTCTACCATAACTCTCATTTGTGAAATTCAATAAGCCTTGTCGGGAACTACTATTCCATTGTACTTTGAAGAAAGGACATCTCTTTAAATGGGTTGTACCTTTATTTGTATCACCAACTAATTTAGTTTTGCAATGATTGCATACCGCTTTCCAAACTTCTCCAATTTGTTGTCTAGTAAAGTCTTTCCATACCTTCGAATATAATTTATTTTTCTTACCACAAGGTTGCACACTCTCATGCTCCTCATCACTTAAATCAATTAGATTTTGCTCTACATCTTGTGGAGGGTTATTAATCCTTGCATTTGCATCGAGCATCTCAACAGTACTAGCGTCTAGTGGTACGTATCTCGTACTACTAACGATTTGTACCGATGTAGAAGTAGGACTTGAGTCCGACATCTGTACATATTAAGAAAAATTAATCCAATAATATAATACAAAAAATACATCTAGGAAAAAAGAGAGAAATTTTAAGAATGTCAAAAATAATACTAATACAATCACAGTAATTCTTTAATTTTGTGTACCTCCTAGAGTTGAACAAAACAAATATGAGAACACAGTTTTCTCCCTCAGTCAAATTCCACGCATATCTACAACGTTAACTCTTACCTGGAAGACCATGCTGCTAAAAATATATGGAAAATATAACACAGTGGCAATCCATGTAAACTATAACACAGTGGCAATCTATGTTATTGCCTTCTCTAAAGATATGTGATACATTAGAATTAATTTGACCCCAACACACTGAATTATAACTTGCACTTGCCAAGGTCCACCCCCATGTAAAATCACCTCAACTGCCATAGCTGAATCAATTTCAATTTGACCAAACACACTTCATTTTGTTTCAAGTTGATTACTTCATTATGTCTATTACTCTGACTAATGAAAAATGTGACACCGCCCTCTTTAGAGTCAAACAAGGGTGGAGAAGGAAGAGGGAGCTTTCATTGAAGGCTAATTCACAAACCGTGTCATAAATATTAATTAGCACCTAAACCTAATAAGACTTGTGTTTTATGATCCATAGAATATATAAGTTCACAGCAAGCTTAATCATCCATTACCAGAATTTCCGTGAGACTAAAACCTTATAATTGTTGATTTTCACTAAATATGCTCAAATAAACTTATTTGAAAATAGCAGAGCGAATAAAAACTCAACAAAGTATGGAACATTCACTTTCATTTAGCACCATTATCACCAAAAAGAAACAAAAACATCTTTATTAAAGGAAATCGTGATTCGAATCTGAAAATTACACCGTATTATCTTCTCCGGAGTAAAAATTAATCAACCATATATATGAAGAACAAATGTAGCAGTGAAACACAAGAAATGTATTGAAAATGCATGGATCAATGTTGTTTTGATTTAAAATTAACACAATTCATCAAATTATAACGTTAATAAAAGTAAAAACTTGGACTTACTCACACAGACATTGGTATTACATTAAAATTAAAAAATATATATAAATATACATGAATAAGCTTCTTTGGGTAAATCATAAAATTTTATTTAAGCATTCTCAGCTACCCCCAACTAACAACAATAGGAAATTTACCGATATATAAGTTTGTCGAAGAAATTGAAGAAAATTGATTACCGAAGAGAATAGAGAAGAAGTTCTTCAAGCAGGAGGTCAGGCGGAGCCGCGAAGCAAGTGGAGCGATGAAGCAGGGTCTGAATTCTAGAACTTTCAAATCTTCAATTTGGATTGGAAGCAGAACACAGATGACGGAACTGGGAAGAGAGATTCAGATTTCAAAGAATAGCAGACTAATATTAACATTAGGTTTAGGAAGTTTGAAATTACATTTTCAGTCCCAGTCCAAATCTTTGATCTTTTTACAATTGAATCCTTTTTTTTTTAATTCGGGACGGGTCAGATCGGGGCAGCCCCGATCCGTTCCGCCCCGAGATCCATGGCGGATCAGGTATTTTTCGCTCCATTCGGATCGGGTATCTATCGGGTTCGGGACGGATCGGATATTTTTGTCATCACTATTTCTTATATGTTCTCTACAGTATGGCTCTGATACTGAATCACAAATTAGTTTGTTAGTCATCAGAGACTGTTCTAATTGAATCCATTCTTATATTGTTGTTGTAACTATTAAACTTTGAAGTCATAGCAAACCATGTCTTGCCGATGAAAATTGGATCTCAGTAATTCCAATCCATATGAATATTCCAGTGGTTGCATAAGCGAAGTCTTCAACACTGATTTACATGTGTAATATACTAGAACAATGAAATGCAGCCTTTACAACGAAGAATGTAGGGAAGATGAATGCAATCTCAATGTTATATGATTTGGTACTTTTTTGAAAATGCATGTTTTTGAAACTTTATTCTTATGTATAAGACTTGCATGAAAATGATTTGAAGTTGATTCCTTTGTTGCTGTTTCAGACGCACATGGCATTCTGTCCATTGTCGTAGGTTGTGAAAAAATGTCAACCAAATTGTATTATGTCCGCTCAATGAAAGCCCCTTTGGAGGGCCTTTCTGTCCGCTCGAGTAAATACAGGAAATCTCCTTCAAGGGGCTTTATGTCCGCTTGAACAGACAGTAAAGCACCTTCGGGGGCCTTGCTGTCCGCTTGAGCGGACTAAACCCATGGGGTTTAAAACCCCACGGGGATTACATTTGCCCCTTTTAATTTTTTCCCACAAACTTCACCTTCTCCTCCGACATCAACAATAAACTAGTTGGACTTCAATACAAAATCAAGTGAAGGAGTAATTTCATTTCCATCCATTATTCTAGGTCACGTTTCTCCTCCATCCAAGCACTCAAGGTAACATGGCTAACTTTTCTTCAAATTTTTAGATATTGTGTGCTATGCTTTTTGTTTTTTCTTTGTTTGAGGAGGTTGGGCAATGAAATTTTGTTGGTTTGAATGATTGTGCTGTTGTTGGTTTGTTGTTTGATTCATCAATTTTTGGGTTTATTGCCTTCTCCAAGTTAGTTTCTTTAACTAGTTGTAGTATACGCCCACCAAGTGTTTAATAAATTGATTCACCCACATATTTCACTTTACTTGTTTCCTTAGCACAATAGCTCATATGCTTTATTGGTCTACATGCTTTTTCACGGCAATGCCACTCTTTACAAAGTACCGCACGCTACACACACATCATCCACCCTCGTCCACCTTGCTGAACCACTTTCCACACCTCTTTTGCTGAGTGAATTCGTGTTGATTGTAACCATATGTTTTTTTCTCTACAAAATTGGCTAGATACAATGCCGAGATCAAGGAAACCAACGCAAGATGCGGGACTGAACTCGGAGAAGAGAAAGGCCATTTCAAATAAGACTTCCAAACAACTGGTCACTTATGACGACACCAAATTTGAGACGGGGGAAGCTTGGTTAGTATACAAGAACGACACAAGCATACGAAATATTATACCAAAGCGAATGGTGTTAACATCGGATTTTGCAAATGAATTGCACGGTCACATAATTGCGAGGAATCAGTAGGAAACATTTGTAACCACTTTGCGTGTTGCCTATGTCGAAATCGTCAAAGAATTCTACGCCAATATCCATGACAACCTCGACAACCCCGACCATCCTAACTATCGGCAAGTCTACATGCGAGGGCAATATATTCTATTCTCCCCCTTGGCCATTCTCCGGTACTACGGACTTGACAACATGGAGACCGATATTTTTTAAGCAGCCACTACAAATCTTCATGAAGTAGTCGCATCCATTTATCATGGAATTGATCATTGGTCTGATAGAAGCAGTACTTTACACTATAAATGTATTTTACCTCAAGTAAGCACATTGGATAAAATGGTGAGCGCCAACATTCTTCCTACGACACATACTTCTACGATAATTATGGAACGGGCACGCCTACTTCACTGGCTGCAGTCTAAGACCATCAATATCGATAACTATATCTTCTACAATGTCTGGCATATTTGAAACAACCAGAGATGTTTGGCGTTCCCATCGCTAATTACAAGATTTTGTAAAATGCACGGCATTGACCTCTCCTATGAAAAAACCCGAGTGAAGCGTACAGTACAGATAGACCAAATTGGGATACGTAGTTTTGAACTACACATGACTCGCAACGTGGATCAAAGCACACATGGTCCCATTGGCAGTTAGGGTAATTTAGCTGGTGAACCCGAGCCTGCTCAGGACGATCAAATGGCCGAAGACCTCCCTCAAAATGCCACTGAACCAACATTGGCATCTATTTCTCATGAGCTTCTTCAATAGCGCACCTCGCATGTGGAACTCGAAGCACAGATTCAAGAGATTCGGGAAGCTTAAGTCCAAGAAGTCGAATCCCGCAGATGGGAGCATAATGCGATATCTGCTCAACTAACGAAGCTGCTCGACTATTTCAGTCTCTACCCACCACCGCTTCCACAATGATTGGGATGTTTTCGTATTCTATTGGGAGTGGGTGGATCTTCGATATCTAATCATTCAATGTTTTTGTCGTACTGATTTTCGTTACCTAATCATTTTCAATGATTTATGTTAAAAAGAAAAAAAAATTTCAAATCATCCCTTGTGTAAGAAAGTGAACAACTAGCCAACTCATGATGATTTCTGATTGATCGGAAGCTAGATTGTGAATTCTATCTGCTAACTACTACTCGCTCGATAATGTAAATTTTTACCTTTGTGCACCTCTCAACCTCAAGCACATAGCTATTGCTTTTGTTACTTATACTCGGTGCTATCATATAGAGATGAGGGATAATTTTCTATGCTTGGTGCAATCAAATTAGATAATTCTGCTGTTAAAAGCATTTTTGTGTATCCAAATACAACATACGAGTTTTTTGGGCCATATATGAAGATAGGTCTAAGTGTACTCGAAAGATATTATTATATAACTTAGGATTGTCGAATGTCAATTTAAGAATAATTTGGATTGGGAAGTGTGAATTCGGAGATTCAAATATATAAATGGTGGAGTCGGATTCCTAATATATTTTGTCTATTTCGGTTTTTACTCGAAATCATTAAGAAACTATAATGTATGAAGCTAAGTTAGTCTATTGTGTTATTCAAATTAAGTTAGAGTTGATTTAATTTCTAAATTTATTAGAAATCATAGTTCTCGTGAGAATGATACTATTTTACTAACTTTTGAACGAACTCATATGCTTGAGGGATTTCACCGTACAATATATATCTTCCAAAATTTGTAAAAGTGGATAAAATAGGGTAAATTATAATTGTAAATTATAATTTAAAATTACGAATAGTAAATTTTCAATTTTTCTTCCCAAAATTTGTCATGGTAAATGAGATAATTTGCCTAGAAAATATTGGCCATCAAACAACAAAAGTTGAAAAAAACTACAATTTCCATGGAAAATAAAGTCAATCAAACACCAAAAGATAGAAAATTACAACATTTTCTAGGACGAAATTTAATCCAATCAAACGCACTACATTTGCAATTTCTAGAAAAACATTTTCTTGGCAAATCAATTCCATGTAATTCATTTTCTTTCCACCCATTTTCAATGCTTGCAATCAAACGCATTGAAAATTAAACAGGCAAAAAAATAAAGGTCTTAAGAACAAATAATGGGTTAGAGTTTTGCAATGTTGAATTTGATCAATAGTACAAACAATCAAGCATTCTTAGATATAGAACAATAATATATCCATCCCAACAAAAATGGTATAACAAAAAGAATGAATATAACCATGCTTGGGTGTGTGTTAATAAGTTCAGGGTTGCCAAAGTTGTTTTGGGGGTGATGTTGCAAAAACAGCGTGTTACGTGATAAATATATTTCCATCTGGTGCTCTAAATTACAAAATTCCTGGGCAAATATTGTCAGAAACAATACCAGATTACTATCACCTTAAAATCTTTGGGTGTGCGGCTTATACACATCAAGTGGTTCGTAAATTAGACCTCAAATTAGTAAAATGTGTTTTTCTAAGATATGGAGAAGGATTGAAGGGGTGAAGGCTATGGGTGAAAGAGACAAGAGGATTCAAAGTGATCATAAGCATACTAGTAATCTTCATTGAAGAAATTTTTTTATTGCCTAAATGATACGATATGAGATAAATCAACAGAAAAAGGCTTTGTGATTACAAAAATAATTAGAACGAATCAAATTGAGGTGGATGAATACTGACCCAAAAATTTCATAAAAGATCAAGATAATAATTAGCAACAATAAATAAATGTTGAAAATGAGCTAAGAGACTACCAGCTAGTTAGAAATAGAAGAGGAAGACAAATAAGGCCTCACTCTATATATCAAAATGTGGACTTTGTGTCTGCTTATTCAGAATTAGATCGTCTTAGCTTAGAGCCAAAAACATATAAAGAAGCCATAGCAAGCAGAGACTCAAATAATTGGCTTGCACCAATACAAGAAGAAATGAATTCTTTTCTGAAAAATCAAACTTGGACCTTAGTGGAAAAGCCACTAAGACATAATTTCATAGATTGTAAATGAGTTTATAAAATAAAAGAGGGTGAAATAAAATCTGGACACATTAGATATAAAGATATATTAGTAGCAAGAGGTTTCACACAAAGAGAAGACATAAATTGTAATGAAATATTTACAACAGTTGTAAAATACACTTCAATTATGATCTTACTTGCCTTAGTACCTCAGTTTGACCTAGAATTAGAAGAGTTGGATGTAAATACTGCCTTTTTGTATGGATCTTTGAATGAAAAAATTTATATGGCTCAACTTAAAGAATTTGAATGTAATGGTAAGACGGACTTAGTGCTTATTGAAAAAATCATTCTATATGCTAAAACAAGCTCCTAGACAATGGTATAAGAGGTTTGACTCTTATATTCAAACCTTAACTTTAAAGAAGGTGATTATGATTCTTGTTTCTACTAATGACGATGAAAACTCTTTTATCTTTTATTGTATATAGGTGATATGCTTCTTGCAGGGCATAATGTTAAAAAAATCAATAAATTAAAGAGCATAAGAAATCATAGTTTGAAATGAAAGAATTTGCCCTGCTAGAAAAATAGTAAGGATGGAAATAAAAAAAAAAATAGAACTAATAGAAGATTATATTTGTGTCAAGAATCTTATATTTCTAAAGTACTTAATAGATTATCTTTATATGATGCAAAATTTGACAATTTGCCTCTAGCTAATCATTAAAAACTATCTTAAGAAATGGACTTTGTCATGTATGTAATAGTGTGTCATATACCTAATATTGCATATGTTGTTAACGTGCTAAGTAGATTTATGAGCAATATTGGAGAATTACAATGGAATGTTTTAAAATATTTAATTAAATAATTAAAAAGAAGTCTGCGTGTAGGTCTAATGTGCAAATTGAATCAAAATGAACGAAGAATAGATAAATTTCAGAGACCATGTGGACTCTGATTTTACTGATAAGTCAGATAGTAGAAAATCAACCACTGCATACATGTTTTTCATAAATGGAACTTGCATTAGCTGGAAATCTCAGTTACAAAAGTTAATTGCTCTCTTTTCAATTGAAGTAGAATATATTTGTCGTCACAGAGGTAGTTAAAGAAGGAATTTGACTTGAAGGCTTAATATGGAACTTGATTTTGTAGAAAATGAGGGAGCTTTGTGCAGATAATCAAAATGCTATATACTTAAGCAAACATTCCATATTCCATGATTAAACAAAATATATAGATGTTAAATTTTACTTCATAAGAGATGTGATTGAAAAATGTATAATTAAGTTTATTAAAATTTCAACTAAGTGAAACTCAACTCATACAGGTACAAAGCTGATTCCATTGTGTACGTTCAAGAACTCCTTGAGTCACTCGAACTTAGAATCATACTAATGAGTTTTCGTCTTCTAATTACAAATAAGTGAGTGTGGGATGTAAAGTTGTTTTGACTCAATTCCACTCTAGTATGGCTTCATGAAGATGTGGTGCTTATCTTGAGCCCAATAAGAAAGGATAAAGCCTAATGGTGAAAAGTTGGCCCAACTCCATGCCCCCACTTGTTTTACCGCAATTAAGGATTAAGCATGCAAAATATTGTACATTCTTTTCAAGAAACCCCCCCCCCCCCCCTTTTCTCTCCTCTCTGTGTGTGTGTGTGTGTGTGTAAACTTCATCTTCACCTTCTTCTTATTTTTTGTGTGTCAACAAAATTTTAAAAAATCAAGTTTATTTTATTTATATATTTTATATTGACTAAATGTCTTTTTTTTAATTAATAGATGGAATAGGGTCAATGTTAAATTTCCCACTTAAGCACACGTCATTTTAATAAAAGAAAATAGAAAAAGAATAAATGTTAGTTTGTCATTGAATTACAAATAGAATAATTATATGTGGCTATAGCTCATAAATGAAATTTTTAGAAGAGTTACACAATTAAGGGCATGTTCAGTGTAGTTTATTTTAAGAAAAAATGAGTTTTTTTTTTTTTTTTTGTATTTTATTTACTTTTCAAATTTTTTTGTAGTGTAAAAATATTGAAAAGTCAAAAATTGTAAGCAAAAATTAAGAATTTTTTAAAAAAATGGCTATCGAACATGCCATAAATTAGAGAACCGTTTCTCCTATCAATATATATAACAAATAAATTTAACAAATAATCACAATTCTTAATCTAAACTAATTTAACAGTATAAATCTAATTTAAACAAAACAAAAAAATTTAACAAAAAAAACTAATTATCATCTTCACCATCACCACTTAGCCATCCTACCCCACTACCACATCACCGTTATCATTGTCGGCAACGTTTCTAGGAGATTGAAGCTCACACCGTTATCATTGTCGGCAACGTTTCTAGGAGATTGAAGCTCACTCCTAAAACAAAAAACTACAAATATAAAATCAACTAATCATAGAAGAAAATTAGCACGTATCTCTTATTAAGTCTAATCCTTATTCTAGTTTAATTGGCGTACAATATTAGATAAAATGTTCAGTATTTGTGATGGATTATTATAATTATATTATCAATTACAATCCAAATTTTCAGAGTTTTGTCCAAAAAATAAAGAAAATTTCAATTTTGCATAAACAGCATGAAACATCATCTGCGAAGTTGTAATTACAGGCAAAAATTTCAAATTTTATTCTTGTTTGAAACATTACAACAGTCTCGCACATTTGTGAAGAAGAAATTCCTTAAAAAAGACAAATTTAGAGAGAAAGAACATCATTGGTTGAACTGAATTACCGACATATCTATACTACTTTTAAAATGGACTTAAATGAAGAAATATTTTTGGATTATTTTACCCCTACAATTTTTTATAAATTCCATATTCACCTTTAGTATTTATTAATTTATAATTATTTATTAATATTTTATTTATTACTCTTTTATTGTTCATCTTTATAGTATATTAAATTTTCAACAATTTACTAAAGGTGTGTTTGATAAGCAATGGTGGAAAATAAAAACAATTTCCATGTAAGGTGAAAAAAAAAATCACCAAAATGGTGAGAAAACATTTTCTAAGAAAGTGGTTAAATTCATGATTTAAGTGATTGTACCTTAGAAAACGTTTTCTTTTTCAACATTCTATCAAACAACCAAAGTTGGAAAACATTTTGCATTGAAGTGACATTATTTTCCATGGAAAATGGTGCAATCAAACACAACCTAAATATACAATTAAAATTTTTAAACATTTAATCTATTAAATTAAATATGAAGGTGAAAAGATGATCTCAATTTTTTATCTTTTATTTTTGCATTAAGTAGATAAAAGGAATGAGAAATGAGTTTCAACAAAAAAAAAAAAAAATAGAATGAGAAAAATTGTAACTTTGTTTATTATCGCATTAAAATTCAAATCATAGTTGTCAAAACTGAAATGGAGATAAAAATATTATTTTTAATATTATTTACGAGCATGTTTGGTTCAGTTCTTTTTTTTTTTTAATTCTTTTTTTCTCAAATTCTTTTTCAACTATATATTTTATAGGATCTACAACTTTTATCAACTTTTCAACCACATACCAATTTTTTACCAAACATATATTATAGTTTAGAATTAACGTGTGAAACTTTTTTCATTTTTAATTTAATTTAATTTAATTAGTATATATAGAACGTTCTTCTCATCTTACTTCTGTCCGTCAACAATATTCTTACTCGGTCAGTCAGCAATATTCTTATAACATAGACAAGTATTGACACTTCTTTAATCTTTGTTTCTTATTCACATTTATGACATTTTATTTACGTCGTCAAATTAAACACGTTTAATAAAAAGATAACATGCACAAAAAATATTGTTCACAAAAAACTAATACTCCAACAAATTTACAATATTATGTAGTCAATCGTTACATTTTTTCACAATAAAATTAGTAATTATTAATTTTATTCTTCGTAAAATACATGCCTGGAGATCATTAATACTATAGGACTTGATATCAACGATTCGTCAATCATCAAAGTTTAAATCACCAAAAGGTCTTAATTGGGTTCAAGTTATTGTTTATATTATCACCATATAATACTAATCTTTTATTGTAATTGTACTTAAATTAATGCAATTATCTTTTAATATTTATTTGTTACTCTTTTATTCTTCATTATTATCGTTCATTAAATTTTTAACAATTTATTAATGTACATTTAAAATTTGTAAATATTTAATATATTAAATTAAATATGAAGGTGAAAAGACGATCTCAATTTTTTTTTTTTTGCTTTATGTAGATGAAAGAAATGAGAAGTGGATTTAAAAAAAAAATGAATGGAAAATTTGTAAATTTTTTTATTACCGGATTAAAATTCAAATCATGGAGATGAAAAAATTGTTTTGTGTTATGAAACTAGAAAAATAGAAAGAAAAAGAGAAGAGAATAGAGAGAGTCAAAACTCAAGTCTGTTAATTTACTATAACAATGACCCTTATTTATAGGGTTCCAAAGGGAGTTACAACTTGATTAGAATACACTCTTCTGGAGTAAGTAGATAACTACATAGACATCTAGATACAACTAAATAGTCATTCATCATTATCTATAATTTTACAACACTCCCCCTTGAATGACTTATTACACAATAACTGGTTCGTTATTTAGCAAAAACCCAATGGGACAAAAATACCAATACAAAGAAAAATTATCAAAAATTGGAGTACTTAAATGCTGCCTCATTAAAACCTTGTCAGGAAAATCCAGTGGGACAAAACCTGAGCGAAGGAAAAAGAGTACAGCTACTCCCCCTGATTTCAACCAATGGAAAAAAAAACGTGTATTGAGCTATACATATCTTGTGCGCCAATGTCTTCAATGTCGCTTTCTTCTTAGAATTTGTATAAAACAATTCTGGTGAAATGTGCTCCATGTTATAACCTCCAGCAATATTATCTTCATACACTATCTCTGGTTAACTGTAATCAGCATAATAGTCTGATGCTATTATATTAAAAATAGATCTTGTTGTTGTTCCCTTCAGGGGTCTCATATACAATTCATAATACACGGGGAGTATATCCACATGGTTATGATGAAAGTAAATATTTTGTAGATTGTAGACATCCATAACTATAAGAATTATAACACTTCTAATTGGATATCATTTACACAAAGAATATGCCTCATTAAAACCTTACTAGGAAAAAACCCCGTGGGAAAAAATCATAGTAAAGGAAAAAGAGTACATAATTCTTTTAATACGCCATGCAAATTGCCTCATTAAAAACCTTGCCAGAAAAACCCAATGGGACAAAACCTCAGTCAAGGAAAAGAGTACAATGCGTATTTACTCCCCATCATTATAATATTAGTTCAGATCTGTACTTTGATCGATTGAATTCTCGAAAAGTTGAACTATATGCTTCAAGCATATTAAATCCTCCAAGGATTTATATACATTATTTTATTAGTCATGCCAGATGAGTTGGTTATAACAATATTCATTATATGCATATATGTCATGCGTTGACAGACTAACAAGATATCAACTTATGATTGATTTACACAAGTTTTTTGTGAAATTCATAATGTTAAAAGTCGTGCATTACATGTTACGACTTCATTTTTCCATTTCCTTTTCTCAAAAATATACACATTTAGGTGCTCCGACTATAGGTCCAGAAACTTCAGGTTTCTCTAGTCAGTTCAATTTATTTGGATCGCATCCTTTTATTTGGTCAATTTATTCTTTGACAGATTTTTTTCAATATCCTCGCTACCTTTCATAATATGAAGCGCTTTATTATGTACAACAATATTGTCAACAACATTTATTTTTGAATCCATTTCTTTCTCATAACGACATAACTTAACGAGATCTTTTCGTTTTATTATTTCAGCTAGCTGAACCTCTTCTGGGGTTTTATAATTAGTTATGTCTATATACTCTTCAAGAGTATACACCTCCTTAATAAGACCATCCTTATAATTGGCTCCATTTTTTATTTGAGAATTTCTTTGGAATCAAATGTCACAACGCTTCAGGCGTGTCATTAATTTACCTGATATAATGTTAATGGATTGTCCTTCAAGGACGCTAATATAAATTGGAGCATTTAGAGCTGGTATATGAGATTTGATTTAATCTCTTTGGTCAGTTAATGCATCTGTCAATTGTATAACTTACAAATGAGTTATTTGTCGAACTTCTGGTTCATATTGTCTTGTGCAAGGATCTAGAAAATATAATATACTGCAATTTCATGTATTCTTTCCAGCTACTTAATTTCTCTCTCCTAATGTTGAGAAAACTGTCTTATCAAAATAACATTCGAAAGACCTTATTATAAAATATCACCATTTAAGACTTAAGATATTTTATAATGTTCCATACTAAACATGTATTCTCAACATTTTTCAAAGTCCATCTCAGTGCACTATGGTGGACCGATTATACATATATTGCACTATAAAAAATTCATTAGATGGATAATATTAGGCTCTGACCATAAGCCAACTATAGCAGGGGTAACTTTGATGTTGGCATGATGCGTATAAGTGTTACTGCATATAAAATAGCTTTCCCTAGACAAAAATGAGAAGTGCTTTGTTCTCAATAGTAATGGTTTAGAATTTAATTGGAGGTGTTGAAAAACAATATTGCTAAACCATTTAAAATCATCTCAACTGATATTTATTAAAAGTTTGAGATTTAGACTCACTAGTATTGACAAGACACACCACTGTCTTGGTTGTATAATCTGAAAATTATGCTCATAATTTAATATTTGAGCAAGTAATCTTGCAAACTTCAAGTTGCCAATAATAACACCATACAATCATCTAATAGATGTATTTATCAGATACAAATAATATATAGATGGTCAACATGGAGGGTGATGGGGCCCCATAAATCACCTTAAATAATTTTCAGAAATGCAGAGAATTCAGTCCCGATTTTAGCTAGTGAATGTCTACTGGTTTATATACCATGAGAACAATCATCACGTGATAATTCATTATATTGAAAAATCTTCTGGTTTTCAATAGATGAACCATTAATATTTCACATCATATTGATCCGGGATGGTTTAACCGGCAATGCCAATCAATAAAATTTTTAGGACATTGAACTTCTGGTTCAAATATAGTACTTCTTTAAGAGTATCAACACTATAATATTACACAACATTAATATTCTAAAATTGTAAAGTTGTGCTTCTTCAAGAGCAACAATACGATATTTTTTCCAGAATATTTTCCATATTTTGTGTTTCTTCAGAAACAATAATATATTTTCTTTTAAAATATTGATATTCATAACGTTATACTTCTTCAGGAGTATTAATACAATATTTTATAAAATAATAGATCTTATAAAATTACGCTATTTGATAACAAGTAATATTCGACTGAAATATTAATATAATATTGTGCTACTTCAGGAGCAACAATAAATTATTTTAAAATGTTAACTTTATTCTGAAGTAAAGATTTATTCTTCATGAGCAATATTATAAGATTCTATAGAATATTATATCTTATAAAATTAGACTTTTTGGGAGCAATTAATATTCTACTGGAATATTAATATAATATAAAATTTTGTTTATTCTGAAGCAACAATAAAATATTCTTCTAGAATATTTATATATTAGGTTGTGATATAAAATACAATATTCTCCTAGAATATTGATAGAATTGTAAAATTGTGTTTCTTCAAGAAAAGCACAATTAAAACAAATTATTATAAATCATTATTCTTGAATATTTTAAAGTTGTGCTTATTCAGGAGCTATATTATAATATTCTTATAGAATATTATATCTTATAGAATTAAGCTCTTCAAGAGCAATTAATATTCTATTGGAATATTAATATATATAAAAAAATTGTGCTTATTCATAAGCAACAATAAGAAATTGATATATGTAAACTATTACTACTTCAGTAGCAATAGTTCATATTCTACTAAAACAATAAAATATTCTTCTAGAATATTTATATGTTTAGGTTATAAAATATAACATAATATTTTTCTGGAATATTGATAGAATTATAATTCTTCAGGAAAATATAAAAATAAACAAATCTTGTTCAATAATATTTTAGAACAATAAACACACTGATTTGTTATCCATTGCCGTTGAATAAAAGTTAAAGCATTGTTATATCTAATTAAAGCATGAATATTTCTTTTAATTGCTTCTCATAAAAATGTTATAACAAAAAGTATAATATGAGTTGGACTCATAAATCAAAGCAAGGATAGAGATATGAACACTAACCAGTTGGTACCGTTTGAATTTCTTTTGGGATATTGACGCTTGAGAAAGTGGACTTTGGGCCACCAAGCTTTTGTTTGTTCTTTACGACGTTTTGATATCACAGTTTGACTGTCTAGTTTTGCTTCTCCTTTTTTTTTTCAAATAAAAGAAAATAATATCTAATTGCTAACTCAGTTGGCTAGAATCTCGTGCTGATAACGTGTTATGAAACTAGAAAAATAAAAAGAAAAAGAGAAGAGAATAGAGAGAGTCAAAACTCAAGTCTGTTAATTTACTATAACAATGACCCTTATTTATAGGGTTCCAAAGGGAGTTACAACTTGATTAGAATACACTCTTCTGGAGTAAGTAGATAACTACATAGACATCTAGATACAACTAAATAGTCATTCATCATTATCTATAATTTTACAACATTTTGAATATATTGGATTATAGTGATTATAGTTGACAACTAATATATGAATTTTTTTTTTAATTTTTAATTTAATTAATAATATATCAAACATGCTTATTAAAAAAAGAATATATACAAAAAATATTGTTTACAAAGAGATTGTGAAGATTTGGTGCTTGTTGTTTTTGTTGGATTCAGTTGGTGAAATCACCGACTAGGTTACAAATAGGGGGTCGTGGCGGTGATTGTTGACTACTAATTTTAGGGGGTGGTTTGGGAAGTGGTGATCTGGCTTGGTGGTTGAGAAAGGGTGCATGTATGGTGGTAGGGGTGAGAAGATATTTAGTATTATTTGAAATTTTTAATAATATATATTTAAATCGTTACATTAATTTAAGTTAAAAATCATGATTAGTTATCAAATCTCAAGAAATGATCATATTAATAATAATCTGACAAAAAAAAGTTTTATTATTCTCCCTCCCAACTCTATAAATAGAGTTGTCATTTGTATCCTTCATTGCCTATTAAATTCAATTAATTAGACCTTATTATAATGTATAAAAACAGTACACAGTTCTAATCGCAGTTAAAAGTTATTTACTTAACAAAATTTTATTAGTCACGATCGTAGAAATTTTTTCCCGCTATATATAGAAAAAAGTATTTAAAAATTCGTGTATTACTACGTTTTCAATTTCTCTCCTCATAAAATCATCTTTTCTAAAATTTACTAACTGTTTCAATTCATCTTCCTGATTGATCTCCCACAACTGATCATCTCTAAAACCTATTCACATTCTCAATTTATCTCCCTCCACTGATTATCTCTAAAATCTATTCACCGCTTCAATCCATCATTATAATAAAGCCTAAGTCGGATCCCAGCAAAAAAATAGTGTACCAGTTAATTTTTTTTAAAAAAAATATTAGATTCGATTAAAATAAATAACTTAATAAAATTAAGTAAAGGGCAGAAGAAAGAATAAACTAAAAGGCCATATTGGCTTATTTGTACAAGTGGTCCCTAACTTTTGTATTTACTGTGGGTTGAGGACATATCTTTTCATTTTTGACAATTTAGCCCCTATTTCAAATATTTTTGATAGCAATGGTCCTTTTCATCAATTTCCGTCTAAATATCCGTGAAATTTGACGGTGGAAATTTTTTATTTAAAAAGTAAAGGAAAATTTGCAGCAAAAGTCCATAATCTTTCAGAAAGTGTTGAAAAGTCTCATAACCTTCTAATCCTAACACATATGACCCCAAACCTTTTTGACAATTTTACCTCCAACTTAAATAAATTTAAAATAACTCAGAAACCTTTTTAAAAATACAAATAAGTCCTAAATATTTTTATTTTTTACAGATTTATACTTAAAATAATAAAAAGTGTTCATCAAGTCCCAAAATTTTTAATTTTGTTCACCAAAATGATATTTAAAATGTGTTTGATTAAAATCAGATTTTTTTAGTAAAAATTGTTGAAATTTGTTGTTGAAAAGTTGTGGGACCATAAATGTGTGGTTAAAAGTAATTGTTAATTTTGACTTTAGTTTTTTAGTAAAATCAAAATTGAAAATAAACGAACTCTTAGAGTCTCTACAGATTTTATCCAGTGGCCCATTAATTAACAAAAAAATTATACCCATAATCAAAATTTGACTAATTTAAAATTTTAATTTATTTTTTAATTACTAAATAATAATTAAAAAAAATTCTTCATCATCTCCAGCGTAGCCCACCACCCACCCACCCACCCACCCACCCAACCAAATCCCAAACTCCTAAAACTCCACCACCATAAAACCCCCGGAGTCGCCGCCTCTGCCATTCCGCCATTCCAAGCTTGGATTCGTACAATATTCAATAGTCTCGTATAATAATTTACAAAATCCAGAAGAAAAATAAGAATAATCACAGACCTCACATATCCCTGTCTTATACCATTTCCAAATTTTCAGCCTCCTTTGTCGCCGCAAAGCGATGATCACCACCACCGACCTTTCTCTTCTGGAGATGCAATTGCACATAGAATTTCAAGAATAGAAATAGAATGGCCCCGTTAAGCACCGAATTGAAAACCCATGCTCTGATTCCATTACATCCTCCTTTAATGAAATGCATCAATAACACACCGACATGGCACACTAGATTGCAACTCAATAACACTATCTGGCAGTTTACTACAAATGGAAAACACGCGCTCGGAAGCCCTATCGCCGTCCAGAATCGGTACCCGTAGACGACGGAGTAGACTAACGTGGTCAGAAGAATTGCGACCACTTGAAATGATTGGGAAAATTCGAGCCAAAGAAATGACATGAAGATTAAGATTGAGTTGTTGAAAAGCTTGAAGAAGGAGAGCCTTCGTCGGCGTAAAATGGTGAAGAATGTTCGAACGGCGTGGAGGAAGTGCGAGAGGTAGTATGTTAACCGACGTAGCCGTTCTGGACGTATTGGCATTAAAAAATGGTGACGGACGGCGGAATGGCGGCGGCGGCTCCGGGGGTTTTCCGGTGGTGGAGTTTTAGGAGTTTGGGATTTGGGTGGGGGTGGGCTAGGCTGGGGGTGGGCTAGAATTTTTTTAAATTATTATTTAGTAATTAAAAAATAAATTAAAATTTTAAATTGGTCAAATTTTGATCATGGGTATAATTTTTTTGTTAATTAATGGACCACTGGATAAAATCTGTAGAGACTCTAAAAGCCCATTTGTTTTTAATTTTGATTTTACTAAAAAGCTAAAGTTAAAGTTAACAATTACTTTTAACCACACATTTTATGATCCCACAATTTTTCAACTACACATTTCAACAACTTTTACTAAAAAATCTGATTTTAATCAAACACATTTTAAATGTCAATTTGGTGAACAAAATTAAAAGTTTTGGAATTTGATGACACACTTTTTATTATTTTAAGTGTAAATCTGTAAAAAATAAAAATATTTAGGACTTATTTGTATTTTTGAAAAGGTTTATGAGTTATTTTTAATTTATTTAAGTTGGGGGTGAAATTGTTAAAAAAGTTTGGGGTCATATGTGTAAGGATTAGAATGTTATGGGACTTTTCAACACTTTCTAAAAGATTAGGGACTTTTGCTGTAAATTTTCTTTTACTTTTAAATAAAAAAATTTCCACCATTTCACGCACATTTGGATGGAAATTGATGAAAAGGACCATTATCGTCAAAAATATTTGAAATAGGGGCTAAACTGCCAAAAATAAAAAGATAGATCATCAACCCACAGTAAATACAAAAATCAGAGACCATTTGTGCAAATAAGCCGGCCATATTATATGTGTGGTGTCAAACCCAAAATACTGTTCAAAAGAAAAACACCGAAAAATAAAATATTAGAGGAAAAAACCCACAGCCCTCTGGCTTTTTACCTTCAGCTCACTCCTCAAGAACAAGCTCCATAAAAATAAATTGCTTATATATAATATATATTTTTTCGTTCTTGATATATAGTTATCATTTAGGTTTGAATCGAAAAGAAATATCATAATTTTGTATAGATATGGATCCATTTGATATGGTTTCTTCCATTACAGAGCTCCTTAAAGGTATGTAACACATAACCCAGATCTTATACCATCTTATGTGTCAATCTTTTATTGTAAGAGATCTATTGATACGGGATTTCTGTTAGAAATTCAAGCCTTTTGTTTTATTTGTTTATTGTTTTACTTGATTTTTCTCTTCTTTTTTGTTTTGCGAATGTTATAATTTTGAGAATTTTACAAGGTATAGTACTGGGTTTGTGTCTTGATTTTTTTTATTTGAGTTCTTGGGGTTTAATACAATGAGCCTAACGTTTACACTTGTTTCATGATTAGGAATTAATGTTTCTATTTTTCTGAACAATAAGCTGTTGACAATTTAATTCTTGAAAGTGGTGGTTTGTTAATTTTCTTAAATTTTTTTGTCCTTTAGATTATGGGTTTTGTTGACTTCAATTATTTTGGTTTTTTTTTTATTTTTTTTGGTGTATTTAATGCAAGATATGGTAATAAGCATTGTTTGTTAGGCCAAATTTTCTGTGTCAAGTAACCAGCCTTTTTTCTCCTTTTGAAGAAAAAATTATAGATATTCTTTTTTTACTAAAAGTTGTAATTTTATGTTGACTTTTGAAATTTAAAGGGGAACAGATTATATAGATTTCGGTTGATATCATAATCTGGAAATATGTTTATGTAGCATTTGAGAAACTATGGCAATAGAGATTTAATTGCACACTACCCAATGAATGTTTTAGTCTTTATATCATTGTATATTGATTATTTTAATACTATTTCTTTTATGAAGAAATGAGTTTTGTAAAAAGCCTGCTTTAATTGGACTCTTTCTTGTGAAATCTAGGTGTTTTGTATGTCGGAAAAGATAGAAATGCTCAAGTTTTGATGCTTGGGCATCTTGAGTAGCATTCAGCATTTCAGAATTTTTTATTTTGGAAGTATTCATTTGTTTGCAGGATTCGGCTGACACATGCTCGATATTGCAACTTTTAATGTTCAAGTGAAGAATTTCGTTTGCTAGTAGTGATCGTTTTCCCTTGCCAATTTTTAAGAAAAAGAAAAAAGAAATAAAGAGAGAGAGAAAAGAATGAACTTGTCCGGAAAAGGGACTTTTATTGGTGACCAACAGCTAACTGTAGCAAAAGCAATGACTTTGAATCCACATGCTGCGGAATTTATTCCTTTTGCTCTCAGATCATCTGCCGGATGCACTAGCACTGCAGATTCATCCTCAAAACTGGCTACCTCTGCCGCTGCAACAGCGGGAAAAGCTGTTTTAGATAGAACAGAGTCGTATACTTCCAATAACTCAGATGAAGAGGCCCGCCAATACTGGCATCACCAGCTCCCAGATGACATTACACCTGACTTTAAGGTCATGGAAGGAGATGATATTCAAGGGATCAACAACCTTACCTTTTCAAGCTTAACCTTGACTGAAGTTAGTGAAGGGTCGAGACTCCGTGCTTCGACAGGCAGTGGCTTTGTGTTGAAAGAACAGCAAGAAATATATCTTCCTCCCATTAATGGTAACGGCTTTGCTGAAAAGACAAGATATCCTGTTTCATCCTATGGGGGATATCCATCGCCAACAGGTTTTCGGCATCCCCTTACTAAACCTTGGGACAAGCAAATTGTCAACAACGATCAGATTCTTGCCAGTTTTAGAGAGGAGCCTCCTTATAACGGAAATTTTGGACATGGTTTCCTTGGTGATGTATCAAATGGGCAATCTTTAATGGAAAATTCAGAATTGAACCCTCTTGAGTTTTTGGCTTCACAGTTCCCCGGTTTCGCAGCAGAAAGCCTTGCAGAGGTGTATTTTGCCAATGAAGGTGACTTGAACCTGACAATTGAGATGCTTACTCAGCTTGAGGTGGGCTCTTTTATATCAGCTTTGAAATTATTGAGTAGCTTTCTCTCTGTGTAGCTATCAAGTTCGATTAACATCACCACAAATTCTAATGTGATGTTGACCATAAAATATTTATCCTGATTTACCCCACTATTCAGCTGGTTCTTCCTTTAGATTTTTGAATCGAAATTTCAACCGAATCGAAATTTCAACCACCATTAGTAATATGTTCTGCAAAACTAAAAGAAGCCTCTTTCTCCCACACGTGTGTTCTAAATTGCAGAATATCGGTTTGTCAGTCTCGCTTCTTATCAGATATTGACATAACTAGTACAAGTTGTAAGTGAATTGTGTTGAATATTGGAACCAAGGAAAAGGAGAAATGTCATCCTTCATGTAACTTTAGTGATATCCAGTGCAAAGTTTATTTCAAGAAAAAGATGAATAGAGTGTGAAATTGTGTTAAGAACTGAACTCCATTGCATAATTGTATGTCTTTTGTGTTCAACCTCACGAGTTTTTATGTGAAGCCTAGAGATTGCTGTGTTTGATCATTGTGTACAATCAGTTCCTGAGAAGCCATATCCTTGCAGCCTTTCCTGGCATCATATTTTTTTCCTGTCCTTTGGCATTATTTAGAGACTTGTATTCAACTTTGGAACCTTAACATGTCATAGTTGGCAATATTGCATCTCAGAATTTGTTCTACCTTTAGTCGACTCTCTTCTATTATAATTGTCTTATTTTTTTTGGGCAAATATTTTATGTGGATCTGCTTTAGTTGCTTGACTTCTTGTAATAAAATGTGGCATTTTTAGGATAGCTTCATGCAAAGAATTTATTCGATAGATCATTTCTGGAATATCATTGTTGGTTTGGCGTTAATTTTACTTAACTTGCTATTAACTTGTGATTGCTGCGTCAGGTTGATGGAGGCTTGAATCAGAATCTGAATTCAAAGGCCTTGTCTGCTCCAAATCTTAGTGCTTTGGATTTTCCTGCACTCTCAGAAGACGAAAGCACGCTCTTGTTTAATTCTAGTTCTTCCATTCCCTCTAGAGGTGCTATAGATTTTGCATCAGCTGTCAAAAAAATGGCTATTCAAGATCCTAACATCTGGAAGTATGATAGAAATGGTTCTTCCGACACAAGCATTGGATCGAGTAGAAGTTCACAAGTCCTGGCTAGTTCTTACACAAGTGGTCAGGGCAGGGGCTATGGTGATAGGGTGCAGAGTCGGGGATCAGCTCGTGCAGCTCCTGTCTGGCTTGAAACCGGAGAAGCTGTTGGTAATACCTTTGAGGCGATCGGTCAAATTGCTCTATAAAAACTTATTTGTGGTTTAAATGCTTTCCACATGTATATGTGCTTTAACTTTTTTGAGATCGCAGCAAATATGTATTCCGAAATACGGGAAGAGGCTCGTGATCATGCACGCATACGTAATGCATACTTTGAACAGGTATGTCTAATGAGAGGATGTACAAAAGGGAAAATTGAGAAGACTGAAAAATGAGAAACTTGTTCAATGTCAGGGTGGTACACTCTGCTCTCCCATGACCCCTAATTAAAAGAAAAGGTCCCTACTGAAGATAGGTAGCCAAACTAGGCTGAGAGTTTGCAAAAAAAGAAAAAATCTTTCTTTTTTCTGTGTTCATAAGAAAATCCTTGAAGTTAGTTTTCCTTTTCTTTCCATTGGGGTGGGGGTCATTGGCCATTCAATACATTATGTCAATGACATTTACATACTGATTACCGATTACACAATCTGTTGAAAGAACCATTGAATGGTCTTAACTTAAATGACTGTTGTGGTATTGGCACTAGAGAACCATTGAATGGTCTTAAATGACTGTTGTGGTATCAGCACTAGCTAATACTGCATTCACTCCATAAGTCACATTTTGTTTGGACGATAGAATTCAACAAGTCTATTCAAGCTCACCCTCTATCACTCTCACGCTGTGTGTGTTTGTGTGTTTCTATACAGGCATGCACATGTGCATGCGCTTGCACCTGGATGCAAAATAATTCAAATTGTACATGGGTCTCTTTTCCTTATGTAGTATGCTGCCGGCATGTATTAACTAACTATAGATTCTTATAATCCTTTAACCAAGTCTAAGATTAAGCCAACACAGTTCGGGGTAAATGACATGATCTTGATGTCACGTTGCATGTGTTATATTAATTATATTAACATACTTTCTTGATGTTGTGCAAATTAGTGGACATAGTACTGTTGATGTATATATGTCTTAGGGAAAATTGCTACACACTTACCTTGTGTTTGATCTATGACCTCTGAAATTTTGTGTGTAAGATTAGGCCCGGCAGGCATACATAATTGGTAACAAGGCTTTAGCGAAGGAGTTGAGCATCAAAGGGCAATTGCACAATATGCAGATGAAAGCAGCTCATGGGAAGGCTCAGGAATCTATTTACCATCAGAGGTTTGTCAAGCCACGTCCACACTTTAAAATATTTATTCTTCTGAAAAGGGATTAATATGGACAGTGTCTTTTTTCCAAAGTTTATGGGATATCCTAGATTACTTCATCCCGAGGATGGAAAAATGGAAAACACCCCCATCTAGAATAATAATCCTCCTGTATTATTAGGAAAGGTTGCACCATGGGTTCCCAACCTATTGCCGCAGTAGCAAGTTGTTCAACAACCATTAAAACAATGCAAGTTGATTCTCAACCTTTTGTTATAGTTGCACAATGTGTCTACAATAATGTAAATTGTCCAAATCTTTGTTAATTGTCGTGTGGCCTCTATGGGAACATGCCTCTGGGCACCATCCCAACTTGCAAAGCAATATCTAGTTTCATAAAGTTTGATATGTGAGGGTCATGTGCAAATTTAAAAGAGATTTGGACATTTTTCGTTGTCGTCGGGAACTAATTGTGCAACTATAATGAGAGAGAGTAGGAACCAGTTTTCTCTTGTTTAAAGATTATGGACCAACTTGCTTATGGTACATTAGGTTGGGGAACGGAGGTGCTAATTCAGTATGAGCTACTCCTCGACTCAATATTCTGCTTCTCTTTGCGTTGGTGAAAATTTGGTAAAATTGTTGGTGCAAAGGTCATTCCGTTTTGCATGTTGAAATATTGTGCAGGAATCCAGAGATGCAGGCCAATGGGAGAGAGAGGATAATTGACCTGCACGGGCTACATGTAAGCGAAGCTATTCATGTCCTCAAGCGTGAGCTCGCTGTAATGAAGAATGCTGCCAGGTCAGCAGACGAGCGACTGCTGCTTTACATATGTGTTGGGACTGGTCACCACGCAAGGGGTTCACGTACTCCTGTTAGACTTCCTGCTAGCGTTCAGCGCTACTTACTAGAGGAGGAAGGCCTCGACTACACCGAGCCGCAACCTGGGCTCCTTCAAGTTGTGGTATATTGAATCAGGACGGTATAGGAGGTTTTTGACACACAACACACCTATGAATTCAATTAATCGATCACAAAAGAAAAGAATGAAAAATGTTGTATTTGTAAATGGGAAAAGGGGAGAATGCAGAAATCATGTATTATTAATGTCTAGTTGGCCGATTGTATAAATACCCTTTTTGTAGCTCTCTGATGGTTTTGCATATCGGCTATATATTGTAATATTTTTTGTCACAATTTTTATTTTTTACAATTTGCAGATGTAACTGAGAATTCATTTACATGATAGCTCAAATTTCACCAAGCGTCTAAAGTATCTTCAATGCTTTGGGGTTTTGTACTCTCGTAGTCTTTCGTTCATTTGGTCCCCAATTTGTCTTCTTCTACACCTTGCATTAAAGCTGGCCCCTAGTCGTCCAGCAAGAAAGAGCATCTGGGAGCGACACAGTTTTGCATGTCGTGTTGGACCTGGCACGATCGAAAATTGGTGGGTGGTGGGTGCCATGTTGGTACATTGATGTTGAGATGACTGCACAAAATATTGATGGGTGTGACAACATTTTACAATTTAGGAGTACGACAAAAATTGGATGGGGTTGATTGTCGATATTTTTTTATTAAATAAGCTATCTACATGAATATAAGCACGATGTGACATGACTTGATACAACATGTTAATAAATTTATTTCTCCTTGTCGGTGGACCTCGTGTGTGAAAGAATTCGTTATATGAAAATAATTAACATATGGGGTTAATACTTAATATGAGCAGTTAACAAATAAGAAAATAAAAAAAGGGTTAATTACACTAATGGTCTCCATTTTTTCAGGTTTGTAACGATTTCATCCCTATTCTTTTTTTTTAGCAGATATCATCCTCATTCTTCCATTTATTCTCACAGAGGGTCCCCAAATCACTATTTTTCACTATTCTAATAATTCTATGATAATTTTACCCCTTGACTTAAATAAATTATAATAATAGGAAAAAAAAATACAATGGAAACAATGCAATTGGACCCTTAACTTTTTCAAAAGTACAAATAAATCATAAACAATTTTATTTTGTTCAAATTAGTATTCTTCTCCAACTAAAAATGAACTATCTTTTCTCCACCCCACCCCACGCCCCTTTTTGAAGAAATAAAATACAATTATTTAGAAAGATTCAAGAATCAATTGTCTGAGTTTTGATAAATGAATTCAGTTCAAGAAAGAAATTGCATAATAACAGTAAAATTAAAGTGTATGGAGTAAAAGAAATGGATACTTTTTTCCAGTTTTTATAAGGTTTATTGGATCACTCACATGAAGACTCTTTGATCCTTCACTCATCCTACTCCATCCCACCCCCACTTTTCTATCATTCCTTCTCCTTTGGACCTCTATGCTTTACCAAACACACCACCACGGCACCACCATTTTCTCTTCTCATTCAACCCTTTTCCCACTCTTCTTCTTCTTCTTTATCTCTTCATCATTTTGCGTTTCCTCTTTACCTTCGCTGTAGGTACTTCCTACCGTTTTTACCCAATTTTGCCTTGCTTTGTTGGTATATCATTTTGTCTTTTAATGGAGGCTGCATTCCAAGAATTAATTTTTCTGTACACTGAAGAAATCAGAGAAAGAGAAACTGAAGATAAAGTTGAGATTTCGTAACCACCAGAGGGGACAGAAATAGGAACATTCCATGAGTTATGAAGTAATGGTATCCAAGCTTCACATATTTCAATTTCACAGATTGTTTGAAATCTGGAAGCTTTCGCGAAGATGAGGGTGGGATCAATGGTGTTTCAGCTTCTGATTCACTCATTTTTTGGGTTTTTACTTCAATTTTCTTGAAAATGAATATTTCACAAAAATGAGACACAGAGCCTGAAATAAATTTAAAACACAAACCTACATAAAAATGTGTGTTTGATTCACCATAAATATGAGGGAACAATGAGAAACTTTAACACTTAAAAATTATTTAGGATTTATTTGTACCTTTAAAAAGGTTAAGGGCTAAATTGTAATGTTTTCATTATATTTATTTTTCCTATTATTTTAATTTATTTAAGTCAAGGGGTAAAATTGTCATAGAATTGTCAAAATAGTGAAAAATAGTGATTTGGGGACCCTATGTGAGAATAAATAGAAGAATATGGATGATATCTGCTAAAAAAAAAGAATGGGGATGAAATCGTTATAAACCTGAAAGAATGGGGACCATTAATGTAATTAACCCATAAAAAAATTAAGATTTTTTTGAAGTACTAGAGTATGTTACTATGGATGACCACCATTTATTAATAAAAACATTTTTTTGTAACTTCAAAAACTACTCATTTTTCGAGTTTTACGAATTTCAATATTTTCAAATTCCAAAATTTATATCAGTTTTGATTCACAAATTCAATAATTCAATGTACAATGTAACATATAAGTTTATGAAACAATTTTATTAAGCTCAACTTTGGCAAGAAAATAGAAAAGGAAAAGCTTTGATAATGAAATTTAGAAATTTAAGGTTCGTTGTCTTTGCTGTTTGAATTTTCAATTTTGTAAAAAACATTTAAAACTTGTTTGATATGCTATTTTTTAAAATGCATTTTTGAAAACAGGACCGTATACTTATAACATAAAACTCAAAACATATTTTCGACGTTTTGAGTGGGCCAAAACACTCAAAATATGAGAAATCGTTTAATTAAAAATTTATTTAAATAAAGATTATAAAAAAAATAAATTGTACAACTAAAATTCTAAATTCTATTAAATTAAATTCCAAAATTTTAAAAATATAAAAATAGTTCAAGACCTTATTGTTTATTTAAAATAAAAATATTTTTAAATTTTCGGTCTGTCATTAATTTTTATTTTTTTTTATTTCTTATTTTGCCAACTTATTATTTGTTCTTATTTTATTTTTCTAGCAGAAAAAAATATTGTAAGATTACCAACTTTAAAATATATATATTACTTGATAATATATTAGCATAAACTTGTTCAATTTTACTGAATAATCAAATTCATTGGATACAATGTCATAAAATAACTTTTTAAAATTCTAAACAAAAAGTGTTTTCTACTTTTCTGTTTTGATAAATAGTTTTTCAAAATGACGAACCAAATGCGTTTTCAAAAACAGAAAATTGAAAACGAATTCAAAACTCAAAATTGAAATACAAAGAGAACGGACCCTAGGGTATGCTTGGGAGTATTTTTTTTTCTACAAATTTTGGGTGGTACCGTTTATAATAAGTTAGAAAAATCAATTCTTGTGAGTTTTTTGGGAAATTGGTTTAAACCACCAAAAACTTGTTCCAGTGTAATTTAGAGTGTATTTCTCAACCTTCCAAATCGGTAGTTTTGGCCTTTTTTCAAATTATTTTTCAGTTTTGCTTTTTCTAAAATAATTATTTATAAGTCTACCCTAAACCTAAACCTAAAATACATACTCTCCTTCATATTCTCTTCAAATGCACAATTTGTCTTTTCTCTTCAAACAATAATTTTTTATGAGTTATTGAATTATTTTTGAAAATTTTTGCAGTCAAATATATATATTTATATTTAAAATTTTACATACTTCTTATTATAATTTTATTCTTTTAAAAAAAATTTTGAACTGTTCGATAATAAACTCACAAGCACAAGTTTAGCTAGGGGTGGCAAAACGGCTCGTCGGCTCGGCTCGTAAAAGCTCGGCCCAGCTCGGACTCGGGCTCGTCGAACCACGAACACGAGCTAGGGTTGAGCCGGAGAAAAAAAAAATGAGCCGAGCTCGCTCGACTCGTCGAAAAAACGAGCCGGCTCGTTGGGCTCGTGGGAACGAGCCCACGAGCCGGCTCGTTACGAGCCCAGCTCGTTGGGCTCGTGGGAACGAACCCACGAGCCGGCTCGGCGAGCCAGCTCGTGGGCTCGTTCCCACGAGCCGGGACGAGCCACGAGCCGGCTCGGCTCGTGGCTCGTCCCACGGACCCCAACGGTCACGATCTCGTGACCGTTGGCCAACGGTCACATTTGTGACCGTTGGCAACGGTCCTTATAAATTTTTTTTTATTTTTTTTTTGTTTTTTCCTTTCATGATTTTCCTATAAATACCCTATTTCTAAACTCATTTTTTCACA
This sequence comes from Forsythia viridissima, assembly GCA_030279155.1. NCBI lineage: Eukaryota > Viridiplantae > Streptophyta > Magnoliopsida > Lamiales > Oleaceae > Forsythia > Forsythia viridissima. The sequence goes on from CM059033.1 coordinate 27,620,077, forward strand.
CCTCAATCTTTTATCTCTCATTCAATTACATACTCAATCTATTATAAATTCTCAAATCTCAATATTTGTGTTCTAAGTAATTAGTATCTAGTATCTTATTATCTAGTTATTACGCTAATTTTCTACTTCTACTAATTTTCTACATTTATATTTTCTAATTTCTACGTTCTACTAAATCTTCATCTTCTCCTATTTTCTTTCTCTATTATTCCAAATGGCATACAACCGAAGTGATGATGATTTCAGTGGTCTTAATTACATTCCAATTCCAGAAGACATTATTGATCAGTTTAGTGGTAGCACTGATCCAATTGATTTGGAAGACATTCATGACGACGCCAATACACATGAAACTACTACCATTGGCTCTAGCACTAAACGAAAAGCCACCAAACAAAAGGCTAAATGCTGGGAGCATTTTGAGTTGGTGCCGACTGGTAAACTAGTGAACGGAGTCCCTGAGTTCAAAGCACAGTGTAAACACTGTCAGGAGAAGTTTGCTTGGCAGAAGGGGATTGGCACGACCCATCTAAACAGACACTTCAAAAAGTGTCAATACAAACATGGAGGTGTGGATTCAAATCAGGCACATCTCCAGTTTGGATCTCCGGGGGCCGGGTCTAGTGGTCCTACTCTCAACAACTGGATATACTCACAAGAACTTATGCGACACGAAGGACTACCGGAATTGATAGCAAATGTCGAGTTTCCACTAAGCTTGGTGGACAATCCTCATTGGACTACATTCATCCAAAAATATCTACAACCAAGGTACGTTAGTATTTCTAGAAATACACTTCGTAGAGATACTATTGCTAGATATAATACTAAAAAAGAAGCTATTATTAATAATATTCATAATTACAATGGTGTTGTATCTTTTACATCAGACTTATGGACAGGTTGTAACCAAAAAGGATACATGGTAGCAACTGCACACTACATTGATAATAATTGGTTAATGCATAAAAAAGTAATAGCATTTAAACAAATAGACTATTATCATAATGGAAATAATATTTATCAAGTTTTATTAAATGTGTTACAAGAATTTAAATGTGATTCTAAAGCTCGTAGTTTTACATTTGATAATGCAGGCCCAAATAATATAGTAATTGAAAAATTAATGCAACATTATAATCCACAATTTGATGGTATTTTATTTCATATTCGTTGTGTGTGCCATGTGTTTAATTTAATTGTACAAGATGGATTACAATTTATACGCCCACAATTAGAAAAAATTAGATTTGCTATTAATTATATTTCAGTTTCACCATCAAGAAAACAAGTTTTTGCTGCTTTATGTATAGAAAATGGGCTGCAATCAAAATATTTTGCAACTGATGTTGGCAATAGGTGGAATTCAACATATCTTATGCTTGAATCATGTGAAGGTTATGAAGATTGCATTACTGTATATTATAATGGCCAACACTCACACGGCTCAGAATATGATTTAGAATTACATGATTGGGAAATATGTAGTCATGTTAGAAAATTTTTAAAAGTTTTTTACGACGCAACAAATGCATGTTCTGGTGTTTATTACCCAACTACTCCGCTTGTTTTAAATCATTTCTATTATATTGCTAACAATTTTCATAAGTATAAGAATTTTGCTCTTTTTACTAGTATTATACATGTCATGGATCCATGATACATGCTAATGGAAATAACATAGGTAATAACATAGGTAATTTCCATTAGCATGTATCATGGATCCTCGACTTAACTTAGAGGGTACAAAAGTAACAATAATGGCAATTTCAGATAAATTAACTTTTGGAAATTCAGTCACGTGTTCTAATTTAGAACAAACTTTATGTTCTATGTATGAGATTTATGCTGAAAAGGCCGGTACAAACGTTGTACGACCCCCTAATCCAACATATACTTCGTCATCAACTGATGACATTGACTTATGGAGTTACGTCAGTACACATAGGACCACTCAAAGTCAACAATTAGTTGGTTCTTCTTCTAGTTCTTCCCTTCCCTATTCTAATGATACACCTGTAGAGTTAGGTAGGTATTTTGGATATGATGTGCTTAGTATGTTAGATGAAGAGGAGAAAAAAAATTTTGATATACTTAAATGGTGGAGACAACATCAACGTAGTTACCCAATTCTTTCCAAAATGGCACGTGATCTACTAACACCTCCGGTGTCAACTGTAGCATCGGAGGCTGCATTTAGTATAAGTGGCAGGGTTTTATCTGATATCAGGTCAAGACTCAAAGCCGATATTTTAGAAAGTTTACTGTGTCTAAAGGATTGGGATGATGCCGAACTTCGAATTCAAGACAAAGTGGACAGAATAATGTCTGAAGAACTTGAAGATTTGAATATGGATTAATCATATTCGTAGAATCGTAGTAAGTATTATTTTGCATTAATATTTCTGTATTTGAAGAATTTTTCTTATTTTAATAAAAAATTGTACACGTAACATCTTGTTCGTGTACAATTTTAACTCCGCCTACTTTTAAAGTAGCCGGTCCCAAGCCCGGAAAAAGGAGGAGGGTTTTTAATTATACATTTTTAACATAAACGATTTTCGATTATGTATTATTTTTTATTTTCAAATTTAAAAAAATGTAAAACACAAAAAAATTGAGGTGGATTTTAAATCTTTAATTTTTAACATAAATGATTTTTTATTTCTACTTTTTTTTTATTTTCAAATTTCTTTTTTATTTTCAAATTCAAAACAAAAACTTAATCAAATATGAAAATTTTAAAAAACATAATCAAGATGATTCAATAAAAATTTTAACATAAAGATAAATATTTAATCTTTAACATAAAGATAAAGATAAATAAATGATTTATTTTAAATATTTACATTTTGTTATTTAATAAAATAAATAGAAATTAGAATATAATGATTTATTTTCAAATTATAAACCAAAAAAAAAAAAAAAAAATTTAAAAAAACAAGGCCGAGCTGAGCCGGCTCGGCCCGGCTCGTTCCGGCCCACGAACCGTGGGCCGAACCGAGCCCACGGTTTGGAGAGCCCACGGTTTGGAGACGAGCCGAGCTTGTGATTTATGGGCCGAGCCGGCTCGGCTCGGCCCATTGCCATGGCTAAATTTAGCTGTACCAGTTTTGGACTTCTCCTAAACGCCTAAAATCGATATTTTAAAAATTTTTCGTAATTGATACTCCAAAATTCTAAAGTAAACTTTAAACTTGTAGAGCTTCTAATGGTCAACATCTATATTTCTGTAATATAGATTATAGACAAAGGGGACGACTTTAAGATCCGATCATAGGAGATGCATTGAAGGCTCCCATGTCACGCATTATATGAGGTGATACATTGCGTTAAAAGCAATTTGAAGGAGCGATGAGTGTAGGTCCAAATTAAGTTGGAATCAAGCTCGATGTCGCTCAATATCAAAATAAGTTGACCTGCATAATTTCATCTATGGTCGAGTAGAACTTTAGGGTACTTTCTTAAAACCATATGGGTCCTTTGTTTACCCTGGTGCTAACAGGTAGCTTACAATTTATTTTTCTATCTGGGGTACAAAAGCCATGATTATGCACTTCCAAAGTTTCCATTATTGGGTCAATCTGTAACCAAAGCTTACTTATTTGCAATTAAAATCACTTCCAAAGCTTCCAACACCTGATTTTCTATCTTGTTTGTGTACGATTATAATGTATAAGCATCACTATAGTCTATAGATGAATGGTCATAAAGTGTTTGATAAAATGCCACTGTTAATCATAAAAAATGACCCTTTTATTACTTGTTTGGTAAGGTAGATTATACTAGACAGTATAAAAGATGAACTCGAGGTTGAAATTCTATGCGTAGTAAGCACTTACAGAATTTGATGTTGCAGGCTCGTTTGCAAGAATGTGAGAAACAAGCTTAAAATGGCTGGCAAATATGTGCAACATTTTCTGCTAGGAGCAAAGGATTTCAGAATTAGGCGAAACCTGGGGATGAATTTGAGACTGGCGTATTATCACCCCTCAGAAGAAAGATCCCATGAAGAAGAAGAGGCTTTGCCTTCTGAATGGTATGAGAAGGCTTTCTTAAACCTAAAAAAATTGAGTCACTCGTTAAAAAATGTGGATATGATTGATGGAAGGTTAATTAATCTCAATGACCATTCAAGAATTTTCGATAATAAGCTGGAGTGCGAAATGCAATCATTCAAGTCTCTCGTTAGAGCGTTTATTGGGTGTTTTTCAGTTCAAGAAACAATGAAGAAAAACTTGATGGCCTCGTTTGCTAATGATGCACGATGCAGAGAATTTCAGTGCTTTAGTAAACCGAGCGAAAGGGAGCCAATTACTTTGAGTTCATTGACGAAAGTGTCCGACATTTTGAGCATTTCCGCGCAGCAAAGGAAGATAGTGAGACATACGATATGCCCACAAGTGACACAGCACCAGATATGGACTGGTGCACTTGAGGAGATACTTAATGAATTGAAATCTGAGATTGATTTTCTGATTCATTGCTGCACAAATAAAGAGATTAACTTGGCAAAGCAAATAGTTGTGAGTTGTATGAAGTTTTTAGATTCTGCTATATCAGCTGACCCCGAGTCGACTTCATGGATGCGCCTCGGGCCTACGAAAGGCGAGGACTCAGCTACTTCTCACAAATGGGAAGATGTTCTTGAGATGTTCATTGATCTAATTAACTGCTTAAGCGACGAAAAGAGATTAATTTTGCACGTTAGGAAGCTTGAGGTCATGAAAGAAGGGCTATATCAGATTAGGGATGTCTTGATGGATAAGAATATTGGATACCGGGAGGTCCGGCATCAAGAAAATTTAGTGCAGAAGAAATTGACCAAGGCATTAGGTCATTCGTCACTATGTTTGTTTACCCTTTTGTTGTACTATCTTTACGGCTGTGTGAAAGACATTGAAGTAGAAGTTAGAGGGGGAGTTCATAAACTCGATGGTGAGAATAAGTTTTGCCTATATATGGGGAAGATTTTGACGTCGCATGAGGAGAAGGCAGTTCTGATTGGGGCGAAGCAACTGGATATGGCTCTTGGGGTGTTCAAGTTCGTGTGGGAAACAGCAGGGATGAAAGGAGATCTGGTGCTGCAAGGCCATATGTGGTGTATTGGAGCTGAGAACAGGTTGTTTCCATATAGAGGGAATACATACATATTACATGGGATTAATCTTTGATGTAAAGATGCAAAGTAAGAAAAGTGAGATATTTTTTTTTTAACTTAAAGCTCATGGCTGTCCATCAATTATTAAAATTTCAAGAATTGTACTTTCCATTTCTGGTTTGGCGTCAGTGGAAGCCAATTAGAACTTCATTTTGAACTATGTAGATTCTAATTATACTTTATACTTGTCAATCTAATACATGTATTAAGTCCCTAATCCCTCCCATAAAAATAATTTTAAGAGGTCGGTTTTGTACGAGTGAGAGGGAAGGGAGAAACCTTGTATTCTTCTTCTTCATTATAATAAAAATCTGCACTACAAATGGATGCAACTCTTCCATTGATCATGAACTATTGTAACTCTGTGTTATACTTTGCTTATTTTCTGATTTTCGTTCTGTTTGTTGTTGCTCTCGTAAAAAGAGATTAAGGTCTAATCTCTAATGCTCCATTCTCCTTATCCTATCGCATTCAATTATGTGTTGATTGCTTGGAGGGGAGAAATAAACAACATGACCATATTTGACACAGAAATGACAACTGGATATGAAATGGACAATCTTCTATTTTAGAAATTGAATTGTTTAATCTAAAATCTTGTAACTAACAATCTATCCTAGCAAATGATTCTTGAGGAAAGACTAGCAATCTTTTGTGGTATAACGCGCACGCAAAAGCCACATGTGAATTTTTCACACACAATTTCGTTTTTGGTCTGATGTACTGGTCAACTTGAATAAAATTATCGTTCGTGTTTCTCAAAAAATGCACAATGAAGAACAAACCGGGAGAATAAGAAGTGAAAAATTGAATGATGTCCTATTATAGTAAAAATGGTTATCATTTCAGCTTAGATTTTGAAGAGCTCTGAAGAGGCTTTGCCACATGTCGAGCTGGGGCCCTTCTTGCAACCTTTTTGACATCATATTTTACGGATAAGAAAGCACAAACCAGGGCGATCAGCATTGTTGGGTAGACAAATACTGCTTTTGTAGGATCTGTGTTCACTGGCTTATTAAGAATTCCCTCCTTGACAAGGCCCCAGATGACTAGAAGTGTCCCGAACATGCTCATCCTCCCAGGTTTTAGAATACCAATAAGTGCACCAGCCACACAGAAGTAACTTCCAGCAAGAACCTGGTCAAAGTGATTAAAATAATTTTTGGAACAAGTCAGAAGGAAAGACGAGGGAGGTAACGGGGCATACATCTTTAATGGACTTCAAGTGTATATCATCGTTAGCAGAATATCATTGCTCCATCACGTTAGATGTGCTAAAGATTTCTCAAAGCCTATAAAAGTCTTTGGATAAACTCGTGTGCATGAAACATTATGAAGATAAATACAAAACATACTAGGATAAAGGTGAAAGGTCGACAGCTCATAAACGTCCGAATTCCCATGAATAGTTAAAATTCAACTGTATTGTGGAACTGAAATACTGGGCAGCCTTTCAAAGGAACCAAATGTGAGGAACTAATGTGGCAACTGGAAAATATGTGGAAACAGTAATGTAAAGATACATCCAGTTGGCACTAACATTCAACTTAAATGCCTCATAAGGTATTTTTTGTAACAACCGGCATCCCTCTAATCGAGATCTTAACCCCAGTCGTACTCTTTCATGCTGTCCGCTTTGGGAGAGCCTTAGCCCATCTTACCCCTCAAAGATTTCTTAGGCGTCCCCAACGATTCGAACCCAATATATTTACCTTATGAGGCACTTAAGTTGAATGCTGGTACTAATTAGGCAAAGTAGCATTCAATTAAGTGTTTCATAAGGTAGAGGTCTTGGTTCGAATAGCTGGGAACGCGAAAGAAATCCGTGAGGGGGTAAAATGGGTTCAAGCTCTCCCAAAGCGGACAGTATGAATGAGTACGGCTGGGGGTAAGATTCCGACTAGAGGGATCCCGATTGTTACATATTAATAACGTTGACAAATATCTGCCTAGTACCTATGCTGGAAGTCATGAGAGCAAAAGAGGAATAGAATGAGGAAGCAGTCACATTTTTTACGACGACTACAACAAATGAAGCCTTGTTCTCAGCTAAATTTGGATTTGGCTACATGAATTATTTTCCTCCACCTCGTTCGGTTATGCTAGATCTACTAGAACATCTAAAGCAAATAAATCCATCTAATTACTTTAGATATTCTAATAGATCTAGCAATGAACCGAAAGGAGTGGAGAAGAAGTCCATTTTGATATCATCAGAAATTTGAGCATAGCTAAGAATAGACTGATAGTCAATTGCCAAACCTCCAAACGCTGTAGGTCAGTTAATGCAGAGGCCTGCTTGATGTCAGTCAAGTTATAGATGCTTAACAGATTATCCCAGCTTGGAAAAGACATGTTATTGATGAGGCCATTAACAATGGCTCCTGGGTAGAGAAGGCCCTTCACCACTGGAAGTGGAAAGATCTCGCTTGCAACCAACTGGGACGATGTAACCTGCAGTGGTGTCGTACACATACCAGATCAACATGGAATCCTAAGAACAGACAAAAGTGCAGCAGAAGAAATCAGGGATAAAAATAAAAAAGTCGGAGCAAATCAATTCATTGCTGCAAGAGATTATCTTATCGCATGCTGTACTTTTTAAGTTTTATTCCAATTTCTTGCAATTGAAAGAATAAAAACTAATCACATTTTTTTGGGTACAGCACCAAGAAAAAAAAGATAATTTGATGGTCTCCTATATCGGGAAAAATTACAAGAATGGACTCAAGATCTCACTTAAATTTTATGATCAATGTTATGCTAGGCCTTTGGGCTTCCCCATTCTTTCCTTACACATTTAAAAAAGGGTTACACCATCTGTGTTTGGAAGGTTGCATATGAACTCAAACAATACATATGTGTGCACTAAGACAAAAAAGACCATTCTTGAGGGAGAGTAAATGAGAACAATAAGAAAAGAGCTAAACATTATACGCAACAATGAATGTAAAAGGTATTGAATTAAATCAACAGTGTTCGAGTAAATAATCAGTTCCAGCTCCTCATCGTTAAAATGAGTCATTTATGACAGTAAATTATAGCACATGCCAAAAATAAACTTGGATCTTACACTTGAAAGAAAAAACAAAATAAATTCTAATAAACATATTAACACTCCAACTTTAATAACATGAAGAGAGTAAAAATTCACTCACAGCAGCATAGATCACTAACTTTAACGTAAAAACAGGTAAAAAAAAAAAAATTCAAACAACATGATCGATCCTGAGCTAGAAACGCTACTAAGGCGGAGTAGAGAATATAATAAACTAGATTTTAGTTTTTTCTTTAATTTTGTCCAGTACCATCAAATCTTGCCTACCAAACTTATAGTGAGCATAAATTTATGTTCAAAACAATTATGTTAATCAAGAGCGTGTCAATAAAACCCACAAATCTACACGAAGATTTATTTACAATTTAGCGGCCAAACCAGGCTTAAGAAACATGCTAAAAACGACAAATATCAAGATTGAAGTGAAAACTCAAAACCCATATTGCATATCAGATTGGTAAACAAGAATTCATTTACATAAATAAGTGTGTGTGACAAACGGATACTGTTATGACCTGAAAAGAGGGACCTGAAGAATGACGAGGAAGAAAAATATGCCGCATGCATATTTCGATAGATTGCTCCACTTTCCTTTTGATGATTTTGCAGCAACAGCTGATACTTTAGAGGTACTAATTGCCATCGTCGATTGCATCACTCTCTCTGTGTGTCGGGTGGGGGGGACTGGGGGTGCTCAGCATGGAGGAGGTACTGTGACATAACAATTGGTATTTGGTTATGAGAAATTGTAGAAAATGTTTACTTACCCCTGACCAATTTTGAAAAGGGAAATTTGCAAAATGCCCTAAAACGAAGATGTCGATTGTGAGTTTTGGTAATTACACTCCAATCAGTTTTTTTCTTTTTTCTTTTTTTTTTTTTCTTTTTTTTTTTTGCACTTCATTTTAATTTTACTTAAAATTTTTAAATTTTTTCATAATAACACTCATATCTTGAAATTTTTTTTTATTGTATTCTTATCTTCAACTTTTTAATAATTAGTATATTTTATAGGGTTAATTACACTAATAGTCTCCATTCTTTCAGGTTTGTAACGATTTCATCCTTATTCTTTTTTTTAGCAGATATCATTCACATTCTTCTATTTATACTCATGGATGGTCCCCAAATCACTACTTTTCACCATTTTCACAATTCTTGGACAATTTTACCATTTGACTTAAATAAATTAAAATGATAAGAAAAAAAATACAATGAAAGTATTGCAATTGGGCCCTTTAACATTTTCAAAAGTATAAATAAATCATAAACTATTTTACTTTATTTAGACCACCCCACCCCACCCCACCCCACCCCCTATCGTGCTTGTGAAAATTATTGGAAAAATTGTTCCCAAAGCAAAAACTATCTAAATAAAATATCCTAGCAGTGGTGCACCACCACATACCAACACTTCAGCTCCAATCGGTCCCCCTTGCAAATTCTTCAGCTGTGAGTATGTGTGTGCATGCATAGTAAATATATAAACGAAAAGAGAGATTATTACAAGATGGGTGGTTGAAGAACCGGGCAGATATTGCCTCGAAGCTGTGGCGAATGAGAATGACAAGATCAGGTGGGACTGGCAAGCCAGCCACAAGGTACTTGTATATCATGGCTTGATGCTCCAGTTCCTGCCACTGCTCTGCTGTAAATGGTGGTTTGCACCTCCCATACCCCAGCCCACCTCTTGCTCCACCCATCCCTATAGCTACCAACATTGATCCGGTCCCACTCATCTTTCCCTCTAATTACTCTCCCTCTTTTAGCCCGCACTAAAAAATTTTCAATCAATATATCTCATTTCACTTTCCACATAAATCTGCTCACAGAAATAATAAAACAACAGTCAGCAAAAACATAACCACCATATGTATACGCTTATATATACGTGTATAAAGAGAGAGAGGGAGGGAGAGAGAGAGAGAGAGAGAGTGTGTGTGTGTGTGTGTGTGTGTGTTTTGGTTCAATTTCTCCAATAATTTTCAAAGGTAGGGTAGTGGGGTGGGGTGGGTAGGGTGGAGAAGAAGACTTATCTGAATAAAATAAAATAGTTCAGGATTTATTTATACTTTTGAAAAGGTTAAAGGCCTAATTACAATACTTTCATTGTATTTTTTCTTATTATTTTAATTTATTTAAGTCAAAGGGCAAAATTGTTCAAGAATTGTGATAATAGTGAAAAATAGTGATTTGAGGACCATCCATTAGTATAAATGGAAGAATGGGGATGATATCTGCTAAAAAAAGAATAGGAATGACATCGTTACAAACTTGAAAGAATGGAGACAATTAGTGTAATTAACCCTATTTTATATCTAATAACATTTTCCGTCCAAAAATTTTGCTGCAAAACGTAAAAATGATAATAAATACAAAAGTGAAAAGATAAAAATCTCATTTCAAAGTATACAAGCAGAATATTTTGACATTACCATTATCAAAGATGAAATATGTTAATTAATGAAAGTTAATAATAAGAATTCAACGAAAAAGTTAGAAATATAAATGATTGTTGACGTCTGAACCTGCACTAGTCCACATGCCAACAGATCTCCAATCACTCCTCTGCCAGCTCGTATGTTACCTGCACACTAGGACGACCGTTAGTCACCAAGATCTCCGGAGAAAAAGGGTCCGGCGATCGTTGGCACTCCGACTATCAAGTCAACAGCCGGTATATGAAGGATACGCAGGGGCGGGAACAAAAGAGGGGTGTGGGAGAGACAAGCAGGCAGAGATTTGAGCAGAGTTTAGGGTGGGATTCGTAAGCGTAAAAAGTGCGTACCTTGGGACCACCGGAGACGTTGTATTTATAGCACAAGAATTCTAATTGATTTGGAAGACAAATCAATTCGGTTCCCAATCAGATCCTCCTTCCTTACGTGATAAAGATACCCGAGATTGCCTACCTTCTTGGAGTTTATCACGTTGCATGATTTTTAGGAGATCACGATTGTGTTTCCTTGTGGAGATCCTTGCGCCAAATCAACGCGATCTTCCTTTAATTATTCCTCTGGCTGCCCTGGCATATCGAGTCGCTTGCTGGTTGTGAATGACGCGAGGCCCGACGAGACCTTATAGTTCGCATGAGGGCGCCGAAGCCCTTTATGTAACTTGCGGATTCCTAGGCGCCGAAGGCCCAAGCGCGTTACGGGCCCCCAGCAGGGCCCAAATAGAGTTCTTGACAGAATGCGAACTGGGCCCTTACTGGGCTTAGATGGGGCTTTGGCTGACGTGGCGGCCATATCGTAATCGTGCGGTAACAATAGTCCCCCAAGTCCAAGCCTATTATTTATGCTAGGCGTGGGACTTGTGAGGATAAGCAGAATGTTGATATGCCTCGCAGGAAGTGTTTCTTTAGGTGGTTCGGCATGGAGTAATTCGTCCTACCCAGTATAGTCCCCCAAGTCCGAAGCTGAACATTTATGACGGGTGAGGGCTTCAAGGGGCCAGGCCAATGCTGGCATGCCATCTGATGGCGTAATCATGAGTGGGGGGGTGTATGTATTAAATGCGGTCGCGTGAGAGGGAATATGGGGACGCTTTTAAGTTTGGGAATCATTTCCCTAGCATTAATGGCGCAGACCCTCGGTGGAACCCGAAAAGTTGGCGTCTTCAATGCCTTGGGGAGGTAGAACGTCCGTGCGTCGTTCCAGGTTCCCGGTCATGCCTGTATTTATTGCATTGCTCTTCTTTCTGATGTAGCCCTTTATAAATAGGATGCTGGCGTAACAATAGTCTTCTATCGTGATTCAGTCGTAATCAACTTGTCATATAACTTGTCATAACCGTGTGATCAAGATAAGAATAGAGGACGTGTGATGGTGGTGCGGCTGGGGGGCTGGCAACCGAGATGCCTGTGAATCTGAGAATCAACGTTCAGAGGACCAAAGGATGTGCCAATCAACGTTCAGGGGACCAAACGTCCAGGGAGGGAATCTAGGCTTAGCAGCCTTGGCCCGGCCCTCCCCTGAACTGTGGATGAGGCGGCGGGGGGGTTCTCCTGCTGCCAAGAAAGGCATCAACGGCCTTTTTTGAGCAGCATGGTCTAATTAGCCACCAAATTAACCCAGGTTGGCTTGGGGGACCCCCTATCAAAATGGAGTCAGGTTCCCTAACCTGGATGATGCCAGAGGAAACTAGGGGGTAGGTTTCGTAGATCTAGCTACCCCAGTTATGTGCTGACACAGAGAGGCGGCGGGGGTTTTAGAACATTTTGCAGTTATACCTTCTCTTGTATTGTGTACTGTATGTAATAAAAAGGATGCCGAGTTACCTTCGTATCTGTATGCGTGTACCCTTATCATGTGTTTGATGCCCATGCTTTACATACTTGTTCCGAGTCTCGTAGATGTTTAGCTTTGCGAAGTCATTGGTACAAGACTGAGGTGGCGAACAACCGATACCCCGTCGCTGTGTAGGAATTTCGATGGGGTTGGTGCGAGCGTCTAACGAACTTGACCTGACGTGGGTGGGCGTCGGCGGTAGTCTTATCATGCCTTAGCGTTCGCGTAGTCACGCCCCCCGCGCCCCTAATCGTCTAGATATATTCTCTTAGGGTTTATCATATGTGTTTCAAATTCCCCGCCACATGTCGATTCACCTGACTATTGGTATCCCGTTGGGCTTATATAATGCGACAGGGCATCCCTAAATCAGCACTCTTCTGTCGTTCCGCTGTCATACCTAGACCTTTGAACTTTGTCGACCATGTCGGGCTTCCACTTTTCCAAAGTCCCTAAATTCAAAATTAGGCGTGGGGGCATAGTGGAGGATGTCTCCCATCCCCATTTGGCGTCACCTGGGGTGCCTGGGTCCGGGCCCACAGGGTTGCAGGATCCGGAGACGGCGGCAGGTCAACCGTCCGTTTCTCCTGCGCCGGGAGTGAGAGTAGGCGTTCCGGATTCTACTAGTCGTGGGTCCCCTGCCGGGAACGTTCGGTCGCCAGTGGGTAAGAGACCAAAGGTCGAGAGTGGGGAACAGGCGTCCCGAATGCCTGCTTCTCCCCCTCCCGGCAGGTGTGAGTATATCAACATTGGGGCCCGTCAGGATGATCTGGATCCGTCGGTCGTTGAGAAGCTGCCCCCAGCGGTTGCACTTGCGGCTACCTCAGTCCACAAATACTAGACATCTCCCTTTGGGAAGGCGGTAGATGCCGCGGAGGTGACGGAGTTGATGAAGCTAGCCGAAATGTACACCTCTCGCAGTCATGTCTTAAATTATGAGTTGTATAAAATGCTGGAGATGAGGGTTGCTGAAATACAGTCTGCTCTTGGAGAGGATGAGAATGCCGAGGCGTTGAGGGCCGAAGTCAAACGCCTTCGGGCAAGACTCGCATTTTCAGAAGATGCGCGCAGTCGTGCCACGTATGACGTTACGAAAGCCCAGACAATCCAAAAGGCGTGTGTCGTTGCCTAGAAGAAGGCTGAGTCCCAGTTGAAATCGTGCCAGAATATGATACAAGCCAAAGATAAGGAGCTGACCGAAGTATCAAACGAACTGGCGAAGGCTAAAGGCCTCCTGGCGAAACTGGAGGTACCGGGTTATACCGAAACGTAGTGTTGCATGCGTAGGTCAAATTTTTCCCGCCGTGCTGTTGCATCGGTTTTTGTGTAATCAAATAACGAGTTTGTAGCAGAAGTTTTTACGTTTGTTTCAAATGTTTCCGCACTTGTTACCCTGCTAGTCGAGCTTAGAGTTGATCGCGGACCATACTCCCTCGCCATCCTTCGATCCTTAGTTGTATTCATCCGCGCCGGATGTTTGTCTAGCGAATTGCGAGATTTGTTTTACGTGCGTAATGCTCATTCCACGAGTTAACAGGCTCCAAACCCTACTTTCTAGCTGCCGATTCAATTGCATTCGATTGATAACGCGTTAGATATTCACCCAGTGGGTCGGCCGTGAACCAGATTCTTCCGCTGCCGAACCGGTGACACTTATTCACGCGTAAAATGTTTACCCAGCGAGGTAGGGGAGTTGGCCGCGAACCAAGCTCCCTCGCTGCCGTATTTTCGTACTTGCTTTCTTACGCGTAAAATGTTTACCCAGCGAGTTAATGGAGTTGGCCGCGAACCAAGCTCCCTCGCTGCCGTGTACTTTGTAATTGCCTGCTTACGCGTAAAATATTTACCCAGCGAGTTAACGGAGTTGGCCGCGAACCACACTCCCTCGCTGTCGTGTACTTTGTAATTGCCTGCTGACGCGTAAAATATTTACCCAGCGAGTTAATGGAGTTGGCCACGAACCACACTCCCTCGCTGCCGTGTACTTTGTAATTGCCTGCTTACGCGTAAAATATTTATCCAGCGAGTTAATGGAGTTGGCCGCGAACCACACTCCTTCGCTGCCATGTACTTCGTAATTGCCTACTGACGCGTAAAATATTTACCCAGCGAGTTAATGGAGTTGGCCGCGAACCACACTCCCTCGCTGCCGTGTACTTTGTAATTGCCTGCTTACGCATAAAATATTTACCCAACGAGTTAACGGAGTTGGCCGCGAACCACAATCCCTCGCTGCCGTGTACTTCGTAATTGCCTGCTGACGCGTAAAATATTTACCCAGCGAGTTAATGGAGTTGGCCGCGAACCACACTCCCTCGCTGCCGTGTCAGTACTCGTTGTATGTGGAACACTTTGAATTCATAAAGGACAGACATTATTAATCGGCGCCGTGTTTCATGACGTTCGTCAAAAAATCGTAAGGAAACCAACAGAAGAAAATTACTAAAAACTGTATTACTGGTGATATGGTCTCAGGTGGGCGATGTTCCAAGGATGCCTCGTTTCTTGCCCCTCGAAATCTTCTAGTCTATAAGTTTCTGGACGGACCTCTTCGATGACCTTGTACGGCCCTTCCCAGGTGGGCCCCAGGGTTCCGGCCCCTGCTTCCTTATTAGCTTGGAATATTTTCTTTAGGACAAAGTCATTGACATGAAAGTTTCTGCCCCTGACCTTGGAGTTATAATATCGGGCCATTTTCCGTTGGTAAACTGCGAGGCGCAGTTGTGATTCCGTGTGTCTCTCATCCAGTAGGTCGAGGCCTGCTTTTTGTAAATCCTCGTTGATCACTTCATTGAAGTGCAGGTGTCTGGGCGAGGGTATCCCTATCTCGACAAGGATCATAGCCTCTGCCCCATATGCCATGGAGAACGGGGTTTCAACGATGGCCGTGCGAGAGGTTGTTCGGTAGGACCACAAGGTCTCAGGTAACTCTTCGGCCCATCCTCCATTCGCGGACTCTAGCTTCCGCTTAAGGGTATGTTTAATTATTTTATTTACGGCTTCCACCTGGCCGTTGGATTGTGGGTAATAAGGGGTAGAGAAATCCCTTCGGATGCCAAGATTCTCACAGTTCGCGTTGAACTTCATTCCAGCGAATTGCGTGCCGTTGTCGGAGACGAGAGAATGGAGAACACCGAAGCGGCAGATAATGTTCTTCTATACAAATCTCCAGGCGTTCTCCTCTGTGATTTTGGCCAGAGGCTCGGCCTCGCACCACTTGGTGAAGTAATCTACTGCTACAATTGCGAACTTGACCCCGCCTCTCCTGTCGGGAGGGGGCCGATGAAGTCAATTCTCCATTTGGCGAAGAGCCAGGGGCTAGTGACCGGAGTAAGGTTCTGAGCGGGGAGCTTCGGGACTGTCGCAAATTTCTGGCATCTGTCACATTTCTTCGCAAAATTGTGGGAATCTTTCTTCATGGTCGGCCAATAGTACCCTTGTTTCAAGGCTTTCTGCGCCAAGGCCATCCTCCCTGAATGATTGCCGCAGATCCCCTCGTGTATCTCTTTCATCACGTATACTGCTTCCTCTTGTGTTAGGCAGCGCAAGAGGGGGTGGCTGAATCTCCTTTTATACAGAACTCCGTCCTGTAATACGAATTTTGCGGCCCTTCTACGGAGCTTCTGTGCCTCTAGTTTGTCTTCGGGCGCCACCTGACTAACTAGATACTCGGTAATCTCTTTCATCCATTTCAAGAAATCTTGGATGGTTAGAACGGAGGGTGCGGTAGCGCCTTCGGTTGAAGGTTGGGTAAGCTTTTCAACTGGGATGGCCTTCATTAGGTCGGAGTCCCTACTGCTTGCTAGTTTTGAGAGGGCGTCCGCGTAGCCATTTTCCGTTCGTGGGATCTAGAGGAGTTCGTATTCTTCAAAGCGGGACAACTGTTCTTTAGCTTTGGATAAGTAGGACACCATGGATTGTTCACGCGCTGCGAAGGTTCCATTAACTTGACTCACGACAAGCTGCGAATCGCTGTGGATTTGGAGCTTCCTTGCCTTCATCTCGTGCGCTAGCCTCAAGCCCGCTAGTAGGGCCTCGTATTCTGCTGCGTTGTTAGAGGATTTGAACTCCAGGCGAAGCGCGCAGTTGAGATTATGGCCATCCGGGCTGATTAGCAGGATCCCGGCTCCAGCCCCGGCCTCTCTCGAGGATCCATCGACATATAACTTCCATGTCGGTACCTCCAAGGGTCGGGCTTCAAGCGGACCATCGGGGATGTGGGCGAATTTAGCCATAAAATCAGCTAAAGCTTGCCCTTTTATCGAAGGCCGTGGTTTGTTACTGATGTCGAACTGGCTAAGTTCTACCGACCACTTCATCAATCGTCCTGAAGTATCTGGCTTCTGGAGTATCTGCCGTAAGTGGAGGTTCGTCAGGACATCTATGCTGTGGGACTGGAAGTATGGTCGAAGTTGATAGCCCAAGAATAACTAACCAAGAGGGGGGGTGAATTGGTTTTCTCAAACTTTTTCGAAAAATATTCTTAAAAATGAAATTTAAGAAATAAAAATTGATTCACTCAAATATAAGCACAATATAAGTAAATAAAAGAGAAGAGAGAGTGCAAACGATTTTTATGGAGGTTCGATCCAACCAATGATCTACGTCCCCCGTTACCAAGCTCTCCAACACGAGCACGGCCTTTCCACTATTTTGATTGACTTATGGTGCAATCCAAACCCTTACAATGTATTCGGTGACTTACAAACAAGGAGCACCGATCCTTATACAATATTGAGCTTTTCACGGGACCTCAATATGACCCAAATATATGAAAAAATTGATTTGAGTATTTCTCTCTAGATGAATGATAGATACAAGTTTAGTTCTAAGAGAGACTAACACTTTAATGAATAACAATGAATAAAGAAATCTCAAGTGTTAGAAGAAAACTTTGTTGAGAAAGATGAATCAAAGGTTTGATTTAATCAAACAAAGTTTTTCAATATGAGATATTGAAGATATAAATACAATGAAGCTTTGGATGAAGTTTTTCAATATGATTCTCTCTATAAATGCTCTTATAAGTGTTATTGAATGATAATAAATGAAGTGGTATTTATAGAGATGAATTTTCGTCACTTTCTGACCAAATGGATGACCAAACGGTCGACCGGTCAGATTGGTCAGAACTAGCCGTTGAACTGCAAAAAGTCAGAACGGACACTTTTTGGACAGTGGAAGTCAAACGGTCGACCGGTTCATTTCAAACGGATGATCCAAACGGATGACCGTTTCCACAGTTTTGAAAAATGATTTTTGGCTTTGATACAAATATTTTATGCAAGTAATAATGACATGTGTTTTGTGCATAAAAATATTTTGAGCTTTCATTCATTTAATTGCTAAGGATTAAAGAGTTAATACCTTTACAATTTTATCTAAAAAATCTATTCTTCAATCTTGATCTTCGAATCTTGAATTTCGGCGGATCTTGAGATGCTTGAACTCTTGAATTGATTTTGACTTTGAACTTGTCATTGCATGAGAGTTCGATTTGTAGCGCTTTGAATTTTGCTTGAAAATAAAATGTTAGAAAACATAACCAATTTGTTTGTAATAATCAAAACATTAAGGTTTAAAGTTAACCATAGGTCAACAATTTTCTCCTTTTTGATTATGACAAACAATGTGAGAATATATGATAATAATATACAATAAAGCATATATATTCCCCCTTTCTTTTTCAAGTAAACATGATTTGATGAATTTGATGAATTTGTATCACATTATATCGTTTTCATTTGATTTGCCAAATTTATCATATATGTCATTTCATGATATCAATTCCATTTGATCACATCACATATTTCATGCCAAATCCATCACATCACACATTTCATGCAAAATTCATCACATCACATATTTCATCATATTTCATCACATAGTTATTTTCCCCCTTTTGGCATAACCAAAAAGGCAAAAAGATAAAACATTAAGGTTTAAAATAATTTCCCCCTAAATGAAACAAAATATGCCATTCATTGATAAACAAAAAAAAAATAGAACATAGACTTCGTTTCCAAAACATAGCTACAAAAACAAAAGTAATAAATAGACTAAGGCTCCGGTGGCGGAGGTAGAGGAAATCCGGTGCCGAGACGGGAGTGAAGAGCATGAAGCAAGGATGTGATGCCGTCTACCGAAGTTTGCAGTCCACCAACTGTAGTTTGAATGCTAGCCGCCGTTTGCTTGAGGTCACTCACGGCATGCTGTAGGCCATCGACGGTAGATGCAAGAGAATCGATCCGGCCGTTAAGAAGATTAAACTGGTCCTCGTTGAGGCTGGAGGTGGAGGACGACGGCCTTTGAGATGATCGGGGTCGTCACGGAGGCGGAGCATCTTCGGCATTGCCACCTTCGTCCATTTCTTCCTCATCCTCAAATGGCAAATTCGAGGGGCCGGACTCATCGTCAAATCCCTTGGATTTAGCCACCCATTGCCCATTTTCCTTGACGATTTTCATACGGCGAAGGGTAAGGATATTGATGGTGTCGGTGGGTTTGGGAAGAGTGGCAACCGAGTTACGGAAGAAAACTTCAAAATGTTGAAAAATCTTAGTGAGAAACATTCCGTAGGGAAGCCCCTTAGCCCGAGTGCCGTTTAGGACGGATGACATGTGTTGGATCATTATGTAAGAAAAATCAAGTTTCCGCCCACGGAGGATAGAGTCGAGAAGAAAAACATCATAATGATTAACCTCATCCAAGTGGCCTTTACGAGGAACAATTATATGTGCGATGATGTTATGAAGGACACGACACGGAAGAGTAAGTTGGTTCGTGCGAAGACGTACGGCAGCCTCAAATTGCTTGCCGGTGACATGACAACAAGCCTCGATTGGGTCGTAATCTTGAGTATGATGAATCGTTTTTGTGGTGTACATGCGAATACCGCCTTCCTCAAGATGAAGAATTGATCGAATTAAGTCCTGAGTGATTTTTATTTGTTTATTTCGAACTAGACAAGAAATTTCTGACCTTGGAGAGGAAGACATATTTTTATAGAAATCTTTGACAATAGAAGGGTAAACTTTGTCATTCAACGTGAGAATACTAACCCAACCCATTCCTACGAAAAGATCCTCTATGTGAAAGGAAGGGGCTTCAAAAGTAATGAGGCAAGGTCTACGTTCTTACCAATGAAGACGGGACATTTGGCAATACGAATTTCCGAGGGAGAATCCTCTTCTTCAGATGATGGAGTAGGTTACCTATCCCTCCTTGGACGTTTGGCTGCCATTTTCATTCGAGGCATGGTGTGGAAAATAGATTTGAAGCCTAGGGTTTAGGGATCATCCGTTTGGGTGGAATGGGTAGAATTTATGGACAAAAATTGGGGATCTTTCGGATTTTGGTGTAAAAAGATATGGATTTTGTGATTTTGAGTGTAAAATGGAAAGATTTTAGGAGGATTGGTGAAATGGAAGAGATTGGGAGAGAAAACCGTAAGTTCGCGCGAAGTTGGAATGAAGAAATTTGAAAAATTTCCAACTTAAAACCTTGATTTCCGCTGATACGGACGACCGGAAAACTAAAACGGTCGACCGTTTTAACAGAATTTTTGAACTTCAAATTCTCTGTTCAGACGGATGACATACGGTCGTCCGTTTTAAATGATACGGACGTCCGTTAAAATTAAACGGTTGACCGTTTAAACTTTTTAATTTTTGCAAAAATCTCTGGTTAGACGGATGATCAAACGGATTTGAACAATTGTTCATCCGTTTGACATGAAACGGACGTCCGTTTTAATAAACGGTCGTCCGGTTGGACTGGTTTGTCAAAATTTTTGTAAAATTCACTGATTTGATCCGTTGACAAATGATTTTACAACATTTTTGTCATATAAAATGTAATCAATCATAGGAAACATAAAGATTTAGTCACATATTTCACATTCATCAATTATACCTAAACTTCGTCGAATGTAAGAAAATCTTTCGAGTGCTAAAGGTTTTGTGAGAATATCGGCCAATTGTTTTTCGGTGTTTACAAACTCCAAAGATATATCTCCCTTTTGTGCATGGTCTCGTAAAAAGTGATGTCTAATTTCAATGTGTTTGGTACGAGAATGCAAAACGGGATTTTTAGATAAGTTGATCGCACTTGTATTATCACACATGATAGGAACTTTTTCAAATGAAATGTGATAATCATTTAGAGTTTGCTTCATCCATAGGATTTGAGCACAACAACTAGCGGCGGAGATATATTCGACTTCGGCGGTTGACAAGGCAACGAAATTTTGTTTCTTACTAAACCATGAAACTAAAGCAAAGCCTAGAAAATGGCACGTTCCACTAGTACTTTTACGATCAATTATGCAACCGGCCCAATCGGCATCCGAAAAGCTAAGTAAATCAAAATGAGTTTCTTTGGGATACCAAAGACCTAAAGATCTAGTTCCACTAAGATAACGGAAAATGCGTTTTACGGCACTAAGATGGGAATTCTTAGGATTAGATTGATATCTAGCACATAAGCATACACTAAACATAATATCGGGTCTACTAGCGGTTAAATAAAGAAGGGATCCGATCATACCTCGATATTTCGTTACATCAACGGAAGTACCTTGCTCGTCTTTGTCTAGTTTGATTGATGAGCTCATTGGAGTGTTCATTGGCTTCAAACCTTCCATTTCAAACTTTTTGAGCATATCCAAGATATACTTAGTTTGACTTATGAATATTCCATCATTGGTTTGTTTGATTTGGAGACCAAGAAAGAACTTGAGTTCACCCATCATACTCATCTCAAATTCCCTACTCATGCACTTAGAAAATTCTTCACATAAGGAAATGTTAGTAGCACCAAAAATGATATCATCAACATAAATTTGAACAACTATCATATCATTCTTTTTGGTTTTTATAAATAATGTTGTATCCGCTTTACCCATTAAAAAATCATTTGATAAGAGAAATTTACTTAATCTCTCATACCATGCTCTAGGAGCTTGTTTTAAACCATAAAGGACTTTTCTAAGTTTGAAAACTTTGTCCGAATACTTATGATTTTTAAAACCGGGTGGTTGCTCGACAAAGACTTCTTCTTGAATGACTCCATTCAAAAACGCACTTTTGACATCCATTTGAAAGAGAGTAAAATTCTTATGACATGCAAAAGCAAGAAGCATACGAATTGACTCTAATCTAGCAACCGGGGCAAAAGTTTCTTCGAAATCGATACCTTCTTCTTGATTGTAACCTTGAGCCACTAATCTAGTTTTGTTACGCACAATTATACTATTTTCATCTCGTTTGTTTCGAAAAACCCATTTTGTGCCAATTACGGTTTGTGAATTTGGTCTAGCAACTAAATCCCAAACATGATTTCTTTCAAATTGATTTAGTTCTTCTTGCATAGCTAGAATCCAAAATTCATCAAACTCGGCTTCTTTAAAATTCTTTGGCTCAATTTGTGAAAGAAATGCACAATTGTTATGAAAATTTCTAAAAATATTTCTTGTACTTACCCCTTTTGATGGATCACCAATGATGAGATCTTTTGGATGAGAGGGGACAAACCTCCATTCTTTTGGTAATGATGAAGTGTTGGGATCTTCATGAGGTTCTTCTTCATTTTGTTGCATAGTTGTTTCCTCCTCATGTTGAATTTCAATGTTATTTGGATTCCCTTTGTCTTGATTTTGAACACTTAGTTGCTCAAATGGGATTTCCAAATCTTCATCATCAATGACTTTTTCTTGCCCAAGTGAGTTAGTTTCATCAAAAACAACATGCATGGATTCTTCAACTACTAAAGTTCTTTTATTGAAAACTCTAAAAGCTTTGCTAGTAGATGAATATCCAAGAAAGATTCCAATATCGGATTTTGGATCAAATTTTCCCAAGTTTTCTTTTGTGTTTAAAATAAAGCACTTGCAATCAAAAACTTTAAAATATCCAATATTGGGAATTCTATTTTTCCAAAGCTCATATGGAGTTTTGGTTTTCTTTCGATTTACCAAAACTCGATTTAAGATATAACATGAAGTGTTTACGGCTTCGGCCCAAAAGTACTTTGGTAAATTGTTTTCATTTAACATGGTCCGAGCCATTTCTTGCAATGTTCGATTCTTCCTTTCTACTACACCATTTTGTTGAAGAGTTCTAGGAGCCGAGAAATTATGTTCATATCCATTGGATTTGCAAAAATCATCAAAGGCTATATTTTCAAATTCTCCACCATGATCACTCCTAATTATGGTAATGGTGTATCTTTTTTCATTTTGGACTCTTTTGCAAAAATGTTTAAATGCATTTAAAACTTCATCTTTTAAATTCAAGAAAATGACCCAAGTATATCTTGAAAAATCATCAACAATAACAAGTGCATAATGTTTTCCACTTAAACTAGCGGTTCTAGAAGGTCCAAATAAGTCCATATGGAGAAGTTGTAAAGGTCTTGAAGTAGAAGAGTGTTGTTTAAGTTTGAAAGAACTCTTTACTTGTTTTCCAAATTGACAAGCATCACAAATTTTATCTTTTTCAAACTTTATATTTGGCAACCCTTTTACAAAGTTGTTTTTTGGAGATTTTTGAAAGTAAGTCCATGCTAACATGACCTAATCTCCTATGCCATAACCAAGAATCATCCTTTATACTTGAAAGACACTTTATTTCCTTTTCAAGTTCAAATTCAATAGATATGATGTAAACATCTTTACTTCGGCTTCCCATGAACAATACCTCTTTAGATATAGCATCCTCAATGAGGCAATTGGAAGAATCAAATTTAATGAGATAACCTTTATCACATAATTGACTTATGCTAAGCAAGTTATGTTTGAGGTTATCAACTAATAAAACATTTTCAATAGATGGAGAAGAACGATTACCAATATTTCCAATGCCTATGATTTTTCCTTTGGCATTGTCTCCAAACGTCACATGACCTCCATCTTTTCTTTTGAGATTTGATAGCAATGATCGATCTCCCGTCATATGTTTCGAACACCCACTATCCAAGAACCAATTGCTCTTGACTTTTTGTGGTACCTCATCCTCAATAGCAATGAAGCACATATTAGCGATTTCTTCTTGAATTTCATCTTCTTCATGATCATCTTCATCACTATCATCCCATGTAGCTTGAAGTGCTTTCTTTTTGATGAACTTCTTCTTGTTTGGGCATTCGGTCCTCTTGTGACCGGGTTTGTCACAATCGTAACATATGATCTTTTTATTATTTTCTTCACTTTTGTCTTCTTTCTTTTGAAATCGCCTATTGTTTCGAAATCCTCTCCATTTCTTGACAAGAAGAACTAAGTCATCAAGTTCTTCATCACTCATGTTTGTATTGGAGGATCCTTCATCATTTGTTGATTTCAAAGCAATTTGCTTCTTGGGAAGCTCCTTCATCTCTTCTTTGCTTCTTCTCGTTTTCTCCTTTGTTTCGACATTGTTGAGCTCATACGTCATCAATGTTCCATATAGCTCTTCCAATGGATAATTGTTGATATCTTTTGTATTCTCTATCAACATCCTCAAGGAGTTCCAATCTTCCGATAAAGACCTAAGCATTTTGCTCACAAGTTCACCGTTAGTAAACTTTCGATCAAAGCCCTTAAGGCCATTAATAATATCGGTGAAACGAGTAATCATATCAACAATAGGTTCATCTTGTTTCATAAAGAAATTTTCAAAATCTTTTGTCAAAAGATTTATTTTGGTTTCTTTAACCTTGTTGGTACCTAGGTGAGTTATCTCTAATGCATGCCAAATATCATATGCGGAATCACATGTGCTAATACGATTAAACTCATTTTTGTCTAAAGCACAATAGAGTAAATTTTTGGCTATAGCATTCAAAGACAACTTTCTTTTATCCTCTTCATCATATTCCTCTCTAGGCTTAGAAGTAGTTTGGTCCGGTTTATCATCAATTTTGATAATTTTTGTAGGCACATATGGACCAAACTCAATGACTTCCCAAATGTTATAATCAATTGATTGAATATAGATCATCATTCTAGTTTTCCAATAATTGTAGTGGGAGCCATTAAAGAAGGGAGGACGATTTGTAGAATGACCCTCAAGGTTTTGAAAATTTTGGTTAGCCATTACTCAAGATTGTGAAATAAAAAAAAATGAGCACCTTGCTCTGATACCAATTGATAGCCCAAGAATAACTAACCAAGAGGAGGGGGGGGGGGTGAATTGGTTTTCTCAAACTTTTTCGAAAAATATTCTTAAAAATGAAATTTAAGAAATAAAAATTGATTCACTCAAATATAAGCACAATATAAGTAAATAAAAGAGAAGAGAGAGTGCAAACGATTTTTATGGAGGTTCGATCCAACCAATGATCTACGTCCCCCGTTACCAAGCTCTCCAACACGAGCACGGCCTTTCCACTATTTTGATTGACTTATGGTGCAATCCAAACCCTTACAATGTATCCGGTGACTTACAAACAAGGAGCACCGATCCTTATACAATATTGAGCTTTTCACGGGACCTCAATATAACCCAAATATATGAAGAAATTGATTTGAGTATTTCTCTCTAGATGAATAATAGATACAAGTTTAGTTCTAAGAGAGACTAACACTTTAATGAATAGCAATGAATAAAGAAATCTCAAGTGTTAGAAGAAAACTTTGTTGAGAAAGATGAATCAAATGTTTGATTTAATCAAACAAAGTTTTTCAATATGAGATATTGAAGATATAAATACAATGAAGCTTTGGATGAAGTTTTTCAATATGATTCTCTCTATAAATGCTCTTATAAGTGTTATTGAATGATAATAAATGAAGTGGTATTTATAGAGATGAATTTTCGTCACTTTCTGACCAAACGGATGACCAAACGGTCGACCGGTCAGATTGGTCAGAACTAGCCGTTGAACTGCAAAAAGTCAGAACGGACACTTTTTGGACAGTGGAAGTCAAACGGTCGACCGGTTCATTTCAAACGGATGATCCAAACGGATGACCGTTTCCACAGTTTTGAAAAATGATTTTTGGCTTTGATACAAATATTTTATGCAAGTAATAATGACATGTGTTTTGTGCATAAAAATATTTTGAGCTTTCATTCATTTAATTGCTAAGGATTAAAGAGTTAATACCTTTACAATTTTATCTAAAAAATCTATTCTTCAATCTTGATCTTCGAATCTTGAATTTTGGCGGATCTTGAGATGCTTGAACTCTTGAATTGATTTTGACTTTGAACTTGTCATTGTATGAGAGTTCGATTTGTAGCGCTTTGAATTTTGCTTGAAAATAAAATGTTAGAAAACATAACCAATTTGTTTGTAAAAATCAAAACATTAAGGTTTAAAGTTAACCATAGGTCAACAGAAGTTTCCTGGAGGCGACGATTAACGACAGGGCGAGTTTCTCCATGTCTGGATATCTCGTTTCCGCGTCCTGCAGGGCTTTGCTTACGTAATAGATAGGGAATTGTGCCGGACCCTCTTCACGGATGAGCACCGAGCTAACTGCCTTTTCCGAGACGGCGAGGTAAACGAGTAACGTTTTCCCGTTCTTGGGTTTGGATAGCAGTGAGGATTTCCCGAGAAGGATCTTGAGGTCTTGGAAGGCCTTTTCACACTCGTCGGTCCACTCGAACCGTTTACCCCCCTTTATGGTTTGAAAGAAAGGTTGGCAACGATCGGTCGCCTTGGATATAAACCGATTCAGAGCCGCTAATCTCCCTGTCAGACTTTGGACTTCCTTGGGGGAGGATGGAGACCGCATCTCAATGAGCGCTTTGATCTTTTTGGGATTGGCCTCTATCTCCCGCTGATTGACCATGTAGCCGAGGAACTTTCCGGACGCGACCCCGAACGCGCACTTCAAGGGGTTAAGCTTCATGCGATATCTGCGAAGGGTTTCGAACATCCCCCTTAGGTGATCTATGTGGTCTTCTGCGTTGACGCTCTTTACCAGCATGTCATTGACGTATACCTCCATCGTGTTCCCAATTTGTCTGGCGAACATGCGATTTACCAGCCGTTGATAGGTGGCTCCCGCGTTCTTTAAGCCGAATGGCATCATCTTATAGCAGTATAGCCCTCGGTCCGTAATAAACGACGTGTGGTCCTCGTCCCCTGTGAACATCGGAATTTAGTTGTAGCCCGAGTATGCGTCCATGAAGCTAAGTAACTTGTGGCCGGCGGTTGCGTCGACGAGCTGGTCGATGCGTGGTAATGGGAAACTATCTTTAGGACACGCCTGGTTTAGATCTGAGAAGTCGACACATACCCTCCACTTCTTGGTACTTTTCCGAACCAACACCGGGTTAGATACCCACTGGGGGTAAATCGCTTCTCTGATGAACCTGCTGGCCAGGAGTTTGTCCACCTCCTCTTTCAAGGCCTGGTACCTCTCGGCACTTAGAGGTCTTCTTTTCTGAATCCTGGGGCGCACTTTCGGATCCGTTTTCAAAACGTGGCATGCGATCGATGGGTCGATCCTGACCATGTCGCTGTGTTTCCATGCGAAGACGTCTGCGTTCTCTCGTAGGAATTGTTTTAATTCTTCTTTCATCTTTTCCTCGAGCTTTTCTCCCACCTGCAGCATCTGGGTTGGCTCCAAGGAGCTTACCGGAAAGGTTTTCAGCTCCTCCGCTGGGGAGGTGAGAGAATCCGAGGCTGTGATCCGGGGATCTAGACCTTCGTCTAATACCAATTCTTCATCCATTCCTTCGTCGTTAATTTCTGTTGATTCTGAGCGTATGGCCATTATCTGCAGTTTGTCTATGTTATGGGAGCTGTGGTAGTCTAAAGAACCAGGCTGCGAAGGGCTTCTCCGGGTTCGACTACGCTTGGGTCCCTGCTGGAGGGGCTGATCATCCAGCAGCCCGAGCGCGGCCTCCATCCGGGCGTCATCCGACTCCAGGTCCTGGTTCTCCTGTCCCACCACCCGTTTCGGTCGATATTCGGGTGTCATGCTCTTTGGGTAAAAGACACGTTTTACCAAAATCACTCGGTCGTGTAAGGCTTCTCGTTTTCCACAGACGGCACCAATCTGTTGACGTCTGAACCTGCACTAGTCCACGTGCCAACAGATCTCCAGTCACTCCTCTGCCAGCTCGTATGTTACCTGCACATTAGGACGACCGTTAGGCACCAAGATCTCCGGAGAAAAAGGGTCCGGCGATCGTTGACACTCCAACGATCAAGTCAACAGCCGGTATATGAAGGATACGCGGGGGCGGAAACAAAAGAGGGGTGTGGGAGAGACAAGCAGGCAGAGATTTGAGCAGAGTTTAGGGTGGGATTCGTAAGCGTAAAAAGTGGGTACCTTGGGACCACCGGAGACGTTGTATTTATAGCGCAAGAATTCTAATTGATTTGGAAGACAAATCAATTCGGTTCCCAATCGGATCCTCCTTCCTTACGTGATAAAGATACCCGAGATTGCCTACCTTCTTGGAGTTTATCACGTTGCATGATTTTTAGGAGATCACGATTGTGTTTCCTTGTGGAGATCCTTGCGCCAAATCAACGCGATCTTCCTTTAATTATTCCTCTGGCTGCCCTGGCATATCGAGTCGCTTGCTGGTTGTGAATGACGCGAGGCCCGACGAGGCCTTATGGTTCGCATGAGGGCGCCGAAGCCCTTTATGTAACTTGCGAATTCCTAGGCGCCGAAAGCCCAAGCGCGTTACGGGCCCCCAACAGGGCCCAAATAGAGTTCTTGACAGAATGCGAACTGGGCCCTTACTGGGCTTAGATGGGGCTTTGGCTGACGTGGCGGCCATATCGTAATCGTGCGGTAACAATGATATAATAAACAAAAATTGAAAATTTTAAGGTTGTGTTTGATTACAAGTGGAAATTTTGGGTGGAAAGAAAATACTTTTCATAGAAATGAATTACCAAGAAATTATGGGTTGGAAAAGGTTAACAAATTTTCTATGGAAAATAAATTCTCTTATCCCACAAAGAAAATATTTTCTTTGAAAACAAAGAAAATATGGCCAAAAGTGAGAAAATGAGAAAAAAAATTTCCATGAAAAAAAAAAAGGTTGCAATCAAACAAAACAAGGAAAATGGGTGGGAAAATGTCTTTTCCATGAAAAATTTTTATCAATCAAACAAACAAGTTGAAAAATAGGCGGAAAAATACATTTTCCATAGAAAATAAATGTCAATCAAACACACTCTAAGTACAATTAAAATATTGTGTGACAAATAAAAATTATAGTACAAATATGAGCACCCTTGAACTTTTGATAATATTTGCTTGTACAATCATTTTAGTTACAAAATGTTCAACATATATGTTTGCAAAAATGTCTATTTTTTTTTTCTTTTAAGATTTCAAAACAAAGATGTCAAATTGAGCCTTAAAATTACATGCGATATAATGCAATTACACACAAAATAATATTAATTAACTCATACTCAAAAGATGCATCACATTTTTATAATAATTCTTTATGATTAAACTAAAACAGAAAGTAAAAATCTAATTATTACAAGACAAAATAAATCACCAAGGTAAATATCAATTAAAAAACAGGTTGATTTTTCAACTAAACTATCGAAAAATTGACTGTTCACCAAGATAACTGTCGATTCTAAAAAAAATTATTTTTTTTATTTTTAAACTATTGATTTTTCAACTGAATTGTCAATTTCAAAGAATTTTTTTTTTTAATTTTTGAATTGTCTAAAAATTGACAATTCACCAAAGTAGTTGTCAATAATTTAAAAAAAAAATCTTATTTTTAATTTTTGAACCGTCAAAAAATTGACATTTCACTAAGGTAACTGTTGATTAAAAATTTCTTTTATTTATTTATTTTGGAATTGTAAATTTTTCAACTGAACTGTTGAAAAATCAATAATTTACCAAGGTAACTGACAATTCTAAAATAAAAAAACACTTAAACTGTTGAAATTTTAGATAGTTTACCAAATTAATTATAAAAGAAATGAGCAACTGTCTCGAAGTTGGCAAGCAGTTCGTCGAGTTTTGTTCACTTGCAAATGAGCAACTATCTCGAAGTTGGCAAGCAGATCGTCGAGTTTTGTTAACTTGCAAATGGGTCGCCAATTTGTTTTAGTTGTGTCCAATGAATATTTCACACACTTGTCATTTTACTCATTTTAGCGATTGAGAAAAATGTTCATATATCATACCAAATGGGTCATAACAAATCGATAAAATCTAGCATTCAATTAAGTGAATATATGAAATGTACAAAATAGACGCACCCAAAAAAATTTAGAGTAAAAATAAAAATTTATTTGTCCAAATTTTGATGGAATGGTGATGAGAAAATAGTCGATTGAGCGCTTGAGTGGAGCGACAAAATAGTGGCAGTGCCGCGATAACAGTTAAAGCAGGTGAAGGATGATCTTGTAATTTATTTGATTGTAGTGGCAACAATAGTAAAATCCAGCAAAGAATGGGGAAAAATAGAGAAGAGAGGCAGGTGGTTTGAAATTGTAACATTGTATAGAGAATATAGTAAAAATTGAAATTTTGATTTTTTGTTAAACGCACTTTCGCCACTTTTTTTTTATTCTGCAATTTGGTCAAACTTTTCAAAATTATGCATATTTCAAAATTTATATTGAAAAGTAGTTATTTGTCCAATTCCCTCATTTGAAAATGTCCAGTTTTGACCATATTTTTTATAAAAGTGTTTATTTTAATTGCACTAAAGGTCCTTCACATTTATTCACCATTATTTATGTCCTTAACTTTTTTTTCATCGTGTGCTTATTTTTAACCTTCCATTAATTAACATATTTTGTCCCAAATGACAATTTTCGTCAAAACATTCTGTTAGCGTACTTTAAAACGTTGAACAAATATTTTACCATAATTTTACTTTTTTTTTTTTTTGCTTATTTAAAAATATGAAAGACAAATAAGTTTTTTGCTCTCTCTTAATAAATTTTTTGGACGAAAATGTTATCAAGGACAAGTTATGCTAATTAATAAAAAATTGAGAATAAAAATGCGATGAAAAAACGTTAGAGACATAAATGTTGACAGTGTATAAAAATTATGAACTTTTCATAGAATTAAAATGTAGTTCGAAAATGTAATATCAATATATTTAGTCTATCTTTATGGTCATTTTTTATTGAATTTGACTAAAATACCCTTATGCACACTTTCTCCAAAAAAAATTCAAATAACTATTTATCACTTTCCGGACTCTAAAATTCATCATAATTCATAAACGTGATTTGAACTACATATCAAGTATCGAGAAGATTTATCTCTCCTAGTTTCTTCCTTTTCTAAAGCTCTTTCTATTCTCCCAACTACCATCCTCCAATGGAAAACCCCTCTCTCTCTCTCTCTTTCTCACAACCAAACCATTTTCACAGGGAAATAGTATAAACTAAAGATGATAATGAATTGGACCGAGTCGACTCAGCCCATGCTAACAAGAGTCGAGCTTGACTCATTGTATATATGATACAATATTGACTTAAACAATGTTGTGCTAGTTTAAATTAAGGTGATAAAGACGAAATGACTTTCGTTAGATGAATAAGATTGTTTGACAAGATATTGCTGAAATTAAGTGCTTATAAGTTGTAGATCATATTGAATGCGTAGATAATAAGTAAATAGTAAGTTGTACATGTTACAAATGTGTAAATAAAAAGTATGTTTGACTAACTTTAATTATAATTTAAGCCTAGCTAAACATGGGCTCAGATCGAGACACGAGCTAAAAAATTTGTAAACTAGACTAATATATAAAAAACATATAAAATTCATATATAATTTAATTTTTTTCAAAAAAAAAAAAAAAAAATTGGACCAACCTTTACAAATAACACAACAAAGAAATTTTTCTAATGGTTAATTTTAACTATTGAGCATATCATTCACTCTACCAACCATTTATTCGGATTTTATATTAATCAGAATAGCCAATGATGTACTCGTGTCTTTCCACGTACATTCATTAAGCATTTTCTTAAACATTTCCTCATAAGAATAACCAATGATGTCACGCTCCTCCTTTGTTAAATCATCCACCTCATATAAATATGAGATTCGAATTTGGAAAACTAATGGACAAACTCAAGGACAAATCAGAGCTCCATCTTTAGCTTCGTTTCGCTTGACGTGATACTTCAAAACATTACAGAGCTAGATTAAACATTCAGCTTCAACTTCCACTCGGTAGTATGCCTCGGAGAAAACTGGAAGTCCTACCAAATTTTCGAACTTCAATATCCTCTCGACATGGTAAATCAAAAGAAGAAAAAAAGTTTTGAACAAGGACTAATGGTCAAACATAATTAAGCTTTAGCTCTGCTCAGCATGATGTCTCTGAGCCAGGAGAAGCTAGAAAGCATACTTCAGTCCCGATCAACATGCCTCGAAATATATATAAATCCAAAGGTATCAACCCTAGTTTCGTGTGAGATTTCAGCAGAAAGTACTTGTCCTCAACCAGCAACATATAGAAATCATCTACCTCATATAAATATGTTGCTTGGATTTTGGGGACTAATGTTATATCCAAAAAATATGCGTCCTACGTAGATGTCATGTAGTACCAGAAGTATAGCTAGAGTGAAACTAATGGCCCATCACGTTAATCAGCCAACCGCCTACATGTTAGAAGACTGAGGCTATACTTGGCCAGTTGGAGACTCGGCGACCGATGCACAATTTGCACTCCTCAACCCAGCACCGTAGTTGAGTGAAGCTTCATAAATGATGGTTCTGACAAGCCCCACTTTGGTTTTATCGAGCTACATATTTGTGTGCATGTCACGAAATCTATGCTTAGATGTCACATCCACCATCTAAAATTCGTGAAAAGTGGTAAAAGCAAGTTGAGAGAACTAGTAAAAAAAATAAATTACTAATGTTATCTATTAGTTAATATTTGTAAAACAGTGAATTAATTACTTGATTCTTACCTTCTCCCAACTCATTATTCTCACTATGCTATTCTTTCTTAATGTCGGCCCCATCCTTGAACATTAATGACATGTTTCGCGAGAGAGATTAGACAAAATTTGATATATTATTTAAAAAAAAGTTAAAATTTAATTCATTATTATAGTATCCAATTATGAATTAACATTGAAACAAAAAAAATTTAAACTGAGCAATTTTTCACTTGGCCTACATGGGAAAAATTGCCAAGCATAGGAATTTGCTATGTTGGACAACAAATTTAAAGTCTTCTATTAATAAGAACTAAAGTTTGTCTAAACATTGCCATTTCACGAACGGCTACAAATCACAAAGACAAACAAAACTTAACAAAAAAAAAAAAAATATTCCTAATATTCCAATTAATGGCCTTGCCAATCGTCCCCAATGTCACAATTTTCTCTCTCTGACATAGTATATAAGCCAAACAACAAATCTTAAAACATGGAATTTGCTACGTTGGGGATTTTACCTAGTACTGATTGTCGTCGACTGTGTGAAGTGCTGGTTCGAAGCAAAACCTTGTGCTCATGACTACTTTACAGAGATCTTCAAAATCATTCAGAAGACAGGGTTCATCTGGTTCAGTTTGGGATGAAAATTTAGCAAAGGAATTGAATCAGTTCATTAAGAATGAAGGCAAATTAGCGGAGCTAAGGCACTGCCACAGTATTGGAGGCGGTGGAATGGTGGTGCGTACCGATTCAGATGTCGAGCCTCAGATTTACACCCGCAGCTTATCGGCAAACGCCGCCGCAAATCCGCCGCCTCCTATTCCAGATAGAAATGGATTTGCAGGCGGCGCCCATGGAAAAGATGCCCAGTGAACAAGTTTTTTGCATAAAAATCTCTTATTTCTTACTGCTATGTGTGTCTTTAGTTAACATTTCAAACATGAAAAATGATAATTTCAAATCAAAACTTTTACATATATACATTGTTGTCGAAGCCATAGTTTGTGGAAATCTGCCTCATGATTCAAAATAATATAAGAATATGCTTGAAATTAAGAAGATTTGGGAAATTTATGTATACAGACCCGTTCGTATTAAGAAATTGCTTGAAGGCATATATTAGTTGAAAAATACAACTATTAACTAAATCAATTGAAAACACTATTAATTTTGTTGGAAATTGGTTAGAAAAATATTAGTTTTGACTAACTTTGATGAATTATTTAAGCGGGATCCGTTAGTCGAGTACGGGAATTGTAAGCTCAAACGAGTTCTACTCCGTAAGTAGATCAACGTAATATATTTAGTTACTCGAAACTAATTTCGAATGGATGAGAAATTAAGGCTCAAACACGAATATTGTGAAATATTTCAATTTGTGTTTGGATTAAAAGTCACTTTTGAATATGCCATTTCCAAACAATCACATATTTTTATCTTAGAGACACGTTCTTTTGAATGTGATTTCTAACAAGATATGTAATTTTGACATGCCTTTCTATAAATTTGTCTTTTGATACACAACTTCTCAAAAATTAGAAATAGACTCTTATAATTGCAAATTAAATAATTTCACTTTCAATAAAATGTCATCACACTTTTTGCACAAATCATTTTAGTTCATAAATAGTTTTTGCATAAAGTCCAAATCCAGTTTTCATTTAAAAGAGAGAACAAATTTTTTTCCGATTCGTTGTTCTCGTAATTTGAAGTGCTACTATTATGAAAAGTGGTCGTTGTATCTTGAAAAACGTGTGCCGAGAAATCGTAAGTACCTGTGCAGGACAATTTTGTCTTAAGGAAAAAGAGTATAACTCTTGCATCGACCGAATCTAATTTTTCATTTCTCGATATTTTTGTAAGTTGTCATTATACTTGTTTTGCATGCGCGTGATTAAATCGTCAAAATTTAAATAATGCACAAATTTTACCTAAAAATCTTAAGATGAAATATGTTGTGCATTTTATATTCTATTTTACTGCATGAATCGGTATTAAAATTCTGTTTAGATTTGGTATTCGAGTATTAAATGCAGTAATCTTTTTTTTTTTTAAATTGATCATAATTTTAGAATTATGTAATCATGTGTTATCATTAAAACTTCTGTGGAAATTAAAATTATCTTTTGAGTACTGAATATGTTTTACATATTCTGTTCACGTATTACATGCATTACTTTATTTTAAAAATTTGTGCATGTTATTTGATACAAAATTGATTATCAATGGCATCATCATTTACAACTTCCGATGTACTCCTTGTCAATTCTCATGAAAATAAATACGAAAAAGTTAACTAGAGTGAACTTAAAGAGATAGTAATATAAATTGATGTTATATCTCATGACGATGAATGTAAAGAGGTTCTAGCATAAAGATTCCTCAATTGAAGAAAACAAAATGTCTAACGAGATGTCGGATCTAACGCTCTCAAGGTGGTGTCCAAAGTCAATACGGTGGACAACTCAAGAGTATGATTTTCGACACGTGCACTACTCGTCACGTTTGTAGTAACCAAAATAAAATCACGAGACATTATCATTCATAGTCATTTTATATGGTGACTAATAGTTTGAGGTGAAATAAAATGAAATACATTGTATCATCCGAGAGATAGACATAATTAACGATATAATCGAATTTAAAAAGAATTGATGCATTTTATATTGCTAAATTCTACCCAAAATTATGAGAATAGGATTGTTGTTTTCATTATAACGTCAACTTAAATTTAGATTTTACGGGAGATAGTGTTGCTTTCTTCAAATTAGAGTATTAGAATATTTGAACAATATTAAAATGTTGAATTGTACTTGATGAATACCTTGTTAAACTTGAAAAACACGATGTTGTAAAATGGATATCCAATGTAAGGATTCAAAATCTACTGGTAAATATGTTTTACTAGTCAGAGTGCACTTGTTTCTTGGAAGTCTTTCAAATAACTTGATTATGGGAAGATCCTAGTGGAATTTGAATTTTTGAGCTTTAAATTAAGCTAGACAAAAGTATGATATATTCATTTTTATGGAAATCCTCAAAGTAACATGTATAGCTCGATACACAATAGAATTCATAACTTTAGATAAAGTTGGAGAGAAAGTAGAGTAGCTTTGTAATTTTTTAGAGGTCAGTGCTTGCAATTAGTATGCATTGTGATAGTCAGTCGGCTAAAAGAGCACAAATTAGTATGTATAAAAGTAAATCTCGACACATTTGTCACAGATATAATATCATTAAACAGTTGATCTCAAATGGTGTTATCTCCACCAATTATGTAAAGTCAAAGAAGAATATCGCGGATCTGCTTATTAAAAGTTTGCTAAGAGATCAAGTATATGGCTTATCGAGTAGAATGTGCTTAAAGCCTACTACGTAAAAATCTTTGTAATGGCAACCCAACTTTGATGATTGGAGATCCCAAGATCTTGGTTCAATTGGACATCTAAGTTATAAAGATTCAATAAAATCACTTCCATTCTTTTGATTAAAAAAATGCTTTCTGCATAGTTGTGAAGTTAAGTCTAATTTTTAATGATTCTTATATCTTGAAAATTCAAGTGGAGTAGGGCAGAATACTCTTGATAGGAGATCACCTATGTAAGTGTGAAGTGTGGTCGCTTCTATGAGAATGTTTCAAGGTTTGAATTCTTTAAAACACTTACGAAATCTAAGAGTTGTTCATGGCCAAAATGAACACAATTGTAAGAATCGAAGATATTAAGGAGGTTATTGTGTGTGACACTATTGTCTTGATTTACACCAACGGCTGAACAATTCAAGACATTGTGTTCACTTATTAACCAAGTAATCCGATAATATTTTGCTAAGAAAAGTTTAAAGCTACAAGTCACCTATCTTGATGCATTAGTTTTCCGCTTGTACTATCTTTAAGTATCTGCATAGTTGTTTGCATAATTTTTTATTCATGTGGAGGATCGTTGGAAATTGGTTAGAAAAATGTTAGTTTTGACTAACTTTGACTAAGTATTTAAGCAAGACCCGTTTACTCGAGTACGAGAGTTATAAGGCCAAACATGTTATACTCCGTAAGTAGAACAACATAGTATATTTAGTATTTTAGTTGTTTGAAACTAATTTCGAGTGAATGAGAAATTAAGGCCTAAAGTGAATCTCTTAAATACTCGAATATTGTAGAATATTCCAATTTTTGTTTAGATGAAAAGTCGTGTCTTTTTTTATATGTCATTTCCAAACAGTTACATATTTTCATCTTAGAGACTTGTCTTTTTGAACATGGGGTTTCCAACAACAAATATCTTTTGGACATGTCTTTCCATAAAGTTGTGTCTTATGAGACACAACTTTTCTAATATTATAAATAGACCCTTATGAGATACAACTTTTTTGATATTATGAATAGACCATTATAATTGTAAATAAAATAACTTCAGTTTCAATAAAATTTGAATGCACTATTTACACAAATCATTTTAGTCTAAAAATAGTTTATGCATAAAGTCCAAGTCCAGTTTTTATTTAAAATAACAATATGTTGTCTAGTTTGTTGTTTTCATAATTTGGAGTGCTACTATTACGAGAAGTTGTCATTGTATCTTGAGAGACAAGTACTGAGAAACTGTAAGCACATGTGCGAAGCAATTCCGTCTTAAAGAAAAAGAGTCTAACTCCTACATCGACCAAATCTAATTCTTCATTTCTCGATATTTCTGTAAGTTGTAATTTTACTCGTTTTGCATACACGTGATTAAATTGTCAGAATATAAATAATGCACTAATTTTACCGACAAATTAAGGAGGGTCTCCTCAACTCAGATTTTAAAAAAAATTGTTAATATTTATGAATTTAAATAGAAATCCACAGATTTTATAAGATTTCAACAGAATTCTATATTATAAATTTCAATACATTCTTATGGATTTTTATGAACTTTCATGGATTTGTGGTCTTTTTATTAAAAATAGTATTTTTACAATATTTTTATTCTAAATAGTTCAAGTGACTGTCCTACATAAACAAATATTTTGAGTAGAATTTTAGAAAGAGAAAAGTTCTTAAAATATAAAGAAATAAAAACTATTTTAAGTCAAATAGGTGAATGATTCGATGAAGTGGAGGTATACCAATTCGACAACTGTGCAGCTAAGCTCCTAGAGAATAAACTAATAAATATGTCATTCGTTGTATCACGGGCCAACTCTTCAAGTCCCGCAGAACGACTATTTTTTGTCCCGTACGGCAGTAGTCTCACTCTATTTAACTATCTTTCGCATCTCCATTACGTGTCTAGACATAACACGTTGCTCATTTTACCACAAAGCTTAATAGCGTGTAAACACTCAAACGCATCCCTACACTGCACTTGGTGCCAAGGCGCTGGCCTATTCGCAATGCACATTATCATCGATGTTCTCCAACTCTGTTGGACCCAACTTAGATAGCTTTCCAGCATGCTCATGCATAACATACAATCCTCTTGAAGCATACTCGATGGAGGGGAGCTCTCCTAGCTTCGTCCAAAGCATTGAAGGTCATTTGCATGCCCCACAACACAATCCTTGTGCTCGTCCCTTCTTACGTGCATATTGGCTAATTGCGTGACGCAATGTCCTTCGTTAGGGTCTCGCCTAAGTAGGGACAACTGATAATCCATGGCTAACTTGAATTGCATTCATAACCTATTTGTTCCAACAACAACGACATCTTGCCATATTTGCCCAACATGCGGCATCACCCCACAACCGTATTTCTAGCCAACGGATCCCCGCATCAATGCTAGAACCCATAGCCAAAGCACACGAGTTAGCATATAAGGCCTTTATAGTGCTTTCCTCAGTAGCTCATTCAGCCTATAGGTGTTACTGTATCCTTAGCAAAGCCCTCGGGCATAACAATGTTCTATCAGTAACCTTAGGCTCTTTTGGGTGTCCAACGAAGGCCTCGAAAGCCAACGCCGCCCGATGAATTCCCGAACTCAAACGAGTACGTTAGCCCTCTCTTGAGGTGCCTAAAGTAGACAATTAGTTGCCACCACAGTCCTTAAGGATTGCTCATTTAATGCATAAGGTTAGCCCATAGGCTACCCCTCCGTTAGGACGGAAGCACGGAGGGAGGCTGGCTGACTGCTCACCAAGCATGCCCTCCCTTATAATAGATGCGGAGAAATAACCCAATTGACACCAATAGACGTCTTTTAGCTGATGAATCATAACTTTCATAACCGGTGCCCCCGACCTCCAAATGACGTTTCGTTTGATCCGTAGCGAAGCTAACATCTTCAATATGAAGTCCAATAAGTTTCAGCCCTAACGGATACTCGAACGCTGAGTTATTGCCTTTGTAATATTTTGAAATTACGACAATGCCACTGCATGACACTGTCGCCTTCGGCTTATACGTTTTATAACCAAACGGACTCCCCTTGTCGTCTGTCGTGGTAGGAAGCTTCCTAACTCTTTAGGGAAGCTTTCCATAAAACAACTTCTCCAAAATCTATTGTAAAAGTTCTCTGCTCATCACACGAAGTTGTTACCATTACGGCCACTTATAATCTCATGTCAAACCAACTTCACCCATCATCCCCGATGGTCACGGATATTAGCGTTAAGTTAAGATGCGATTCGTGACACGTTGTCTCTAAACTTGAAGTGAAATTAGATCAATTGTTTAGGGGGAATCACATTATTATTATCAATTTCCCCAGTTTTAAATTAGAAAATAAATTGATTAAAGTGCAAGGCATCTTATAAAAAAAAAAAGAGTCAAATTTTCACTTTCTTTCTACTTATATTTTTTATAAAATTCTCTTTCATGTCCGAGACTAGATGGTGGATATTTAAGATTTATTCTCTTCCAAAATCAGTTGTTTAATCATCTTGTATACAAAATTATTTTATGACTTAAAAAATAATTTACATGTGTCGCAGTTGACAAGTAAATATTTTCAAGTTCAAAAAATACTTTTTGGTGCTATACTGATTGTACAGCTCAATATTTAATTACTCTATATGGTATTAGACTAATTATCTAATAAATATTTACCAATAGATTGTTTATATTTTTTAGTCTAATTGTTTGGTTCAATGAATGGTCATTGAGCATTAAGAATGAAATTTCAAAGACGATATTTGACAATTCTACAAAAAAAATATTACAAATAAAAAAAAAATCAATAAACTTCTATGCTAATATAAATTGAAAATCAAGAACAATAGTTTACTACAAGATGCGTGAGAGAAGAGTTGAATTTAAATTTTGAGGGGTGGAGATAGAATTCATAAAGAATTTAGTATTTATATTTATGAGCTCGAAATTCATGCAAATCTGTTTAAATCTTCTAATTAATGAAATATTTAGAAATTCACCGGTAATTAGGACCTAAATTTCTAAAAAAAAATCTATTTAAATATGGGTCGATGATACCTAAATTTCAATTGAATCTATTAAAATCTGAGTTGAGGACACCAAAATTTACATAAATTTCTAAAATCTATTCAAATTTAAGTTGAAGACACTCCCTTAATTAACCAATTTTTTTAAAGAGAATTTACTTTCAAATGATCAATGAAATGTTTCTTGTTGCACAATCTAATCTCTAAAAATCGTCCCACGTTTAAATTCAAAAATAAAAATCACAACTAGTCATCACCAATTGAAAGTAATGATTGGACTCTTCCAGTTGAAACCAATAATCTGGTATGTTTTTGGCGTAAGATTGAGACGATCGATGACCAACTAAAAAAAATCGGCCCAGACGATATTATATTGTGTTTCTTTGCAATATGATCTAAAATTTGAAATTTATTGTCTCATATTCATCGTTGGAACAAGATTCGAAGGAGAATAATTGAAGGACTAATTGTGACAGGAAGCATAACGTGATCCAACTCAAATTCGAAAATAAGCTAAATTACATGTTCCACCTCCTCGATTTCATTTCTTTTTTTTTTTTTTTTTTTTTGCATATTAAGTGGTGCAGTTTATTTTTATTTGGGGTTTGTAGTTGAAAATAATTCAATTGTATATGCTTTGTTTTTTGGTTCATAGTGATTACAATTTGTGTTATTTTTTCATGACATAAAGTTACATGCTGTATTATTTTACATGTAGATGTATTATTTGTCATTAAAAGATTGGATGTTGTGTTATTAGGTATAAAGTTGTTTTTTGCTATATTATTTATATTATAAGGTTATATTCTTTGTATAAAGTGGTTTTTTGCTATATTATTTGTATTATAAGGTTATATTCCTTGTTATTTTTTGTGTTTTTGACTTATATATGAACCAATTTGTTGAAGTTACACAATCTATTGTCATTTATATTTTTATGTTGCATTTTAATATAGATGTTGTGTATCATTTACTATTAATTATATGTTGTGCGTCATTTATTACTACAAAGGTTAAGATGTGTATACTTTTCTTATTTTTGTTTGACTTATGAATTAATCTGACATTTAAAAGGTGCAACGAGTGTGACCATAATAAGAGAATATGCATAATATCATTGTCGTTGAAGCAGACAACAAACACAAACATGACGGTGCATGACTTGGATTGCCCACCTGCTGACACCTCAGCAGGTGGGCAAGATGTCCTGATCATTCTTCATAATAAAATTTGATTTTGAATTGTCCATTAGTTGACACTTCAGTAGGTGGGCAAGATGTTCTGTCCTTTTGGGAGCAGGAGATCAATACTCTTTTTACTATACACTTTTTGAACATTCAATATGTATAATTTTACTTTTTGTTCTCACATTGTAATTTTTTCACACTTCACATGCACCTGAATAAGTCAAAATGTCAAATGTAGCTAAAATTGCAAAAGCAAACTAAATTTTAATTTGTATAATTTCAATTTCAGAACTTTAGCAATCATAGTTGAAAATAACACAAAAAGGAGTGTAACTCTCTCATAAGTTACAATAATTACAAGGAGTGTAACTTACAAGTTACAATAATTATAAGTCTAAGAAGTTATAATAAAGATTGTAACTCACATATCAAAATATAAATAATTTGGACAATTTGTAACAACTCAATTGACATTTCCGATTTTAAAATCTATACTACATATTATACATTTTAATATTTTATTTATTATTTTTTTATTGTTCATCATTATTGTACATTAAAATTTTAACAATTTATTAAATGTACAATTAAATTTTTTAAACATTTAGTCTATTAAATTAAATATGAAAGTGAAAAAATGATATTAAATTTCTTTTGCATTACGTAGATGAAATGAATGAATGAGAAAAATTGTAACTTTTTTATGTTATCGCAGTAAAATTCAAATCATAGTTGTTAAAACTGAAATAGGGATGAAAATATTATTTTTAATACATTAGCTTAAAGTGATTATGAACATGTTTGGTTCAGTTTTTAGAATTTTTTTTTTCTTAAACTCATTTTCAATCACATACTTTGTAAGATCCACAACTTTTATCAAATTTTCAACCACACATACTAATTTTTTTCAAAATCTCTTAAAAAACTGCTTTTAAACCCACCAAACATATAGTATAATTCAAAACTAACGTTTGAAACTTTTTTAATTTTCAATTTTATTTTATTTTATTAATATATATAGAACGTTCTTATTATCTTACTTATGTCCCTCAACAATATTCTCACAATATAGACAAGTATTGACACTTCTTTAATTTTTGTTTCTTACTTACATTTATGATGTTTTCATTTACGTCATCAAATCAGACACGTCTAATAAAAAGTGAATATAGACAAAGAATGTTATTGACAAAGAAAAACTATTCCAACAAATATACAGTATTATGTAGTCAATCATTACATACTCTCATGATAAAAATTAGTATTTATTAATTTTATTATTTGTAAAATGCAACATTTGAGATCATTAATTCTATAAAATTTGATGTCAATAGTTCGTCAATCATCAAAGCTTAAATATCAAAAGGTCTTCACTGGGTTCAAGCTATTGTTGGTATTATTAACATATAAAACTCATAAATGATTGTAATATACTTCTACGAATGCAATTATCTTTTAATATTTTATTTGTTACTTTTTTATTGTTTATCATTATCGTACATTAAATTTTTAACAATTTATTAAATGTACTATAAATTTTTTTAAACATTCAATCTATTAAATTAAATATGAAATTCAAAATATGATCTCAAATTTTATTTTATTTTTGCATTACAAGATGCAATGAATGAGAATGAGAAATGGGCTTGAAAAAAATTGTAATATTATTTATTACCCCATTAAAATTCAAATCATGGTTGTCAAAATTTGAAAAAAGATTATTTTTAATACATTATATATGATTATAGTTTAGAACTAACAT
Organism: Forsythia viridissima; assembly: GCA_030279155.1. Lineage (NCBI taxonomy): Eukaryota > Viridiplantae > Streptophyta > Magnoliopsida > Lamiales > Oleaceae > Forsythia > Forsythia viridissima. The sequence goes on from CM059033.1 coordinate 27,662,759, forward strand.
TTGAAACTTTTTCAATTTTTAATATATATATATATATATATATATATATATATATATATACACACATTGTCAAATTAGACACGCTTTACAAAAAAAGAATACAAGGAGCTACTACACCAACAAAAATATAATATTATATAGTCAATCATTTCATTCTCTCACAACAAAAATCAATAATTATTAATTTTATTATTAATAAAATGTAGCATCAGAAATCCATATTAATACTTCATTAATTTCATCATATTTAATATCAAATGTTCGTCAATCATCAAAGTTCAAATTACCAGAAGGTCTTTACTGAGTTTAAGTTACTATTCATATTAGCACTATATATAACTCATATCTAATTGCAATTGTACTTCTATAAATGTAAATAAAATATTGTAACATTGAACAATACAATACAATATGTATCAAGAATCGAGTTTTTTTTTTACTTTAACTTTTTAATTATTAACAATTAATAAATAAAAATATTATCTGTAACAATTTTGTAACAAAAGAATACTTGCAATAGATCTAAACATGCAGATATAACAGATTTAACACAAGATATGGTGACCCAGTTCAGCCAAAAGGCCTAATTTGGGAGGCTCAGTTGAGGCAGCCCACGCACGAAAGATTTCACTATAATCGAATCGGAACAGTTCAGAATACAACAAAGATGACAAATCTTATCAGATTTGTCACAAACCAAGCGAAACAACAACTCTTTTAACCCACCAACACAAAGTACTGTTCATCACTAACCCAGCGAAAAATACCCGAATCTATTAATTAGATTATGTATTTTTCTCGTCAAGAGAATAGGCCTATTTCAGCCCAAAGACTTTAGAGGTGAAAAAATAGAAAAGAGAGAAGGTTTCCTTGAACCCTAACTCAGACGAAAGGGAAGAAGACGAAGAGTTCAGACGGGAGAGAGAGAGAAATCAACAGAAAGTAAAAAACACATCTGTGAATTCAACTATTCACTCCTATATATATCAGAAGTCAGTGGAGTCCAGGTGTCACGATCTAATTGGTAAGGTGATCAGCTGAACCATTCATAAAACGCTTCCAATAGAAACGCGCTTTCATCAATGACCACATGTTATCCTTCAATCTTCACCTTGGTTCATAGATTGAAAGCTCCTTAACTCGGTTATGTAAATCTTCTTTCATGCAAGACCACTCCTCAATACCATCATAGCCTAGTACCTGCAAAAAGATCAACCATTATCAATATGTAAAAAATTTAAACAACTTGCAAATTTACTTACACTTAATGTTTTAGTTCCCATATCTGCTGGATTGTGATCAGTAGATATCTTTTCCAAACTTATTTCTTTATTTATAAGTTTTTCTCTAATAAAATGGAACTTAACATCTATATGTTTGGTTCTTTCATGATATATGGGATTTCTACTCAGATATAAGGCACTTTGACTATCAGAAAAGATGCAAACTTTTTCATTTAACAAGTTCAATTCAAACAGCAAATTTTGTAACCAAATGCCTTCCTTAACAGCTTCAGATAATGCAATGTATTCAGCTTCAGTACTAGATAATGCAACAATGGACTGAAGCTGAGATTTCCAGCTTATACAGTTTCCCCCTAAGGTAAAGTAATAAGCAGTTATTGATTTTCGATTATCCTTATTTGCTGCAAAATCAGAATCTACAAAACCAATCAACTTTAAAACTTTACTTCTATGTTCATAAGTCAGACCTGTATTACTGGAATCATTTATATATCGAAGCAACCATTTGAGAGCTGCCCAATGTGACTTACCAGGATCTGCTATGAACCTGCTGAGGAAACTTATAGCATACGAAAGATCAGGCCTTGTACTAACCATAGAATACATAATGGATCCAATTGCATTAGCATAAGGTATTTTATTCATTTCAATTCTTTCTTCTTCAGTCTTAGGAGACTGATTGCTGGACAACATAAAATGAGAAGCAAGAGGCACATTTACAGATTTAGAATCTTTCATACCAAATTTGCTAACTAATTTTTCTAAGTAGTGAGACTGAGAAAGAATTAGTTTGGATTCAGATCTTTTTCTGGTGATAATCATGCCTAACATTCTTTTTGCAGGACCTAAGTCCTTCATATCAAATTCAGACTTCAAAGTTTCTTTAATGCTATTGATTTCAGACAATTTAGGACCAATTAGAAGCATATCATCCACATAAAGAATCAAGAAAACTTCAGAACCTTTAGTTGTAACCTTATTGTAAAGACAACTATCATAACTACTTCTTTTAAAGCCAATTTTTAGAACAAAAGTATCAAACCTGATATACCACTGCCTGGGTGCTTGCTTAAGTCCATAGAGGGACTTTTTCAAAAGACAGACCAATTCCTTTTTACCTTTAACTTCAAAACCAGGGGGTTGAGACATATGGATTATTTCATCTAAATCACCATGTAAGAATGCAGTTCTCTACAGGTGAAAAAATTTCATTATAATCCACTCCCTCTCTTTGAGTAAAGCCCTTTGCAACTAATCTAGCTTTGAACCTTATTGGTTCACTAGAATTAGACTCTTCTTTTATTTTAAACACCCATTTACAGCTAACAACCTTTTGAGACTTTTCTCTATTAACAAGAGTCCAAGTGTTATTTTTATGAAGAGAGGACATTTCCTCTTTCATAGCTTTTAACCAAGAAGCAGAATCATTACTACTTATAGCTTCTTCATAGGTAATAGGCTCAGAATTTTCAGTTTCTTTTCCAGTAAGCAAAAGAAAATTCATTAATCCTTCAGCTGTATACCTAGGATTTGGTTTTATAACCCTCCTATTCCTATCTCTTGTTAATTGGTAGTCATCTAAGGTTGTTTCTTCATGTTCTATGCCATCAGATTCAGAATCTGAAACTACTTCACCTACATCATTTATGTCAGGTAAATTTTCAGGTGTAGTATCTTCCTAATCATGATCAGGAATGTAGACATCAGACTCAATTTCTTCTAAAGGCTCTTCTAAAGGCTTCACCTTAATCTGATTACCATCCTTCAGCATAGTAGTTCCCTCCTTAATTTCAGATTCAAGACATGGCATTTCTAACTCATTAAAGATAACATCCCTACTGATTATTACCTTAACCCCTTTCTCCCCTTTTACCCACAATCTAAAGCCTTTTACCCCATCAGGGTAACCTAGGAAGACACATTTTTTTGCTCTAGGATCTAGCTTTCCTTCTTTTTGGTGAGCATATGCTGTACAACCAAAATTTTTTAGGTAAGATAGATCAGGGGGTTTTCCTTTCCACAGTTCTTCAGGAGTTTTAGATTGTATTGCACTGGAAGGACATCTATTTATTAGAAACACAGCAGTAGCCACTGCCTCACCCCAAAAACCTTTAGGGACTCCAGAACTGATCAGTAAACATCTGACTTTGTTCATTATGGTCCTGTTCATTCTTTCAGCAACTCCATTTTGTTGAGGAGTGAACCTTACAGATTTATGTCTTAAGATCCCTTTGTCTGTACAGAAATTATCAAACTCTTGATTACAAAATTCTAACCCATTGTCAGTCCTAAGAATTTTAACCTTCCTATCAGTTTGATTTTCTGTTAGTTTTACCCACTATTTGAACTTCTAGAAAGCCTCACTCTTAGCCTTTAGGAAATAGATCCAGGTTTTTCTAGTATAGTCATCTACAATTGAGAGGAAATATTTATTTCCTCCATATGTGGGATTCTTTTCAGGACCCCAAAGGTCAGAATGAATATACTCAAGAGGAGCTTTGGAGGAGTGAGTACCAATCTTAAAACTTAACCTCGTTTGTTTACCTAGGATACAAGTTTCACAAAAATCAATTTTTGACACTTTATCCTTCCCAAGCAAACTTTGTTTGCTTAACAGAGACAGCCCATTCTCACTGATGTGCCCTAACCTTTTATGCCATAGATCTGTATGATCAGTTTCAGCATTACACAAGAGATTAGAGTCTCTTATTGCTGTTTTCCCAAGGAGAGTGTATAGTCTACCCCTTTTGACACCTTTAAAGATTGCCAAAGACCCAAGAATTAATTTCATGGTCCCATCTTTAATTTTACACTCATAACCCTGATCATCAAGAGCTCCTAAGGAAATTAAATTTCTTCTAAGACCAACAACATGTCTTACATCCTTAAGAGTTCTAGTAGTGCCATCATGTAACTCTAACTGTATGGTTCATATTCCAACTATAGGACAGGTTTGGTTATTTCCCATATAAACATCCCCACCTTCACATTGTTCATAACAACTAAAGGCATTTCTATCAGGACACATATGATATGAACAACCAGAATCAAGAATCCAATCAGTATCACATTGATAATCAGAAATAGCATAAACTTGCACATCATCAGTAACATTTGCTTGATTTTCAGAGTGAGTACTATCTGTATCTCTACTTTTTCTTTTAAAATCATAGCAATCTCTTTTAAAATGTCCAAGTTTTCCACAGTGATAACATTTTTTACCACTTTTTGACTTGGACCTAGATTTTCCCTTTCTTTTCCCTTTTTGATTCTGATTATTGAAATCTCTTTTTTCAGTTCTACCTCTTACAAACAAATTTTCTTCCTTATTTGAGTGCCTGTTATCTTGTTTAACTTCTAATTCTTTAGATCTTAAGGCATCAACAATAATGGAAATGGACAAATCATCTCTACCATATTTTATCACATTTTTCACTTCTTTAAAGTGATCAGGCAAAGAATTCAACAAAATAACAAACAAATCTTCATCATCAAACTTTTTATCAACAATAGACAAATTTTGCACAAGTTTATTGAAATCATCAAGATTTATATCCAGATCCTTTGAGGGATCCATTTTGAAACTAAAGAGCTTTTCAAGAAGATAAACCTTATTAGGCAAGGTTTTAATCATAAACAGATCATCCAATCTTTTCCAAAGTTCCACAGCTGTTTTTTGTTCAGTGACTTGTCTCAACACATTATCAGTTAAATGCAGAAAAATTGAACTATAAGCAATTTCATTCATTTCAAGTATAGCATCTGGTTTTGATTTGAGGGTTTCTCGGTACCCTTCAGGGTCCTCTAATGCTTTAGAGACCCTTTGTTGTACCAGAATTGCCTTCATCTTTTGTTTCCATAAAGAGAAATCCCCATTTCCATCGAACTTTTCAAGTTCGACCTTCGAACCCATGACAGATTCTGTAAAAGGGTGGATTCTTGGAAACCCTAGAATTTCTAGTCAAATTATATATATATAAAACAGAACCAACAATCTAGATATGAAGGCCTTTCAAAAAACAGAGTAATCACAGCATGCGGATAAAGAGTTTCAAGGCAAGAAGTCCAAAAACATAGAAAGGAATTCAACTATAGCATATACTCAACACAAAAAATGCAGATATAGCCAAGAAAATTTTCAATAAGCAAAAGACCTAAAAGATCTTTAATCGAAATGGACAGTTTTTACCATAAACTCAAAGAAGCTGCTTTAACTCCTACAAATAACAGAAAAATCGATTAGTAATTTTAACACAGAAAATACCAGATTTAGTTACCCAAGATCTATGTTCTTTAGGGTCTTTACAGAGCCAAGAACCCTAGATCTTGTATCGTTTATTAAAGTGAGCCATAGAACAAGGCTCTGATACAACTGTAACGATTTTGTAACAAAAGAATACTTGCAATAGATCTAAACATGTAGATATAACAGATTTAACACAAGATATGGTGACCCAGTTCAGCCAAAAGGCCTAATCTGGGAGGCTCAGTTGAGGCAGCCCACGCACGAAAGATTTCACTATAACCGAATCGGAATAGTTCAGAATACAACAAAGATGACAAATCTTATCAGATTTGTCACAAACCAAGCGAAACAACAACTCTTTTAATCCACCAACACAAAGTACTGTTCATCACTAACCCAGCGAAAAATACCCGAATCTATTAATTAGATTCTGTATTTTTCTCGTCAAGAGAATAGGCCTATTTCAGCCCAAAGACTTTAGAGGTGAAAAAATAGAAAAGAGAAGAAGGTTTCCTTGAACCCTAACTCAGACGAAAGGGAAGAAGACGAAGAGTTCAGACGGGAGAGAGAGAGAAATCAACAGAAAGTAAAAAACTCATCTGTGAATTCAACTATTCACTCCTATATATATCAGAAGTCAGTGGAGTCCAGGTGTCACGATCTAATTGGTAAGGTGATCAGCTGAACCATTCATAAAACGCTTCCAACAGAAACGCGCTTTCATCAATGACCACATTTTATCCTTCATTATCATTACAAAAACACATGCAATTCACACATATCTAATTAATTGTTAAAAAGAAATATTTATTTCAGTTTCCAATTCATTGAATTGCAATTGATTGTATGGCTAGAATCTTAAGTCATGTATTTTCTTTTAAACGAAATGTGTATGTTGCAATTTTGCAACATCTAACAAAACTCAATGGGTTGGGGTACAAACAACTCACGGCTTAGGGCTTGTTTGACAAAGATTATAAACTCATTTTGATTTTTTTTAGTCGTAATTTTTGACTTTTCAACCCATTTTTAATATGAAAAGTTAATAGTTTCAACTCAAATAAACCAATATTGATCAAAAAAATCAAAAATTGGTTTATAAACTACTTTATAATCTCTGTCAAACGGACTCTTAGATTGAAGTATTTTACGGCCCATTAACACATGTACATGGTTTTTTAGTTCAAAACCCTACTACTCGTCGTAGTATTTGGTTTGGTATTGTTACGGCACATGACTTGGAGAGTGAGTACGAGCTTAACAATGGTGAATTACTAATAAGGACACCAAGACGGGTTAACTGGTAGTTTTGATGAGATCCAGGTCCATTTTAAGACAAGTAATGCACAAAAAGAATCCACCGACAGCTACATAATTTGTCGGAAGTAGAGTAACTGGCAACAACCGGTAATATCAAATACAGGCTGGTCACAGCATAGAGCCACTTCGTCATGGTACAACTTGCTAGAGCTGTACAAAATCTATTCGCTACATTACCTGTATTACGGGAAAGTACAAAATTATTGCGTGTCAGATTATCATTGGATGACGTTTTGACTTTTGACCTTTTTTTTAAATCCAATGGCTTGACGCCTTGAGGAAGCCATGTTTCCATATACAAATAAGGGAAATTGGCGCACATAGTCCCTAACCTATAGGACTCTGCACAATTGATCTCCAACTTTCAAAATTTGGCACAAAACTCTCTAACTTACCAATTCACTATGCAAACGGTCCTTTTGGATAGTTTCTGACCACTTGACTTATAAGAAATCCAATTTATTAATAAAAAGACTAAAATACCTTTACATTTAATTAATTAAATAGAAAATACGATAAGTAGAAAATCAAATAAAAAGAAAAGAAAAATGATGTGACACGTAATTACAAAAATATAAAAAAAGACCAAAAATTGAAAAATAAGCAAGTGAAAAAATCAATAATTAAAAAAATATATATATCTTCTTCTTTTTACCACTGCTGCTACCACCACGATGTACATATATATGTATACACACACAGAGTCCTGCTCTTCTGCTCCTTAGGGGCAGGAATTTCTTGCCCACATGCTAACTTTGTCAGCAAAGGTCAGCATGTGGACAGTTGATGTAAAAAGCTGATTTTACATCAACTGCCCACATGCTGATAAGCATGTGGGCAAGAAATTCCTGTCCCTAAGGGGCAGGAGATCAGGTCCGTACACACACAACATATATCCATGCCACTGTTGCTTTACCATTTTCTTATCCTTTTCGCGAATTAAGGGGACTTAATTGCAAAAATCGAGAGATTTATCATCTTTCGCAAAAAGGAGAGGGGAATGGAGGAGGATGGGGGTAGCGGTGGCGGCGGTGGCTAGGGTTGGGTTGGGTTCGGGTGGGGTGAGGTGGGGTGGGGTGGGGTGGGGTGGGGTGGGGATGGAGTGGGGGTTTAGAGTAGTGGTGGCTGCGACAATTAATTAAACGTAAGGTCATTTTTTAAAAATTGTTTTTTGCTTATTTCATTTTATTTAATTAATTAAACATAAGGTTGTTTTAGTCTTTTTACTAAAATTGATTTTTAACGGTCAAACGAACGAAAACCATACAAAATAACCATTTAGTCATTTACGCAAATCGATAAATTAACTACTAGTTGTGCATGTCCTACATGTTAGAGACTAATTGCCTACAATATTAGGAAACTTTGCAGTACATGTCTCCATTTTTTAAGGGTGTGTTTGATTTTGTTTAAAATTAGAATTTTTTTTTGTAAAAGTTGACAAAATGTATAATTGAAATGCTGTAAAAAGTTTTAGGTCTCATGAAATGTGTGGTTAAAATTAATTGTTGACTTTTACTTCAGCTTTTTAGCAAAATTCTAATTAAATCAAACGGACCCTAAGAAATTTTGAAATTCTACATTTTAATGGAAAAATCAAATTCAACGTCACACCACCATAGAACAATGTGTATATGATAAAATATGAGGCCCAAACTAAGAAGTGTTGCATCCCCCTCGAAGTCCTTCCATGTATATCAAATTTGCTACAATATAACATTTGAGTTTTCATTTAATTTTTTCGAGGCATCTATGTCTCTAATCATTTAAAAATACATTATGTAAATCTCCACTTGAATGAAACCATTAACTTGTTGTGTTGAGGTGGCATGTGCATTACATAAGGAATTTTTTCAGGATTGCGTTTGCCTACCCATTACATCTATCTCCCAAAACAATTAAAATAGAAAGAGAAAAATAAAAATAAAAAGAACAAAAAATAATAAAAAAAGACCCTCCTTCATCATGCTCAACATCCCACCAACAACCTCGCAATGCCTCTGCTATCGCTATCCTACTTTGATTTTTATTTTCTATTTTTTTTAAAAACCAGAAAAGAAATTCAACATGTTTCTTGTTTTTCATTTTTAAGTTTGGTATAGATATGGGTTCTAGAATTTTTCCATGCAATACATATTTAAGTTTAAAAAAGCAATTTTATAATTTTACGCTAGCTTAACAGATCATTTGAATAAAAACCGTCACTAGGGACAACGGTTGCTAATTTGTAAAATTTTGAGATAGTAATGCTAGAAAATAAAAGCTGGAGGATAAAAGCACAAAAGAAAATATAGGTCTCTAACAACGCGGCCGTAAGCCCGTAATAAATCTCTTTGACAAGACAAAGAGACAAAGCCAAAGCCAAAGCCAAGCCAAGCCAAGCCAAGCCAAACCTAAGCCATATGGCGTGTACTGACTACCGGTTCATCCAGTAAAAAATCCTTACGTTAATGTTAGAAAAACAAAAGATTTATTAAAATAAATGCCCAAGAAATGATGAAAAGACAGAGCCTGTAATGAAATTGAAGGAGAGAGGAAGGAAAAGAGATGGCCAGTTGATTGAGGCTAAGAATTGTGCCAATGCCCCTCTTTTTCTGACACTCAAATTTCCCTTAAATTATTTTTCAAGTTTTTTGTTCAATTAAACTAAACCCACATTATATATTACAGATCTTGATTGTATACTGATCATAATATCAATAATAGTGTTGGAATTTAGAGAAAATGGAGGCAAATGCTGGTATGGTGGCTGGATCTTACAAGAGGAATGAGCTTGTTAGAATTCGTCATGATTCTGATAGTGCGGTATGCATTTTGTTAAAATCCATTTCGATTTTTAGTCCGAATTTACCTTTTTTCTTTTTTCTTTTTTTGATTGGAATTCTGTGTTTAGATCTGAGGGGTGGAAAGTGGAGGTGAATTTTGCGCTAAAGTTCGAATCTTTATTTGGAATTTGAAGTGTAAATTTAGTTGTTTTTTAGCATTGTGTTCGTGTTAATTTGCATGTAATTTTGTGTTTGGATATGTCTTGGTTTTAGTAGAGTGAGTGCTTAGCTCAGGATTAGTTTTTTCTATTGAAATTTGGAAGGGTGTACTAGTTAATTTTGATTTTGACTCTTTGATTTTATCTTTTTGAGGTTTCTTTTTTTTTTTTTTTTTTTTTTGGGTTTAGTTAGAGTCTGTTATTTTGCGAACTAGGATCCAGTTAATGCAAGTTTGATATTTTTATTATTATCTCTGTCGTAGTGATGATCTGAATATGTATCTATCCATGGATTTGCTGTCAATGTTACTCGACGATGTGTAAGAGTTGATAAAATTAATGTTGGATTCGGAGAATATAGGTCGTTGTTTTCATGATTCTGTTAATCTGGGTTCTTGATGATTAAGTTCAGTGATTGACTAAATTTGCATCTCTATGTGACAAGAGTATGTACATTCTCTTACCTCTGTGATCTTACTACGGTTGCTGATTGCTGCTGTGTATTTCCCGAAAATTCTTTTCTTTTCACACTTGGGGATTTTCATAGAGAATTCTCCAATCTGGATCCCTCCTTCCATCTTATTTTCTTCGCACTTTTGCACGTATTTGATTGGTTCAACCTGAATCTAAACCTTTCTCTCAGTTTCAATCTTTAAGCTTGTTTGGTGCATTATTTCACTTTATATGATTTCTACTAGATTCTTACTGTGAGTGGAATCCCATAAGTTCATGATGGAATGATTTTAGTTTGTAGGTAGTTAAATGTGCTGGAGTTTTCCACTAGTGGATTGCCATCATATTTGATATGCATGTTTATTTGTACATGGGGCACGTGAAATAAGCAAATTGAGCGCTAATTATTTAGTTAAATGTGCCCATGTTTTTCCATCTAGTGGATTGCCTTCAACTTATTGCTTGCATATAATGCAGCCAAAGCCCTTGAAGAATTTGAATGGTCAGGTGTGTCAGATCTGTGGGGATACTGTAGGACTGACTGCCAATGGTGACGTCTTTGTTGCTTGCAACGAATGTGCTTTTCCAGTTTGCCGTTTATGTTATGAGTATGAACGAAAAGATGGAAATCAGTCATGTCCCCAATGCAAGACTAGATACAAAAGGCACAAAGGTCAGTCCGCATTTTTGTATTTTATATTTTAATTTTTTAATGCTTTTTTCACTTCTGTTTGGAGGTTTGGGAACTTATTAATTAGTCCTCCATCTTTTAGGGAGTCCACGAGTTGAAGGTGATGATGATGAGGATGATGTTGATGATTTAGACAATGAATTCAGTTATTCTCAGGGAAAGAGCAAGACTCGATCCCAATGGCAGGGAGATGATGTTGAACTCTCTTCATCTTCTAGACGCGAGTCTCAGCAACCAATTCCTCTTCTTACTAATGGGCAGCCGGCAAGTTTTTATGTTTATTTTTTTTTTCTATCTCTTATGAACTCCACCTGTGTGCAGGGGGTTTGGCATTGACCCTATCTTGTCTACTGATAGTACAAAAATGTGATTTATTTATGTATCCATTAGCAACAATACATGACAGATTCTAAAGCTGCAATTTATGACATAAAAAAGGACTATTACCAATGCTAGAACATAAATCCTGTTGCTTTAGAGTATAGTGCCTCCAGAATATGTGGCTCTATTGGCATGCTTTTTTGCATTGTATTTCCTCTTTTTAATTCTGAACAAAAAACTGGTCTTTCTTTTGTTCTTTTGTTCTTTTCTAATTTTCGTTCTCTTTATTTTATTTTATCTTTTACTCTTACAAGTCCAGCGCCAGTTACCAATTAAATGCCATGAGCATACAAGTGCAAGACACTGCGTGATTTTCCTCATTGCTTTTCATACAAGCCCCTTCTTCTTCCTCAAATCATTTTGGCAGTCTATTGGAAGGAACATAAAAATGTCTTTTGAACATCAAATAGTGTCGCTTCAGTTCGGAAAACCCATATGCAGTTCAGGATGGCAACTGTGTTTTTGCATCTTTCAACTAAATTTGTTGTGATGATATATTTTTTCTCACAAACCTGTACATAATTGACAGGTGTCTGGGGAAGTTCCTGGCTCTATACAAGACACTCAATCTGTAAGAAGTACATCAGGACCATTGGGCCCTGGAGATCGGCATGTCCACTCCCTTCCCTATATTGATCCAAGGCAGCCCGGTAAGCTACTTATCTACATATATGAATTGACTAGCATCCACTAGCTTGGTATTCTAGGTCCTTTTTATACGAAAACTACTGAGTGAGTAATTAATTTATGCAGTTCCTGTGAGAATTGTGGACCCTTCTAAAGACTTAAATTCTTATGGACTCGGAAATGTTGACTGGAAGGAGAGAGTGGAAGGGTGGAAACTAAAACAGGAGAAAAATATGGGGCAAATGACCAACAGATACAATGAAGGGAAAGGAGACATTGAAGGCACAGGGTCAAATGGAGAAGAATTACAAATGTAAGTAGCTCTACTCTGGTTATTTTTCTAGAGCATAGTCAGGATAAATTTCGAAGTCTCGGGGATTATTCAGTACATTTTGGGGGCACTGCTGGACTACTATTTTTGTTTGAACATTCAGATAATTAGTTCAAGTCTGCTGCACTATTGGTGCATTAATTAGTTTAAGAAGGTAGACCATGCATGTAGGTTCATAACATGCAACTTTGATCTTTACTCCTTCTGGACTGCTAATAGTTTGTATCTCTGACAGCGCTGATGATGCTCGCCAACCCATGAGTCGTGTTATGCCTATTTCTTCTTCTCATCTTACCCCTTATCGCGTTATAATCATTCTTCGGTTGATTATCTTGGGCTTCTTCTTGCAATACCGTTGTACTCATCCTGTAAAGGATGCTTATCCTTTGTGGCTGACATCAGTTATCTGTGAGGTTTGGTTTGCCCTGTCCTGGCTTCTGGATCAGTTTCCAAAGTGGTACCCCGTCAACCGTGAGACATACTTGGACAGACTCGCATTAAGGTTTGTGGGTGTCATGTGATTGTTAAAGTTAAATGCCCTTGAAGTTTGGATAATTACCATGAGTACTAATCAATGTCTTTTTTTCTGTTCTGTTCATTCCCTTATCAATGATTTGTTATTTTGTCTCTCAGATATGACAGGGACGGCGAGCCATCCCAGTTAGCCCCTGTTGATGTGTTTGTCAGTACAGTGGACCCCATGAAAGAGCCTCCTCTTGTTACTGCCAATACTGTGTTGTCCATTCTTTCTGTGGATTACCCTGTTGACAAAGTCTCCTGTTACGTTTCAGATGATGGTTCAGCAATGCTAACCTTTGAAGCCCTCTCTGAAACTGCAGAGTTTGCAAGAAAATGGGTGCCCTTCTGCAAGAAGCATAGTATTGAGCCAAGGGCCCCCGAGTTCTATTTTGCTCAGAAGATAGATTACCTTAAGGACAAGATTCAGCCTTCCTTTGTGAAAGAACGAAGGGCAATGAAGGTAATGACAACAGTACCTATAGAAAATATGAAACAAAAGTTTATTTGGATTTTCCGAATTCACCATCCATTCCCTTTTCAAGGGAGACAACTACTTGCAATTTGAAACTTCACATGCAAATCTCCAAAAAGTTTTCTGTTAATGCAGACAACAATAGCACATTGTGGTTAATTCTATTTGTAAAAAACTTGTCTGCAGAGAGAATATGAAGAATTTAAGGTACGCATCAATGCACTAGTTGCCAAGGCTCAAAAGATGCCTGAAGAAGGATGGACAATGCAAGACGGAACTGCTTGGCCTGGAAATAACCCTCGTGATCATCCGGGAATGATCCAGGTGATGTAGTTGTCTTTTGAGTTTTGAAGTATCCATGTTTATGCCGTAGCCTTATATCCTGTTTTAACACTTAACTCACTCTATGGATTATCAGGTTTTTCTGGGGCACAGTGGGGGCCTTGATACAGATGGAAATGAACTTCCTCGCCTGGTTTATGTTTCTCGTGAGAAGCGTCCTGGATTCCAACATCACAAGAAAGCCGGAGCTATGAATGCTTTGGTAGGTTACGAGTTACCAATTCCTATAGCTGTTACTGTATCTAAACACAATTGATGATAAAAGTGGTGTGAATTTGGTGAATAACTAAGCATAGGCTGTTTGATTGACTTGCTAGTTTGTGAGGTAGATTTCTAATAACCATATGATCTTGCTAGGGAGCGATGGTTGGATATAGTTAATAATGATGCCTGTTCTTTAAAAGACATGCCAAATTTCCAGTAGAGGATATACGTATTTACTTTCATATTTATTAAGCTAGCCAAATTTAAGCTCCTTTCTAGTATTTTAACCTCTAACTCTAACTGGGCATAGTGTGCTGTTATTCAACATCAGCACATACCATCAACAATACTACAGTGGACGATGGCTTATTTTGGAGAGAAAAGTATTAAAAAAAAAAGTAATGAATTTTTTTTCCTTCATCTTGCCAATTTTTCATTCCAGTATGCTGTCAGTTGAGTTCACCATGTCATGCGAAAGAGTTTCTGAAACAATCTGTTGCTTCTCTTCGCTGTTATTTTATTAATTTTAATTTTTTTACGATTTTTTGGAAGGGTTTTCAAGCGAATGATAAATTTCTCTATGACCTCATTTTTTTGGTATCTTCTGCAGATTCGCGTCTCTGCCGTTCTTACAAATGGAGCATATCTTTTGAATGTGGATTGTGATCACTACTTTAACAACAGCAAAGCTCTTAAAGAAGCTATGTGTTTCATGATGGATCCTGTTCTTGGAAAGAAGACATGCTATGTTCAATTTCCACAACGGTTTGATGGCATTGACTTGCACGATAGATATGCTAACCGCAATATTGTATTTTTTGATGTATGTGTCACTTGAGTCTTTACAACTTCTATATTATCAGCTATTAATTTGTCATCCACACGTTATCAACTTTGTTGCGGTCTTGTGCTGCAGATCAACTTGAAAGGGCTTGACGGGATTCAGGGTCCAGTCTATGTGGGAACTGGATGTTGCTTTAATAGGCAAGCTTTGTACGGGTATGATCCAGTCCTAACCGAGGAAGATTTGCAACCAAACATTATTGTCAAGAGCTGCTGTGGCTCTAGAAAGAAGGGAAGGCATGCTGACAAGAAATACATTGACAAGAAGAGAGCAGCTAAAAGAACTGAATCCACCATTCCAATCTTTAATATGGAGGACATTGAAGAGGGCGTGGAAGGCAAGTCTGTTTACATATTAGACAATTTTGGATAAGGAAGTCAAAAAGATTTTGGGGCTAGCTGCTGTTGTTTGATTTCATTCCGATTCACTTATTTTAGCAAAAAACTGAAATTCTTTTGGGTTAAACCAACCACTTCATTTAAAATCTTAAGCCATAAAAGAGTGTGCCCATTTGTTCATTTAAATTAAGTTTTTAACACTCGTACTCACATGCAAGATCGAATTCATTTTCTCATCAAAAGTCTGAAATGCGCACAACTTTTATAAATGGGTGGCAACGAGACTTGAACTTAGGACGTCTGCCATGTTGGGCCACCTCACATTTATTTATTTTAATTTACTCTTCAACATTTTATTATCTCAGAGTTCCCTCCTTTTCCCTAGGTAAATATAATTGGCGGTTTACTAGATATAAATGTATTGTCGGACGTATACTTTAAGAAATCTCACTAAATTGGGAATTGTGCACAATATACAAAATTTCGAACTTCTTAACTTTGCATTTAGTTTCAACTTTTTAACTATTTTTTTAGTGATTCTGATACAAGCATGACTTAAATCATGGTGATTAATACTTAATGCATTCCT
The DNA here is from genome assembly GCA_030279155.1 of Forsythia viridissima. NCBI lineage: Eukaryota > Viridiplantae > Streptophyta > Magnoliopsida > Lamiales > Oleaceae > Forsythia > Forsythia viridissima. Next base: position 27,678,343 of record CM059033.1, read on the forward strand.
TGTATTTTACAGGATATGATGATGAGAAGTCGCTTTTTATGTCTCAAAAGAGATTGGAGAAGCGATTTGGTCAATCACCCGTTTTCATCGCTGCCACCTTTATGGAACAGGGAGGCATCCCGCCGACAACAAATTCAGCTACTCTTTTGAAAGAAGCAATCCATGTCATTAGCTGTGGGTACGAAGACAAATCTGAGTGGGGCAAAGAGGTACACCTTTGTTAGTTTTCCCATGGGTTAACAACACTGTTATTCACCCAACTTGTAGCAATGTTTCATTTAAGTCACTGAACTTGCAATTTTGTTTTAGTTTAAGCACTCCACTTACCTGTCTGCTGAATTAATGGAATTGGTGTGGCATGAAAAATCTGTTGGTGCATAAATTCTATCGTCCAACTAGACAAAAATGCATCTTGTTGGACAAGTCATACTTGCTTTGTTCTTTTTAACTTTTTGTTTCTTTATAAAGCTCATTTCAAGAGCACACTTATTCAACAATACGCTACTTTGCCTAGTTGGACGATAAAAGTAATGCCTAACGGATTTTCCATTTCATCATAATTTCCATTAACCACATCAGCATTTTTGTTAATTCAGCAAGACAAAAATGAAGTTTTAATCACTAACTTGGAACCCAAAAGGTTCCATATGACCAAAGTGAAACAACACTACAAGTTGGGTGACAAATTTTTTAACCAGTTTTTTAATATTGACTAGGCACGCAATAGAATTAGCGCATCTAAAGTTAAAATTTTATAGGTTGCATTTGCATTTCAAGTTACAAGGCAATTGAGATTAATTTTTTGCTTTCAGATTGGGTGGATATATGGTTCTGTCACAGAAGATATTTTAACGGGGTTCAAAATGCACGCACGAGGATGGATTTCAATCTATTGCATGCCTCCTCGCCCGGCTTTCAAAGGGTCAGCTCCCATCAATCTCTCAGATCGTTTGAATCAGGTCCTTCGGTGGGCTTTGGGATCCATTGAAATTCTTTTGAGTCGGCATTGCCCTATATGGTATGGTTACAGTGGGAGACTGAGGCTCTTGGAGAGATTGGCATATATCAACACTATTGTTTATCCCCTTACCTCTATTCCGCTGCTTGCTTATTGCATTCTTCCGGCTATATGTCTTCTTACTAATAAATTCATCATTCCTGAGGTAAGCAGCAAATTTCACTGTTTCTGGTTAAGAATGTTTCTTAACGTGTCTTTTTCTGATCTAAGCCTAGTGTTCATCTGTTAATTTATTTTCTCTTATATCTGCACACATCATCATCCTGCTTGAGAAGCCCGAAATTTGCATGTTTGGCTAAAGATTATAAACTTTAATTATAAGCAAACAATTAAGCTTTGAAATTAACTTTTTTTATTGGTCAAAGTTGAAAATGAGCAAGTTACTTATTTCTACAGTAAGACAAGATTTACTTCCAAAATAAGCAAACCTTTTTCTAAAATATCCAACTATGTTTGGAAACCAAAAGTTAATTTTGAATAAATTTATGTTTTAAGCTTAGCCAACAGGCTCCAGGAACCACTCGCCCCCTTTCTTCCACGGGCTCAGAACCGCAAGGGGCTTGGTGCGTGTGGGGCTGGGGAGCTGGTATATGACTTCGTATATTGAATCCATTGAAATCCTCTTATAAGGACAAGGATTTCCCCACCTTGTATAGACTATGTCAAATATGAATATAGAATCAGCATGATGGTTTGTGCCAGTATTTTTCCCGTTCTCGTCTCCTGCATGAAATGTGTTGACCGTGCACCTATTGTATTATTCTGCAGATAAGCAATTATGCTAGCATGTGGTTCATTCTTCTCTTCGTCTCTATTTTCGCTACCGGAATTCTGGAAATGAGGTGGAGTGGCGTGAGTGTTGAGGACTGGTGGAGAAACGAACAATTCTGGGTCATTGGTGGAACATCCGCTCACCTCTTTGCCGTTTTCCAAGGTCTCCTTAAAGTTCTCGCTGGGATAGATACAAATTTTACCGTCACGTCGAAGGCGTCTGATGAGGATGGAGACTTTGCGGAGCTTTACGTGTTCAAGTGGACATCCCTCCTCATTCCCCCCACCACTGTCCTTATTGTGAACTTGGTAGGAATTGTCGCTGGTGTTTCGTACGCCATCAACAGTGGATATCAGTCCTGGGGTCCTCTGTTCGGGAAGTTGTTCTTTGCTATTTGGGTTATTGTCCATCTTTACCCATTCCTCAAAGGTTTGTTGGGCCGACAAAACCGCACGCCTACTATTGTCATCGTCTGGTCAATACTCCTCGCATCCATTTTCTCCCTGCTTTGGGTGCGGATTGATCCGTTTACATCAGATGCTACAAAGAAAGCTGCACAAGGTCAATGTGGTGTCAACTGTTAGTTATTTTGAAAACATTTTTCTACCATCTGTTCCGTGTCTCCTCGTGATGCTTGCCTTAGTGTATATAGACAAAGAAACTAATGGCATGTTTGATAAGATTGATCTGGACAGTATTATTGAAGAAAACCAATACAGTACTGTACTGTGCACCAAACATGCCCTTATGTGAAAGGTCGAGTGCATAGTTCTAAGTTATGTTGTACCATTTACCCAAAGGAGTGAGATGAATGAATTCGTCAGACAACACTTGGTAATTTAATTTTGTCATTTTGTTGTAGTCTGTACTTTTTGTAAACGTTGTATCTCTTTCATTAATGTTCACACACTATAGTTTTGTCTTACAACTTAGAATTGGTTGTGTTATTATTATGGAGAGTACTTATGAATCCATTCGTCACACTATTATTCATTCAAGAAGAAAAAAGTCCTTACCCTTGCACCAACTTACCGCACAAAACTTGTTAAATAAATTTCTTTTTACATAATTTTTTTGAGATTTTATTGAAAATAGAATGAAATTATATGGTGTCACTGTTTTTTATTTTGATTTTCTATTTTGAACGTCTAGTTGATATGACGATGAGTTGAAAGAGATAGAACTTATGTGATAGTTATTGTAGAAGCATGTTCAACATATTGTCCAAATCTATTAGATGATTTTTTACTTATTATTTTGTGTTTATCTCTCTTATCTATTTTTTCATCTTTAGCATTAGAACAATCTATCTAACAGACTACCGTATTGTATAAATCTTTCTCATCTATTTTTTTTTTTATTTTCGTTCATCCTCCCTCCCTCCCCCCCCCCCCCAGGCTCCTAGCATTGGAGATAAAAGGAGGTTGGGCTTGACCTTCAACTAATAATTGAAATCTTAACTGTTAGTACAATTTCTAGACATCAAAAGCTTCCCAAAATGCTTGGCATCAATACCCTTCTCATTATAATCGAAAAAATCATCTACTCGAAATCCTACCAATTCAAAGGAAATTTTTTTTACTCTAAATCTCTCGAGGAAAGGGAAATAAGGTAGTCCTAGCTCGGGGAGAGTGGACAGGGAGAGCTGGGGGTAAGGAAGGAGGAAAGGGCAACGTTTTCGTAATTACACAGTTATTTATTTCTTTAAACACTACAATATATTTTAGGGTAATTAAATTCACACAACATTTTTTATTACATTTAACATTCTTAATCTATAAACATTATAGCACTCATGTCCCCAACTTTTTTTCATCACATTTTTATTTTCAAGTTTTCATTAATTAACACATTTTGTGTTTGACAACGGTTTCCGTCTAAAACATTTGTTGAGAATTCGTAAAAAGACTTATTTGTCTATCATATTTAAAAAAATAATAATAAATACAAAAGTAAGATAAAATATTTTTCCTCATTTCAAAGCACGTAAACAAAATATCTCGACAAAAACCATCATTAATGATGAAATGTGCTAATTAATGAAAGTAAAGTTGAAGATAAGAATTCGATGATAAAAAGTTAAGAACATAATTGTAACAATGAACAAAATTTGAAGATTTTAAGTACAATTAAAATGTGGTGTGCTTATAATAAATTGTAGTGCGAATATAACCACCTTATATCTTGCATTTATTCGTATGTCTACGTAGTACAAATATGCAAACCATAGTTGCAAATACAAAATGCGATTTCATGGTACAGATATGCAAGCAAACCATAGTCGAATACAAAATGCGATTTGTTCATTAAACTACAATAATCACAAAATCCCAGGTAATACTATATAAACCCAGATAAGAACACCTTTTCCGATTTGAGGCTTGAGGTTTTTGGATTTTGAAAGTTGAAACCGAAAAAATCAAGAAGAAAATGGAGGGCATAACAGAGGGTGTTAACAATATAAGCTTTTCTTCACCTGAATCGCAAAAGAAGAATAGAATCCAAGTCTCCAACACCAAAAAATCCCTCTTCTTCTATGTCAATCTCTCCAAGGTCTCCTTTTTTACTTTTTTTTTTTTTTTTTTGTAAATGGTTTTGCAGATTTATTTTTTTACATGCATTCATATTTTTTGTGTACGGAGTTTGGGGTTCTGGGTTTGCTAAAGACTGGTTTTTTATTTACTATTTATGTTTCTCAAATTGACTTGCTGAGGAAAAATAATGTGAAAAGTTAGGGGTCTATTATTTCAAGAATCTTTTTCACGTTTTTGTTCTTCATTGTCTACACACGCCTACATAGATACACACAGACACATGGGTTTTATTCTGTGTTAGGGTTTTGCGGAGGGTTAAGATTTTATACACATTTCAGATGTTTCAACGAGTTTATGAGGAAATATATTGGGAATTCAGGAAAAGGTCAAGAAATTTTTGGGTCTATGATTTTTAAATTTTTTGTGTCTTTTCCTCTCTATTTATTGGCAAGTATCTAAGGGCAAGCATTTCAGGGTTTAAATTTTTATATACTTAACCTTTTTTTTTTCTTTTGAGTTGCTTGGCAACAATCCTGTAAATTACAAAAAAGATTTAGAAAATATATGGTTTTATGATTTCACGTTTCTTTCTTTTTCCTCTTAAACTCTTTTTTTTTTTGGCCTTTACTTGTAGTCATATACTTGTAGTTTGCATTTTGTTCAAATACATAATCATATATTTATTCTGAGAGAGGTTTAGTGTTTGAGGGTTTAACTAAAGACTGAATCTTTATGCACTTTCCTTTGTTTTTTAAGAGTGGCTGAGGAAAATGTCATAAATAACAAGAAATTTCATGGGTCTTATACTTGTTCTGTGGTTAAATTCAAGGTGTTTAAAGGGAACAAAAGGAAGATCCACCAGTTAAAATGCTATTTCATTTATAATTAATATCCATGCTATTTAGTAGCTAATGCTTGTAATTTGACCATGATTGAAAATTTGTTAGTTTGGTATCTCTAGTAATTTTCTGTTCTTTGTTGATTAAAGAATTTTGTTAAGAAAGAGAATAAGATTAAAAATTAGGTGCTTATTATATTTTTGTTTCTTGTCATTATTCATCTTTGATGTCGGCCATTGCTTCAAGAGTTTGAGCATAATGGATAATTGCATGTTTTCCCCACCGCTAAGAATCAAATTTAAAACACTTTCTGACTTACTATATTTTTGAAGGGATATTAATATTAGATTTGAACAGTATGAGTTGAGTTATTGAAATCATTTTTCCTTTCCCTTCCCTAATTATATATTTTCTCTAGTTTTTGTATCTAAAGCTCCACTTTCTTGTGTCCAAATATCAGCATAAGCTTGTTTAAGATAGGTTATCAGATGAATGAGCTTTACCCACCATAGGAGTTATAAGTCTCTTTCAATTATTTGAATGTGCACTTGGCCTTTTCGTTTCATTTGAGGTTGATTTGAAAAGTAAACAAGCTTTGATTGAACTTAATTTTGATGCTTAAAATTTTTAAAAAATTTTGAATCACCTATTTTGTTCTCAGGCTTAAACATCTATGTATTTATTCAGGTAGATCCATTTCACATCCCTCATTGAGTATAAGTTTATGGTTCATGGTTTGATTTGTTGAGCTAAAAATGAGGATAATTTGTTGTTTTGTGAAAATTATTGGTAATAAAGTTGTAGTGGATGATCAGCATCCGGTATTATATTTAGAAACTCCTTTCTAAGGCCATTGCGTGTGGAAGGGATAATATAAGGTTTATGGTCATATTCACGCAGGATTTGTTTGTACATAAATGCTTGCAAGTGTTCGTTATTTAGTCATATAATGAGTTGATCATCATGTTTGCAGAGGTACATGCAGCAATACAATGAAGTGGAACTCTGTGGTCTTGGCATGGGTATTTCTTGTTATCTGCAACTTTGGCTTTTCAATTGTTTAACGTTAGAGGAATTTTGATAAGAATGCTTTTCTTGAATGAAATCTAACGTATTGTAGAGTATAACAAGTGACATTGTGTTTTGCCTTCAGCTATTTCCACAGTTGTCAGTATTGCAGAAATTTTGAAGAACAATGGATTTGCAGTTGAAAAGAGTAAGACTCTGTTTGACCTTTCTATCATTTTTTCATTAAGGAGTTTCCTTTGCCTTTTCAGATTTCCTTTTGTTCCTCCTCATTCCGACCTGTCCTAGACTTTGTAGTCCACCCTTGATTGAATGTTTTTTAAGGTGGTTTGAGACAGTATGGGACAATATTAAAGAAAAAAAAAATATAAAATCTTGTTCATTGAAATTTCCTGTTTGGTCTAATACTACATACCAAACATGCACACACTTATGTTTGTTACATATGCAGAAATCAGGACATTGACTGTAGACATGAGGGATGAACCAGGAGCACGGCCAATCCCCAAGGCAAAGGTAACACCGAATTTCCTAGTCTAATAAAATAAACATGACAGGATGTAATGTATGCAGGTTGGCAGCATATGCAATTGCACCAAGCTGATGTTCTTGCATGACTTCTAAATTTGGCTTTTCCATAATTCTAGAGATTCAAGTTGAATGCATTACTAGAGGTGGTAAAATTGGTCCGGCCTGCGAATAACCCGACCTTTTGGGTTGGGTTAGCCCTGGCCCAAATAAAACTGGGCCAATATGGCCCGGCCCATCTAGCCCGCGGGCTAGTGGGCTTGCCCGATTTTGATTTTTTTTCTCTTTTTTGCTCTTTAACGCTAGTCACTTATTTTGTGAATAATCCAAATAATATCAATCTAAAATGATCTAAGCCTAAGTCACCAATAAACATTAGTCCAAAAATTCTAAGATCCAACATAAAATTGTTTAGATTTAATTAAAATTTAGTTTAATTTAAGTTACAATCCAAAATATATTTGGTGTGACAAGTAAATTATTTATTTTAAATTTATTTATAAGTAAACTTTTTAATTTAAGCCAAACATGCTTATATCTCAAAGCAATAAAATTAGCATATTTTTAATATTTGTATTTTTTTTAAAAAAATGTCTACAAATAGTTTACAATTAACAAAAAAATTATTATTTTGAGAGAAAATTGACGTTTATCTATTGATTAATACATGAGTGGCCAAACTTTATAAATTATACTCTTTAAAAATCTCAAAATATATAGTTTAAATTTATCTAAGATTGTATTTGATGTAATGTATTAGATTATATAAAAAATTTATTTAAAAAAAAAGAAAATTAAAATCATGTTGGGCCAATGGGCTGGATTGGACTAGTATATTTCTGGCCCATACAAAATTGGGTTTGGCCAGCCCAGTCCAGTTTCATGTGTGGCCCTGCTCTGGCGGGCTGGGCTGGCCCAACCCAATCCAACCCAACCCAACCCAACCCATTTGCCAGCTCTATGCATTACCCAGTAGTGACTTAATATTGTCTTTGAATTTGTGCGTGCAACATTTCTTAAAGATCAGTGTTTAGAAAACCGGACCGGACCGGCCGGTTCAACCGGAAAAACTGGGAACCGGTCGGAAAACCGGTCCGATTTTTCATTTTAACCGGGTATCAAAAAACCGGACCGGACACCGGATTTTTTGCCGGTTGAACCGGAAAACCCGGTTGAACCGGTCCGGTTTTCAGCAAAAACCAGATTTTTTTTTTTATTTTTTTTTATTTTTTAATTAAAATTAATAAAAACTCTATTTAAAGCCAAATTTTGTGAGTAATTTTATCTACGAATGTTGATTTATTTACAAATAACTTATTTTTAGAAATTTTGTGAGTGTTTTTGATTAATTTTTACTTTTTTAATTAAAAACGGTTCGACCTCGGTTCGACCCGGTTCGACCTTTTGACTCTTGACCCGTTGCCTTTTCCGGGTCGATGGCCGGTCCGGTTTCCTGAACATTGTTAAAGATACATAGACATCGTTTGAGTGTTAAAAAATGTTGGTATCACTGAGCTTTGGCTGCAGAATTTTGAAACACTGGTAAAAGGGTTGACTTTGGATGTCAGCAATACCCCATCAACTCGTAATTTCGTTGTTTGCAGTTGACCAATGTAGTTAAGACTTTAGAGATTCCATTTTTGTGAAGGATTTTTGGTTTAATAATATTATTTCAGGTGTCTACACACATCATACGCCCCACCTATTAAAGATTTAGTGATATTCAATTAGTATAATTAAGTTTGCCATTACCTATTAAAGATAATAATGTTTGTCAGGGTAATATCTTGTTGTTTATGCTCGTGAAAATTTTACTCAATTAAGTGATAATTAGTTGGTATATTAGGTACAAAAATAATATTACCCACACAATAAATGATTTGAGTGATATTCAATCAGTTTTATTGAGTTTTTGCAGTAACTATTGAAGAGTAATGTTATTGTTAGGGTGCATGACCTGTGGTTTAGTTTTAATGTTATATTACATATTTGATTAACGATCCTTGTTGAACCCCTTGACCCTTTCTGGTTCAATGTCTAGCCCAGGTTTTACAATATTGGATATATATGATTTAATTGTAGTTTTTGACAGTATAATATAAGCATTCCCTTGGTGCAGCACGCTTGGTGTAATTCTATCTATTGTTCCTTCTTTTTGATAAGGGATCGCATTTTTGTTGTTTTTGTTTTTTGCTCTTGTAGATTGAGATATCACTCGGGAAGACAGAGAACTTCGATGAATTGATGGCCGCTGAAGCTGAGGAAAGAGAATACGCAGGCGACGAACAAAATTGACACAGATACTTCCAAAGTCTGGTTAAAGGCCCGTCGCCTTCTATCTGTCTGAATAGAGTACGAGTGTCTAGTAGTTAGGCAAATAACTTACCGGATTGTTTTACTTATTTTTTTTTTTTGGGGTGGGTGGGGTTTATTATGTCTGTGCAGTAGGGTTAAACTCCTGGTGATGATATTTCTAGATCGGTTCAGTAAAGAACAATCCTTCCCGACCTAATTCTTCTAGTTCGATGAAGTTCATATGTTTACACCATTGCTTGATTATGAAGTGCATCTTGGTGATTCCATATGATATATCATTTTGGAACTACACCTTAAATTAAAATCAAGATCCATGGTTTAGAATTGGGCGTGTTAACTTAAGCATTGGAGTCTTGCGCGGGAAGACTCAAAAACTCCAAAAAAGGCATTTTTCTAGGCTGAAGCATTCTGATATGAATATATACGGTCTTGGTTTCTATGAAGGTGGAATTATACTCCCCAAGATGGGAAAAAGCAGAAAAAAAATATGGGGATGCCCTTTGATCATTAGTTTTGTGCCCATGTAATAGCAAAAGAAGTTCAATTCAATGAAATGGTGATACATGCATTTTATGCTGGCATCTTAGATATATGATTCCTTTTTTTTTTTTATCCGAAATGTAAATATTTTGATCAAAAGTTTTGTACAAGTATATCGAGCATCTTCAGGAATACAAATCAGAAAAATCGTGCAAAAGCTAAAGCATCAAAGCTAGGATCACAACATGAACAAATCTAACGAAATACAAGGACTCTGGGTATTCCCAGCAGCTAAGAAATCAAAAATACAAAGCCGACCAAGTCTGTAAAGCTTAGGAATGAAGAGGAATCAAAACATTAGAATACAAAGTAAATGAGATTTTGTATACTTGTGTTTTAATCCTCTTTATAATGCTGTCCGGGGTTGCGTTTAGATTCTCGAAAATGTTCCTATTTCTTGCCATCCAAAGTTGATAAACGGTCGATGCGAGAGCCACCCTCTTTCCTTTGGTCTGCCATCTGTCCCACGAGCTTCCTTCTTTAACCATTTTAAGGAACTAGCAATGGAAGACAGAGATCTGGAAATGCCGAGCCATTCCCCGATGCTAGCCCAGACGGTAGAACTGAATTGGCATTGGAAGAAAAGGTGCTGGACGGATTCTTCGCCTGATCTACAAAAAACACAGTCCCTGTCGATTTCCAAGTACAGCAGCATATCCTTGGTTAGTAGCTTCTTCTTAGCAGACAGCCAAAGTATGAATGAGTGCTCGGGCGGAATGCAGGGTCTCCAAACGTCCACTGCGGCTTGGTGGTCCCTTTCACACGGAAGTAATCATAAGCACTTGTAATACTTAACCTGCCCTGAAGATTCCAGCGAGACAATCTGAAAATAGCACCCCGGAGTCCCCTTCTTGATAACAAAACCGGTCCCTGATGGATAGAAGCCTTTTGATAAAAGGGGAGTCCAATTTAGATGGATTGGAATCCCAAATGGAGTTTCCGCGCAAATAAATATGATTAATCCATTGGACCCATAGCGTGTCCTTTTTTTGGTGAATGTTCCACAATAATTTTGCAAGCAAAGCAGCGTTCCAGCTTTTAATTTCTCTGAATCCCAGCCCACCTTTGGATTTAGGAAGGCACACTTCCTTCCACGCAACCAATGGTTTCTTGCATACTATGTTAGCACTTCAAATGTACGATGGTCTATTATATGTTAGGGATGTGTAATATTGCTTGTCTAAGTGGGAGGTGAGAATTGAAGGATGCTAAACAATTGAAACATTTTTAGTACGTTGAACAAAACACAGTGGACAGATATTTTAGATGTCTAATTTTTTAATCTATTTAACGTACCAAATAATTAATATCAGAATTTCTTAACCCGCGACCAGATTAACCTGAAACTTGTAAACTATGGTGATTCCAGCCACATTAATCAAACCCACAACATCCATATACCAAAGAACGAAAGAACAATGAACAGTGAAAACGTCTTGACTGGCACCAGTCTAATGACCTATTCCTTGGAAAATCGTTGATATCAAGGAGACACGTCTACATTTACCCAAATAAATTAAAATTCCAAGAAATGAACTATTCCTGCAGTCCTGAAAGTACACTTTGTAGACATCATTACAAAGCAAAATCAAAACCTTAAATATTGATTCACAAATAATCATAGAATCTTAAACTGAACTAGGTTAAGCATGGAAAGGAACTAACAGTAAAGATTAAGACTAGAAAGGAACGTACCACTCAACTCGTTTTGTGTCATTCTTTCACACATGAAATTTGGTCTTTCTCTAACGCATGAAAATAAAAACCAAAACCGGCTTGAAAAGGTTCTAATAACACACATCAGTTCTCACCTCAAAAACCAAGTCTCAAAGAAAATCCCAAGCAAAACTTTCATGCCGTGAGGAAAATGATGCAACATCAGACATCCCAAAGTTAATAAATCTGTATGTTGTCATTTACCTAAATTCTCGTTTATTCATGTGTAAAGTAAACTCTCTATGCATTATCTTCGTTCTCAACCAAAATCCTCTTGCATGCCTCATAACACATGAAAGATATCCCAGCGGCAGGCACCAACTTCATACAGCTAGGACCGAGCCCTTTGTATAAACCCTGAATCCCTTCTTGTTCGAGTATGCTGGCAAGAGCATGAAGCACGTTCTTGTATACTTGTCGCCCACTGACTGCTCCAACCTGCATGTGCTTACGAGCCACCTCAAGAGGGAATGTAGCACTACTAGATATAGCACCGGCTGCAGATCCAATCAAAAGCGTTTCGATGTTGCCAATCTTCTCTTGTTTGAAAATCTTCCGGTATGCCTTTCTTAGTGTGTCATACGCGCAGTAATTGGTGGCAGCATACGGAACTACCCCAATAAGACTCGGAGTCAGACCTCGATAAAGCTCTCCCGGCCCACCTTCACGCAGTATTTTTATAAACGCATCGAGCAAACCATTGTAAACTCCTCTCTGCATATTGGAACAAGAACTACCAATAAGGATGAAGCACATAGATACGGAAAGAAAAGTTAGATAAAGGCATGTTTGGCTGTGCTTAAAAGTAAGTCGAACTTACTTTTAAGTTAGTTATATTGGCAAACATGAATTTCAAAGTTACATTTTAATAATCAAACTTACTATTCCTGAAGCCTTCGGTTACCTGAATGGTCAATCGAGTCTTGAGTAACTCGAGGGGATATGTCAATAAAGTCGAGCTAACTCCCGCACATGCTCCCGCAATCAATGAAGGAGGTATACGCAATTTGGGTTGTTGCCCAAGTTTCGGCGACAAATTTTTGTTGACAGTATCGTAAACAAATAACTGCAAAGTGCTAGCAGCTTTCAGGAACAGGTAAAGCACAATGCAAGATTAAATAACTAACAAAAAATTGTTTAAAGTGCAAGTAAAAAGTAAGTTAGACATCTGATTGGACAGTGAATCTGGAAATGTGCATGAATTTGATAAGACTCAGCTCACAAAGGTAAATTATGACATTAGATTACATATTTAATTATAACATTAAAAAATTAGATTGAATACAAATACAAGCAATGCCTCGCCTTACATGCAAAAAAACAATTTAGAGGACGAGAAAAGGGAGAGGGCAACAAATAGTTGACTTATTTTGAAATAATGAACAGAATATTCTTGTCAATATACACAGGAGGACCACTCAATCCATAATCCGTGAATCACCCAAACTGCCTATCAAAACCAAACCTTACCACCTGATGACACCCGAACTACAGTCAGAAATCCTCAAATGCAAAATGGCCATCGGAAGACTTGAAGTGAGTTGCTGGAGATGGTGGGTCGAGAGGGGAAGATTAAGATATTGGTAGTTAAAATGATTTTCGAGGGAAGAAATGGCAAGTGTTTTTGGAATTTTGTTCATGTTTTTACTTTTGATGTGACTTGTCAATTTCTTTCATTTTAACGTGTAAGACACAAAATTATACACCAGGTTAAATAGTCTTTTCCTAAACCTAAAGTAGTAAACTCTATTTACCCTATGCCAAAAGTTCATCAGTAAATAATTCTCCCATCAAACTCTAGAAAGGAATTTGAAATTATCTTATTAAGTGACGACTCTGCCTCTTAAGGCGGGCTCTAGAAAACTGGACAGTATTAAGAAAGAAAAAGAAGGTGAAATCTTGTCCAAAGTATTGTCTGGTCTACGTACTAAACATACCTTGGCGTCTAAGTCTGGATGCACTAGATGATGGTCTTTATCAAGTTCTTGGGGAAATACAAAACTGTAGACAGAATATGTAGTTTTGGGAAAGAAATTTTGAAGTTATTGAAAAAGATCAATCTCTCTTGGTTCTGGTAGAATTAGCTGATTTGAAGAATTTACCCTGAGAAAAAAGTCAGACCCATGGAAGATAACAATAATAACAACAACTAAGCCTTTTTTTCCAACAAATTTAGGGCTGGCCATGTGAAATCCTCTTTAGAAGTCATGATATAAGAACAGATCAACTGTTCTGAAAAATGTATGAGGCTTTTTGACAGAAATTTTAAATCATTGTTCCTTAAAATTAATTTCTCGACAACCCCACAGAAATTGTTGAGACCTTGATGCTTATGGACAATTTGATATTCTTGACCGAATAACATAAAGCAATATATACCATTTCTGAAAAATGGTTCTTATAAGCAAGCATCACTAGAGTAAAGCAATATATACCATTTCTGAAAAATGGTTCTTATAAGCAAGCATCACTAGAGACATGTTCACGAGACTAAAGATGAGGCGGTGTATTAGACAGGCTAAAATAAACCAATGTTATCATGGATGCAAAATTGAATTGACCAACAATCAGAAACAATGGAGATGCTAGTAAACCTTTTGGACATGTTTGGTACATAATATTGGACAAGATTGGACTGTGCAATTTACAAGATTTAGCTTATTTTCTTCTGTCTTGAGTCCACATTACTCAACTTAGAGCATCTCCAATGCAACCGTAGATTAGTCTGCCATGTCACCCTAAATTGCTTACATGATAAGAAAAAAGTGGAGAATGTCTACCACATCGTCCACGTCCACGTCCACGTCCACGTCTGGACAGTGTCTAGACATCCTCTATTTATTTTTTTATAATTAATGTCCATCAAAATGTGTACTTATACGATTTTATTTAATTTATCTCCATCGAAATGTGTATTAATCATAATTTATTTAACTTATCTACCACTATCTCTTGTATATGTAAACCATAATTTTTTCAATCCACAACCCCATTGGAGATACTCTTCTCTCAGTCTCTATTTTTGTAACACCTCGAAATTTCGTTAGTAGCCATTGGTTTGGAATTTAGGACTTAGTTGCATATTAGGGACCTAATTTGATCATGTCAAATCCAGGATGCAATTTTTGTGAAAGCAAATATTTTTTTTTACTGTTACAGTACTTGAAAATAGGAAAAAAGGTGGAGAATTGTGATTAATTGATTGTCTTGATTTTTCCTCAATGATATATGCACGTAAAATTAAGATAAGAATATGTACATGTAATGCTCTCTTATATATACATAATAAATAAAATAATAATTAGATGTTAATGTGTATGTGATTGTATATGAATAACTTAAATCAGTCTTTAATCACGCGAATAATTTAAGGTAAGAATATATAATCTTCCTAATATTGCATATACAAGTAATATAGGAAGATAATTAATGAAATTGAAAATTTTTATGCATGGCAATCCCCAATCTCACCTATAAATATTTTATTCTTAGAATAATAAGAGAGAAAAGAGAGAAGAATTTTAAGTTCTTCAAGTTTCAAGCAAAAAGTAAGTGTTCTGTTATGTTTATCTAGGAATAATTCCTTTCATATATTACTTCACGACTATGTTTATGTTATGGTCTTGTGATGCAAGATTGAACATGAATGGACCGTAATTTAGTAGCCCTACGCAAAAAAATTTAGTACTATCTAAGTTCGGTCCAATTCTCGTCTTCCTATGCAAGTATGAAATTCCGTTGAAATACATATACAAAAAATAATTACCCACGCACATTTATTGAGATTTTTTTTTATCTCACGTTATGTTTTTCTCCTTTTTAGAAAATGAGAGGCTTGAAGTGATCGGTACGGAGATGGTTACAACTGCGGGTTATAAAACACATATTTTTGAAACATAACAGCACATTTACTTTTTGCTTGAAATTTGAAGAACTTGGAATTCTTTTCTATTTTTTCTCTTATTCTAAGAGTAAGAAGAAGATTGTGTAGTTGTGTGTTTCTTGTTTGCAAAAAAGGTGGGTATTTATAGGTGAGGTTGGGGGTTGCCATATTTCAATTTCATCAATCATATACACATTAATATCTAATCACTATTGTATCTACTATATATATGTAAGAGAGCACTAAATGTACATATTCTTACCTTAATTTCACGTGCATGATATAAGCTAATTAATCACAATTCTCTACAATTTTCCTAAATTCGAGTATTGTAGCAGTACCAAAAAAAATATATGCTTTTATATTGTACAATTAAGTCCTCAATTCCAAACCAATGGCTAGTAACGAAATTTTGGAGTGTTACAATTTTACTTGTGCAACAATCCACATTGTTGCATTGGAAATGCTCTAAACATGCTATTGAGTCTTCTACACGGAGCAATACTTGTTGAGCATAGGCTAACATTCATATTAACAAACACAAAGCAGCCATAATTAAAGATCTCTTTGAATTGCAGAAACAAGCATTATGTGGCCCTCAAGCTCATTTATGTAGTTCATACAAAAGTGATGCACATTTCAGTATTATAGGGAACCATAGCCAGATTCATAAACCACCGGAATCAAACAAAAATAAGCCCATACAACCAAACAAGCCACAACAAGATAGGTTAGCAACTAAAAAGATAAAATGAGAGTCAAAATTAACCAAAAGTCAAAATTAACCAACAAAGAATATCATATAGGCAAAACCCCAATTGATCAATACAGAAAATAAATGAAAACACAGAGTAAATAACATAATACTGTCATTTGCATTGTTTATTTCTCATTTACTTACCTCTATGGCTTTGCTTGGCGCAACTCGAATCACATTAACAAAATTGCCCCTAAACAATCCTGGCCATCCATCAGTCTTCATAATATTATCGAACACCTCCATAGTCGAATGCCCACTACTCCCAACCATCAAATGTGTCCTTATCGTCTCCAATGGAGCCACGGCAGTCCTTGAAACCGCCCCAGCAATTGCACCACTAATCAACCTCCTCAATGAAGGATTTTCAATCTTAAACTTAAGCCTAAGCCCATTTTTCTTCTTCTTAACCACCCCCTTTTCCTCCTCCTGCACACCCAAAATCTTAAACCTCTCAGGAGATGACACATACTTCACAAACAAATCAACGTACGGAAACTTAAAATTTCCATTTTCATTGTTGTCCATTTGACCTACAGATGCAAATAGGCCACCACCTGGATAGAAGTTGCAATCTTGGGAACTCCATTGGAGTCTCAACTGAGAATTCGACGAGAAACCATTTTTTTTACACTCCAAAGCTTGCATTTTTCCTCTCTTACCCATAAATCAAAATTCAAAACAGAAAAAATGACTTCCAAAACAATGTTCCCCTTTAGTATAAAATTTCAGAACATACCCAAGTCTACAGATTCATGTTTCCAGGCAATTTAAGAATAGTGAAGGAGAAAAAGATTCGATTTTAAGCAAATGAGTGCACAAAAAATCCATTCTTGACAACTGGGTAGGTGTAAAAATAAAAAAACGATTCTATTCTTCTATTAGATATCGCAAAAAAGATAATTAATTTGCCAATATATATGGATGCATATGTATGGCTACGAGAGTGTGTGTGTGGAGAATCAGAGAGACAGAAGAGAGGCCGTGAGAGGTGGAAGGTGGCGGAAGAATCAAGAGAGGGTTGTTCTCTAGAGGTGGGATTCCGTTCCTCTCCTTTTCAACCCCAAATAGTGATGCCAAATATAATATATATATATATATGTGTGTGTGTTTAGTGCGTGAAACATACAAGAGAAACTTTTGGGATCTTTGCATAAATAGTCTCTAATCTATTATCTCTGTGCGATATCAGTCCTTACTCTTTTTTCTTGTCCCTAACCTCCTCAATCTATTGTTTTATTCCACAAAAAATAGAATAGAGACTGAGATCGCATAGAGGCTACAGGTAAAAGATCATTTTCACAATGATACTCACTCTTTAATTTTTTTGTTTAAGAGAACTTGACTTTATTGAAAAGGGAAATTATTGGATAGTAACATTTATTTTGCCAAAATAAAATTTGTCAACAAGAAATCTTTGTATATGGCCATTTAGTTCTATGAAATGACTATATTGTCCTTTTATTATAATATATCCTAGACAAACTTGACGAGTCATACTAGAGTATCTAAATATATTAGAAAATCTAGTCAAATTTATATAGTTTGACGATAATGCCTAAGTTGTTCGAAATTCGTGCAAAATAAATAGATTAGAAATTCTTGTCAACTTTACATAGTTTAACGAGATTGTCTAGATAGTTTAAAATTCATGTAGAAAAGAAAGAAAAAAGTATCTAAATGGACTAAGCATTCTTGTCAACTGTGTATTTGTCGAGAATGCCTAAATAGTTCGAATTTTATGCAAATATGAAGATAGAGAATTGGTAATTCTTTTGGAGATAGACATTATATACAAACTCAAAATAGTGGACAAAATTCAATGGAGGAAATTTTTTACCATTGACAAAGGTCTTTGGCTTCTTTCATCTATTCAATTGAATTTATTATTGAAGTGAATTGGAGAAGAAATGCCACACTGATATAGTGCTCCCCATATATTTATTTATAGGCATTAAAAGTTAAGAGATAAGTGATTTAGGTTAATATACCGTTTATCGGTGGAATTCGATCGTATAAGTTTGTTTGAGTTGAAGAATAATGAAGAGAAATAAGATTGTAAGGAGAGATTTAAAGAATGGTGAAAAGAAATGAGAAAGAGAAAATTAAGAAGAATGAGATTTTTTTTTTCAAAATTGAAGACAGATATACATGTCTTTTTATCGTGAGTGAAAACTCTTTACGATCGTGATTACAATAAGGATTCATGTAACATAAATAAATATGATTTATTATCGTATTAATTAATTTTTAATAAACTGTTTGAGCAATCAATTAACTACCTTCGATTACTTGAGATAATATAAATTGGGTGCTTGAATAGAAAAATACAGTTTAACACAACTTATATTTTGATCGATAATTAATTAGTCCATGACCGATGAACAAAAGTTGGCACTCTCTACTGTCAAGGTTTTAGTATCAGCTATTCCACCAATTGAGGTGAGCGATTTGTCCTAATGACAGTGGAGTAGTTTTCTAAGTAGTGATACTAGTGCACTCGAAGTGCATTGCATGGGTAGAGAATTAAAATTCAACATGAACACGGTATGAATTACCTAAATTCCTTGACATGATAATGTGCATTATTTGTTGGTTATTTGACAAAGCAATGAGTGAGATCAATTGACATGTATTCTTGTTCAAAAACCTTCGCTTTATCAGTGGTACCCACCCATCGATTTTGTTTCTCTTAGAAAATACTGAAAAATGTAAATTGGTTGGAAGCTATGGTTTTGATCTAGGGATTAAGGCATTCAAAACAATTAATGATTGGCATTCTTGGTTCAATTGCTTGAATAATCGAAGTGAAATTTACCATTTTAATTATAAGATTTGTACAATACTACGTGAATTAGATTCGACTTAAGTTGTTGATTGAAAATTTGAAATAATTTTTAAAATCTTATATTTCGATGTGTTTGATTTTCTGTTTCAAGAAAAAATTTGGTTTTCAAAACTAACACAACCTATAACAGATAACGAGTAAGACTAAATAATATGAATAGATATTACAAGATAGAAGAGATAATCTTGGGAAACTTTCAAAGCTTTTCGGAAAGATTCAAATAAATTTACTCAAGAAGTATCCAATATTAATTATTTAGGATTCTGAGAGGTAGTCGAGCGTTTGACTAACTTCAAATGTTTTTTAGTAGAAATTTGTTCAAATTGTATTTTTCTAATCACAACAAAATCAATACATAAATCAATACATTGTGTTGTATAACGTTTCACATAAAAATGCAAGCCCAAATGAAGATCTAAATCTGAATTATACATGTGTTACTGTATAACGTTTCACAAACAAATGCAAACCCCAATGAAGATCTAAATCTGAATTTGCAAAAATTGTGAATGAGTGGTTGAATTATACATTTGTTATTGTATAATTGGTTCTTAAAGTTTTGTAATTAGCATCCCGACTTTTCTTGAGATTTTTTTTTTCATATGCCCTTGAATTTATTCCCAAATTATTTTTATTTTTTGTTAAAAAGAAAAAAGAAAAAGAAAACTGATTTCTTGTAGTAGAATCACAATCAGCACTTATTTCATCTTTTTGATTAATAAGTTGTTGATATTGTCACCATTATTTTAAAAAGCATAAAGCGTGGTTAGGTGTTGATGCAAAATTTCAAGTTTTTTGAGTTTAGGCGTGGGTGAGGCGTGAGCGAGATGTGAAGAAGCGTTTTCTTATTTTTAATATTATTTTAAATATTAAAATTATATATATATATATATATATATATATATATATATATATATATATATATATATATAACTAAAAAGTGTGCGTCTAAACGAGTCTAGGCGTGTTTATGCGTAACTAAGTGCGTCTAAGCAAGACTAAGCCAGCCTAAGCGAGTGTTTTTTAGTTAAAAATATAGTTGACTAAAAAAGCGCTCGCCTAGAATTTAAGCGAAGCTTGGATATCACTTTTCGTGTCTAGACGCGTTTTTTAGAACACTAATTATCACTAAACATAGTAAATTTTGATAATTTGAAAATGAACATTAAAATATTCTAAAAAATTGGTCTATTTTTCATTGTAATCGACAACTCTAAACAGATATATTCTTCACTTGAAATTGAAATTATTTTTGCCAAGTGAAAAATACAAAAATACCCTCCAAATTATGTACGTTACCTACCCAAATTATCTTCCACATATTATGCAAAGAGGAGTATAGTCATTTCGCATAGCTTAAGTGGGTATATTTACCGCACCTTGTGAGGTAGGTTGAATAATGGTACAATGTGAAGGGAAATTGGCGAAATGGTCTCTAACGTATGGTATGACCTTAGTATGCAAATGGTCCCTAACCTTTCATTTTTGACGAAATAATCCCTAACCTATCCATTTAAGTACACAATTGATCCTTTTAAACTGATTTCGTTAAAAATTCATTACAAACCTTTCATTTAGGTGCGCAAATAGTTCATCTTATTTGTTTTGTCTTTATTTGTAGGGGTAAAATAGTCAAATTACATTATTTTTCAACTTTTCAATTTGCACAAATGGTCTCTAAACCTCAATTTTAATTAAAGAAATTTGTAATTAGATTCTCTAACATTTACAAAAAATGAAAATGGGTCCAAAACTTTAATTTTTTTTTTTTTAAATTCCACCCCCACCCCTTTAATAGAATGGCTGTGATTCTTGATTCTTTTATATGATTTCTGATTTAGCTCTCTATATATGTGATCTCTGTTGTTGGATTTTTCAGCAAATATATACCTTGTTAAATATGAATTCCCGCTATCTTGAATTGGGGAATTCCCGCCCCCCACCCCACCCCAAATTGAGTGGTTTTTGATTGAGCAGAATATGGATTGTTAGGTTTTGAATTTTTTATCTGTTTTGTTTCCGATTATTGCTATAAGTATTGATGATTTAGTCTAGATAATTTATTTGAAGGGAGGCTCATTTTGAAGGGGATATTTTCTCTGTTTCTTTGGTTTCATAATTGAAGCTAAACAAGGAATTTTGGTGCAGTGGGTGCTTTATTAGGAGCAATGACCGGAGCTCTAATTGGGCAAGAGACGGAAAGTGGATTTGTTAGAGGGTCTGCCGTTGGTGCCATCTCTGGTGCTGTTTTCTCGATTGAGGTCTTCGATGAGAAAATTAGTGTCCACGAGTCTGAGGATGCAAGCTTAATTTTTGAGCTGGAAAATGGGAAGAGAGTTTTCTGTGCTGCCAAGGGCACGGTATGATTTCCAGGATTTTGATGTGGGGTTTCTTTCATATTATTTTTGTCATGCTGATTGCAAAATTGCTTTTGGCATAATGGGATTTTATTTACAGGGGGAGAGGACAGAAGCGTGGCAGTGGCGGTGGCGGTAGCGGAGATGGTGGAATTTTAAAAAAAAATTAAAGTTTTGGACCTATTTTCACTTTTTGTAAAGGTTAGAGAATTTATTGCAAATTTCTTTAATTAAAACTGAGGTTTATGAACCATTTGTGCTAATTGAAAAATTGAAAAACAATGTAATTTGACTATTTTACCCCTACAAATAAAGACAAAACAAATAAGATGGACCATTTGCGCACCTAAATGAAAGGTTTGTAATGGATTTTTAACGAAATCAGTCTAAAAGGGTCAATTGTCCACCTAAATAGATAGGTTAAAGATTATTTTGTTAAAAATGAAAGGTTAGGGACCATTTGTGCACTAAGATCATACGTTAGGGACCATTTGCACCAATTTCCCTAATGTGAATACATATTTTATTCACCATTTGAACTCGCAATAAACAAATCAAAAAATTGATTTTCTTATAAAAGCAGTTATAGACTGAGGCTTAGCACATGTTTGTTATTGTTTAAATTATAATTTTAGTTGGTTAAACTAATCAAACATATTTTCTATTAACATATTTTACGGGATTTACAACTTATAATTTACTTTTTATTTACATTTACTACAACTTATAATATAAACACTTAAAAATTAATTTCAGCACTAACAAGCATATGTTTAAATTGATTTTACAACATCATCTTGAATTTGAGGAAATTTATGTAAGAAATATAAAGATTGTTTTAATCAACATTATACTTCTAAGATTTCATGTGATTATTTTTAGAGTAATTATATTCACACCACATTATTTGTTAACCACACCACATTTTAATTGTAATGAAAATCTTCAACAAATGTTTATTTTTTTATTTACGTCTTCAACTTTTTTATCATATTCTTATCACTAACCTATTAATTTGCACGTCTTATCTCTATTTTTTATGATGATTTATGTCCAAAAAGTTAATTAGAAAAGCGTGATTTGTATGTCTCTCGTATTTTCAAATCAACAAAATAAATAATAAATATAAAAATTTGACAAAATATTTTTTTTCTCATTTCAATGTACATTACCAGAATATTTGGACAAAAATCTTCATCGTAGACGAGATGTGAAAATTAATTGAAAGGTAATGAAAAAATTACGATAAAAAAAGTCAAAGACATAAATTGCAAAAATTCAAATGTAGGAGGACCTTTATTGTAAATAAAACGTGGTATAGGTAATAAAAATTGTAGTGTGAATATAATTATCTTTACTTTTATAATGGCATTTCGTAATCTAATTAATTCTTCGCTCTTATAGCTATTTGTGTTTGACATCAAAAATTATATATCCAAAGCCTGACACATGACACTCTACAACCAACATAATACATGCGATTAGGAGTGGACGTAGTTCCATTTGATTTGATATTAAAGAAAATCGAATCGGAAATGCGAACTAATTGTTATTTTTTAATGAAACCATTGTTTCTATTTGAAATTATGAAATCGAACCAAATTACAATACTAATATATTTTTTTAAATAATGATGCAAATTACGATAAAAATTTATGTCGTTAAATATTAATTGATTTTGATTTGGAATAAAAGTTTAAAGAAGTAATTGATTTTTATTTTTTTGAAAAATGAGAAAATTAGTTAATTATTTGATTGGGTTAGACGATCAGTAGCGACAGACAACACCAAAACTATTAATTATTAAAAAATTAATTAATAAATTAGAACTCGTTCTGAATCTGTGTCTAGAACCTGAAACAAAACCAGAACTGGTCGGTTCTTGGTTCTCAAAACCAAAACAGTTTGATACTTACATGATATTGAACCGAATTTATCGATTGTAGTTCAATTTGATTAGTTTCGGTTCTTTTGCCCACCCCATCCGTGACACAACTCACATTTGCCCCAAGATTTTGCCCCACGGCCATGTCCAACAACTATAATGACGATTGTGAAGAGTTTAGCAAGGTGTCATGAATTCACCTTTCGGGTTCCTCTAATAAATAGCCAATTGCTTTTCTTTATTTTGGTTGGGCCCCTTTTTCCAGCCATTACAGCTGGCGTCGACCGGCTTTGCAAAACACACAGAAACACGAAGAACAAAGGCAGCTTCATTGTTTTAATGAAACTACAGTGTCTGGCTTAAAAAAGTACAACCATGGAAGACCAAATCTTGTAACAACCCAAGCTAAAAAAGTACAACTTGCATATTAGTAAATGGTGTAAAATCAACCTTTTATTGATCTGGTTTGTCAAGAATTAACATAATGTTTAATGAAAAAATCGGTAAGGGTGGTAACGAAAAAACTGTAAGAAGGGATACACGAAATACAACAAATTATGCCGTTCCATGTTTCTATTATTGAAGTGTGTTTGCACTCAAACCATCGGAACTTTGTTGTCGACTCTGGAAATAAGGATGAAGGTAAGGAACGCCTTCAAGGTACAACGGAGTTTGCATTTCAATCAAGCGGGAAACCTGCATACATATTTATCTGTTAAACAAAATCTCAGAATTACAAGCGATACACCCAGTTGTATAATGTTGGGAATCCACATACAACAATGGAGAATCTATCACAGATAAAAAAAACCAAGACAGGATGGCCACACATACAATGTGCAAATGCAAGCATAAAAGTCTCAGAAAATGTAGAGATGTGAAGGTTTTCATTACAAAGAAGAAAGAAGGTTTACAATTATTAACAAATATTTAATTACCTTATTCTTTATCTCGTTGGTAGAATTATATTTGTAGTAGGATACAAATTAATATTCCTATTTTAGGTAGATTTCCTTTATTATTAAGTTTCCTATTAGTATATATATCTTGTAACTTTATTCACAATTCACTTGAATAAATACAAAGAATTATTTCTCCCCACATATTTTCTCTCATATTTTACAACAATGGTCAATGGTAAACTCACTGTTCTCAATTTGTCTCACGAAAAATAGACCTCTAAATAATCCTTTATATATGCATAATACTTCAATAATATACATATAGCCCTCCCTGACAGTTTAAATAGGTGGCTCCAAGACTTCAACATGGTAGCATAACAGGCAGAGGTCCTACATTCAAGTCCTGCCGCCACTCATTAATGAAACTATGCACGTGTTAAATTTCGATGGAGATAAATCCACCTACACATGAATGGACATGTCGAAGACAATATTTTAACGATATAAATGCGACCATCTTTAATAGCTTAAATTTTTAGATTAAGTAGTTCAACAGTATAGAATCCGAATGCCTAATATAACATGAACCCAATTACACCTAAGAAATCCGCCTCGAGGAAGAATACAATTTCATGAAAGGAAGATGAGCACATATTTCTCTTTGCTAGAAATTACGTGGGCCTAGAAAGTTTAGCATAATTTGATTCTCGAAGTTAAATTCAAGTCTCGAGCCTCCAAGTTTTGTATAAACAGTTTTACCAATAATCAGTCTACAACATCTCAAATATTAACTTCGAGGACTAGTATTATTCTACAGCATTTACTTCCGTTTATACATTCTTAAAATAGGAACATATTTATTAACATTCACCCAAAATCGACCATAATAAGTACTTATTACCTAGCCTAATAGATGCTTATTGGGGTCGTGCTTTCCATAAGGTACTCTAGCCCAATGTTTAAAGATGTGTAATTGAGTATTGAGACATTTTTCTTCGGGAGGCGAGGCGTAAACCTCATAGTAAACCATAAAACTGTCAAAAATATTAAAATGCAAAATAAATCATAAACAAACTTCAAAATTCATAATACAAGAAGTTAAAGTGTGCAAAGAAACAAAAGAAAAATCTATAAAGTAACAAAAAAGAAACTATTACTTTAGTTGGCACGGCAATGTACTATTCCAAAAGCGGGTCTATGAAAACCACAATTTTTTATTGTTTTAGTGGGCAGTGGCCTATTTCTAAAGTGGGCCAATCAAAATTTTTAATGTTTTGTGTGCCCATACCTAAAGCAAAATAAATAAGTCTAGAATTAAGGAGCGTGTACGCCTCATAAGCTTTGAGGTGGTGTAGCGCCTAGTGCTGGCAAATGGCCCAACCCGTCAGAACAGGGCCACACATGAAACTGGACTGGGCTGGCCTAGCTCAGTTTTGTATGGGCTAGAAATATGCTAGCCCAGTCCAACCCATTGGTCCAACTTATCTTAATTTTCTTTTTTTTTTTCCTTTTTTTAAATAATTTTTTATGCAATCTAATACATTACATCAAATACAATCTTAGATAAATTTAGACTATATAGATATTTTTAAAAAGATTAATTTATAAAATTGGGCTCTCATGTATTAGTTAATAGATAAACGTCAATTTTTTTTCAAAATAATAATTTTTTTTGTTAATTGTAAACTATTAGTAGACACTTTTTTTTTAAAAAAATACAACTATTAAAAACATGCTAGTCTTATTGTTTTAAGATATAAGCATGATTTGCTTAAATTAAAAGGTTTACTTGTAAGTAAATTTAAAATAAATAATTTACTTGTCACACCAAATATATTTTGGATTGAAACTTAAATTAAACTAAATTTTAATTAAATCTAAACAATTTTATTTTGGATCCTAAGATTTTTGAACTAATGTTTATTGGTGACTTTAGCTTATATCATTTTAGATTGATATTATTTGAATTATGTATTGGAACTATTCACAAAATGAGTTAATTAGTATTAAGGAGCAAAAAAAAAAAATCAAAATCAAAATTAGGCCGGCCCAACTAGCCCGCGGGCTAGATGGGCCGGGCCATCTTGGCCCGGTTTTATTTGGGCTAGGGCCAACCCAACCCAAAAAGGCGGGCTACACGGGCCGGGCCAATTTTGCCACCTCTAGTAGCGCCTCACACAACTGAGGCGTATGCCTCCAAAAACTGCCTCACAATCGTTGCCTTAAGGCATTTATTGTACGACCTGCTCTAAGGTGGGTCTCAGTCGGGATTTTTTAAACCACGCTCTAGCCTAAGAGCTTTGACACACTACTTTGAAAAAGAAATAGTCAATTACCTTGTGATGAAACTAGGGACTTTATTTCTACAAGTTATTCATACATACTTACCTATTCTCTATAAGAATCCATGATTTAGTTTGTCATGGTCCAAGTAAGTTTCAAAATACTGAGATTTTTCTTGGCTCTCGTGCCATTGATACACACATGCATGTTTGAGAGAGGGAGGGAGAGAGAGAGAGAGAGTGGAATTATGCTGGAGTTAATATGGAACTCACAGCTCGTTGAAATGCAAACATCTCCTCTTGACCAGATAGCAGGGAAATGATCCCTGCTTGTGTACCTCCTGAACTCACACTGCCTTCTGCTAAAACATCTCGCCTGAGCTTCCCACCTTCTATTTCCGTTTCAAATTGAAAGCTGTAAAACAAGAAACATTGATTCATGAAATGTAATATTGTTCACTATTGCCATATAATTTTTCCAGTCAGAATAATGATGCCAGTAGCTCTATGAGGTAACTACAAAAACTAAACAGATAATCTCACAGTATATTATTTAATTCATTTGAGATTAAACTAAATTCTACAAACACGTATGGGAATTAAAAACTTCAGTCATATTTCTTATTCATGTTATTTGCTTCTCATATGCTAACATTGCTCGCTTGAATGCCTCCTCTAAGGTAGCAGCTACAGTCGAATTAAGTATCTGTCAACTTCCTGGCTCTTAAAGTATCCAAGAAGTTAAAAAAAATAAAAAATAAAAAAACAACACCTGATTTCATAATTTTATGGTCCATCAATTAAGGTCTTGCTTGTTATAACTGCCACTATTAACTTGTCATGAACATAGTCATTGCAGCAGTGTGTGCGGCGTTTTATAATTCTTATAGAAAGATTTCAAGAAACATTCTGCACTAAAAGAATTTTATCCATGATGATATGTTTTAAGTACCTAAATGTAATCAATTATGTAAGAAAAAGCACAACAATAGATGTAAAAGAAATAGTGCATAAGCCAAACGGTCCACAGTGACGGCCATTGTCCAGGTTACATAGACATCATAAGAAGAATAAGCTAAACTAGACACTTGCCTCTCTAAATCAAACAGCGCTCCTTCTTCAGTCCCTTGAAATAGATCATCAATGGAAGAATCTGCAGAACAGAATAGGCAGCAATGATGATTGTACAGTTCGTCGACAAGGGTGATAAATCTCCGAGCCTGAGAAGGAAATACACTATCAATGATGACAAGAAAATATGTAGGGAAAACACTAGAATATGGCTGGAAAGAACGATAGAAAGGTTAGATCTTCAATTGTAGCAGATTATGAAAAGCTTCGGAGGCAAAGTTCGAAATCAAACCAACCCTGCTTAATATCTAGCAAGATAAGAAGACAATATTATTCAATATGTATGTCAAATTACATTCAATGATAACTTCTCAAGTCCTGACAATAGAGAATGTTATGAGTCTCTTTATTTTGAATGATTATTGTTATTAGCACGTATGCTCCAAATAGAATTAGCTACGGTAACAAAGCAACAAATTTTGGAAGCCATCGACACATTGATTTAGGCAATCCAAGGCAAGATAAGATTTTTGCGTAAATCAGGATATGAAAAAGTACACGAGAAGTTTGGCTATGGGAATTGAAAAAGAAAGTAAACATTATTTTGGACTTCACAATGATTTGTGTTTGGTGTTAGCGAATACGAGATCCAATGATGCCAAAGGCGAAAATAAGAAATTAGAACAGAGTTATGGTGCTAGACGAGAAACAAAGAAGCCATGGTGCTGAAAGTGAAAATAAAGGATAAGATCAACCGTGCAGTAGCTGCACAACAGCTCATGGATAAACATGAATATGGATTAATCTTATAGAAAAATATCAAGAAAAGAAAAATGACCAAAAAAACCCTATTTAAATGAAAATCACACCAAAAATCCTCTAATTGTAGAAACTCTGGAAGCTTCTCTAGCCAGGTTCTACTGCTTCGACTACTGGGATAAATTTAGATGCGTTCTTAATCTAGCATATGTTCTGAAAATGTTATTGAGATAAGTAAGCAATCATGGTACCTTATCACGGATACGCATACTCATAACAGGGATATTTGATATGAAGACTGTGTGATAGCTTTTAGCTACTGCAATATAATCAGCTGCCCCGACCTGCATATATTTAAAGTGGTGTTGCAAGAACATGTTTTTGGTACAGATGAATAACAAGGTCAAAAAATGATGAAAAATCAAGTACTTCACAAGAAAATATACAAAAAATATTTTTTCTTGCCCTTGTCAGAAGGTATTTTCAAAAGTTAGACTGATTGAAAAATGTAGCACTGAGAGGAATACTAATAAACAAAAAATTTCAATGTTGCCTTGGGAATATTTGGAACAATACAATTTTAGAGCCCATCTCATTTTCAAAGACACTCCAAAACTATGTTTTTCTTTTATACTTCCATTTAATTGATTTAAGGGTAGATGTTTTTTCTGGGTAATAAAAATCACATAATAAGATGATATTCATTCTTCCACCACAGTCTATTGTTTCAATTTGCTATGTTCACTTTCATTGACCTCTTTTTCTCTTTTCAAATCAGTAATATGGAGTCAAAGATGGAAAGGTGAGATAATACTTCAGCAAAACTGCATTCCCCTCCCCTCCCTAGAAGCGGTTTCACACTTTTAGCTTACGAAGAACTACCTTCCGAGGGCTTTCCACCCCAAAATCTTTAAACTACAACACATTTTTTTTAAATTAAAAATCCACATATAATACCCGAATAGGATTCAAGGACGAAAAATTTCGAAGATTAAATATGAGTAGCAAAGTAACTCTAGCCCTTAAGGTGCATGTAAACAACATAAACAATTGAGATATTTTAACTATCTCATCCAAAGGAGAGCAATACCGGCCGGCCGCATAAGTATTCGAATGTTAACCGTGCCACCCCATTGCAGCTTTCAGGAACTTCCAATGTTCTGATTAAAAGTGGAGACATTATAGTAACAGATCAGCTATAAAATTATCAGTCTTAGTTATACGTACCTGCCAAACATCACTGGAAGAGTCTGAGAGGTGACCTGCCCTCCATATTGCCTTGTGGTCACCTCCCACATGTTCTCATATTCCTTTATTTTGACTCTGTCAAGAGGCCAAAAGTAGTGATCCTGAAGATACACAAGGACATCCCATATCAAAGAGAAATCAATCATGCTTACAGCCTGCATTTAACTACTACCTACAGAGACACGAGTGTGGAAGGATAAAAATGAAAACGAGCAATCCAATAAGAAGCTTTCTTTAAATGAACGAATGACTAGGATTTTCTAAATAAACCAATGAGATAACGTGGTACACAGTTCACTTAGATTCATTTTGCATGTTGAGAAGACTGACTGCAGGAAATGAGGGAAGTTCACAAGTAAAATAATTACCATTTATATAAAAGAAAAATTTAGATATTTGTTGACCATAAAAGTAACAAGATAGGTGCATGTTTGGTAGGGTTTAAAAAAAACTTTTTTTTTTTCCAAACTCATTTCAACCACATATTTCATGGGACCCACAACTTTTATCAACTTTTCAACAATACATTTCACCAACTTTTTTCAAATTCTCCTAAAAAGCTAGTTTTAAACTCCCATGAAATAGAGAAATACTTGCCCGATCTATTGATCCTTGTGCTATGTAACGACGATAATCAATTTCATTTCCAATCAGAACATTTTCACAGTGCTGCTCCAGGCTGTCTACAAACTTTAGAAAGATCTCTCTTTGCATGCCATCCTGAAGAAAAGAGAAGTTGAAGTTCATAATTGAGCATTTCTTATTTGCTACGTCAGAAAATTTAAATCAGCTTAGATATGTAAATGGAAGCCTCGAGAACATGACAAGATATTAAACTAATTAAAAGGGAAAAACTGTATGAAATTTCTAGAAAAGTGGGTTGCTTGCCAGGATGAATTAACTTGAGGTGCACCTGATTCAAATCCCTCGGAGCACGATTACTGGTAGCAACTAGAATGGTTCCTGTACTCAGCAATCTACTCACAATTCCAGATAAGGCCACAACAGCAAATACATCAACTGTCTGAAATAGAAAGGCAAAATTATGAGTCATAGATTAAGTTCAAAAGCAGTATTGAGATCTGGTGAACCGCAAGCACATAGAAATAAGATCTCTTGGTGGTGGGAACTGACGTCAATTTATGAGTACAATTTATAAAAAGATGTAGGCAACGGACAAGTGAATTGCACATTATACCCTTGCACTCAAATAAGTTCAATTTTAGAATCACAGAAACGACTATAAGAGGATAGGATTATTTCTTCAACATCAAGTCATCATGTTGATAACAATTATATGCCTTTATCCAATGTAATTCAATTTTCAGATGGAAAGTGTGAATATCAATTGAACCATTATTTCCAGGATTTTTGTTTCCCTATTTGGAAATTAAAGACTGATTCTGAAGTCAACTAGCTTGTTACTAAATTGAAACTTTAAGGACCTTTGTGTAGAAGCTAAAACATCAGTTATGAAAGTAAGATTATTTTGAAACTTTAGGGCCTAGGGGCACAATTGCCCTATTTATATAAAACATACACATAATTCAAAGCTGTCAGTGCATTAATTTCCTTCTTCGTGTAAGGATTTTATTTAAAGCTTGCTTTTCAAGGTGTTGTCACTTCCATCACTAAGAACTTGAGATTGGATTTGGCTATAGACCTATAACTAAGTCAATAACTGAAATAGAAGGCTCTTAAAACATCAACCGTCCGACCTGTATTTCATCAAAGCACAAAAGTCTAGCTCCTTTTTGATGTCCCTGTTCATCTACAAGAAACTTATCGGCTACAACTGGAAGAATATTTTTCATCTGCATTTCTTGCTGATATCTTTCTTCTGCAGCTAACCATTCCTTGATTTTTGTATCAAAGGGGAGATTCATAACCCAATTGGAAATACTTGACTGAAGAGACTTTTCCTCCACTTGACTCTTCCATACCTTGTGCATCAGGTCATGCACTTGAAGCATAGCCTGCCACATTAATAACATACCATTAAAAAGATAAAAATTATAGATATTGAAATGAAGTTGAAGTCTGCTAAACTAGATTATAGATTTCAGGCTTGATTATGATATGAATCTTGTGTCTCTTTCCTTTTTAGACATAGTTTATTGTATGTGTGTATCGAATGTTGGTTAGTTTCCAGCGATCAGATTAACAACCACTCCCATTTGAATTCACACACTCCAACACATCAAGCTTATTTTTCTTCCAGTATCATCATCAGTTCAGGTAAGTCAATGGGGAGAAATTTTTATATGTTACCCCAGGATTAGCTGACTATGTGGTGTAAATAATTCCCGTCTCCTTAACAGTCAGATCCCAGGGACAAAAATTTCCTTTCAAGTTCTCCATAAAGCAAACATGCATACCTTTCTGTTTTTGATAAACTATAATGTCTGGTGACAAACATATTTTGGGGAATGCAGGCATAAGAAGATTGCACATAGGCCCATGTTTTATCTTTCCAGAGGGCCTACAATGAGGTATGATCCGGCAGGTGATATTGACTCCAAAACCAGCGCTGGCTTTGAAATGTTATAGATGTAAAGAATTTTCCAGCAGAGAAGCCTAATTTTCTAAAAGAGAAATAAATAAATCCAAGCAGGAAGGAAACAAAATTTTGACTCCATTCAATTTTAATTACAAAACTAGCAATCTGCTTTTTTTTATTCATACAGTTTGAAAAATATGCACCATCTAAAGATTCAAAATTATAAGATAGTAACAAGGCATTACAAAACCAGTAGCCAACACTTACCTCGTGAAAGTGAGACCTTCTTCGGTGTTTAACAATTCCTTCAGTTGCACTATAGAACATATCCATAAGCATTGTCTTCCCTGCAAAATTCACAAATGTCTTTAGTAAATATTGGCACAAATGAAACATGGAAATTTAACTTGAAAGAATCCAGAAGAAAAATCAAGAAGCCACTCCAGCACGTACAATATCATATTTGAGATATGTGTGAAAGAAAAGGAATGCTAATGTGACATGAAGTCATTCGAATTAACGAAAAACGATATTCCACATTTATGACTAACAAATAGGATAAGACGATGCAGCAGCTAACCACTTCCAACATTCCCATATAAATATAGTCCTTTTGGGGCTGGAGGTGCAGTAGGACGCTGGCCAACCAGCGCATCTAACTTTCTCTCTCGATTAAGATATGAAACCCATTTGCCAACACCTGGTTCCACATTTTCAGGTTGCTTCCTGAGAAAAAAAACAAATTCTATTACTAGATGAAGGAATGAAGAGTGGCAGGTGAAGAGAGCAACAACTTAGTTTCAAAAATGTTAGAAATCATGAATTACATTGACTAATCATAAATGTTGTGTATGAAAAGTACAGATAAAAGAGGCCACTAAGTTGTTATCAATTGTAAAAGTGTAATATTACTGATTTTCTCATATTAAAATTCAAAATGAACGATTGAACATTTTTAAAAAGTAGTTATTAGAAATATAATTTATATATCAGGAACAACTTGGATAAAGGATTGCCATTTTAACAATCAATAGATGCACAAAAGGAAATCTTGCAGTTCAATGAGACAGAGGATAAGATAACATATATAATTATTGAATTTAAGAGAAATTTCACGTTGGTCGCTAAACTTCATTTTGTGGAAATTTCACGTTGGTCGCTAAACTTCATTTTGTGTGATGATGGGTACTCAACTTCAACTTTGTTACAATTGGGTCATTCAACTTAAATGTTTGATACAATTTGGTCATTCCGTTTATGTATGTTAGTTTGACTAACAAAAAAGCTGATGTGGCAGTCTAGTGGCAGCCTAGTTGGTGAATAACTAGACTACCACGTCAACTTTTCCATTAATCAAACTAATGAACATAGATGGAGTGAACAAATTACAAATTTCAGGATCAATAACCAACTCAAAATAAAACAAAGTTTAGTGATTAATATGCAATTTCGCTAAGTTTAGTGACCACCAATGTATTTAACCCTATATTACGGTAATCATATTAAATAAGCTAGCTGAACTTGTTAAACAATGTGTATTGCTTGGGGAAATGACAAATACACCAAAGAACTAATCAGACGAAAATTGAATCCAATGTTGCTCTGACTCTTCTGTTTCCAATCCATACTTGTCACACAAGCACTCTCAATGTGTCTGACCATGCGGAACTGACAACTCTTCCAAACATGATATAAGTCTCATTTAACGTCTCAGGTCCCTAGGACGTTACAGATGCTATAAGAGCCATTTCATTTGTGTTAGGCCATGTTGGGACCAATCTGTATATCCAGAGTTTAGCCTCAACATAGGGAAGGGAGTGGGATATCAAGGAGACTCTCAGTGTTGTAGTGGCAGACTTGTCCCTATTGAGCTCACATGTGCTGGAGTTTCCTAGCAAAGATATGAGAGGGAGAGATTACAGTACCCTGGGATTCTATGTTGAAAGCATACAAGAGGACATAGGACATAAAATAATGGCATATGCATCCTTAACTTGCGAGTGCCTTCTGGCAGAAGTGAAAAATATCTCACATCATAGGGACCAGATTTTTATAAACTATATATGTCCATTTTTTTTTTCCTTTCCTATATATGTATGTAATAAAAGGAATGCAAGTTGAGAAGTATTATGTAAAATAACTTCTGGCAACACAAGAATGCTCTAAAATGAATAATTTCTTGCGTCAATCTAAATCTCAAAATTTCTCAATACAAAAATAAGTCATGCTATAAGATATAATAGAGGAAAGTAGAAATCACAAGAGAGTTATGGCATCAGAATATCCACAAAAGTATGCAAGTTATTTGCCTCACCGAGTCATCCATCTGCGAAAAAAAGTTTTACTCTTGTTCACAGGTGTGAAAGCACCTCTCTGTTTTGCTTCAGCTTCTTCCATCAAAAGTCTCCACCGCTCATTTTCCCTGTTCTCTTCCCATTTGGCAAGGTTTGCCTGTGGAACGAGAATAGACACACAAGTATAAGAAAAGCATGAACTACACAATTTTAGAACTGGGGAACACAAAGCATTGTCTCAGATATAAGTCCCACATGGTATTCTTCCATATCTTTCTCATATCGTTTCAACCGTCCTAGCAGATTTTCCAGTTCAAAAGCAACCTTTTCCTGGTAAGGATCATGTTGTAACTTCCCTTGATTAACAAGACCCTTATAATAAGCAAGTGGTCCTGTAAAATGAGTAAATGAAAATTCAAAAAGATGCTCAAATGAGGACTCACAAAACTCAGTAAGTAAAAGCTGTCAAAATAGAGTTTTACATTTTCATAGCAGCCCATCGTGACAGGCACTACAAATCTTTACCAAAGCATATACGTTAGTTATTCAACATAGAATGCATATATCATCCATTATGTTTGCTCAAGGCTAAGGAGACCATTCTGTGAAATGCTACCCAACTCAAAGTCAATGGCAAAAGATGGGTCTTAGGATTTTATAATTTCTACAGAATTAAAAATCATATGTTTTCACCTTTTCTTTAACTTATTCTTTATGTTGCTTTAACTGTGGCATTCCACACGTTATTGTTAGGAATGAGCTCCTAATATAGACATTCGTGTATGTAATAAACTGAATTTTGAATGATATTCATTATTCTTTGTATACATTCTATGCATGCTGTATATGTTTATATCAAGTTAGGGATGTGATAAAATAATTATATTTTCGATATAATTTTCCCATAATCCTAGAGTGTAGTCATAATTCCATGGTAGAAATATTATATGGTAAACAAGAATTTCATGAATCGCAATTAGTTTGCTTATATTCATGAAGTCCTATTGTAGCTAAAAATATATTTGTGGGTTTTAGGATTCCCGACCAAGTTAGTACTTAGTAGTGGTCAATTACTTGTTATTGCCTATTGGTGAATTTAGGTCTTTGATGCCATGATTATTAGGTAATTGATTTTAATACAATCAAATCATGGATATCTTAACTAGGAATAACATACTCTTAATTGGATTATTGAAATTATTCTAATTCCTTGGTTTTATGTATTCCCATTTGAAATAGGAATTAAACCATGTTTGGATGGAGATTTCAACATGCAGGACATCATGAAAGGGAGTAGAAAAGAATCTAAACCGTATGCTAGAGAGGAGGGCCGCCCACTCTCTCTACTTAAGGAGAATTTCAGCCACTCCTAAGTGCACTTTGTTCGACAGATTGTGGTACTCAAAAATCCCACAGAAATCTTCCTTTATAGATCTAGGAAAAGTCAGCCATAGTTGCAACATGATACCCGTAGTTGGAATTGGTCAAAAGACCACTTGGGTTTTTGAGCAACTTGCTGAATTTCAGATTTTAGTCATAAAATTTGAGGTATAATTGTTCCTTACATGTTTAATAAAAGTCATTATTGTATGTGTGTTTGCTGCCTTCTCTAGATTCCAACAGTTATCGATGCACAATGCAAAGTGAAGGAAGGAAAGATTGAAAAGAAGTTAAATTATTAGTATATCTCCAAAATAAAGTTCAATCACATCTTTAAGTAGAATAATTGAAAAATATAGTCATGTGCCTACTCATACTATTTTATTCATCAAATATGTCTCTAATACATTCTAGAAGTATCTTTCCAAAACCTTAAAGAAAATAAGTCGAGCAAGACACCTCAGGAACCATATATTAGTTGACGTGGGATCATCAAATTTCATTACTTAAAATATAGCACTCTAACTTGAAAAGGCAACTCCTAGTATGAACGCTCTCCAACTTGCTTAAGAGTAATTACTTTGGTCTATTTTAGACATGCATACATTTTCCAATAGTTTGAAAATGTTAAATGAACATGAGTAAACTATTGGGCTTTAGTCAAATTTAGCTACTATTAACATTAGCCAGGGCAAGGAGTTATAGAGATTTCAATCCCCGCAAAGATAAAGTGTATTATATCAAATATTGCTTGAAAAAACTATTTAGGGTGTGTTTGATTGGAGGAAGGTAGAAAAGAAAACAATTTCCATGTAAGTTAGAAAATAAAACCTACCCCCCAAGAAAATATTTTCCATAGAATTGGCCAAAAACAAGCTTAAAGTGGTTGTACCCTAGAATTCATTTTTATTTTCCACCTTGTATCAAACAACCACAGTAAGAAAATATTTTCATCGGATGTGACATTATTTTCCTCGGATATGACATTTTCCATAGAAAATGGTGCAATCAAACGGACCCTAACTATAATATTTATCTAGTATTCAGGAACCGTAAATATAAAACTAGAATCGAAATAAAAGCAATTCAAAACCTGCCAAGTTTATAATTCACAATGACTTCAATTGAAATCAACATCAAAAAAAGGATAGATAGTCATATGACACCTGAAATACACTCTCTGCAAATGGAGGGTCAAAAGCTATTGTCTTTTTGAGTTACACCAGTTCTTGGTCACACTTTTTGCCTCAAGAAATCTATCCTTCTTGATGTACGCAAAAGTTTTTGTCCTTGAATAATAAAGAGAAAAGAATACTATGTGGTTCTCGGATTAAAGCAAGTTTCTTAGCTTTGAGATTAAGCTAAGTTAAATTTAGGATAAATTGCACTCTGGGTCCCCAACTTTTCCACTCTGTCTCTATTTTGTCCCCATTCAATTTTAATAGTATCGTCCCTAATCTTTCAGTAGATGTTCCTTTCTAGCAATTTTGTCATCTACTAAAACAGAAAAAAAGAAAATAGAAAATAGAAAAATTGCAGTTGGGGTCCCTAAGTAAGAATAGTTTTTATTTTTATTTTTTGTCCTATTAAACAAAATATTTAAAAAGAAAATAGTTTAATTCATAGGCTAAGACTAGTATAAAAAGACATGTAGCCCGGTGATATGATTTGCTCGAATATAAAAAATTTCAAAACATTTCACATTTTCTACTCACATGAAAATAAATATTTGATATACTACTTGCACATGACAGATGTCAAGGATTACTTTTCTTCATGAAGAGCGACACAAACGATCTTATTAAAAAATACCACTTTCTCCTTTTTCATATTTTCATACAAGATTAAGTGTGGAAAATAGAATGGTAGTTATATTGACACCATAACTTTTATGTATTGTGCCACATTTTAATTGCATTGAAGGTTCTAATCTTTGCTCAATATCGCACTTATATTCTCAAATTTTTTTCGTAGCATTTTTATCTTCAACTTTCCATTAATTTGCATATCTTATAATTGATGACAGTCTTTGTCCAAATATTTTGCAAGAGTGCTTTGAAATGGGGGCAAATACATTGTCGAACTTTTGTATTTGTTTTTTTTTTCTTTTTTTGCTTACTTAAAACTATGAAGGACAAATAAGTTTTTTTACGTCCTCCTAACAGATTTTTGGATGGAAACTGTAATTAGGAACAATATATGCTAATTAATAGAAGGTTGAATATAAGAATATGACAAAAAAAAATTGAGAACATAAATGCAACAATGAGCAAAATGCAATTAAAACATGGTGCAACAAACAAACAATATGGTCTCAATATAACCATCCAAATGGAAATACAATAAGAACAAAATGTAGACCATATCATTGCAATAATTTACCTTTTAAATATTATGAGTTTTACTTTAAATTAAAGAAAATAAATTGATGATTTAAAGTGTAATTATTCATAAAAAAAAGTTGGCCAATGGCTTAATAAAGACAAATATATTTTGATCATACCATTAATGCATCAAGAGTTACAAGTTTTTCATTTCCAAAACATTTACACTCGTGGAAAAATAGCGATAATTTTTTACAAAATATTAATAAAACAAAATTTATAAAAATAAATTTGTTGTTTTCGTAGGCCGAGACTATCAAGAATTGCTAATTTTCTCTCTTTTACAAATGAAGAACATTTAAATATAAGAGGCTGAGGGTGTGTTTGTACATTTGAAAAGATTAAGAGCCCTAACTGCAATTTTTCAATTTTATTTTTCTTCTTTTCTGTTTTAGTTTATTTAAGTTGAAGGAAAAAATTGTCAAAGAAACCATCTGCGTCAATTTGAAATATTGGAGATGATACCAACTATTAAAATTGAATGAAGATAAATTAGGGATCCATGAGTATAATTTACCCTTAAATTTACAAATCCGTCCGATATTAGGTAGGTAAGGTAATGTAAAATTGTTATCTTTTAAATCATTTTTATTTGGAAAAATTATTACTTGCAATTTTTTGCTTCTAAAAAGTTATATTTTCCTCGCTATTAAGTTAAAGGGTTATTTATTTTACAAATTAACTCATCGCGTTGTCAAAAAAAGTAATTTATTTATTTTTAACATTGACCAATACTAAACTAGTTTATTTTAAAAACTACTTATCACGACAATAAGGAATTTCTCCACTACTAGCCCAAAAATCCACTAGATGTCTTTTTTCATCCTCTCCAAAAAAATTTTCAATTTCCTCAATTTTCTCCAACCCAATTCTCTCTCTCTCTCTCTCTCTTCACCATTCTTCTCCAAATCTTTCCTTGTCAACATCAACCTTGTTCCTTCTATCAATCTCTATTTATTTTTCTACAGTCGAATTCCGCCAATAAGCCTTTTAAGCTAGCCAAACAAGTATTAAAAATTGAAGAATGCCAACACGGTTTAATCATTCAAGCATCAAATCACTGGAACTAAAACAGAATCACAAAGTATCATTACATCAAGCAAACAGAATCACAAAAACACCTATTACACCAAAAATCAAACAAATTTGATAAAGACCCACCTCCAATTATCAACAAATAAACACACCCACGCACACACACATGTATACGTGTATATAAATACTTACCAGGACGCCTGGAGAGAGAAGAATGGGGGAGATCGCAGTAAAAGCGAAGAGTGTCGATACTAATTCTAGATGGTCCATAAGAGAATCTTTGAGATAAAGAAACAAATTTTTTCATATTTGTTTATATTTTCGCTTCCTTTTGCTTCTTGTTTTTGTCCAGAGATTAATGGGATTGAAGTGAAAAGAGAAGAAATATTGTTGAGGAAAATTATAAAGCGCCATTAATTATGAATCTGAAAGAACAACAAAAAGTGCAGAAAAGTACTGACGCGGCCACGGCTAGGACCAGCCACTTGTAAGAAATACGAATGCTTCGGTTTGTTGGTTTGGTTCCCGGTGGGGGGGGGGGGGGGGGGGGTTCGCTAAAACTAACTAATCACCTAAATTATGTTTAATAATTAATACTAGTATACCACTTTTTTTTTAAGGTGAGATTCTGTGATTCGACTGTAAGTTCTATTATGATGATAAATTGAAGCGATGAACAATTTTAGAGATGATTAGTGGAAGAAAATGAATTTAGGAGGTGAGTAGATTTTGGAGATGATCGAATCATGAAGATGGAATGAAGCGTTTTGCAAATTTTGGAGTAGATGATTTTGTGAGGTGAAAAATTGAAAACGTAGTGACACACAGATGTTTAAGTACTTTTTTTCTTTTCGCAGTAAAAAAATCTCCCTACAATCGTGATTATAGAAAAGCCATTTTTTAAAAAAAAAATGGCTCGCCCAAAGTGAAAAAAAACAAAAGAAAAAGTAAAGGGTAATTAGCACAAAACGTCCCTACTTATTGAAATAATTGTGCAAAACGTCATTACCTTCCAAATTTTGGCATTTTCACCCTCACCTACTGAATTTCTTGCGCAAAAGGTCCTTCAATCCAAAAAACATCACGAGTCGTACTGCATAATAAGGGTAAATTAGTCAAGCCACATTTTTTTACTTATATATATATATATATATATATATATATATAGAGAGAGAGAGAGAGAGAGAGAGAGAGAGAGAGAGAGAGAGATGGAGATGGATATGGAGATGGAGGAGTTAAAAATGGAGTTTGGGTTTCTTTTTGTTTTTTTATTTGTAGATGGAGATAGATATAGAGCAAAATTTGGATTCAAATTCTTCTTTGTTTGATACTCTTTATTGTGAAGAAGAGTTCTTTAATGTGAAGAAGAAGAGGGAAAAAATGAGGAGAAGTTGAAAAAAAATAAGAAGAAAGTGAAATTATTTTGAACAAAAATAATCATTTTAATGCCAAATATTTTTCTATTTTTCCGGTGTTGTTAATGGAACAAGATCTGTTATGGGATGATGATGAACATCAATCTCTTTGTGACGGAGGAGATTTTTTTAATGGTTTTAACAAAAATGAAGGAATAATGCTATTTTTTTAATGCCAAAAATAGAGTTTGGGTTTCTTTTTGTTTTCTCTTTTGTAGAAGAAGATGGATATAGAGTAAAATCTGGATTCAAATTCTTCTTTGTTTGATGCTCTTTACTGTGAAGAAGAGTTTTTTACTGTGAAGAAGAGCTCTTTACTGTGAAGAAGAAGAAGAAGAAAAATGGGGAGAAGTTGAAAAAGAATAAGAAGAAGAAAGTTGTAGTGAGCAAGAACGATAATCGATAATACAATTGGTGAGGATGTTTACCACAAATTTTAAAATAGGTAGGGCTGTTATGCGCATTAAGAAATGAAAAATAAGGACGATTTATACAAGTTAATCCAAAAGGTAAGGACATTATGCACATTATATACAGAAGTAGGGATGTTTTCCGCAACGTCAATTACACATCAAAATGCACGATGCACTACGTCCCTACCTTTTCTGAAAACATCCCTATCTCTGTATATAAATGTGCATAACGTCCTTACCTTTTGGATTAACTTGTATAAATCGTCCCTATTTTTCATTTCTTAATGCGCATAACGGCCTTACCTATTTTAAAATTTGTGGTGAACATCCTCACCAATTGTATTATCGATTGTTAATGTCCTTGCTCACTACAACTTTTTTCTTCTTATTCTTTTTCAACTTCTCCCCATTTTTCTTCTTCTTCTTCACAGTAAAGAGTATCAAACAAAGAAAAATTTGAATTCAGATTTTACTCTATATCCATCTTCTTCTACAAAAGAGAAAACAAAAAGAAACCCAAACTCCATTTTTGGCATTAAAAAAAATAGCATTATTTATTCATTTTTGTCAAAACCATTGAAAAAATCTCCTCCGCCGCAAAGAGATTGAAGTTCTTTATCATCCCATAACAAATCTTGTTCCATTAACAACACCGGAAAAACAGAAAAAGATTTGGCATTAAAATGATTATTTTTGTTTCAAATAAATTTACTTTCTTCTTCTTATTTTTCTTCAACTTCTCCCCATTTTTTTTTTCTTCTTCACATTAAAGAGCTATTCTTCACAGTAAAGAGTATCAAACAAAGAAGAATTTGAATCCAAATTTTGTTCTATATCCATCTCCATCTACAAAAGAGAAAACAAAAAGAAACCCAAACTCTATTTTTAACTCCTCCATCTCTCTCTCTCTCTCTCTATATATATATATATATATATATATATATATATAAGTGAAAAAATATGACTGGACTAATTTACCCTTATTATGCAATACGACTCGTGATGTTTTTTGGATTTAAGGACATTTTGCTCAAGAAATTCAGTAGGTGAGGGTGAAAATACCAAAATTTGGAAAATAGGGACGTTTTGCACAATTACTTCAATAGGTAGAGACGTTTTGTGCTAATTACCCAAGAAGTAAAAGATCAAGTATATTTTTGACACAACTGCTGTGAGTAGAATTTTTGTCAGTATAACATTTTTTAGAAGAATTTTTAGTAAAAAATTGTCGACGATTTGATTGTTAATTCGAAAAATACTATCAACATTAAATAGTTATTCGATAGTATAATTATAAAAATATTTTAATATGTATGATATATATTTGTTAAATAAAATAACCCTAATAACACAAAAAAAAAATGATTAAAATATGTCATAAACCCTCCCAAATTAATTGATAATATTAAAATTTAGAGTTTTTTTTTTCTTTTATAGAAAGGAAAATTTAAATATATTTGAAAATATTTAAGTTGCACTACTAAATGTAGATTCAACTTCTCATAAAAGCTAAATTTAAAGCTTTTTAAAAATCTTTAAATTTGAACTTCTCTAAAACAATTTTAAAATATTGTTTTTTTATGGTCTATAAGTACTTGTTGACTTTAACCAAACATCTAAAATATTAATGAAAAGCGCTTTTGCCTTCCAAAAAGTTCTTTTAGACTATAAAAAAACTTTGCCAAACACATTGGGGTCTAATTATTGATAGGGAAAAAAAACAAAAACAAAATTTTGAGGTGATCACCCGGTTCTTGGTTTATTTTAAAGTTTTTTATTTTTCTATTTTTCTTAGATTGATTTTCCATTTTTTTCAACTGAACAGGACGATCCAATCAATTTTAACAATATTAATTTAAACTTAAAATATGGTTAGAAAATTAATATGTTTAGTATTTAATAAGAAAAAAAAAAGAGTTCAATTGCGATTGGGGGTAGAACTAGAATTAAATTTTAAGGTGGACAAAAATTTAGAATTGAGCTAGACTTGGACTTTTGGAGTGAGATAAATATTTATTTAGACCAATTTTATGAAATAAAAGAAAAAAAAAAAATTGCCCAAACTTTACTCAGGATTATAGCCTATTTTTAATATTTTAATTTTCTACTTTTGGGATTTTAATAATAAAGTATACTTCTTATGCTTTTGTTTTTGTTTATTGTTCTTAATGCCTTGAAAAATCAGATCAATTTTTGAATGAATTGTGAACTATAATGAGACCAATATGAGATTTATGAGTTAGACCGAAACACTGAAAATCATAAATTTGAATAGGAAATAGAAATATACTCATATTGTTTGTGTAAATTTCATAGCTTTTAAGTAAATCGCAGTAGTTAACATAAATCTATAGTGCATATTTGGCAGTACTGATATAATTGTTTAAGTGTTTATAAGTTGTGGATCTTTCAAAATGTATGGATAAAATGTAAGTTTGATTAATTTGATCAACTTAAATTATAATTTAAGTTAGGTAAACAAGTATAAGACAAGACATGTTTGACTAAGCTTTAAAGTATTTACTTTCAAAACATTTTTAATTAAGTTTTTTTTTTTATTTATAACTTATAAGTAAAAGAAGTTAGGTTGTGTTTGATTGCAAATGGAAAATTTGGGTGGAAAGAAAATATTTTCCATAGAAATAAATTACCAAGAAATTATGAGTTGGAAAAGGTTCCATGGAAAATAAATGGGTTGGAAAAGGTTAACAAATTTTTCATGGAAAATAAATTCTCCTATTATTTTCCTTGAAAACAAGAAAAATGTGGCCAAAAGTGGAAAACTTTGAAAAAAATTTCCATGGAAAAAAAAAAGTTGCAATCAAACAAAACAAGGAAAATAGGTGAGAAAATGCATTTTCCATGAAAAATTTTGCCAATCAAACACAGCCTTACTAATTGTGACACTAAATTATGGATTCCTGGTTAGTCCAAAACTGGTAGGATTAAATCTAGATGAAGGATTAGATTAAAGGGTTAATTACATTAATGGTCCCCATTCTTTAAGGTTTGTAACGATTTCATCCCCATTCTTTTTTTTAGCAGTTATCATCCTCATTCTTCTATTTATTCGCACATAGAGTCCCCAAATCACTATTTTTCACTATTCTAACAATTCTATGACAATTTTACCCCTTTGCTTAAATAAATTAAAATAATAGAAAAAATATAATGAAAACATTACAATTGTACCCTTAACCTTTACAAAAATACAAATAAATCCTAAAC
Organism: Forsythia viridissima; assembly: GCA_030279155.1. Lineage (NCBI taxonomy): Eukaryota > Viridiplantae > Streptophyta > Magnoliopsida > Lamiales > Oleaceae > Forsythia > Forsythia viridissima. The sequence goes on from CM059033.1 coordinate 27,722,273, forward strand.
AATTTTATTTTATTTAAATTAGTGTTCTTCCCAATTCAAAAAAACCATCTTTTCCCACCCCACCCCACCCCACCTATACATCGTCCATGGCATAACGCACCCCAGACTGTGCAGCCAAATGCATAACATGGGTAAATGGGACAATATCGAAAAGCTTGTTCAAGAGGTCAACATTATTGATATCACCTTCCACAATGTACACACCAGTGCACTCCAAGAGCGCCTGCCGCGCCCTCTTAAGGGAGGGATCATAATACTCATTGAAATTATCAAGCCCTAGAACGCCATACCCACAGCGCTTGAAGGCGGCCGAAACATGGGTTCCAACAAAACCAACAGCCCCTGTGACCAAAACTGAAATCCAATTTCTGGACCTGATTTTAGCTGAGGTCCTGACCCTTTTCTCCCAGGCAGGACCACCATAAGAATCGTTCTGAGGGACCTCCTATTGAGATCTGACGTGACAGGTGATGAAGAAGAGAGTGATCTAAAAAAGAACATAAAGATCAAGCCAAGGAAAACAAAGGACTAGAAGGTGAGCTTGGCTAGAGAAGAGTGCATCCTCAGCCTATTGTATGGGGATTTCTCCATCTTAAACTTACCTGGGGTGGTATCAATGTGCTTCATCTATGACATTACACTCTCAAATTCTTCTCAACTTCAAGCTCCATTACACGTGTATTGTCCACTAACAATGATGGGTTTCACCAACAGACTTGTCTTAACAATGAATCACTTATTAATGGGCGCCCTGTAGCTTTGTACAGGAGAAATAACGGTATACAAGGGCAACAAGAGGGAGATGGGGATCAGTTTTCTGTTTTGGAAGTATTAGTGAGTGTATTTAGGAAATCTTTGGTGGGTTGCCGAAGTACGTCGGCGTTGAGCAGATGGAGATTGGGTGGGGTGAGGTGGGGTGGGTGGGAAAAGGTGATTTCTTTGAGTTGGGAAGAACACTAATTTAAATAAAATAAAATTGTTTAGGATTTATTTGTATTTTTGTAAAGATTAAGGGTCCAATTGTAATGTTTTCATTATATATTTTTTTCTGTTATTTTAATTTATTTAAGCAAATGGGTAAAATTGTCATGGAATTGTCAGAATAGTGAAAAATAGTGATTTGGAGACTCTATGTGAGAATAAATGAAAGAATGAGGATGATATCTGCTAAAAAAAAGAATGGGGATGAAATCGTTACAAACTTGAACGAATGGGGACCATTAGTGTAATTAACCCTAGATTAAATCACAATTTTTTCCCAAAAAAAAATGTTATTCCAAATAACAAAATTTAACAATTGTTAGTTAATATTTTTTTTTTTTGGAAGAGAAAATTTTTTATGGTAAACATTGGATTCCAGCAATTTCTTACAAAATTTACCAATTTAGTTCTAAAATAGTGAGATGTCTTAAAAACTTTGCAGTTATATAGCTGGCCTTGGGAGCTCTCTAGTTAGGTAACACAAGGAAAATGTCAATGTCTATTGTAATAATTAGATGGTTTTTAGGTGGAAATTGAATAGTTCCACAAGATTTGCTATCTGAATGTGAAGCTTTGATCCACTATCAATTTAAGTATAAAATGAGGACTGTAAATATAATTTTTCTACGTAAAAATAATAATTATAGTAATGAGATTCCTCTTAAGAAAGTTTTTGAAACTACCTAGTTGATTCATGATTTATGATTCACGTTTCACTTTTGTTTATCGTTAGTTTCAAGAAATTTATCGATCAATTTCTATTCTTTTTTCTAGATTCTCGCTTGAGGTGTTCTCTCCTTTTAGTTATATTTGTCCATAGGCCAACATCAGATTTATATATCATATGGGAGATTGTATTATGTCAGATCTTGAATTATTTACAATAAATATTGTATTATTTCATAAAAGTATTTAAATATCATGAGTTGAAATTTTTTTAATTCACCTATATTTTAGAGGTGTAAATAAAATTAATTTGACAGATTGTCGAGTATGTCTAAGTTTTTAAAAAATATGAGTTTTTCGCGTCAAATTTTTAAATTTAGCAACCTTACGAGCTCCTAAATATTACTAAAATTAGTTACATCGTGAGTCCCATCCTCCGTCTTGTCTTAGTGATTATCATTGCAAGTTGGCCACATGTAATTTGTCATCTCCTAATCTCACCATTTGAATATATATTCCTTCTCGCCGTTCTTTTTAGCATCAATTTCTTCTATTTTAGAGCCAAAAGGTTTTCAAACATGAACTCTTACACCTTTGCCTAAGAATAAAAATGCAATAGCGATAGAAATGTTTGGAGTCCAGCTCCCTCAGCCAGTGCATCTTTATTGTGACAATAACGCAGCACTACACTTTAATTGCTACTAAATATCTCACTTTACTCAAAAAAATTCACTCTACAACAATGAATTAGGTATTCAAATTAAATTTGAATCATCGTTTTGTTTTATCTTCTTAGTGTTCTAGCTAACTTTTGTATCGAATAAATAATGCCATCTTCTTTTCCTTCGTATCGATAACTTTCCACCTGATCGACCTTTGAAATACATGTAGCCAAATAAGGAAAATAGAGAGTCATATAGAGCAAAATAGAGAACTAAAAATATATTTATTTATTTATTTATTTATTTATATTCTTATCTTCAACACTAGATGATGCTGTAATACACAATAAATATTATTTATGACAGACAATATAGTACAATCTTAAAAGGTTGTAAGAACTACCAAAGTTTCCAACTCTTACAAAAGTAGCCAGCTTATTTTCAACCACCACTACAAAAAAATTGACTTTCAGTCACAAACTATTTCCCGACGTATCAAAATTTCGTCGATACAACAAACTCCCTTATATCATTGGAAAAAATACACACGGAGCATACAACTTTTTCCGACGATTGATAATTTATTTCTCGAGGATTGTCTTCATCAGAAAACATACTTCTACCAATGACAAAAAGATTTGTTGGGAAAGGCAGGAATTCCCGCAAAAAAAAATTTCTTTTTTACTTTTCAAATAGCAATAAAAAGTTGTTATATTTTTAATAATAATAACAAAAATTAATCATTGACCGTAAGGAAAATTTTCATCCATCCTCACAAAACAAGGAATATACAAGACGTCTTCTTTAAATTAACAATCCATCATCTCAAATCTCATATCCTCTACTCTGTGTTCACTTTTGCAAAATTCATGTATTGAAAATAAAAAATCCACGTTCTTTAAATCATCACTATACTCTACAGTCGCATCCCATCACGGATAAGCAATATATACTAATTTTAAACAAAACATCAAGAAATTGAAGTGATCGAGAATTTTATTTTAAATTAGACTTCCAAAACTATTCGGGTCTACTATTCAAAACCCAATATCAAAGTGGATCCAAAATTCCAAATTGCTATCCAGAATTTGCTATTAATAAGCAACTATCGAAATGATGTTTGATAAGTGCATTTTTTGCACTTATTCTGGTCTTTAAACTAAGCTTTTATTCCGTCATTTTATTGAATTTATACTTAATTTCGTATTTTATTTTTCATATTTCAGTTTTGGACTTGTTTAATAGCAATTAGAGAAGAATTGATCAAAAGAACAATAAATTGGAAGATATTTCAAAAGTATGAGGATTCAATTGCACTTAATTGAAAGTTGAAGGACCAAATTGAAGATTATGAAAAGTTGAAGGACCAAATGGGATGTTATAAAAAGCTTTGAAGACTAAAATAATCAAAATTCAAAGTTGAAGGATAAAAGCTGCAGAAATCAAAAGATTAAACTGGGCAATCGCCCAGCGCTGTCCAGCACAAACATAGAAGAAATTGGGCCAACTAGGTGATTGCCCGGGAATAGCCTGGGCAATCACCCGGGCTAAATGGTTGTGCGGATTTTTGTTTTTCCTTTTTTAGTTCAAATATAATTAGGAAACGTTTTGGATGCGATTTTTAGGTCTTTTTTGTATCTTTTGGGGGTACCAATAGAGTAGTATATATATGAGTTATTAACTCATAATAGGTTGTTGAGTTTTTGAGAGAAAAACATAGAGGAAAACACAACAAATGGAGAGGAAGATTGCTCTTTTGAAGAATTCAACGAAGATCAAAATCAAAAAATTACTCTTTCAAGTTTTCTTTTTCTCCGGGTGATGAATTCCATATTTTCTTCTCCTTTTTATTTTCTTATTATTAGTATGCTAGGCTAGTTTAATTAGTGATTGGATTATGATGAAGCTTGTCGTTTAAATTCTTCCATCTTGAGACTTGGTTTTTGATAATTTACTTCAATATAGTTTTGAATAATTAATTTTGATTTATTTGCATTTACAATTATATACTTAGTAATTGTATAATTGTTGTAGTTTGTTTTACTATCGAAAGATCGAAAGATCGAAAGATCGAAATAAAATATTATAATCTTAAATTTCATTTACTCTCCTTTGATTTTATACAGTGAAATGGCTCAATATGTACCACCAGTTCCACCACAAATATAGAATCCATGTATATTTTCCATGCAATGGCCATCAATGCAAATGGCCAAAGGCAATATCAGAAAGCTGAAAGAGAAATGGGTAGAACAAGGCTTCAATCCTACTAAAATTCAACCAATTTGAGACTATAAAGGGCCCACATGTTCTGATGTGTTGCACTTTAGAAACATGTGGGAAAGGTCTGTTGATGCACTTCATTTCGACAAATTACTCTATGTAAATCAAACTGGAGAACAACATTGATATGCACTAATTGCTAAAGACATCAAGCTATGGACTTGGATAGCTCGCAAAGAGAACTACGAATCAAACCATAAAGTGGATAAATATTCGCAAAAGTGTAGAGATCTCTACCACTAAAAGAAATTAGAACTATAGCGATGACTTGTGTCGTTGCTATATCAAATCTTGCTGTTATAACGTTACAGCGACGACACATTCATCGTTGTAGGCCGCAGCTATAAGTTAGTGTCAACAAGTATATAGTGACGACCATGTCATCTTTTAGTGACGACATCGTCATCACTATATAGGTCGTGGTACTTTGTCATTATTGGACAATATAATAATACTAAGTTGTCACTGTATATGTCTCTATAGCGACACCAGGTCACTATCGTAGATTTGTCGACATATCGTCGTTACAGGTACATTTTTTATTTTTTTTTTTAAAAAAAGTTGCATGATGATGATGATAATAATAATAATAATAATATTAAAAAATAATTAATTAACATAATTTGACATTTGGACATTGAACAAAATCGAACTAACAAAAATATAAAAAACATAAAAGTCCCATAAATCATTGTTATCTTTTCCCTCATCTGGTTGATACGGCATCACAAGTTGTTATGGTAGCAAGATTCCTGGGAATCTGGCCTGTAGAGTAGTCATTAAATCCGCAATATATCCAGTCAAACTGGGAAGACTGGTTGTAGATGGAGCACGTGATGCAACACTGGAAACTTGAGAGTGAGAAGTGTCATTCACAATTCGTCCAACTCTAGAGATGTATCTCATTTTCTCCCCTAGCACTTCTTTAACAACAGCGTGCTCGTCCATCGTTGTGCCACTGGTGTTGGCCTGTTGTGTCTGGGTCTCATTCACTTCAACCAGTTTAGCTTAAAATTTAAAAAATAATAATTAGTTCGCAAAACTTAAATCTCAAACAAGCTAAAAAAAACTGAAATGCTGTGTATTAACATTTAATTACGTAATCACTCGCTGCTCAAGGGTTCACCCAATGGCATGTTTTTGCAGTATGGAAGGTCTGAAACGTTTGAAATGAGTTTAAAACTCTAGGTCACTCCTGTGTTTTGGAGTTCCTCTACAAAAATAATAAATCTAAAGCAAATAATCACGTCCCTAAATGAATCATTTAAAATTGAAAAAAAAAAACTTATTATTTAACATGTACCTTATCATATTATGAAGTAGAATAACTCTTCAACCTTTGCACTCTGAGATATTTTGCGCCTAATTATCTTTGTTCTTAGCCGAACGTGCCTAAAAAAAGAATAGGAAAGAAAAAGAAATCAATTTTTTTGTAGGTGCACGGCATAAAAACATACTAATGGACCTATAGCGACAACAACTATATTCCTGCACGGCACGAAAAACACGCTAAAAATTCCTGCCAATGAGCTGGGACCTATATCAACGACAACGATCGTCACTATAGGTAGCAAAAAAGTGCCAATGCTTTCCGTCATTTTCCAACACTATAGCAACAATACAATTGACTATAGTGAAGACAAATATCGCCGCTATAACACTATGACTCTATAACGATGACAAAATTTAGTCATTGGTATAGTGTTACGTTTATAGCGAAACATTTGTTATCGTCGCAACTTGTTATCGCTCTAGCCAACATTTCTGGTAATATATCCCATTTATGAAAAAGAATGACAAAAAGCTACTAAAAGTCCATCAGCAAGAGATTTTGGTGTCTGAAAGAAGACAATTTGAACACTTAGCAAACACTGAACAACAAGAGGTAAGATCATATTTATCCATTTAATCAATTAATAGAGAACAAACAATAATTACAATTAATCCAAGTATCATATTAATATATTTCCTTATTTTGAAATCCTCCATAAAATGGCACCAAGTTGAACACAGAGCTTTAAAAGAATCTTTGTTATCTTGTTTTAAAGAGTTTTGGAAATATTTGTTTGTGATATTTTGAAACATGTCTTTACATCTCCATTTATCACATTTTCAATTAAAACATTGCCATTTGGGCATGTAATCTATTTCCTGATTAAGTTAATTTTTTATTATGCAATGTTACTATTCTTTTTCATCTTATAGTTTCGTACCTATAACATACCTAAACAAGCCAATCATCCAAGCAAGAAAATCTATTCTCTTTACCAAAAAATAAAAATAAAAATTGGAATTTTACCTATTTAATCTGTTATCAAATCATTATCAAAAAAGTGAAAACACGTCAATAGCGATAAAGTTCTCTATATCTAAAGTTCTAAATTCCATCGATGAACTAATGCCGTCAAAAAGTCCAAATGTAAACGTGACGTGTGTAAACTCACCTACAAAAATTCATATCCGATGAAATACCATCCCTACTAAACGTACTCTACAGCCTTTATGTTTAAAATCTTTTCTAATAATTTAAAATTTTGAACGAATCCAAGATTTTTACACGTTCAATATTCACATAAAGGTAACATGTTGAAAAAAAATTTAAGTAAATAAATTTATTCATAACAACTTAACCTTTTAAACAAATAACACTCTAAAAATAAATAAATATAATATAAAATTTTTCATGAAAAAAAAAACAAATCAATAAGCAAACAAAACCTTCATGCAAGTTGCAAAGTGGGTGAGTTGTAACAACATAAGAGAATGTTGGGCCAGAAAATTTTCAGAAATCTAAAAAAAAAAAAAAAAAAAAAAAACACACACACACAGAGTTGTAACAACTAAACATGTCCACGTGAAGTCGGTTTGCATGTTGTATGGACTCTAAAAATAGGCAAGTTTCAATATATTTTAATTATACATAATTTAATGGATGACCAAAAATGTAAAAATAGTTATATGGATTTTCTGCAAGTATATTTTTGTGAAATTAAATCTTAAGGGGAAAAAAATTTATTTGCACTTCAAAAAATAACCTATCTCCGCCCTTGTATATACGTGTATAGATACTAGTTTTGGCTACGTGCAATGCACGTATGTAAAAAATGCAGGGAAAAGTTTTAGAATTATTCATACAATAATTTTTAAAATAAAAAAAATGAAAATTGTTAATATAATGTGAATAAAAAAATATTTAAAATTAAAATGTTTATTTGACAAAAAAAAAAAAAAATTTTGGGTTGTCGAGATGCCCGGTAACCAATTACATAAGTGAAAGGATTATGCGTGGTTTTGTTGTATAACGAAATTCTGAACATAAATATACACTTAAATATGTTAGAGAATTTGTAAAATTGATGTGTTAAATAAATGAATAAGATGATGATTGTGGAGAATTAATATGATCTGGTTGGAATTTTTTTTTGGTTCCTGAGTTTATTTAATATTTATGGCTACCTGGATTGCAAGTATGAAAAAAATGTAGTGATTTTTAAAATAAAATAAAAATTAAAATGGGTAATTTAAAATGTATAAAAAAAATTTCAAATTAAAATGTTTATTTGACAAAAAGAAAAAAACAAAAAGAATTTTTTTTGTTTGTTGAGCAATGTTCACTTTTTTTTTTTAAATTTTATTGTGTCAAAGAAAATGAGCTTAAAAAAAAATTGGTGAACAGTAAAATAAAGTTCATGCTCGGCAATGAACAATTCATTGTCTAGAATTTTACTGTTCACGTTTTTTTTTTAATGTGACAACATTATAAAAAATAAAAACATTCAATTTGCTTAAGATAAAATAAAAAAGAATAATAAAAACATTGAATGAAAAGGTGTAAAAAAAATAAAAATATTCAATTTGCGACCAAGATTTCACTTGGATTTATACATTACTTGAAATTCTTGAATGGCATTTTTTAGCATTTATTTAGAATAATTTGTAAAAGATAAAATAAAAAAACAAGATTAGTAAAAAATTGAATGAAAATTAAGTGTAAAAGAAAAAAAAATTAAGAAAAATAAATTAAAGATTTTTTTTTAGGTTGTGGGCATATCTCAACGATTTTAAAACAATATAGACCTTTTGTGCAATTATTCCTTAAAAAAAAAAGAGAAAACAGTGAAATACTGTTCATGAACAGTAAAGTATTGTTCATCAAATTGATTGGCGAACACTGTTCATTTTTTTTTTTAATTTTATTGTGTCAAAGAAGAAAATGGGCGTAAAAAAAATTGGTGAACAGTAAAATAAAGTTCATTACCGAGAATTTTACTATTCACATTTTTTTTTCTTTTTTTTAATGTGTCAACATTATAAAAAATAAAAACATTCAATTTGCTGAAAATAAAATAAAAAAGATTAATAAAAAAATTGAATGAAAATGTGTAAAAAAAAATAAAAACATTCAATTTGCCACCAAGATTTCACTTGGATTTATACATTACCTGAAATTATTGAATGGCATTTTTTAGCATTTATTTAGAATAATTTGTAAAAGGTAAAATAAAAAAACAAGATTAGTAAAAAATTGAATGAAAATTAAGTGTAAAAGAAAAAAAAATTAAGAAAAATAAATTAAAGATTTTTTTTTTTTAGGTTGTGGGCATATCCCAACGATTTTAAAATAATAGGGACCTTTTGTGCAATTATTTCTTAAAAAAAAAAAAGAGAGAAAACAGTGAAATACTGTTCATGAACAGTAAAGTACTGTTCATCAAATTGATTGGATCTCGGCAATCAATTTAATTGCCGAACACTGTTCATTTTTTTTTTAATTTTATTGTGTCAAAGAAAATGGGCGTAAAAAAAAAATTGATAAACAGTAAAATAAAGTTCATTGCCGAGTTGCTCGGCAATGAACAATTCATTGCCGAGAATTTTACTATTCACGTTTTTTGTTTTTTTTTTTTTTTTTTTAATGTGGCAACATTATAAAAAATAAAAACATTCATTTTGCCATCAAGATTTCACAGTGCGTGGATTTTGAAATTCTTGAATGGCATTTTGTAGCATTTATTTAGAATAATTTGTAAAAGGTAGAATAAAAATACAAGATTAGTAAAAAATTGAATGAAAATTAAGTGTAAAAGAAAAAAAATAAGAAAAATAAATTAAAGAATTTTTTTAAAGGTTTTGGATATATTCCAACGATTTAAAAACAATAGGGACCTTTTGTGCAATTATTCCTTATTTAAAAAAAATGGATTTGCTGTTCATGACAATCAATTGATTGCCGAGCCATTCAAAATTGGCAATCAATTGATTGCCGAGATTGCTCGACAATCAATTTGATTGCCGAGCACTTAGGGATGGTAAAAAAATCCGTCCCCGCCCCGCCCCCCCTCCCCCGATTACTAAACGGGGCAGGGGCGGGGATCATGGTCCCCGCCCCGAATAGTTTTATTTTATTTTATTTTTATGTTTTAAAATTTAAATTGTATATAAAAAAATAAAAAATAATATAATTAATTAATTAATTAATTAAACAGGAAGATAAATGGGGATTTTTCTATACCCGCCCCGCCCCGCTTTCCAAAAATCTCCGATGGGGCAGGTATGGGAATGGCCGCCCCGCCCCGTTGCTATCCCTACGAGCACTGTTAATTTTTTTTTTTTAAATGTGTCAAAGAAAATGGGCTTAAAAAAATTGGTGAACAGTAAAATAAAGATGAGTTGCTCGGTAATGAACAATTCATTGTCGAGAATTTTACTGTTCACACCTTTTTTTTTTAATATGGCAACATTATAAAAAATAAAAACATTCGATTTGCTTAAGATAAAATTAAAAAGATTAATAAAAAAATTGAATGAAAATGTGTAAAAAAAATAAAAACACTCAATTTGCCGGATTTATACATTAACTGAAATTCTTGAATGGCATTTTTTAACAATAAACATCCAAACTTTCTTTCAATTTTTTGGACTATTTTTTATATATTATTTGCATTAACAAATCCCAACAATTTACAACCATGTTAACAACCAATGATGGTTGCCAAATTGATCGGCAACCAAGACCAAGCTAGTTGAAATTGTATATTTCTGTCACATGCAATAAGAACTCTGATTGAATATTGCGGGGGACAATCTAAGAGAACAAGCCTAAAGTGAGATTTATGGCATATTTGGCCTGTCATTTCATGAAACCATTAGTATCTTATGATAAATTTTGAAAGTTAAGTACATTTACAAAGATTAAGCTGGCTGAAAGAAAAGAGGTTCGAAAAAAGACAATTTTCACAACATGCTGTTTTGGACAAACAAAGGCTACTCAACCAAGTAGATAAGAGAAGGTATATGCTCAAAATTCATTGCTGTTATTTCCCTAGTAAACAAAACTGTATGAGAAAAGACCATACCTTCAAACCTACTGAAGACAACGATAAATTCAGCAGTAATTAATGTAATGAAGGAATGAAAGAATCCAGTTAGTACCACTCAAAATAGTAAGTTTGATTGCAAATATTCAAAATTAAAAATTTTATAGAAACAAATTTTTTTCTTCACCCTTTGAGAAATTGCATGAGAATAGATGAGGATCACTTTCAGCATTTCTTGCAATTTTTTGGCTTGGGTATTCAGATTTTCCTCATAACAATATATATATATATATATATATATATATATATATATATATATTACTCGGCAACCAACTTGGTTGCCGAGAATTGGTTAATTTTTTTTTTTTTCGTTTTTTCTCTTATTAAAAGCAACAATAATATAAACTATAATTGATGTAGATAAATTGTAGTCAAATGAAGTATTCCCTACGTGAATGCGCACTCATTTTGTATACTGGTGTTGGCAAATGAATCTCAACTGTGGTAATAATACTTACAATGTCTAAAAATCTTAACTGTAGGATCCAATCTTTCAACACTCAGCTCCACTCTGAATTCTAGAATTCTAATTCTAATGGTGAATAAAATCTGCTCCAAAGTTTGAAAAGTAATAGAGAATAAAACAAATTAAAATTAAAGTTGTAAAAGGACGGAACTCCAGTATCTGAATCTAAATTTGAATTCTAATTCCAATAATCAATAAAAGTCTGCTAAGCCTCAAAAGTAGCCTAAAAAATATTAGAAAATAAAACAAATTAAAGTTGTAAAAAGAAGTTGTAAAACAACGGCGTGTAGGACGAAAAAATGATCAGTAAAAAATTTAAGGCTCTTATATTATTGTAAGGATAGTAAAAAAAATGATGTATATATGTATGCGAGTGTATGGTGTGTACAGGACAGACCCATGTGTAGCCGAGTGCCGGTGGCCGCCCGAATTGAATTTTAAGAAATCTGTAGAAGAGCAAAAAGTCGCATGTACTAAATTATAGAGAAATAAAGAAGAAATGGAGGAAAACGGAAGAGGAGGAGGCAAAGAAGAAAGCTTTGTGTGTGTAGTTATGTGTGTGTGTGTGTGTAGGCTTTAAGTGAAGAGAGAGAGTGATATTTTAAATTCAAATTTTTATTTTTGGTCCCTCAACATTGAGAAATTAAGAAATAATATGATTGCATAATTATATGGCCTACACTTAATAATATAATTTCATTTTTGGTCTCTGAACTTTTATTTTTGTGCTTACATCTCGCCTACACTGAATAAAAATCTTGGATCCGCCCTTGGGTGTGTAGACATATTTGTAGTATAAAAAAAACTTGTAGAATACGAAGTATTTATAGAGAAATAAGGTATAATCTATCAAATCTTTGATATGAAATTAATAAAATCCGTATTTTAATCAACTTGATAATTTAGGTTAATTAAGGTTGCCCACTTGACCTTAACTTGCGGAAATTTATGGTCATTGCCTTATGAGTGTGACATTGAATCTGTTCAACTTAATTTGCATTAGAGTAAAGCAAGTTGGGATTTGTTAATTACTTTAATTAATTACATAATAAGCTAAAAAGGTGTATCGGATGTGATGTATGAGGCTACATTATTAATTGGGCAGTACCCCATCAAACTCCTTGAGTGCATGAGGTGTCAATATTAGTATAAATTATCAAGTTGGGGGACTAATGTTCGAGGCCTTGTTACAAAGCAACAAAATGTTTCATTTTGAAAATCATGGATGAAAATGAAATTTAACGTACATTTTGAAAATAGATGCCCTAAATTCAACACTAGAAAATTTATTTAATCGACTCTAGGTAAAATTTCAACTTCTATTATACGTAATTGTATTTAACCCAACATACTCTATATATATTAGTATATTGGTTGTAAATGTGAAAAGATCTTGTTTCGTCGAATCTTTCATTTTTTTTTTCACGATCATAGATATAGGAAAATTCTATACTAGTATATTGATGGTAGATTTAAAGATTGTGTGCCTTCGAAAAATAACAACCTCATACTAATATATTGATAGTAGATTTAAAGATACATTGCCTTTGAATGATTGATTTCTATTATTCAGCAATCGTATATATAGAAATGATATTCAAAGCCAATTTTTATTTTTTTTATTTTTTATTTTTTTAGAAAAGGCAACTATAATATATATATATATATATATATATATATATATATATATATATATATATATTGTGGATCTAAAAAGACGTCTTTACACAAGTCATTTCTCTTTTTTTTTTTTCACGATAATAGATATGGTATGAGAGAAAATACGTTAAGAATTATTATTTGAATATGACTAATCAAAATACCAACCCTTCAAGCAATTTATATGTTCTATCTTTATAAAAACATGTTTATGTAAGTTTTTTTAAACTTAAAAGTTGATCAAACTTTATTTTTATTATCACATCTTATAATATTCGTAGCTTTTATTTATGTATTCTCCAAAACTTATGCTTAGGTTTTAAAAAAAAAAAAAACTTTACCAAATAAGAAAATTCTCAGCAAAAAAAGTGTTTATTTTGGTGGGCTTTTACTTTTTGGTACATGCCCTGGTTTTGGCTTCTGTTAAAAGCTAAAGTTGGACTGAACTTCTGAATTCTGAACACGGATTAGAAACATTGAATATAACAACACAAATTTTGGTTCATTGTATGTATCCCCTCTCAATAAAATATATGCAAAGGAAAATAGACCCCACCTGACAACAAAAGATATGTATATCACACACTTCCTTATACATTCACACAAACACACAGTAACCTTCACCCACCACACTTTCATTTCCTTCTTTCTTCCTTTTTTTTTTTTTTTTCTTTTCTCTGGTTTCCAGATGATCTCTTGCCTTTGATTTTTCTCTGATGCATTCAGTTCTCTTTGAAGGCCTGTTGATAGTGATTTTCTTGATTGATCTGACAATTTTTGCTCTCAAAAGAGTGTTTTTTGGGTTCAGATTTGACCTCCCTGCGGTTTCTACACTGTTCCCATGTCTGAAGTCTTTGATTATCGTGGTTTGATTCTGAATCTTTCTTTGGTTTTGCTGGTTTTCATGTCTAAAGTCTTTGATTTTATGTTTTTTTTTTATTAAATGTTGCGATATTCTTGCCATATGTAAGTACAGATAAATTCATAAAATTTTTGGATTGTCAGGTGATATTTATCTATACACGTGCCTTTGATGTTGTTGAATTCTGTAATTTTCATGGAATATTTGCATCTGTATGTTTGTGTATAGATTCGTGAAATTCTATGATTAAAGTGGTATAATCTCAAAAAATTTAATGGATTTTTTTTTTTTTTAAAGTTCCTATATTTATGTGGCTTCTTTGTTATAAATATTATGATGTTCGTTAGAATATGTATGCTTAAAGTCTTTGGTTACAGTGGTACAATCCCAAATCTTTTATGGGTTTTTTCCTATAGTTCATATATTTATGTGACTTTTTTGGTAAATCTTATGATTTTCATCGTACTATATATGTGTACGGGGGTGATCTCCTGCCCATGGTGGGCAGGATAATACCACCCACCTGCTGAGGTGTTAGCAGGCAGGTGGGTGGTTGGTGTTAAAATAATTTTTTAACACCAACCACCCACCTGCTGACACCTCAGCAGGTGGGTGGTGATATCCTGCCCCCCAAGGGGCAGGAGATCATTACCGTACACATATGTACACATATCGGTAATGATCTCCTGCCCCTTGGGGGGTATTATCCTGCCCACCATGGGCAGGAGATCACCCCCCCATATGCGGTAATGATCTCCTGCCCCTTGGGGGACAGGATATCACCACCCACCTGCTGAGGTGTCAGCAGGTGGGTGGTTGGTGTTAAAAAATTATTTTAACACCAACCACCCACCTGCTGACACCTCAGCAGGTGGGTGGTATTATCCTGCCCATCATGGGCAGGAGATCACCCCCCCATATGCGGTAATGATCTCCTGCCCCTTGGGGGGGCAGGATATCACCACCCACCTGCTGAGGTGTCAGCAGGTGGGTGGTTGGTGTTAAAATTTTTTAACACCAACCACCCACCTGCTGACACCTCAGCAGGTGGGTGGTATTATCCTGCCCACCATGGGCAGGAGATCACCCCCACATATGTGTATATATACATCTATACACAAACCCTTGGGTTACTGATCTCAAATCTTTTTTGGTTTTGCGTGAAGATTTTGTCTATCACATCGCTGTTAGATTATTTACTGAATCCATGTATACAGATGATTACACATCTATGATTTAAGAACATAATACTGTAATTATCAAGATCAAGACTAAAGTAGAAGCGTACCTGAATCCATGATTCTGTTTGATCGAACGGGGTTATAGTCTTCCAACTGATCCGTGGTTTTCTCCTTAGTGTCTCTTGTTGATGGGGATGCATAGAGTTATGAAAAGTCACGCTCAATTGGGGACCATAACATGTATAAAAATATCTGCAGGGCAGTTATTATATTTCAATGTTGTTAAATTGACTCCTCATCAATTTAAAACATTGTATCCGTCTCTACACTTTAATCTCATGACACTTAATATCCATTAGTCTAAAATAGTCTTTAGTGGATCACTTTATTGACTAAAACCTTAAGGTAGCACCACACATTTTAATATATATATGTTTGGCCCTGTATGTTGAATATTATCCAACAATCGCTTGCTTTGTTTTCGTTATGGCTTGCGATTTTCTCTGGAATATGCATTTGTGTATACTTACATGCTAATTGCTAAAGGTATTTGATTAAGGTAGTATAAATTATATGTATATATACACGTATGAATCATATCTGGATTTTGCTTCAAGTTTATATCTTGAGCTGGATATACCTTTTCCTTTAGGAAGAAAATTTATTATCTTCCTGCACACAACTCTAAAATCTTTGGTATTTATGGATAAAATGTGAATTCACTGGATGTATGGTTGGATGCACAAGTAAAACAAGCACAGAAAATTACCAAGTTATATTTTCAGATATTACCGTTCCTGTATGAACTACACAGGGATACTTTGTATGCCCTGTATTAACTCTATCTGAATTATGCTGACCTTAGAAGGTAGCATATCTTTTTCATGCTTGACATTAGATCTGAATCTATTATACTTCATCTTATATGAAATTAATGAGCTGTATAGTTGTGTATTGGCTGACATCTCTTACACATCATGAATTTCAGGCACTGAAGATTTTTCCACTGGGGGTTTCCGATTCCCAAATCCCAAGGATTCGAGTCTTCTTTTGCCCCTTGGTCATCATGTGGATGTTTATTTTCCTCCTCAAAAGAGATCTCGTGTCGGTGCCCCTTTTGTTGTCAGCGGGGAGCAGAAGCAGAAGTCATCCATTGAAGTTCTTCCCGATGAATGTCTCTTTGAGGTGTTCAGACGTCTTCCCGGGGGCCAAGAGAGGAGTGCCTGTGCCTGTGTCTCCAAGCGCTGGCTCATGCTTTTAAGTTGCATCCGGAGGGATGAACTATACACCGACAAAATCACTCAATCGGTCGAGCCTGAGAAAAGATCGAATCCTAAGAAGGAAGATACGTGTAGTGAGTCGGAGCAGAAGGGTGGATACATTGATTCAAATGAAATTAAAGCTGAAGCCGAGGAGGAAGATCAAGAGACGGAGGCCAATGGATATATTTCGAGAAGCCTAGAAGGGAAAAAAGCTACAGATGTTAGACTGGCTGCAATTGCTGTTGGAACAGGAAGCCGTGGAGGATTGGGCAAGCTTTCCATTCGAGGAACCATTTCCATTCGAGGAGTGACAAACCTCGGCCTCAAGGCCATTGCTCGTGGTTGCCCTTCTTTAAGAGCTCTTTCTTTGTGGAACATATCATCAATTGATGATGAAGGCTTATTCGAGATCGCAAATGGGTGTCGTCTGCTGGAGAAGCTCGACCTTTGTCGATGCTCAACAATTACTGACAAAAGTTTGGTTGCTATTGCAAAGAGTTGTCCCAATCTGACCTCGGTTACAATAGAATCTTGTTTGAACATTGGGAATGAAAGCCTGCAAGCTTTGGGTTGTTTTTGCCCCAACTTGAAGTCCATTGCAGTTAAAAACTGCCGACTCATTGGGGATCAAGGAATTGCAAATATGTTTTCATCTGCTGGTCGTGTCTTGACAAAGGTTAAGCTTCAGGCACTCAATATCAGTGATGTGTCTCTTGCTGTGATTGGATACTATGGACATGAAGTGACTGACCTTGCACTAACTGGCCTCCAAAATGTGAACGAGAGGGGATTCTGGGCCATGGGTAATGGACAAGGTTTGCAGAAGCTGAAATCTTTTGTGGTAACCGCTTGCAGAGGAGTGTCCGATGTGGGGCTTGAATCCATGGGTAAAGGTTGCCCAAACCTAAAGCAGACTTGCCTCCGAAAATGCCCACTCCTATCAGACAAAGGATTAGCTTCCTTTGCGAAAACTGCAGGGTCGCTTGTAAGTCTTCAATTAGAGGAATGCCACAGGATTACCCAGTTTGGATTTTTTGGTATTCTTGGAAATAGTAGGAAACTGAAGGCACTTGTCGTGGAAAACTGCTTGGGAATTAGGGACACCGATTTTGAATTTCCATGTATGTCTCTTTGCAATTCGTTGCGATATTTGACCATCCGAAACTGCCCTGGATTTGGTAATGCTAGCTTGGCCATAGTGGGAAGACTTTGCCCCAAACTGTTACATTTAAATCTTGTGGGGCTTCAAGGAATAACTGATGAGGGGCTTCTACCTCTTGTTCAGAACTCTGAAGATGGTTTTACAAAGGTAAATCTGAGCGGATGTGTGAATTTGACGGACAGCGTGGTTTCGGCCATTGTTAAGATGCATGGGAGCACTCTTGAGCTTCTGAATCTTGATGGCTGCAGACGCATCACTGATGCTAGCTTGGTGGAAATTGCAGACGATTGCTTGTTACTGAGTGAACTAGATGTCTCTGGTTGTGGAATAACCGATTCCGGGATAGCAGCCTTGGCTGGTGCAGTGCACCTCATTTTGCAGATACTTTCCCTCTCGGGTTGCTCATCTGTCTCCGACAAAAGCTTAGCTTCCTTGGGGATTTTGGGTCAGACCTTAGTCGGTTTGAACATCCAGCACTGTCATGGTATCAGCCTTGGCGCTGTTGATTTACTTGTGGAGCGGCTTTGGAGTTGTGATATACTTGCCTAAACTAAGTAGCTGATTTGAAGAATCCTGATCACAGGCGAGGAGTAGATAAGGAATCTCAACTTGTTAAATGAAACATCGTGGTAATAGCAGTAGTGAGTGCAGTTTTTGGGTCCATCACCATGGGTCTTCACGAGGTTCGGTATCCCAGTCGACTTTTTCCAGAGTGTGGCCAGTAACTCTTTTTTTGGCAGCTTTTTTTTCCATTTGTAAAGCTGTTTCAAGAATTTTGTCCTCTATCATTGGAGACATTTTCTTCATGGTCATGCTTTGCCGAGATCAAAGATTTGGGTTCTGGATCTTTGGATTCTTTCAAGTGGTCCTAGTTTTATGTTTTTAGCTTCTGCCGTCTTCTCTTTTTGGGTCTCCCAACTCTGAATTTTACCAAGTCGTCAACATTGCTGAATGCTTGTGTTTTAGTACCTGGAGTTCGGGACTGTTTCTAAAGTGTCGTTTCCCTCTATATTGGTTGCTTTTGGCAGTTCTAGGTTTGTCACCTTGCTTTTGTGGGCGTTGGCCGTGGCAGCAGCTTCTTTTATCTGCCATGACAACCTAATCTCCTCCGGAGGGGTTGTTTTTTCTTCCAAAGCCTTAGTTTTGCAGGTTCTCTAGTCATGAACTGTCCCGTGCAACCTCTTGTGATGTAGTACATGTAACCGTATGGTTTAATGTCTATGAATAAAATATTTTAAGGAACTTCATTTGTTAACATCTCGCATGCTGTTGATTACAGATTCGTTACATTTTTAGATGAATGCCTGCATATCCAAAAGAAAACGGACTGATATCATGCATATCTTGGTGTGATTTTAATGCATGAGTTCTTGTTGTACCCCGCTTTGTGGGCGTGGGCATGGGTCAAAGACATGGTATAGAATTGTGGTCAGCATAAGGATAGGAGAGGAATGTGGCCAGGCATGACGATATCTTGGATTCATTCCCATGCTTTATTCTATGTTCTTGAGATACTGAAAAATGAAGAATCATGTGCTCTCTGCTATTTCAATTCGGTTAAGTATAGAACCATGCTTTTGCTACTATGATCCCGGCTTAAGGGAAATGCATATAGTTAGACAGAATAAGTGCAAATAGTTGAATCTCATGCAGTAACTACAGAGATCTTATAGCTTTAGAATTTGAATGTCATCATGCTAACTTTTATGGGATGTTTGGTGTGCTTGATTGTATAGTACTCGACAAGATTATGGAATAAAAAAAGTTAAAATCGTGTTGAAGTCTACAAATGTTGTCATGCTAAATTTCATGGGTGAGACTTTATAGTTTTACAATTTCAAAATTTTTCTTTTATGGGAATTTTGGCGCGCTTACTAGACAAGATTATGGAATAGGAACATGTTCAAATCTGGTCATAGTCTTAAACACGTATTGTCTAGTACAATGTACAATATGTGATGCTGACTTTTTATGTCATGTGAAATTTTATAGAGTTAGAATTTCAATGTTGTATTTTTATGGGATGTTTGTCGTGCTTGATTGCATAGTATTGGACAAAATTATGTATTAAATAAATTTAAATCTTGTCAGAGTCTCATCTAGTATTGTTGAGTAATGCTCACCAAAAGTTGTCACGCTAACTTTTATGGCACCTTCTTTGGGATGTTTGGCTTGCTTGATTGCACAATATTAGATAAGATTACATAAAAAAAAGTTCAAATCTTGTTGTCTGGTATTGTCCTCTATAGTGTGCCAAAGGTTGTCATGTTAACTTTTATGGCATGCAAGATCTTGTAGCTATAGAGTTTCAATTTTGTTACCTCATGGGATGTTCGTTGTGGTGGATTGAACTATACTGAAAAAGATTACGAGATAGGAAGTTAATATCTCATTATAGATGAGTTACATGAAACTAACTTTTTCAAAACTCTTCTGCAGAGAATACAGTATAAGTTGTCATATCTGGTGTAGGTTTGTTGTCATTGTTGGCGGATTTTTGTGTAAATGACTCCAAAGCAAGAAAAATCGAATGAAATGCAAGTCGAGGCAAGTGTTGAACACTGTGTCCTTAAGTCAAATTTGCCCCGCAACGGTGCCTACGGTTTATGGCAATCGACTCCCAAGATATAACGACTTCTGCTTGTGTTTGTAACACTTCAAAACACAAGCACAACGAACCAGAAATGATTTTTGTATTCCAAAGATGAAAATGAAATGAAAAACCAGAATTTCAAGCAACAAATGTAAGAATTTGGTTCAAAATGATGAAATATGATTTTTGGGTGTTTGCATATGTTTTCTGTATCAATTCTGTACGTAATAGGACGTCCATACAGTCCTATTTAAGGATGAAGAAGTGTTGAAAACGAAGAAGCATTGAACCAAACTTTGCAACACTTCAGAAGGACGCATCTGTTCGTAAATCCATGTCGCTTTGTTCCCTGCGATCGTATGGTAGGAACGAAAAACATTTTGCTGAAAAATTCAGCCAGTTGCGATCGCAGGATAATAAGCCCATGCGATTGCATGGTCAAAGAATTGACCCGAATTTGTCATTTTTCATAATTTCTCATTCATTCGATATTAGTTTCGAGATGTCAAATATACCCTTCAACACATACAGAAAAATTTGAATTCTCTTTCGGGGGCATTGCCCCCTCGAACCCCACGACCAAACCGGGCAGGTCGATTCCTGTTTCGAAGCGGCAAACTAATTTGCCTACACGAATTGGATCGGATCTGTATATTTTGACCAAGTTGACACGAAGTCACTTTAGTTGTTTTTAACACTTAGTCAATTTTTTAACATATTAAACCATTTTCCAACAGTCATTTCCACCCCCAACCCCCAAAAATAAAGCAGTGAAACATCTCTGTTAAAGTTTGTGTGGTTTACAAGATACTTCGTAGTTGTTTGGTGTATGCAAGCTAATCTTGATTCACAAAAATCCATGCACTTGTATTTAATTTTTTTTCCTTGATACATTTGCTTATGCACAAGAACCTCAATGACGACCACAATCTTGAATGATAGAGAGATTTAGAGAGATAGTTTCTAAGAGACTTGAGTAGATTGAAAAAATTGTAAAGGCTTCTATCTAGATTAGAACTGGACCGTGTCAAGACAACATAACCTAGTGCACGGGCCAGCGTTCTGACACGTCAAGCTACAAAGTTCAAGGGTCGAGACGATCAGTATTGGGCAAAGCCAAGCTTATGGCCATTGCTCTACTCAGTGGTTTTCCGTTAGTTTTTCATAAAAAGTTTGCCTGGGACAGCCTTTAGGCATGGCGACATATTTTGACACCTCTAGTCTACATATGCATACTCCAACTGCTATGATGCTCATAGGCAGTTGGGTTGCATTTAGGTGAACATCAACTTCACCTAATAATTCGTTAACCATACTCTGACTCCGAGTCATTACCAACTTTAGAAAGATACTATCCACCTATCCAATATATGCAGTTTTCACACACACACACACACGTTTATTAAATAAAATTTCCAGTCTGTAATTTTGCCAATTGCACATCAAAATTTCCTTGAAATGTAACTTCACCAGATTCCCAGCCCAGAATATATTTACTCAAAAGATTCAATTGCACAGAACATGGACAAAACAGTCCTAAAAACTTTTCATAGTACATTGCTTGTCTGAAAGGGACTGTTCTTCTGCTACAAAGAGAGATTCTGGAGATGAGGTTAAATTGAGGCTTAAAATTATAGCTATGTTCTTCATATGATTATTTTGAATATCAACTTGATTATAATTTAATTACCATTTTAATTATTTTATTTTCAAATTTTTCTTGATGGATTTACGGAGTGTTAATGGAAATATCTATCAATAAATGATAGAAGTTCAAAAATCAGGTAATGATCCATCAACTTACCACTTCTTTTACGAGGTAGCAACGGAGGAATTTATCAAAGCAACTTGGTTGTCAATCAAGAGATTGACGAAAACACATGGCGTCGGTAAAATTTATCCACAAGAGTATTTCGATAAATGAAGATACATACCAACACAATAACTTCCTTTTGCCCAAGAATTTTACCATATGTAGAAGTGTATTACATATTGGAATCAAGATTGATAGAGCTGGACTGGATTGCGTTTTCCTATAGCCAATTGTTGGAATTTTGAATTCTATTCGAAAGCTTAATCCACAGGTGGAGTAGCCTGAGCCTTTTTTATACTCGTTATCAACTTCATGTTTAGTCAATGTAAGACTTTGTTTACACCCTATGAAGTACGTACCACATCATCGCAGTCCCTCGAAATCGATAACCAATCCGTTCTTCTTCCTCAAATCAGGAAGGATCACATGATGTATAAGGCCTAACTCTTCGGCTTGAGAGTTAACCACGAATATTTTTTGCATGTTGCATTGCAATCCATTGCAACTCGAGATCACTCTTGTGAGTCTACACACTACATGGCTATGTTTGAAGGTTAGCTCCTTATATATTCATGTTTAGTGAGTGTCATCGAATGGATTGTTTCATCTGGAAATGCCCATTTTCTATTTTT
This sequence comes from Forsythia viridissima, assembly GCA_030279155.1. NCBI lineage: Eukaryota > Viridiplantae > Streptophyta > Magnoliopsida > Lamiales > Oleaceae > Forsythia > Forsythia viridissima. The sequence goes on from CM059033.1 coordinate 27,744,872, forward strand.
TTTTGTCATTTCCAATTTAACAAATTTTCTCCAATCTATGGATGGTTTTTCATATGCCTTATTTGTTTAAGATTACATACAAAACTGTTAATGATTTAGGGTTTTGAATTGTGGACAATTTTAATCATTGAATATACTTGCACATCCCCACTAACTGTTTGTGGTGAATATTTTTTATATACGATTTAAATTTAAAAATACAAAAATAAAAATAAAAATAAAAATAATGGTTTGGACGAGAATCACGTTCTCTATCTCCGCCCTGATTCCTCGATGGGACAGAGAATCTGCACACACCCAACCAATACGAGCATGTCAGAGACTTGCCATTTCCATGGACTAATAGAAGAATTTGCCCATGAACATCTAAAAGACTAAAATGTTTGACGCTATGAGGAAGGAAATATAGGATTTGAATGAAGAATATTGAAAGAATAGTGCTCATGTTGAAGAAAAAACTTATCTAAGTTGAAGTTCAAGGTAAAGCCAGTATTGATGTTTTAAAACACACCAACAAGTGAAATAGTTGACATCTGCAACTTAAAAAGGCACGAACAACTTTGTTATAAACGAACCCGAACTTGCAAATTTAGAGTATGTTTAGTAAAAAAATTGTAAATTATAAGTAGTGAGTCCTACGAAATATGTAGATAAAAAGTGAATTGAAATTGTGAGTCTTACAAAATATGTGGATAAAACTAATGTTTGACTAGTTTATAAGTGCTTTTCACCAACGGAAATTTACCAACGGACTATTTCCGTTGGTAATCAGCAACGGATTATCCGTTGGTAAAAGTGATGACATTTCATTTACTGTAATCAGCAACGGCTTTTCCGTTGGTAAAGGTAATAGTTTTTCACCAACGAACATTCGCCTTTCACCAACGGAATATCCGTTGGTGAAGAGTGAATCATATTACCTACGGAAATTTCGTTGGTGCTATTAATTAATTTTGATAACCAAAAAATATTTCGACCTTTCACCAACGGAATATCCGTTGATGAAGAGTGAATCATATTACCTACGAAAATTCAGTTGGTCATATTAATTAATTTTGAAAACCAAAAAATATTTCGACCTTTCACCAACCAACGGAATATCCGTTGGTGGAGACTGAATCATATTATATACGAAAATTCCGTCGGTGGTATTAATTAATTTTGAAAACCAAAAAATATTTCGACACCAATGAAATATCCGTTGGTGGAGAGTGAATCATATTACCTACGAAAATTCCGTTGGTGATATTAATTAATTTTGAAAACCAAAATATATTTTGACATTTCACAAACGGAATATCCGTTAGTGAAGAGTGAATCATATTACCTACGAAAATTTCGTTGGTGATATTAATTAATTTTGAAAACCAAAAAGTATTATCAACATTTCACCTACGGAATATTCATTGGTGAAGAGTGAATCATATTATCTACGAAAATTCCGTTGGTGATATTAATTAATTTTGAAAACAAAAAAAATATTATCGACCTTTCACATACAAAATATCCGTTGGTGATCAGTTATACTTATTACCTACGGAAATTTTGTAGGTGATATAAATCAATTTTGAAGACCAAAAAAATATAATTCATCTATTCAAATAAAAGAAATTTATGTGAAGAGTAATTCATAAGTCGAAAAAATCTTTCAACCTATCACCTACAGATAACTCATATGTGATATTACTATTTCAATACCATTGAGCTACACAAAATGTTGGTGAAGAGTAAATCTTGTTACCCGCATATTTTTGATGAGTAATGTAAATCAAATTTTGAAAATGAAAAAAGATTCAACTATATGGAATTGAATGTTAATCATTTAAGAATTAGTCGTAAATCAAGTTCATTTATTTAACATTCGAATTTTCTACAACGAAGTTATATATGCAATTACAAAAATAAAAAAGATTCAAACTATAAAATCGTACGAAGAAAATATAGGTGGAGTAGTTTACCTATTGTACGACATCCCTTTATTTGGACATTTCGTATTTAAATGTGAAAACAAATAATGTTTATCATCATTTCATACAGTTTGTACAGTTACACATTTTTTTCGAGCAATGTGATATTTTATGTTTAAGTGTTAACACAATGTAGAATTTGATTTTTCAATAATATTTATTTTTTATTTTATAAGAAATTATAGAAAATGTTGCTCATTGAACTAATATATATTATAAAAACAAAAACAATTACAAGAATTCATTTGTCTCCAATGGTTTGGTTGTAACTTCACAATTCTTAGGTCAAATGTTCAAATCACACTACATCCATTCTAAATTAATAAAATAATAAAAATACTTGACAAAGCTTAGCGGATTGGGTTGGGCCTTTGGTGGGTCGAGTTTCAAGCCCATAATTGGCTAGTCGGGTTATGGGTCCACCAAGTATATAAAATTATTATTTTTTAATTATTAAAAATTTGCACTATTACCTACGGAATTTTCGTAGGTAAAGGTTTGGGACATTACCTAAGGAATTTCTGTTGGTAATAGTGCTTGTCATTTCTGTTGCTATTTTGAGGGTCGCTGAAAGTTACCAACGGAATTTCCGTTGGTAAAAATGTGTGTCATTATCAACAGAAATTCCGTCAGTAAAAGGTTGGGACATTACCAACGAAAATTCCGTTGGTAATAGTGTGTGTCATTGCCAATGGATATTCCGTAGGTAAAAGGTTGAGACATTACCAACGAAATTTGACAAACACTATTACTAACGAAAATTTCGTAGGTAATGGCACACGCTTTTACTAACGGAAATTCAGTTTGTGAAGATCACCAATGGAAATTCCGTTGGTAACTTTTAGCGACCCTTAAAATAGCAACGGAAATTCCGTTGCAAATAGCTCGTTGGTAGTGACTATTAGGCATGGATATCGTGGCTTTAGCAACGAAAAATCCGTTTATGAAGCCACAATTTTTTTTGTAGTTATTGGAACGTAGGATTGGATCCCAAAAGGTGCATTTGATAGGCGAAGTAACTCGAATTCTTATATACTCATTATCTACCTCATGTCTAGGCTTACATATGACTTTGCTCGTACTTTCCGTAGGAATGCAAATCAAGTAAATTTTTGTTACAAACAATGTTTTCAGATTACAAATGCAGAATGACCTCTTAATCCAGACCAGTGTGGTCAAATTTACCCTAAAAACTCTTGCAATAAACCTGTTGCAAGGACTGTTATGACAATGATTTTAGTGGTGTCCTAATGTGTTCCTGTAGTTCTCTTGCACGTACATAATTTTAACTTGTACAGCAGAATGGTAAATTCTTAAAGAAAAAATTCAGTTTAGAACATGTATCAAATAACTCATCAACTTTTTTCCACTTTAATATCGATTCTGAGTCCTGAACACTTAAAACTTTTTCTGCACATGCAATTCTTCTCTACAAAAGACAAGATGCAAGTTTCTAGGGTTCATATATAGCCATCTGTTTTCTTCTCCTTTTATACTTATACAGATTCTATTCTGCAAGACAAGTTAGGTATTCCCATTAAAGGTTTGATGATTATGGGTTGATCATAAGCTGAAAGTTGAATTGAATGTTGGACTTATCATCATTTGTCTTCTTTCTATAACATATAAGAAAGATTTACAACCATTTTTAACTAATAATCTTTTTTTCATTTTTTCTTCTTCATTGTTCAAATTCTTCTTTTTCACATCCATTTTGCCCAAATTAAAACTTCATTTATCATCATCTTGTCATATACGACAACAATAATTGTACGTGCAAACGAAGATAATTTCAACATGCCTATATTACACCTAGCTCATTCATGAGACAGTTGGACGTGCGAGTAATGCCCCATCCAACCTAATGACTATTTATATTTCTTGGTAGGGTTTAAGGTGACTTTCATGTTTAGAGAGATTGATGTGTTCGTGTGGGAGCGTTGTGTTAAGTTAGTTTTCTTACACGACCCTTCTGTATGACTCTTATGACCGTTATAGTAACTTTTTCGACATTGCAATTCTTGAGAACTCGATTTAGAGTTTGTTCGGTGCCCTTTTTTTTTGGCTAAAATTCCACTTTTTCAGTCATTATTTTAGACTTTTCAAGCCAAATGGTGACTGAAATGACTAAATTGTCCTTTCAAAAAATTGTTACATTTTTCAAATTAAGGGCAATTTAGTCATTTCAGCTACCATTTAGTTTGAAAAGTCCAAAATAGTGGCTGAAAAAATTGATTTTTACCGAACAAGCTCTAAATTGAGCAGTCACAAAATATCTTATTTTTTAGCAGTCACAAAATGTTCTATTTCCGCGCTTCCGTGTTTAAAGAGAATCTAACTTATATGTTATATGGAGTGCCCAGTGTTGGCAGTTGAGGTAGAGGTTTTGAAGCAAGGAAATCATGATGTGGAAGCAAGAAAGATGATTATAGGTTCAAGGCCTTAAGGTGTTTGAACAAGTGCTTGAATTGTAAGCCTTGTATAGCTGCATTAGTTATAACATCCCATCACAACAAAGGTTCAGACACACCACATAATCGTGACAACCACGGTGACGATAACTATTACCTCCTTGCGTGGAAATGTAAGTGCAGAAATAAGCTTTTTCATCCTTGATGACTTAATATAGTAGCGGTATACATATTCACTAAGTCGAATTGGACAATAGTGAATAGATTTAAAAAAAAAAAACTAAAATATTGTCTATTCTACTTTTGAGTCATATAATGCTCCTCTTTCGGGGCACTGTTGCTTGTTCTCTTCCTGTTTGTTATTCTTGAATTAAGAATGAAAAAAGTGTTGGCAAAATTTGAGATTCTTTTATATATTACTACTGCATACCATAATGAACAGAAAAGAAAATAAAAGCTTACGAAAATTAAAAATTAGATCAAAGCAAGAATTCTATTTGTACCGCACAGGTGCACACGATTGAATAGCAATCGTCTCATAAGGTACAACTATCACTTTTTGTGATACAAACACTTCACAAACCGGAATATGAAAGACAGAAAAAGATGAAAAGTTTTTCTACACCAATCAAAGTCACGTCATGTTTGAACTGGAAGGTCCAATTAAATAAATAAATATATTATTTCATCAAAAAGAATATACAATCAAAAAGAATATATAAGCTCACCCCAAGCCCAAGTCATAGTCCAACTATGTACAATCTGGATAATGCACGCACGGACTTTGGACCATAAGATCTAGGCCCTCTCTCTTTCAAAGACTATTGGATCCCATTGAGGCCAAAACTCAAGTCTCGAACTAGGAATATATAAACAAGTCACAAATATATTCATTTTTCAATGTGAAACAGTTTTTCTCTTCGTCTTCCAATACAATTATGTTCATTTCCAATACTTCACTTCCGACTTTAATTTTCCATTCATCCATAAATAGTTTTGAACATCCAAATATACTACAAACATCTACTCATGGAGTAGAACTTGTTCAACTATTGATGCTTCTTAAAATAGATTGTGAGACCTACTTTAATATTTGATCGAAATTTGGTAAAAACCAACTTTATAAACATATTCCGAACAAAAGGAACTTGATATTTTGGCTCTCGATCTTTGCCAACTCTTGAGTATATTAATTTAAACTTAAAATATGGTTAGAAAATTAATATGTTTAGTATTTAATAAGAAAAAAAGAGTTCAATTGTGATTGGGGGTAGAACTATAATTAAATTTTAAGGTGGACAAAAATTTAGAATTGAGCTAGACTTGGACTTTTGGAGTAAGTTAAATATTTATTTAGTCCAATTTTATGAAATAAATAAATAAAAAATTGCCCAAACTTTACTCAGGATTATAGCCTATTTTTAATATTTTAATTTTCTACCTTTGGGATTTTAATAATAAAGTATACTTCTGATGCTTTATTTTTCGTTTATTGTTCTTAATGCCTTGAAAAATCAGATCAATTTTTGAATGAATTGTGAACTATAATGAGAACAATATGAGATTTATGAGTTAGACCGAAACACTGAAAATCATAAATTTGAATAGGAAATAGAAATATACTCATATTGTTTGTGTAATTTCCTAGCTTTTAAGTAATTTTTATCGCAGTAGTTAACATAAATCTATAGTGCATGTTTGGTAACACTAATATTATTTTTTAAGTATTTATAAGTTGTGGATTTATCAAAATGTATGGATAAAATGTACGTTTGATTAATTTGATCAACTTAAATTATGATTTAAGTTAGGCAAACAAGTATAAGACAAGACATGTTTGACTAAGCTTTAAAGTATTTTCTTTCAAAACATTTTTAAATAAGTTAATTTTTTTATTTATTTATAACTTATAAGTAAAAGAAGTTACTAATTTTGACACTAAATTATGGATTCCTGGTTAGTCCAAAAATGGTAGGATTAAGTCTAGATGAAGGATTAGATTAAATCACAATTTTTTCCAAAAAAAAAAAATGTTATTCCAAATAACAAAATTTAACAAATGTTAGTTAATATTTTTTTTTTTTTTTGGAAGAGAAAAAATTTATGGTAAACATTGGATTCCCGCAATTTCTTACAAAATTTACCAATTTATTTCTAAAATAGTGAGATGTCTTAAAAACTTTGCAGTTATATAGCTGGCCTTGGGAGCTCTTTAGTTAGGTAACACAAGGAGAATGTCAATATCTATTGTAATAATTAGATGGTTTTTAGGTGGAAATTGAATAGCTCCAGAAGATTTGCTATCTGAATGTGAAGCTTTGATCCACTATCAACTTAAGTATAAAATGAGGACTGTAAATATAATATTTTTACGTAAAAATAATAATCATAGTAATGAGATTCCTCTTAAGAAAGTTTTTGAAACTACCTAGTTGATTCATGATTTATGATTCACATTTCACTTTTGTTTATCGTTAGTTTTGAGAAATTTATCGATCAATTTCTATTCTTTTTTCTAGATTCTCGTTTGAGGTGTTCTCTCCTTTTAGGTATATTGGTCCATAGGCCAACATCAGGTTTATATATCATGTGGGAGATTGTATTATGTCAGATCTTGAATTATTTACGACAAAGATTGTATTATTTCATAAAAGTATTTAAATATCACGAGTTGAAATTTTTTAAATTCACTTGTATTTTAGAGGTGTAAATAAAATTAATATGACATATTATCGAGTATGTCTAAGTTTTTAAAAAAATTGAGTTTTTCGCGTCAAATTTTTAAATTTAGCAACCTTACAAGCTCCTAAATATTACTAAAATTAATTACATCGTGCGTTCCATCCTCCGTCTTGTCTTAGTGATTATCATTGCAAGTTGGCCACATGCAATTTGTCATCTCCTAATCTCACCATTTGAATATATATTCCTTCTTGCCGTTCTTTTTAGGATCAAATTCTTCTATTTTAGAGCCAAAAGGTTTTCAAACATGGACTCTTACACCTTTGCTTAAGAATAAAAATGCATTAGCGATAAAAATGTTTGGAGTCCATCTCCCTCAGCCAGTGCATCTTTATTGTGACAATAACGTAGCACTACACATTAATTGTTGCTAAATATCCCACTTTACTAAAAAAAATTCACTCTACAACAATGAATTAGGTATTCAAATTAAATTTGAATCATCGTTTTGTTTTATCTTCTTAGTGTTCTAGCTAACATTTGTATGCCATCTTCTTTTCCTTCGTATCGATAACTTTCCACCTTATCAACCCTTGAAATATATGTAGCCAAATAAGGAAAAGAAAGAGTCATAGAGAGCAAAACAGAGAACTATATATATTTATTTATTTATAGAGAGCAAAACAGACTTGATTTTTGACAATTTATTTCAATATAGTTTTGAATAATTAATTTTGATTTATTTGCATCTACAATTATATACGTAGTAATTGTATGATTGTTGTAGTTTGTTTTACTATCGAAAGATCGAAAGCATGCTAGACACTATTTTAATTATCCTAAAGTCCGATAGAGGATAAAAATATACCGGTATGATTTGGGTGATCTTTAATTATCCATAGAGACTTAATGCATTTGTTTGTATTCACATTCGTCATAGAAATATAGTCGAGTCATACATATGAATATGTTTTACTTTATTCGAGAGAAATTGTTGAACAATCTAGGGATATTGATATTCATAACTGATGTAATTTGTCAAAACCAAGAATCAAGATAGAAGAATTAACAACTATAAGTGGATTTGGAATTTTAGTACTTTTCCCTTTTAAAGTTAAATCAATCTTTCACCAGTTTAATCTTTCAATTAACTGAGCCAGAATTATTTAATTGTTTTTAGTTTATTAGTTTAATTAGTTTTTATTCACAAAATCTCCAATTTTCCAAAGTTCATTAGATTCGGTTAAGGTTAATATAATTGCAACTGAATTATCTAAATCTTCGTGGGAACGATACTTGGACTCGATATCCAATTTATTACTTGAGCGATCCGTGCACTTGCAGAATTATTAAAGATATAAAATTGCTGACAAGTTTTTGGCGCCGTTGCTAGAGATTTAGTTTTAGTTCTTTTTCATTTACTTTAATACTAATTCGAACTTTATTTATTTTATTATTATTTTTTTAGTTTATTTTGTTGTTCAATAATATCAGGAGATTGATGAAGACAATATGCTAGTTGGAGGCTTTTTGACTCCACAAATCATTCAGAGCCAATCTAGCATTGATGAGGACAACATGCTTGTTGGAGATTTATTCGCAATGCACAGGACTAATACAGTGAGATATAATGCAACTTTTGAAATTGATGAGGAAGTAGATTGTATCACGATGTTATCTGCAAAAATAGATTTTTTGGCACACAAAGTAGAGAGCATGTCACGTTCAGTCTATGCGATGCAAACGAAGAAATCAACTTGTGAAGATTGTGGGGCAAATCATAGCACATCAGAATGCCCCATTCTATCACAGCAACCCATGCAAGCCGAATATGTTCAAGATGGCTATTATAAGCAAAATTATGATTTCTCTAACACATATAATCCATGTTGGCGGAATCATCCAAATTTCTCTTAATCAGAATAATATCATACCATAGTTTCAACAATCAGGAAAGAGAAATTCACTAGAAGACATATTTAATAAATTCATGGAGACATCTTAACGGTGCATAGGATCTAATAATCAATACATGAACAAGACGGATATCTCTTTTCAAAATCAAGGTGCTTCAATAAAGAATCTCGAGACTCAATGCTCTTGGTGGATTTGTTGTTATTGATCGTAAATGCATTAGTTCATTAAGTTCGAAATATATGCATTAGTCGAAGTTATTTCAATAGTTTTCTATTTTTAATTTCCCCAGTATCACTTATTGTTTAACATCTATCTTGCTACTTGCATTACTTCATTAACCATTTAAATTTCCTATTTGAGCATAATCTTTAATAAATTAGGATAATCTGTTTGATTAGAGATTTTAAACCATAAAAATATAGAAAAATAAAGAGCACAGCAAGAAAGACTAAAAAACTGTAAAGACACGTGATATATTAAATATGACGTTTAATTGTTTCTCAATTTTTTTTTTTGTACAAACCTTTGCCATATTTAGAGTGTTTTCATGACAGAGTAGGAGATTGTTGAAATTTGGTTTAATAATGTTGGTTTTGACCAATTATTTAAGAGGGATCTGTTAATCGAGTACGAGAATTGTAAGTTCAAACGAGATTTATTCCGCGAGTAAATTAGTGTAATATATTTAATTGTTTGAAACTAATTTCGAGTGAATGAGAAATTAAGGCCCAAAGTGAATCGGTTAAATACATGAAAATTGTTATAAAATAGATTAGAATATTCTAGAATTTGTTTCAAAGTGAATCGGTTAAATACACGAAAATTATTATAAAATAGATTAGAATATTCTAGAATTTGTTTGATTGAAAAATCATGTTTTTTTAGACAGTCATTTTTTTTAACAATCACATTTTTTCATCTTACACACATGTTATTTTGGACATGTTCTTTCGATCAAAAGACACGTCTTTCTACGAAGCTGTGTCTTAATTGTTCAAATATTATATATAGACCCATTATAATTGTAAATTAATTACTTCACTTTCAAACAAATGTCTCTACACTTTCTGCACAAATTATTTTAGTCTTGCATAAAGTCCAAATCCAATTTTCATTCAAAAAGTACAAAATGTTGTTTGCTTCGTTGTTCTCTTAATTTAGAGTCCTACTATTATAAGAAGTGATCTTTGTATATTAGAAGACGTGTGTCAAAAAATTGTGAACACCTATGCGGTGCAATTTCATTTGAAATAAAAAGAGTCCAACTCTTGACTCGGCCTAATCTAATTCTTCATTTATTACATTTTTGTAAGTTGCTATTTTGATCGTTTTTGTATGTACTTGTTTAAGTTATTAGAATATAAATAATGCACCAATTATATCAACAAATATTACAATAAAAAATCAATGATTTCTTTCAGTATTAAATAGTACAACGATTTGCACGACCATACCTTTATATGCGAACTCTTTTTGCTTACCCCTTTTTTTTTGGGTATTTTATACTCAACATATGAATTATTGCAAAAATTTTGTTATAAAATGGTGATTGAGAAAAGCTTGTTCACTTAACTACACAGCACAGCAGTGCTTCTATTGCCTTAATCCCTTTCAAACTATTAAATGCAAATATTATAATCTTAAATTTCATTTACTGTTCTTTGATTTTATACAGTGAAATGGCTCAATATATACCACCAGTTCCACCACAAATATAGAATCCATGTATATTTTCCATGCAATGGCCATCAATGCAAATGGCCAAAGGCAGTATCAGAAAGCTGAAAGAGAAATGGGTAGAACAAGGCTTCAATCCTACTAAAATTCAACCAATTTGGGACTATAAAGGCCCCACATGTTCTGATGTGTTGCACTTTAGAAACAAATGGGAAAGGTCTGTTGATGCACTTCATTTCGACAAATTATTCTATGTAAATCAAACTGGAGAACAACATTGATATGCACTAACTGCTAAAGACTGATAGCTATGGACTTGGATAGCTCGCAAAGAGAACTACGAATCAAACCATAAAGTGGATAAATATTCGCAAAAGTGTAGAGATCTCTACCACTAAAAGAAATTAGAACTATAGCGATGACTTATGTCGTTGCTATATATCAAAATCTTGCTGTTATAACGTTACAACGACGACACATTCATCGTTGTAGGCTGCAGCTATAAGTTAGTGTCAACAAGTATATAGTGACGACCATGTCATCTTTTAGTGACGACATCGTCATCACTATATAGGTTGTGGTACTTTGTCATTACTGGACAATATAGTAATACTAAGTCGTCACTGTATATGTCTCTACAGCGACACCAGGTCACTACCGTAGATTTGTCTATAGAGACGACATATCGTCGTTAAAGGTACATTTTTTATTTTTTTTTTAAAAAGTTGCATGATGATGATGGTGATAATAATAATAATATTATTAAAAAATAATTAATTAACATAATTTGACATTTGGACATTGAACAAAATTGAACTAACAAAAATATAAAAAACATAAAAATCCCTTAAATCATTGTTATCTTTTCCCTCCTCCGGTTGATGCAGCATCACAAGTTGTTATGGCAGCAAGATTCCTGGGAATTTGGCCTGCAGAGTAGTCATTAAATCCACAATATATCCAGTCAAACTGGGAAGACTGGTTGTAGATGGAGCATGTGATGCAGCAGTGGAAACTTGAGAGTGAGAAGTGTCATTCACAATTCGTCCAACTCCAGAGAGGTATCTCATTTTCTCCCCTAGCACTTCTTTAACAACAGCGTGCTCGTCCATCGTTGCGCCACTGGTGTTGGCCTGTTGTGTCTGGGTCTCATTCACTTCAACCAGTTTAGCTGAAAATTAACAAAAATAATAATTAGTTCGCAAAACTTAAATCTCAAACAAGCTTAAAAAACTAAAATGATGTGTATTAACATTTACTTACGTAATCACTCGCTGCTCAAGGGTTCACCCAATGGCATGTTTTTGCAGTATGGAAGGTCTAAAAGGTCTGAAATGAGTTTATAACTCCAGGTCGCTCCTGTGTTTCGGAGTTCCTCTACAAAAATAATAAATCTAAAGCAAATAATCACGTCCCTAAATGAATCATTTAAAATTGAAAAAAAAACTTATTATTTAACACGTACGTTATCATATTGTGAAGTAGAATAACTCTTCGACCTTTGCACTCTGAGATATTTTGCGCCTGATTATCTTTGTTCTTAGCCGAACGTGCCTAAAAAAGGAATAGGAAAGAAAAAGAAATCAATTTTTTTGTAGGTGCACGGCATAAAAACATACTAATGGACCTATAGCGACAACAACTATATTCCTGCACGGCACAAAAAACACGCTAAAAATTCCTACCAATGAGCTGGGACCTATATCAACGACAACGATCGTCACTATAGGTAGCAAAAAAGTGCCAATGCTTTTCGTCATCTTCCAACACTATAGCAACAATACAATTGACTATAGTGAAGACAAATATCGCCGCTATAACACTATAACTCTATAACGATGACAAAATTTAGTCGTCGGTATAGTGTTACGTTTATAGCGAAACATTTGTTATCGTCGCAACTTGTTATCGCTATAGCCAACATTTCTGGTAATATATCCCATTTATGAAAAAGAATGAGAGGAGAGACCAAAAGCTACTAAAAGTCCATCAGCAAGAGATTTTGGTGTCTGAAAGAAGACATTTTGAACACTTAGCAAACATTGAACAACAAGAGGTAAGATCATATTTATCCATTTAATCAATTAATAGAGAATATCATATTAATATATTTCCTTATTTTGAAATCCTCCATAAAATGGCACCAAGTTGAACACAGAGCTTTAAAAGAATATTTGTTATCTTGTTTTAAACAGTTTTGGAAATATTTGTTTGTGATATTCTGAAACATGTCTTTACATCTCCATTTATCACATTTTCAATTAAAACATTGCCATTTGGGCATGTAATCTATTTCCTGATTAAGTTAATTTTTTATTATGCAATGTTACTATTCTTTTTCATCTTATAGTTTCGTACCTATAACATACCTAAACAAGCCAATCATCCAAGCAAGAAAATCTATTCTCTTTACCAAAAAATAAAAATAAAAATTGGAATTTTACCTATTTAATCTGCTATCAAATCATTATCAAAAAATTGAAAACACGTCAATAGCGATAAAGTTCTCTATATCTAAAGTTCTAAATTCCATTGATGAAATAATGCCGTCAAAAAGTCCAAATGTAAACGTGACGTGTGTAAACTCACCTACAGAAATTCATATCCGATGAAATACCATTCCTACTAAACGCACTCTAGAGCCTTTATGTTTAAAATCCTTTCTAATAATTTAAAATTTTAAACGAATCCAAGTTTTTTGCACGTTCAATGTTCACATAAAGGTAACATGTTGAAAAAAAATTTAAGTAAATAAATTTATTCATAACACCTTAACCTTTTAAACAAATAACACTCTAAAAATAAATAAATATAATATAAAATTTTTCATGAAATTTTTTTTTTTCAAATCAATAAGCAAACAAAACCTTCATGCAAGTTGCAAAGTGGGTGAGTTGTGACAACATAAGAGAATGTTGGGCCAGAAAATTTTCAGAAATCTAAAAAAAAAAAAAAAAACACACACACACACACACACAGTTGTAACAACATAAACACAGGGGCGGATTTGGGGCTGGGCCTGATTGGGCCCAGGCCCAACCCTATTGTGGTCCACATGTAATATATACTATAAAAAAATTTTTTTTTTGGGAAGGCCCAGCCCTGAATATCAGTGGCCCAGGCGCTCAGCCCAAGCCCAATAATTGTTTCAGACCATATATTCCAGCAGCCCTTTTTCATTGATTAAAGTCATTAAACCATCAGCTGCCTTTGACGTTCAAATTCATTTTTCAAACCACATAACATTTTTTACAAAACAGAAGCCATTTTTTCTGATTAAACCATAACCATCAGCCATTTTACATTCAAAATCATCCATTTTCATGAAATCATCAACAACGTCTCTAATTTCGCAAATCACAGTAGGCAAGCAGCCCTAATTTCACAAATCACAGCAAGCCAACGACCCTAATTTCGCATTACAGTAAGTTTATTTGCTGCTGAAATTTTTCTTATCATGTTTTAATTGCTAGAAATGCTGCTGTTGGTGCTATTAATTGATTATTTCTTAATGTTGAAAATTTTTATTTTGCTGATGATTGAAATTTGGAGAAATGCTGTTGAAAATTTTGGAATACTGTGGAAACTTTAATTTTGGGAATACTGCTGTTCATCGGTTCATTTTAGTTCTATTTATTGATTATTTCTTATTGTTTAAAAAATTTTGTTGTTGAAATTGTCGGAATGTTGCTGTTATGTTGGAAATTTTAGAATGCTGCTGTTCATCAGTTCATCGATTAATTTTGGTGCAATTTAATCGATTATTTCTTGCTGATGATGATGTTGAAATGTGCTCAGATTTTGATGGATAAATTTGTGCTGAAATGTTGAAAACTTTTTAAATAAGATAATGACTTATTTGAAAATATTATATTCTCATTATAATGGGCTCAAAAAAATTTCGGGGGTGCTGCCCTCGAACCCCGTATAGTTCTCCTTCAACCGGCCCACCCCTTTGACTTATCCTGGCTCTGTCCCTGCATAAACATGTCCACGTGAAGTCGGTTTCCATGTTGTATGGACTCTAAAAATAGGCAAGTTTCAATATATTTTAATTATACATAATTTAATGGATGACCAAAAATGTAAAAATAGTTATATGGATTTTCTGCAAGTGTATTTTTGTGAAATTAAATCTTAAGGGGAAAAAAAAATTTATTTGCACTTCAGAAAATAACCTATCTCCGCCCTTGTATATACATGTATAGATATAGTAGAAAAAATGATGTATATAAGTATGCGAGTGTATGGTGTGTGCAGGACGGAGCCATGTGTAGCCGAGCGCCGACGGTCGCCCGGATTGAATTTTAAGAAATCTGTAGAAGAGCAAAAAGTCGCATGTACTAAATTATGGAGAAATAAAGAAGAAATGGAGGAAAACGGAAGAGGAGGAGGCGGAAAAGAAAGCTTTGTGTGTGTAGTTATGTGTGTGTGTGTGTGTGTATATATATATATATATAGGCTTTAAGTGAAGAGAGAGTGTGGTATTTTAAATTCAAAATTTCACTTTTGGTCCCTCAACATTGAGAAATTAAGAAATAACACGATTGCATAACTATATGGCCTACACTTAATAACATAATTTCATTTTTGTGCTTATATCTCGCCTACACTGAATAAAAATTCTGGCTCCGCCCTTGGGTGTGTAGACATATTTGTAGTATAAAAAAAACTTGTAGAATACGAAGTATTTATAGAGAAATAAGGTACAATGTATCAAATCTTTGATACGAAATTAATAAAATCCATATTTTAATCAACTTGATAATTTAGGTTAATTAAGGTTGCCCACTTGACCTTAACTTGCAGAAATTTATGGTCATTGCCTTACGAGTGTGACATTGAATCTGTTCAACTTAATTTGCATTAGAGTAATGCAAGTTGGGATTTGTTAATTACTTTAATTAATTACATAATAAGCTAAAAAAAGGTGTATCAGATGTGATGTATGAGGCTACATTATTAATTGGGCAGTACCCCATCAAACTCCTTGAGTGCATGAGGTGTCAATATTAGTATAAATTATCAAGTTGGGGGACTAATGTTCGATGCCTTGTTACAAAGCAACAAAATGTTTCATTTTGAAAATCATGGATGAAAATGAAATTTAACGTTTATTTTGAAAATAGATGCCCTAAATTCAACGCTAGAAAATTTATTTAATCGAATCTAGGTAAAATTTCAACTTATATTATACGTAATTGTATTTAATCCAACATACTATTATAATATTCGTAGCTTTTATTTACGTATTCTCCAAAACTTATGACTTAGGTTTTTTTTTTTTTTTAAAAAAAAACTTTACCAAATAAGAAAATTCTCAGCAAAAAAAGTGTTTATTTTGGTGGGCTTTTACTTTTTGGTACATATCCTGGTTTTGGCTTCTGTTAAAAGCTGAAGTTGGACTGAACATCTGAATTCTGAACACGGATTAGAAACATTGAATATAACAACACAAATTTTGGTTCATTGTATGTATCCCCTCTCAATAAAATATATGCAAAGGAAAATAGACCCCACCTGACAACAAAAGATATGTATATCACACACTTCACAAACACACAGTAACCTTCACCCACCACACTTTCATTTCCTTCTTTCTTCCTTTTTTTTTTTTTTTTCTCTCTGGTTTCCAGATGATCTCTTGCCTTTGATTTTTCTCTGATGCATTCAGTTCTCTTTGAAGGCCTGTTGATAGTGATTTTCTTGATTGATCTGACAATTTTTGCTCTCAAAAGAGTGTTTTTTGGGTTCAGATTTGACCTCCCTGCGGTTTCTACACTGTTCCCATGTCTGAAGTCTTTGATTATCGTGGTTTGATTCTGAATCTTTCTTTGGTTTTGCTGGTTTTCATGTCTAAAGTCTTTGATTTTATGTTTTTTTATTAAACGTTGCGATATTCTTGCCATATGTAAGTACAGATAAATTCATAAAATTTTTGGATTGTCAGGTGATATTTATCTATACACGTGCCTTTGATGTTGTTGAATTCTGTAATTTTCATGGAATATTTGCATCTGTATGTTTGTGTATAGATTCGGGAAATTCAATGATTAAAGTGGTATAATCTCAAAAAATTTAATGGATTTTTTTTTGAAAGTTCCTATATTTATGTGGCTTCTTTGTTATAAATATTATGATGTTCGTTAGAATATGTATGCTTAAAGTCTTTGGTTACAGTGGTACAATCCCAAATCTTTTATGGGTTTTTTCCTATAGTTCATATATTTATGTGACTTTTTTGGTAAATCTTATGATTTTCATCGTACTATATATGTGTACATATGTGTATATATACATATGTGTATATATACATCTATACACAAACCCTTGGGTTACTGATCTCAAATCGTTTGTGGTTTTGCGTGAAGATTTTGTCCATCACATCACTGTTAGATTATTTACTGAATCCATACTGATGATTACACATTATGACTTAAGAATATAATGTTGTAATTATCATGATCAAGACTGAAGCGGAACCGTACCTGAATCTATGATTTTGTTTGATCGAACGGGGTTATGGTCTTCCAACTGATCCGTGGTTTTCTCCTTAGTGTCTCTTGCTGATGGGGATGCATAGAGTTATGAAAAGCCACGCTCAATTGGGGACTATGATCTTTATAAAATATCTGCTGGGCAGTTATTATGTTTTAATGTTGTTAAATTGGCCCTTCATCAATTTAAAATATTGTATCCGTCTTTACACTTTAATCTCGTGACACTTAATACCCATTAGTCCAAAATAGTTTTTAGTGGATCACTTTATTGACTAAAACCTTAAGACAGCATCACACATTTTAATATATATATGTTTGGCTCCGTATGTTGAATTTTTTCCAACAATCGCTTGCTTTGTTTTCGTTATGGCTTGCAATTTTCTCCGGAATATGCATTTGTGTATACTTACATGCTAATTGCTAAAGATATTTGATTAAGGTAGTATAAATTATATGTATATATACACGTATGAATCATATCTGGATTTTGCTTCAAGTTTATATCTTGAGCTGGATGTTCCTTTTCCTTTGAGAAAATTTATTATCTTCCTGCACACAACTCTAAAATCTTTTGTATTTATGGATAAAATGTGAATTCACTGGATATATGGTTGGATGCACAATTAAAACAAGCACAGAAAATTACCAAGTTATATTTTCAGATATTACCGTTCCTGTATAAACTACACAGGGATACTTTGTATGCCCTGTATTAACTATTACTGAATTATGCTGACCTTAGAAGGTAGCATATCTTTTTCATGCTCGACATTAGATCTAAATCTATTATACTTCATCTTATTTGAAATTAATGAGCTGTATAGTTGTGTATTGGCTGACATCTCTTACACATCATGAATTTCAGGCACTGAAGATTTTTCCACTGGGGGTTTCCGATTCCCAAATCCCAAGGATTCGAGTCTTCTTTTGCCCCTTGGTCATCATGTGGATGTTTATTTTCCTCCTCCAAAGAGATCTCGTGTCAGTGCCCCTTTTGTTGTCAGCGGGGAGCAGAAGCAGAAGTCATCCATTGAAGTTCTTCCCGATGAATGTCTCTTTGAGGTGTTCAGACGTCTTCCCGGGGGCCAAGAGAGGAGTGCCTGTGCCTGTGTCTCCAAGGGCTGGCTCATGCTTTTAAGTTGCATCCGGAGGGATGAACTATACACCGACAAAATCACTCAATCGGTCGAGCCTGAGAAAAGATCGAATCCTAAGAAGGAAGATACGTGTAGTGAGTCGGAGCAGAAGGGTGGATACATTGATTCAAATGAAATTAAAGCTGAAGCCGAGGAGGAAAATCAAGAGACGGAGGCCAATGGATATATTTCGAGAAGCCTAGAAGGGAAAAAAGCTACAGATGTTAGACTGGCTGCAATTGCTGTTGGAACAGGAAGCCGTGGAGGATTGGGCAAGCTTTCCATTCGAGGAACCATTTCCATTCGAGGAGTGACAAACCTCGGCCTCAAGGCCATTGCTCGTGGTTGCCCTTCTTTAAGAGCTCTTTCTTTGTGGAACATATCATCAATTGATGATGAAGGCTTATTCGAGATCGCAAATGGGTGTCGTCTGCTGGAGAAGCTCGACCTTTGTCGATGCTCAACAATTACTGACAAAAGTTTGGTTGCTATTGCAAAGAGTTGTCCCAATCTGACCTCGGTTACAATAGAATCTTGTTTGAACATTGGGAATGAAAGCCTGCAAGCTTTGGGTTGTTTTTGCCCCAACTTGAAGTCCATTGCAGTTAAAAACTGCCGACTCATTGGGGATCAAGGAATTGCAAATATGTTTTCATCTGCTGGTCGTGTCTTGACAAAGGTTAAGCTTCAGGCACTCAATATCAGTGATGTGTCTCTTGCTGTGATTGGATACTATGGACATGAAGTGACTGACCTTGCACTAACTGGCCTCCAAAATGTGAACGAGAGGGGATTCTGGGCCATGGGTAATGGACAAGGTTTGCAGAAGCTGAAATCTTTTGTGGTAACCGCTTGCAGAGGAGTGTCCGATGTGGGGCTTGAATCCATGGGTAAAGGTTGCCCAAACCTAAAGCAGACTTGCCTCCGAAAATGCCCACTCCTATCAGACAAAGGATTAGCTTCCTTTGCGAAAACTGCAGGGTCGCTTGTAAGTCTTCAATTAGAGGAATGCCACAGGATTACCCAGTTTGGATTTTTTGGTATTCTTGGAAATAGTAGGAAACTGAAGGCACTTGTCGTGGAAAACTGCTTGGGAATTAGGGACACCGATTTTGAATTTCCATGTATGTCTCTTTGCAATTCGTTGCGATATTTGACCATCCGAAACTGCCCTGGATTTGGTAATGCTAGCTTGGCCATAGTGGGAAGACTTTGCCCCAAACTGTTACATTTAAATCTTGTGGGGCTTCAAGGAATAACTGATGAGGGGCTTCTACCTCTTGTTCAGAACTCTGAAGATGGTTTTACAAAGGTAAATCTGAGCGGATGTGTGAATTTGACGGACAGCGTGGTTTCGGCCATTGTTAAGATGCATGGGAGCACTCTTGAGCTTCTGAATCTTGATGGCTGCAGACGCATCACTGATGCTAGCTTGGTGGAAATTGCAGACGATTGCTTGTTACTGAGTGAACTAGATGTCTCTGGTTGTGGAATAACCGATTCCGGGATAGCAGCCTTGGCTGGTGCAGTGCACCTCATTTTGCAGATACTTTCCCTCTCGGGTTGCTCATCTGTCTCCGACAAAAGCTTAGCTTCCTTGGGGATTTTGGGTCAGACCTTAGTCGGTTTGAACATCCAGCACTGTCATGGTATCAGCCTTGGCGCTGTTGATTTACTTGTGGAGCGGCTTTGGAGTTGTGATATACTTGCCTAAACTAAGTAGCTGATTTGAAGAATCCTGATCACAGGCGAGGAGTAGATAAGGAATCTCAACTTGTTAAATGAAACATCGTGGTAATAGCAGTAGTGAGTGCAGTTTTTGGGTCCATCACCATGGGTCTTCACGAGGTTCGGTATCCCAGTCGACTTTTTCCAGAGTGTGGCCAGTAACTCTTTTTTTGGCAGCTTTTTTTTCCATTTGTAAAGCTGTTTCAAGAATTTTGTCCTCTATCATTGGAGACATTTTCTTCATGGTCATGCTTTGCCGAGATCAAAGATTTGGGTTCTGGATCTTTGGATTCTTTCAAGTGGTCCTAGTTTTATGTTTTTAGCTTCTGCCGTCTTCTCTTTTTGGGTCTCCCAACTCTGAATTTTACCAAGTCGTCAACATTGCTGAATGCTTGTGTTTTAGTACCTGGAGTTCGGGTCTGTTTCTAAAGTGTCGTTTCCCTCTATATTGGTTGCTTTTGGCAGTTCTAGGTTTGTCACCTTGCTTTTGTGGGCGTTGGCCGTGGCAGCAGCTTCTTTTATCTGCCATGACAACCTAATCTCCTCTGGAGGGGTTGTTTTTTCTTCCAAAGCCTTAGTTTTGCAGGTTCTCTAGTCATGAACTGTCCCGTGCAACCTCTTGTGATGTAGTACATGTAACCGTATGGTTTAATGTCTATGAATAAAATATTTTAAGGAACTTCATTTGTTAACATCTCGCAGGCTGTTGATTACAGATTCGTTACATTTTTAGATGAATGCCAGCATATCCAAAAGAAAACGGACTGATATCATGCATATCTTGGTACGATTTTAATGCATGAGTTCTTCTTGTACTCCGCTTCGTGGGCGTGGGCGTGGGCGTGGGCGTGGGCGTGGGCGTGGAATTGTGGCCAGCATAAGGATAGGAGAGGAATGTGACCGGGCATGACGTGGAATTGTGGCCAGCATAAGGATAGGAGAGGAATGTGACCGGGCATGACGATATCTTGGATTCATTCCCATGCTTTATTCTATGTTCTTGAGATACTGAAAAATGAAAAATCATGTGCTCTCAGTGACCTTGCTATTTCAATTCGGTTAAGTATAGAACCATGCTTTTGCTACTATGATCCCGGCTTAAGGGAAATACATATATTTAGACGGGTAAATATCACCAGGGGTGCCTAACCTTTGAACGTTATAACAATGGGGTCTTCAACCTTTGTTTACTAGCAACCGGAGTCTCTAACCTTTCAAACGTTAGCGACTGAGGTCCTTTTTTGACAGAAACCGTCAATTTGACTGTTAAGTGGTCAAAATTTTGTTAAATGGACGATTTTACCTTTAAATTAAATGATTAAAAAATAAAATAAAATAAAAATTGCAAATCAACCCCAACCAACCAAAAATAATAATTGCATCCAAACCCATAATAATTGCCGGAGAAAGAGGAGCCTCGTCGGTGGAAAAAGAGTCCTCATCGGCGGCAACAGTGGAGCTACTTCCATTGCCGCAGATGATTTATTGCTCAACCCATAAGTTGCATCCTTTTCTACCAACAATAAAACACTCTGCATATCTCCAACAATCATATCACCATTAACACTAAAATCAGTTGCCGGCGAGGATGGAGTGAGGGAAGGGGAGTATGAGAGATACAATGGAGGATTGGACGGAGGATAGTGAGAGGTCGGTGACTTCGCGGCAAGAGGATGGCCGAATTGGGGTTTTGTAGCGGAGGAAGAGGCGGCAGCAATGGCGGCGTCTTTTAGGGTTTTCAGTCGTTAAGGGCAGTCATCGATCGGTCGGTAGCGCTTCTCTTATCAGCTGTTGTTATGAATGGGAATCGAGCTAGGTGGGAGCTCTCTCTTGCATATGCAACTGGGTTTTTTTGCAGCCATGGCGGCATATGCAGCTCGTTTTTTGCATATGCAACTGGGTTTTATGCAGTCATCGATCGGTCGCTGGTGGCTGTTGCGCGGTGGTGGTGGATGTGTGGAAGTTGGGTTGTTGCGTGGTGGCGGTGGCTGTTGCACGGTGATTCTTTTGCCTACGTCGTTTGGGTTGGGGTTTGGATGCAATTATTATTTTTGGTTGGTTGGGGTTGATTTGCAATTTTTATTTTATTTCTTTTTTTTAATCATTTAATTTAAGGGTAAAATGGTCAATTTAACAAAATTTTGACCATTTAACAGTCAAACTGACGGTTTCTGTCAAAAAAGGACCTCAGTCGCTAACGTTTGAAAGGTTAGGGACTCCGGTTGCTAGTAAACAAAGGTTGAGGACCCTATCGTTATAACGTTCAAAGGTTAGGGACCCCTGGTGATATTTACCCTATTTAGACAGAATAAGTGCAAATAGCTGAATCTCATGCGGTAACAACAGAGATCTTATAGCTTTAGAATTTGAATGTCATCAGGCTAACTTTTATGGGATGTTTGGTGTGCTTGATTGTATAGTACTCTGACAAGATTATGGAATAAAAAAAGTTAAAATCGTGTTGAAGTCTACAAATGTTGTCACGCTAAATTTCATAGGTGAGACTTTATAGCTTTACAATTTCAAAATTTTTCTTTTATGGGAATTTTGGCGCGCTTACTAGACAAGATTATGGAATAAGAACATGTTCAAATCTGGTCAATCTTAAACATGTATTGTCTAGTACAATGTACAATATGTGATGCTGACTTTTTATGTCATGTGAAATTTTATAGAGTTAGAATTTCAATGTTGTATTTTTATGGGATGTTTGTCGTGCTTGATTGCATAGTATTGGACAAAATTATGGATTAAATAAATTTAAATCTTGCCAGAGTCTCATCCAGTATTGTTGAGTAATGCTCACCAAAAGTTGTCACGCTAACTTTTATGGCACCTTCTTTGGGATGTTTGGCTTGCTTGATTGCACAATACTAGATAAGATTACCTAAAAAAAGTGCAAATCTTGTCGTCTGGTATTGTCCTCTACGGTGTGCCAAAGGTTGTCATGGTAACTTTTAAGGCATGCAAGATCTTGTAGCTATAGAGTATCAATTTTGTTATCTCATGGGATGTTTGTCGTGGTGGATTGAACTATACTGAAAAAGATTACGAGATAGGAAGTTAATATCTCATTATAGATTTGTAGATGAGTTACATGAAACTAACTCTTTCAAAACTCTTCTGCAGAGAATACAGTATAAGTTGTCATATCTGGTGTTGGTTTGTTGTTATTGTTGGCGGATTTTTGTGTAAATGACTCCAAAGCAAGAAAAACCGAATGAAATACAAGTCGAGACAAGTGCTGAACACTTTGTCCTTAAGTCAAATTTGCCTCGCAACAGTGCCTACGGTTTATGGCAATCGACTCCCAAGATACAACGACTTCTGCTTGTGTTTGTAGCACTTCAAAACACAAGCACAACAAACCAAAAATAGTTTTTGTACTCCAAAGATGAAAATGAAATGAAAAACCAAAATTTCAAGCAACAAATGCAAGAATTTTGGTTCAAAATGATGAATTATGATTTTTGGGTGTTTGCATATGTTTTCTGTAAGTAATAGGATGTCCATACAGTCCTATTTAAGGATGAAGAAGTGTTGGAAACGAAGAGTCATTGAACCAAACCGTGAAACACTTCAGAAAGATGCATCTGTTCGTAATGCCATGCGATCGCATGGCTTTGTTCCCTGCGATCACATGGTAGGAATGAAAAACATTCTGCTGAAAAATTCAATCAGTTGCGATTGCAGGATAATAAGCCCATGCGATCGCATGGTCAAAGAATTGACCCAAATTTGTCATTTTCCATAATTTCTCATTCATTCGATATTGGTTTCGAGATGCCAAATATACCCTTCAACACATACAGAGAAATTTAAATTCTCTTTCGAGGGCGTTGCCGCCTCGAACCCCGCAACCTGACCGGGCAAGTCGATCCTCGTTTCGAAGCCCCGAAGTGACGAAGCGGCAAATTAATTTGCCTAAACGGATTGGGTCGGTCTGTATATTTTGGCCAAGTTGACACGAAGTCACTTTAGTTGTTTTTAACACTTAGTCAATTTTTTGACATATTAAACAATTTTCCAATAGTCATTTCCACCCCCAACCCCCAAAAAATAAAAGCAGTGAAACATCTCTGTTAAAGTTTGTGTGGTTTACAAGATACTTCGTAGTTGTTTGGTGTATGCAAGCTAATCTTGATTCACAAAATCCACGCAGTTGTATTTAATTTTTTTCCTTGATACATTTGCTTATGCACAAGAATCTCAATGACAACCACAATCTTGAATGACAGAGAGATTTAGAGAGAGAGTTTCTAAGAGACTTGAGTAGATTGAAAAAATTGTGAAGGCTTCTACCTAGATTAGAATTAGACCGTGTCAAGACAACATAACCTAGTGCACGGGTCAGCGTTCTGACACATCAAGCTACAAAGTTCAAAGGTCGGGACGATCAGTATTGGGCAAAGCCAAGTTTATGGCCATTGCTCTACTCAGTGGTTTTCCGTTAGTTTTTCATAAAAAGTTTGCCTGGGACAGCCTCTAGGCATGGCGACATATTTTGACACCTGTAGTCTACATATGCATACTCCAACTGCTATGATGCTCATAGGCAGTTGGGTTGCATTTAGGTGAACATCAACTTCACCTAATAATTCGTTAACCATACTCTGAGTCTCTGACTCCGAGTCATTACCAACTTTAGAAATATACTATCCGCCTACTATAGTTATATGCAGTTTTCACACACACACACACACACGTTTATTAAATAAAATTTCCAGTCTGTAATTTTGCCAATTGCACATCAAAATTTCCTTGAAATGTAACTTCACCAGATTCCCAGCCCAGAATATATTTACTCAAAAGATTCAATTGCACAGAACATGAACAAAACAGTCCTAAAAACTTTTCATAGTACATTGCTTGTCTGAAAGGGACTGTTCTTTTGCTACAAAGAGAGATTCTGTAGATGAGGTTAAATTGAGGCTTAAAATTATAGCTATGTTCTTCATATGATTATTTTGAATATCAACTTGTTTATAATTTAATTACCATTTTAATTATTTTATTTTCAAATTTTTCTTGATGGATTTACGGAGTGTTAATGGAAATATCTGTCAATAAATGATAGAAGTTCAAAAATCAGGTAATGATCCATCAACTTACCACTTCTTTTACGAGGTAGCAACCGAGGAATTTATCAAAGCAACTTGGTTGTCAATCAAGAGACTGACGAAAACACATGGCGTCGGTAAAATTTATCCACATTAGCCAATTGTTGGAATTTTAATTTCTATTTGAAAGCTTAATCCACGGGTGGAATAGCCTGAGCCTTTTTTATACTCATTATCAACCTCATGTTTAGTTAATGTGAGACTTTGTTTATACTCTATGAAGTACGTACCACATCATCCCAGTCCCTCGAAATCGATAACCAATCCGTTCTTCTTCCTTAATTCAGGAAGGATCACACGATGTATAAAGCCTAACTCTTTGGCTTGAGAGTTAACCACGAATATTTTTTGCATTGCAATCCGTTGCAACTCGAGATCACTCTTGTGAGTTTACACTCTACATGGCTATGTTTGGAGGTTAGCTCCTTATATCACTTATTGGAACGTAGGATTGGATCCCAAAAGGTGGACTTAATAGGCGAAGTAACTCAAATCCTTATAGACTCATTATCTACATCATGTCTAGGCCTACATATGACTTTCCATAGGAATGCAAATCAAGTAAATTTTTATTACTAACAATGTTTTCAGATTACAAATGCAAAATGACCTCTTAATCCAGACCCGTGTGGTCAAATTTATCCTAAAAACTCCTGCAATAAACCTGTTGCAAGGACTGTTATGACAATGATTTTAGTGGTGTCCTAATGTGTTCCTGCAGTTCTCTTGCACGTACATAATTTTAACTTGTACAGCAGAATGGTAAATTCTTAAAGAAAAAATTCAGTTTAGAGCATGTATCAGATAACTCATCAGCTTTTTTCCACTTTAATATCGATTCTGATTCCTGAATACTTAAAACTTTTTCTGCACATGCAATTCTTCTCTACAAAAGACAAGATGCAAGTTTCTAGGGTTCTGTTGACGTCTGAACCTGCACTAGTCCACGTGCCAACAGATCTCCAGTCACTCCTCTGCCAGCTCGTATGTTACCTGCACACTAGGACGACCGTTAGGCACCAAGATCTCTGGAGAAAAAGGGTCCGGCGATCGTTGGCACTCTGACGATCAAGTCAACAGCCGGTATATGAAGGATACGCGGGGGCGGAAACAAAAGAGGGGTGTGGGAGAGACAAGCAGGCAGAGATTTGAGCAGAGTTTAGGGTGGGATTCGTAAGCATAAAAAGTGCGTACCTTGGAACAATCGGAGGCGTTGTTTTTATAGCGCGAGAGATCTAATTGATTTAGGAGACAAATCAATTTTATACTCAATCGGATCCTCCTTCCTTATGTGATAAAGATATCCGAGATTATCTTCCTTCTTTGAGCTTATCACGTTGCATGATTTTGGGAGATTGCGATCTGGTTTTCTTATGAGAATCCTTGCGCCAAATCAACGCGATCTTCCTTTAATTATTCCTCTGGCTGCCCTGGCATATCGAGTCGCTTGCTGGTTGTGAATGACGCGAGGCCTGACGAGGCCTTATGGTTCGCATGAGGGCGCCGAAGCCCTTTATGTAACTTGCAGATTCCTAGCCGTCGAAGGCCCAAGCGCGTTACGGGCCCCCAGCAGGGCCCAAATAGAGTTCTTGACAGAATGCGAACTGGGCCCTTACTAGGCTTAGATGGGGCTTTGGCTGACGTGGCGGCCATATCGTAATTGTGCGGTAACAATAGTCCCCCAAGTCCAAGCCTATTATTTATGACAGGCGTGGGACTTTTGAGGATAAACATGAATGAGGTCGTGCCTCGCAGGAATGTGTCTCGCGAAAAATGTGTTCTTAAGGTGGTTCGGCAGGGAGTAATTCATCCTACTCAGTATAGTCCCCCAAGTCCGAAGCCGAACATTTATGACGAGTGAGGGCTTAAAGGGGACAGGCCAATGCTGACGTGCTTTCTGATGGCGTGATTCTGTCTATCAAGTCTGTCACTCTCTGGTTGGGTAATCATGAGTGGGGGGGGGTGTATTAAATGCGGTCGTGTGAGAGGGAATATGGGGGTGCTTTTAAATTTGGGAATCGTTTCCCTAGCATTAATGGTGCAGACACTCGGTGGAACCTAGAAAGTTGGCGTCTTCAATGCCTTGGGGAGGTAGAACGTCCGTGCGTCGTTCCAGGTTCTCGGTCATGCCCATATTTATTGCATTACTCTTCTTTCCGATGTAGCCCTTTATAAACAGGATGCAGGCGTAACAATATTCTTCTATCGTGATTCAGTCGTAATCAACTTGTCATAACCGTGTGATCAAGATAAGAATAGAGGACGTGTGATGGTGGTGCGGCTGGCAACTGAGATGCCTGTGAATCTGAGAATCAACGTTCAGAGGACCAAAGGATGTGCCAATCAACGTTCAGGGAGGGAATCTAGGCTTAGCAGCCTTGGCCCGGCCCTCCCCTGAACTGTGGATGAGGTGGCGGGAGGGTTCTCCTGCTGCCAAGAAAGGCATCAACGGCCTTTTTTGAGCAACATGGTCTAATTAGCCACCAAATTAACCCAGGTTGGCTCGGGGGACCCCCTATCAAAATAGAGTCAGGTTTCCTAACCTGGACGATGCCAGAGGAAACTAGGGAGTAGGTTTCGTAGATCTAGCTGCCCCAGTTATGTGCTGACCCAGAGAGGCGGCGGGGGTTTTAGAACATTTTGCAGTTATACCTTCTCTTGTATTGTGTATCGTATGTAATAAAAAGGATGCCGAGTTACCTTCGTATCTGTATGCTTGTACCCTTATCATGTGTTTGATGCCCATGCTTTACATACTTGTTCCGAGTCTCGTCGAGGTTTAGCTTTGCGAAGTCATAGGTACAAGACTGAGGTGGCGAACAACATCCCCGGCGGTGCGGAGTGGTACGCACGTTATGATCGATACCCCGCCGCTGTGTAGGAATTACGATGGGGTTGGTGCGAGCGTCTAACGAACATGACCTGACGTGGGTGGGCGTCGGCGGTAGTCTTATCATGCCTTAGCGTTCGCGTAGTCATGCCCTCCGCGCCCCCAAATGTTTAGATATATTCCCTTAGGGTTTATCACATGTGTTTCAAATTCCCCGCCACGTGTCGGTTCCCTTGACTATTGGTATCCCGTTGGGCTTATATAATGTGACAGGGCATCCCTAAATCAGCACTCTTCTGTCGTTTCGCTGTCATACCTAGACCGTTGATCTTTGTCGACCATGTCGGGCTTCCACTTTTCCAAAGTCCCTAAATTCAAAATTAGGCGTGGGGGCATAGTGGAGGATGTCTCCCATCCCCATTTGGCGTCACCTGGGGCGCCTGGGTTGCAGGATCCGGAGACGGCGGTGGGTCAACCGTTCGTTTTCCCTGCACCGGGAGTGAGAGTAGGCGTTCCAGATTCTTCTAGTCGTGGGTCCCCTGTCGGGAATGTTCGGTCGCCAGTGGGTAAGAGACCAAAGGTCGAGAGTGGGGAACAGGCATCTCGAATGCCTGCTTTTCTTCCTCCCGGCAGGCGTGAGTATATCAACATTGGGGCCCGTCAGGATGATCTGGATCCGTCGGTTGTTGAGAAGCTGTCCCCAGCAGTTGCACTTGCTGCTACCTCAGTCCACAAATACTGGACATCCCCCTTTGGGAAGGCGGTAGATGCCGCGGAGGTGACGGAGTTGATGAAGCTAGCCGAAATGTACACCTCTCGCAGTCATGTCTTAAACTGTGAGTTGTATAAAATGCTGGAGATGAGGGTTGCTGAAATACAGTCTGCTCCTGGAGAGGATGAGAATGCCGAGGCGATGAGGGCCGAAGTCAAACGTCTTCGGGCAAGACTCGCGTTTTCGGAAGATGCGCGCAGTCGTGCCACGTATGACGTTACGAAAGCCCAGACAATCCAGAAGGCATGTGTCGTTGCCCAGAAGAAGGCTGAGTCCCAGTTGAAATCGTGCCAGAATATGATACAAGCCAAAGATAAGGAGCTGACCGAAGTATCAAATGAACTGGCGAAGGCTAAAGGCCTCCTGGCGAAATTGAGGGTACCGGGCTATACCGAAACGTAGTGTTGCATGCTGTTGCATCGGTTTTTGTGTGATCAAATAACGAGTTTGTAGTGGAAGTTTTTACGTTTGTTTCAAATGTTCCCGCACTTGATATCTTGCTAGTCGAGCTCAGAGTTGGTCGCGGACCATACTCCCTTGCCGTCCTTCGATCCTTAGTTGTATTCATCCGCGCCGGATGTTTGTCTAGCGAATTGCGATATTTGTTTTACGTGCATAATGCTTATCCCACGAGTTAACAGGCTCCGAACCCTACTCTCTTGCTGCCAATTTAATTGCATTCGATTAATAGCGCGTTAAATATTTAACCAGCGGGTCGGCCGTGACGCAAATTCTCCCGCTGCCGAACCGGTGACACTTATTTATGCGTAAAATGTTTATCCAGCGAGGTAGGGGAGTTGGCCGCGAACCACACTCTCTCGCTGCCGAGTACTTTGTAATTGTCTACTTACGCGTAAAATATTTACCTAGTGAGTTAATGGAGTTGGCCGCGAACCACACTCCCTCGCTGCCGTATTTTCGTACTTACTTTCTCACGCGTAAGATGTTTACCCAGCGAGTTAATAGAGTTGGCCGCGAACCACACTCCCTCGCTGCCGAGTTTTCGTACTTGCTTTTTTACGCGTAAAATGTTTACCCAGCGAGTTAATGGAGTTGGCCGCGAACCACACTCCCTCGCTGCCGAGTTTTCGTACTTGCTTTCTTACGCGTAAAATGTTTACCCAGCGAGTTAATGGAGTTGGCCGCGAACCACACTCCCTCGCTGCCGAGTTTTCGTACTTGCTTTCTTACGCGTAAAATGTTTAACCAGCGAGTTAATGGAGTTGGCCGCGAACCACACTCCCTCGCTGCCGAGTTTTCGTACTTGCTTTCTTACGCGTAAAATGTTTACCCAGCGAGTTAATGGAGTTAGCCGTGAACTACACTCCCTCGCTGCTGAGTTTTCGTACTTGCTTTCTTACGCGTAAAATGTTTACCCAGCGAGTTAATGGAGTTGGCCGCGAACCACACTCCTTCGCTGCCGAGTTTTCGTACTTGCTTTCTTATGCGTAAAATGTTTACCCAGCGAGTTAATGGAGTTGGCCGCGAACCACACTCTCTCGCTGCCGTGCCAGTACTCGTTGTATGTGGAACACTTTGAATTCATAAAGGACGAACACTTTTAATCGACGCCGTGTTTCATGACGTCCGTAAAAAAATCGTAAGGAAACCGACAGAAGAAAATTACTAAAAACTGTATTACTGGTGATATGGCCTCAGGTGGGTGATGTTCCAAGGATGCCTCGTCTCTTGCCCCTCGGAATCTTCTAGTCTATAAGTTCCGGGACGGACCTCTTTGATGACCTTGTATGGCCCTTCCCAGGTGGGCCCCAGGGTTCCGGCCCCTGCTTCCTTATTAGCTTGGAATATTTTCTTTAGGACAAAGTCATTGACACGAAAGTTTCTGCCCCTGACCTTGGAGTTATAATATCGGGCCATCTTCCGTTGGTAAACCGCGAGGCGTAGTTGTGACTCCGTGTGTCTCTCATCCAGTAGGTCGAGGCCCGCTTTTTGTAAATCCTCGTTGACCACTTCATTGAAGTGCAGGTGTTTGGGCGAGGGTATCCTTATCTCGACGGGGATCATAGCCTCTGTCCCATATGCCATGGAGAACGGGGTTTCGCCGGTGGCCGTGCGAGAGGTGGTTCGGTAGGACCACAAGGTCTCAGGTAATTCTTCGGCCCATCCTCCCTTCGCGGACTCTAGCTTCTGCTTAAGGGTATGTTTAATGATTTTATTTACGGCTTCCACCTGGCCGTTGGATTGTGGATAATAAGGGGTGGAGAAATCCCTTCGGATGCCAAGGTTCTCACAGTTCGCGTTGAACTTCATTCCAGCGAACTGCGTGCCGTTGTCGGAGACGAGAGAATGGGGAACACCGAATCGGCAGATAATGTTTTTCCATACAAATTTCCAGGCGTTCTCCTCCGTGATTTTGGCCAGAGGCTCAGCCTCGCACCACTTGGTGAAGTAATCTACTGCTACAATTGCAAACTTGACCCCACCTCTCCCTGTCGGGAGGGGGGCCGATGAAGTCGATTTTCCATTTGGCGAAGGGCCAGGGGCTAGTGACCGGAGTAAGGTTCTGAGCGGGAAGCTTCGGGACTGTCGCAAATTTCTGTCATCTGTTGCATTTCTTCGCGAAATTGTGAGAATCTTTCTTCATGGTCGGCCAATAGTACCCTTGTTTCAAGGCTTTCTGTGCTAAGGCCATCCCCCCTGAATGATTGCCGCAGATCCCCTCGTGTATCTCTTTCATCACGTATACTGCTTCCTCTTGTGTTAGGCAGCGCAAGAGGGGGTGGCTGAATCCCCTTTTATACAGAACTCCGTCCTGTAATATGAATTTTGTGGCCCTTCTACAGAGCTTCTGTGCCTCTAGTTTGTCTTCGGGCGCCACCTGACTAACTAGATACTCGGTAATCTCTTTCATCCATTTCGGGGAATCATGGATGGTTAGGACGGAGGGTGCGGTAGCGCCTTCGGTTGAAGGTTGGGTAAGCTTTTCAACTGGGATGGCCTTCATTAGGTCAGAGTCCCTACTGCTTGCTAGTTTTGAGAGGGCGTCCGCGTAGCCATTTTCCGTTCGTGGGATCTGGAGGAGTTCGTATTCTTCAAAGCGGGACAACTGTTCTTTAGCTTTGGATAAGTAGGACACCATGGATTGTTCACGCGTTGCGAAGGTTCCATTAACTTGACTCACGACAAGCTGCGAATCGCTGTGGATTTGGAGCTTCCTTGCCTTCATCTCGTGCGCTAGCCTCAAGCCCGCTAGCAGGGCCTCGTATTCTACTGCGTTGTTGGAGGCTTTGAACTCCAGGCGAAGCACGCAGTTGAGATTATGGCCATCTGGGCTGATTAGTAGGATCCCGGCTCCAGCCCCGACCTCTCCCGAGGATCCATCGACATATAACTTCCATGTCAGTACCTCCAAGGGTCGGGCTTCAAGCGGACCATCGAGGATGTGGGCGAACTCAGCCACAAAATCAGGTAAAGCTTGCCCTTTTATCGAAGGCCGTAGTTTGTAACTGATGTCGAACTGGCTAAGTTCTACCGACCACTTCATCAATCGTCCTGAAGTATCTGGCTTCTGGAGTATCTGCCGTAAGGGGAGGTTCGTCAGGACATCTATGCTGTGGGACTGGAAGTATGGTCGAAGTTTCCTGGAGGCGACGATTAACGACAGGGCGAGTTTCTCCATGTCTGGATATCTCGTTTCTGCGTCCTGCAGGACTTTGCTTACGTAATAGACGGGGAATTGTGCCGGACCTTCTTCACGGATAAGCACCGAGCTAACTGCCTTTTCCGAGACGGTGAGGTAAACGAGTAACGTTTCCCCGTTCTTGGGTTTGGATAGTAGTGGGGATTTCCCGAGAAGGATCTTGAGGTCTTGGAAGGCCTTTTCGCACTCGTCGGTCTACTCGAACCGTTTTCTCCCCTTTATGGTTTGAAAAAAAGGTTGGCAACGATCGGTCGCCTTGGATATAAACCGATTCAGAGCCGCTAATCTCCCTGTCAGACTTTGGACTTCCTTGGGGGAGGATGGGGACCGCATCTCAATGAGCGCTTTGATCTTTTCGGGATTGGCCTCTATCCCCCGCTGATTGACCATGTAGCCGAGGAACTTTTCGGACGTGACCCCGAACGCGCACTTCAAGGGGTTAAGCTTCA
This sequence comes from Forsythia viridissima, assembly GCA_030279155.1. NCBI lineage: Eukaryota > Viridiplantae > Streptophyta > Magnoliopsida > Lamiales > Oleaceae > Forsythia > Forsythia viridissima. The sequence goes on from CM059033.1 coordinate 27,777,722, forward strand.
TGCGATATCTGCGAAGGGTTTCGAACATCCCCCTCAGGTGATCTATGTGGTCTTCTGCGTTGACGTTCTTTACCAGCATGTCATCGACGTATACCTCCATCGTGTTTCCAATTTGTCCGACGAACATGCGATTTACCAGCCGTTGATAGGTGGCTCCCGCGTTCTTTAAGCCGAATGGCATCATCTTATAGCAGTATAGCCCTCGATCCATAATAAACGACGTGTGGTCCTCGTCCCCTGTGAACATCGGAATTTGGTTGTAGCCCGAGTATGCGTCCATGAAGCTAAGTAACTTGTGGCCAGCGGTTGCGTCGACGAGCTGGTCGATGCGTGGTAATGGGAAACTATCTTTAGGACAAGCCTGGTTTAGATCTGAGAAGTCGACGCATACCATCCACTTCTTGGTACTTTTCCGAACCAACACCGGGTTAGATACCCACTGGGGGTAAATCGCTTCTCTGATGAACCCGCTGGCCAGTAGTTTGTCCACCTCATCTTTCAAGGCCTGGTACCTCTCGACACTTAGAGGTCTTCTTTTCTGAATCCTGGGGCGCACTTTCGAATCCGTTTTCAAAACGTGGCATGCGATCGATGGGTCGATCCCGACCATGTCGCTGTGTTTCCATGCGAAGACGTCTGCATTCTCTCGTAGGAATTGTTTTAACTCTTCTTTCATCTTTTCCTCGAGTTTTTCTCCCACCTGCAGCATCTGGGTTGGCTCCGAGGGGCTTACCGGAAAGGTTTCCAGCTCCTCCGCTGGGGAGGCGAGAGAATCCGAGGCTATGATCCGGAGATCTAGACCTTCGTCTAATACCAATTCTTCATCCACTCCTTCGCCATTAACTTCTGTTTATTCTGAGTGTATGGCCATTATCTGCAGTTTGTCTATGTTATGGGAGTTGCGGTAGTCCAAAGAACCAGGCTGCGAAGGGCTTCTCCGGGTACGACTACGCTTGGGTCCCTGCTGGAGGGACTGATCATCCAGCAGCCCGAGCGCGGCCTCCATCCAGGCGTCATCTAACTCCAGGTCCTGATTCTCCTGTCCCACCACCCGTTTCGGTCGATATTCGGGTGTCATGCTCTTTGGGTAGAAGACACGTTTTACCAAAAGCACTCGGTCGTGTAAGGCTTCTCGATTTTCCACAGACGGCGCCAATCTGTTGACGTCTGAACCTGCACTAGTCCACGTGCCAACAGATCTCCAGTCACTCCTCTGCCAGCTCGTATGTTACCTGCACACTAGGACGACCGTTAGACACTAAGATCTCCAGAGAAAAAGGGTCCGACAATCGTTGGCACTCCAACGATCAAGTCAACAGCCGGTATATGAAGGATACGCGGAGGCGGGAACAAAAGAGGGGTGTGGGAGAGACAAGCAGGCAGAGATTTGAGCAGAGTTTAGAGTGGGATTCGTAAGCGTAAAAAGTACGTACCTTGGAACAATCGGAGGCGTTGTTTTTATAGCGCAAGAGATCTAATTGATTTAGGAGACAAATCAATTTTATACTCAATCGGATCGTCCTTCCTTATGTGATAAAGATATCCGAGATTATCTTCCTTCTTTGAGCTTATCACGTTGCATGATTTTGAGAGATTGCGATCCGATTTCCTTATGAGAATCCTTGCGCCAAATCAACGCGATCTTCCTTTAATTATTCCTCTGGCTGCCCTGGCATATCGAGTCGCTTGCTGGTTGTGAATGACGCGAGGCCTAACGAGGCCTTATGGTTCGCATGAGGGCGCCGAAGCCCTTTATGTAACTTGCGGATTCCTAGCCGCCGAAGGCCCAAGCGTGTTACGAGACCCCAGCAGGGCCCAAATAGAGTTCTTGACAGAATGCGAACTGGGCCCTTACTGGGCTTAGATGGGGCTTTGGCTGACGTAGCGGCCATATCGTAATCGTGCGGTAACAGGTTCATATATAGCCATCTGTTTTCTTCTCCTTTTATACTTATACAGATTCTATTCTGCAAGACAAGTTAGGTATTCCCATTAAAGGTTTGATGATTATGGGTTCATCAATTAACTACTTTAGGAAGCTGAAAGTTGCATTGAATGTTGGACTTATCATCTTTTGCATCATTTGTCTTATTTCTAACTAATGATCTTTTTTCATTTTTTCTTCTTCATTGTTCAAATTCTTCTTTTTCACTTCCATTTTGCCCAAATTAAAACTTCATTTATCATCATCTTGTCATATACGACAACAATAATTGTACGTGCAAACGAAGATAATTTCGACATGCCTATATTACACCTAGCTCATTCACGAGACAGTTGGACGCGCGACTAACGCCCCATCCAACCTATGACTATTTATAGTTCTTTGTAGGGTTTAAGGTGACTTTCATGTTTAGAGAGATTGATGTGTTCGTGTGGGAGCGTTGTGTTAAGTTAGTTTTCTTAGAGAGATTGATGTGTTCGTGTGGGAGCGTTGTGTTAGGTTAGTTTTCTTACCCGACCATTTTGTATGACTCTTATGACCGTTATAGTAGCTTTTTCGACATTGCAATTCATGAGAACTCGCTTTAGAGTTTGTTCGGTGCCCATTTTTTGGCAAAATTCCCATTTTTTCAACCACTATTTTGGACTTTTCAAACCAAATGGTAGCTGAAATGACTAAATTGCCCTTTCTAAAAATTGTTACATTTTTCAAATTAAGGGCAATTTAGTCATTTCAGCCACCATTTGGTTTGAAAATCCAAAATTGTGGCTCAAAAATTGATTTTTTTGCCAAAAAATGAATACCGAACAAGCTCTAAATTGAGCAGTCACAAAATGTCATATTTTTTAGCAGTCACAATGTCTTATTTTCGTACTTTCGTGTTTAAAGAGAATCTAACTTGTATGTTATATGGAGTGCATAGTGTTGGCAGTTGAGGTAGAGGTTTTGAAGCAAGGAAGTCATGAGGTGGAAGCAAGAAAGATGATTATAGGTTCAAGGACTCCAAAGTGTTTGAACAAGTGCTTGAATTGTAAGCCTTGTATAGCTGCATTAGTTATAATATCCCATCACAACAAAGGTTCAGACACACCACATAATCGTGACAACCACGGTGACGATAACTATTATCTCATTGCGTGGAAATATAAGTGCGGAAATAAACTTTTTCATCCTTGATGACTTAATATGGTAGCGGTATACATATTCACTAAGTCGAATTGGACAATAGTGAATATATTTAAAAAAAAAAACTAAAATATTGTCTATTCTACTTTTCAGTCATATAATGCTCCTCTTTCGGGGCACTCTTGCTTGTTCTCTTCCTGTTTGTTATTCTTGAATTAAAAATGAAAAAAAGTGTTGGTAAAATTTGAGATTCTTTTATATATTACTACTACATACCATAATGAACAGAAAAGAAAATAAAAGCTTACGAAAATTAAAAATTAGATCAAAGCAAGAATTCGACTATTTGTAGTGCACAGGTGCACACGATTGAATAGTAATCGTCTCATAAGGTACAACTATCACTTCTTGTGATACAAACACTTCACAAACTGGAATATGAGAGACGGAAAAAGATGAAAAGTTTTTCTGCACCAATGAAAGTCACGTCATGTTTGAACCGGAAGGTCCAATTAAATAAATAAATATATTATTTCATCAAAAAGAATATATAAGCTCACTCCAAGCCCAAGTCATAGTCCAACTATTTACAAACTGGATAATGCACGCACTGACTTTGGACCATAAGATCTATGTCCTCTCTCTTTCAAAGACTAGTGGATCCCATTGAGGCCAAAACTCAAGTCTCGAACTAGGAATATATAAACAAGTCACAAATATATTCTTTTTTCAATGTGAAACAGTTTTTCTCTTAGTCTTCCAATATAATTATGTTCATTTCCAATACTTCACTTTCGACTTTAATTTTCCATTCATCCAAAAATAGTTTTGAGCATCCAAATATACTACAAACATCTACTCATGGAGTAGAACGTGTTCAACTATTGATGCTTCTTAAAATAGATTGTGAGACCTACTTTAATATTTGATCAAAATTTGGTAAAAACCAACTTTATAAACATATTCCGAACAAAAGGAACTTGATATTTTGGCTCTTGATCTTTGCTAACTCTTGAGTTGTCTTTGTCCTGCTTCACTTTACATCAGTTAATGAATTCTTCAATTTCTGTATTGAATAACCATCCGGTGCAAAAATTTATATCTTCAACACTCACCAAAAACTTGGCGATTGAAATTTTTATAAATAGACGATACAACTTGAACCCACTTATAATAAAGACAATTATACATTTAAAAGCTTAAGTTTTTATGATCTAGTTGAATAAAAGAAAGTTTTTGAATTATGATCATGTTTGGGTGGGGCTTATCAATTAAGTACAAAATGTAGAGAGAGAAAGTATGTGAAAGGATATTTATAATAATTATAATAAAATATTGAAATTTTACAAAAAATCTTAACCTTAGACGAGGATGTCTATATATGCACTGTTGAACAATGGTAGCATTTTTAATATTATTGCGTAATTGTCTTATTTAAATTTTTTTTCCATACTTAAAATATTGGCTCTGCTCCCACATGTTTGGAGATGCTTAAATTATAATTTGGGTAATTAGTACATTTCGTTCCTATTCTTTGAGTCTATTGCGCAAATCATCACTATCGTTTGAATTTTAGCATTTGAATCCTTAAATTACTCATTCTTTGCGCAAAAAGTCATTACCGTATAATTATGTCAACTGTTTCTGTTAAAGACAGCGTGTCATCTACAGTCTCATTCTATTTTTTATGTATAATCGAACCAATTTTTAGACTGATTTTCCATTTTTTTCCAACTAAACAGGATGATCCAATCCAATTTTGACAATATTAATTTAAACTTAAAATATGGTTAGAAAATTAATATGTTTAGTATTTAATAAGAAAAAAAAAGAGTTCAATTGTGATTGGGGGTAGAACTAGAATTAAATTTTAAGGTGGACAAAAATTTAGAATTGAGCTAGACTTGGACTTTTGGAGTGAGTTAAATATTTATTTAGACCAATTTTATGAAATAAAAGAAAAAAAAATTGCCCAAACTTTACTCAGGATTATAGCCTATTTTTAATATTTTAATTTTCTACTTTTGGGATTTTAATAATAAAGTATACTTCTGATGCTTTTGTTTTCGTTTATTGTTCTTAATGCCTTGAAAAATCAGATCAATTTTTGAATGAATTGTGAACTATAATGAAACCAATATGAGATTTATGAGTTAGACCGAAACACAAAAAATCATAAATTTGAATAGGAAATAGAAATATACTCATATTGTTTGTGTAAATTTCTTAGCTTCGCAGTAGTTAACATAAATCTATAATGCATGTTTGGCAGTACTAATATTATTGTTTAAGTGTTTATAAGTTGTAGATCTTTCAAAATGTATGGATAAAATATACGTTTGATTAATTTGATCAACTTAAATTATTATTTAAGTTAGGCAAACAAGTATAAGATAAAACTTGTTTTACTAAGCTTTAAAGTATTTTCTTTCAAAACATTTTTAAATAAGTTAATTTTTTATTTATTTATAAATTATAAGTAAAAGAAGTTACTAATTTTGACACTAAATTATGGATTCCTGGTTAGTCCAAAAATGGTAAGATTAAATCTAGATGAAGGATTAGATTAAATCACAATTTTTTCCAAAAAAAAAAAAATGTTATTCCAAATAACAAAATTTAACAATTGTTAGTTAATTTTTTTTTTTTGGAAGAGAAAAAAATTTATGGTAAACATTGGATTCCAGCAATTTCTTACAAAATTTACCAATTTATTTCTAAAATAGTGAGATGTCTTAAAAACTTTGCAGTTGCCTTGGGAGCTCTTTAGTTAGGTAACACAAGGAGAATGTCAATATCTATTGTAATAATTAGATGGTTTTTAGGTGGAAATTGAATAGCTCCACAAGATTTGCTAGCTGAATATGAAGCTTTGCTCCACTTTCAACTTAAGTATAAAATGAGGAGTGTAAATATAATTTTTTTACGTAAAAATAATAATCATAGTAATGAGATTCCTCTTAAGAAAGTTTTTGAAACTACCTAGTTGATTCATGATTTATGATTCACTTTTCACTTTTGTTTATTGTTAGTTTCGAGAAATTTTTCGATCAATTTCTATTCTTTTTCCTAGATTCTCGCTTGAGGTGTTCTCTCCTTTTAGGTATATTGGTCCATAGGCCAACATCAGGTTTATATATCATGTGGGAGATTGTATTATGTCAGATCTTGAATTATTTACGATAAAGATTGTATTATTTCATAAAAGTATTTAAATATCACGAGTTGAAATTTTTTAAATTCACCTATATTTTAGAGGTGTAAATAAAATTAATATGACAGATTATCGAGTATGTCTAAGTTCTTAAAAAATATGAGTTTTTTGCGTCAAATTTTTAAATTTAGCAACCTTACGAGCTCCTGTATATTACTAAAATTAGTTACATCGTGCGTCCCATCCTCCGTCTTGTCTTAGTGATTATCATTGCAAGTTGGCCACATGCAATTTGTCATCTCCTAATCTCACCATTTGAATATATATTCCTTCTTGCCGTTCTTTTTAGGATCAAATTCTTCTATTTTAGAGCCAAAAGGTTTTCAAACATGGACTCTTACACCTTTGCTTAAGAATAAAAATGCATTAGCGATAAAAATGTTTGGAGTCCATCTCCCTCAGCCAGTGCATCTTTATTGTGACAATAACGTAGCACTACACATTAATTGTTGCTAAATATCCCACTTTACTCAAAAAAATTCACTCTACAACAATGAATTAGTTATTCAAATTAAATTTGAATCTTTGTTTTGTTTTATCTTCTTAGTGTTCTAGCTAACTTTTGTATGCCATCTTCTTTTCCTTCGTATCGATAACTTTCCACCTTATCGACCCTTGAAATATATGTAGCCAAATAAGGAAAAGAAAGAGTCATAGAGAGCAAAACAGAGAACAAGAAATATATATATATATATATATATATATATATATATATATATATATATATATATATTCTTATCTTCAACACTAGATGATGTTGTAACACACAAGAAATATTATTTATGACAGACAATATAGTACAATCTTAAAAGGTTGTAAGAACTACCAAAGTTTAAAACTTACAAAAGTAGCCAGCTTATTTTCAACCACCACTACAAAAAAATTGACTTTTAGTTTCCCAACGTATCAAAATTTTGTCGATACAACAAACTCCCTTATATCGTTGGAAATAATACACACGGAGCATACAACTTTTTCCGACGATTGATAATTTATTTCTCAAGGATTGTCTTCATCAGAAAACATACTTCTACCAATGACAAAAAGATTTGTTGGGAAAGGCAGGAATTCCCGTAAAAAAAAATTACTTTTCAAATAGTAATAAAAAGTTGTTATATTTTTAATAATAATAACAAAAAATTAATCACTGACCGTAAGAAAAATTTTCATCCATCCTCACAAAAAAAGGAGTATACAAGACGTCTTCTTTAAATTAATAATCCATCATCTCAAATCTCATATCCTCTACTCTGTGTTCGCTTTTACAAAATTCATGTATTGAAAATAAAAAATCCATGTTCTTTAAATCGTCGCTATACTCTATGGTCGCATCCCACCACGGATAAGCAATATATACTAATATTAAATAAAACATCTAGAAATTGAAGTGATCGAGAATTTTATTTTAAATTAGACTTCCAAAACTATTCGGGTCTACTATTCAAAACCCAACATCAAAGTGGATCCAAAATTCCAAATTGCAATCCAGAATTTGCTATTAATAAGCAACTATCGAAATGATGTTTGATAAGTGCATTTTGTGCACTTATTCTGGCCTTTAAACTAAGTTTTTATTTCGTCATTTTATTGAATTTATACTTAATTTTATGTTTTATTTTTCATATTTCAGTTTTGGACTTGTTTAATAGCAATTGGATAAGAATGGATTAAAATAGTAATAAATTGGAAGATATTTCGAAAGTATAAGGATCCAATTTCACTCAATTGAAAGTTGAAGGACCAAATTGGAGATTATGGAAAGTTGAAGGACCAAATGAGATGTTCTAAAAAGCTTTGAGGACTAAAATGATCAAAATCCAAAGTTGAAAGACAAAAGCTGCAGAAATCAAAATATTAAGTAGGGCGAGCGCCCAGCGCTGTCCAGCACAAATATAGAATAAATTGGGCCAACCGGGTGATTGCCTGGGCGATCGTCCAGGCTAAATGGCTGTGCATATTTTTGTTTTTCTATTTTTAGTCCTAATACAATTAGGAAACATTTTGGACGCGATTTTTAGGTCTTTTTGGTATCTTTTGGGGCACCATTAGGGTAGTATATATATAAGTTATTAACTCATAATAGGTTGTTGAGTTTTTAGGAGAAAAACATAGACGAAAACACATCAAACGGATAGGAAGATTGCTCTTTTGAAGAATTCAGCGAAGATCAAGATCAATAAATTACTCTTTCAAGTTTTCTTCTTCTCCAGGTGATGAATTCTATATTTTCTTCTCCTTTTTATTTTCTTATTATTAGTATGCTAAGCTAGTTTAATTAGTACTAGGATTACGATGAAGTTGTCATTTAAATTCTTTCATCTCGAGACTTGGTTTTTGACAATTTATTTGCATCTACAATTATATACGTAGTAATTGTATGATTATTGTAATTTGTTTTACTATCGAAAGATCGAAAGCATGCTAGACACTATTTTAATTATCTTAAAGTCCGATAGGGGATAGAAATATATCTTTATGCTTTAGATGATCTTTAATTATCCATAGAGACTTAATGCATTTGTTTATATTCGCATTCATCATAGAAATATAGTCGAGTCATACATATGAATAGATTTAACTTTATTCGAGAGAAACTGTTGAACAATCTAGGGATATTAATATTCATAACTGATATAATTTGTCAAAACCAGGAATCAAAATAGATGAATTAACAACTATAAGTGGATTCGAAATTCTTGTACTTTTCCTTTTGAAAGTTAAATCAATCTTTCACCAGTTTAATCTTTCAATTAACTGAGCCAGAATTATTTAATTGTTTTTAGTTTATTAGTTTAATTAGTTTTTAATCACAAAATCTCCAATTTTCCAAAGTTCATTAAATTCGGTTAATGTTAATATAATTGCAACTGAATTATCTAAATTTTTGTGGGAACGATACTTGGACTCGATATCCACTTTATTACTTGAGCGATCCGTGCATTTGCAGAATTATTTAAGATATAAAATCGCTAACAAGTTTTTAGCGCCGTTGCTGGGGATTTAATTTTAGTTCTTTTCAGTTACTTTAACACTAATTCGAACTTTATTTATTTTATTATTATTTTTTTAGTTTATTTTATTATTCAATTTCTCTTTTCAGACCGCAACACAAGATGGAATATCAGGAGATTGATGAAGACAATATGCTAGTTGGAGACTTTTTGACTTCACAAATCATCCAGAGACTATCTAGCATTGATGAGTACAACATGCTTGTTAGAGATTTCTTCGCAATGCACAGGACTAATACAGTAAGATGTAATGCAACTTTTGAGATTGATGAGGAAGTAGACAGTATCACAATGTTATCTGCAAAAATAGATTCTTTGGCATACAAAATAGAAAGCATGTCATGCTCAGTCTATTTGATGCAAACGAAGAAATCAACTGGTGAAGAGTGTGGGGCAAATCATAGCACATCAGAATACCCCATTATATCACAGCAACCCGTGCAAATCGAATATGTTCAAGGTGGCCATTATCAACAAAATTATGAATTCTCTAACACATATAATACAGGTTGGCGAAATCTTCCAAATTTATCTTGGAATGATAATCAAAATAATATCATACCACAGTTTCAGCAACCAGAAAAGAGAAATTCACTAGAAGACATATTTAATAAATTCGTAGAGACAGCTGAACGGTGCATAGGATCTAATAATCAATACATGAACAAGACAGATATCTTTTTCCAAAATCAAGGCGCTTCAATAAAGAATCTTGAGACACAAGTGGATCATATGACAGTTGCTCCATCAGCCAGAGTACTAGATACTTTGCCAAGTAATACAGAGGTGAACCTCAAGAAAAGTGTTATAGCTGTTACTACCAGAAGTGTGGTACAATTACCAGAAATTCATATAAAAAGTCCAGTTGAAAATAAAGAAAATGTATCGCCCACTGATGAGGAGCACGTGGAACAGACTGAGCAGATATCAGATATTAAATAGAGTTCAAGTATACCACAGGTTAAAGCAACCATTCTTGTCAAACCATCTGAGCTTCCGATCGCACTTCCTCAGAGATTACAAAAGCACGAGTTAGACAAACAATTCTCCAACTCTCATCTTTCTTCTAAAATTGATTTTGTGATCAAGGTTGATAAAGAAGTTGAAATTTTTGTGGTTGTGTTCGAGCAAGATGCTACACTAAAATCATATTTTTATGGGGAGCACAAATTTAAAATTTTGAAGATAAACGAAAAATGTTGCAAAGTCAATAGATGCAAGCAAAGCAAGTCCTCCAAAGCATTATATAGAGTGTTGTGAGCAATCAGACGATAAACGAAAAATGTTGCAAAGTCAATAGATGCAAGCAAAGCAAGTCCTCCAAAGCATTATATAGAGTGTTGTGAGCAATCAGACAATAAGTCAAGCTAATGACTATAAATAAGTTCTTAATGGGAGGCAACCTATTTTCTAACCCTTTTATTTACTTGCTTTATATGTAGTAGTTTTAGGTGGTCTAAATAATTAATTAGTTTTATTTTATTTATTATTTAGTGCACTTATTAAGACTCCCATATCAATTGCAAGATGTCCCACGTTGTGAGACGCATAGAAAATATCTGTGACATCATCTTTGACCAATAGTCCCAGCACTACATTTGAGTCTACTTTAACCAGACATTCAACCAATCAGATACATCGCCTCTACATCTATCTTCGGAGAGTAACTGATCTTTTTCCTCTTTTATTTGCTTTATTTTGTTATTACATTGGGGACAATGTAATGTTTTAGTTTAAGGGTGGGTGAAGTATCAAGATACTTTATTATTTTGAATTTATTTATTATTTGGGTCTATAAAAAAATAGAAAAATTTAGCTATTGTTGAATATCTTACCGCCAATGATAATACTTGTTTGAATTTAAGTACGTTTTTAGTTAGAATATTAGACAACAATTTAACTCGTACTTTTACCTGAATACTTATTCATGTTGGACTAGATAATTTGAAGCATGTAGCCACTATTGACTTATTACTTATTGGAAACATGACTTGAGTATATGTGTTGATATTATTGACTTAGATCATTGTAAAAAAAATTATGTTCATAAATTCTTAGACTAGTAAGTAGTAACCAAACTTTTTTAGAACAGTTTGGAGGTGTTAAAATTAGTACATGTTTTTGTGGAATTTTGATGGTTTGGGTTTTCTGGATCTTATCTTTGATTGAATAGGTTGTAGTCAATAAATCTAAATTGAGCACTACTCACTGCTGAAAAAAAAATCTGACTCGAGCAATTAAGCATGTTAGGGTATTTTAAAACCTAGTACCCTAAAGTCATTTGACTTGGGAGTCATCGGTCCAACGCTCGTTATATGAGTAAAAAAAATTATATCTTTACTTCTCTTATAGCCTGTGGGACTCGAGCAATTAAGTATGTTAGGGTATTTCAAAATCTAGTGCCCTATAGTCATCTGACATGGGAGTTATCGGCTCAAAGCTCGCTACAAGGGTCACATAGAAAGCTAGTGAGAGAAAAAGTAATGCACAAGATGTAAGATCGTTTATATTGGTTAAATAAAATAAAAAGAGTTAAAGTGCTCATTAAGGATTACTAGGTTAGAACCTAAAAGACTGAAGATGAGAGAATTTAGAAATCACTCACCATCCTAGTTCTGAGAATACAAGTTCTAATTTTTACCACTCTATTTGAAAAAAAAAAGCATCGTGTTGATCAATATGAACCAAATTTGCTAGAACACCTCGAGATTGGAGAGAAAATCATTAGAAGTGTGTAATTTACGAGATGTGTAAGAAATAAATGACTAAAAAGAGTTCAAGATTGTAAAAAATACAACAACACAATATTGGTCACGGTCTAATACAGGTATAAGTTCAATTTTTGGCTACTCACACACTCATTAAAGGTCGAGCATTAGATAAGAGAATTTTTTTTTTTTTTTTTTTTTTGTGTTGTTTGATCTCTTTCTAAACGTGTTACTTTATTTTTCAAATTTGAGGCATATGGTAAGAAATTTAACATTAATTCATTTCCTGTTAATTCTTTTAGCTTAGTCTAAATTGGTAGTTAATTTTATTTTTGTTTGAGGACGAACAAATGTTTAGTTTGGAGGTGTTTGATAAGTGCATTTTGTGCACTTATTCTGGCCTTTAAACTAAGTTTTTATTTCGTTATCTTATTGAATTTATACTTAATTTTGTTTTTTATTCTTCATATTTCAGTTTTGGACCTGTTTAATAGCAATTGGAGAAGAATTGATGAAAAGAGTAATAAATTGAAAGATATTTCGAAAGTATAAGGATCCAATTGCACTCAATTGAAAATTGAAAGTCCAAATTGGAGATTATGAAAAGTTGAAGGACCAAATGGGATGTTGTGAAAAAAGCTTTGAGGACTAAAATGATTAAAATCCAAAGTTGAAGGACAAAAGCTATAGAAATCAAAAGATTAAGCTGGGCGATCGCCCGAGAATAGCCTGGGCGCGGCTGTGCGGATTTTTGTTTTTCCTTTTTTAGTCCTAATACAATTAGGAAATGTTTTAGACGCAATTTTTAGATCTTTTTGGTATCTTTTGGGGCACCATTAGGGTAGTATATATATGAGTTATTAACTCATAATAGGTTGTTGAGTTTTTGGGAGAAAAACATAGACGAAAACACATCAAACGGAGAGGAAGATTGCTCTTTTGAAGAATTCAACGAAAATCAAGATCAAGAAATTACTCTTTCAAGTTTTCTTCTTCTCCGGGTGATGAATTCCATATTTTCTTCTCCTTTTTATTTTCTTATTATTAGTATGCTAGGCTAGTTTAATTAGTGCTAGGATTACGATAAAACTTGTCGTTTAAATTCTTTCATCTTGAAACTTAGTTTTTGACAATTTATTTCAATATAGTTTTGAATAATTAATTTTGATTTATTTGCATCTACAATTATATACGTAGTAATTGTATGATTGTTGTAATTTGTTTTACTATCGAAAGATCGAAAGCATGCTAGACACTATTTTAATTATCCTAAAGTCCGATAGGAGATAGAAATATACCGCTATGTTTTAGGTGATCTTTAATTATCCATAGAGACTTAATGCATTTGTTTGTATTCGCATTCGTCATAGAAATATAGTCGAGTCATACATATGAATATGTTTAACTTTATTCGAGAGAAACTGTTGAACAATCAAGGGATATTGATATTCATAATTGATGTAATTTGTCAAAACCAAGAATCAAGATAGATGAATTAACAACTATGAGTGGATTCAGAATTCTAGTACTTTCCTTTTTAAAGTTAAATCAATCTTTCACCAGTTTAATCTTTCAATTAACTGAGCCAGAATTATTTAATTGTTTTTAGTTTAATTAGTTTTTAATCACAAAATCTCCCATTTTCCAAATTTCATTAGATTTGGTTAAGGTTAATATAATTGCAGCTGAGTTATCTAAATCTTCGTGGGAACGATACTTGGACTCGATATCCACTTTATTACTTAAGCAATCAGTGCACTTGCAAAATTATTAAAGATATAAAATCGCTGACACTATTAATAAAAAGTCTCAGCTACCCTAATTAGTTATTCTTTTTCACTTATTTGCTAATTGCTTTTTTAATAGTTTATGTTTGTATGAAATTATTGGAGGATCATTTTCGACTTAGTTTGTTATATTGACGACTTATTATTGAATTGTTATTGTTTTCAATAAATTCAAGGTTAGTGCATTGAAACATATGCAGCCTTGCTCCAAAAAATTTGGGTTGGTGCCTTAAAATTTATACACACGACAAGACATCAATCTAAGCCCGTACTTGATAATTATGAGATTCGCGTATTGAAATGTAAGCAGAATAATAAAAATTTCTATGATTTGACAATATTATGTATTTAACTATTTGTTTATATTAATATTGATGGACACCTATGTTTTTATATTAATTATGCTATCTAATTAAGTAAAACAAAAATAAACAAAAAATATTAAATATAGATTGGTCATTGTACAAATAAACATTTTTCGACAAAAAAAAAAAAAAAATTGTCGCAAGAAGTTATTTTTGTCAACGATGTTTTAGCTTTTACCGACGAGTAATCGTATCGTTATATAGCCTTTTTCCCAATCAACTTAGTATTTGTCACAAGAAACAACTTATACTTATGACGTCTTACATTTACCGACAAACAAACGCGTTACTAATTAAATCGTCTCCCTCTTGACAAATGAAGATTCATTGTCATCTTCCAACAAAATTATTTGTCGCCAAATCATGTGTCTCTCGATGAACTGAGTTCTTTATAAGTAACGTACATTTACCAGCAAAAGGATGTCGAAAAAAACAAGACACAATAAATAAAATTTATACAAACTTTTTCCAACATAGCAAGGGATCTATAGACAAAATCTTTAAACGAAAACTATTCGTCGCCAAGACTTTTTACTGGCAAATGTGGTCAATTTTATCGCATATGTACCAACGAGTTCATTATTTTTATCGACGCAATGTATGGTTGGAAGAACGTTGTTCTCGTGATGAAATAGATTTCGTCAGTAAAAGGTATATCTTCTGACAAATTGGCATCGTCGCTAGAATGTTGGAAAAAGTCTTTTGCAACATTGCAACAGGGCTATGGCGACGAACATGGCAATGAAGCTCAAATTGTCAAGAAAAATTTTCTACTGAATTCATCACTTTTACCAACGACTTTGTTGGAAATAGGGGTGACAATTGGGCCGAGCTGTAATTTGAAATCGAGGTAGAAAATTACGAGCTGGAGCCAGCCCGTATAAAGGCTCGTGAACCAGAAAAAATATTGCATTTTAAAGTCCAAAAAAATAAAATATTGCATCTAAAAAAAATTTATACGAGCCGAGCTCATGGGCTGGTCTGGGCAATAGTTTTGAAGACGAGCCTCATCCTCATAAGGGCCGAGTCGAGCCGAGACAGACTCGGCTCATTGTTATAAGACACCATTGGATTTCATTCTACTGCTTCATCTCTGTAGTTCTCAGTGGTTGAATCTTGATTGGCAGACCATTAATAGGAACAGCTTGACCATGATCAAATTTGATATTTTCTTTTGGAACAAGTTTCTCCCAGGTCCCAACTGTATTTTTTACCAATTTGTGCACGAAAATTAGTACTAGTTGTCGAGCAACTTTATTAAGAGGGCACATTCTTGCACCTCCTCTAAATGGGGTTAAAGTAAATGGCACAGGTCCGTAACTTTGAAAATTATGTTTGGTAAAATAATTAACTCAAAAGTAAATGGCGCATGTATGTTCATTACCTTCAAATCTAGTCGGATCAAATTTTTCTGGATTCGGAAAATATTTGGGATCTTTATGAGTCGAATTCACCGACAAATATATATAGCTTCAACAAATCACTGTATGTGTATAACATATGTACGTTCATATATATTGAAATTTAAGTAAACATGCATACAAGGGGAGAAACATTCAAGCCTTCCATCCCTTAGGAGTTTTGTCGTTATGCATAAGTGATATCATGTATTGCCTACTTAAAAAATCCTCGAATAGGTTAGCACTTCATTCATGACGTTTCGTGTATACTTCATTCTACATGTATCTTCCCATGTCAACAAAGTTTCAGGTCCTTCTAACCATTTCATTGTGTTCTGTAAGCCAAATTTAATGTTATATGTCATAAACATACATATGCAATAGAAGATCAACTTCACCCAAATTTTATTTTATATATTAGTTCATATAACAGTTGATATTAATATGTAATTAACATCATATCATCGTGATATGCAAGAAATTAAATTTTTAATTCAAAGATTTAAGTAGAAATAATATATATATATATATATATATATACACCTCTTAACACTTGGGAGTGTACATGAGGATTATCCGCTAGATACTAGACAAGATTTATGATCAAAGAAGTGGATGAATCATGGCTGGCAATCAGAAGACCTACACTACATATGCATGCAATCTCATTCTCACTTATAAACTAGCCAACATTTTCAGTTGCAATGAGTATGTGAGACAACATATTTCGATTAGTTTCTGAAAAATAGAGTTTCTATTGCCTGAAGATTTTTCGTAGCTCCCTGCGGATGACTTTAGAGTCTTTACAGCACTACTGAAAGCAAAGCCGGGGATGTCCACCGGCAATGAAAATAGTCCAGCTGTGACTAGAGCGAATTCATTGGACAATTTGGCCATGTCAATGCCCAAGAACTGGAGATAAAAATAGGAGGATGAAGAACAGAACAAGAGATACCAACAGAAAATGGTTTGAACACAATTTAGAATCGCTGTCGATACCAACAGAAAATGGTTTGAACACAATTTAGAATCGCTGTCGTCAAACGATATTTGTCGCCATTGGGATAAGTGCTCGAAGGCTTTAATGGCAAATAGTTGTTAGGAAAAAAAAATGTGGGAATCACCTCAAACGGCCTTTGAAAGGAGTCAATAGACTTTTGAGGTATTTGACCAGAGTTAAGTAAAATAAAAAGGGTAAATTGCAGCTAGTGTCCCCAACTTTTGACTTCATTTGCACTTATATCCTCAGTATTAATTCTTGGCATCCATCACCCCAACCTTTTGTATGATTGCTAATCATACAAAAGGTTGGGGTGATGGATGCCAAGAATTAAATACTGAGGATACAAGTGCAAATGAAGTCAAATGTTGGAGACACTATATGCAATTTACCCAAAAAAAAAAAGGAAGAAATTGTTTAATTAGTGTTTTTCTATTTTACCCCTACTTTCAATGTGATTTTAATTCCTATATTTCATCTCCATCCACTTAACGTCCGTCTTTCTTTACGAAGTTAGACCCATTCAAAGAAGTGGAAAAATTGGAACGGCACTGGTGTTCCAATTCGATAACATTCCCATGAATCTTCGAAGCGCAAAGAATAATGTGATACTAATTTGTATGGCTGAGGTACATTGTTTATTAGATATTGATTTTTCCAGAAGTTATGTAAATATTTTTTCACTGTTTATCACTGATCCAAGTCGGAACTTCATAGGTAATGTTAGCCATATGCAATTTCCTCTGATGCTGGATATGTGTTGAATGTATGGTTTTTCCAGAATAACAATATTGAGTATGTGTGTTGTGTTTTTATCTGAGGGTTGGCCTCTATTTGCTTCTATTTATATAGGCGGCCTGCAGTTATAGCCCTTAATGGCATGTGTCCTTTCATCTCCTTCATTATTAGGAGTTAATGAGGGATGTTTCATCTTCTCAATTGTCAGTGGTGATTGTTAGTCTAATTTGGGTTGCCTGTTTGGCTAGAATCTAATCTAACGACAATTGCATTATTGTTGTCTATATGTAGGAGGTGAACTTATGAGACTAACGAGGCATGCGAGCTGGTGAGATGAGCAAATCGTTTAGACGGACGTGCCACTATTGGCAGACAACACATATTTTCTATCATGTTTACTTTTTTTAAATAATGTGTAAAATCCAATTCCACATTTCAAGCAGACAACAACATGGAACAATGGCTATCTCTCTCCTCTCTTCTATCTCTCTCCTCTCTTCTACTCCCTTTCTCAACAAAACACTTCTTTTTTTTTTTAATTTTAGAAACATCAATAATTGAAAGGCTTTACATAGATCAATACCTGACAACTAAAAATTCCATTTTATTGGATGAGATTTTGGTGGTGGGTCGCGAAGGATCAATGGCAGTGTAGATCTAATGGCCGTGAATGATCAGTGACGGTGCAGATCTGTGGTGATGGTGATTGATGACGGTGAAGGTGACGGAAGATGTATCCAGAGGTATGTGGTGATGGTGCAATGTAGACGGTGGAAAAATGTATGCTGTGATAGAGATAGATGAACGATAACATATGGAGGTGGTGGTGTTGTAGTGGTGACGCAACGTGACATTTTAACTATGGTTTGGCTGATGGATCTTGTGTGGGTTTAGAGCTAATGTATATAGCATTCTATGGTATGAGTTAATATGATGGAAGATGAAGAGTGGTGTTTGTGCTGCTGTGGTGGCGAAGGCAGCGGTGCAGATCTGACGAGTTTGATGGTGGTGGTGGTAGCAGCAATGGTGGGTGTTTTGTAATGGGTGGTGACTTGTTTTAAAGTGGTTTGTGGTGGCTAGGCGGAGACGACAACATAAAACTGTGTGTTAGTGGAGATTGTGTAACAGTGTGTTATAAATGTAACGCACTTTGTTACAAGTAGTGGTGGTTATGAAAGTAAGCGGCAAAATGTGCCTAATAAATATATAAAAAAAAAAAAAAAAGTAGTGGCGGTTGTAGTGGAAATAGATAGTGAAATGTATGTAACAAATATAACACACATTAATTGTAACAAATGGAACAAAAAATATTGCAAAACATGGTGTCGACAATGAAAACAATCAGCGAAATGTACATAACAAATGTAACACACATATTTAACAATGTAACAAAAAGTGTCTAGATTCTTTAATTGACTTAAACGGACTATTAACCTTGTTAGGGCCCAAATTCATTTATTTATTTTTAATATCTACAATCACAAAATGGTGGAATCAGTAATGAATCAGTGAAGAATAAGACATGAGAAAAAAGTAATTGAAAATGGACAATCTACAATGTAAACATTATGCAAGGGATGATTTATAAGAATGACTTTAGTCGATAAGTCACAAGAGTTACAACAATCATATTCATTGTAAGAGTTACAATAATTAGTTTTATCGTACGAGTCACAAGAGTTATATAGCAATCACATTTATCACTTGTAAATATTTCTTTCAATTGTAAAAGAATTTTTTTTATTTGTAAAATTTTATTATGATTTTAAGCTTTTGAAAATCCATTATATGTTATCATGGCAATTGCCAGCAGACTCGAGATTCGATAGAATGTAGTGGAGCGTAATAAACTAGTTGCCTCATGGTGCCTCTCCCAGTGTCAGTTACTAGTCAAGAAATGTATAGCTTTATATACAATATTAGTTACGCCCCAATTCCACGTGGGCAGGAAAATTCCACTTGAGCTCTACGTGTACGCGGTCAAAATCAATCGAGGCTATTTGTGTCGAGGAGGTTAGACAATCGAGACTGTCAAAGTCCGACCTTGATTGCGTGTTAACTTCTCCCTGACACACTGTAAGTCATACCCGAAAAGACTAATAGGACAACCTACAAAAGGCAACTTGTCACCATCATAGCCTCTTAGGTTGCGGCTGAAAAAGACTCCGCATTAATGACAATGATGTGACACCCAAGACGTGACTCTAGAGCTCTCCGGATCAAGCCACGTGTCGCGAATCAAAGGAAGGACAATCTAATATAATTTGCTTATAAATACCCAACTCATTTCCACAAAAAGAGGATGTAAAATTTTATTACTCTCACAAGAAGTACCAAATCCTCTATAGTAATTATTCTTCAAGTATCATAACCACCTGGGAAATAGTTAGTTAAGGATCCTCAAACTATTACCTTTACCATAGTGCGTTTCTCTTTACTTTTTGTTACCTACCCACCCGGTCCTAAGCTTAACTACATGATTGAATAAACCACGTGGGAGTCCAAACAAGAAGAGAAATACACGTAAGAAGAGGAGGCGTGGAGTTTTTGTTGGCAGCCATTTTTGAAGGTCGATAATATTTATTTTATTTAAAAAAAAAATCTTTTAAATTATTAAACTTGTGATGGATTTTTTTTATCACTAACTATTACTTATCAACAACGTAAGTAATAAGAACTTAAAATGATGTGATGAAAAATATATAACGAATGTTCTTCCTCGTGAATATCAATTTATTTAAAGACTAATTAGGAGATGGAATACTAGCAAAACAATGACATAATGAAAATTTGGGATCTATATTTTTTTTTGCTAATAAAGATAATTTGAATGAGAAAGTATTGATATACCTTTTGTGAAAAGATCTTCTTGATTAGCTTTAGAGCTTATTTGCCTAGGCTTAAATTGAAATTTAAATCGATCAAACTAGTTAAATATATTTTTTATTTATATATTATGTACGATTTATAATTTACAATTTACTTATTATCTAAATATTTTATAAAATCTATTTTATAAGATCTATAATTTATAAGTACTTAAAAAATAATATTAATACGATCAAACATGTACTTTGCTAACTTGAATGACCTCTTTCAATTTAATTACACAAACCTTTCATGCCTTTTGTCAAACCTTAACAAAACATCACCAATAGTACAAAATTGGCTCTTTTCATTTATGGCCACTGATCTCCTGCCTCTTGGGACAAAACTTTTATCATCAACTACCCACTTGCTGACACTTCAACAAGTGGACAGCTTATCCCCTTTGGAGGCAGGAGATCAGCCCCCTTTTATTTATATCACACATTCCAATGCTTGTGTGAATTCTACATTTTCTTTGGAACAAAATTGTAAGTGCATGATCTGGTAGACTTATAAAGCACATGTTTGGTAGTGTTTAAATTATAATTTTAGTTGGTCAAATTGGTCAAACATATATTTTAACTATATATTTTATAGGACCCACAATTTACAATTCAATTTTTATCCACATATTTACCCACAACTTATAATATAAGCGCTTAAAACATAATTTCAACACTACTAAATATATACTAAATCAAGTCGGATTGAGAAATAATACAGATATGATAAACTTCTTAAATAAAAATTATACTTATCTGGAATTTGACATAAAACACATGTCGTGTATTCATAGTCGGACTTTAGATTTTTCAGACATGAGTCAAACTTTAAAAGTGGGGCCCACAAATTGTACTGTGCATTCAAACTTTTTATTTCCAAGAGTTTTTCAGAACTAAATCAATAATAATCCAACAATAAAACAACAAACAAAACTTAATTTTCAAAATATTTATATTATAATCAAATAATAAGGCTGAAAATGTTTCAAATAATTCAATTATAATTCAAGAATAATCCAGGCATAATCAAACAATTAACAACAACAATAACAACCAAATCAATAATAATGCAAATTTTTGACAATATGTAAAAAAAAAAAAAAAAAGTATAATTATTATTTCAATTTTTAGTCCACTAAAAAATTCAACCCAACCAATCAAATTAATATTTTCAAAAACTAGAAATAACCTTAGAAATTTTTATTGCATCAATTCTATGAGATTGTTGTTCCTTTAGTCTTCAAGAAGATGGGGTTTGGAGTTTCGTGGGTGACTTTCAATTAAGTGGGTTACGTGGGTACAAGTTGTTGTAACCTAAAGATTTAAACATCCAAATTAATTTGATTTAATTTCAATTTTAGTTTTAATTTTCAGTTTTTAAACAAATTCAAAAACTCCTTAATTTCATGATTAAAACAAATTTGAATGACATAAATTTTCATCAAAGTGGGGGTTGATTTTTCTACTATAAAAGGTGTGTAGTTTTCATGTTTTTGGACACAACACAAGACAACAAGATTAGAAAAAAAATACTTTCTACACTATACTTATTTTCTTGTTTTGGCAACTAGTTAAAAGGCTCGTTATTATATCCCTTTGGTCGTGCCCATAGAAGGAGAATCGGCTGTAAGCTAAAAGGGTTTTATCTTGGAACCGTGTAGTGCTGACAATACCTGCACGAAGGAAGGCCACACGACTTTAGAACAGCGACTTTCACGACTCTCTAAGGCCAGCCATTTCTATCTCTCTCTATTTAATTTCTGTTAAATATATACTGATTAGTTTTATTACACAAATTACTTAATTTATTCAACAATCTAAAGTCGTGTGTAGTGATTTGTGTAGTAAAATTCATTTTAGATAAATTATCAATTTTAGAATGTTGGAAAATGTTTAATTGTTTTAGTTCATGAATTTTTATATTGTGAAAACTTATATAAACTTTGTTTTACTATATTGCACTCTTGTCAATATTGTAATTTGAGAAAATATTTCTATATTAAAAAACTTGGTGCAGAAAAGTTCTACAATCAGTTTTTATCTAATTTTGAATTAATTGTGTTATCAATTTTAATTTTAAACTATTGGCACAATATTTGAAAATAAGAGAGTTTGTTATTAAGTTTATTTTATTATTTAACTTAGTGTTTGTACGTATTGGATTTGCAATAAATATAATACAAAAGTAACAAATTGGTTTTAATTATTAGTTTCTTAAAATAAAATAATAATAATAAAAATAAAAATAAAAAAATTGCATTCTGTTTTAAAGATGTTTGTATATTAGTAATATATGTTTTATTTGTATTTATTTGCCATTTAGAATTGTTCTTTAATTTCATAGTGGATGTTATGACTTTTATTTGAAACTTTAATTTTAATTTAACTAAATAGTTCATTTGTTTAATTGTGATATTTATTATTGTTGTTACACACATTACTTTGACTAAATTAATTGTTATATTGAAAAACTTATATCTCTAAGTTTTATCTTCTTTGCCTTAGTAATTCCTAGATTAAAAAATAGCATCTCGTGAAGATACAATTAGTGCTAAGCCTGAAAATTTTGATGGAAAAAACTTTAAGAGATGGTAAAAACAAATGAAATATTGGTTGACTGTTATTGGGTTAATTTCTGCCATAGAAGAAACCAATGAAGGTGGAGTGTCCACATCATGATTTAACTCCGAACAAATAGAATTTCATTGTCATAATCGAATTCTTAGTGCTCTTTCCGATAGGCTTTATGATATTTATCAAAATATCACTGGTTCTAAAGAGCTTTGGAAAACTTTAGAGGATGAATATGGAATTGATGATGCGGGCGTAAATAGGTTTAATGCATCAACCTTTAATAAATATTTTATGGTTGATGGATAATCTATTAATGAACAAATTCATGAATTTCAAAACTTGTTACGACTTGTGGAAGAGAAAGGGTCAAATTTTAGTGAAGATTATAAGGTGTCGTGCCTTATAGATAAACCTCCACCATCTTGGTCGGACTTTGCTAAAGGTCTAAGACAAAAGCAAGGGATTATGACATTAAACCAAGTATTTAATTCTTTGAGAGTAGAAGAACAACATAGAAAGGTTTTAAGCCAAGGTGATGGGATGAAGGCTAAGGCAAACTTGGTTTAAAATTCTAAAAATTCTTCTAATACTTCAAAACAGTTTAAGTCTCCAAATATTAGGTTCAAAAAGAACTTTCACCGTAATAAGAAAAATTTCCAACCAAAGAATTATTACACTATGGATGACAAATGCAAAGGGAAAAGAGAATCAAAGCCATGTTTTGTGTGCGGAAGGACGAATCACGTGGCACTTCAGGAAAACCAAGGAGTACAAGCCTAAGTCTAAATCTCAAAAAGATCAAGTGAATATGTTGGAAGACGGTGAACCCTCTATTAGGTGTGAATCATTAATTCATTTAGTCAATTTTATTTATAAAAGTAATGATTGGTGGTTAGATTCTGGAGCAAATATCTATGTTTGTTTTGATAAAAATTTGTTTAAATCTTATCAGACTTCAAGTGGAGGAAGCGTAACTTTGGGAAATGATACGATTGCTCGTGTATTGGGAATTGGAAGAATTGAGCTTAAAATGACTTCTGGAAAGAGTAATAACCAAGAATGATGTATTCATTGGAAAAGGCAATATTAGTGATGGATTGTTTAAGTTGAATGTTGTTGAGGAAAATTATCAAAAATTCTTCAATTGTTCTTAATATTGAATCTAGTTGTTTGTGGCATAAAAGATTGGGACATGTTAGTCATAAGAAGATCAAGAGATTAATGGATTTAAATTTGATTCCAAAAGCAAAAGTTGATAATAGAAAATGTGAAGTTTGTGTACAAGCTAAACAAAGTAAGAACCCTTATAAATCGGTTCAAAGAAATACTAATCTCTTAGAGATGATTCATAATGATGTTTGTGATTCTAATAGGTCTCCAACTAGAGTTGGGAATAAGTACTTTGTAATTTTTGTAAATGATCATTCTAAGTATTGTTATGTTTATCTATTAAAGACTAAGGATGAAGTCTTTGATAAGTTTAAAATCTTTAAAGTTGAGGTTGAAAATCAATTAGAGAGTAAGATAAAATTCTTAAGATCTGATAGAGGAGGAGAGTATACTGCGTATGAACTTAATGTTTTTTTGTGAAGATAATGGTATAATTCATGAAGTTACACCTCCTTATTCACCGCAATCTAATGGGGTTGCTGAAAGAAAGAATAAAACTTTAATGGACATGGTTAATACTATGTTAATAAGTTTTGGAGCACCCGAGAATTTATGGGGTGAAGCTGTTCTAGCTTCTTGTTATATATTAAATCGAGTGACTGTTAAAGACAATATTAAAACTCCATATGAGTTATGGAAAAAGAGGTTTCCTAGGTTAGGTTTCATGAAAGTATGAGGGTGCTTAGCTAAAGTTATTATACCTGATCCTAAAAAGAAGAAAATATGACCGAAAACTGTAGATGCTGTCTTTATTGGATATGCTCAAAATAGTTCCATGAATCGTTTTTTAATTGTAAACTCTGAAATTAGTAGTATTTCGAATAATACTATTATAGAAGCTAGGGATGCTACCTATTTTGAAGATATTTTTCCTTTTAAGATTAAGATTCCAAGTGAACCCTCTACATCTAGGAATGTGATTTTAAATAATACTCTATCTAGTTCATCCTTAGAAGCTAATCCTGAACTTAGGAGAAGTAAAAGGAATAGAACGGAGAAAAGTTTTGGAGAAAAATTCTTCACATATTTAGTTGAAGGTGAACCTAAAACATATAAAGATGATATGTCATCTATAGATGCACCTTATTGGAAAGAAGCTATCAATGATGAATATGAATCAATTATACAAAGTAATACTTGGGTTTTATGTGATTTACCTCAAGGAAGTAAGGCTATAAGATGTAAGTGGGTATTCAAGAAGAAGCTGAAACTTGATGGTAATATTGATAAATATAAAGCTAGGTTAATAGCAAAGGGATTCACTCAAAGTGAAGGTGTTGATTATTTTGATACATATTCTCATGTTGCTAGAATAAGCTACTATTAGGACTGTGTTAGCTTTAGCTAGTGTTCATAAGTTGATTATTCATCAAATGGATGTTAAGACTGCATTTTTGAATGGCGACTTAAATAAAGAAATATATATGGATCAACCAGAGGGTTATAAAGTTAAAAGACAAGAACATAAGGTATGTAAATTGATGAAGTCATTATATGGATTAAAACAAGCTCTTAAACAATGGCATGAAAAGTTCAACAAAGTTATACTAGGATATGGATTTAAGGTCAATAGACATGACAAGTGTGTGTATTGCAAGAAATATAATAATGAGCATGAGATACTTTGTTTATATGTAGATGATATATTAATATTTGGGACAAATATAAGTGTTGTTAATTATGTGAAGAAATATTTGTCTAAAAATTTTAAGATGAAAGATTTGGGAGAAGCTCATATAATTTTTGGAATGGAATTAAGGAAAACATCTGAATGAATTCTATTGAATCAGTGAAGTGCTATCGAGAAAATGTTAAAAAAAGTTTGGGTATTATGATATTAAGCAAGTATCTACTCCATATGATTCAAATGTGCACTTGAAAAAGAATTTAGGTGAACCAGTTTCACAGTTGAAGTATTCTCAATTAATTGGGTCTTTGTTGTATATAGCAAATAGGACAAGACCAGATATATCATTTGCTGTTGGGAGACTTAGTAGGTATACAAACAATCCAAATAAGGAACATTGGTATGCACTAGAAAGAGTTCTTAAATATCTTCGAGGTACATTAAATTATTCTATATGTTATAAAAAATTTCCAAATGTGGTTGAAGGATATAATGATGCAAATTGGATAACTGACAATGTGGATATCAAGTCTACTACTGGATATGTATTTATGTTAGGTGGTGTGGCTATATGTTGTGGTTCAAAAAGACAAACTATTATATCGAGAAGTACTCTAGAATTGGAATTAATAGCATTAGATACTACTTGTATCAATGCTGAATGGTTAAGAGATCTATTATTAGACATACCTTTAATAAGTAAACCAATTACAGCTATCTCTATACATTGTGACTGTAAAGCTGTAATAGAACTTGTAAATCAATCTCATTCGAATAAGAAGGTAAATAGACATATACAATCAAAACATAAGTCAGTTAAGGCCTTATTAAAGAGAAGTGTGATTTCTCTAAATTTTGTAAGATCTGAGAAGAATTTGGCAGACAACTTAACAAAAGGCTTACACAAAAAAGGTGTTGATGAATCATCGAGGATGATTGGCTTAAGCCCACAAGGGAGTCACCTACGGGAGTAACCCAACCTTGTGATTGGAGATCCCATGAAGAAGGTTCAATGGGTAGAAACAACCTGTATTGCGTGACTTAAGATAGCACTATATTATTTGTGCTCATCCCTATGGTGATAGTGCTATATTATGTGATGTTTGGAAGGGTTTAACCCTGAATGAGTACCGAGGCCGGAATACTCTTGCGAGGTGCGGGTCACACGTGCCCCTGGAGGACTCACCTATGTAAGAGTTGCCATGAGACCATGGCTATGGGATTGGCCTATTCTTTAGAGACTCTTACTAGAATCAAGATAAGAGCGCATGGCCATTAACAGCGCTACCCGCTATGAACTGAGCCTAATTCAATACTATGTGTGGGGCAATTGAAGTTTGGACAAAGAGACCTAATTCAAGGCTTAGTCCATTATGGCTTCCTCAAATGGAAATTGTTATCACTAAGTGAGGTTCAAGTCCTGAAGACACCTACACCTATATATATATATATATATATATATATATTGTTTGAATGTTTAAGTCTTGTGGGGGATTGTTGTAACCTAAAGATTTAAACATCCAAATTAATTTGATTTAATTTCAATTTTAGTTCTAATTTTCAGTTTTTAAACAAATTCAAAAATTCCTTAATTTCATGATTAAAACTAATTTGAATAACATAAATTTTCATCAAAGTGGGGGTTTATTTTTCTACTATAAAAGATGTGTAGTTTTCATGTTTTTGGACACAACACAAGACAACAAGATTAGAAAAAAATACTCTCTACACTATACTTATTTTCTTGTTTTGGCAATTAGTTAAAAGGCTCGTTCTTATCTCCCTTTGGTCGTGTCCATAGAAGGAGAATCGACTGTAAGCTAAAAGGGTTTTATCTTGGAGTCATGTAGTGCTGATAATACCCGCACGAAGGGAAGGCCACACGACTTTAGGACAGTGACTTTTGCGACTCTCTAAGGCCAGCCATTTCTATCTCTATCTATTTAATTTCTGTTAAATATATACTGATTAGTTTTATTACACAAATTACTTAATTTAATCAACACAAGCCTCTAAGTACAATAGCTTAATGACTTCAGAATTTTTTATTGCATCAATTATATAAATTGTCATTGCTTCAGTCTTCAAGGTGGGATTTGGAGTTTTAGGGGTGGATTTTAATTGGGTGAGTTTTAATTGGGTATGTTTTTAAATTAGATGTGGGCTTGGGCTGCAAATATTAGGCTTGAGGCAACCGCCTCTTGGGGCCTCATATAAAGATTGGGCTTGCGTGCGCGCGTGCGTGCAATTAGGGTTGGGTGCTCAGGATGAATTACTTGTTATGAGTTATGGTCTCCCTTCCATAGAACCAGCTTTTGGAGAGGGTCGTAGATTGAGGCCATATATCTCGTCGATAACAAAGCGAATTGGATAATTCGACTAAAAGTTAGCGTAGTTCAAGTGTTGCTGCCAAATGCACATCATCTTCCCATACGACCTCCAACTCGGCGATGTTGATCAAGAAGTAAAGTCCCAATTAGAACTCGAATGTGCAGTAGATGTGGTAATGTTGGACACAATAGACAAACATGTAACCACCCCAATCCAATGCTATGGTGATTCAATTTAGATTCAATTTAAGGTGGTTAAACATCCAAGTTGGTGGATTATTTTTTGCGTTGAGTTCTCATCAACTTTCTTTTGTTTTGTAAATTAAAAAAAAAAATAGTAATGAAATATTTATAACTCATTTAATGCTGTAAATTGAAATGAAATATATTATCATGTATGCACTTATTTGTACCCATGAGTTGTGCAAATCAACTTTAAGAAATCTTAAAATTTGACATTTTCAGACTTGCTTGTCAAAATCAACAGTTAAGCATGAAAGTTGACAGTTCATATAGACTCTCGAATTTGAGACTCAACTGTCGAATTCAAGAAAAGTTCAATTCATGCGTTCATCTCATTTTGTTCTTGTGTACTTCTAACTGTGAAGTCTTGCACAATTCCCTCAAATTGATATACCCCAAAAAATTAGCTACTTCTGGTTGTCAATTCTGACCGTTCTATTTTTCTGTTTGTCTAAGTTTCAATAATCTTTTTCCTAATGGAGGAAGATATGTAACACTTGATGTTTAGTTTTTATAACGTACACACAAAGCATTCTAAAGTAGTGCATACCTCACAATGAAGTTGTTCTAGACAGTCCTCAAACATCAGAGTGAATATAATCTAAAATGCATTCGGTGCGAAGATTGCGGTGCCTCTTGTTTGCTTTCCAAGAACACAATGTTAACATAACTCTAACTTACTAGCTTTTGCACCTTTCAATAAGTCCCGCTTTACCAATAAGGCAGTATATGTCATAGTTTGGTGATGTCATGACATGCACACTCTTCAAAAACTATAGCCGCTGATCCAGTAATTGTACTATCTTGAAAATAGTACAAGTTGTTCTTTCTTGTGCCTTTCATCACTACAAGTGAGCCTAATAGAACCTTTAGAATTCTATCCCATGCGATCACATGAAAGCCTTTAGATTATAAGGCTCCATATGATATAAAGTTCTTCTTCAAATTCGATAAATATTGAACATCTGTCAAAATTCTGGTCGTGCTATCTCCATTATTCAAATGGATTGAACTTATCTCAGTTATTACATGTGATGTCATTCTCCATGTAAACAACTCCACTTTTTAGTTCTTCAAAGTTTAAGAACCATTCCATGTTAGGACACAAGTTATAAGTGCAAAACAAATCCCATATCCATTCATCAGAATAGGAATTTTATGGTAGAGCAACCAGTGCAAATTCTGATTTGTTATTTTCACTCTTGGCTAGACAAAGCATCAGAAGTAACACTATCCTTTTCATTATTTTGCAATTTGGGCCAATCTTTCTTCCAATTACCTTTCTCACAACAAAAGGCACATTCATCTTTAACAGGTTTTCCTCTATCGTGAAATTTGCTCATTTTTCATGATTTTCTACATTTAGATCAACACATTGCTACATAAGCCTCTGTCATTGTATCTCTATAAACTTTTTGATCTTTCTTTCTAATTTTGATGTTGTACAATGCATTGCAAGTTTTTTTTTTTTTTTTTTTTATAGTCTTTCCCATAAATCAAAGTAGTGGGTGAGATGTTCACATTCATCTGGAAGATAACTAAGCAATAACAAAGCTTTATCCTAATCTTCGAAGATTTCATACAAATTCAACAAATTAACTAACAGCTCATTACAAGAAGTGATATGTTTGTTGAAGTAGTACATGGTTCATATTGGAAGTGAAATAGTTTTTTCTTCAAATGGAGTCAATTTTCAATGCTCCTTTCATAAATTTTTCCTCAGGAGCTTTCTACCTCTTGCTCGCATATAGTTTCTTCATAAAGGGATATATCTAATCTTTTAAAAGAAACAGACAAACTGTATAACATGTCTTACGGTTGATTTTTGCTCAGTTTGCATTAGCAATTCTCTGATTTTTCTACCAAGACAATTT
The DNA here is from genome assembly GCA_030279155.1 of Forsythia viridissima. Lineage (NCBI taxonomy): Eukaryota > Viridiplantae > Streptophyta > Magnoliopsida > Lamiales > Oleaceae > Forsythia > Forsythia viridissima. The sequence goes on from CM059033.1 coordinate 27,807,703, forward strand.
CTAACTCGTGCTGATATAGTGATTTAACACTTCACATAACCACATATCAAAATTATTGGTACCATCAAATTTCTCCATCTCAAATCTACATTGGTTACAGTTGTTTTTACCATCATAGATGAGGAACCTTCTACCATCTTCCAATACTATTATCCCGAATAGAAAATAACTCCCAAGTCGAACTGTCTGCTTTGATACCATTTGTTGAAAAAACCCACATCCAATATTATTGTTGGAATAAAAATAAAGCAAAAAAAATACCTAACGCAAAAGAAATTAAAAAAATATATAACACGGAGGGTTCGGTGAAACTCACCGAATCTCTTGGCAACACAAATCACAAACTTCAAAAGAGTAATATTACAAACTTTAGAATAATAATGAAATTATTGATAATTAGGAGATCTTGAAGGCAAGACCTGTTGGAATATTTTCTCAAAACTTGCCAAAATCAAAATATCCACCAATTGTTGAAAAAGAAAAAATATGATATAAAATAATATTATATTATATTATATTTTATGGCTAAAATTGGACAAGTTTCCAAATCTTGGAAACCTTGGTGGACGAAACTTGGAAGAAAATTAGGTCATACATTAACTATAAATTGACGTGGTTTATTCTCTTTTGTAGTAGTGACTTAAGGGTTTTTGAATGAAAAATTGTAAGCCCAACATCATAGTTGTTTTTCTTGTTTTCTTTGTGGGTTGTACAAATAGTAGAAAATGGTGGGTGCAGTAAAGCTTAGAATATTATTTTTCTTGAGATACTTGAGAATTTGGGTAAGTGAAATCTATATGATTGTAACAATTTTTCATATAGTGAAAGTTTTGACAGTTCGTAAATCTCTCTATCTTTTGTATTTTTTATGTTCCGTTATTTTTCTCTGAACAAGGATCTTGTGAGCAATATCTTGTGGGCAATAAAAGAATTGGTCTCAATTCCCAACAGTGATATCAGAGAATCAGATCGTTCAGAGTGTTGGCGCACAGAGAAGATATTTCTATCAAATATGAAATTGAGAAATTTGACGGAAGAATTAATTTTGGTTTGTGGCAAGTACAAGTCAAGGATGTTTTGATTCAATCTAGACTGCATAAGGCTTTGAAAGGAAAATCAACCCCTATTTCTGACAGAGATACTGAAAAACCTGGTCACGCGAAGAAAATTTGTCTAAAAGGTGAAGCAGACTTGGCTAACTGCTCGACATCAGATACAGACAATATGTTTCTTTTTATGGGAGACGATGATGTCGCTTAAGTAAATATTTACATTCTCGTGGCATGCGCTAGTTGTCATGATAGAGGATGTGTTACTACTGGCGGGTCTACATTTGCACACGGGCATTGGCTTGATATTAATGCAAGGTGTGTGGTGGAATTAATGTCAATTGCTGATGAACTTCCAAGTAAGTCAAGCAATAGAGTTGCACCATAATATTTCATCAAATTTATTCGACATAAGCCGATGAAATTCTTAGAATTCGTTAATTCTAAGTGATTATACTTATATGGTGGAGTATGTTAATTCTCTGTTTTGAGAATTGAGATTGTCAAAGTTTGCCAATTTTTTTTAAGTATCGAGATGAAGAGCTACAGAAGAGATGATTGATTTTTGACTCGTTTTTTGTCAAGGTGGAGATTGTTGGAATATTTTCTCAAAACTTGCCAAAATCAAAATATGCACCAATTGTTGAAAAGGAAAAAATATGATATAATATTATATTATATTTTGTGGCTAAAATTGGACAAGTTTTCAAATCTTGGACATCTTGGTAGACGAAAATTGGAAGAAAATTAGGTCATACGTTAACTATAAATTGACGTGGTTTATTCTCTTTTGTAGTAGTGACTTAAGGGTTTTTGAGAGAAAAATTGTAAGCCTAGCATCCTATTTGTTTTTCTTGTTTCTTTGTGGGTTGTACAGAGTAGAAATTGGTGGGTGCGGTAAAACTTAGGATATTATTTTTCTTGAGATACTTGAGAATTTGGGTAGGTGAAATCTATATGATTTAAACAATTTTTCATATAGTAAAAACTTTAACAGTCCGTAAATCTCTCTATCTTTTGTATTTTTTCTATTCCGTTATTTTTTTCTGAACAAGGATCTAGTGGACAATATCTTGTGAACAATAAAGGAATTAGTCTCAATTCCCCACGAGACCTTCCTAAACCAACAGTAACTATAAAACTTACAGAAGTCATACTCATAAGTTGAAGGTAAATTTTTTTCTTTTATGATAAATCCAATGCCATGTTCAAAGGAATGGCAATGAGGCCGCTCTTACCGTCCTTGTCTCCTCTGAGATTTTTGGGATTGGGGTAGGGATTAATTTTTTTAACTACCTGTTTAATAAATTATTTATTTATTTTTTATTTTTTAAATACTATTTAAATTTTAAAAGATAAAAATATTCGGGGTGAGTTTGAAGAATTCGAGATAGAGATCATGATCCTCGTTCTTGTCTCAATTACCTAACGAAGCAATGATTCTTCCTTATTCGAGGCGCGGCTAGAGGTGTCAATCCGGCTCAGGCGGGCCGGGTCGGCCTATCTCTGATGAAGCCCGGTGACGGCCAGCATTAGAAAAAGTCCGCACCATTGCGGGTTGCGGGCCGGGTTAACCCAGTCGACAAAAATTGAACACTAGCCCAACCCACCCGTAGGCCCATCCGAGTCGAGCCCATGTGGGTTGCGGTTCGACCATGTTCGGCCCATATGAATAAAAAATTAATTTTTTTTTAAATTACTAAAAAAATGTAGTTATTTATTGTAATTAAAAAAATATATTTACATATATATCAAAAAAATGTGTTAAATTACTAAATAAATAACAAAGATAAATTCACATTTGTTGATTTTTTAATTCAATTTCTTATATTTTTATATATATTTAAAGACTAAAATAGCACGCATATGTCACATCTTTCACTTTAAATATCATTTCAAATATAAAAGTTTGAATTTTCTGTCTTTTCTTTTTTTTTAAAAAAAATCAAAATAGGCCAGCGGTTAAAGGCCGAACCTCCCAGGCCGTGAACAGCCCACCCAGTTCACGGATCGACCCGTGGTTCGACCTTCTTAACCCGTGAACGGCCTGTCCGATTTACGGGCTGGCCCGTGGTTCCGGGTTGAGGCGGGTGGGCAGATACGGGTTAGGCCCGCCCGCCCGCCCGCCTTGACACCTCTAGGCGCGGCAAAGTAAAGCAGAACGGAACTGATTATTTTGCCATCCTGGTCGTGCATTCCAACTTTACACACTATGAGTGACTCCAACTGTAGCTAACATGTTGGCATTACTATATATGAACAGGAACGGTACACAACCAAAGCATAAAATTACACTTCCTAATCCTATGCAAGACAATAATGGATAAAATGACCCCATTTCAGAATGGTACCCACAACCGAATGATAAAATTACACTTCATAAAATGCTTCTTTTTTTTCTGTTTTGTTTTTTCATTGGACTCTGCATTAATGGAGTCCATTTATGAGAATGTTGGAAAAACTCGTGAATTTAAATTTGCGTAAACATTAAATTTAAAAGGCAATAGTTGGTCCTTTATTTAAAAGATTTTTCGATTTAAAAACATCTCCAATACTAGACACTTTTTAAAAAATTTATGTGACAAGTAAAAGAAAATAAATGAGAAGATAGATAGTGGAATGATGAAAGAGAAAGAGAAAATAAATGAGAGATAGATACAATATAATGAAAAAATAGGTGAAACGCCGTCAAATATAATGTCTAAAACTAGACGGCCTGTTGAACGCCCTTCTACAACTAGTCTACCGCTTCCTTTGCGGTAAAATCCAACTGTGGGTTCTATTATGATAATAGATTAACACAGTGAGCAAATTTTGAAGATGATCAATTGAGGGGGATAGATTAAGAAAATTGACAGATTTTGGGGATGGTCTGTTGAAAAAGATGATTGAAAAGCAAATTTTGGAGGAGATAAAATTGAAGATACAGCGTGACAACGTGTTTTTTTCTTCCCATAGCAAAGAAAACTTCTTACGGTGATAAATATGTTGAGAAATAAGTTATTTGTGTAATAAAACTAATCAGTATATAATTAACAGAACATAAATAAACAGAGTTAGAAATTGCTGGCCTTAAAGAGTCACGAAAGTCGCTGTCCTAAAGTCGTGTGTCCTTCCCTTCGTGCAGTTATTGTCAGCACTACACGGCTCCAAGATAAAACCCTTTTAGCTCACAGCCGATTCTCCTTCTATTGGTACGACCAAAAGAAGATAAGAACGAGCCTTTAACAAGTTGCCAAAAACTAGAAATTAAGTATAGTGTAGATAGTGTCTTTCTAATCTTGTTGTTTTTGTAATGTGTCTAAAACATGAAAAACTACACCCCTTTTATAGTAGAAAATTCAACCCCCACTTTTATGAAAATTTATGTTATTCAAAAAGGGTTTAATCAGGAATTTATGGGGTTTTTGAATTTGCTTAAAACTGAAAATTAAAATAAATGTTTAAATCTTTTTTTAGGTTACAACAATTCCCCACAAGACTTAATCATTCAAACAAAATAAATAAATAAATAAATAAATAATATATATATATATATATATATATATATATATATATATATATATATATATATATATATATATATATATATATATAATGGCAACATTATACTGTGGAATAGGTGTAGGTGTCTTCAAAAATTGAACCTCACTTAGTGGTGACAATTTCTATTTAAGAGAGTCATAATGGACTAAGCCTTGAATTAGGTCCCTTTGTCCAAACTTCAATTACTTGAATTAGGCCCAGTTCATAGCGGGTAGCGCTATTAATGGCCATGCGCTCTTATCTTGATTCTATTAAGAGTCTCTAGGGAATAGCTCAATCTCATAGCCACGGCCTCATGGCAACTCTTACATAGGTGAGTCCTCTAGGGACACGTGTGACCCGCACCTCGCGAGAGTATTCCCGCCTCGGTACTCATTCAGGGTTAAACCCTTCCTAACATCACATAATATAGCACTATCACCATAGGGATGAGCACAAATAATATAGTGCTATCTTAAGTCACGCAGTACAAGTTGTTTCTACCTATTGAACCTTCTTCATGGGATCTCCAATCACAAAGGTTGGGTTACTCTCGTAGGTAAATCCCTTGTGGGCTTAAGCCCATCCCCCTCGATGATTCATCAACACCTTTTTTGTGTAAACCCTTTGTTAAGTTGTTTGCCAAATTCTTCTCAGATCTTACAAAATTTAGAGAAATCACACTTCTCTTTAGTAAGGCATTAACTGACTTATGTCTTGCTTGTATATGTCTATTTACCTTCTTAGTCGAATGAGATTGATTTACAAGTTCTATTACAGCTTTACAGTCACAATGTATAGAGATAGCTGGAATTGATTTACTTATTAAAAGTATGTCTAGTGATAGATCTCTTAACCTTTCAACATTGGTACAAGTAGTATCTAATGCTATTAATTCCGATTCTAGAGTACTTTTCGATATAATAGTTTGTCTTTTTGAACCCCAACATATAGTCACACCACCTAACATAAATACATATCCAGTAGTAGACTTGATATCCATATTGTCACTTATCCAATTTGCATCACTATATCCTTCAACCATATTTGAAAAATTTTTATAACATATAGAATAATCTAATGTACCTCGAAAATATTTAAGAACTCTTTCTAGTGCATACCAATGTTCCTTATTTGGATTGTTCGTATACCTACTAAGTCTCCTAACAGCAAATGATATATCTGGTCTTGTCCTATTTGCTATATACAACAAAGACCCAATTAATTGAGAATACTTCAACTGTGAAACTGGTTCACCTAAATTCTTCTTCAAGTGCACTTTTGAATCATATGGAGTAGATACTTGCTTAATATCATAATACCCAAACTTTTTTAACATCTTCTCTATAGCACTTGACTGATTCAACAGAATTCCTTAAGATGTTTTCATTAATTTCATTCTTAAAATTATATGAGCTTCTCTCAAATCTTTCATCTCAGAATTTTTAGACAAATATTTTTTCACATCATTAACGACACATATATTTGTCCCAAATATTAATTTGTCAACTACATATAAACAAAATATCACATGCTCATTATTATATTCCTTGCAATACACACACTTGTCATGCACATTGACTTTAAATCCATATCCTGGTATAACTTTGTTGAATTTTTCATGCCAATATTTAGGAGCTTGTTTTAACCCATATAATGACTTTATCAATTTACATACATTATGTTCTTGTCCTTTAACTTTATAACCCTCTGGTTGATCCATATATATTTCTTCGTTTAAGTCACCATTCAGAAATGCAGTCTTTACATCCATTTAATGAATAATTAACTTATGAACACTAGCTAATGTTAACATAGTCCTAATAGTAGTTATTCTAGCAACAGGAGAATATGTATCAAAATAATCAACACCTTCACTTTGAGTAAATCCCTTTGCTACTAACCTAGTTTTATATTTATCAATATTACCATCAGATTTCAACTTCTTTGTGAATACCCACTTACATCCTATAGCCTTACTTCCTTTAGATAAATCACACAAAACCCAAGTATTATTTTGTATAATTGATTTATATTCATCATTGATAACTTCTTTCTAATAAAGTGCATCTATAGATGACATAGCATCTTTATATGTTTTAGGTTCACCTTCAACTAAATATGTGAAGAATTCTTCTCCAAAACTTTTCTCCGTTCTATTCTTTTTACTTCTCCTAAGTTCAGGTTCAGCTTCTAAAGATGAACTAGATGGAGTATTATTTAAAATTACATTCCTAGATGTAGAGGGTTCACTTGGAATCCTAGTCTTAAAAGGAAAAATATCTTCAAAATAGGTAGCATCCCTAGCTTCTATAATAGTATTGTTCAAAATACTACAAACTTCAGAGTTTACAATTAAAAATTGATTCGCGGAACTATTTTGAGCATATCCTATAAAGACAGCATCTATAGTTTTCAGTCATATTTTCTTCCTTTTAGGATTAAATATAATAACTTTAGCTAAGCACCCCCACACTTTCATGAAACCTAAACTAGGAAACCTCTTTTTCCATAATTCATATGGAGTTTTAACATTGTCTTTAACATTCACTCGATTCAATATATAATAAGAAGCTAGAACAGCTTCACCCCATAAATTCTCGGGTGCTCCAGAACTTATTAACATAGCATAAACCATGTCCATTAAAGATTCTTTCTTTCTGCAATCACATTAGATTGCGGTGAATAAGGAAGTGCAACTTCATGTATTATACCATTATCTTCACAAAAAACATTAAGACCATACGCAGTATACTCTCTGCCTCTATCAGATCTTAAGACTTTTATATTACTCTCTAATTGATTTTCAACTTCAGCTTTATAGATTTTGAACTTATCAAAGACTTCATCTTTAGTCTTTAATAGATAAATATAACAATACTTAGAATGATCATCTATAAAAGTTACAAAGTACTTATTCACAGCTCTAGTTAGCGACCTATTTGAATCACAAACATCACTATGAATCAACTCTAAAAATTTGTATTTCTTTGAACCGATTTATAAGGTTTCTTAGTTTGTTTTGCTTGTACACAAACTTCACACTTTCTAGTATCAACTTGAGTTTTTGGAATCAAATTTAAATCCATTAATCTCTTGATCTTCTTATGACTAACATGTCCCAATCTTTTATGCCACAAACAACTAGATTCAATATTAAGAACAATAGAAGAATTTTGATAATTTTCATCAACAACATTCAACTTAAACAATCCATCACTAATATAGCCTTTTCCAATGAATACATCATTCTTGGTTATTACAATTTTATTCGACTCCATTACAACCTTAAAACCTTTTTAAATAAGATAAGATTCACTAACTAAATTTCTTCTAACTTCAGGAACATGCCGAACTTGATCTAAAACCAAAATCTTTCCAGAAGTCATTTTAAGCTTAATTCTTTCAATTCCCAATACACGAGCAATCGTATCATTTCCCAAAGTTACGCTTCCTCCACTTGAAGTGTGATAAGATTTAAACAAACTTTTATCAAAACAAACATAGATATTTGCTCCAGAATCTAACCACCAATCATTACTTTTATAAGTAAAATTGACTAAATGAATTAATGATTCACACCTAATACAGGGTTCACCGTCTTCCAACATATTCGCTTGATCTTTTTGAGATTTAGACTTAGGCTTGTACTCTTTGGTTTTCCTGAAGTAACAGTCTTGTGCCACGTGATTCGTCCTTCCGCACACAAAACATGGCTTTGATTCTCTTTTCCCTTTGCCTTTGCCATCTCTAGTGTAATTATTTTTTAGCTGAAAATTTTTCTTATTACAGTGAAAGTTCTTCTTGAACCTAATATTTTGAGACTTGAACTGTTTTGAAGTATTAGTAGAATTTTTTGAATTTTCTACCAAGTTTGCCTTAGCCTTCATCCCATCACATTGGCTTAAAACCTTTCTATGTTGTTCTTCTACTCTCAAAGAATTAAATACTTGGTTTAATGTCATAATCTCTTGCTTATGTCAAAACTTTTAGCAAAGTCCGACCAAGAGAGTGGAAGTTTATCTATAAGGCACGACACCTTATAATCTTCACTAAAATTTGACCCTTTTTCTTCTACAAGTCGTAACAAATCTTGAAATTCATGAATTTGTTCATTAATAGATTTTCCATCTACTATAAAATATTTATTAAAGGTTGATGCATCAAACCTATTTACGCCAGCATCATCAATTTCATATTCATCCTCTAAAGTTTTCCAAAGCTCTTTAGAACCAGTGATATTTTGATAAATATCATAAAGCCTATAAGAAATAGCACTAAGAATTCGATTATGACAATGTAATTCTATCTGTTCGGAGTTAAACCATGATGTGGACACTCTACCTTCATTGGTTTCTTCTATGACAGAAATTAACCCAATAACAGTCAACCAATATTTCATTTGTTTTTGCCATCTCTTAAGGTTTTTTCAATCAAAATTTTCAAGCTTAGTACTAATTATATCTTCACGAGATGTCATTTCTTACACTAGGAATTACTAAAACAAAGAAGAGAAAATTGTATAGATATAAGTTTGTCACTATAACAATTAATTTAGTCAAAGTAATGTGTATAACAACAATAATAAATATCACAATTAAGCCAATGAAATATTTAGTTAAATCAAAATTAAAGTTTCAAATAAAACATAACATCCACTAAAAAAATTAAAGAATAATTCTAAATGGCAAATAAATGCAAATAAAATATTTATTAGATTAAATTAATTTCTATTGATAAAATATTAGAAGCAATTAAATTGAAACTGAAATTTACAAATTCAATTAAGTGCAAACCTAAATAAGTTACTAGTGAATTAAAGCACACTAAATTAAAAATAATAAAAAATTAAACACATGTCAATTTTTATTTTCTTAATCTAATCAAAGAGTAATGTAAACAAAATTAGTAATTTGATCAATACAAAAATGTTCAAGTCTACATAACTATTTAATTATACAATTATCTTTTATATATTAAACAAAAAATTTACTTAATAACAAGATATCTTATTTTCAAACAAAAGTACTAAGATATTAAAATAAAAATATGTGCTTAACTTAAAATATTGATGGAAGTGCAATATTGTTAATAAAAAGAAATTTTATATGAGTTTTCACAATATAAAAATTTATGCAGTAAAGCAATTAAAAATTTTCCAACATTGTGAAAATTGATAACTCATTTAAAATGAATTTTAATACACAAATCATCATACATGACTTGAGATTGTTGAGAAATAAGTTATTTGTGTAATAAAACTAATCAGTATATAATTAACAGAACATAAATAAATATAGTTAGAAATGGCTGACCTTAGAGAGTCGCGAAAGTCGATGTCCTAAAGTCGTGTGGCCTTCCCTTAGTGCGGGTATTGTTAGCACTACACAGCTCCAAGATAAAAGACTTTTAGCTCACAGTCGATTCTCCTTCTATGGGCACGACCAAAGGGAGACAAGAATGAACCTTTAACTAGTTGACAAAAACTAGAAAATAAGTATAGTGTAGAGAGTGTCTTTCTAATCTTCTTGTTTTTGTAACGTGTCTAAAACATGAAAAACTACACCCCTTTTATAGTAAAAAATTCAACCCCCACTTTTATGAAAATTTATGTTATTCAAAAAGGATTTAATTATGAATTTATGGGGTTTTTGAATTTGCTTAAAACTAAAAATTAAAACAAAAAACTGAAAATTAAAATGAATATTTAAATCTTTTTTTAGGTTACAACAAAATATTGCCACATAAGTTTTGTTCCCTCTATCTTATCAATATATCAATTGGACATTTAAAATAGAAGATAACATTAAAGATGCTCTAAAAGTTACGTCTCTTCTTGTAGTGGTTGAAATATTTCAATCTTATACAAATTCGTACCTTTCATTTCAAAATTTACGACTTGTATGAAAGATTGTGACTTTCGAATCAATGGTCTACATTTCATAATGCGCTTTACACACTTTTCAGTAATAAAGACATAATTTCGTTCGACATTCTTGTGTGATTAAGGTGTTGTTTTTATAAAAGTAAAAATTTGTTATATCATGAAAGACAATTACTTTATATCTTAGATTTACCTTAAAGATACGACGTGAAATTACACTGAACAAAACATATCGTTGTCATAAGACAAGTAGTAGTACTTGCGCACTAAATTAAACTTTACGGAGCATAATAATAATATATGTAGAAGACAGTTCACTTGTGTGAACGTGGCTCTTGTTGAGAGACATAATAAAATCTTACAATCCCACCTGTTGGCTATCCCATAAAAGTTAATGTAACTTTACAGCTAAATGATATGTCAACTCACAAGCCAATTTCAGAATTTCATGTTAATATTGTGAATGTTGAATCATCAATATAAATATAAATGAAGAAAAGAACGAAAAAAAAGAAAGAAGGACTAATTTTATTAAACAAAATAGTATAATGAAAATGCTGATATAATTAGTGATGGAGCCAGACATTTTAAATTGATGGTCTTTAATAGGGCGGACTGGGGGAGGGGGGAAGTTCTCACGAGCTGCTCCCGAATTTTTTTTTTCTCAAATCATAATTATTGAACCCATTTTTATGAGAATCTAATTTTTTTTTTTTTAATTTATAATCTTTAAAAAGCCTACAAAAAGTCATTACACAAAAATATTCAAGATATAAAACTAGTCAAACTCTTCTTATTCACGTTGCCTACTATAAAATTATCCTCCAAAATAAGAAGATGCGGTTCACAAATGAAATTAAATATTACTCAAACTTAAAAGAAAAAAAAATCAATTGAACACGATATGTACTAACAAAAAAATGCGTTTATTAATTTTGTATTATCATTTGAGGAATGAGACAATCATTTGTAATTTTGTATTATTAATTTTATTAGTTCAATATGTCTAATTACTTTACATTAAATTGATATTAGATGAATGAATCCAATTGTCATACATTAAATTGATACTAGATCAAAGTTAAATTGCATATTAAAAAATTTTTAAAAAAAAAAATCCGAAAAGTTGGGGGGTCCAGGTCTCCCCTGGAAACCCCTCCCCCTCCCCCTCCCCCTCCCCCTCCCCATCCCCAAACCCAAACCCAGGTCTCCCCTGGAAACCCCTCCCCCCAACCCCAACGCCAACCCCAACCCCAACTTGTGGTGGCACCTGACTACTGCCTGGCGCCGGAGCACCGTCTCCCGTATCAATGTATGCATGAATTGTAAATTTTCTAAATCCTTCAAAACTTAATTTGATAGGAATATAGATAGAGTTCGGATTCGTAACGTTACCACTCATCTTCAAAGGAACTTGTTCCTGAGTAAGATTCTGTTTCAGAAGTAAGGTAATATAGTGATTCAGTGTCACTGGGATCTTCAATGGGATAAAATCCTTTTTGCTCAAACATGTCAAGCAATTTTATTTTGTCTTCATTTCCAATTCTTGTTGAACAGTCATCTTCCAACCCCAACCTCCAACCCCAAAAGCTCTGTCCCTAGATACGACTAGTTTATATAATAAGGTAATTCTTAATATATATTCTAATATATTGGGACAATCTTCTAATATATATGAGAATCATCTAATATAACCTTTTACTTTTATGGGTGAAGATAGACAATTTTATCATGACCAGTGCCTAATTAATGGCTATCAATAATCACAAAATATTGAGAATTTGGACTAGTTTAGTTCACAAGGAATATGAAAGTTATAATTCTCAGTTTATTATTCAATAAGTTGCCGACCCTCGCATTAAGAAAATCGTAGAAGAATATTTCAAAATTACTATAAAAATGGATGTCATTAGTTCACAGCTCGTTCAACTTGAGCTAGAAATGCTTCAACACAAAGAACTATTGTCACTTTCAACAACTAAATCCACGATGCCACTTGACTTGGGGTCAATCTCTACAAAGAACTTTGCCGGAGGATTTTAATTCACTCAAAATGGACTGAACCGAGTTTGGTTGATCTCTTCTGCGCTTCGTCCAAAAATAACTGCGGTTAGGCTTGAGGTTGGACATTTGGACCATCGATTAAGTTTATTTTGTAACGTATTTTTGACCTTAAGAGTAATTAAGAGTGTTCGTGTGAGTGCATTAAGAATGTTTGCACTTTGACGAATAATAAATGTGGAACATATAAGTAACATGGGAACATGAGTTTTCATCCTTAAATACATTGGAGCAGTACTTATTTCATGGGATGCCTGTCTGCTTGTCAAGGCCTTATATGACAAAATTTTCCCATATAGTGGAAACCTTTTAAAATATTGTAACTTCTATCAACCAATTTGATGGATCCCATAATGTGAAAAAAATTAAATCGCAATCATCCTTTGTCTCTTCTCAATGATTTTACATTCATGACTACATCAGTAATTAAGAATATTGTTTGTTGAATTTGTCTCGCATAAATAAACAAAAGAAACATTCATAAAAGAAGTTCTAGAAAAATTAAGAAGACGGCCGAGGGACAAAATGACAAATGGGAGAGACAATTTAACAATTACGTAAATTATTTCTTTAATCTAAAATTTGTTTCCAATTAACGCAAAGGCGGCTTTAAAAGTGTGCAAGTTGTGCGACCGCACACGACCTCAACATTGTAGGGGTACCAAAAAAAAATTTTTATATGTGCTTATATATATTTGAAAATTTTAGAATATTTTTTTAATATAAGCTTTTCCAAATATTTACAATGATGCTTCAAAAAAATTTTAAATATTTTATCATAATATTTATAAGCTTTCCAAAATATACCATAATACTTCTGATAAGGGGAAAATATACCATAATACCATAATACTTATTAACATGTATGGTTATTTAAGGCAACGAAATGTCTTGAGAGCCTCGAGATTGATTAAAAGTAACTAATCATTAATAAGTGATAATGTTCCCATAGAGTTTATCGGCAAGTTATCAAGAAGATTTCGATGGTCTGTTTATAAAAATAAAAATAAAAAATTTGTAAGTATCACTTTAAAGAAAGGGGGAGTCATTCACTCTCTTCAAAAGATTAAAGATTCATGTTCTTTAATGTTTAATTAATCTTTATTTTTCTCATTTATTCTATAGCTGATAAATAGTTGAAAGAGAAGTAATTTTTCATGTAATTAAATCTATACACATTCTGATTTGTTCGTCTATACTTAATTTCTGATTTTTCTTATAGTCTCCTAGATAGATAATGACTTTTAGTATTTTTAATTCTTGTATATTTCCGTTTGATTGGTGGTACACAAGTTTTTGAGGAAACGAGATAGCTTTAATTAAGCTTATAAAGCTTTTATTGTTTAATCTTTAATCAGGTGCTATACTTCAATTTTTGTGATCTCATTAACCTTTAATTACTTTCATAGCTATCATTTTTGTCATAAAAATTTAAAATACAACCTAGAAAACAACAATTAAGATTTGAAAAATGAAAAAAAAAAAAAAAAAAAAAAAATTGAAGAGTCAATAGAATCTCAAAAAGATGCTCTTGACAGATTTATTCTTTAAAAAGCCAAAAATGTAGACCAAGTACTTGAAAATGATAAAAATGATGATGTTGAGGAAAAATTGAGACTTAATGAAAATGATAAAAATGAAGATGTTGATGGTGAATTTCTTAAGGAAAATGATACTAATGAAGATGTTGATGGTTTAGTGCTCGTTTGGTAGAACTTATAAACTAGTTTATTTGATAAAATATTTTATTTGACCAAGAATAGTAAAAAATGTCAGGCTACCAAAGCAAAATTTTTGGTTAAATAAACTATTTTTGGTCAAATAAACTAGTTTATAAATTCTACCAAACAGGCTCTTAATTCATAATAAGTCCATTGCAGTCAATATCCATGATCCAAGAACTTGGAATAATTTTGACATAAAATCTAGTTATAAATGGTCCTACAAGATATCTTTCACTAGAAAATAGTCTTAAAGATAATTTGTTTAGATATTTCTCTTCAAACTTTTACACTCGTTATTTATCAAATGGTAAGAAACGTGATAGGCCATGGCTGGTTTATTCAAGTTATTTTAATAGAATTTTTTGTATTTGTTGTAAGTTATTTTAAAAAGATTTACAAAAAGAAAGTCGATTAATAAATGTATAAAAATAAACAAATATTTAAATGTCATATTTTTGTAATGAAATTAGAATATAATTTATTTATTTTTAATATATTTCTTAATTAAAAAAAAGACACCTTCTTAAATGAACGGATGCTAAATAACATTGTTTTATTCGAATATTGAAATAAATCAAAAATGTCAACATTGTTTTATTCGAATATTGAAATAAATCAAAAATGTCATTTCTGATGCAAGTGAATGAATGGATTGATTATAAGTATAAAAAAATGACTAGTTTTGAATGGCATCTTTTGTGGGACAGAAAAAGCATTAATATGAGTGGGTGCAGATTCCCAACTTTTTAAGTAGCTTTTTCCCCCAATATTTTATAGTTCATATGAATGTAGTTATTTCTTTATAATTTTAAGTCAAAATCACATAATAGAATAAACTATATTTAATGTTCAAGAACCTTCCATTTTCAAGTTGATCATAAAGCTACCTCCAATATGGGAAAAGTGAAAACCACCAATAATGTTTCATAGATGTTGTTAAGGTATGTTAATTGGACGTGTGAATAAAAAATTAAAAACTTTTTTATTATAGAAAGTTTATATGTTATTTTTTATAAGGTGATGTCAAGTGTTTAAACGAAGTTTGTGAATTGTGATCACTCCTTTCTCATATTGCCCTTTACTCCTGTCTTGACTCTTGACACAATGAAAATCTTTTCTTTGTTCACAATAAAACTTACGATTGAACCAAGTATAAAGATGTCGACTAGTTAAAATTGAGAAGATTTTTTTTTTTCTTTTTTACAAAAAGTACAAAGTGTTAAGAACTATGGAGTAAATATTGGGGAATTATTATCATGGAATCCTTTATTCAAAGCATCTAATTATAGATAGCGTGCTCTATCACTAAGTAGATACGCGCAAGGGTGAATATAGAGGGTGAGATCGGACTATAATATGGTCTTGTTAAAAAAATAATAATCAATTTTTGAAGTGCAAAAAAAAAAAAAAAAAATCAGTTGCAACCCAATTTTGAAGTGGAAATCTTTTATTTTTTAAGTAATAGTCCCCCTCCAAAAATTCATTCCACGCCTAGATATTCGGTAGTGCAAACATTTCGTCACTACTACATACTAAACATACTTAGAGCATCTCCAATGCAACAATATCTATTATGTATATGTGACAAATGACATTGACATTGTATTAAAAAACTTCTCCAATGCAACAATGTTCATTGTGCAAATGTGGCAAATTATTATTAGTTTTTTAGAAAAAAGAAAGAGAGAGAAATGTATTGATTAGATATAAATAATGAAATTAATGGTGGACATTGTCAAGAACAATGTCTAGAATTAGACATTGTGCTAGACACTTTCTAACATTAATTGTGCCACATAAGCACTTTTTGGCCATTTGTCAAAAAAAGTACTCTTGACATTGTTGCATTGGAGATGCTCTTAGAGCATCTACAACAATTTATTTATATTTAAAGAGCATCATTACTATTTTAAAGAACAATTTTTTTTAAACATTCCAACAGTATCTTTATTTGCATGCTCTTTATTTTACTTCTTCCGAGAAATATTTAATATCTTTCTTCTCCTCTTTTTTTTTTTTTTATTTTTTTCATATGCTTATCTCCCAATTTGTATATTCTATTTAATTAAAGTCAATATATCAAATATTGAAAATTGAAATTGTTTTAATGTATTTAGTGATTAAAAGTGGGCATGACTCTCCAAACTTGTGGAGAGCCAAAATGTTAAATTAAAAAGTTTATTGGAACACAATGGCTATTTAAATTAGAGCTGGTTGGAGATGCTCTTTCAGTCTTTTGCCTATATAAGAAGAGCTCCAAGAACAACTAACCAGTGAAGTTGAGGAGACGCAAAGAATTTCATTGTTCCCCAACTTCACACACAAATATAAATATATCTTTTCTCAGAGCTCTCTTTCTGAATTTCTGAGACATGGTATATCAATTTTTAGCCTTCAAATTACCTTTCTTTTCGAAAAAAGTAGACTTTTCATAATAACAATATAATAATTAACAATGAATTATTTAATCAGATGTTTTTTTGCATCTGCATCTTTTGTAAACAGGAGGAAAATATAGTTTCTTCTGCAGCAAATGCATTAGACTACAAAGGATTTCCTGCTGACAAGTCCAAAACTGGTGGCTGGATACCTGCTGCTCTCATTTTAGGTTCTGAATCCACCCCAGATTTTTTTTCTCTATTTTCTGTTTCATATATATATGAATTTGTTCATAAGTTTCTCTTTTATGACTTTTTTTATTTTTCAGGAATAGAATTCTGTGAAAGGCTGTCAACAATGGGAATAGCAGTAAACCTTGTGACATATTTAATTGGAACAATGCATCTCCCAAGTGCTACTTCTGCTAATATTGTAACAGATTTCATGGGAACCTCTTTTCTTCTGTGTTTGCTTGGGGGATGTATTGCAGACTCTTATTTGGGCAGATACAGAACAATTGCAATTTTCGCATTTGTCCAGACCCTTGTAAGCATTTTCCACTTATTATGTTGAGATGATTTCATTATTAATGTAAGGACGACTACATGAAGTCTTTTTCTTCATGTTGTTCGGGACATTGTTAGATCTACTGGATGATCTAAAATGCAGCTAGCTCTTTAGCAACATCAAGGGGTCGTGTTCAGGGCGGATCCAGGAAGTTGCTACTTGGAGAAAAAAAATTTGCACTTCAATCCCAGGATGTTAATAAAAAAAAAAAATTTATATAAAAAACGAACTTTTCCTAGTCTGGTCCCGCCCCCCTAAATCTACCCCTGGTCGTGTTGGTTTTGGTTTCTCTCTCCGTCTTTGCACTTGCTCTACATAGAATAAGCGAAATATGTCACAACTGTCATTCCATTAATTTATCTTTATTAGCGCCACTTCCAGTTGTTGGGGAATCTTCCTATCACAAACAATTCCCGTACAGAGAACTCAGTATCAAAACTAATTTATTTTGTACTTTTTTGTGAATCAGGGTACAAGCATGTTAGCTATATCAACAAAGCTTCCACAGCTTCGTCCACCTCCTTGCCATGCAGAATCACCCATCCTATGCAAGCAAGCAACAGGATCTCAAATGGCAATTCTATATGCATCTCTATATCTTATAGCAGTAGGAACTGGTGGCTTAAAATCAAGTGTATCAGGTTTTGGAACCGATCAATTCGACGAAAACAACGAAAAGGAAAAGGCAAAAATGTCTCTCTTTTTTGGGAGGTTCTTTTTCTTTGTTAGCCTGGGAACCCTGGTGGCTGTTACAGTTCTTGTTTACATTCAAGACGAATTGGGCCGGAGTTTGGGTTATGGGATTTGTTCTGTGTCCATGTTTATTGCAATTTTGATATTCCTGGCTGGAACAAGAAAATACAGATATAAGAAATGTGCAGGAAGTCCTCTAGTGCATATTTTACAGGTTTCAGTGGCTGCTGTTAGAAAGAGAGATGTTCAAATCCCTACAAATGAGGATTTGTTGTATGAAACAGCTCCTGAGGGTTTAAGGATTCGTCATACAGATCAGTTCAGGTAAGTCACACGTTGTCCTACGGTATCTATCAACTTATATGTATATGTTCATGTTTTATCAAGTATGCCTTTCGGCACGAATGATGCTCCAAAATTCAAGCTGAAAATCCGTTGTTGATGCTAGGTCATAGAAATTTGAAACTCCAATGAGGAAAGTTAGCATGACGATCACTAATTAACTACCATGTATGACATTTGACGTACAACTAGAGGTATAAAGTATCTGGTCCGGCTCTGATGTACGCGGCCTGCATTCTTCTGCCAGACCTGGCACAGCCCACCTGGAAAGAATACTGGCTCAAATCCAATCCCCGTTGTACGGATATAAATATATATATATAATTTTCTGATAGCAAGTCAAAGTCTAATTTAATAGTACATGTGTATATATGTGTGTGCGCGACGTGATTGATATGAAGAAAAAGAACCTACCAAATAGGTTAGCGCTTGTATAATTTTCTTCTAAAGTATGATCAAACGCAAATCCTTCACAACCACACAAGTAGCAAGAGGGATTGTAGTGATAGCCATTGCATAGTGTTGATGTCTATTTCCAGTAGGTCGTAACTCCTCGAGCCTTTTCCTCGTGGCACTGCCCGGCACCCCTTCTGACACTAGTGTTGCAGACCCAACAAAGGCTCGAGGAGTAACAGCTAACAGAAAAAAGACGTAAACGCATACTTCATGATCTTCTGACATATATCACCTTGAGCATTTACAGATTCTTGGACAAGGCTGCAGTGATCATCAAAGAAGATCATGCAACAAACAATATTATGTCTCCAAATCCATGGCGGATTTCTTCTGTAACAAAGGTAGAGGAAGTGAAAATGATTATCAGGCTTCTACCAATTTGGGCTACAACAATTATATTTTGGACAACATATGCACAAATGATTACATTCTCTGTAGAACAAGCCTCTACAATGGAAAGAAACATTGGAAATTTCAAAATTCCGGCTGGTTCCTTAACTGTCTTCTTTGTATCAGCCATATTAATCACTTTGGCAGTTTATGACCGTCTGATCATTCCTCTATGGAAAAAATGGAAAGGAATACCAGGTAACTTTCATTTCTCCTAGTTCTTTTCTTTTGAGTCAATTCATTCACCTACGTCTTTCTTTTACTATTATGTCAGCAGTTGCTCCGCGTATTGTTTAACCAACATCTTAACGAATCCATTAAGATATATTAGATCGAATTTTGCTGTTCTGCACCTCGACTCAACATGACAAGTATTGTTACTTGTATGCAGGTTTCACAAATCTACAAAGAATAGGCATAGGTCTGTTCCTATCAACACTAGGCATGGCAGTTGCAGCACTTGCAGAGAAGAAGCGCCTATCAGTAGCGATGAATCGAAACACCCCAACTCTACCTTTAAGTGTCTTCCTTTTGATCCCACAGTTTATTCTTGTGGGCTCTGGAGAAGCATTTATATACACTGGACAATTAGATTTCTTCATAACGCAATCACCAAAAGGGATGAAAACAATGAGCACTGGCATATTTTTGACAACAATTGCTTTTGGATTCTTTCTCAGTAGCCTTTTGGTATCCATTGTCAAGAAAGTGACCACATACGGAGGAAAAAAAGGGTGGGTTGGGGACGCAATTAATAATGGGAGACTCGATTGTTTTTATGGCCTTCTGGCCATATTAAGTTTTCTTGATTTTTGGATTTATCTTGTTTGTGCTTCATGGTACAAATCACATGCAGCTGAGAAGAATCTACAAACGGAAATTGTTGCTAATAAGGGTTCCCCGACTCAAGACAAGTGCTAGTTTAATGTCACTCTTCTTGCTTCGTTTGGTAAGTTCGATTGTATAACGTTTTATAGCATCAAAGACACAGCAAATTACTGTAATAAATAATTTTTTTGTTTTCTGAAAGCACTTTAATAAATAATTTGTTCTGTAGTGTTGCTCATGCACTATCTATTGGGTATTTTCCTTGGAGCCAATGATACGTTTAATCCCTAGAAGTTGTGTGCTCATAAACAGAAGATCATTGTTTTTTGAATTACATCAGAAACTATCTTTTGTAGTCCAACGGTTAGGATATTAGCCTTCCAACCAATTAAATTTGGATAACCCGAGTACAGAAAACAGAAAATTAAGCTCAAAACAAAACCCATCAGAGGTCCGTATAAATGTTGCGCTCGAAACAATTTAAACATTCACATTCTGCAGAGCTAATTTATATTCATATTAAGACAACCCAATAACAAGTTTAGAGATCATCTCGTAATTCGTGCTCATATCTCAAAATTGGCTATAGCACAAGTTAGAATACCAATAGATAACTGTCTGCTAAGTTAAATAAATTACAAGAAAACTGGCCTTAAACAAATTCAGAGACAGTACTGAAGAATCATTTATAGAAAACATCAAAACAATCTAAAAATGTCTGTAAGGTTGGCATATCTAGTGGTTCAATAGGTGTACAATAATCTTGGAGTCGGTGAAGCAAGAAGATTAGAGCCTCAATTTCTTCCAACAAACTAGTTCATACATTCAACAGATACAAGACCAGGAGCTCAATAACCAAAAGATAAGTGGCCTCCCTTCTTCTATGATTGACCAGTGCATCTGCCAGAAAGACCTTGTCACTGGACTAAGATGGCACTGCATCAGGATAAAGGATCGTGTAAATGAACATATATTCTTGATACAGAACAGTACTGTGCCTTAAAGCAGGGATAAAACATGTCAAAAAATAAACTAGAATGTGAACAGGTGAAAGTTAAAAGTCTGGAAGCAAAACACATAGGATTAGAGCATCTCCAATGTATTCTATATATTGTATCTAGGTGAACCTTTGTCGAAAGACTTCAAATTTACGTGACATTGATATCTAATGAATAGCAGTGTTCTAAAAAGCTCGCCTAGGCGTGAGGCACGGTCTCCACACCTCGGCCCGAAAAGCTTGAAGCTCAATCTCCACGCCTAACCACACTTTTTGCTTTTTAGAGCCCTAATGAATACACGCTCTGGTTCAAACTTGAGTCTCCAATACAATCTATAAATTGATATCTAGGTATCTATTATTTTCTTAAAGTAAAAAACAAAATTACATTTTAAATCTGTATAAGGAAATATAAACCTGCATAAGAAATTTAAATTTTGCTGAATTAGCATGTGTAATAGAGCTTGAGTCTAGACAATATCTATTTTTTTCTCCTGCCACATTAGCTAGCTTGCATTTGGAGAGGAATATTTTTAAACACCATCTATTTTGCTTGTAGCACAATTTTTTAAGCAATCCACGGTTGCATTGGAGATGCTATTAGGCTAACAATACCTACCCCCTCTCAAACTCACATTTGTATATTAAGAATTTTTCATCTTATTCTGATTTTAAACTTTATAAGAAATCTATAAATCCAAGCGGTATTATAATTTGCTACTATCTAAACAACATTTAAATTTCCTCCGAGTAATTTGAACATGATGCCTACGCAAATGGGGGGCAGCAGCAGCGGCAGGTAAATGTAAACCAGTTTCCAACTCAAAAAAGGGAGTCTGAGCCACCCACGAGATTCATTAAGATTACTATTTATGATTTATGCACCCTTGGATAGGTCTGTTTCCACCAATGTTGCCCAGTATTTCACGATCACAAGGATAGGAAATTGGAATGTCCAGACAATATGTGAGTATAAAATTACTAAAGGTCAAACAAACTTACTGTATGTTGATGTATCAATCTGCTCAGGAAGCTCTTTTATATCCACTTCAAACCTTTCCTGGACCTGTAACAAGTTATGAAGCCAGGTATCAGAACATGAAAGCATCAAAAAATAGATGCAAAATCAGCGTGTGTGTGTGTATCAATCGCATACCTGATTGAGAACATCAGAGTCAGAAGCAGATGAAACAAATGTGATGGCAAGTCCTTTGGTACCAAACCTTCCAGCTCTTCCAACCTATCAAGTTGAAAATGAAAACAGAACATAAGAAATGGTTGCTCGGAGATACTAAACACAGCTTATTTTAATGTTAATAAAAAAATACCCTGTGCAGATACGTGTCGGCAGAATCCGGCATGTCATAATTAATGACAATATTAACCCTTTCAATGTCAATTCCTCTACCAACCAAATCTGTTGCCACAAGAATCCTCTTGTGCCCCTCCTTGAAGCCCTTGTAGCGTGTCAATCTACAATTCCAAGCCATTGAGAAAGATGAATAATTGTGCCATTGAACATAAGTCAGGAAAAGGGCCAATCTTTTCTTTGTTTGCATGAATAAAAATCACAATTCCAAGATATAGATCATATTTAACATACAATAATTGAACTAATGTGCAAGGCACCCCTTTCAAGGCTTAAATTGACGCCAAGCAAAATAATTAGTTACTTTATATCGACTTAGCTCATTGATGCAATGAAGAAACAAACCAGATTTCAGTTAAAAGGATTCTCTATATGTGCTTCTGTTGAAGGTTTCAAGTAAACACATACAACATCGTTATTTCTAACCTTTAATTACTCCAGCATAATGTTTTAAAACCTTCATTACTGCAATTTGGGTATGTTTTGATCTCACAAATTTGCCATTGTTACAAAATTTGGTTCAAAAATCACAATATATTTTACCAAATAAATATTTATATAATTTAAACTGATCAAACCTTTCTTCCTGAGACATGCCAGAGTGGATGCAAATAGACGGAAAATTACACTCCACGAGCAACTTATTAAGCTCCGCTGCTCTGTTCACGCTCTTGACAAAGATGACGACTTGATTAAAGTCCAGTGCATCCAGCAAGTCATTCAGCTTCCGGTTCTTCTCCAGCTCGCTCAATTTGATGTAGTGCTGCAATTAAGGGGATGTCAAGTAAAAACAAAACAGAATTTAGAAGAGCAAACAGGACATTTCTAATGCTAAGAAACAAACCTGTACAAGACCATGAAGGGTCAACTTGGCCTCGTCGTCCACATAAATTTCCATAGGCTGAAAGGAAGAAATGTCACAGTAAAGCATATTAGGTGCCCGCCTGAAGATAATGGTACACGAAGTGAATCACGGATGAAAGTCCCCAAAATCGAGGTTGAGGTCCATCTGATTCGTCTCCTTGCAGTTACCTTATTGCGCAGATCATCTAGAATCAACCATCGCTCAACAAAAACTAGGGAAAAAAAACTGAGAATAAATTCCAGAATGACACTGCTTTTGCTTAACTCCTAAACCCTCGTCCCATAACTCGTCCTCCGAACATACAAAAAATTCAAACAAAAAGAAGACTCTAAGAGACGCGAACCAAAAACAAACTAAGTGCAGAAAACACTGGTGGAGCACTGCCTTTACTCCAAGAAGACTCCTATTTCCCTTTCCTTCAGAACTTTTCAAATCAAGCATTATGTTCTTGGTAGGATAGATAAACACATGAAATGGGAAGAATACAGTGCTTGAATCACTGCATTCTTGACCAGATATCGCCTGCAGAAAGCTGGAATAATGGTAAAATTGTAGACTTCTAAAATTCAAGTAGAACTGGCCACAGGACATTACATCTTGCATAAATTTCTTGCAAACCGGTCGGATCTCCTTGCTGAGCGTAGCCGAAAACATCATCACTTGCTTGTCATGAGGGGTCATCTTGAAAATCTCCTGTACATCTCTCCTCATATCTGGGAGAACATACAACCAGATTATTAAGAAAAACAAAAGCATTCAGATTTTTAGTATGAAGAAGCTGATGATATATATTATTCATGTGGCATACCAAGAGATTCAAGCATCTTATCACATTCATCCAGTATGAAATGCCTCACATTCCTCAAAGAAAGGTCCTTGTCTCTTGCTAGAGCAAGTATCCTCCCAGGTGTTCCAACAACAATGTGAGGGCATTCATTCTTCAGAAGATCTTTGTGGATTTTGATGTTGACACCACCATAAAAAACAGCAACTTTGATGTCGGGCAAGTATGTGCTGAACCGCTCAAATTCGTGACATATCTGCAGATGGGAAAAAGTGAACCCATAATGCATAGTAAGTATTATACTTGCTCATATACATAGGTGAATAAAGATTATGCACAGATACCTTAGCGGAAGAAATTATATGTATTTATGCATAGATGGTAGAAATCACTTTCCGAAACACAAGAAAATTTGAACAAAGTTCCTAGATGGAATAAACACCTGGTATGCTAGTTCCCTTGTATGACATAGAACAAGTGCAGCAACTTGACCTGCAACAGGTTCGATCTGCTGCAATGTTGAGAGAACAAAAACAGCAGTCTTCCCCATTCCAGATTTCGCTTGGCAAATAACATCCATTCCCAGAATAGCTTGAGGTATACACTCATGTTGCACTGATGAAGAACCAAAGAAATTTGATCGAAAGAAGCCTCAGTTCAATTAAAAAAGGTTTACCATTCAACTTCCCCAAAGTGTGAGTGATAATAGTGATTTACCTGAAATCAGAAGTTGACTAATTTAGAAAGATACAACTCTAATAAGCAAATTTGATACAAATTAATAGGAAGGAAGAAAGTAACAA
Organism: Forsythia viridissima; assembly: GCA_030279155.1. Lineage (NCBI taxonomy): Eukaryota > Viridiplantae > Streptophyta > Magnoliopsida > Lamiales > Oleaceae > Forsythia > Forsythia viridissima. Next base: position 27,832,419 of record CM059033.1, read on the forward strand.
GAGTAAATGCTCACAATCAGAAGTACCAAACACGCATGCCATCATGTCTGGAGAAAAGTTCAATTCAAAGAGATTCACCAAAACTCCAGAGAAGACACAAGTAAAGAAAATTAAGGAGGAAACAACCTAAAGTCTAAACTTAAAAATGAACAAGCTCCTCAAAAGTTTTTCCATACTTTCACTTAAAACTTCACAAAAAAGTCAATTATGATATTTCAAGAAATGATATGGATCCAATGGTACTGAGCTAACTCAAATAACCTATGAAAACTAATACCATATAGCAAATTAGGGGGACACAATAGATGCTTGAAACTATGATACGTCCCCAAAAGGAAAGGGAAAATAAGATATGCACAACAAGTAACATGATCTCTCGTGGTTTGAGCTAAGCCAGATGCCACAAGAATTGGTTATAAAATGTCATGTTTATCATTCATTCTCTCCCTTCTTACAGTATCACTTAGTTTGGAGCCTGTTTGGTAGAGATTATAAACCAGTTTATTTGACCAAAATAGTTTATTTGACAAATTTTTTTGCCTTGTTAGCCGTCATTTTTTACCATTATTGGTCAAATAAACTGTTTTGGTCAAATAAACTAGCTTATAATCTCTACCAAACGGGCTCTTAAGGACCGGATTTTAAATATAATTTCCATCACATACACCATATGATAAATTATTAGGGAATTGACCCAGCTAAATAAATTGAATAACCAGAGGTCAAATCTTGCCTTCTGAAGGATGCTCAAATCCAGAATCTACAATAGCCCTTAGAAGCTCTGGTTTCAAGAGGAAGTCCCTGAATCCGGAACTGTGAATTCCCACGTAACCCCTGCAATATTAAACAGGAATGAATGAGTCACCAGCTTTCAAGAAAAGAGAATGATGTGTTGAGCAAATGCAATACTGAATGCACTAGCATTTGCGACTCAGCATCAAATAGTTGTCAAAGGCTAACATTGATAGACTCCTCTAAAAACAATAAGAGAATATTCAATTGTGAAAACAGTCCACAATGAAAAACTAAGTTAAAGATCCAATGATATGACACCTGATATAACTAGTAACTGCCACACCTAATCCAACAGAACCAGATGCATCTCCACAATAGCAAAAACTAAGTTCAACCCCTTGACTTCGCTGTAACATTGTAACCAATCTGCAGCCTAATGAGATCTTCACAATCACGTCTCTAGACCTACTATTTTTTGGAAAATCATTAATGGCCTTTTCCAGAAATGAATATATTAAGTTCTGAATAGAACACCCTTCTAGACTACCAAACAATTAAACAGAATACAATCCACAACTTTCTACTATAATCCTTACTTTATACAGCTATAACCCATAAGCGAAAAGCACATGGGAAGTACCCATCTAAACAAGAAAAAATCTCACAAAATACAACCCAAAATCATAAATTGTGCACGATAATTTTGTCTCTAAAAATAAACTACCAAAAGGAGGGCTAAACAACTAAAAAAGCTAACATAAAGACATTACCTCCGACCAGATTTGTTACGATTTCTATTTCTCCTCCCTATATCTCGATTTCTAGGGTTTTAACCAGTCGGGTTACGATTAGGGCTTGGTTGGTTGGGGCTTTAGAAAGCAAGTTTAATTCAATTTCATACTGTGCCCATCCGGAGTTACAAGTAGTTTGACCACTCAACAAGCGTGGAAAACATATATATGTTCAAACAGTATGATGGGCCTAACCCTAAGCATCACAGGGCCCGAGCTTTAGACTTTGAACTTCCCGTTGATGAGTATATTGGTGATTTGGGGGAAGAATCTCTCAGTTACTGCTTTGGGGCAAAGTCTTCTTTTAAGTTTAAAATGTTGCAAAAACATAGACTTGGCACAGAAAAAGTGAGCGTTCAATTCAGGTTTAAAAAAAACACGGTAAGAAACAAATATGCATATATATAGCCACATAAAAACATATACATATATGGATAAAGATATATGAGAAGCTCACTTCTTAGCTGATTCGCCGTTCACTTTGGTCACAGAGTCGGGAGCTTTTTCGTCTTCTTCCTCGTAGTCGAGAAGCTCCTCCTCGTATGCGTCGTTCTCCTTCATCTCTCCCATTTTCTCAACTGCTTTCACTACACATGCATACAAACCCAATAGATCAATACATAAAAATTCAATACTTGGGATTTCAGCACAAATTAATCACATACATATTCCTATATGTAATACATATATAGGAGAACAAAGCTAGGTTTTCCAGTTTTGGCGATTTACCTGCTGAATCTGATAGAACGATTAGGGGATTTTTAGGGTTTTGGGGTTTGAATAGTCTGCAAAGAAAATTGTTAGTAAAAAATTGAGTGTGATTAGAGAGAAACTGAGAACGGTAGAGAGAGAAAAACTAGGGTTTTAGAGGGAGGATGCTTAAGTAGGGGCGAATAGCGGGATGGGGATTCAATACAATTTGGGCCGAGTCAAGATGGGCTGCACCGTCATTATCTAAACTATATATTATAAGAGTGAACAAGGGTACTATTCATAAGCCGTCTAAGCCATCGTCCTCAAAGAATAAGCCGTCTAAGCCACCATCATCCTAAAGCCGTCTAAGCCACCATCGTCCTTGCTTTTTAATTTTAGTCAATCTGGGTTACCTTTTTTCTGACACACGCAACACCCATTTCAACCACCCCCATCTCTTCAGTTTCAGACTTCAGGCTTCAATATTTACCCCTCTCTCTCTCTCTCACTTTCACTTCTCTCTTCTCTCTTCTCACTTTTTGCACAAGGTTTTCCGTATGATTTTCGGCCGAAATTTTGGGCTTTTGATATCAGATTGATCGAGCCTCTACGGTTATTTCCAACAATTTCTTGGTATATTTTTCATTTGTTTTCGCACAGATTAGAATTCTCTCACTTTCACTTCTCTCTTTTTGCACAGGTTAAGTTTTTTTCGTTTGATTTACGGCCGAATTTTTTGGGCTTTTAGTGTATCAGATTGTTCTAGCCTCTCTGGTTAAATCCAACAATTTCTAGGTATGTTTTTCATTTTTTTTCCGCACAAATTGTGATATTTTTCGTTTGATTTCGGATTCGATGGTTTCATTCCTTCTTCACTTGGAAAAATCGCAAGCCTGGAGTCTGGAGATACTGTAAGTGATATTTATTGTTTATCTGTCTAATTCTAATTGATTGATTTCAATATATTTGCGATGCCTATTCTTTATTACATAAATATATGTAAGTATGTTATTCCTGCCTCCCTTTCTGCACTTATCTCTGTAATTTGGAAATTCGTATTCATTTGAAGTCCATTGGATGATATAAAATAGGAAATGCAGACTTTATGTTTCTTTTCTTCAAATATCCTTGTGCATTCAGTTATTTTGTATGTCTATGTTGATAAAAGACTATGGGAATATGACATACAATGTTGCTTGGAGTTTGGTGTGGATATAATTGTCGGACATGCGACTTGTCAAAATGTGGGATGAAGGGTATTTGGTAGAAAATGGTTTTAACTTTGAATATGAGTACATGAGGGTATGCAGCCCAACCAATTTATAGATCTTAAAAGTGCACAAAGGGCAGAATGGAAAGCTCAAGCCACTGATTCACGTGGAAAAACAGATGATTTCATGCACCAAAGAATTTATATTATGTCATTTGGTTTGTTAGATGGGGAAAATTTCCCGAATAAATAAGGCACCAGTCCACTATAAAACTGCAAGGGATCTTATTCAACACCTTCAGAAGTTCGATGGTGATAACTATCTTGAGGTACTTATTTTGCTTTCCTTTATTCTCACTCTAAATCTTGTTTCTGTCTTAATTTTTTCACTTCACACTAGCTTTTGAAATCTTGGCAGTCATATGATCAATGATTTGCTTCATTCTATAGTGCTGCATGTACATTGTCAATGTTGGATCTGGATTTAGGCTCTTATAAAATACAGTCGAGTCATTCCTCGACCCAAACATCGTTGCAGCCCGCCTCAAATAATCGCTTATTTTTCTGCGTATCATCAAGATAACAACTCGGAGCAAATTGTTTGAGATTATTGATGCTAGGTAATTTATCATGTTGGATTACAAAGCAGACTACTTTGTTCCAAGGTATGCCATTGCCCTTTTAGTTTAGCCTTGGAAATTCCTTTTTCTTTCATCTTAAACAATACATGATATTCATTCACTTTTACGCTATCCTTATTTTGAAATTTAAACATTGATTTGTCACCTCGCTTCTTGATGATATTATGATTAAAAAATGCTTGATTTTCTGAAAATATGAGGTGGCTGCATGCAATCTCTAGGCAACCTCGCTTTCAAAGGAGACCAGCATGTATGACTAGAAGCCAAGCTGGTTGATACTCCTAAAATGTACATATTTTTGATTGTTTGGATGACTAGAAGCCAGAATATCACATTGAGATTTAATGGAGAAAAAAGAGAGTTCCTATCTCTTAAGTCACGTAAAATCTTTGCTCGAGATCGAGAATGCCTTTGAATAAGTTTTCTATAAATTTTCAAATTTCACATGATATGAAGCAGAAGTTTCATGGGGGCTGCTTTGTTAGTGAGTTTCAAAAGTTTGAAGCTGTATAAAGCATAAGGCGTACTCATCACCACAATTTCGACCTCAATTGTTTTAGCAAGAGAAGAGTACCTAATGAACGAATCCAATTCACTATACACACTACGTATTAAACATGAAAACATAAAATTTTGGATTCAAAATTTTTAAATTTATTCAATTAATCTTGTTGGGTGATTTTAGATAAAAATAGAGATATCCATATAAGATTCTTTCCATATTTACCAAAAGCACAGAATATTATGTGATCTACTCTAATCTATCATGGTGATATATAATTAGGTATCTATAAACCTTTAATTATGTATCTACTTAACTGAAGACATTTTTCTCAAATGTTAACTTTCCAATTGAGCAGGAACTGTTCATTACCTACTCCAGTTTGAGAGTGACGTATTAAGAAGTTGCAGGAACGCGTAGCAGGTCACTATTGATCAAACAATTCTTTCGTCTACATTGTGATGAGAAAACACCTTGATTCACTCTATTTTCAAATTGAGAATTTTTGGATGGGATGTTGATGTACTAAATTCAGATATTTTATGGCAATTCTGCTGTGTTCGTGTAAAATGATTAAAGGAAATAATGAATAAATGGTGAAGAAATGTTAAGAATTTCTTACATATTGTCCTCATTTGGCTGAAGTATATGTATTCCAGGTCTTGTTTAGTAGTAATTTGCATGGAATTTTCAGGAGTAGGCCGTTGGCAATCTCTATGGCTCACTAAGCATATTTTCTTTTTATTAGTCTTTTCTTCTTCTTCAATTTTCTCTCTATTCATTCTAACTTGCAATATATGTTATAGATTTTTTTTTTTTAATTTTCCTTATATTTGAGGGTCTTGAAATTGATCGTATGTTGGTATATTTTCCCTTTTCTACCCATATATTTAGCATAAATAATTGCAGAACTTGCTCAAGTGTATGTTGGGTACATATGCTAGATAGAACTGAAATAATGAACAAGACTTGTAACACTTTTGGCTTTGTAAATAACAAATTTAACAATTATTAGTGCGCAGAATGTGTGATGTGTGATGTGCTATTGAATAGATTAACACACATATTTCTTGAATCCAAGTTTTTAGAAATTTACAACTTAGGTTTTCGGAAGAAATTTATTTAATTATATAGCTTTGTTCTCCATACAATTTATTCTACAACACGTACAAAAATAACATGGAATGTCTGATTAGAACCGTTATCCAAATTTGAAGAACAACATTACAACACCTATGCTACATTTGTCTTAAAATTGTAAACAAGTAATTCAAAATTTCAATTAACATATTATTTCAAATATAACGAACAACTATTTAAACCTTAGCATTTTGTTAGTCAAATACTGTAGTTATTTTCTCCAATCATTTTTGTAATTTGACTTATTTATTGTTGTTGATTGTCTTGACAAATGCAACTGCAGAGTTCTTCGAATTCAGAAGTCTTCTGTATATATGGTTATCAAAGAGGAATTTTGAGTAAATCTTCTAATTTATTTTAATGTCTTTTTATCTGCTATGCTTCTACCAATTCGATCTCCCGCTCGTTCGTTGGTGTGTTGGTATGAAATTTTTGCATAGATCTTGCAAGACTAAAAACCAAAAATTTGATATTCATTATGGTTAAATTTTTGTATTCTTTCGAATTTGATATTGCATTTGTTTAATGAAGTAAAAATTGAAAAATTAGTATTTTCAAACCCGGACCCAAGTATTCGATTGCTTTTTTCTTTGAATTTGAATCCCTTTTTCATTATAATGCCGTTCATTTTGCATGCTCACTGACACAAATAACAGGTTGAGGCCATTATTTTAGGCAGAGATTGTAAACACTTCACAAAATGAGAAGAAGAAACGAAGGGAGATGGAAAACCTTGTCAATGAGTATCACATTAGTGTTTAATTTGTTGAGAGAAATATATTTCAGTGAAGTAAATTAATATATTGTTTTGGATAATATATTATTTTGTGATTGACACTGTCAAATACCTTTTTTTTTTTTTTTTTTTGTCGAGTAGCTCAAAAAGGCCATTTTTTTTTTTTTGGTCGAGCAGCTCCACACTGTCAAATACCAATTTTTTTTGCTGACCATCTTTTTTATCCACACTACCTAGATACCATTTTTTTTTCGAGCGGACAAATAGGAGTCCCGAGTAACTCGACAAACACAAACATTTTGAATTTTTTTGTTTTTGTGTCAAGCAAGAAAATTTTGATTTTTTTTCTCTGTCTACAGATTTTTTTTAATCTTCTTTTTATTTTTTTGATGTTGTCGAGCAAGAACATTTTGATTTTTTTTTTTTTTTGTTGTTTGTCAAGCTGCTCGACAAACAACATTTTGATCTTTGTGCCTTTTTTTTTTTTTTTTTTTTTGACACATGCCATAAATGTGCATTGGCCAATTTTCAACTTTATTTTATTTTATTTTATTTTATTGTGGTGTTCGTGTTATACACATATGCCATATCCATTTTTACTTTTTACTTTTTATTTTTTATTTTTTATTTATTTATTGTGGTGTGTGCCAACTCATTTTGACTTCTTATTTGTTTTTCTTTTACATCTAATTTTCATTCAAATTTTTACTAATTTTTATTTTATTTTATCTTTTAAACAAATTGTACACAATTAGGTCCAATTCACTTTTACTGAATTATTTATTAAAGATTATTTTAAATAAATGCTATTAAATAAATATGTTGGAGGATGTTTGAGAATCAGTTTTTTTTTTAAATTTTTTTAACAATCTCCAATCCAAACGGCTTAAAATTCCCACGGTTATTTTTGGACCAATTTTGGACATTTTTTTTATTGGCCCTTCCATCTTGTGCTTGGAGATTTCTCTTGTTCTTCATTTGCATATTGTAGCAACTTCGTCGTGGTGGGTTTCGAATTTAAGTTAATAAAGTTTGAGTACATGACATTTATGGCCAGTTGCTTCGTTAATCTGCGGATTTTGGAGATTTTAGTTTATTTGGCTGGACGTTTATTTCCTGGGATTTTATTCTTTAATTCGTTATGTGGCAGGAGGTTTGGCCTGTTGTTCACGTGCTGTTTGTCGCTGTTTGAGCACATGTCTTTACGAATTTCATTGAATATATGATTTACAATTATGGTTTATGTTGTTATTGAAGTTCGATATTGAGATTGGGTTACATGAGAGTTAAATGTTGTGTATCTTTTATATATACATATTTATCCTCGGCGGTTACATTTCGTTTCCATGGTTAATGCTCTATCTTCCACTGGCAACCATCGTATTCTGTTTTTGGGAACGTGAATATTTGCTGCTGAATTGTGACTGTATAAAAAAGATGGTGCTTAGTGTAATTTTTTATGCTTATGTTTTCTGTATTTGGAAATGTGAATATTTGCTCATGTGTTTGAAATTCAATATTAACTTGTACCTAGAGGGTAACATTACAAAGAATAAATATTTCTGGCCAAATAAATAAACATGTTGGTAGCACGGTCTTTATATCAACTTCCTTCGTTTATATAAATTTGAAAGGTTATTTATTTTAATCATGTTTTTCTTTGTCAAATCATTTCATTCTCTGTAAACTTTTAATATAAAATTTGTTAAACATTTATCTTTGAACACTATACAATATTCTGCCACATTGTTTAATATTGCTTCTATATTTATGTTGTGAATCAGTTTTTGAGACATATTAGATATCGTATCTTAACAATTAAATCTTTCAGGCATGATAATTAATTTCCATCAATACATTTTACATCATAATTCATATGAACAGTGGTATTCATTTTTCATCATTAACATCAAAATTATTACGCTACCACGTGCAACGCACGGGCGTTCACTAGTCTTATCTTAAAAATTGTTTGGTGAAATTTTCTTTAATTTCACCCTCCAACCCCAATCGTCCCTCTCCAAACCCAAAAACCATCGCCAGTATCACTATTCATCGTCGTCCCAGCATCAACCACCACCAGTGTAACCCACTATTCATCGTCGTCCCAGCATCAACCACCACCAGTGTAACCCACTACCACCTCATCCTTCTAACTCTACTATCACCTAACCCAATCAAACTCGACATCCAAACCCCAGTCTTCACTTCCACGGATGGCAATTTATCCCGCCCCGCGCCCTGTCCCCCGTCCCGTTTAAAATTTTCCCACCCCGAATAATCGGGTATTCGGGTCGGGTACGGGGCGGGGAAAATTACCCGTGGCGGGTTCGGGGTGGAGTAAACCCGACCCGAAATACTATTTTTTTTTTTAAATATTTTTAATTTTGAAATTAATAGTTACAACAAAAAAAAATTAAAAAATATATATAAACGGGGTAGAAAACGGAGCGGTAAGCCGACCCGACCCGACCCGACCCCGACCCGCCCCCGATTTAAACAGGGAACGGGGCGGGTATGGGGGTTAAAATTCCCCGACGGGGGGGTCGACCTGCCCCGTTGCCATCCCTTTCCACCCATTACCACCAATATTGCCACTCACGGCAATAACAATTCCCCAACATTACTACATCCCATCAGTGGTGAAGTCAAGAAATTTTTCTAGAGGGGCCAAAAATTTTCATTAGCACAACGCACATCTTTCATATTAAAAAAAAGTCAAACGGCAAGTTAAAAAAAAAAAGTCAAAAATGTATGTTCGAAATGAATTTAATAATCCTATTTTTTATCTTCTAATTCTTACTATAATGTCACTTATTTCAATTTATTTTTTGATATGTTCTTCACTCAGTTAGGGTAAGTTCTTAATACCGTTTTGAATTATTCACGACAAACTTCACAATACATCTTTTAGATGAAAAACTATTACATGGTGAATTCAAAATAACAAGTTATATATGGCTGCTAGAATATATATAATAATCTGATTTTTTTATCTTTAATTGACATCGCTTATTTTTGGGTTATGTTTTTTCACTCATCGAAGTATGCTATCGGTACCATTTGGAAGTATTCATGGCAAACTTGGTAACATTTTTTTCATATTAAAATATTGTTAAACGATAAATTCAAAATAACAAGTCAAAGATAGCTGTTAGAAATGAATTTAATAATCCGATTTTTCACTTTTAATTTCTATTTTAGTGTCACCTATTTCGACATATTTTGGGCTAATATTTTTTATTCGTTAGTGTAGGTTCTTAGTACTATTTCAAAGTATTCATGGTAAACTTTGCAACACATCTTTTAGATTGAAAAATCGTTAAATTACGAGTTCAAAATAAAAGTCAAAAATGACTACTAGAATTGAATTTAATATTTTTATTTTGTTTCCGTTTATAAATGTCAATTTAATTAAAATTTTACTTGACATCAATTTAGCTCGTGTAACTTGTATAATCAAATATAAATAAATCTTGAAATATTATAACAAGTCTCTAAGTTGTTATTTTAATAAGAAAATAAAAAAAAGTAGAAATAAATAAATTCTGAAATTTTGAAAGGCCCGGACCATCTAGGGCCCTCATCCTCTTTCTTCACACGCTTTCAACCAACTACTACCTACTCCATCTCCATCTCCATCATTGTAATGAAATCTCCCAACATTACCACATCTCTCCTCCTTCTTCACACACCTCCAACCAACTACCTTCTCCATCTCTACCATTGCAAAGAAAATCTCTCAACATTAACATATCTCATCTTCCTTCTTTACACGTCTCCGATCGACCACCACTCTCATCTCTATCTAGATCTAAAATTCTAAATATAGAAAGTGTTGAAATGAAATTTTTATGGTGACTGTTAGCAATTTATTTTGTATCGCAAGTGTACAGATCGCACAAGTAGTATAATAAATTTTTAGAGTCCAAGTTTTGTACCCACAGGGATTTAGATAGTTCAATACAATTAAATTAACTTTAACCGAATCAATTTAACTTTTAAAGTTTTGTTGTTTAATAACTAATTAGATTATTAACTAAAAAGAATTGACTAATTATAATTTAAACAAATAAAATATTAAGTTTATGTCGAATTACTTTGAATATAAGAAAGAATAGTGTACTAGAATCTCGAATCCACTTATACCAATTTCCTTTAACCCGAACTATTGAATTTAATAATGAAGATCAATATTCCTAATTTGTTTAACAATTTCTCTCAAGTAGAATTAAACATATCCATATATGTGACCCGACTGTATCTCTATAACGGTGTGAACACGTAAGAATACATTAAAATTTGTGAATACTTAAAGATCACGTAAAGCATACCAATACATCTCTATCATCTATCAGACTATACGATAATTGATACTATGTTTAACATATTTTCAATCTCACGATGGTAAAATAAACAACAAAACTCATACAATTATTGCGCATATAGTTATAGAGAAGAATAAATCAATATCAATTATTCAAAATTAAAAAAATATGCTTGAATATAAAAAACTAGATTCAAAGAATTAAAGGTTTATAATATAAGTTTCATCGTGATCCTAGCACAAAATAAATCTAGCATATCATACTAAGGAGGAAGAAAACAAAAAGAAAATATAAAAGCCATCACCCGGATAGAAAGAAAACTCGAAAGAGTGGATCTTGACATTCGTTCAATCTTCGTTTCTTGCTTCTTCTCTTGTTTTTCTCCCAAAAATTCATTAAAATCTTGTCCCAAAAGATTTTCTAATTGGAGTCGAACTCAAAAAGATAAAAAAATTCCGATGCCCATAAAATGCACTAGGCGACCGCCTAGGCTACTGAATTGGCCTTAGCTATATTCATCTGAAGCTAGGCGTTCGCTTAGGTTAAATTTTTTCAAATCTGTACCTTTTAGTCCTTCAAATTTGGATTGTGTCTTCTTTAGTCCTCACAACTTTCAATAGCCTCCAATGTGATCCTTCAAGCTTCAATTGAGTACAATTTGATCCTCGTACTTCTGAAACATCTTTCAATTTATTTATCTTTCATCCATTCTTCTTCAATTGCTTATAAACGGGTCCAAAACTGAAATAAAAAGAACAATACACTAAATTAAGTAGAAATCAATAAAATAACGAGATAAAAGCTTAGTTTTAAAATCCGAATAAGTGCATAAAATGCACTTATCAGTGACCACAAGAGCAAAGGCGCCGATCTTGTTTGGGAACATGTTGGTTTTCTGGCTTGTGTCTGTATTGAGTCTCAGAGATGGTTGAAACTAACTTAATATGGTGGAGATGGTGGTGGAAGGCAATTGAAGCTGGTGGCGGCAGTACAAATATAGTGATTTGAGGTGGCGGTGGCAATGTTTTTCCTATTGTGGTGGTGACCTTTCTCCAACTGCGGCGGTGCAAATCTAGTGTCGAATCTGATTGTTTTGGTGGTTTGAAAGTGGCTATAATGGTGCTAGGTGCATGGTGGTGATAGTATCCACAGATTTTCAACTGGTTGTGGAGAATATTGATGCTTGTGGTTGTTTGTGGTAGCAGCAACTATTGTGGCGGATGTGGAAACAGACTACGAAATGTACGTAACAAATGTAAAAAAAAATGGCGGCGACTGTAGAAACAGGCAGCGAAATATGTGTAATAAATGTAACAAAAAGTGAAAACATTATTTTTATAATAAAAAAAAAGGAACAATACTTTTATATATTTTTTTATTTTTTATGATTATTTGTGAGACTATTCCATTTTTTATTTTTTATTTTTTTTTTTGTAAGAAGATTAGGCCCAATCCTTCCCCAATGGAAATATGACCACTAATAATTAATTTGAGAAATCAAGTATTTTAGAAATTAAATTATTAAAATAATTAAGTTTTATTCTTATTTCTATGTATTCTCTCTTCAATGTGGTATTAAATCTACTCAACACAAACATTATGAATTCACAACGGAATATTATCATTTCAAGATGTAATCTAAATTATGAAAAAACCCACTAGATTCTATTTTCTACGGCTGAAGAGAAGTCTAGAGTTTTGAAAACCTACTATCAAGAACACAATCCAATACATCAATGAGTGTAACTTAGAGCAGCGATCGATCCAAGAAATTGAAGTCTAAGGGTACAAATCAAAAAAATATTAAGAGTAAACGAGCATTAATAAGAAATTCCAGATTGATGAAGGGAAAAAAATTATGTTTTCCAAGTTATCGAATAATCATATGCTATGAAGGTAAATATTGTTTAATGTGAATTTTATTTCGTTTTTAATCTAAACATTTTTGAAATTGTAGTTATATGCTTATCATACTTATTATCTAGTGCGAAAAATCTATAAATATGGGGTATATGTTACTGTGCTTTTTCTTTTCTTTTTTATTCCCTGTGAAAATTTTATATTTTTATACCAAGTATTGTGACATTTACTCAGAAGATTTCATTTTTGATGTTTTGTTCTCCACTTCGATGTCCACTTTGTTCATATTCATGTTTAGTGAGTGTCATCGAATGGATTGTTTCATGTGGAAATGCCAATTTTCTATTTTTTTTGTCATTTCCAATTTAACAAATTTTCCCCAATCTATGGATAGTTTTTCGTATGCCCTATTTGTTTAAGATTACATACAAAACTGTTAATGAGTTGGGGTTTTGAATTGATGACAATTTTAATCATTGAATATACTTGCACATCTCCACTAACTGTTTTGTGATGAATATTTTTTATATACGATTTAAATTTAAAAATACAAAAATAAAATAAAAATAATAGTCTAGGCGAGAATCATTTTTTCCCTGCCCCGATTCCTCAACAGGACGGAGAATCTCCACATACCCAACCAATATGAGCATGTCGGTGACTTGTCATTCCCATGGACTGGTTGAAAACTTTGCCCATGAACATCTAAAAGACTAAAATGTTCGCTTTTGAAGCTATGAGGAAGAAAAGATAGGATTTGAATGAAGAATATGGAAAGAATGGTGTTCATGTTGAAGAAAAAACTTACCTTAGTTGAAGTTCAAGGTAAAGCTAGTATTGATGTTTTAGAATATACAACAACAACAAGTGAAAGAGTTGACAGCTGCAACTTGAAAAGGGACGAACTACTTTATTATAGTCTTGTAGGCGAATCCGAATTTGCAAATTAAAATTATGTTTGGTAAAAAAAATTGTAAATTATAAGCAGTGAGTCTTATAAAATATGTAGATAAAAAGTGAATTAAAGTTGTGGGTCCTACAAAATATGTGGATAAAAATAATGTTTAACTAGCTTATAAGTACTTTTAAGCACTAACAAACATTCTTTAAGATGGAAAATAGAGAAAATGGGAAATGCATTTTTCGCCATTTTCAAAATGGAAATATTCTTAATCCAAATTACTTGAACCTTTTTCGTATCTTTGTGTTTTTTGTGTCCTCAATTGTCCAGTTAACTAGCTCGCTAGCTTGTTTGCTTGATCAATTTCACATGACGGACTAACTTCCCAGCAAATAAAATAAGAATGATTGAATGAGTGATATTTACGTTGCAAGCAAACGGGCAACGGATTTCTTTCTAATTGAAGACTAATAATTTATTAGCTACCAATTACTAAAACTTTGAATCAATTTATGTTTTAAGTGTAGCCTTGTTCTTTTAATATTAGAACCCAAACAAAAATTGTAAAAAACAAAACTAATTCCTTAGGTCTACTTCTAAATCATTCAAAAAGTATGAGAGAATGGTATAGAATATAATAGAATAACTAAAACACGATAAAAATGAAAAGAAAAAAACATAAAAATTTAGTAATCGTGAATTCAATCTCTATATATGTTGTTTCATCTAATTCCTTTTATGTGCACCAATCACTTCTTGTAGTTAATTATGTGGAGGTTGATGATAAATGTTTTTCTCCTCCTTCGAGCACGGCTGCGATAGTGGTGAAGACTTGCAAAAGATGGTGGGGCTTTTTTTCCCCGTATCCACTCCGGTGTGATAATCAATATATGATTAAAATATTTGTGCAGAATAGCATTATAGAGTGTATAAGAGCTGTGTGTTCTGTTTTTTATCTAGGGTTGGAATCTATTTATAGGGATGCCTGCAGTTATTGATGACGAGTGTCCTTTCATCTCCCTCATTATTAGGAGTTAATGATGGATGTTTCATCTTCTCAATTACTGGTGTTTCATCTTTCCAATTGTCAATGATAACTATCATTTTATGGGTCGCATGTCTGGCTTATCTAATGGCAGTTGGGTAATTATTTTCTATCTATCAGAGATGAGCTTATGATACCAACGAGGCGGGCGTACCAAGACGTGTTACTATTGACAGACAATATATAGTAGCTATCATTATTTTTATCATCATAAGTCCCTCTACTTTTCATAGACTACCGTCAATAAAAAGTAGAAATAATCTACTACACATGCTTTTCTCTAAATTTTTCAGATAGAGGGCCTTGATTTTTAAACAGAAACTCATCGCCTTGTTTTTCGAACAGAGGCTCATCGCCTTGATTATAAATAGAGGCTCATCACCTTATTTTTCAAATAGAGGCTCATCGCCTTGATTTTTAAATATAGACTCATCACCTTGTTTTTCAGACAAAAGCTCATCACTTTGATTTTTAAACAGATGCTCATCGCCTTATTTTTCAGATAGAGGCTCATCGCCTTGATTTTTAGCAGTAGCATATGACTTTATTTATGGCCTTGTTTTTCAGACAGTAGCAGCTTTCATTATTTATTGCCTTATTTTTCAGACAGGGGCTCATCACCTTGATTTTTAACAGTAGCAGCTGGCCTTATTTTTGGCATCGCCTTGATTTTTAAACATAGGCTCATCGCCTTGTTTTTTTTTAAGCTTTGGGCGAGCTCGCCTCGTCTTGGTTGAGCTTGTCGGGCCTAATTTTTTTTGAGCTCTCCTCGGATTGGGTGAGCTTACTTTGCCTCGTCTTGGGTGAGCTCGCCTTGTCAATTTTTTTTAAAGTCTTGGGCGAGCTCGTCTCGTTTGACTGTTGCAGTAGTTGAGAATTTTTTGTGGTAGGTCGAATCCAGTAGGTGTGTTAGGACTTCCCAGCTAGCCTGATCCTTTCTTGGTACCCTCATCATTTATCTGCTTTAAATGATTCATTTTCTGCTTGTCTTTATCATCTCGAGGTTTGGGCTCGTCCCGAGTCTTTCTTTTGTTAGACTCAGGTTCTTTTCTATCTTTCATACTTTTGGTAATGAGACATGCTTCCTTAGCGTCCACATACTTATCCCCTCTCTTGAGTAACTCATGCATCATATCCTACGGGTTTTTGGAGAGTGACATCTTAAAAGGATGACTTCGAGTTCTACTCATCATGGCAGTGACTACAGCAGACATCTACAAATCTTTTATTCTCAGTGTAGCTCCATTGAACGGGGCAATGAAATCTTTTAGTAGTTCGTCCTTATCTTGTATCAATTGCATCAGACTAATTGCAGTTTTCTTAACACGTTTGCTGCTAGCAAAGTGTACAGCAAAACTTTTAGAAAAATTGTCAAATGTACGAATCGATTTTGAGAGAATGGTGGCTACCTACCCAGTCCCTGGCCTCCCCCGCCTAAGTGTTGGCGGGAAAACCTGCAAATAATCGCATCAAGGGTGGCTTGCAACCTCATCAAGTCGACAAAAGCCATAAGGTGATCGATAGGATCAGAGGATCCGTTATACTTTTCCATCTTTGGCTGTTTGAAGTCTCGTGACAAGGAGACTGCCATCACTTCTAGGGAGAAATGATCTTCTTCCAACACCATAGATTGTTGCCTACTACTTTTTTTAAACATAATCTCAGCTATTTTACGACCCATCATGTCTTCTAATTGCTGCTCCAGGCTTAACACTGGTGTCTCAACCAGCATAGGCGTGGGCACTCATGATGGTTGCCTCTAATGTGGATTTGGGTCAGTTGTCAATGAATAGAAGTGGGGTGCAGAAAATGGAGCCAAAGAAACTGGAGTTAGCAGTGGAGCAGCCGTTGGCAGTATTGCCATTGCTGGAAAGTGAGGAACCTGGAGAGGAGTCCTTGGCGGTGAGGGCCACACCGGTGGAGCCAGCGGTGGAGCTATCGTTGGCGGTGTTTTCATTTCTGGAAAGTTAGGAGTCTGGAAAGAAACCCCTGGCGGTAATGATCCTACCAGTGGAAGGTTATGACCTTGTGGTGGTTGAGAAACCACAACATTCCAATCCTGGAGTAAAGCTGTTAAGGCCGCCACCTGAGCTTGCAGTGCCGCAAGTTTTGAGCGGTACATGCAAATTCTTGTTGTGGGTGATTTGTGGCGGCGTTAGACTCAGTGTCTACATTCCCGATCGGGGTTAGTGGAGCGGTTACATTCCTAGCTCTTCTATTTCAAGTCATGACTTTGTGTGCTGTTTTCCACAGACGGCGCCAATTGATGATAAATATTTTTCTCCTCATTCGAGCACGACTGCGACAGTGGTAGAGACCTGCAAAAGATGGCAGAGCTTTTTTTTCCTATGTCCACTCCGGTGTGATAATCAGTATATGATTAAAATATTTGTCCAGAATAGCAATATGGAGTATAAGAGTTGTGTGTTCTATTTTTTACTTGGGAGGTTAGCCTCTATTTATAGGGATAGCCTGCAGTTATTGATGACGGATGTCCTTCATCTCCCTTATTATTAGGAGTTAATGAGGAATGTTTCATCTTCTCAATTGCTGGTGTTTCATCTTCCCAATTTTCGATGATAACTATCATTTTATGGGTCTCCTGTCTGGCTTGTCTAATGGTGGTTGAGTCATTGTTATCTATCTGTCAGATATAAGCTTATGATACCAACGAGGCAGGCAAGTCGATGAGGGGAACGTACCAGGACGTGTCACTATTGGCAGACATTTCTATCATTAGAGGTTATGTCATAAATATATTGGTGTACATTTGAGGATATATTCTTACAATATATAAGAAATTGTTGTTAAAGTTACTATTCACCATCTAGCACAAAACGACGTTGTTTTGGCATTAGAAAACGACGCATTTTTTTTTTTTTAGAGTCGTGACAATGATGTCGTTTGTCACTATATAAAAATGAATTTTGTCTCATTTGTTGTGCTTTTTTCTTTCTCGGAACGTGGAAACTCTAGCACAACATTTTCTTTCCAACTTTGTTTGAGCTGAATCTTTGAAATAATTCATCCCAAATTAGAAACTTCAAATTTTTATTCGTTAGATTCTTGTTGTATGGTTGTTCTATCCTATATTGCTTTCACGCGGCAAATTTCATCTCGGCCGATAGTTTTTTGAAATTATTCATCCAAATTTGTAAAGTTATTCATCCTTGAAATTTTAGTTGTTGGGTTCTTGTTTTATGGTCGTTGTTTGAAAAAAAACACAACTTAAATTTCCCAGATCTATTCAAACTCGGTATGTTTATGTGTCATCTTGTCGCTTTGAGGTTATTTGTGGAGTTTGAGCTTTAATTTGTCCTATTGTTCTCCTTTGCTTTGCCAGATTTCTCAATTCATACGTATCAAAGCTATTAATTTTTTTTTTTCACTTTTCTTAATTAGTTTTGTTTTTTTTTTTTTTTTTGCATGTTTAATTACAATTTAGTATATTATGTAACAAACTAACAATAAAATCTGTTAACTTTTTTTATAGTTAGTTTTTTTTTTTTTTTTTTTTTTTTTTTTTTGCATGTTTAAGTACAGTTTTGTGTTATCTTCTATTTGGTATGTTTTGGACATAGATTTGTATTTACTTCTCCCATTGTCTTTCTTTGCTTTGCTAGATTTTTCGATTAATTTATATCTTTGATTTTGTGTTCTGCTATTTGGTACATTTTGGAGCATGGTTAGTTATATTTTAGAAATTAATTATATTGTTATTGTTAATTATGTCTATTTTTTTTTTCTCGTTGTGTTTGGCTAAGCATTTGCTGGACTAGACACTTTGACAGGTTTTTTTTGTTGGTTGTTCTAGATTTTCTTGGTTTAGTTCATATATTGTATAGTTGGCTTGTTTTGTCATTCATTTGGCTGGTCTTGCTTTGGTTAAGACATGACTCTGATGAAATTATATTAAATTGTTAGTTTTGTGATATCATAGTTGAATTTATTTTTATTTTTTTTGTATGTTTAGGTATAGATTCATATAATTAGGATTAACCTGTTATAATTTCTTTATTGATAATCTATTTTTTAGTGTGACTTTATGTATAATATTCTTATTGTTGTATATTGTACTTGTGAGAAATTATATTTTTTTATTGATTTTTTTGTTGAGTCTATGTATTGTGATTTATTGTGTTGGTGGACTTGTTGATATTTTTTTTAGTGTTTTAGTGTTTAGTGTATGTTTGAAATATTTAGAAAACTTCAATCATTTTTTAAATTCACTAATTTATATGAACATATAATATGAATAATGTGATACACTTGCTTTGTATTCTTTGGAGATTTGGAAAAAAGAAAGAACAATAAATCAATATTGTTTTATTCTTGATGTATGATAGATGGATCCAGAAAATAATGGAAAACAAAAAAAAAAAATACGGAGGAAACGGCGAAAGAGTTGTACACCTAACGTAGAAAATTCAATTCTAAAACGAAAGTACATAGAACAAAACTTCAACTTTTCGATGAAGTAAAAGTCAATTCCAATAAAACAAGTAGTTCAAATTTAACTGACGAGTATTAGTATTTTCCGTAATAGAATATAGGCAATACACTATTTGTGATATTCGTTCTATAGACATTTAAAATGAAGTTTTGGTATTGTAGTCGAAGGACATGATGACCAAGAATTATTTGTTATGGAACATAATACTTTCAAAGATGGTGTAGAGAATCACCATTCATGTGAAGAGGTCCAGCATCACTTATAACAATATTGATAGACTCTAAAAAATTAAATGTGGTACAAAAATTGATATAACAAATATTCATACTCAAACTTATAGATTACAAACACCAACAACTTGCAAACATTGTAGTGCCAGAAAAATTGAAAAATAAAGTAAAGGTTATGATTGTTGTGATGAAAAAGTAAAATTACTGATGAATAGTGTGTCTAACGAACTATACGAGTTATAAGCTTTTAAATCAATCCAAGCATTACACTTTAAAAATAATAGACAAAATTATAATAACTATTTTGTATTTACAACAATTGGTGTAAAGTATGATAAAGAAATGTTTACAAAATATATATGTAACCACACAACTAGGGTGTAGAATAAGCATATCATTATATAAATCTAATTTTATCAATTGAGAATAATTCATCTTATTTAAAAGAGATAATTGCATCAAAGGTCTTCAACGTTTTAAAATCGTTGGAGATATGTTCCTAACCTAAAAAAGTAGCACCACATATCCCCAACGTATGAAAACTTTGGCGTGGTAGGTCCTTTATGACCAAATTGCCCTTCTCTTTAAAAAAAACAAAAAAACAAAAACAAAGAAAAAAGAAAAACAAGATTAAAAACTAACCAAATGTACCCCAAAAAATAAAAAGTAAGAAATATACCCCAAAAAAATAAAAAGTCAGAAAGAGGTCCATCTTCTTCAAAAACCCAAAATCCAGCCCAAAAGGGTTGCCCTCAAGTAGACCGTCGCTTTCTTCATAACCAAATCGGGTCATGTGGAAAAACCAAGATAGAAAACAAGGAGTCA
This sequence comes from Forsythia viridissima, assembly GCA_030279155.1. Lineage (NCBI taxonomy): Eukaryota > Viridiplantae > Streptophyta > Magnoliopsida > Lamiales > Oleaceae > Forsythia > Forsythia viridissima. The sequence goes on from CM059033.1 coordinate 27,852,509, forward strand.
TGAATTTAGCTGGGAATCGAGTGAATGGAACGATTCCAAAGTTTATTGGCAGGTTTAGAGATTTGAGGGGGCTCTACCTGTCCTTTAATCAGCTTGGTGGGTCGATTCCAAGTAAGATTGGGGGCAATTGTGGGAAGCTTGAGCATTTGGAGCTGGCAGGGAATATCTTGGTTGAAGGCTGGTGTGGGTTCCCAGAGCAACTCTTGAAGGGCAGCTGCCAGGTAGTTGGGGTTCTTGCAATAACTTAGAGATGTTGAATTTAGCTAACAACTATTATTCTGGAAAAATCCCTGAGGGGTTTAGCAACTGCAACAAGTTGAATTTTCTCAATTTGAGTTCAAACAGACTTACATGGGAGATCTTTGACAAAATTCTTGTTACTTGTATGACTCTCTTCGATATCAGTGGGAATTATCTGTCAGGTTCGATTCCCAAATTTAATAACGACGCTTGTGCTCTGTTCCAATCTTTACGTGGAGATCCCTCAAATTTCCATGATTCAACATATGCCTACATATCGTATTTCACACACAGAACTCAGATCGAAAGCCCTCTGCCATTATTTGGTGATGGTGATAGTTTTACAGTGTTCCATAATTTTAGTTCTAACAACCTTACAGGCACTGTGCAATCAATGACCATTGCATATAAACGATTAGGGAAGCAGGCTGTTTATGCATTTTTTGCTGGTCGAAACAATCTCATTGGATCATTTCCTAGAAGTTTCTTTGAGAAGTGTGATCAAGTGAGAGGTATGATGCTTAATGTCAGCAGTAATGGGTTATGTGGTGAATTTCCACCAGAATCTAGCACAATGTGCAAGTCTCTGATACTCTTAGATGCCTCCCGTAATTGACATTGATGAACATAGACTCCTTGCACTTCCCTCCGGCAGATGCAATGTGTGTTGTGTGTGAGAGAGAATTTAATGGAATTTTGGATTTTTGGAGGAGATGACCTTTTTTCACTTTTTATTTTTTTGGGGTATATTTCTTACTTTTTATTTTTTAGGGTACATTTAGTTAGTTTTTAATCTTGTTTTTCTTTTTTCGTTTGTTTAAAGAGAAGGACAATTTGGTCATAAAGAATCTACCACGCCAAGGTTTTCGTACGTTGGGGATGTGTGGTGCTATTTTTTTAAGTTAGGGGGCATATCCCCAACGATTTTGAAACGTTGGGGACCTTTGATGCAATTATCCATATTTATAATTATACTTTTATGATACTGAAAATGAAATATAAAATTATGTTACAAAAATTAGATAAATTTTGTGAATTAGTGTTGTACAAAATTATGTATATATTAAAGATTAATCCTCACTATAATTTTTTTTCTTTAAACGTTAAAGATTGTTTAGAAATGTGTAAAACACACAGTAGATATGACTTAGGACTTGATCAAATAGTTTATAATACACCTTCTATGTCACAAGTTGCCACAATTTGGGTTGATGAAGATCCATCTGCACACATTAGAGTTCGTGACATAGAAATTTATTATCATTCTATTCTTCGCATAGAATATATTACTATTTTTGTTGTTATGATCCACTTCATCCATTGTTATTTTCTTTTGGTGAATCTGAATGGCCCGAAGGTATTAAAAAGTGTAACCAAAATAGAGCTAATAATTGTCATATAATAGAAAATTTGTTTGATATAAATAGTATATATTCTACGAACGAGTTAATCGAAAAAAGAGAATAGAGTTTATTATTAGCAGCGTAGTTTGTTCATTTATGTTATGTTATTGTTTCATTTTTAAAATTTTCTATTTTACTTTGTTCTTTTTTTATTTATTTGTAGTTTTGAAGAGGAAGAAAAAAAAAGAAATTACAAGTATCTTATAGAGAATATTAATGTTTTAAATTATGGTTAATTACACTAATGGTTCCATTCTTTTAGGTTTGTAATAATATCATCACCATTCAATTTTTTTAGCAGATATTATCATCATCCTTCCATTTATTCGTATATATGGTCCCCAATTGACTTTTTTGACAATTTTGCCCCTGACTTAAATAAATTAAATGATATAAAAAAGAAAAAACAATGAAAAAATTGTAATTGGGATCCAAACATTTTCAAAATTACAAATAAATCTTAAACTATTTTATTTTCTATTATTCAAAATAATTTAAAAAAAAAACCAAAAAATGATTATATTCCCCAGGCCCAGCCCCAACCAAACTAGATATACGTTAATTTATGGGTTAATAATGATTATTCACAAAATGAGGTTTTTTTTTTATTTTACAGTGGTTTGTGATTGAGTTTTTGAGGTGGGTTGGGAGAAGGGTTTTGGGAAATGACGTTGATAATGACGAACATAATTATTCATTGGGCAACCAAGGTGGAGATTATTTTAGAGAAGATAGAGAGAAAACAGGTTCTTGGAAATAGGAAGAGGAAATTTGGAATACAAATAGTTGACTTTGAGGGCCGAGGTGTTGAATTAGGGATCTGCCATTGTTGTTGAGTTGTGCATGTGAGTGGAAAAGGGATGTGAAAGTGTGAAAATGGAGATGGTGATGAAGTAATTTGTTTTCGCACTGGTTTTCTCGAAAACTAGGGAGATGGTCTTCGCGGTTGTCGCCCAATTTCGGGGGTGGGGTGGGGGAAGATGATCACTTTTTGATTTTTTTTTTTTTAAATTATTTTGAATAATAAAATATAATATACTATTTTGTCTTTGTTAAATTGGTCAAATTTAGATCACGGTTATAATTTTTTGTCAATTAACAGACCACTTGATGAAATCTGTAGACTCCAAATGTCCTTTCGATAAGAATAATGCTATTTGCAGTCTTCACTACTGGTAGTCATCATACGTGTCATTATTCAATTGGTTGAATTATTTACTTTAATTAAGTAATGTATTTATAGCCATTAATTATGAATAATGCAACCAATTGAATAATGACACGTATGATGACTACCGGTAGTGAAGACTGCAAATAGCATTACTCTTTCGGTAAATATAACTAAAAGTTTTGGGATTTAATGACACATTATTTATTATTTTAAGTAAAAATTTGTAAAAAAAATAAAAAGGCTTATGATTTATTTTTACTTTTGAAAAGGTTAGGGTTCCAATTACAATTTTTTTCATTATTTTTTCTATTATTTTAATTTATTTAAGTTCGATGCAAAATTGTCAAAAAAGTCATTTAGACATCTGTACGAATAAATGGAAGGATGTGGATGATATTGCTAAAAAAAATTGAATGAGAATGATATTGTTACAAACTTGAAGGAATGAAGACCATTATTGTAATTAATCCTTTAAATTACTGGTACGAACTCCCAACATTTGTATTTTATTTCATGCTTGTAGACTTTTCCAACAATATGTAGTGTACGTTTGGAATGGCTTTTATGATTTATGAAGTCTAAAAACAATTCTTCAAGAACAAAAGTACTTTTGATTATATTTATCATTGTCTGAGTAAAGTTAATAAGTTTTTTTTAAAACTCAAAAACAGCTTAAAAGATGTTTTAAAGAAACTCAAATTTTGAGCTTCTTTAAAAAACTTTAATTGAGCTTCATGGGAATGTACAATTAACATTTAACGAAACTAAAAAATTAACAAAATTACCATTAATGCATAAAAAAATATTAATTTACTGGTACGAACTCCCAACATTTGTATTTTATTTCATGCTTGTAGACTTTTCCAACAATATGTAGTGTACGTTTGGAATGACTTTTATGATTTATGAAGTCTAAAAACAATTCTTCAAGAACAAAAGTACTTTTGATTATATTTATCATTGTCTGAGTAAAGTTAATAAGTTTTTTTTTAAAACTCAAAAACAGCTTAAAAGATGTTTTAAAGAAACTCAAATTTTGAGCTTCTCTAAAAAACTTTAATTGAGCTTTATGGGAATGTACAATTAACATTTAACGAAACTAAAAAATTAACAAAATTACCATTAATGCATAAAAAAAATATTAATTTATTTGTCACGTTAATTACCTATATCAAATTGTCACTTTATATATTTATATAGTGAAAAATATATGTTAATGTGTTAGATAATAATACAAATTACACATAATATGTTTAATTTAAATAAATTAATTTTAAGTAACATGTTATATATTAAAATAATTGTGTTTTCATAATTTAATTAAGTATTAATTTTATAGTTATTCTAGGAAAGGAAAAAATATTGTTTATAAAAGAAAGTAATATGAGATAATAATAATTAATTACTGTTTAGTCAAATACACATAAAGTTTATACAAATGTACTTTTATAATTAATCAACCAAGCACTCAATTTAGTATTCACAATACATTTTGAATTCACGGTCAAACAATGAACAAATTTTTAACAAAAGTTATATTACCAAAAGCTCTACTTCTAAAAGCTCTACTCACAACAGTTATGTCAAAATGACTCATAGTAGATATATATATTAAGATTTAAACAAGTAGATTGGATTATTTTCGACAATACAAAACAAAATACACACTGAACTTTATTAAAGAATTGTTGATATTGTGAAAAATGGTAAAAAAGAGGTTATAAAATTGGTCGAAAATTATTTTACCATCTTCATTTATTGGGGGACCTAGAGATATGAAAAAAAAAAAAAGATATATAGATGTAATAGTATTAGTTTAAATATTTGGTAAACCTGATATATTTTAAACAATAAAAAGTTGATTGCTCGTATATTTAGAGCTAAATTAAAATAATTAAAAGTTGATTTAGTTAAAAAAAAAAAAAAATTGGACCAACTGCTGCTTATATTTATTTGATAGAGTTTTAAAAAAGAGATGTTCCACATGCTCACTTTTTGTTAAATTTAAATTGTTAATTTTAGAACAAATTTTAAAATTACCAATATTGATTTAATTGATTAAATTGTTTGATGTGAAATACAAATAAAAATAAGCACGCTCATTTACATTCTATGGTAGTGAAACATATGATGCACGATTAATGATGTGTTCTAAGTCTAAATAATGTGTGCATGAATAAAAAATAAGAGTGCAAAAATAAATATTCAAAATAATTTTTTATAAAAAATTATCTTGGTGATAATTCTTATCTAAATTATAGACGTCGTAATAATAATCAATCAATTACAGTTAGATGATATTTATTAGACTAGTTAGAAACACATGTGTTGCACATGGTTTTGCAATAGTTTTGTTAATTTTTAATATTTTCAAAATTTCTATTTTTTAATTTATAATAGTTAAAATGTTAAAGTAGCAATTGCAATAAAGATATAACAACACGGTTTTTGATAACATGATGTATTGTATCATTCGGCATTATAATGAATAATGATGGTATTTTATTTATATTCATAGAAGTACAATTGTAATCGAGATGAGTATTATATTTTGGTAATACCAACAGTAACTTGAACCCAATTAATATTTTTTGGTGATTTGAACTTTAATGATTGACGAACCCTTGATATTAAATCTTATGAAATTGATGATGTCTTCATGATTGTATTTTACGAAAAATAAAATTAATAATTACTAATTTTAATATGATAGAATGTTAGACATACATGTCATAGTTGACATGTATCTTATACTTTCTTTTTAATTTTACCCATCTTTAGAAAAATTTTATTTATACTAAATTAAAAAAATTTTGCAAAGACTGAAGAATAAATATATTTTTGGATTTGTCTACCTCTCGGCCTGCTGAACTTGTAGTCCACTTCATTATTCTTGAAAAAAATTCAAATGTGAGACATTGATCTAAGTTTCTCTAATCAGTTTTGTCCTCAACCCATCAACCAAAAAGTTACATTAGTATTTAAAAGTAAATGAGTTAATTCTTTGGATATATTAAGAAAAATTATTTAACATGGGTGGGCACTATAGACCCCTTATTAAAGAGAAAAATTGAGAAATTAAATAGAATATTATGTTAAATATAAATTAAATGGGTGGGCATGTTATTTTTGGCCTAATCTGATTCAACTTAAATTAAAAATAAAATTGTTTGGATTAATGGCGTTTTAAATTTTTGGGTAAATAGTACCAGGAGTCCCGAACATTTGAATATTGTAACGATGTGGTCCTAAACCTTTGTTTACTCCTCCCGAACTTATGAAATGGTAACGCTTGTGGTCTTTTTTTGACAAAAACCGTCAGTTTGACTGTTAAATAGTCAAAATTTTGTTAAATAGACAATTTTACTCTTAAATTGAATGATTAAAAAAAATAAAATAAAAATTGCAACTAAACTTCAACCAACAAAATAAAAAATTACAACTAAACCCCAAATAGTTCTTCTTCTCCAAAATACCGCCACCACCCACCTGCCAACCACCCCACCGCCATGGAATTGATCCACTCTACACAATCAGCCACTGTGAAACCCACCGCCAACCACCCTCCGTAGATCTCTTCTAGCTTAGACTGAAAATCCATCGCCAACCACTACTCTACACAATCAGACTAAAACTCCAACTCAAATTCTACCACCACCAACCACTCAGATTCAACCACCGCCAACCACCCTCTGCTGATCACTTCCAGCAACAACCTTGAAGGTTCTACTGGGGAATCTTTCCAATGACAGCAAAACTAGATGATAATGATGATGATGTGGGCATCATGGATATTGATGACAATGATGGCAAAACTGGTTACTTTTCAAGTTTTCTCAACTCTTATTTTAGCATATGGGAAATTGTTTATCATTCTATTGCAAATTTTTAGGTAAAAGATCTGCAGATCTGGAGGCATTGAATGAGTCACTTCGTGATTTGCTTGATGGGATACAGGTGTTGACTATTCAAAAATCCCCATGTTTGATTTATTAGATTTAACATCCAAGTAGTTTTTACCGACATAATTTTCCCTCCCCTTTCAGCTTTTGTGTTGACTTGTCAGGAGGACTTCTATGCTGCTGTTGACTGGGCATCCAAGATTGATCCTCTGTGTTGACTCGATATATTTCTGGTCAGAAAGCCAATGTTGCTGAATTTGTACGCATTTTACTCGATGACCTGGGATCCAGAATTTCTATGCAGTTTCCTGATGTTGACATCGCCACCGATGCCGATAACTGTCGAATTCGTACGCATTTCAGACGCTCCCGTCACCGGTAATAGACGAAACGAACATCGATGACCAAGTTTCTGATGTTGACATTGCCGCCGATGCTGCTGAAATCCTCGTTGCTTCTGGATTAGTTGTAAATTTGAAAAGAGTTGGGGTTTACTTGTAATTTTTTTTGTTGGGCTTTAGTTGCAATATTTATTTTTTTTATTTTTGTAATCATTCAATTTAAGGGTAAAAATGTCTATTTAACAAAATTTTGACCATTTAACGATCAAATTAACGTTTTTTTGTCAAAAAATGACCTCAGGCACTAACGTTTCATAGATTCGGGACTCCGGCTGCTAGTAAACAAAGGTTCATGATCCCATCGTTACAATATTTAAAAGTTTGGGATCCTTGGTGCTATTTACCCTAAATTTTTGGCTACTTCTAGGCTTGGATTTCCATTGGTTTTTAAATCAGGCTTTGATAAAGGTAATATGACATCCTTTAAGTCGTTTCGTAGCCAGAGCTTGGAAGAAGGCTTAAAGTTATTTGTATTATCGGTTTAAATACATAAACTATTCTAATTTATTTAGTAATATTATGAAACTTTAGTTATTTATAGTTAAAAGAAATAGTTATGTGTGGGTATGTCTTTGTTTGTTGCAGTTTTAGGTGATATTGCTTTAAACACAAATGGTGAAAACAACATATGACCTTCTTGTAGTCATTGATGTGCATAAGATAATTCATGTAATTGTTCTATCTTGTTATAAGGGATGCTTCTCCAGTTATGTACATGTTTTATTTAAATATATGATAGATTATCTCATAATCTTCAATATACATAAAAAACTTCTATACATGGCAAAGTAGAGAATAGTCTATGCATCCCATCGTTTTTCAAAAAAATAGATAATTAATAATTCAATTCACTATTTGCTAAAGTAGGATTTTTATTATTGATATAAATCCCAATGGATAAAAATTGAGATAAAAGAGTAAATTTACATTGGATTTTTTCTTCGAGCAGCATATTAAAGTAAAGTCAATAGATACAATGGTGAATAATCCGTGCAACCTAGTACAATTCTTATTAATATGACTGAGTATACTAAATTGTTCAGCACTTGTAAATTGCCTATCAGATAAGTATGGCACCAACAAACATAAAAATGAGTCTGTAAATCATTTCTCATTGACTTTTTAGTAGATATACAGAATATCATCTTTTAATGCTCATTATTAAGATCCTTATGAATTAATGTTGTTCAACCCGTAAAACTTTTACTTTTTCAAATGCTTTTAGTATTTAAATGTGATTTATTGTAAGATTCTAATATGAAAAGTTTATCTTATTTTACTTTTTTGAGAATTGACACTGTATAATAGGAATTAATTATCAAATATTGAGAATTTTTTGTATGATAATTACATATTTTTTTGATAGTCTTATTGCTATATAATATTTGGATTATTGGAGTATGAGATAAGTACTATATTTATTTTTGGGCATGATTATCTATATTTAGTTGATTATTGGTACTTCTTCGTCGAGTTATTAATTCAAGAAAAAAAGAAAAAAATTATACACTGATAAGATAACAAATGTATAATCTTTTAAGTACATGTAAATTTTTAGGACAAAACTTCTATAAAGATGATCATTTATGTAATATTGCGATATTTCATATACGTCTACCAGTAATGAAGTAGGTGAATAAATACGAAATATGATTAACATTCCAAAAGCTCTTTGATTCATACACAATACCAGACTTATTTTATCTAGAATTTCTCAATCAATTATATCACTAACATCTTAAAAATAATTAATTAGCGACATATAAAAATTCAGAGAATTTTTTAACAATTATTAAACAAATTATAGAAAACAAGCAATGTTAACAGGATTCTTTAACAAGAATTAGCCAAAACACTGTTGCATAAAGAATTTCCTCAGTATTTTGTATGGATGCATAAAATAACATATGGATTCAAAGAAAACAAAGAAATCTGATTGGTAGGACAGTATTAGCCAATATAATTGAGGGTGAAAGATATTATTTACAAGTTTTATTAAGCTCATGTTTACCCAAGCTTAAATTATAATTTAAGTTGGTCAAATTTACTTTTTATTCATATATTTTGTATAACTGACAATTTACTAACCACTAATTAACCACACATTTTATAGGATCCACAATTTATCATCACTTAAAAAATAAGTTCAGCACTGCAAAACATGTTGTAAAATATATTAAAGGAGCAATATCATTTCAGAATTTGAAAGGAGGAAATGATATTTGTATATCTTCATTTCGTGAAGCAACTGTTTCGCACGGTATTTTCACTTTATACAGATTTATTCCTTTTCATCTTTCTAAATACATTATAACATATTAATATAATTCTATACATACCAAATAGGGATCGACTGTGCAAGCAACTTTGTACGACCATAACATCATTGCATTTCAAGACGAACCATTGCTGGGGAAAATTTATCTTATATCTAACGCATTAGTCAGACTTCCAAATCCAGATTATAAAGTTTAAACTAGAAAAGATCAAATGGACTATTTCTGGGAAAACAAAAATACAACATACAAATAACAATGCACTTTTGATTTCTATATACAACTTTACTCATTTTGAAGATATGGAAAACCACATGAATTCAAACAAGGACATGAGTAAGTCGAAATTTTTCTGTCCATTTGTTTTATCTTATTAGAACTTGAGTACATAAATAGTTGTTTATGTCTTATTATAACTTGATTACATTGACATTACTAATATATATTTTCAGGCGTAATATGAATGGTTATTGAAATGATACTTTAAAGAGTTATCCAAACACGTTTTGGAAGTTAATATCAAGTGTAATCTAACAACTTTGTTCTTACTGTTGTTCAATATTAGATAACTTCTATTTTCCTCATCACAATTCTATTTGTTGAATGTTTGACACTGTGCTGCTAACAATGTGAGAGAATTTTATAGAAAACGAATGCAATTACATTGCTAAAAATATTTCTAAGAAGCATGACTTCATTGGAAGACATCTCAGAGTACCATCTTTTAATAGTAATACAAACTATACAATTTAGTTACAATTAGTTGTAAGCATACACTACTCCAACACTTCTCATAAAAAATACACAGAATAGGAATATTACTATCAACAAAAGTAAAAAGAAATTCATTCTTCATTAAAGGTCCAATTGAAGTGGTACACGAATTTAAAATCATGGTAAATTATGTCTATTATTTTTCATACTTATTTCAATCAAATAAAATTCAAAACAATGAAGCAATTATATTATAAATTTATATTGTTGTTATATAATCTCATGCTAAACAATAACTTCATAATACTTTTTATTGTACTTTGTGTTAATAGGACAAACACAAATACTCAATAACATCATCTTTGATAAGTGTTACCTATAATTGACACTTTCAAAACTTGTTCTTCCAAATGAAAACAAGTTCACCGATATAAAAAAATTCGAGGCTTGCAGCACACAGTAAGATACAATAAATCAATTTTTTTTTTTACAATTCAATTGTGTTTGTCTCTATTGTACAATACTTAACATATCATTCAATTTTAAAATTTGCACAACTGTGGATCATAACTCATTTCAGCATTACTTTTTTATCAGCAACATTTCTTTTTTATTAAAAGAACAATGTCTGTTAAAGTACTACTCCAATTCTTCTAGTATTTGAGTTTTGACAATTGCAATAAAGTGTCAAGTGCAAGTTTTGAAGATGCTTATCATTGTGTGTATTGTGAGTATCCTTATGTAAAGACAATACCAAGGTAATGTGAACTTTGTTTCTAGTTAACCAGGGTTGAAAATACTAAAACAAAGACTACCAATTTATAAATTCCAATTAAAAATATTAATTATTAACATTGTCAACTTGTTCAATTGATATTATTGCAGAACAAAAGTGTACATAGAATTAATAGATTCCACATGCTATATCAATACTTCAGCCATTGGACATTCAGTCGAAAACTTCTTCTTATGCACTGCAAAGACATTGATGGAGCACTCAACTTCGGTAAAAATACATACTGAACTTGAAATAATCTTATATTTTTTGACAGATTTACAATTTGAATACTTCAGATACTTTTACTTGAACAAAATCTTAAATAAAAAATTATTGATTTGGTATGTCTTACAACTGAATGAGATAAAATTTTCTACATCAAAACTATATTGAAAGATCCATAGTCTGTCGAGTTAAGTATGAAGTACAATTTTTACTCTCAATTCTTCTTTGATAATTATTGTGGACGAAGACAGTAATAAAGACAAAGGAAAGATACCAATGCATGAAGATAAATGCTCATAGAAAAAATACTCCGAACTTTTATAAGCACAACCACCAGCAAAAAGATCACTATTTCAAAGTTCATATGCACTCATTCCAACCAAAAAGAAAACAGATAAAGATGAATGTGCATACATAGACAAAAACATATGTAATCTTCTCTAACTTTTCTAAAACTTCACACAACAATGCACGCATTGCATTTTGACCTATTGATAACATCCACCATCAAATGCAATCCATGTTACATCAACAGAAACATTGCTTCACACATATGACAATTAGTGTATTTTGAAATTTTATATATTCTAGGATGTAACAATGCCAATGTTTAATTTTGGATCATGTAATGATGAAAATATAAGACTTTTTGTATGTATATTTTAATATTTCACTACCACTAACAATATCATTTCCTTGTCAACAAAAGAATTCAATGTGCTATACATAGTAGTTTTCTCTTGTGTAATTTATGTTATATTCATTAACTTCTACTAAAGTGTTAGGAGCCTTCAAAATTTATTGTTTTAGCTTTCAAGACAATATTTAAATAACATATTATAGTAGAAATGTACAAAACACTACATGCAAGCATGCATGATATTTGTTAAGTTTTCCAATAGTCAAAACAAAGAAAGCATGTTTGAAGATTTGAAAAATAAGAATTTTGATATCACTCAAGAGTGATTATACTATATATGCATGTTAAACATAAAACAATAAATTGTGCATTGTTGGATTTGTTTTATTTTGTAAACATAATGTTGACGTCGGAACCTGCAACGTCCACGTGTCAACAGATCTCTAGTCACTCCTCTGCCAACTCGTATGTTACCTGCACACTAGGACAATCGTTAGGCACCAAGATCTCCAAAGAAAAAGGGTTCGACGATCGTTGGCACTCTGACGATCAAGTCAACTGCCGGTATATGAGAGATACACGGGGGCAGAAACAATGGGGTGTGGGAGAGACAAGCAGGCAGAGATTTGAGCAGAGTTTAGGGTGGGATTCTAAAGCATAAAAAGTGCGTACCTTGGAATAACCGGAGACGTTGCATTTATAGCGCAAGAGTTCCAATTGATTTAGGAGACAAATCAATTTGATACTCAATCGGATCCTCCTTCCTTATGTGATAAAGATATCCGAGATTGTCTTCCTTCCTTGAGCTTATCACGTTGCATGATTTTAGGATATTACGATTTGGTTTCCTTGTGAGAATTCGTGCGCCCAATCTAACGCAATCTTTCCTTAATTACTTTTCTGGTCGTTCTGGCAAATCGAGCTGCTTGCTGGTTACGAATGATACGAAGTCTGACGAGGCTTTGTGGATCACACGCAAGTGCCAAGGCCCTCTACAAGCCTCACTGATTTCTAGCTGTCGAAAGCCCAAGCGTGCGATGGGCCTTCCAAGGCTCTAGCAGGGCCTAGATATGGTTCTTGATAGATCTTGAACGGGGCCCTTCTTGATGTATCCTCCTAGGGTTTACCAAATGTGTTTTTAATTTCACGCCACGTGTCGGCCCACCTGACTGCTGGTATCCTGTTGGGCTTATATATTGTGATAAGGCTTTCCTAAATCACCATCTTTCTTGCTATTATGTCGTCATATCCAAACTTCTGACTATTGCCGATCATGTCGGGCTTCTATTTCTCCAAAGTCCCTGGTTTTGGGCCCACAGTGTTACAGGAGCCGGATACGGTGGTGGGTAACCCTCATATTCCCCCAGTGCCAGAGGCGAGAGCGGACATTCCGTCCCGTCGAACCCCGCTAGACCCGTGTCTCCTCTTGAGAATGTTAGGCCACCGGTAAAAAAGAAACCAAAGGTCGAGAGTGGAGAACAGGCGTACCAGACATCCACGTCTCCCCCTCCTGGCAGGTGTGAGTATATCAACATTGGGGCCCGCCAAGATAAACTGGATCCGTTAGTCGTAGAAAAGTTACCTTCAGCGGTTGTCCTTACGGCTACCTCAGTCCACAAATATTGGACTTCTTCTTTTAGGAAGGCGGTAGATACCCAGAGGTGACGGAGCTGATGAAGCTGACCGAAATGTACACCTCCTGCAGTCACATTTTGAACTGTGAGTTGTACAAAATACTGGAGATGAAGGTTGACGAGATACATTCCGCCCTTGGCGAGGACGAAGATGCTGAAGCGATGATGGCCGAAATCAAACGCCTTCGGGCACGACTCGCGCTTTCTGAAGACGCGCGGACTCATGCAACGTATGATGTTACGAAGGCCCAGACAATTCAGAAGGCGTGTATCGTTGCCCAGAAGAAGGCCGAGTCGTAGCTGAAGTCTTGCTATGATACAGGCCAAAGATAGAGAACTGGCTGAAGTTTTAAACGAGCTGGCAAAGGCTAAGAGTCTGCTAGCCAAACTAGGGGCTCCCGGTTATACTGAGACGTAGGATTACGTGTACAAGCGATATCTCCTTAGTTATGCTGTTGTACAATTCTTTTATGTAATTGACTTATGAGATTCTAGTGGAAAATTTTATGATTGTTCAACATGTTTGCACGTTCGATACGTTTACCCAGCGAGCTATTAAGAGTTGGTCACGAACCACACTCCCTCGCCATTGAATTGACCATAATTGCTTAAAATACGTGTAACATGTTCATCGAGCGGGTTGATAGAGTTGGCCGTGAACTATACCTCCTCGCTGCCGAGTTGATTGTACTTGATTAATAGCGCGTAAAATGTTTACCCAGCGAGTTGATAGAGTTGGCCGCGAACCACACTCCCTCGCTGACGAGTTGATTACAATTGCTTACTTACGCGTAAAATGTTTATCCAGCAAGTTGATAGAGTTGGCCGCGAACCACACTCCCTCGCTGCCGAGTTGATTACACTTGCTTACTTACACGTGAAATGTTTATCCAGCGAGTTGATAGAGTTGCCCGCGAACCACACTCTCTCGCTGCTGAGTTGATTACACTTGCTTACTTACGCGTGAAATGTTTATCTAGCGAGTTGATAGAGTTGCCCGCGAACCACACTCCCTCGCTGTCGAGTTGATTACACTTGCTTACTTACACGTAAAATATTTATCCAGTGAGTTGATAGAGTTGGCCGCGAACCACACTCCCTCGCTGTCGAGTTGATTACACTTGCTTACTTACGCGTGAAATATTTACCCAGCGAGTTGTTAGAGTTGGCCGTGAACCACACTCCCTCGCTGCCGTGTTGATTGTACTTGATTAATAGCGCGTAAAATATTTACCCAGCGAGTTGATAGAGTTGGCCGCGAACCACACTCCCCCGTTGCTGGATTAGTACTCTTCGCATGGAGAACATTTTGAATTCATAAACGACGAATATTATTAAACGGCGCCGAATTTCCTGGCATCCAACAAGAAAAATTGCAAGAAGATCCAAATAATGCAAAAAAATAAAACAGAAATGCTGGCGATATGGCCTCAGGTTAGCTCCGAGCGTACGGTCGCTGTGGCTGGAGTGATATCCTCACGTTTGGCAGCCTTTCGTAACGCGTTCATGTAGCATGCCCTTGCCTCCGTCTCATTACCGCAGATTTTGACCACCCCTTCGGGCGTCGGGAATTTCATCGCCAAATGGTGTATAGATGTAACTGCCTGTAAATCTTTCAGCGCGGGCCTCCCAAGGACCCCATGGTAGGCGGAGCGGGTGTCCACTATCAAACACTCTATGAATTTCCAGAGGTGGCAAGGAGGTTCTCCGAAGTCCACCGCCAGGGTGATCTTTCCTCGTAGGACGAGGCTATCTCCTGTGAAACCAAATAGCGGCTCCGAGATGGCCGTCAGTTCATGATCCACGTCCATTTGGTCGTACGTACTGCCGAACAGAATGTTCACGACGCTTCCATCATTGACCAATATTCGACCCAGGCCGTTTCTAGCAACAACGACGCGGACCACTAGGGCATCGTAATGCGGGTAATGTATGCCAGACTCACCCTCTTCGGTGAACGAGATTGGTGGCACTCTAGGCCGATGCCCGTGGACCTGCTAACTCTCCAGGGGTTCTCCATTGGTTGCCTTCGCGTAGTTGCGTCGCGAGTTCATTGTGTTTCCTCCGACATACGGCCCTCAAAAGATGGTGTTTATCTCTCGGACAGGGGGGGCTCCTTGGGGCCCCTCCGCCCTTGGTTGGTCCCTGTCCCCATCATTCCTTCTTCCGTCGTGGCGAGGTCCATCGTTCCAGTGCTGGGAATGAGGTCTTCGCCCCTGTGTGGGCGGTTCTCGACGTCCTCGCGCCGGCTGATCCCTCTCGCCTTGCCAGTGGTTCTCGCGATTGATTAACTCCTTCACATCCGGGCAATCTTCCGTGTTATGCACCCTGGTCCTGTGTATACGAAAGAACTTGGGCGGGGTTACTGCGGGTAGGGGGGCCACTACTGGTGCCCGGGGCGCTGGGGCTACATCCGTCTGATTGAACCTCCGGTAGTGGTTGTTGGCTGGTTCTGGAGAACGCCTCATTTGAAAACGAGAGAACCGAGGCTCTGGAGAGCGACGTCCCTCTCTCCTGTATGGGTCTCCTCTCTCCCTTTCGGCCCTCTCTCTGTTCTCGATCGTCTCTTCTGATCGGATTTCGCACTGGATCATGTCCACCAACTGGCTGTAGACTTTCGGTTGACTATTTTGAACGTCCCTCCAGAAGGGAGTTCGCATGTGTAGTTCAGTTATCAGGGCTTTCTCGTTAGTCACCGTCTCGATCTTGTTGATGATGTTGCTGAATCTCTTGAAGTAGCTCTTGATGGTCTCTCCCTCCTTCTGCCAGATGTCGTTGAGTTGGGCGATGTCAGCAATCATCGTCCGGTTGCCAATGAAGGCGTTGACAAACTCCCTTTTAAGTTGTGGCCAGCTTCGGATACTTCCTGGCCTTAACTTATTGTACCACCTCTTCGCGTCGGTAGTGAGCGTGGTATGGAAATTCTGACACTTCACCGCGGGGGATTGGCCCTGGAGCTTCGTCTTGTAGGTGTTTATGTGGTCCGTAGGATCAACTCTTCCATTATACTTGTCCATGATAGGCATTCGAAAGTTGGCGGGCACCTCCATTGCCTTCATGTAGTTAGTAAATGGTAGGTTCTCGTCATCATCGTCATCATAACACTCCAGCCTCTCATTTTCTTCCTCGGCCTTTTCGTGACTCTTCAAGTCCTTCTTCTTTTCCGTACGGGTCTCGCTGTGTTCACTGCGCCTGCTGTGCGCGGGCAGGGGGGTGCAATCGAAGACCCCACTCCCAGCCTGTCAAACACGCTAGCTGCAGGAACAGGGTGGCTTTCTCGTACAGGGAAATGTCTCCCTTTCTGACCATTCTACGGGGGCTTCGGGGCGGGATTATGAGGGTTCCGGCTGTTAGAGACGGGCGGTTCCTCTCGAGAACCGTGGCTGTCAAGTGAACCAGAGAGTGAAGGACTCCTTCGGGCACGGCTGCGCTTGGGTCCATGTTAGAGGGATTGATTCTCCAACAGTTCAAGCGCGGTCTTCATCCGGGCGTTATCCATCTTCAGGTCCTGGTTCTCCTGTTCCATCGTCCGTTTCATCTGATGTCTTCTCTTTATGCGACGAGTGACGTTCTGCAGATCCTGAACGCTCTCATGTCGCAAGTTAGTGTGGTGGGACTCCACCTCCTCTTCTGTGGACTGCTCGGATGTCATGCTCTTTCGGGTAGAAGACACGTTTTTACCACAAGCACTTGGTCGTGTAATGTTTTTCGTTCCCACAGACGGCGCCAATCTGTTGACGTCAGAACCTGCAACGTCCATGTGTCAACAGATCTCCAGTCACTCCTCTGCTAACTCGTATGTTACCTGCACACTAAGACAATCATTAGGCACCAAGATCTCTGGAGAAAAAGGGTCCGGCGATCGTTGGCACACCGACGATCAAGTCAACTGCCGGTATATGAGAGATACACGGGGGCGGAAACAATGGGGTGTGTGGGATAGACAAGCAGCCAGAGATTTGAGCAGAGTTTAGGGTGGGATTCTAAAGCATAAAAAGTGTGTACCTTGGAATAACCGGAGACGTTGCATTTATAGCGCAAGAGTTCCAATTGATTTAGGAAACAAATCAATTTGATACTCAATCAGATCCTCCTTCTTTATGTGATAAAGATATCCGAGATTGTCTTCATTCCTTGAGCTTATCACGTTGCATGATTTTAGAAGATTACGATTTGGTTTTCTTGTGAGAATTCGTGCGCCCAATCCAACGCAATCTTTCCTTAATTACTTCTCTGGTCGTTCTGGCATATCGAGCTGCTTGCTGGTTACGAATGATACGATGTCTGACGAGGCTTTGTGGATCGCACGCGAGTGCCGAGGCCCTCCACAAGCCTCGCTGATTTCTGGCTGCCGAAGGCTCAAGCGTGCGATGGGCCTTCCAAGGCTCTAGCAGTGCTCAGATAGGGTTCTTAATGGATCTTGAACTGGGCCCTTACTGACGTGGCAGCCATATCGTAATCGTGTGGTAACACATAATTTTATTTTTGTAAACATGATTTTTCTAATAGTCAAAACAAACATGCATTATATGCATGTATTGAAAAAAAAAATTATTGAAAGAGATTATATTTAAAAAATAATTTAACATTCATAATTGTAAAGTTTTTTATGGCTGGAAAATGTTGGACGTTGTTAAAGTCATAAAATAAAAACAATAAAGTACAAAAATTTCTTTTGATGAAAAAACTATGTAGTAAAAAGAGTCTTTTAAAATTGATGATTAACAAAATATTTAAAAGTTATGGAACATTTGTAGCAAACAATTTTTTTTAAAGATATTTCTTATTTAATAATAAACAAAGAAAAAAGTTTGTAGTTATAAATAATAGTTTTGAAGTTTACTCAAGTCAATACAAAATGTAATATGTGGCAAAACAGAGAGCAAAACACACTACACAAAAGTTAAAAAACAAATATTTTTTTATCACATCAAATAACAAACAACAAACTAAGGACCAAACACTACAGCATAAATTATTACACTCTTTCACAATATCTACAAGTATTCAACAATAATTTATTAAGAACAAAAAATTACTATTTTCTATAACTTTTTAAAGTACTAAACACTATTGCACCAAATACAAAAATAAAATTCTAACCTATTATCAGGAGCGGATCTAGGGGTAGTCTTCTCCCTTAGCCAAAAGTTATTATTTTTAGTATAGTAAAAAAATATATATTTTGAAAAAAATACATTTTGTATATAGATATTTTTTATCATCTTATTTTAGTTTGGTGTAATTTTTTTTTAGCATTCTTCTGAATCCACCCTTCTTACAATATTACCAATCACTTCATCTTTTTCATAAACATTAAAATTCAATACCAAAATACCTACTTCCAAAACACACTCTATTATATATAAATCTTACAAATACTAACGTGCATTCCAATCGAGAATCAAAAATTTTATTTACAATCAAACTTCTGTAAGTAAAAATTCTTTGATCTTCGCTTCATAACTGTAATTCAAAAATTACTATATTTTATCACTTTTAACAAAAATATATATAAATCCAGTTACACATAACTTCCATTTTTCTAGCACATTATATACAATATTATCGGTGTCTTTAATTTTGTGAATAAAACTATCGTCAACTCTCAAAATTTCTAGTTCGTTCTAATTGTAACCGTATAATAATAACACTTCCTTATTATCTAAAATTTATATAGACTAACACTTGTCAAATCTTTGTTTTTGACAGTTGAAGATGACCAATAACAGTAATGACAACAAGATTGTGAAGCCATGGACAATAATAATAGCAAATATTACAGTACGCATTGAAAATCATATAGTGTCAAAAACTGAAACGTCAACCTCTAACAACTTTGGAGAAGACAATGTTATCAAATTAGTAATTTTGAACCACTATATAACTAAAGAGGACACTCTGATTTTGCTTTCCTAAAATTTTTTAAGGATTGAAATCTACAATCCAGTTTAAACTATAGACATTGAAGATTTACATAGAAGAACTATAAGCTACAATTAATTATAAAAATTTTATTCTATGTATTATTGTTATCCAGTCCAAATAAAATTTTATTCTATCTATTTTTGTTATCAATAAATTTTTTGTATTTTCAATATTAAACACTTATTAAATTTTAAATATAATGTCCATAAGGTAAATTTCATGTTTACAACAAACGATTTTTTCTTCTTTGCATTATACTACTAATTATACAATCTACTATAACGATAATTTTAAAAAGATTAAAAGTACAATATTATAGATATACTACATACAACACACGGACAAAAAACTAGTATAAAATACATACTTCTATTTCTAACAAAGTTTGTAATTTTGTTAATGTTGTTTCTCTTTTAACTTTTTTTATAACTCCTAATATTCTCAAACAAGGCAATACAACCAACTAACTTTGAAGAGAAATGTGAATATAGAAATAGAATATTATACAAAAGTGAATAATATTGTTGTATATCTGTACGATTTCAAATAATTCGTTGTTTTAAAAAGTATATAGCTCTAACATTGATAGTATAATTATCAAATGATATATAAAAAAAATTACTTTTTCAATAAAACTAAAATATAAAAGTGTTCCTATTATTCTTCTTAAACTTTTTACTTATCTGATTTAAGTAAATAATAAAAAAAGAAAAAGAAAGAAGAGGCAAACGCACCATAAATTAACAAGCAAACACGTTTCCCAAAAGTATATAGCTTTAGAATTTTTAGTATAATATAAATTTTGTACAGATTAAAAATTAAGAAGGGTAAACACGCGCCAGGTAGGGGTCGAACCTACGACTTTCTGCTTAGGAAACAGACGCTCTATCCACTGAGCTACAGGCGCAACTATGTGATTACCACTTTGTTTTCTTTAATAATTCAATATAATTTTTCGTTTTATTTTTGTTCTGCAGTGGATGATGAATTCCAATCAAGAATCTGTTACAAGAAGATTGAAT
The DNA here is from genome assembly GCA_030279155.1 of Forsythia viridissima. Taxonomy (NCBI): domain Eukaryota; kingdom Viridiplantae; phylum Streptophyta; class Magnoliopsida; order Lamiales; family Oleaceae; genus Forsythia; species Forsythia viridissima. The sequence continues at coordinate 27,872,843 of CM059033.1, forward strand.
TAGGGTCATCATCTAATAATGAATAATAGCTTGTTTGTCCAACTTTAATTATAAATTAAGTTGATTAATATATTTTTTAATATACATATTTTTGTAAAATTCATAATTTACTACTAACTTGTTATCCATACATTATATAATATTATAAATTATAAGTATTTAAAAAATAATTTCAACACCGTCAGACATGCACTAATACTCATCATTAGTTTTACAGAAGAAGTAAACTAGGTACAAGAGATATTGTCGAAAGTTATTTGCTTTATAATATATGCAGCAATAACAATGAGAACAAAATATGTATTAATTAGGCTTATACCTTAAAATTGACGAATTACTTTAGTCTTCGCTCTTATCTGACATTGGGACAAATTACGAGAAACATAGGAGGATGTGTCTATGAAAATTATATATACAACTTAAGCACATAATTGATGTTATTTAAATTATAATTTTAGTTAGTCAAACATATTTTTTATTTATATATTTTATAAAATTTATAATTTATAATTTACTTTTTAACTACATATTCATCAATAATTTATAATTTTTTTATTTAAAAAATAATTTTAAAACTGCTAAACATGCGCTAAAAAAATTGACAAACGTGTAATTCTTTAGAAAACGGTTGTGCCCAACTGCGGCGAAAAAGATCTGATTGCAGTTGTAGTGAATTGACAGATCAGTCCATGCTTAAGTTTTAAACATACGATTCAAAATTAAGGATCCGTCTGATTGCGCTATTAGGGAAAATTTGATTTTGGCAAGTTGGACCATGGCTGTGGGCTCCACGTTGACGGGAAGTTGCTTAAAGTAAGGGAACTAATTTATGGAAATGCCCCTCAATTGATTAATTGGGTAGGTGGGGGAAATTGGTATGAAGGACATTCTCAAATTTTGCATGTCCACATGAAGGGCAAAATTGGAATTCAAAATCAATATACAGTGTTGACATTAAGTCATTAACCATGTAATTGAATTGAAAGTGGGCCCCTTTGCATAATATTTTAATGGGTAAATAGCACTGGAGGTCTCGAACCTTTGAACCTTGTGACGATGATGTCCCTAACCTTTCATTTCTAACTATCGCGTCCTTAACCTTAAAAAAACATGCGAGCAAAATCATTCAATTAAAAAAATCGTTAATTCGACCGTTAAATGGTCAAAATTTACTTAAAATGATCAATTTACCCTTTTCAAATTAAAACAAAAAAAATTGAAAAATAAACAAACAAAAAAAAAAAAGTAAAAATTACAATAAACTCCTCATTCACTTCTAATTTTCCAACCAAGCCCCCATCCAAAAACTTATTATTCTCCAAAACCTCACCGACGACGACCACCACCACCACCACCAACTTCGTCGATCTAGCAAAACTATCTATCTATCTATCTATCTCTCTCTCTCTCTCTCTCTCTCTCACACACACACACACACATTTCCTACTCTCACAGATCTGATACCCATCGCCACCAGATCAGAAGTTGCGAAGTGCCGTCGCCATCACCATGGAAGAAGCTTTAGAGTTGGCGCGTGCTAAGGATACCAATGAGAGAATGCCCGGCGTAGAGAGACTCCACCAACTTCTCGAAGCTTTTAGAAGTATGTCATCATCGGAGGTAACGTCGCTCGTCGATGTGTGCTTGGATATCTTGAAAGACAACAACTTTCGGGTATCGCAGGGCGTGTTGCAGGCACTAGCTTCAGTCGCTATGCTGTCCGGGGAACACTTGAAGCTCCATTTCAATACGCTAGTCCCTGCTGTGGTCGAGAGGTTGGGCGATGCACAGCCTGTGAGGAATACTGCCAGATGGCTCTTACTTACTCTCATGGAGGTATAATGGTTGCTAATTATCTTTCCCTCCCACACACTCCGGAGTAAGTGGTGGTGGTGGTGGTGGTCGCCGCTGATGAGGTTTTGGAGATGAAGAAGTTTTGAGATGGGGGCTTGGTTGGAAAATTAGAAGTGAATGAGGGGTTTGTTGTAATTTTTACTTTTTTGTTTGGTTTATTTTTCAATTTTTTTTTTGTTTTAATTTGAAAATTGTAAATTGGTTATTTTAAGTAAATTTTGACCATTTAACGGTCAAACTAACAATTTTTTTAACAGAATGACTTTGGTCGCACGTTTTTTTAAAGGTTAAGGACCCGATGGTTAGAAATGAAAGGTTAGGAACCCCATCGTCACAAGGTTCAAAAGTTTGGGACCTCCAGTGCTATTTACCCTATTTTAATAGCAAATTAGAATGGCATTTTATGAGTTTTTTTATAAGTAGGTGATTTTAGCTTGATTAAACACATGCTATTTCAAAGTATATATTAATGAGTCGAAGAAGATTGTTAGAGTTTAGTGACCTAAATTATGTTGGGTGGACTTTGAAAAATTCGCAGTGCAACATATGTGATGAAATTAAAATTATGAGGAAAAAAATAGAGGTCTGTGGTGATAGTGGAACCCCCAACCATGTGAACATGTTTTATCAAGATTAATATTATTCTTATACGAGAACATGTTTTATCAAGATTAGAAAATCAGCTACTCTTTGTAAACATTTTTTATCTTTTCTTTGGTACGTCAATTTTTTTTCCTGTTTTTATAATTTTTTTCGTTAAATATGTATATTCTTATTATTTTTGTTGTCTTTTTTCATTTTATTATAACATAGACTAACAAATTTATCTTGATATCACTAATTTCATTGCTAATTCGAAGCTATGCATATGAGGTGAAAAATGTAGAAGAAGAAAGATAGGTAATTTAAGAGTGGTGGGCACATTAGATTAAGGGTTATTTTCAATCAAAAATCAAACATCTATTGATCTAATCTACCTATGTTGAAAGTAGCTTATGCATTTATGTTGGAACATTAATTATCAACCAACCAATGGTTATGACAGTTGGTGTCAACTTTTATTTTTGTCTGAATTGATAAGAGTCTCAAGATCATATACACCACTAAGTGTAAGCCACATGCATGGCTATTTATTATACCTACTCACAATTTCCATTATTTTATTATGGAATGAGTAAAATATCTTCGTTATGAACTAGTGTAAGCATGTGCGATGTATTGATAATTAAGAATGTAATAGTGTTTATTATATTTTTTTTTACGAATTGACTTGATATTTGTAATTTAAGCGGAAAAAAATATATTAACAAATCAGGTGATTAAAATTTAAATAGTATGTTTATAACTTAAAACTTAATTTATTAAAATTAATTACAATAGATGAATAGATGACTCAAACATATAATAAAATTGAATTCAATTTATTTTATAAATGCCTTGAAAACTTGAAATAATCATAACTTAGTTTATTTAAAACTGATATAAAAATAGTCAAAATTATGCTAAATATACATTTTGCCAATTTCTGGCCAGCAGTTGCAACACGATACAGCAATTAACTAGTGTAAGCCTGTATATCATAATGAATTCCAATTTAAAGAAAAAGCAAACATATACAAAAACACTTGTTTCACTATGTGAAAAATATCAATAAAATCAAATATTTTGATTATATTACTATAGTAATCTTGGTCTATTAATCCTCCTTATAATATATTCTACTTTATTGCATTATTCACGAGAAACTTTCTTTCGTTCTATGCAAAGCAAGCCACAATTATCTTGGAATTTGCATTCGAAGTTGAAACACTATTTGATCAAGTCCTACAACTTGTACTCGGCGTAACGATGCATATGAAATTCTTATAGGATTTCATTTTACATAAGTTTGTTTGGATTTTAAAATGTATTTTAAATTTTATTCATTAACGTTACTTTAAAAAATATTACACGTGCAAATTTATGAATCATTCCCTAGTTCTTCATATAAAGAGTGTAAATTACACTTCACAAACAATATTTTCAAGAATTACATATGTATTTTACGTTCCATTAAGTCTTTATAAAAATAATAAAAAATATTAAAATACTGAATTTATTCACATAAACCTAATTTTTAAAATTACAATTTATATACTATTATCAGAAATGTGAACAAATATTATATTTAATTAGAATGAATTCATCTTTGGAGCACTATAATTATTTTGCAAATTTTTAAACCAAATAGGTAGGAAACAACTTTGGTTGACCATTTTGAATAGTAAACCAAATATCCACACTTTTAATATAGGTAGGATTACTATTTAAATAACATAAATATTAAAAAAACTATAATCTTTGTGACGTGAATGTCTAATGAATATACATATAAATTCAAATTTGATCTTCAATACATTCTATAGATTGCTATCTAGGTATATATTTTTTTTATTAAAATAAAAACTAAATTATATTTAAATATGCATAGAAAATATAAAACTATATAAAAAAAATTTAAATTTTGTTGAGATGACATTTCTAATTAAACTTCTGAATTTAGACGGAGTTCTAGAAATTATCTAGTTTTTTCCTATCACATTAACTTAATAGAGTCCTTAATAAGGTGTATTGGAGAGGAATTTTTTTAAACTTTATCTATTTTACTTATGTGACAATTTTTTAGCAATTCATGATTGCATTGAAGATGCTCTAATGCTATTTATCACACTGGTATTAAAGAATAATGCTATTGGTGATAATCACTAGTTTATGTGGCAGCAATGCCCACTACAATTGATTGGCGTTAACATAATTGTCTTGTCTTTTCAAATAAATCAATTGCAGTAAACCACATTGAAACCTAGATTTGTAATTAACACTAGTGGTGATATAGCATTAATCGATATTAAATGATAAATCCAATAAAATAAGTCTTATACTCTTATATTTTATTGAACACGTCATTTAATTAATACAACGTAAACTGATGGTAAACGTCAAATGGGTCTCATATATATGTTCAAATAGTTATTGTACCCTTATTGGATGAACCTAATTATATTGTTCATTTTTTTGGACTGCGAATCAACCTACTAGGGTATATTTCGCAATTCGAACATATATTAGGTCGTCTTAATTTTTCCTCTCTATATACATAGGGTATTGAGACAAGGTATATTCATTGTAGAGAAAACAAAGAGACATGACTTCCGAGATACTCCGATTGTATTCTTATTATTTTTGTAATTTTGTTAGAGTGAAATCCTATAGTGTCAAAAGAATGTAGATCTCGTAGATAGAAAATTTCTATAAATTGTGTGTTTTTACTTGATTTGTTGTTTGTTTCTTATTGTTATTGCTCTAAGTAATTTGAAATAACGCATCTAATCCATAACAATTTTTTGGAATTAAATTGACTGGAGTTAATCACCTCACAATATATGTAAATGTACACAATTGCTTATAAATTATAGTACATTAACTAACAATTTACCATGCAAAACCTTGCTGCATGCGCGGTCTAAAGATTTTAGCTTATTCTTCTTTTTTAATATTGTCGAGTACTATACAATCGACCACACAAACATGTTACGAGATCCTACTCCTTGTCTAAGGACTAAACATGCAGGGAGTACTCCAGTTGAGTAGTTCTTCAACCATTTGCATTGCAACTTTATTCTCTTCATCTAATCTATCTCCAATATTTTCATCCATGTCAGAAGATGTAGATGGTGAACTACCATTTGAAACTTGAGCCACCGCAGTCGGCGTCTTCTTCCCAAGCTCGACTTTCATTACCCAATGTGAACCGGAATGTCTACCGGCTCGTTTTTGCCATACTCCGATATGAGAATTATCGTTATCGAGCCTTAAACAAGTGAGTGAAGGAGATGGATCCTTGCAGGATTTTCTCAATTTTGCACTTAATATGTCTGAAAGTGTTGGTGTAGATAAAGGAGTCATGTCTTTACTTGAATTTGTGTCATGATCACTAGTACTGTTAACGTTCTTCACTATAGGAAAGTTTGTCTTAGCATTTTGGCCACTCATCAAGATGGCCGCTTCGTCGTATGCTCGTGCTGCTGCCTCGGCTGTCTCGAACGTCCCTAGCCAGATCCTTCTCTTCCTAGAGAAAGAGAATACAATATTATTGCAATACTAGTAAAATAGAGTTGTCTAAGTCGAAGTTAAAGAATCGAGAAACTCAACATTAATGGACTACATAGCACAATAGAGCAAATGAGATATTTTATCGAGTATCTTTCAAACAATCAAGTGGCCTAATTATGCACTGTGGGACAAATATGATCAAGTGTGTGATACAAATAACAAATGGTGCTGCAGAAAACATGGAGAATATATTTGAATTATGGCACCAGAACTTACTCAAATAAGTGCAATGGAATCAAAAAATACACAGATCAATTAAGCTTTAAATTAAATGAAGGATAATGTATGCATGGTTGGTGAAATTACAGTAAAGGGTGGCGAATTTCAGAAACCCAAGAACCCCACTGCCTTTGCCTGACACCTCTGAACTTCCTCGATCGTACCATTTTTTAAAATCTTTTCTTCTTCATATAAAATGAGCAAATTGCAAGTTTCATCTATATATATATATAGAGAGAGAGAGAGAGAGATCAGGGTGTGTGTGTGTGTGAAAATAAGTGCATTTTTTTCCTGTCGGTGGTGGAAAGAGGAAGAAAGGTACAAAGAATGACGAAAGGTAATTTCTAAGGTTGTAATAAAAGCATTCATGATTCATCTGCACAACCATAAACAAAACAAAAACCATAATGTTCTTAACTACTTCCTTCTAATTAATATAACTGCAGGAGAGAAAATGAAGGCCACAGGACTTGGTTTTTTCTTCCTTTTTGTATACATTGTTTGGACTCACAAAACATGAGAGAATATAGGATAGGAAAAGGAAAAGGAAAACCAAACATTTGTATTATTCTCATCCATTTATTTCTTTCTATTTTTATATAAAATTTTTTGATGAAAATTGTAGTTGAAAAGTCGATGAAAGTTGTGAGTCCCATAAAATATGTAGTTAATATTAATTGTTAAATTTTGTCTTCACCTCAAAAGTTAGAGAAACGTCAAAATTAATTATTTTATATGACTCGACAAAATTATGAATAAGATATTAGATTTTTTGCTTCCTTAATTATATTGTTGTTAAGGATCGTTTTATATAACATTAAAGATATATAGATCCAAACAAATTGTCAACCTTGATCACATTTTGTGTAAAGCAAATAGATAAAAAAATGTGATCGAATGATGTAATAATACTTCTGTTAAGGGGAAAGTTCTGAAGGCAAAATCTTCTACCTGTGTCAGAGGTTCCTTGACCAGGCGGGTTGTAAATCGAGGGATGTACACGAGTGACAAGGTCCTGAGAGAGAGAGCCAACATGCCAACCCCCAAAACAGACTCCACAATAATACTTTCTCATTCTTAGGTGAATTTTAGTCTATTTTGCCCCCAACAAACTTTGACTTCTGCGAAAGGGTCTGCACAAGAAAAATGGTAAATTACACTAGAGTGCTCAATTTTTTAAAGTTATCTCAATTTTATCTCAATCAATTTTATTCGCACTCATCATTATTAACAATTCAATAATTTACGCAGATATTTGTTTATGACAATTTTACACACCAACTTAAATAAACTTAAACAACAAAAAATAAAAAATAAATTGCAGTCGAAATGATCATAAACTTTCTCATTCTAACAGCTAACTCCCAAAAAAAAAAAAAAAAAAAAAATAAAATAATTAATTAAAAAAATTAAAAAGATAAAAAAAATATGTTCACCTTTGCCCCGCCTCTCTCCATCACCACAAACTGATGGTGTGGCGGCGGCGCCAAACTATCAAAAACCAAGAGAAGAAATCTCCCGATTGATAACGAAAACCAAGAAGAAGATCTCCACCCCCCCCCCCCCCACCCAATCAAAGCCCTGCTCTAGCCACCCACCGCCACCCATTGCCAACGAAGCCACCACCAATAAAAAAAGAAAGAATACGAACACACACCAATAGCAACAATAATCCTTTAACCTATAACAAGAAGGGTGAAATATATAATTTGCACAAGGCTTCGAGGTTTAAGATTTCATTTTTATTTATTTGAGAGCAAAGTAAGCATCAGATTCCATAATTGTGTATATACTTTGAGAATTTATATTGTACAGACAATGGAGTGTTAGTAATTCACACAAGAACACCATATTTTATTTTATTTTTAACTATTTTTCTTATTTATTTCTATTTTCTAGATTAGAAAATTTAGGATTTTACGACACATTTTTAAAAGGTTTGCGATCTCTATTGTAATTTTTTTTTAAATTTATTTAAGTTGGAGGACAAATTTATCAGAAATGACTATTTGAGCGAATTAATGAAAGGTTGGAAATTGTAAGTGCGAACAAAATTGAATGCGGACAAAATTGAGACAACCTTCAAAGATTGAAGACCCTGAGTGTAATTTAACCTTAAAAAAAAGATAACTAGAAATAGAAAAAAAAAAAAAACAAATATATTTGTAATTTCTTGTCAATTATCATATAGTGGGGGTAAAAATTTGACTAGGTGCTTGTTTGTTAGTGTTTATAAGTAGTTATAAATTGATCAAACAATATTTTTATTATTAAAATTTTAACAAATAAACATTGAGTGTTCTTTTGGTTTAACTTAAAAGTAGGACCAATAATTAATTTTAGTGTAAATAGTACAAAGAGTCCATAACCACTAAATTTTGTGGCAATGAGGTCTCAAAATTTTAATTTCTAGCACCTTAAGTTCTAAACTTTTTAAAAATTTGCCTCTGAGCTCCTTTTGCAATGAAATATATCAATTTGATAGTTAAAATATCAAAATTTGAGTAAAATTATTATTGTACTCATATTTACTTTTGAATTAAATAAAAATAAAAAGAAAATGAAGAAACAAAAGCAAAATCAAAGGATAAAACAAAAAAAATAAATAATCATCTTCCCAAATTCCAAATTATTCACCTCAACTCCAACGCAAGCATTATGTCATGATAATTGATTTGCATTTTCAAATTAATGATGAAATTATTAGTTTGAATGAGTAAGGGTGATGGTTTCATATTTCTTTTTAACGGTCAAATTGATGTTTTACATTACAAAGACTTCAAGCATAGACATTTGAATGAAAATAAAAAATTCGAGATCTCATTGTCACAAAGTTTGAAAGTTAAAGACTTTCGGTGCTATTTGTCTTAAATTAAATAAAAGGTAGAATTATCATTTCGATAAAAAAAATTGATCATTTAAAGTTAACTGATGTTTTTCGTCACAAAAGGACCCCGAGTGCAGAAATTTGAAAGATTTGAAATTTTGAAATTTCGGATACTGGAAATCAAAAATTTAGGACTTTATTATCACATCGTTTGAAATTTCAAGAACTATAATACTATTTACCCAGAATGACCTGACATGACAGGCTAATTGTTTTGTATTTAATTTGCGGTCATTTCTCTTAAAGGAAAGGATCATGATTTGATTTGGGATGTTTTCATAAATAAACTATTTTTTAAAAATAATTCTAATTTTATCAACTTAACAAATTTATTTTAAAAATACTACATTCTTAAAATTATATTAATTAATAAAATAATAAATTAAAATTAAATCTATATTACAAAATATATATTTCGTGAATTTACTTAAATTTGTATTTGAGTTCTTAATTATTTGCACAATAAGTCCTTCATCTTTATAAAATTTTCACTTTAGTCCCTATACTTCATCTTTCATTTCAATTTCATCCTTTTTATTTGCAACTCAAGTCCTTCAACTTTTAAATTTGTACAAGTTAATCCCCATATTTATAATTTTATATCAATTTAGTTCTTTATAGTATCACTATTTGATACATATGTTACAAATAATATTGTGTATCAATATTTGATACAAATGTTACAAATGATATTTTGTAATAATCTGTGTTACAAATTGAAATATAAAATATCAGTAATACAAAATATTAATTCATGTAACATGTATTGTGTAAAATAACATAATATAATCTGTAACATATTCAGTGATACAAAATATTATTTGTAACATTTGTATCAAACAGTGATACACAATATGATTTGTAACATTTGTAACAGATTGCGATACTAAACAGAAATTGTTACAACTGTTACAACTGCAAAATCAACTTTAAACTTCAATAAGTTCGTTATAGTATGATATAGATATGAAACACAATGTTAAATTTAACAAATAAAACTATTGATTTCATAATTTGTAACATACGTAACATCAGTGATACAAAATACCAATTCATGTAACATGTGATGTGTAAAATAACATAATATAATATGTAACATATTCAATGATACAAAATATCATTTGTAACATCTGTATCAAATAGTGATACAAAAGACTAAATTGATATAAAAATATAAATATGGGGACTAACTTGTACAAATTTAAAAGTTGAAGGACTTGGGTTACAAATAAAAAAGGACAAAATTGAAATGAAAGATGAAGTATATGGACTAAAGTGAAAATTTTATAAAGATGAAGGACTTATTGTGCAAATAATCAAGGACTCAAAAATAAATTTAAGTGAATTCACGTGGAAATAGTTATTTAATTTTAATTCATTATTTTATTATTTAATATAATATTAATTATGTAGTATTTTTGGAATAAATAAGTTAAGTTGTTAGATTTAAAATTATTTTAATATTTGTAAGTAGTGGGTGTAAATATCCCATTTGATTAGCACCCCGTATTAATATTTGTTTAATTAATAGTTAGGCAAATATCGCCATGTTTTGGATCACAATTAATTATGGGACGTAAAAGTCGATGTAATATCTATAAATAATCATCGACTTCTCAAGAAAAGTAGCAGAATGTAAAACATTAAATACATCGCTATCATATAATTAGAAAACAAAAGAAGCTTTTTTAGATTAGTCAAAAAGCTTAAACTCTAAATCTCCACCAAATAGGCCCAACAAATTAAAGTAACGAGGCATACAATATCTTCTACATACATACGCACTGGGTACCCAAAAATTGGTGGAAATGGTCCTTAATATATATTTATCTTGCGCAGAGAAACTCTAACCTTTTGTTTTTAACGAAGACGTCCCGAACCAATGTTTAAATTTGCAAATGGTCATTGTTGACAGGTTGTGCTTATTCCAATCTTTTAGTATACGATTTTGTGCCTCGAATATTTTATTTGACTGTGTAGACCCGCTATGATCAAGAGGTGGCATATATCTTATTCAAGTTCTAAGTGTGATAGATGTGTAGCAGATGTGCCGATTGGGTTTGTTGGAAAAATATGAGGCATATTTTTTATCTTTTTATATTGGCTCTCTTAATTAATATAACTGATTTTTAATATTAAAAGAGCAGGTCAACATTTTCGTTATGACTGGTATGGATAATGCTAGTTCTTACTAACTACGTTGATAAGCAAATTATATTTTCAGATTAATAAAGCTGTGTTTTTATTTTGTTTCCATACACGATATATTCTAATATCGTGAATATTATCTACAGCTTATTTTGTATGTTAAAGAATCTTTTCTTATTCTCTTATATTTGTTTAGGAAGGAAATATTTAAAGATAATTTTGAGTTTTTTAAATTCTTTCCTTCTACAAATTTAAAAATATCTTTCTATATATTATTTCATACTAATTATTTTACCATTTTTTGTTGCAAATTTTTTAGGTAAGAAATAATTCCTAATTTGATTTCTACTTTAACTATAAGTAAGAGTACAAATCAATATAGAATTAATGCTTTGAATAATAATTTTTGTGCTCTTGTTCTCTAAGTTATAGCTGGGCGATTTTTCATGAAAGAACAAGACATCAAACTTCATTAATTCAACTTTGAAAGCAAAGAAGTTTTCTTCAAACTCATTGAAAAATCAAAATCAAATTGGTGCTCAAGGAACAATTTCATATCTTGTTCAAGCTACTTGGCGTGAAGTTAAGAACGTGGGTTCTTAATCCAAGTGATGGTTGCGGTCAAGTATAATAGGAAAGTGATGATAAAGTCAAGACCGGTGGGTTTGATTCCACTTCATCAATAAGTCAGAAGAAGAAGTATCAAAGGGAGTTGATCTGTTTTCCTTTGATTGTTATTTTGTTAATTTTGCGAAATTACAAAAATCGATACTATTATATTTTTGAACAAGATTATTAGTGGATTGTTTTTACCCATGTCATGGGAGCCCGTGGATGTTTTCCTTCGGAGTTTACCACGTTACATCTTGTGTTCAGAACTTTCAATTAGTATCAAAGCGGGTACACTTTATAAGTGCGATCCAAAGAAACCTAGATATGGACGGAGCTCCATTTAGACCACCTGTTTTAGATGGTACTAATTATGCATATTGAAAAATTAGGATTCAAGTTTATATTTAATCTCTTGATGAAAAAACTTGTCACTTTATTGTCTATGGCTATAAAACTTCATTATTATTGAAAATAGTGTAGAAAGAGAGAAAAAGGCAGACGAAGGGGCTACAACTGATTTTAATTATAATAATTGGAATTTCAAAGCTTTAAATGCCATATTCTCCTTCGTAGACTCTAATCAATTTTGTTTGATCTCTACTTCTCAGGTTGCAAAAGAAACTTGGGACATCTTATAGATTGTTCACGAATGAACCACTGTGGTCAAGTCATCCAAGCTTCAAATTCTTACTCTAGAGTTTAAATAACTAACCATGAGAGACGATGATCAATTCAAGGACTTCTATACAAAACATAGTGACATCACCAATACTGCTTATACTTTGGAAAAGAAATATTCGGAGAGCAATATTGTAAAGAAAATTCTCAGATCCTTGCCTGATCGTTTTCACTCCAAAGTAACTGCAATTAAAGAAAGTAAGGAGATTAAGAATTTGAAGATTGAAGAATTGGTGGGATAATTGTTGACATATGAATTACATCTACAAAGGAGAAATAAAGAAAATGGATTTGGTATTGCCTTCAAAATTCAAAACGATGAAGAAGAGGTTGATGGTGAGGAGAGTGAAACAAATGCAAACATGGTCATGCTCACCAAACAATTCAAAAATTTTCTAAAAGGAAATCAAAAGGGAAAAAACTTGAATACCCCACTCCAACAAAAGAAAAGATTTCCGAACAACACAAAATAAAACTCCACTATATCTATGAATAGATATGACAATCGAATTCAATACCATGAGTGTGAGGGCTTTAGACACATTGCTTCTGGATGTGCAAATACTCTAAGGAAATCGCGTACCAATAAGACTATGAATATTACTTGGAGTGAGAATGATGAAAATGAGTCAGACTTAGACGAGGACGACAGAACTACTAATGATCAGATAACGTCTTTTACTGTAAACTTACTTTCTGGTACTCACTCGGTGCAAAAATTCACTGCAGGTTCTGATTATTTGACTACAACATTTGAAGAACCAAACCATGTGTGTTTGCATTAGTGTGAACATACAATTAAAAGACGAACAGGAGAAGAATTTTTCTATTCATGTCATGATGGAATTTTTGAAAAATGATAAGGCAATAGTTGATTCTAAAAATGACACTTTAACCAATCTCTTAAAAGAGAAGGACGATCAAATTGTGAATCTTCTTGATGAATTAGAAAAATCAAAAGAAATTGTCAAACAACTAATAATTGAAACCTCTCGTTTGAGTGAAACCCTAAGCTATGGAAGAACTCCAAACGTCAAGAAAAGTTTAGGATATGTTGGAAAAGGTAAAAGAAAAGTTGGGAATCAGATCAACTTCATTTAAGAAACAAAGTCTACTGTATTTTTAGACAAAACTGCTCCCATCGCTGTCAGGACTAAGGTTGATCTGCCTATGCAAGTTCTGACCAATGCCAAGACTCAAAAACAGTTACGACCATCAGTTATACAACCAATGTATCAAATCTCAATACATAGAGGTAAATAAAATTACTATGTAAAATGTTGTATCTGTGGTAATCTAGGACACGACTCCTTTCATTGTTTATATAGTAAAAACTTGGTTAATAGATAAATGAGACACCATAGCAACACTAAAGTAAGACAAATTTGGGTTAAAAGGGGTTATTTAAATTGTTTTATGGTTGATGTTGTATATAGAACTTTTATTCCTAACTCATGGTATTTTGATAGTGGTTGTTCTACACATATGATTGGTAATCGATCTTATCTAACTAACTGTAAAAGTCATGAATCCACTGGTCACTTTTGGTGATAGAGCACACTGTAAAATTGAAGGTGAAGGCACTATTCTAATTGATGGATTCTCACCGTTAAAAGAAGTTCTTTTTGTTGTAGATTTAAAAGCTAACATCTTAGTATAGGCCACTCTATGATGATAAACACTTGGTTATGTTCTCAAAAAATTATTGTAAAGTCTTGAATCATGATGGTAGTTGCATTCTACATGGTACTAGATTTAGTGATAAATGTTATCTTCTTGACACCAAAATTACTTGTCATATTTCAAAGTTTTTACCGAGTTGTGGCACAAACGATTGGAACATTTAAACTATAGTGATCTGTTGAGACTAACAAAATTGAATGCGATACGAGAGATTTTTAAGCTTACTGAAAAATCTGAAAGATTGTGTGGTTCGTGCCTAAAAGGTAAGCAAACTAAAAGTACTCACAAGTAAGGTAAGTTTCTTACTACATCTCATGTATTAGAATTACTTCACATGGATTTGATAGGATCTATTCAAACTGAAAGTATTGGTGGCAAGAAATATGTTTATGTATGCGTGGATGATTTTTATAAATATACTTGGGTAGATTTCTTGAGAGAGAAATCTGATGGTTTTGAATGATTTAAATTTTTGCACTTAAAATTAACAACATAAAAATATTTTGAGGGAAAAAAAATATTGAGGATTAGAAGTGATCATGGGAGGGAGTTTAAAAATGATACTCCCTCAATCCCACAAAGATAGACTTGTGTTTCTTACTTATCTGTCCAAAATTATAGATCACTTACTTTATAGATGGTGTATTAAATTTTTCTTTTTTCTGATATATCCTTATTTAATTTACATTGTTATCAGTCCAAATAAACTAGACATACTAATATTAAATAGGGGTATAATAGGAATAGTGTGTGAAAAGTTTATAATTTCAATTACAATAAATGAGATTTCTTAATCTGTGTGAAAAAAGAAACGAGTCTATCTTTGTGGGAAGGTGGGAATATTTTATCTATATTCTGTGATCAAAATGGCATTTTTTATGAACTCTCTACACCCAAAATTCCTGAACAAAATGGTGTTATGGAAATGAAAAATAGGCCTTTACAAGAGATGGCTAGAGTAATACTAAATAGTAAGAAGCTTCATGTTAAATTATGGGCTGAATATATTAATACTGTTTGTTATATTTTGAATCGTGTGCCTTTGAGAACATAAACCATTCAAATTCCTTATGAAATTTGGAAAGGAAGAAAACCGAATCTCAAATATTTCCATACATTTGATAGTAAATGTTATGTTTTAAATGATCAGGAATACTTGGATAAATTCGATTCAAAAAGTGATGAGGGAGTGTTTATTGGTTATTCTGAGAATAGCCGAGCTTACAGAATTTATAATATGCGTACTCAGACTATCATTGAATCAATCAATGTAAAAATTGATGACACTGATGATTTTTTATCATATTCACATGAGCCTAATATTTAGACCTTAGAAGAACATGTTGATGGACGTCAACTTACTCAAGACAATCACATGCCTACACCAGACAGTAATAAACAGACGGAACAGCCAGTATCCAGTTCTGGTGTCTCTACCCCTGTTCTTGGAAGTTCTAACGTACCAAATACAAATAACGAACAGACATGAGAAGGCAACCTCCTTCTTGGATACAGAAGGCACACTCATTGGACAATGTTCTCTCAAATTCTGGAGACAGTATGATGACTAGGAGGAGGCTTACTAATGAACTTGAAAATGTTTGCTACACTTCACAAATTGAACCCAAAAATATAAATGTAGCAATTATTGATGAAAATTAGGTTCTAGCCATGCATGAAGTGCTAATTCAATTTGACAGAAATGAAGTGTGAAAACTTATACCTCGGCCAAAGGATACAAATGTGATCGGGACAAAATGGATAATAAAAAATAACTCTGATGAACATGGAAACATAGTCAGAAACAAGGCACGATTGGTTGCACAGGGATATACTCAACTAAAAGGAATGGATTTTGATAAAACATTTGCACATGTGGCTCGACTTGAATCCATTAGACTTTTATTATTTGTGACATGTCAAATGAGGTTCAAGCTGTACCAAATAGATGTCAAAAGTACCTTATGAATGAAATTTTTAATGAAGAATTCTATGTTGAGCAGCCTAAGAGATTTGTTGATCCTTATCTTCCCAACCATGTGTTCAGACTCAAAAATGCCCTATACGGACTAAAGCAAGCTCCACGTACTTAGTATAAACGATTGACCACGTTCTTGTTGGAACAGGGATACAAGAGAAGAGGAGCTGAAAAAACGTTATTCATCAAACATTTCAAAACTGGATTAACAGTTGTACAAATCTACGTCGATGATATTGTGTTTGATTCTTCACTAAAAACAAAATACAAAGAGTTTGCTACACTTATGCAAAATGAATTCGAAATGAGTATGGTTGGTGAACTAAATTCTTTTTAGGTTTGCAGATCAAACAGGTTGGATCAGAGATTTTTATCTCACAGGCCAAGTATGCTAAAAATCTAGGGAAGAAGTTCGGCTTTGAACAAACTAAGTCAATCAAAACTCCTATGGCTACGTCCTTGAAAATCTCCAGAGATGACCAGGGCAAGGATGTTGACTCTAGCTTGTACAGAAGCATGATAGGGAGTTTGTTGTACCTGACTGCAAGCCGTCTTGACATATTATTCAGTGTTGGAGTTTGTGCGCATTATCAGGCCAAACCAAATGAATCACTCCTTACAACAATGAAGAGAATTATTTGCTATATGAACTGTACTTCTGATTTTTGTTTATGGTATACTAATGATACTAACTCTCATCTTACAGGATACACTGATGTTGACTGGACTAGAAATATGGATGATAAGAAAAGTACGAGTGAAGAATGTTTCTACATTGGTAAGAATCTCATTGCATGGTTAAGTAAGAAGCAAACTATATTTCCTTATGTACTGCAGAAACTGAGTATATTGCTGCAGGTAGTTGTTGCACTTAGCTACTTTGGATGAAACAAATGCTATGTAATTATGGTATTTATCAAGACTCTGTTACTATATTCTGTGATAATACTAGTGCTATCAATATTTCTAAAAATCTTGTTCAGTACTATAGGACCAAACATATTGACATTAGACATTATTTTATTAAAAATTTGGTCGAAGAAAAAGTAATTACTTTGGAACATATTCAGACTGAATATCAGTTGGCTGATTTGTTCATCAATGCATTAGATTCTGTTAGATTTGAGACTCTACAAAAGGTCGTGGGTATTTGTTTGATGCATTATTTTTTGTTAACCAAAAAAAAAATTACTTAATAGAAGTAGTGTTTTTCTTTTTTTGATTTTATCATGTGTGTTTGTTTGCATTTGTTTATTTTATTCAAAAAAAAAAAAGATGAGGGGTATTGGAAGTATTGGAATTCTTGCAAATAGCATATGATATAAATATATGACTGGTCTATGAATTTTAAGATTTATTTAGATTAACCAATCAGTACGGTATGTTCATTATACTGTGATAAAATATGCTCAGATAAGCACACTTTGATGACATACTGACTTGTTTGATTGTGTCTTACTACTGACTAGATTGTTATCTTTAAAGTAGTTTCGTACTTTGTTGTGACATATAGTCAGTATCTATGTCTTTCGGCACTATAGTATATTGTTGTGTTAAACATGCAATTTTATGGAGGAGAGGGCTACTACCATAGATGTGTGCAGCCATCCTTGATAATGAACATAAATCATGTAGAAAATAGCTACCTTTATGGTTGTGAGAAAGTCAACTCTATGATCTTAAATTCAGTGCTTTGATAAAACAAAAAAAAAAAAAAAATTAAGTCAACACTCTAAGTACTCAAAAGAAAATTGATATGGTACTCATGTCTGGCACGCACATATTTTTTCTATTTAAAGAGATATGTTCAGATGATGACTAGTTTGAAATACATCTCAGTACTTATCTTCTTGACAAGATTCAATTTGGTTTAGTGGAACAGGTTATGATTGACTAGTCTAGTATGTCCTATCACACACTCACGTTATAAATCTGACCAATTAATTGAATCTAACTATGCGCATATATCTGATTGGAAGATTCCGGTTGATTTTGATATTTTTGAATTGATTGTATAATTTATGGACTATGAAATTTGCCCATAAATAAAAGATTTAATTTTATCTTATAAAATATTCTAATTATTTTTGTGTGATTGTCTTGTGTTGGCCTTTTTAAAGGATTTTCAATCAACAGTCTAACTTAGGCAATACAATCAGTTTTAACTGAAAAAAATATGGATGAATCTTTTACGGAATCCAATCTTATTTTGTACTGAATATTAAATTGATCTTCCTGATTTAAAAATTCCATTTTCCATAAATTAGCATCTTAGACGGTTTAATTCAAATTTGACATATCTGGTTAAGGAAGGTTTTTATGTCTATAACTATCAATCATCAATTTTTGGTAACTGCTTTGAACATGTCCTAAATTAACCGTTCCCTCATTGTGTAATTTTGAAAAATTTCTTTCCCTATTAAACCGTGTCTTAGGGTTTTCTCATTCATCTCTCACACTTGATTTTCAATTTCTTAACATCAAAATCTCTCTTGCATTTGATTCTAGGGCTGTGTTAAGTTCTTAATTTCATATTCAAACAATGGTGAAAACCAAGATGCCAAAATCAAAGAAGAACATTGTTACTCCACCAGTTGCTTTTGAAACTGCGATGGGGCCTCAAATGTTGTCGGTAAGGACTCTCCAACGAAGTGCACGAAGACTGGAACCCTCTAGTTCAGACCCAGACACTTCTCCAGCGGCTGTTGCATCTCAGGCAGAACAATTGACGAACATTATTGTCTATCAACCGCTGGTCAGCCATCCTAAATCACAACCCCGTCAAACATCTAAAGACCCAATTACTTTTCTAAGCAAGAAAGTTACCCTAAGTGCTCAAGAAGCAGATGAAGATGACGGATCTGGAATGAGTGATAGTTGGTCTGACAATGCTGGAATTGAAGAGGAAGTTAGTGGGATGAAGGGACAGGTGATGAGGAGTCAGAAGTCCTCTCCCAATCATAGAAGGTTCAAGTAAGGCCCCTTCTCAAAAAACCCTCCAGTTCAGACCCGAACACTTCTCCAGTGGCTGTTGCATCTCAGGCAGAACAATTGACGGATATTATTGCCTATCAGCCGCTGGTCAGCCATCCTAAATCACAGACTCGTCAAACATCTAAAGACCCAATTACTTTTAGCAAGAAAGTTATCCTAAGTGCTCAAGAACTAGATGAAGAAGAAGACGAAGATGACGGATCTGGAATGAGTGATGGTGGGTCTAACAATGTTAGAATTGAAAAGTAAGTTCGTGAGGATGAAGGGACATGTGATGAGGAGTCAGAAGTCCTCCCCCAATCATAGAAGGTTCAAGTAAGCCCCCTTTTTAAAAATCTTATTCTGATTTCTATGTTACTCTTGATAAATCATCGGAATCGACTCCAACACCTCATCCACCTAGAAAAGCCACCAAGGCTGAAAAGGAGAAATATAAAATTGGTGATGCTGCTGGAGAGCCTACACCTGCTGGTCAAAACAGGCCACCCACTACCTCAGGGGGTGCCTAGAGAGTACGCCTACTTCTAGTTCAAACCTGCAACTGTTCAGGCTTGAAACTCTAACTAGAGGAAGACACTCTGTTAATCCTCTAAACTACTGTTTTCTATTTGATACTGCTAAAAGCATGTTTCTCTCATTCATCTCCTTTTGCAAGTTCATCGTTGAATGCAAGGTATCTATTCTTGAATTTGTTGTGTTCGATCTAGATAAGATTGTTGGGTTTCATAAACTGTATAATTTGTTGAGTTTTTCTGAACCGTTTAATGAGACTCTTGTCAAGGAGTTTATGGAAAATGTTCCCAAGAATTTGGGTAAGGTTGGAAATAGGGATGGCAATGGGGTGGGTCGGCCCCACCCCGCGAAAGTTTTGCCCCGCCCCGTGACCCACGAATTTGCGAGGTGGGTCGCAGGGCGGGGCGGCTCTGTGACCCACCAACTGCCCCGATTATTTTTTTTTTTTAATAAACTGAAAAAATAATAAAAAAAATAAATAATTTTTTTATATATATATTTATACCAAACAAAACAAAAAAAATTTATAAGATTGAGGTTATGGTGTAGTGGTTAACTTTGGTTCTTTACAAGTTTCAACCCGAGTTCGAATCTTCTTTAGTCTATTTGTAATGAAAACTATAATTTCTATTTTATTTTATGCTTTTAAAAAAAAAAATTGGAGAGACAGGTCGCGAGGCGGGTCGGGGCTGCCCCGGACCCGTGGCGGGGCAGAATTTTCTGCCCCAAACCCGCCCCTATTATCCAGCGGGACGGGGTGGGGCACGGGATGGGTCGCGGTTCGTTGGTTATTTTGCCATCCCTAGTTGGAAATGAATTTAGGTGGCAAGTTTATGTCAGGGAAAGACATGTTAATTTCAGTCCTAACTTTCTAAGAGAATGGCTTGTGATGGATGATGTGGCTATCTCCAGTGATGAGGAGTTAACTAAGGATAGCATTGCTCAAGAGATGACTGGTTCTGCTTCGCCAGAGACGGTTGAACTAACTGCTTCCAAACTTCTGCCAAAATACGAAGTTCTCCATCGTATCTTAATCAACAACATTGACCCTTTGACTCATCGATATGATATCTCGGGTGATAGAGAAGTTATCCTATATAAGTTGAAAATGTGTTGCGTGTTGATTGGATCAAAATGATTTTTGATAGAATTGTGTATAAAAGGCCACGGAGGGCTAAGCAGTATAGACTACCACATCCAGCGCTTATTCATCATTTTCTTGCTCATCAAGGAGTGCCTCTTATGGATTCAGACAGGTTCTCAGATGCTATACCTGTCCTGGGCGTTCATGAATTTTCAAACTTGAATGGAACACCAAATCCCACTCCCAAGGTTCTAAAGCACATTCTGTCTTCTTTGGACCAGTCTGGCCGTTTGGATGTACTGGAAAATTAGTTGGGGCTAGTCAAGACTCAGGTAGAACAACTTTTCGGCCTTACTAAAATTTTTTTTGATGAATTTGATTTCATGTGTAGGGTCTTAACCGAAATTGAATACCTAGGAAGTGACCATATCAAGTCTGCCTATCGCATGGTCACTCCAAAATTCTCGGCACACCCTGAAAGACAAGAGGAGATTCCTGGTACTGATCTGGTTGGTGGATATACTGCTTCTCTAGCTGATGCTCCTCCAACTGATGATCCTCCACATGTTGCTCCATCAAATATCCCTGTTCGCAAGAGAGATTCAAAGGCGTCTGTATCCGGTTCAAAGAAGTTCAGACCCTCTCAGAACTGACTGTTTCTAGTTCTGACTTATAACTTTCTAACCATTTGGTTATAACTTTTTCTAGTTGCATGTATTAACTCTTACATTCTGCTTTCTTTCACTTCAAACACTGCTTTACTTTTGTTTTTTTATTTCTTTTAGCGTTCCTCTTACAAAAGGAAGAGTAGTAGGCATTTTTTAAGTTTGTGGTTGTTAATTTGTGATTGTTGTTTATATTTTGATGATGGTAACTTGTTAGTTAAACTTTGCTAGTAGTATTTTTAGGTTTATGGTGGTTTGATGATTACACTTTGATGGTATCTTGCTAAGGGGAAGTTGATAAGTGCGTTTTATGCACTTATTTTGGCCTTTGAATTAATCATTTATGTCATCATATAGTTGCTTTTATTCTTAATCTAGTTTATTATTGTTCTATTTCAGTTTTGGACACGTTTGTGAATAATTGGAGAAGATGGGGCGAAAAGAGCAATGACTTAAAAGATATCTCGTAAGTTCAAGGACTCAATTGCACTCAATCTAAAGTTGAGGGACCAAATTAGAGATTATCCAAAGTTGAGGGACCAAATTAGAGATTATCCAAAGTTGAGAGACCAAATTATATATTATCCAAAGTTGAAGGACCAAATGAGATGTCATGAAAAGATGGAGGACTGAAATGATCAAGACTTAAAGTGGAAGGACCAAATCAGTGACCGTTGAAACATAAAGGACCAAGTTGCACACCTTCAAAGGAATCAAGCTGGTCGATCGCCCGGCTTAATGCTGGGCGAGCGCCCAGAAGCTGAAGACACAAGCAGAACCGAAATAGCTTGCCTGGGCGATCGCGCCGGGAATATTTTTGCCTGCGAATTTTTCGTTTTATTTTCTTTCCTTTTT
This sequence comes from Forsythia viridissima, assembly GCA_030279155.1. Lineage (NCBI taxonomy): Eukaryota > Viridiplantae > Streptophyta > Magnoliopsida > Lamiales > Oleaceae > Forsythia > Forsythia viridissima. The sequence continues at coordinate 27,895,165 of CM059033.1, forward strand.
TTGAGTCCCAATTCAACTAGGAAACGTTTTGAACAAATTTTTAGGTCTTCTTGGGATATTTTGTGGGACAATAAAGGGAGTATAAATATGAGATATATTCTCATAACGAGGGTTGGATTTTTGGAGAGCAAATTAAGAGAAGACGGAAGAGAACAAGAGAACAAGACCTCATCGACTATCAAGACTTCTTCAAAGATTTCTTCTCCTTCAATCCATGCCGGGTTTTAATAATTCTTATTTTTTTAGTTTAATCATGTTCTTCTAGTTTTCTTTAGCCAAGGTAGACGATGAAACCTTATTTTAATTAAGTGATTATTTTGTTATTCGTTTAATTCCTTTTAGAGCCTTAACGTTTATGGTTCGTTCTTGATTAGGTTAATTAAATAAAATTTCTTTCATCTTAAATATCATGTATTTTTGATAGTTAGAGATTGATTTAATTAATTCATGCTTGGTGCTTAAACATGTCTATTAATTTCTTTTGATTCTCCGTGATCTTTTGATTCAAATTGGGATACATGGAATGCTTAGGAGAACTTTGATTCTTTGTTTTCTTTCCATTGAACTTGATACGGGAAACGCTTAAGTAATTTATGTTTGAAGCTTAAGAGGAGCTTATATTTGATTTTCTTCTTTTGGACTTAATTGATAAATCTTTAGGGTCGACAATAGATTGAGTTCGTATTGTCGTATGTGTTTTTCTTGGAAATTAATAAATGATTGGATGGTTGCTAAGTTAGATAATGGTGGATTCTGAAACCTTGGTGTTTTACACAACTTGAATAATCCACTCATCTTTTTATCATATTTCTTTAGTCTTTTAGTTAAACAATTTCAACAACAAAACTCTTCAACTCAACTAGCCTAGGATAACAGTTAATTTGGATTAAATTACACCTTCCTCATAGCAGTCTCTGTGGGATCGACCTCGTTTTTACTTATCTATATTCCAATAGATTCGTACACTTGCGAGTTAATTAAAATTTGACATCAGGAGTAATATTAAAGTTGTTTATAATGTGTGTGGTATTTGCATATATTGTTAGCTTTTTTGCAGGAGTTTTTGGTTTACACACTTAGGGGAAGCTATAACCCCGTATATGTTGATGCTCTTTCTTTAATTATTCACACATCATACTTACATTAAAAATTCGATAGTCATGTGTTTGTAATTATGTAACGCCAAATGGGGAAATTGTTGGAAAATTTTTATATTGGCTCTCTTAAATAATATAACTGATTTTTAATGTTAAAAGAGCAGGTCAACGTTTTCGTTATGACTAGTCTGGATAACGCAAGTTCTGACTGACTGCGTTGATAAGCATATTATTTTTTCAGATCAGTACAGCTGTGTTTTTATTCTGTTTTCATACACGATATATTCTGATCTCGTGAATATTATTTACAGCTTATTTTGTAGGTTAAAGAATCTTTTCTTATTCTATTAGATTTGTTTAGAAAGAAAATATTTAAAGATAATTTTGAGTTTTCTAAATTCTTTCCTTTTACAAATCTAAGAATATATTTCTATATATTATTTCCTACTAATTGTCTTATCATTCTTGTTGCAGATTTTTTAGGTAATAAATAATTTCTATTTTAATTTCTATTTTAACTATAAATAAGAGTACAACTCAATATGAAATTAATGCTTTGAATAATAATTTTTGTGCTCTTGTTCTCTAAATTATAGCTAGGTGATTTTTTATGAAAGAACAAGACATCAACCTTTATTGATTCAACTTTGAAAGTAAAAAGATTTTCTTCAAACTCATTGAAGAATCAAAATCAAATTGGTGCTCAAGGAACAATTCCATATCTTGTTCAAACTACTTGGCGTGAAGTTAAGAACGTGAGTTCTTAATTCAAGTGGTGGTTGCGGTCAAGTACAATAGGGAAGTGACGATAAAGTCAAGACCAGTGGGTTTGATTCCACTTCATCAACAAGTCAGAAAAAGAAGTATCAAATGGAGTTGATCTGTTTTCTTTTGATTATTATTTTGTTAATTTTGTAAAATTAAAAAAATCAATACTATTGTATTTTTGAACAAGATTATTATTGGATTGTTTTTACCCATGGCATGGGAGCCCATGGATGTTTTCTTTCGGTGTATATCATGTTACATCTTGTGTTTGTATTTAATTATTTAAATTCTGCACTTAACAAAATTAAGTAAACGAACACTGCTGTGCAAGTCAGAACTGTTATCCCTTATTACTTGCCAGTTCTAACTGCGTTCTATCCACTGCTAGTTTAATTAAGATTAAAATTACTTTTAATTTAATTAATCTAGGTTTTAGAACTTTCAGGGTTTGGCACCAAAGAGTCATTTTTTTTCATGGAGTTCTTGAGTTTTCGCACGCATTGCAACATTCTCCGCTTCTAGCCTCTCAGCTTCTAGGCATTTTTCTTTGTCAATGCAATAAGCTACTCTAGTTGTGCAACCCTAGCACTTGGTTGAGCAACTGGTGGAGGATGGGTAGTGACTTGAGGATGAGCGGTAACTAAAAGAACGTTGACTGAATGAGTGGTGTTTGGATGAGCGGTGACTGGATAACCTGTGGTTGATGCTAAGTTGTCCCATTGTTAGGTCATCACCTCCATATCTTGACAGATCATGCGTTTAGCTTCTTGACGAGCCATCTCATCTAAATCTTGGTTTGCAAAGCCATTGTATGGGAAAAGTTTGGTTATGGACACGACAGTATATGAAAAGTATGTGATAGAGTTGGATAAAAAGAGTTTTGTTCGTCAGAATGATTGCTAGGACCCTATGGTAGGGTTCAAATTGTAGACGGTAAATTCTACAATTGAGATGATCGGATGGTGGGTCACCAACAATCTTGTGGAATTCAAGAATGCGAACAAAAAAAATTATGTTTATATTTGAAGTACATGGCAACAAGTTTATTTTCATCAAATAAAAACATACACATTTTAAAATAACTATGTACATTTTCAATGGTATCAAAAAGGAATTTCAACCCTAATGGGAAACCCCTTTTAAGTGCTTGTTTTAATGCTTAATTATAATTTAAAATAGTTAAATTAATCAAGCATATTTTTTATTCATTCATTTCGTGGGATTCACAACTTATTACTTACTTATTATCTACACAATCCATAGACACACTATTCATTCTTATATTGTTCCAACAAAACCCAGTACAAAACACAGACATAGACAGGCATGTATCCGGACTTTCTAGCCTTCTTAGATTGTTTGAAACAACTGCCTAAGTGTGCTATAAATATAGTGAAAATTAGGCCTAGTATATAAATTTTATTAAAAAATTGAAAAATACGTTTAAAATTTTAGTTAGTTTGAAAATACAGTATGTGATTTTTTACTAAAAAAGTGACATTCTAGGTAACTTTTTACTGAATAAGAAACATAATATGTGACTTTTTAAGAAGGGGTAAATAGCACTAGAGATCCCGAACTTTTGATTTTTAACACCCAGATCCCAAACTTTTCAAACATCTGCGTTTGAGGTTCTTTGTGACAGAAAATAACGTTAAATAATCAAACTTTTATTGAAATGACAGTTGTACCATTATTTTTCTTTAGGGTAAATAGCACTAAGAGTCCCTAGCTATTAAACTTTGTGACGGAAACACATTAGTTTACGAAAAACATAGTTTAACTATTAAGAAGAAAAGAACAAAAAAAGAAAAAAGAAATAATCACTCCCACCCCCTTCAAACCTATAATTTCATTTAACAATTTAGAAATACTAACCAATTATAATTACATATCGTTGATGCTATGGTTGTGGTGGGTAGTTTGCAATTGAGAAAGACGATTATTTCTTTTTCGTTTTTTCTTTTGCTTTTGTTTCTTTATTTTTATTTTATTTTTATGTAATTCAACATTAAATATGGGTCCTCGGGCACAGACGTTTGATAGGTTTGAAATATCGGTTGTTAGAAATCAAAGATTTGAAGACTTCATTGTCACAATTTTAAAAGTTGTAACTCTCAGTGCTATTTATCCTAAATTAAAATAAGAATATAACGATCATTTCAATAAAAATTTAACCATTTAACAGTTAAACTAACGTTTTCCGATACAAAAGAACATTAAGATCCCGATTGCTAGACATAAAAGATTTGAAACTCCATCGTCACAAAAGTTAAAGGTTCGGGACCTCTAATACTATTTACCCTTTTAAGAAGTAAACTTAATTGACCTTTTAATTAAAAAGTTCACAACACATCACTCTATAATGTAGAACATTAATTAACATACAACACAATAGAAAGTAAAAGTAAGAGCTAAATATTAGTTCAAAAAGTTCTTCTAACTATATTGTAAACTTAGTCAAGAGCCTATGGTGGGAATTTTGAGAAAGTTAGACTAATAAGGTGTATTCATTCAAACAACGTTACATATGAAAAACAAAATGTGGTGAGAGGCCGAGGTCAAGAAAAAAAGTTGAGTCAATTAGACGAAACGATTGGCACAAATAAATGATCGTTTTGTTGAAAAATAACCAAATTATATAGGATATGCCCTTTTAATTGAAAAAATGACACATCATGTTATTTTCTAATATAGAAAATTACTTCACATCTAACACAACAAAATATAAAACTAATAACTAAATATTAGTTTAAGAATTTTTTATAATCACATTGTAACATTAGCAAAATAAGTTCTCTTGAAAACTCAAATTAAAGTGTGCAATTTTTTAATTAAAAAATGATGAAGTATGTCATTTTTTGATGCAGGATCTTAATTCTTATTAACACAACAAAAAATTAAACTAGCAAAAAATTCTTATCTCTGAAAATATCATGCCATCAAGTTCGTTGTATGTGTATTCTACCGGGACAACAATTTCAATTATTTTAAAATTTATATATTTGTTATCTTGTTCCAATTTATTCCTGTAATAAATAAAGATATTGATTTTATCTATATCTACAAAAAAATACAGCCATATTACACACCGTGTGACATTTTAATTAAAAATTGACACAACATGTCTTTTCAAACACACAACATTAATTCATATCCAATGAAAAAAATGAAGAGTGAAATCTAAATATTAGTTAAAAGGTTTTTATAAGATTCGTCATAAACTTAAGCAAAAATGTTCTATTACAAAATTAAATTTACGTAATATATGATATTTTAATTAAAAAGTGTATGAGCATGTTACTTTCTATATGAACAAGTTTGTGTAATTAACTTTAGATCGTAGTAAATAGTTAATAAATTATGACACACTTCGACGGATTAAGATTTTTATATTCAAAGAGTAAAATCTCACTGATATAGCATTTAAAATACCCTTGCAAAATCATAATTATCTAGTAAATAGGTAGCAGTAGCATTCTCAAAACAAAGCCTATTATTCGAAAGACAAACAGAAACGTCAAACTTCTAATAAGTCCATAATCAATGCAGTACAAGAACTACACTGCATACCAGTATTCCACCTGGTGCATCATACCTAATAAACCATATACGATGGATGAATAGTAGCAGATCTGGTGCAATGTTGCACTTCCTTTTTTGCTTCTAAAAAATCACTTTATTAGTGCTTGTTTGATGAAATTTAAAAGTCGTTTTTTAATAAATTTAATAAAAAATTGATAAAATGTGTGGTTGAAAAGTTATTAAAAATTGTAGTTCTCGTTAAATATATGGTTGAAAAATGAATTTGAGGGAAAAAAGAAAAAAAAAAAAAAACTCTAACAAAAATGCTCTTAACTTTAATTGACATAAAAAAAAAAAAAAAAAAAAAGTGAAATCTAAATATTAATTTAAAAGATTCTTATAATCACATAGTAAGTTTAGCCAAGGATGTTGTATGAGAAATAGTCAAATTATACATTGTGTGACTTTTTAATTAAAAAGTAACGCAGTATGTCACTTTTCTAATGCAGAAAAAATAGGAGAAGAATCTTAAACTAAGCTAACAATCAAAATTCATAACCAAAGAATCTCAAAATAAGCTCAAAACTGCATATCCCTCAATGTTCAACCTCAAATACAACATGCTATTGAATAATGCAAAACAAAATTGGAAAAATTTTGAAATCCATAATTACTTAATAAACATTAACTGACAAACAAAAACCTTAAAAATCCTTAAATCTATAAGTCCCTTGCTGAATAATTGGAAACAAAATTCAAACAATTCTAATATTTGAAATAAATTAATTAAATTCTAAAAATTATCTTACATTTTTTTAAACAGAAAATAAAAAGATACAGAGAAGGGGAAAGAATGGGCATGTTTCCTTAAATCATATCCCAATGGCAGTTGAAGAATGAATTTTAGATTGTTGAACAAATTAACTCTCAAATCTGGAAAGTCACCACTTCGGAAAGTTACAATTTAAAAAAATAATAATAATGAAGCAAATCAAAATTATAAGGTAAATATTATTATACCATACGTCATATTAAAAACTATGAAACTGCATATTAAAATAGAAGTAAACAGAAAATCAATTTATTGGTAAAAATTGTAGAATAAAATTTGGAGAATAATGCAAACCGTCACTACTAAAAATTTGACATTTGGGGACGCCTTATTGGGGACGGTTAAAAAATTCGTTTCCAATAATTAATTATTAGGGACTGTTTATAAATATTCGTCCCAAAAATATAGACACTAGGAACGATTTTCTCAAGCTTCGTCCCTAATATGAATTATTTGGGAACGGTTTTATCCGTCCCTGATGGTCATTTAATTGTCCACTACATTTTTTTACAAAAGCATTTAGAGTAATTATATTACCACAACATTATTTATTAAGTACACTACATTTTAATTGCAATGAAATTTTCCAACTATTGGTCACTTTTGTATTTATGACTCTAATTTTTTTTAGCAAATTTCTATCATCAACCTATTAATTTGCATGTCTTATATTTGTCTTTGATGATGATTTTTGTTCAAAAAGTTAATTAGGAGAGCGTAATTTTTTTTGTTGCCTCTTATATTTTTACATAATTAAAATAAATAACAAATACGTAAGTTTGACAAAATATTTTTCTCTCATTTCAATACACATTGGCAGAATATTTAGACAAAAATCTTCATCGAAGACAAAATGTGAAAAATAAATGAAAGTTAATGATAAAAATACGATGAAAAAAATTAGAGATATAAATGTCTAATTATCAAATATTGGAGGACCTTTATTACAATTAAAACGTGGTGTGAGTAATAAAAAGTGTAGTGCGAATATAATTACCCAAACATTTATTGGGACGTTGAGAGAGAACCGTCCCCAATAACATTATCTGGGACAGATTTTGCCAAGTGAGAACCGTCCCAAAAATTTATTGGGACGTTGAGAGATAACCGTCCCCAATGAATGAATGATAAGTGTGATTTTACACTTATTTAGACTATCAAAAGTGGACAAATATAAATGCTCATAAGTACTTTTCTATTTAATTGTGTGTTAATTTAATTAATTCAGGTCAAAACTCAAGATTGGATGGAATTGGAGAAAAACAAAGTAAAATATGCGAAAAGGACTGAAAGTGTACGAAAACTTGGAGATGGGGATCAACTTGCACACTTCCAAAAGTTAAAGGATATGGGGTGCAAATAAAAGAGGACAGCATTGAAATATAAGAAGGAATCAGAGGACTAAAATGACTACAATCAAAAGTTGAATGACTACAAGCGCAGAATGGACATAAAACTGTGCTGGGCGAATGCCCTACATCAAAGCTGGGCGCACGCCCAGCTGAAGCAATAACCAACAGAGGCAAAAATACTTGCCTGGGCGTTTGCCCAGGCCAAATCTGGCCCGCGTAATTTTCAGATTATTTTGTTTCCTTTTTTTGACTCCGAATGCAATTGGAAACTTTGAGTGCACGATTTTTAGGATTTGGAGGGATCTTTTTAGGTCATCTAGGGAGACCTATAAATAGGACTTATGCACTCATAACGAGGGTTGTTGAAATTCTTGTGAAAAATCATATTGAGAGAGAGAGATACCAAGAGACGAAGAACAAGGCGGAATTGAAGATTGCAGCTTGAAGACAGAGATTTCTTGGTGCAAGATATTCAACGTCTCTTCCTCTATTATTTTCAAGATCCGATTATGTTTTCAATTCTTTTCATCTTTTCTTTCTTCCGAGTTATGAATAGCTAGATTTTATGTTTGGATGAACGATGTAGCCTAAGTTTAATTCTTTAATTTCGGCTCTCAAGTTTGGATTTATAAATTGATTAAGTATTGGATTTTACTTCTTTTCTTTAATGCTTTGAATGATTGGCCATTATTTGATTGATTTTTGTGGATTGTAATGAACCGAGAGGTAAATTATTAATCTAGACCACGTAGTAAAATCTGGCAATTGGATAAAAGGTAGAGATACACTTTTGTTATTATCACGGTCTTGAATTGAATTCTTAGGAGATTTCATGCATCTAATTAAGGACTATTCTGACTGCCTAAGTTGACTTAATTAGATAGAACTAATTTGAACTCGAGAGAGGTAAATTAGGTTAAATTCGTGAATTCGACCGAATACAACTTTAGAAAACGAATCTTGAGAGGAGGAATTAGAGATGACAACTAGGTGAATTCGTTCGTCCAAACGCTTCAACCATCATACTTTATTAATTCTTGATTTCTGCTTTATTATTATCTTCGAAAAAACTCAAAGTTCTAGCTTAAATATTCAAATTCAATTGATTTTAACTTGTTTTCAATAGATTAGCGCTTTGATTAATTTAACTAGTATCTAAATAAGATAGTCTTTGTGGGAACGATAATCCGAACTCAAAAAATCCACTTTATTACTTGTTAACGATATTGTGCACTTGCAACCACATTATTTTCTCAACAATGAACAATATTTGAGGAAGGGAACAAAATATTTGGCGCCAAGTTGAATATATTGACGTGGGAAACATTTCTGAAGCTTCAATTTTCTCTCTCCCATCTTCTCATTGCCCTAACTCCTAACTTCAAATTGATTCATCATTTCCACTGTCTAGAGCCGGCCGTCCGACATCTTTCCGTCCAGCATCTTATCGTCGCCGTCGAGCAAGGTAATTCTCTCTCTCTTTCCTTCGTCTCTGTCTACACTTTCTTAGCTTTACTGTCCAGGTAAATTATTTCAGTGTCGTGAATTTTTCTGATTTCATTGCAGTAGCAGCATACTCAACCAAATGAAATTCAAGTTTAGTTCATTATAAGAAACTTCATTTTAATCAAAATTAATAACCAAATATATGGGTTTATACATGATTTCAGTGTCGTGGATTTCATAGCTTTATTGTCCAAGTAAACATGATTTTCTTGTTGACTTGACACACGATCAATTGGTTTATACAAGAAATTGGTTTAATTTGATTTGGATAACAAGAATTTCTGAAAACAAGATATGTGTTCCCCGGTTTTTCTCCAATTTTCTTCTCCATTCCTGAATACTTCTGTGGAGAAGAGCTTGAAAATCATTTCATCAGAACATGTGCCTCCAATGTGTTTGTAATTTTGCCAAAGAGAACATTTATTGAGTCATTTTGCCTTTTGGTTTATATGAAAAATTAAGGATAGAGTAATGATGGAGTAGAACTGTATAGCCTTGTCCCCTGCACATAGAACTTATATAAAGCCTATATATTTTAGGAAACACGAGATTTGGTTCTCTTAATTTGTTCAAATTTTAAGGTAGATACGTGGAAGAGGATAATGGTAAAATTTGATAGAGATCTTGAAACGGGAATTATTCTATTATCATGATTTTTATCAAGGTGTGTTTGAATTCTAGTTGTTTGAACCTTGATTCAAATTTCTTGGATGGAAATATGAATTGAGTTTTTCTGCTTTTTGAATCTTTCTACTGGATTTGGCCAAAGTTTAATACCAGCTCAAATCTTGTTTTGTTGGAGTACACAGATTGGGAGAAATTTTGACCAATTGTGTCATGATGATTTGAGTTGTATCTCTTCTTGAATTTCTGTGGTTCTTTTGGTGGGATAGTATTGCTTGTCTGTCAAAGGTTGAAGCCAATTGTCTTCTCGTGATCGATAGTAGTTTATAGTCAAAATGCGTATTGATTAATCTCCTCAATGACAATTGACTCACCGAAAATGAAATCTTAATTAAATTCAAAATTATTCAGATTCTTCAATTGATGAAGGCTTTAAAAGTGAATACAATTTTTTATGCAAAGTGCTGGAGCTATGAGCAATGAATATACACAATTAAATATGTAATGGCTGAATAGGGTATGAAGTATTCAAAACCAACAGCTGATTCCACTTTCTTCAAAATTCTTATATTCTAAGGTGTATGATATATATGCTAACTTAGATCTACAAACTTTGATGGAAGTTTAAAACAGAATGACATATTCAATTAACAATTTCGAAAAGATGAAATCAATAAGTGTAGGTAAAACCTTTGGACTCATCAAAATTTCCTATTCTTTTGCAGTTGCTTGACATGTTATTTTTACTGCATCTTTCCCCATCACTCCTCTATAATAATACTACATCAGTGAAGATCAAGTTTACGTCGGTCATAGAATCCCTGATTAGATTAATCTGTCTCATGACTATAGTTTCCATCTAAAGATGTACACGTTTGTATAAATAAATAGGCACTTAAGCATAACCTTGTCACATATTAGGTGTTATAGAGCTGTCTGATCAGCCCAAGTCACAATTACACAGCACAGGTATTTGGCCAATTGTTTGTTATCATTAGTTGTTTTTGCATTGTATGATGATCCCAACTGTTCTTTAGTTGTGTTTGATATAAAAAACTGTATTTCACAAGTTTACTGCTTAATGCTCTAATTTGTTTATTCTCAAGTTTTATTATGTAGCCATTCACTATCTACTTATTCTGATATTGAACGAAAGAGTAGCTGTATGTTTGAAGTGCTGAATTTAGCCGTGAGATTTCATGTTTCTGAGTGGAAATGGCGAGGGTTCTTATGGGTCAATCTACTTTCATCAAGGCTTTGATTGGATATTTAGATGACATTTGAGAAGTGGCTTGGGAAACACGATAAACTTAGTGCATGTTTGGTACGCTATTGGACCAAAAAAAGTAGCTAAAAAATCGTTCAGAATGCTGTCCAATTCCGTCAAATATTGCTTACTAAACATGTATGCTGAGAACTTATGAGAGTTTTAGTGTGCATAGGTTGTAGTAAAGTTCCTTTCCTGGCTTTTAGAATGTTTTAACAGTAAAGGGAATTTTGACTTGGAGTTGTACTAGTTTTGAATTCTCATTATAATGCATATATATACACTAATGTATGATCAAATCTATGTTCAAACCTCCAAGGCTTTCACACGTTTGTTATCCAATTGGAATTGAAGTTGATTATAGGTTATGGTATTAAAATTAAGTTTTACAAACATGAAATTGATTGCCATTTGGATAACATTTATCCTAATAAGTACTATTGTATTTGCAGACATCTAACAAGATTGCTATGCAGATAGAGGAATATTTTGGATAGTATTTTGGCTTGTCAATGGAATGTGCAGAATCTTGTATATTGTTTTTTATGTATAGATGATGATGTAAAACTTTACATCTCTAAATTGAATGCAGGCTAATTTTATTTTGACTTGAGAATCAAACGTGCATAATCTTATTTTAGATTTGTGAAAGGATATAGATATGGATATGTTAGTTTGGATATATAAATTGTAGTTTTGGAGCTCTAAATGTTTCAATTTTTTTTCAAATTTGGTTATTCATTCCTACCATCATGTATTGATAAATTGTGTAACTACAACCTACAGGTGCACATGTGCTGTATAATCAAAATATTAAAAAAAAAAAAATTATTAACAGTAGGGACGGTTTCTATCCATCCCTAATAAGACTGAACAGTAGGGACGATATCCCTACTTATCATCCCTACTACTGTAGACTAGGGACGGATGGAAACCGTCCCTAATACATATATTTTTGCCACGTTTGAGGAGCCGTGGCTAAAACCGTCCCCAATAGTATCTGCCACACAGCTAACAGGGACGGTCTCCATTATAGTCCCCAACGTATATTGGGGATGGACTATCTAGTATTGGGAACGGTTCATAACCGTCCCCAATTGCCAAAATTTTAGTAGTGCGAGGTCTGTACAAGTACAGTTTCCTTAAAATAGATTCGTCCCATATCGTAGGTTATGAACGATTGTTTTCCAGGATACAACGGAAGAACTGGCTGTACCAGCGAACTGACTAACTGCCATAACAATATCACCACGAGAAAAAAAAAAACTTGGAGGAACAGAAGGGAGAAGAGAAAATGTTGAATTTTGATGTGTAGATTGAGGAAGTTTGGACCTGTTTATATAGGCTCTCGAGTGACCGTCCAATTTCAATTCCACTATTAGCTGATAAGTTACAAGAGTTATACTCATTAACCTACCACTAACTATCCATTAACAACACGTGAATTAGTTGAGAAGTTGGAAGGTCTTGGACAAAACGTATGTCCATTTTGAGATTTAATTTTTCATTCACTCGAGCATCAATTTTGCCAACAATTCTCCACATGAATAGAAATTAACAGAGACATGGAAGACTAGGTGATATAGTTCAATGTCCGAAACCTGCATAGGATAGGTATGTATTACCCTTTGAACCTTTCTTCGTGAAAATATATTTACTTTACTAGCTGATCAGTAGACGCAATATCCTTGAATTGTTCTACCGTTTGTGTAAACGATGATATACTTCACACAGAATTCTTCCTGACATAGTCCAGTTCTCATTGTTATGTTTATTTATAGCCGTGAACATATGCCTGGTTCTGCGAGAGGTTTTAAGAATTGCGCCTTACACAATTCTCTTAGAAGCAGCCCCACTTCTCTCTCACATAGGTGGTTTCTTATTAAGAGTAGCCCGCTCTACTCTGCGAGTAAGAATCATTCAAAGCCTATTGCTTATCATTTCTTCTACGAGTATCACTGTTTCATCATAGGAATGGACATAAGAGAACTCCCACATTGATCTAATTAAGTATTTACAATTAGGTTGTCCATTTAAACCTAGATCTTGGGATCTCCAGTGAATTATGTTAGATTTCCATTGTATTAACTTATTTTTCCAAAGGCTTAAGTCTCATTCATTTCGACGTCTTTTTAACTAACTCTCTATTCAAATCTTTAGTTAGTGGATCTGCAATATTATTCTTTGACTTCACATAGTCAATAGAGATAACTTTAATTGATAGTAATTGTCTTATAGTATTATGTCTACGACGTATGTGTCTAGACTTACTATTACACATGTTACTCTGTGCCCTACTAATTGCAGATTGACTATCACAATGTATGTAAATTGCTGGCACATACTTTGATAATCTAGGAATGTCCTCTAAGAAGTGACGTAACCACTTAGGCTCTTCACCACACTTGTCCAATGCTATAAACTCAGATTCCATAGTGGATCTGGCTATAACCATTTGTTTAGAGGATTTCCATGATATAGCTGCACCTCACAGCGTAAACACAAATCTACTTGTAGACTTTGAGTCTTTTATATTAGATATCCAGTTAGCGTCATTGTATCCTTCAATAACTGTCGGATACCTAGTATAGTGCAGCTCATAATCACGAGTATATCTCAAATACATTAGTATTCTTATTATTCCTTTCTAGTGGCCAGCTCTTGGATTACTCGTGTATCTACTCAGTTTGCTAATTGTGTAGGCTATGTCTAGTATTGTACAACTCATCAAGTACATCAGATTTTTGATAATTTTAGAGTATTCTACTTGAGAGATACTCTCGCCTATGTTCTTTGATAGATGCTGACTGGTATCTATCGGTGTTCTAGTCATGCCAGAATCATTCTTGTTAAATTTGTCAATAATTTTGTCCATATAGTGTGATTGACTTAGGACAATTCCCTCTGATATTCTTGAAATTTTAATTCCAAGTATCACATCTACTAAGCTCATATCCTTCATGTCAAATCTTGAATTTAACATGTCTTTAGTAGATTTAATTATCTTATCGTTGCTTCCAACTATAAGCATGTCATCAACGTAAAGACATAAAATGACATAGCCATTTTCAGTGTCTTTGATATAAATGCATTTATTGCACTCGTTGATTTTAAATCCACATTCCATTATGACATGATCAAACTATTCATGTCATTGTTTTGAAGCTGGTTTCAAGTCATACAATGACGTCACCAATTTACAGACTTTGTTCTCTTGCCCTGGAGCAGAAAACCCTCAGGTTGTTCCATATAAATTTCTTCATCTAAATCTCTATTTAAAAAAGTAGTTTTCACATCCATTTGATGTATTCAAGATTTCGCAAAGCTGCAATTGCAAGTATCATCCTGATGGATGTTATTCTCGTTACTGGAGAATATATATCAAAGTAATCAAGGCCTTCTCGTTGCCTGTATCCTTTTATAACAAGCTTGGCTTTGTACTTTTCGATTGTTCCATCTGCTTCATTTTCTTCTTGAAAATCCATTTGTAGCCTAATGGTTTGCATCCCAGAGGAAGATTCACTAGATCCCATATATAGTTTTGCAGAATAGAATCTATCTCACTTTTAATTGCATCTTTCCATTGAGGTCCTTCTGAAGAGTTCACAGTTTATTTAAAACTTTGAAGTTCACTTTCTAGCATATAAGTCAGAAAATTTGGACCAAAAGATTTTTCAGTTCTAGCTCTTTTACTACGTCTTGGTTCAACCTCGTCTTCTTTATCTTGTTCTTCTTCTTGGTCTGTTGCTTCATATGTCCGTTTATATGAACTTGCTTCCTCTATGGATCTGTATGAAAATACATGTTCAAAAAATAAAGTATTTCTCGATTCTATTATCGTATTTTTGTGTATATGTCCGAGATTTTAGATACATACACCAAAAACTGATAAGCACTAATATTATGTGCATAGCCAATAAAAATACAATCAACTGTTTTTGGACCTATTTCACCATTTTAGGTGTAGGTACAGCTACTTTGGCTAGACACTCCCACACTCGCAAGTATTTATAGAAAAGCTTCATTCATTTCCACAACTCGTATGGAGTATTCTCTTCTTTCTTTCGGGGCACCTTATTTAAAAGGTAATTAGTTGATAAAACAGCTTCTCCCCACATGTTCTAAGGTAACTCAGAACTTAATAGCATTGCATTCATCATATCTTTCAAGGTTCAGTTTTTCCGTTCAGCAATACCATTTTGTTGAGGTGAATAAGATGTTGTGGTTTCATGTGTAATTCCGTTTTGTGCATGTAATTCAGCAAATGGTGATTCATATTCACTACCTCGGTCACTTCTCAACACCTTAATTTTCTTGTTGAGTTGATTCTCAACTTCATTCTTATAAAAAAATAAATTTCTCTATAGCTTCGTCCTTACTTTTAAGTAGATAGACATAACAATATTTTGTGCTATCATCAACAAAAGTAATGAAGTACTTGTTGCCACCCCTTGTTTGTACAGATTTTAAATTACAAACGTCAGTGTGAATTAGATCAAGTGATTCAGTTTTCCTTTCAATAGTTTGAAATGATGACCTTGTTAATTTTGCTTCAACACATGTTTCACACTTGTGTTTAGAATTAATATGGAATGCAAGTATGGAATTCAAGTTAATTAATCTACGCAAAGTATCATAATTAACATGTACTAATTTACTGTGCCACAAATTGGAAGACTCAAGTAAGTAAGTAAAAGAATTATTCACTTTATTAATTTTGACTTAACTGTCATTACATTGAGCTTAAAAAGCCCATCAGACACATAACATTTCCCAACAAACATTCCACTCTTAGATAAAATAACTTTATCTGACTCAAATACCATACGAAAACCATGCTTATTTAGCAGTGACCCGGACACCAGGTTCTAGCGAATTTCTGACACAAAAAGCACATTGTTCAGAGTCAGCTCTTCCCAAACGTCATCTTTAAAACTACTTTGCCTTGGCCCTTTATTTCAGATATAGCTGAATTTTTCATAAACAGATTTTCACCATTCTCAGTTGCTTCAAAAGAACTAAACATCTATTTATCCGAGCAGACATGCCAGGTGGCACCGGTGTCAATCCACCATTATCTTGGATTTGATCCCACCAGATGCACTTCAGAAATGACTGCAGCGAGGTTCATTTCAGACACATCATGTGCGATGTCATCAACAACATTTGCTTCTTTTTTATTGTTCCTCTTTGGCAACCTGCTCTCCGAGGATCTGTGACCTACTTTGTCACAGTTGTAACATTTTCCAAGAAATTTATTTTTGGACACACCTCCTATCGATTCCATCTTAGGCCATTTGACAAACTTATTTTTGTTCCCCTTAGAGCTTTGACCGTGCTCCACCACATTTGCTTTGGCCACAGCAGAATTGAACATTTTCCTTTCAGAACCCTTATTGTCTTATTTGATATGAAGTCTAACAATTAATTCTTTAATGTTCATCTCTTTTATCTTGTGTTTGAGATAATTTTTGAAATCTTTCCAGGCCGGAGGTAGCTTTTCAATAATAGCTGCCACTTAGAAAGTTTCACTCAAACTCATTCCCTCGGCGTGAATCTCATGCAAGATCACTTGCAATTATTGTACTTGACTGATCACGGGTTTTGAGTCCACCATTTTATAATCGAGGAAGCGGCCAAAAATAAATTTCTTAGCCCTTACATCTTCAGTTTTATATTTGCGGTCTAGAGACTCTACTCCCATAATTTCTTTGCCGTTTTCATTGAACTATACACATTGTATAGTGAATCTGCCAACTCATTCATGACATAATTCCGGTATAGGAAATCAAAATGTTTCCAAACTTCAACGGCACTGACAGTTTGAATATCTCCCTCGCCCTCATTGAGTTTTGGAGTATATTCAGTCAAAAATCTTGCAAGATTTAAGGTGGTTAGATAAAACAATATTTTTTACTGTCACCTTTTGAAATTCAACCCATTGAATTTCTCGAGTTTCTCTTCATAATTAACCGAAACATTCACAATAGGGACAGTGGTTTGAGTCACAGCAAAACTTGTCTAGTTTTCAGTAGCCACAACTTCAGTAATCTGATCAATTATTATTTTCTGAAAGAAGAGAAAAATTTCAATTCTACTTTTAAATAAAATTATAAAGTATAAACAATACTATTTATGGAGACCTGTTTTCTAGTTTTAATCACATTTGCAGTAATCGAGATTGATTACCATTTAGATACACTTGCATACATTAATTAAAGAATAAGATAAAAACTGAAGCTGAAAAACTGAAAACTTTGATTGATCTTAAATGAAAACAGGTAACTGAAAATTAAATGAAAAGGCTTCTGGTCAACAAAAAGTTGATTAATCTTCTCATTTCATTAATTGGAAAATCAGATAAATTTAACGAAAAAGAGTTTTGAATGACGTAATCAATGAGACCAAATTAAACAGTATTGCTGGAAAAAAATTCTGCAGAATGAGATTTCAGTTCCTAAAAAATTGTTTGGAACACTGATTTTAATGTAAAACTGTAAACATTTAAAAAAAAATTGTAAAATCCAAAATCTCCAAAATTAAATCAATTTCACTGAAACTAAAACTTGCTAATCACTGAAAATGGGGAAAATTATAATCACAAAATTATAATTGCAATAACCGAAACTTAAACTTGCCAATCAAATGTAATCACTGGAATCAATAAGGTGAAAACTTGAAAAATGTAATCACAATAATTAATCTTCTCATTCAATTAACTGGAATATAAATTAAACGAAAACAAGGATTTCAGATATGATTGGAAAACTGCTGAAAAGAAAAATTTTCTGCTCCAGCTTAGTGAAAAATTCTTCAAAAGAAAAAAAAAATTCAACAATTTTGATTGGAACACTGTTTTTAAAATAATATGGGTTTAGCGAATCTGTTTTAAGATTATTATACCATACGTCAAATTAAAAACTGTGAAATTGCATATTAAAACAGAAATAAACAGGAAATCAAGTTATTAGTAAAAATTGTAGAATATAATTTGGAGAGGAATGCAAACCGAGGCATGTATAAGTACATTTTTCTTAAAACAGATTCGTCTCCTAACGTAGGTCATGAAGGATTGTTTACCAGGATACAACGGAAGAATTGGATATACCAACTAACTGATCTACTACCAGAACAATATCACTGCGAGAAAAAAAAAAACTTGGAGGAACAAGGGCCGAACTCTAGGTTTGTTAGACTTGAATCAAACTTTAAAAATTAGGCCCTCAAATTTTTAGTGTGTATTAAAAAAAATGCTTTATAAGAGTTTTTCAAAATTAAATCATATACTCAAAACACAATAATAAAACGACAAAAAAAAAATACAATAATAAAACGACAAAAAAAATTATAATACACAAAATATTTTGCTACCCCCCTTACAGTTTTGGAGGCAAAAGTATCAATTAAGTTTGCATAATCAAATTGTTCAACTATTTTTTTTCTCAATTGATAACATAGGTAATCCATTCAATCTTTCTTGTAACATAGTTGATCGGAGATAATTTTTGATCAACTTCAACTTGGAGAAATCAAAAGTTAAAAATGTCGAGAACAACTGCTTATATCAACTAAGTATGAAAATTTTGAAAATAAAGAAAGTAATAAATGATTATAATACAGTGAATGAATTTATATAAAGGGCTAAGCAGTGCATTATTGATTTATCATGGTTTTGTGGATTGCCCCTGCTTCAAGATGTAAATTTTTTATTGTATATTTTATATCATTATATGAATTTTCTTATTGTTGTTGATTGTCTCTTCAAAGTTTGCTCATTGCAATAGGTTTTGGGGTTGGATTTTAATGGAGTTTTTTAATTGGGTAGTTTTTAAAATTCGATGTGTACTTGGACTGTTTAAAACCATGTTTTTAAATAACAAAAAAAAAAAAAAAAAACTATAACATAATTTTTTATTTATGGGCCCTTAAAACTTTTGGGCCTGAGGCAATTGCCTCTTGCGCCTCATATAAAGTCCGGTCATGGGAAGAACAGAAGGGAGGAGAGGAAATGTTAAATTTTGATGTGTAGATTGAGGAAGTTTGAGCCTGTTTATATAGGTTCTCGAGTGACCTTCCAATTCCAATTCCACCATTAACAGGTAAGTTACAAGAGTTATATTCATTAACCCAACACTAACTATCCATTAACAACACATGAATTAGTTGAGAAGTTGGAAGGTCTTGGACAAAATGTAGGTCCACTTTGAGATTTAATTTCTCATTCACTCGAGCATCAATTTTGCCAACAAATATTACTGGAGTTCCGAAACTTTAAACATTGTGACAATGGGATTCTGAACCTTCAATTTCTATCACCTCAAGTCTTTAATCTTTAAAAAATGAGCAAGCAAAGTCCTTCTATCAAATAAATCGTCAATTGATCGTTAAATGATCAAAATTTTCTTAAAATGACAAGATTACCCTTTTTCGAATTAAAACAAAAGAATAGAAAAATAATTCAAAAAAAAAAAAATTACAACAAACCCCCTCCCTCACTTCTTCTCCAACCAATCCCCAACCATCCTCAATCAACTAAAAAAAATTGCAATTAACCATCAATCTTAAAACTTCTCCTACTCCAAAACCGCTGTCGGCCACCACCCATCAGAAGCTTTAAACCACCACAAAAAACCCATGCTTCTACATTCTCCAAAGTCCAAGATTGATCTTTTCCAACAAGCTACTCCTATATGAAGATGATACACAATATGAAGAACGTGAAATCAACATCAATATGAATATCAACAATAGTTATATGGTAGTGCTTTTGAGTTGGGGTAGGGGGTGCGTGGATGTGTTTGTTTGGGAAAGCTAAAATTTCCCTTTTTTTTTTTTTTGGGCTATGGGTCAATGGGTGGGGGTCCATGGGTGGGCGTGTGTGTGCGGTTGAGATAGATAGATAGAGATTTTTGGCCATAAGTGAGAGAGATGGGGTGGGGTTTTTCATTTATGCAATTTTTGGTTTGTGTGTGTGTGTTACAATGTTAGAGAGAGAGAGAGAGAGATAGATAGGGCCAGGAACTTTGATTGTGTGTGTGCGCGCGCGAGAGAGAGAATTAATTTTCTTTTGCATTTTTTTCTACTTTTTTGTTTTAATTTGAAAAAGGGTAATCTGGTCATTTTAAGAAAATTTTAACCATATAACAGTCAAATTAACAGTTTTTTTTTAATAGAAGGACCTTGATCGCGTGTTTTTTAAAGATCAAGAACCCGGGTGCTAGAAATTGAAGGTTCAGAGTGATTTTCGTAAACATGATTGAACTTTATTATGTTATGCTATTCCTCTGCCCCTCGTCGATTCGGATATGTTTTTGTGCCACCTTCGAGAATAGTCCCAGCTAGCTAAAAAGGACCCCATCATCACAAAGTTCAAAAGTTTGGGACTCTTGTGCTATTTACCCAAATTAAAATGATCATACTACTTGGAAAATTGAAATTGAATGGAAATCTCTATTGAATTTGCTTTTCTAATTGAAACTCAAAGTTGTGATTTTTTGCAAAATTGAAGAATTAGAATGAAATTTTCTTGTATTAATCTTGAAGAGATTATGCTAAATTTGGATTTGACGAAAGGAGAAAAGGAAATTTAGATTTGTTAGGTTTACTCTTTACCCCTCCTGATACGGGGTTTAGTTTGTAACAAACCGTATTTCGTGGTTGAAATATATTTGGTCGTATTTAAGAATTTGCCCTAAATTTATGGGTATTTGTCTATTTTGCCCATAAACATATGACTTGGGTCCAACAAATAAAAACCTTAAACTAAATTGGTTTTAATTTCAATTTAAGGAGAGTTTTAAATTAGTGTCTGTTTGGTGTAATTTAAAAATAGTTTTTTAGGAGTTTTTTTTTTAAAATAAAAATTGATAAAACGTGTCGTTGAAAAATTGATAAAAGTTGTGGATCTTATAAAATATGTGGTTGAAAATGAGTTTAAGAATAAAAAAAAAAAAAAAACTTAGCCAAATTGCAATCTCTTTAAGTTGAATCCAGACTGATGTAGCTCCTTTGTAGACCGTTATACACGACTGCCTAAGTGTGCTACCAATCTATGATTTGAACCCAATGAATAAAATCTAAAATTAATTGGTTTTAATTTCAATTTAAGGAAATTAAATATTGAAACTAATATAGTGATTGAATTGAATGGTTAAAATCTATATATTTTACTATGAGTTCGATAAGTATTTCGTAAATTCATATTTTGGAGGTCGAAAATGTTAGAAATCAGTTTGTAAAATTTGATAAAAAT
Organism: Forsythia viridissima; assembly: GCA_030279155.1. Lineage (NCBI taxonomy): Eukaryota > Viridiplantae > Streptophyta > Magnoliopsida > Lamiales > Oleaceae > Forsythia > Forsythia viridissima. Next base: position 27,916,388 of record CM059033.1, read on the forward strand.
AAAAAGAAATTATTTAATAAATTACGAACTAGATCTTTGCTATATAATTACTACGTGTTGTAATATCTAATCAATGATTAGTTTTGGATGATGATTCTTGAATCTGAACTTTGATCTTGAACCTTGAATTCTTGATTTCCAACCATGAACTCCATCAGGTGGTTGATTTACTTGTTTCAAAGGGTTGAGATTGTCGTTGCTATTTTGAGTACAGCACTCAGGACTTACTGCGGCTATACCGCATCTTAGTTCAAATTGATAAACATGGACTTCCTACAATTAGGGGTCTATAAAATTATTAAGACTTATTGTTTGGGTGGTAGTACCTCCTTATTTATTACTTTATTATTTATTCATTCATTTGTTTGTTTTACCTATTCTGATTGGATGTCAGGTTTTATGCCCTCATCTCATGTATTTTTTATGAGTTATTTATATAAAGTTGGGATATCCGAACCCTCTCGTCTTTTTCTGGTGGAGGCCTGACAACCACACTGGGAATGTGATGGTGTGTTGACTAAAAAAATATATTTGTTAGTATTATCTATAGTCCAGCTCGCATAAGTGTGTGGGCATCCAAAATCAAGAATCGTAGAAACTAATATCTTAATTCTTATACATCATACCATTTATAAAACTAATGAGTATAAAATAGTTCTCAAGTATAAAACATCTAGGTTATATATATATATATATATATAGTTATAGTTATAGTTACAATAATCCTGTCTTGTTCTAGTTGAACTGAGACTTCTAGGTATGGGTGTATGTGATTCTATTTAGTTCAGTTTTGATAAGAATCGAATCGAAACCTAGAATCAATTGGTATTTTCTAATACAACCATTTGTTCTATCTGAAATTATGGAACTGAACCAAATAATTCTTGTTTGGTTTAGTTCCATAACTAAAATTTAAAAATAATTAGGGTAATTTGTGATTTTGGTCCCCAACTTTTGAAGTTTGTTGCAAATCACATCCCTATTGACATATTTTGACAGATTTGCCATCTTCTATAAATAAACAAAAATCTAAAAAAATCTAAAAACAACAAAAATTAAAAAAAATTGCAAATGAAGTCCCATAATTTTTAAAAAGTATAAAATAACTTCATCTTCCTCCAAAAACCTACCCCACCCCGTGGCCAAATCACCACCACCCAACCATGAGATGAAAAATCCAGCCATGAGTTGAGCAATCTCTCAAGGGATTCTTCAGTGGACCACAAATTCAAGTGAAATGAGAATTAAAGAACTATAATTAAACCTCATTGCATTCACTACCTTCTTAACATTAAGCATAAAGAATTAATACAGTCTGCTGAAAGTCTAAAATCTTAATTAGATTTATTATATAGACTCCATATATTGTTCGTATACGCAAGAAATCAATCCATATTTCACGATTTAATTAAAGAACAAGGAAATTAGAAAATATAATAAAGGTACAACCTTTTTGAATGAATACTATGTGGAACCCTAAACTTTGGCCATCCGTAGTCTGAAAATCTGGTGAATGTATGTGCGCCCCAAGCTTCCTTGCCGAAACCACTTTTCTAATTCTCCAGCCACCCTTCCGACTCATTTAACCTCTGATGGTTCTTCTTTTCTAGTAGAAGCATTATTGTCATTTTCTTCATCAAACTTCCATCTGAGTAAAGGGGCCACGGGGCGGTTGCTCCATTTCTCAGATGGAGCCCCGAATTCTCTCTTCAACCGAACTCTGATACTGAAAGTCTTGGTTTTTCGAGGAGATAGTTTCCGTGGCAGAGTGGACTTGAAAGAAAGATCTAATTTGGGCAAAGAGTTTAGAAGTGCTTTGGGAAGTTGGGTTTTTTGGAATTTTTCAATCTTTAGAGGTTTCGGATGGTGGTGATTTGCCATGGATGAGGCAGGTTTTTGGAGAAGATTGAGTTATTTTGTGCTTTTTAAAAGTTGTAGGACTTCATTTGCAATTTTTTTTTATTTTTTTAGCTTTTTTCTATTTTTGTTTATTTAAAGAGGAGGAAAAATCCGTCAAAATATGTCAATGAGGACGTGATTTACAATTACTTGAAATGTTGGGAATGTCTGGTGCTAAAAAAATTGGTTATGTGTAGATTAGTAACAGATTTGAAAGGTTGGGGACCAAAATTACAAATTACCCAATTAATTATGCAAATTACAATACAACTTTATGTCGCTAAAGATTAATTGATTTTGATTTGAAAGATAAAATAAGAGTTTGAAGAAGTAATTGATTTTTATTTTTTAAAAAATTAAAAAAATTGATAAAATATTTGATGGGCCAGACAGTCACCAACATACAATAAAAACATTATTAATGATTTAAAATTTAAAAAAATTAATTAATTAAATAGAATCAATTCCAGTTCTAGGTTTAAAACTAGAACCAAATTAAGGTCAGTTCTCGTTCAGTTCCAAATCTTTTGTCCACCTCCATTTCTTAGTAACTTGAGAACTTAAAATTTAATCAAAATAGAATTTCTTTTGTGACTTGGTCAAAAGTACATGTCTTGGTCAGCCAAATTTTGACTTTAGTCAAACTCTAAGTTTTACTTGGTCAACATTTTGACTTGGACAATTTTGCAATTCCTAAATTTTAATTATTTGCATAATTAAGTTTTGGACTATTTCTAAGGCTATCAAAGGAATATATATAATTCAAACTCCAATAATTAGACTCAATTAATCCGTCCTATACTGTGCAGTCCAATTATTAATCTAGGCTCACTCCACTAAAAGCACAAGACTGAACTCTCGAATTATATAATATACAACAACAATTTATATTCTCCATAATTTTATTGTCTTGACTTGCTATGCATATTTCTTGCTCTCATTGGACATCGAATAATTAATGCATGGCTAAAACGATCGTTTCACCATTTCTAATTAGGGATTTTGGCGCAAATGGTCCTTAACGTATGTACTTAGTGCAGTTTTGGTCCTTAACCTTTTTTTTTTGCTAGGAGGTCCCTAAAATATGCATTAGGTTGCAAAACTGGTCTCTATGGACGGAATCCGTCCAATTTTGCCATTAGCCATTAATTTGTTTTGGGATTTTGGAGCAAATAATCCCTAATCTTTACCCTTAGTGTGGAATTGGTCTCTAACGTTTATTTTTTGCATACATGTCATTAACTTATGTGTTTTGGTGCAAAATTAGTCCTTATGGGATGAAAAAGATAAATATGCCCTTAGTTAATTAGAAGAAATTGTATGTCGATACCTAATCATTACAAAATGTGCAAATAGGTTTAATACTTTTATTTTTTTTATAAAAAATTAAAGAAAATTAATGAGTTTTTTGTTGGAATTAACACTTTAGTAATAAATATATCAAATAAAATTATTATTTTTATTATTAAGTAATTATATTATTTAAAATTTAAACTTTTATTTTATTGTTGTATAAAAAAATAATTTTGTCACAAACTTGATGTACAAATACTTTTATTTAATTGAGTTATATGTTTATTAACAACAAATATTAGAGATCCAACTATATTATTCATATTTTAATTTATCGTTTTATTTTCGTTCAAAAATAAAACGTATAATGTGTAAATTAAATTTTATTAGTATTTTTATATTAAATAAAAATGTAATAAGATTAGTTCAAGTTATGTAATAATTTTTATTTAATAAATATATAATTTTCTCAATGCAGTGTGTACATATTATTGATTTTTTTTTGAATGCCCACATTCCAAATTATTTTATTTACCAGATTTAATAGTTTGGCAGTGGCATAATGGCAGGTACAGTGACCAATAAAAATTAGTATTTTTATTTACTATATTTTATTTTATTAGTATTTAACATAAAAATACTAATAAAAGTTAATTTACAAATTATTTGTTTTATTTTTGAACGAAAATAAAACGATAAATTAAAATATGAAGAATATAGTTGGATCTCTAATATTTGTAGTTAATAAACATATAACTCAATTAAATAAAAGTTTATGTATATCAAGTTTATGATAAAGTTAATTTTTTATACAATAATAAAATAAAAGTTTAAATTTTAAGTAATATAATTACTTAATAATAAAAATAATAATTTTATTTGACATGTTTATTACTAAAGTGTTAATTCTAAAAAAAATTCATTAATTTTCTTTAATTTTTTATAAAAAATAAAAGTATTGGACCTATTTGCATATTTTGTAATGATAAGGAATCAACATACAATTTTTTCTAATTAACTAAGGGTATATTTGTCTTTTTTATCCCATAAGGACCAATTTCGCACCAAAACACATAGGTTAGGGATATATATGCCAAAAATAAATGTTAGAGACCAATTCCATACTAAGGGTAAAGGTTTGGGACCATTTGCGCCAAAATTCCAAAACAAATTAATGCCTAATGGTACAATTTGACGGATTTCGTCGGTAAAGGTTAGGGACCATTTGCACCAAAATTCCAAAACTAATTAATGGCTAATGGTACAATTTGACGGATTTCGTCCATAGGGACCAATTTTGCAATCAAATACATATGTTAGGGACCTCTTAGCCAAAAATGAAAGATTATGGACCAAAACCGCACTAAGTGCATACATCAGGGACCATTTGCACCAAAATCCCTTTCTAATTATTTTTCCATTTAAGCTCGAATTTTCTCCAACAGTTTCTTTGTGAATAAATCACAGAATTGATTTAGCCACCGATAAATACTAAGCTTAGAAAAAATTACTTAACCAGAGATTTACCCAACGGACTGGGTGCTGAATTCTAAATGCGAATATGTGTTTATGCTTCGCTTGCTTTCAGCTATCAACGTATCGAGGTTTTTGACCATATTAATTGATATCACTCATTGGCACATCATAGATCATTGAGTTTACGAATAACAACCACTATTCCATTACGGATTAAGGCAATCCATAAAAGCAGTTACATGTAGTTTAATTTTTGTATCCTCATGTAATAGAATCAAAATCTACGTACACTCGTCATGTCCATACACTTTCAAATGTACTAGAGTCACTACTTACAAATTCAACTCGCCACGGTCATGACAGACTGCGTATCTCAATTGGTAGAACCTTATTTTAACAAAGAGTAATGCTATTTGCAGTCGCTCACTATTGGTAGTTTTCATATGTGTCATTACTCAATTGGATGAATTATTCATAATTAATAGCTATAAATATATTACTTAATTAAAGTAAATAATTTATCCAATTGAATAATGTCACGTATGATGACTACCGGTAGTGAGTGACTACAAATAGCATTATTCTTTAACAAAATACCAAAATTTGCTCACCGGTCTAGGACGAATGATTCTTGATCAAAGTACAAATATTGTATGTATGAACTTCTCTATGTAAGCACTCAACTTGTATTGTCGATCAAAATTACTTAATCGCATGCTCAATGTGAATGCAACAATTGTTTAAAAAATAAATTAATAGATGTTATTTATTTAATAACATTCAAAATGTTTAACTATTACATTATGATCTTATTTGGACACACACCCAACAGAAAATAAAAAGTATTTTAAGATTCTTTAAAGTTTACAGTGACAAACTATGCTTATTCTCAATAATAGATGACTACATGAATTTTTTTCCATCACCCCGAATTTAATTTGGGGAATTTATAAATCTAGACTAATGCAAAATGTGATTTTTGAAAATAGCAAATTTTAATAATATTTACAAATGTGGCAACTTTTAGATGTAAAAGTCATATATACCCTTATGCAAAAATGAAAAAAAATTCTTTTGACTTCCAAGATAAGCTACGTATATTTTTTTTATAGTTAAATTGATAAATGTCACTTTGAATTGTTGGTAAAGTAAGAAAAAGGCCAAAAAAAAAAAAAAAAAAAATCTTTTACTAAGGGTGCGTTTGTTTGCAAGTATTGAATTTGAGTGGAAAAAAAATGAATTCTAAGGAATTGAATTGCCAAGAACTTGTTAATTAGAAAATTTGGATTTAGAAGACAAATTTTCCCTAGAAAATAAAACCTACCCCCCCACCCACCCAACCAAAAGAAAACATTTTTCTTATTTTCAAGGAAAATGTTGTCATTTATGTAGAAATGAAAAAATATTTTACCTAGAAAAAAATGACCATCAATCAAACATGTAGTTGGAAAATAGGTAGGAAAATGCTTTTTCCATAGAAAAATGTGGCTATCAAACGTATCAGTTGAAGAATATGTGAAAAAAAGATTTTTTGCAGGGAAAATAGGTTGCAATCAAATGTACCATAAATAGTTAATTTTTTTTCTCCATTTCTTCTCGACAATTTAAGTTGTTGAACGATAGTTGAAGCTGTCGTTCGACAGAAGTTCAACCCATCATTTACGTTTGCTTTTTCCATTCCGTTTCCACATTCTTCTTATTCAACCTGACATTAATTCATGAACACAATCTCTTCTAATAATTTTTAAGCAATTATATTCAATATATTTTCATATATAAAAACAACCCAAAATAATCTAGCACAAAACCTATTAAATTTTTGTTTATTTATAATCTAAATTAATCTATCAAAAACCTTGGATTGAGTTGAGTGATAGCTAGCGATGGTGCGAGGCGGTGGAGAAACTCCACTTTCAATTTTTAAGTATGCAATTGTAGATCTGATTTTGAATTTCGTTTGACTATAGTTGAACGTGATATGCAGAGAATTTTTGTAATGCTTTAAAGATATTTTTTTTTCAAAATGGTCATTTTTGAAGTTGTTATAAAAATCTGGCATATTTGAAAAATACCACATACAAATGGATATTTTATATAATTTGCTCATTTAATTTACATTTTAAAATGGGTAGTTAGCACATTTCGTCCATAACGTTTTCTCCCATTGTGCAAAGCGTCCTTATCGTTTGAATTTTGACATCTAGGTCCCTAAATAAATGTTTGTTTACGAAAAAGGTTCTTATCGTCCATATTCGTTAACATTTACCGTTAAAATTATCAAAAGGGTTCATTATCGCAAATAAATCAAACGATAAGGATGACTAGCGCAAAAAATAGTAAATGATAGGAACGTTTTGCACACACAAATATTTAAAGTCAGATTTTTAGTCTTCTTCTTCTAACAACTATAAAATTCCACATACACAGATAAAATCACATATATTATAATATTACACTTAAACATAGTGAAGAAAACTTATACACATTACAAGAACTTGACACATCCAAACAAATGTATGCCGTATGTACGCATTCTTGCATAATATATTTTATAAATGATAGGGACAAAAGTGTTTCACAATGGAGATAGTACCTGATTTGCTTAGATCCAAGTATGTGTATGGAGAACAATTATTGAATTTGCAGAAAGAGAAGAACTTGTTCAATTGTAGAACGTGGTATTTAGTTTTTGTGTGCGGGTTGGTTGTAATGTGGTTTATTGAAGTGTTTAGAATGTATTTGTCAGTATACATTTGTTTGGATGTGTCATGTTCTTGTAATGTGTATAAGTTTTATTCACTATGTTTAAGTGTAATATTTCAATATATGTGATTTTATTTGTTTGTGTAGAATTTTATAGTTGTTGTAAGAAAACCCAAAATCTGGCTTTAAATATTTTTGTACACAAAACGTCCCTATTGTTTACCATTTTTTGCGCAAATCATTTTTATCGTTTGATTTATTTGCGGTAATGAACCTATTTGATAATTTTAACGGTAAATATTAACAGATATGGACTGTAGGAACCTTTTCTGCAAAGAAACATTTATTTAATGACTCAGATGCAAAAATTCAAATAATAAAGATGCTTTGTACAATTAGAGGAAACATTAGGGACGAAATAAACCTATATAATTATATGGTAGCATTTGATATTTTTCAAGTGCATCAATTTATTTCTATTCACTCAAAACCCTCCTAAGTCAATGAAATTGACTCTTAATCGATGGAACTAAATGAAAATAAAGTATTCGACATGTAATTTGAGTGTGAAAGGATTTGCACGTCAATGTCCATTATCTTGCGTACGCTCCACAAATTAAAAAAAAAAATGATTGACTAGAAGAGCAATAAATTTCAATTTGCTGATTAGACTATTATTTTTAATAAAATTTCCTTCTAAAAATGATGGCAATGTTTACAAATGAGAAAGCTTGTCTTTTGATTTTGATTATTCTTGTGTCAAACCTTTCAAAATTACATTCTTGCCACCTCAATTCTTCCCCCTTGCACTATGATAATCTATTATGAGAGTTCGTGGGCCAATTGGTGCTTTGAATCTGCAGGCATCATAGGAAGGCCAAATCCAAATAATTTAATATACATTTTACAACCGCGTATCATTATCATGAATAAATCATATATCGATTAAATATCAAAATATTAACTAATATATAAAGATTTGAATTATTCTTCTTAACAATGTTGACTTTTTAAAATGAACATCAACTCATAATATAGTATAAGAGCTCATTAATAATGTTGAATTTTTTAAAATGAACCCCAATTTTTAATATGGTATCAAAGCTCATTAAATTCAAACGAACAATTCGGTTCGTTTGAAACTCGAACGAGCATTCGGACTCCAAGATTTGTGTACTCAAATAAGTTCAATAATAAATTCAACATCAATTAAACACTCATATAAGAATCAATATATAAGGGTTTGGACTATTTTTTTTTAATAAAAATAGTATTTTAAGATTGAATCCTAAATCTTAATACATACATGCACATAGAAAAGGTTATTAATTACATGGTGCATCATTTTCCAAGTCATGGCCTAATTTGAACCAACATCCTCAACTATATGAAATTTTAGATGTATCATGATTAGAGCTATAAATTAGATCGTGATTTTAAAGTAGCTTACGCTAGACCACCTCTAGGCCTAGCACCAACCTTTTTATTAGCTCGGCAGGCTGAAACTTATCTCGACCTAGTTATAAGCTATGCTAGGTCGGACATACGGGTTTTTACAATTTTTTATTTTTTGAATTTAAATGAAAAGAATTGTATATATTTATTATTTTAAATTGAATTTGAAGCTAAAATGTTCTCTCTTCAGCTAAAATATGTTAATTTTAAATTGGCCCAAAATCGGGCTGGGTTGACCCAGTAAATACCAGTCTATGTAAAATTGGATAAGGGTTAGCTCAGTCCAATTTTTTTTTTTTATTGGTATGAAAAATAAATTAAAATTTTAAATTGGTCAAATTTTGATCATGTGTATAATTTTTTTGTTAATTAATGGACCACTAGACAAAATCTGTAGAGACTCTAAGAGTCCGTTTGTTTTCAATTTTGATTTTGCTAAAAAGCTAAAGTCAAAGTTAACAATTAATTTTAACCATACATTTTATAGTCTCACAACTTTTCAACCACACATTTCAACAACTTTTACTAAAAAATCTGATTTTAATCAAACACTTTTTAAATGTCATTTTGGTTAACAAAATTAAAAGTTTTGAGACTTGATGACACACTTTTTATTATTTTAAGTGTAAATTTGTAAAAAAAAATAAAAAGATTTAGGACTTATTTGTATTTTTGAAAAGATTTATGAGTTATTTTTAATTTATTTAAGTCGGGGGTAAAATTGTCAAAAAGGTTTGAAGTCATATGTATTAGGATTAGAAGGTTATGAGACTTTTCAACACTTTCTGAAAGATTAGGGATTTTTGCTGTAAATTTTCCTTTACAAAAAATAGGGACCATTTGTGCAAATAAGTCCTTTTTAAATAAAAAAATTTCTACCGTCAAATTTCACGGGCATTTGGACGGAAATTGATGAAAAGGACATTGCCGCCAAAAATATTTGAAATATGGGCTAAACTGTCAAAAATGAAACAATAGATTCTCAACTTGCAGTAAGTGCAAAAATCAGGGACCATTTGTGCAAATAAGTCATTTATGAATCGAATCATTTAATTAATTTAGATTAAGGGATAGCAAGGAATCGAAGCGGGATTAAAATATTCTAATTTATCGTTCTATTTAATTAATTAATTATTTTTATTTTTTAAATACGATTTAAATTTTAAAATATAAAAATAAAATATAATAAAAATATTTGGGACATGTTCAGAAAATTCGAGACAGAGACTATGATTTCTGTCGGAACGAAGCAAGACGAAACATGATATATATTTTGTCATTCCTAATTTAGATGTCAATTATCAATGTTATTATGTATGATTCATACCATTCTATCTTCTCTACATTTAAGATAATCCATTGTTGTCTTAGTAAAGTATTGTAGTGACATATTTGTTGTCTTAGTAAAGAATTGTAGTAACATATTTTTGTTCTCATAAAATTGAGCTGCCATATCCTTAACATATACTAAAAGGTTCTTGTTGGCCGGCACACTGTTCTGGTAGAGAAGGTATGTACTTTGTTTGTAGTTGTGTGGACTATATGTTTATGAAAATAAAAGAATATAGGTCATTATCATGTAGTAGGGTTTTTTTTTTTGGATTGTTTGACTGTTAATGTTGCTCCTTCATTAGATATAAACATACGTGTATCATGTGCTCTTGGTGGATTTGTTGTTGTTGATCGTAAATGCATTAGTTCATTAAGTTGGAAATATATGCATTAGTCGAAGTTATTTCAATAGTTTCCCTTTTTTAATTTCTTCTGTATCACTTATTATTTAACATCTATCTTGCTACTTGTATTACTTCATTCTTTAACCCTTTAAATTTCCTATTTGAGCAGAATCTTTGATAATTTTGGATAATCTGTTTGATTAGAGGATTTAAAACATAAAAATAAGAAAAATCGTAAACACCTTGGGGCAAATTCATTTGAAGTTGAAAGAGTCCAATTTTTAACTCGACCGAATTTAATTCTTCATTTATCTACATTTTTGTAAGTTGCTATTTTGATTGTTTTTGTATGTACTTGTTTAAGTTGTTAGAATATAAATAATGTACCAATTGTATCAACAAATATTACAATAAAAAATCAACGATTTCTTTCAGTATTAAATAGTACGACGATTTGCACGACTCTCCCCTTTATATGCGAACTCTTTTTGTCTACCCTTTTTTTTTGGGTATTTTGTACTCAATATATGAATTATTGCAAAAATTTTGATATAAAATGGTGATTGAGAAAAGCTTGTTCACTTAACTACACAGCACAACGGTGCTTCTATTGCCTTAATCCCTTTCAAACTATTAAATGCAAATATTATAATCTTAAATTTCATTTACTCTCCTTTGATTTTATACAGTGAAATGGCTCAAGATGTACCACCAGTTCCACCACAAATATAGAATCCATGTATATTTTCCATGCAATGGCCATCAATGCAAATGGCCAAAACCAGTATCAGAAAGCTGAAAGAGAAATGGGTAGAACAAGGCTTCAATCCTCCTAAAATTCAACCAATTTGGAACTATAAAGGCCCCACATGTTCTGATGTGCTGCACTTTAGAAACAGATGGGAAAGGTCTGTTGATGCACTTCATTTCGACAAATTATTCTATGTAAATCAAACTGGAGAACAACATTGATATGCACTAACTACTAAAGACATCAAGCTATGTACTTGGATAGCTCGCAAAGAGAACTATGAATCAAACCATAAAGTGGATAAGTATTCGCAAAAGTGTAGAGATCTCTATCACTAAAAGAAATTAGGACTATAGCGACGACTTATGTCGTTGCTATATGTTGGGATTTTTGTGATCTCAAATAAATTTGGGGCAGTAATGATTAATAGAACCGTTTTATCTTCATAGGCTTTGAGTCCATGATTGAATGATAATTGTATAGTCCACTCCACAAGTGTGTTAGCCCAAATTAATGAAAGACGTGTGTGGGTCACTTGGAGGTTTTAATGTACCTTTAGGTCGTTGTTCAGTGGCCCAGTGTGTTTGACCCGGTTAAAAGTGGGACGGCTAGATTTAGAAAATATATATATATTAGGAGGGTATAATATAATATGGGTTATTATATTATTACCATATATAAATATATATATTATACTATATATATAATATATATTACACTATATATATATGAGTTGGTTTGGCACCAAGAAGACCACGAATTATAACCATATTATACACACACGTGAACACGTGAAAAGACATGAGCCTTCAGCAGAAGAAGCCAAAACCAGAAAAAAAGCCATTGCCATTGTTTAGATTTTCTTTGTGAAAATTGCAACCTCTTTCCTCCCTTTATTTTCTTTGGTGAAATAGGTCCTTCTTAGTTTGTTTTTGTAACTTGGTGTTACCTTTGTGGAGTTGGACAGTATTAATCTGAGCCATATCAATTGTTCTTGCAAGAATCAAAGATCCGGTGAACTATTTTTCCCAACAATTGGTATCAGAGCCTCAGTGGCATTCCGTAGTGTAAGAAAATTAATTTTGGGTCGTCAGATTAACGAAGAAGAAGAAGCACAAATCTGTCTAGATCTGTCCGTCCATTTTTCGGCCAAAGCAGACGTCATCTTTGTGAACGGAGACCATATTCCGACTCCTGACGTCAAGGCGGAGCTGACGGTGGAGCGCGTGCGGTGCGTGAGGCAACGGAGGCGGCGCGTGGGTGGCGCGTGATTTTTGGCTGCATATTCCTTCTAGCAGCACGTGGGGGCGCGTGAGAGGGTTTTCCGGCTAGTGGCTGGTGGCGTTGTGATCCTCGTCCTATTTCTAACCTTCTGTGGTGGTCAGTATTATTTATGGTGGTCCGGACAGTTTGGACAACGGTTCAATAGTGAACGTATTCGGCGTTTGCAAAACCTTCGTGGTTTTTCCAGCTTGTGTGGTAGCTGTTGCTGCTGGAATTCTTATTTAATTTGTTTCGCATCTCTCCTATTTAATACGGACCGTCAGATTTGGTCTGCTCTGGTAAATTGGCTAATCTCTTTTACATTCTAGTACTAGCAAGTCATCGTGTGGAATAGCCAATAGGTTTTGGGGTTACCGTGTAGGGTAACCATTGCCTGTTGCTAGGAATTTTATGTGCCCATTTTTGTGACAAGTATTAGCTTTTGTTTAGTGCTGATTATTTGCGATACTTTATTTTTGTGCATTATTATTTAGAACTGTCACCTGGACTTTACCCGTTTGACAATTCCCTTGATCTGAGATCGCGAATCTCACGAAACCCTGGTAATCTAAAACGGTGTATATTGAGGCCTTAAGTATTTCTGCGTGATTGTCTTGAGGTGCTTGTTGGTGTGTATTCTTATTCGTTAAGATGTCTGCACATCGTTTTGACTTGAGTGTCTTTACTGGTAAAGGTGATTTTTCTATTTGACAACAAAAAATGAAAGGTATTTTGGTTCAGCAAAAGGTTTCAAAAGCTATTGATAATTCTTATGGTCCTAATGTTACTGAGGATCAGAAAAAGGATTTTGATGAACTTGCTTACACTTCTATTATATTGCATTTGTCAAACCCTGTTTTGCGAAAAGTAGGAAAATTTGATTCTACAGAAAAGCTTTGGAAAAAATTAGAAGAGCTTTATTTAATCCAATCCACTCCAAATAAAATTTATCTCCTTGAAAAATTTTTCAGCTTCAAAATTGATCCCTCAAGGGATTTAGATGACAATCTTGATGTTTTTAATAAGCTTGTGCAAAATATTACAAACTGTAGTGAAACGGTCCCTGAAATTAACAAAGCTATTATTTTGTTAAATGTCATTCCTGATTCATATAAGGAAGTCAAGAATGCCATTAAGTATGGGAGGGAGACCCTTACACCTGACATTGTCATAGACTCTTTAAAAAGTAAGGAGAGAGAATTGAAGTTCGAGAAAAATGAGAGAAAAAATAGTGAAGTCCATTTTGTGAGGGGTAGACCTCAATGGGGGGATGGGAGTGGAAGTGGAAGTGGGCAAAATAGTGGTAGCAATAGAAATGGTAGAAGTCGTTCTAAGTCACATGGGAGGGCAAAAGGATAGAAATGTTACGGGTGTGGGAAAATAGGACATTTCATTAGTGAATATTATAAAGAAAGGAACAAACAAAGAGGAGAATATCAGAGAGAGACAAATATAGTGACCTCTAGTGATGAGTTTGGTGAGGTTTACATACTTTTAAATTCTGAGCCTGGTGAGATTAACCTGTCTATGAACTCCCATATACATGAGTGGATTCTTGACTCCGGTGCATCTTTTCATGTCACTTCAAATAAGTTTTGGTTTGATCATTTGCATGAGGCTGATCATGGACATGTAGTTGCATGGGATGGAGTTGCATATAGAATTACTGGTGTTGGTAATGTAACTGTTAAGTTTGACAGTGGCTTTGTGCATACATTAAGATAAGTCAGATATGTTCCGCATATGGGTGGGAATTTGATTTCTATATGGGAGTTAGAGAGTACAGGTTTCATGGGTAGGCTTGGTGATGGCATGATTAGAATGTGTAAGGGTGCACTTAGAGCTTTTAAAGCTACTAGGAGAAATGGCATATATGTTACACATGCTGAAGTGATGAGTGGTCTAAATTCCACTATCTCTTCCATTGACACTGATCACACACAAATGTGGCACAATAGGTTAGCTCACATTAGTGTTAAGAGACTTAAGTTCCTTAACGACAAGGGTGTGTTTGGTAAGGATCAGGTGTCTGACATCCCATTTTGTGATCATTGTGTGCTTGGAAAACATCGTAGGATATCGTTTTCATCTAGCACACACAAGACAAGTAGAGTGTTAGAATACATTCATACTGATTTGTGGGGTCCCGGGAGCAATCCCACTTTTGGTGGTAACAAATATTTTTTTGTCTATTGTTGATGATTTCTCCAGACGTGTGTGGGTTTATCTATTGAAAGATAAAAGTGAAACTTTCATTAAATTTAAAAATTGGAAAGTTCAAGTGGAGAATCAGATAGGTAAAAAGATAAAATATTTGTGTAATGATAATGGTCTTGAATTCTGCAATGCTGGCTTTGAAAATTTGTGTTATGAGTGTGGCATTAGTAGATGTAAAATTGTGCCTTACACTCCCCAACAGAATGGGGTTGCTGAAAGGATGAATCGTACTTTACTTGATAATGTTAAATGTATGATGTTGAGTTCTGGTATGCCTAAATCGTTTTGGGGTGAAGCTGTTATGACTGCTTGCTATTTGACTAATATGACTCCTTCTATTGTTTTAAATGGTGATACACCGTATGAAAAATGGTATGGTAAATGTGCTGATTACTCCATACTTAAGACTTTTGGCTATGCTACTTTCTTTCATCAGAATGAGGGAAAAATAGATCCTAAGACTAGGAAATGTGTTTTCTTAGGATACCTAGAGGGTGATAAGGGGTATAGGTTGTGGGATAGGAGCCAAAAGGGTGTGAAAATCATTATTAGTGAGGATGTCATTTTTAATGAGTCGGATATGCCTTGTTTAGAGAGTGAAAAACAGCAAGAAACCATTAGGGAAGAGTCCCTAGTTGAGGTGAAGAAAGTGAGTACCCACATCCCCATCACCCTTAGTGAGGTGGAGAGTGACACACATCAAAATCAGCAGAACATAGATACAAAAGGTAACGAGAATGTGATAGAGGAAAATTCCGTTGGCTAATTATCAATTGGCCAAAGATGGAGAGAGGAGACCATGTAGGGAACCCCAAAGACTATCCGACTTCACTATAGCCTATACTAGTTATCAGGAACTAGTTGATAAGGAGCCAAATACCTTTGTAGAGGCTATAAAGAGTGAAAAGTCCATAGAATGGTTTAGTACCATGAGAGGAGAGATGAGTTCTCTTGTTAGGAATCAAACTTGGGATTTAGTTCCTAAACCTAAGGATAAATCTATAGTGGGATGCAAATGGGTTTATAAAGAGAAAAAGGGTACCACTGAGAGTGAGTCTGTGAGATACGAGGCTAGGTTAGTAGACAAGGGTCAGTGGTATAGAATGTTTGATTCACATGTTTTTGGTTATAAGAGGAATGAGTTTGATAATTGCTTGTATTACCTGCACTACAGCACAAATGATGATTGTGTGTATTTGTTACTTTATGTAGATGACATGTTATAGGATGGCCTTAACATGAAAGTGGTAAACAAGATAATTGTTGAGTTAAGTAAAGAATTTGACATGAAATACCTAGGACATTCTAGAAGGTTCCTTGGTATGATTAATAGAAATAGGTCAAATTCATGCTTATTTGTGTATCAAACTCCGTATGTGCTTAAATTTTTTAAGAAATTTGGCATTGTTAATTGCAAACCCACTTATGTGCCTCTTGGTAACTAATTTATCTTGTTTGGGGAACAGGATAAGAAAAAGGAGTTTATGAGTAAAAACTCCTACTCAAATGTTATTGGCTCCGTTATGTACTTAATGGTTTGCACTAGGCCAGTCTTGGCATTTATTGTTAGTGTTTTAAGCAGGTACATATTTGATCCAAGTCCCAAACATTGGGAAGCTTTAAAGGTGTTGTTTAGGTATTTGAAGGTTTATAACCTTGCAAATATGGGTACTAAGGTGCTCACAATGGTAAAATTTAGAAGTTGGCTGACACTTCTAAATTTCGGTAAAGGTATGTGAAGTTCCAATTTGTTTGGAATCCCTTTTTAACAACTACTAAGCTAAGTTTAGAAGTTGGCTGACACTTCTAAATTTCGGTAAAGGTATGTGAAGTTCCAATTTGTTTGGAATCCTTTTTTAACAACTACTAAGCTATTTTTTTTTTTTTTTTACTTTTGGGGTTTGCAGGAATATTTGGATCAAGGTGGAGGTTTGTTGGGATTTTTGTGATCTCAAATAAACCTGGGGCTAGTGATGATTAATAGACCCGTTATATCTTCATAGGTTTTGAGTCCAGGATTGAATGATAATTGTATAGTCCACTCCACAAGTGTGTTAGTCCAAATTAATGAAGGACGTGTGTGGGTCACTTGGAGGTTTTAACGTACCTTTGGGTCGTTGCTCAGTGGCCCAATGTGTTTGACCCGGTTGAAAGTGGGACGACTAGGTTTAGGAAATATATATATATATTAGAAGGGTATAATATAATATGGGTTATTATATTATTACCATATATAAATATATATATATTATACCATTTATATAATATATATTACACTATATATATATGAGTTGGTTTGGCACCAAGAAGACCACGAATTATAACCATATTATACACACACGTGAACACGTGAAAAGACGTGAGCCTTCATCAGAAGAAGCCTAAACCACAAAAAAAAAAAAAAAAAAAAAAAAGCCATTGTCATTGTTTAGATTTTCTTTGTGAAAATTGCAACCTCTTTCCTCCCTTTATTTCTTTTGGTGAAATAGGTCCTTCTTAGTTTGTCTTTGTAACTTGGTGTTACCTTTGTGGAGTTGGACAGTATTAATCTGAGCCCTGTCAATTGTTCTTGCAAGAATCAAAGATCCGGTGAACTATTTTCCTCAACATGTTCTGATGTATTGCACTTTAGAAATAGATGGGAAAGGTCTGTTGATGCACTTCATTTCGACAAATTATTCTATGTAAATCAAACTGGAGAACAACATTGATATGTACTAACTACTAAAGACATCAAGCTATGTACTTGGATAGCTCGCGAAGAGAACTATGAATCAAACCATAAAGTGGATAAATATTCGCAAAAGTGTAGAGATCTCTATCACTAAAAGAAATTAGGACTATAGCAGCGACTTATGTCGTTGCTATATATCAAAATCTTGCTATTATAATGTTACAACGACGACTGATTCATCGTTGTAGGCCGCAGCTATAAGTTAGTGTCAACAAGTATATAGTGACAACATAATGTCGTCATGGTATCCATGTCATCTTTTAGTGACGACATCGTCATCACTGTATAAGTCGTGGTACTTTGTCATTACTGGACAATATAGCAATACTAAATCGTCATTGTATATGTCTCTACAGCTAGGTCACTATCGTAGATTTATCTATAGAGACGACATATCGTCATTACAGGTACATCTTTTATTTTTTTTAAAAAAAAAGTTGCATGATAATGATAATAATAATTAATTAATTAATTAACATAATTTGACATTTGGACATTGAACTAACAAATATATAAAAAACATAAAGATCCCTTAAATCATTGTTATTTGTTCCCTCCTCCGGTTGATACGGCATCCCAAGTTGTTATGGCAGCAAGATTCCTGGGAATCTGGCCTGCATAGTAGTCATTAAATTCGCAATATATCCAGTCAAATTGGGAAGACTTGTTGTAGATGGAGCACGTGATGCAGCAGTGGAAACTTGAGAGTGAGAAGTGCCGTTCACAATTCGTCCAACTCTAGAGATGTATCTCATTTTCTCCCCTAGCACTTCTTTAACAACAGCATGCTCGTCCATCGTTGCGCCACTCGTGCTGGCCTATTGTGTCTGGGTCTCATTCGCTTCAACCAGTTTAGCTTAAAATTAAAAAAATAATAATTAGTTCACAAAACTTAAATCTCAAACAAGCTTAAAAAACTAAAATGCTGTATATTAACATTTACTTACGTAATCACTTGCTGCTCAAGAGTTCACCCAATGGCATGTTTTTGCAGTATGGAAGGTCTGAAAGGTCTAAAATGAGTTTATAACTCCAGGTCACTCCTGTGTTTCGGAGTATCTCTACAAAAATAATAAATCTAAAGCAAATAATCATGTCCATAATGAATCATTCAAAATTGGAAAAAAAAAAAAAAAAACTTATTATTTAACACGTACCTTATCATATTGTGAAGTAGAATAACTCTTCGACCTTTGCACGCTGAGGTATTTTGCACCTGATTATCTTTGTTCTTGGCCGAACGTGCCTAAAAAAGAATAGGAAAGAAAAAGAAATCAATTTTTTTGTAGTTGCACAGCGTAAAAACATACTAATGGACCTATAGCGACGATAACTATATTCCTGCACAGCACAAAAAACACGCTAAAAATTCCTGCCAATGAGCTGGGACCTATATCAACGACAACGATCGTCACTATAGGTAGCAAAAAAGTGCCAATGCTTTCCGTCATCTTCCAACACTATAGCGACAATATAATTGACTATAGTGAAGACAAATATCGTCGCTATAACACTATGACTCTATAACGATGACAAAATTTAGTCGTCGGTATAGTGTTACGTTTATAGCGAAACATTTGTTATCGCTATAGCTAATATTTCTGGTAATATATCCCGTTTATGAAAAAGAATGAGAGGAGAGACCAAAAGCTACTAAAAGTCCATCAGCAAGAGATTTTGGTGTCTGAAAGAAGACAATTTGAACACTTAGCAAACATTGAACAACAAGAGGTTAGATCGTATTTATCCATTTAATCAATTAATAGAGAACAAACAATAATTACAATTAATCCCAATATCATATTAATATATTTCCTTATTTTGAAATCCTCCATAAAATGGCACCAAGTTGAACACAGAGCTTTAAAAGAATCTTTGTTATCTTGTTTTAAACAGTTTTGGAAATATTTGTTTGTGATATTTTGAAACATGTCTTTACATCTCCATTTATCACATTTTCAATTAAAACATTGTCATTTAGGCATGTAATCTATTTCCTGATTAAGTTAATTTTTTATTATGAAATGTTACTATTCTTTTTCAACTTATATCTATATTTCGTACCTATAACATACCTAAACAAGCCAATCATCAAAGCAAGAAAATCTATTCTCTTTACCAAAAAATAAAAATAAAAATTGGAATTTTACCTATTTAATCTGCTATCAAATCATTATCAAAAAAGTGAAAACACGTCAATAGCGATAAAGTTCTCTATCTCTAAAGTTCTAAATTCCATCGATGAAATAATGCCGTCAAAAAGTCCAAATGTAAACGTGACGTGTGTAAACTCACCTACAAAAATTCATATCCGATGAAATACCTTCCCTACTAAACGCACTTTAGAGCCTTTATGTTTAAAATCCTTTCTAATAATTTAAAATTTTAAACGAATCCAAGTTTTTTGCACGTTCAATGTTCACATAAAGGTAACATGTTGAAAAAAATTTAAATAAATAAATTTATTCATAACACCTTAACCTTCTAAACAAATAACACTCTAAAAATAAATAAATATAATATAAAATTTTTCATGAAAAAAAAAGTTTTCAAATTAATAAGCAAACAAAACCTTCATGCAAGTTGCAAAGTGGGTGAGTTGTAACAACATAAGAGAATGTTGGGTCAGAAAATTTTCAAAAATCTAAAAAAAAAAAAAAAAAAAAACACACACACACACACAGTTGTAACAACATAAACATGTCCACGTGAAGTCGGTTTGCATGTTGTATGGACTCTAAAAATAGGCAAGTTTCAATATATTTTAATTATACATAATTTAATGGATGACCAAAAATGTAAAAATAGTTATATGGATTTTCTGCAAGTGTATTTTTGTGAAATTAAATCTTAAGGGGAAAAAAATATATTTGCACTTCAGAAAATAACTTATCTCTGCCCTTGTATATACGTGTTTAGATATAGTAAAAAAAATGATGTATATATGTATGCGAGTGTATGGTGTGTAGACATATTTAGTATAAAAAAAATTTGTAGAATACGAAGTATTTATAGAAAAATAAGATACAATGTATCAAATCTTTGGTACGAAATTAATAAAATACGTATTTTAATCAACTTGATAATTTAGGTTAATTAAGGCTGCCCACTTGAACTTAATTAACTTGCGGAAAATTGTGGTCATTGCCTTATGAGTGTGACATTGAATCTGTTCAACTTAATTTGCATTAGAGTAAAGCAAGTTGGGATTTGTTAATTACTTTAATTAATTACATAATAAGCTAAAAAGGTGTATCGGATGTGATGTATGAGGCTACATTATTAATTGGGCAGTACCCCATCAAACTCCTTGAGTGCATGAGGTGTCAATATTAGTATAAATTATCAAGTTGGGGGACTAATGTTCGAGGCCTTGTTACAAAGCAACAAAATGTTTCATTTTGAAAATCATGGATGAAAATGAAATTTAACATACATTTTGAAAATAGATGCCCTAAATTCAACGCTAGAAAATTTATTTAATCGACTCTATGTAAAATTTCAACTTCTATTATACGTAATTGTATTTAATCCAACATACTGTATATATATATTAGCATATTGGTTGTAAATGTGAAAAGATCTTGTCTCGTCAAATTTTTCACGACCATAGATATGGAAAAATCCTATACTAGTATATTGATGGTAGATTTAAAGAGATACTACCTTCGAAAAATAACAACCTCATACTAATATATTGATTGGAGATTTAAAGATACATTGCCTTCGAATGATTGATTTCTATTATTTTGCGATCGTATATATAGAAATGATATTCAAGGCCAAATTTTTTTTTTTTTAAAAAAAAAAAGCAACTCTACACACACACACACACACACACACACACACACACATATATATATATATACACACTATAGTTTTTGCTACGTGCGTTACACGTTCGTGAAAAATGTAAGGATAAATTTTATGTTGAATATCTAATTCAAACGATAAATTTGTGGTATTTGTCGTTTTCATACACAAAGTTGTCTCTCACAATTTATATAAATACTCTACAAAGCATTTACATGTTTGTTTGAGCAAATTAGATAACAAAGATTCACTTACATGAGTACTAGAAGGTAGAAAAGTTAATATTCGTAAACAACATTCATGGTAAAGTGACCATTTTTATATTTTTATTGAATTGCACCACTTCGAGAATTTGAATTGGACAAAACCCTCATTCTTCAAACTCGGCTCCAACTTTTTTAAATTTTTTACTATTGACTCAAAAATCAAATATTAAAAAATTGTGTATAATTTGCTTATAACATCAAATAAAAAAATAAAAAAACTTGGTGAAAAATTGAGTGAAAATCTGGACGAATGTGTGAATAGTAAAAAAATAAGAAAAAAATAATAGCATTTTTTTAGAATATCTGTAATATTATAAGATAAAATAAAAAAGATTAGTAAAAAATTTAATGAAAAGGTGTAAAAGAAAAACAAATAAGAAAAAAAAATTAAAGGAAACAAAATTTGCGATTGACACACACCACAATAATTTCGTCATCTCTTACTTATCTAAGTAATATAATTCTATGGGATGGGTGGGCCGGATTTTTGAGGAAGATGAAGTTATTTTGTACTTTTTAAAAGTTGTAGAACTTCATTTACAATTTTATTTTATTTTTGTTGTTTTTAGTCTTTTTTTTTTTTTTGGTTTATTTAAAGAGGAGGTCAAAACCGTCAAAATATATCAAAAGAACGTGATTTGCAACAAAATTCAAAAGTTGGGGATGACCAAAGCTAAAAAAAAGGTTATGGATTGATTTGTTATAAATTGAAAAGATTGGTGAAAAATTGAATGAAAATTTCGATGAATATGTGAATAGTAAAAGGAAAAAATAATAGCATTTTTTAGAATAATCTGTAATAAATAATTCAGTAAAAATAAATTATAATTTGCTTATAAGATAAAATAAAAATGATTAATAAAAAAAATTGAATGAAAATGTGTAAAATAAAAACAAATAAGGAAAAATAAAATAAAGAAAAAAATTGTGAAAAAAATTAGAAAAAGACAAAGGAAATGAGCTAAAAGTCCACATACCCACCCCAAAAAAAAAAAATTCGAATAAACAGTAACTCTATGTTACTCGAGTAACTCGACGATGAACAGTAACTCGTTTTCGAGAATTTTTTTTTTTCATCGTCGAGTAACTCGTCGTCGAGTTATTGTTCACCCGAAGGATTTTTTTTTTTTTTTTTTTTTTGTCAATTTCCTTTGCTTAACACTCTTGAATTCGAGTATGATATTTTGAGCATCACTTTCTTCACTTGTTCCGAATTTGAGTGCCACCATACAAATGCTTCTGGTAGTTGTTCTTTCTTATTATTGTAATGTTTACGTCTAGATTCTAAACAAATAAAACGACAGCTCTTTATGAATTCTCATGGGAATTGTTTGTCTTAAAGCAAATCATAGGGTGGATGATTGTATAGTTTGCACTTCCTTAGTCTATTTATGCAAGAGAGTTTACTCAAATCACCAGTCAAGAGAACAATATTTTTCAATAACGAACAACCATAAAATGTCAAACAATTCCTTGATACAGTTCAGCATGTATTTCTGATGCTTGTCCAAAATAAAGCAAGTTTCCTCTGCCAAGAAGAATCAACTTATTAAACTTGAGGAAGACTCTGCTGGATGGCTGGTGGATTGTGGTGACCACTGTTTTGCCAGCCTGCCATAAGATTACTACAATTAGAGACAAGGTACCTTCAAAACATATCTAGCCTATTTTCAAATGTAATGTACTTGTTTTTTTCGATATCTTCAAGATGTTTTCTAACTCGACAATCATGGTTAGCGACAATCATGTATGGTTGATGTTGTGTGCTGTGAATTAATGATGAACTACAGTGTTGTGTGCCATGATTTAATGGGAACCACATGCCCAATTAAAAGGCTCAAAATTGAACTTCAGCAGCTGAAATCTTATTTGTAGTATCTGATATGACTATGCAACTCCCATAATTAGTTACCAGAGTGTTTGTAATGGTTGTCGAGCTAACTCGACAACCAAGTTGTCAAGTTAACCAACCATGTTGAGTGATTATAATATCATAAATTCATAGTATAGTAACCTGATTGCTATTTATAATGCTAATAATTACATCAATAAATTAAATACAGAAAATAATTTACTTTAGGAGTAATCAATAATTTAGAACGATTAATTTTTCATACTTTAGATGTCCCATAATTAGTTATCAGTATGTTTTTGATAATGGTTGTCGAGTTAGCTCGACAACCATGTTGAGTTAACCAAGTATCATATATTAGAGTGAATCTAATAATATATGCAAATTATCCATTTTCTTATATTTATTTATAATGATTAGTCATCTTCAATAATACGTACAAAATATACATTAAGTTGCTAGACTTCAAGCTGGCTTAAGTCCTGCTCCCCTTGAAGTTTAGAATGCAATTTTTAGCTTAATTTGTGTTATTCCTTCTGCTAATTGTTTGCATTTTTATCTGGTGAGAGGGGAATTTTTCTAGTGCTCTGACTCTAAAGCCCTTTTAGTTGCCTAATGCATTTCTTTTATACAATTGCATAAATTTAAGAATTGAAATTTGTTGGTTGTTGAGTAACTTGACATCACTCCACAACAACAATATATATAGTGCATCTTAAGCTGTCCACCATTACTCTGTACAGAAATATATCTCCTACTAAAGAAAATGACCAGTCGCTTCCAAAATTCACCAAAATATTTTTCGATCACAAAACAATGTTTAATAGAAGAAATTCCTTATACCAAAAAAAAAAAAAAAAAAATTCAAAATTGAACACCAAAAAGAGTTTCAAATGCAAATCAGAAACCCAAGTTATATTTCTAATCACATCAAAACTCAGATGAAAATTGACAGAATCCCTCATATGAAAATTGATAGAATCCCAAATTACCAAAATAGAGATTTTCCAGTTACCACAAAGGTCCAAACTCTTCAACAAACTAATCAAATCAACTTCTTGAAATAACTCAAACTTGACAAAATAAAAAAATGCTTTCAAATTTTGGCTACTCTAAAATTCAGCTAAGCATAAAAAACTCAAGTGAAACCCATTACCTTTCTTAGAGTGGTAAAGAATCATGATTTTGTGAAGAAGAATATACGTGACCAATAGTGAATGGAATTGTTGAGACAAACCAAGTATTAATCTTAAAAATAATAATAAATCAAAGATTGCGACTTCAATGTCAAAACGATGGCGTATTGGATGAAAAAACTACAATAAAAAATTTAAGACTCTTATATTATTGTAAGGATGTAATATATTGTAGATCTAAAAAAACGTTGTCTTTAGACAAGTCATTTCTCTCTTTTTGCACGATAATAGATACTAGATATGGTCTAAAGAGGAAATACATTAAGAATTACTATTTCAATGTGACTAATCAAAATACTAACCTTTCAAGCAATTTATACATTCTATCTTTATAAATACATGTTTATGTGAGCTTTGTTAAACTTATAAATTGATCAAACTTTATTTTTATTAACACATCATGTAGTATCCATAGCTTTTATTTATGTATTTTCCGGAACTCGTGACTTATAAGATTTTTTTAAAAAAATACTTTACCAAATAAGAAAATTCTCAGCAAAAAAAGTGTTTATTTTGGTGGGCTTTTACTTTAAAAGCTAAAGTTGGACTGAACATCTGAATCCTGAACACAGATTAGAAACATTGAACATAACAACACAAATTTTGGTACATTGCATTTATCCCCTCTCAATAAAATATGCAAAGGAAAATAGACCCCACCAGACAACAAAAGATATGTATATCACACACTTCCATATACATTCACACAAACACACAGTAACCTTCACCCACCACACTTTCATTTCCTTCTTTCTTCCTTTTTTTTTTTTCTCTGGTTTCCAGATGATCTCTTGCCTTTGATTTTTCTCTGATGCATTCAGTTCTCTTTGAAGGCCTGTTGACAGTGATTTTCTTGATTGATCTGACAATCTTTGCTCTCAAAAGAGTGTTTTTTGGGTTCAGATTTGCCCTCCCTGCGGTTTCTACACTGTTCCCATGTCTAAAGTCTTTGATTATCGTGGTATGATTCTGAATCTTTCTTTGGTTTTGCTGGTTTTCATGTCTAAAGTCTTTGATTTTATGTTTTTTATTAAATGTTGCGATATTCTTGCGATAAATTCATAAAATTTTTGGATTGTTAGGTGATATTTATCTATACACGTGCCTTTGATTTTGTTGAATTCTGTAATTTTCATGGAATATTTGCATCTGTATGTTTGTGTATAGATTCGTGAAATTCTATGATTAAAATGGTATAATCTCAAAAAATTTAGTGGATTTTTTTTTTGAAGTTCCTATATTTATGTGGCTTCTTTGTTATAAATATTATGATGTTCGTTAGAATATGTATGCTTAAAGTCTTTGGTTACAGTGGTACAATCCCAGATCTTTTATGGGTTTTTTCCTAAAGTTCATATATTTATGTGGCTTTTTTGTTAAATCTTATGATTTTCGTCGTACTATATGTGTACTGTGTACATATGTGTATATATATACATCTATGCAGAAACCCTTGGGTTACGGATCTCAAATCTTTTGTGGTTTTGATTGAAGATTTTGTCTATCACATCACTTGCTTTGTTTTCGTTATGGCTTGCGATTTTCTTGGATTATGCATTTGTGTGTACTTACATGCTAATTGCTAAAGGTATTTGATTAAGGTAGTATAAATTATATGTATATATACGCACGAATCATGTCTGGATTTTGCTTCAAGTTTATGTCTTGAGCTGGATATACCTTTTCCTTTGGGAAGCAAATTTATTATCTTTCTGCGCACAACTCTAAAATCTTTTGTATTTATGGATAAAATGTGAATTCAGATATATGGTTGGATGCACAAGTAAAACGAGCACAGAAAATTACCTAGTTATATTTTCAGATATTACCATTCCTGTATAAACTACACACTGATACTTTGTATGCCCTGTATTAACTATATCTGAATTATGCTGACCTTAGAAGGTAGCATATCTTTTTCATGCTCGACATTAGATCTAAATCTATTATACTTCATCTTAATTGAAATTAATGAGCTATATAGTTGTGTATTGGCTGACATCTTTTACAAATCATGAATTTCAGGCACTGAAGATTTTTCCTCTGGGGGTTTCCGATTCCCAAATCCCAAGGATTCGAGTCTTCTTTTGCCCCTTGGTCATCATGTGGATGTTTATTTTCCTCCTCGAAAGAGATCTCGTGTCAGTGCCCCTTTTGTTGTCAGCGGGGAGCAGAAGCAGAAGTCATCCATTGAAGTTCTTCCCGATGAATGTCTCTTTGAGGTGTTCAGACGTCTTCCCGGGGGCCAAGAGAGGAGTGCCTGTGCCTGTGTCTCCAAGCGCTGGCTCATGCTTTTAAGTTGCATCCGGAGGGATGAACTATACACCGAAAAAATCACTCAATCGGTTGAGCCTGAGAAAAGATTGAATCCTAAGAAGGAAGATACGTCTAGTGAGTCAGAGCAGAAGGGTGGATACATTGATTCAAATGAAATTAAAGCTGAAGCTGAGGAGGAAGATCAAGAGACGGAGGCCAATGGATATCTTTCGAGATGCCTAGAAGGGAAAAAAGCTACAGATGTTAGACTGGCTGCAATTGCTGTTGGAACAGGAAGCCATGGAGGATTGGGCAAGCTTTCCATTCGAGGAGCCATTTCCATTCGAGGAGTGACAAACCTCGGCCTCAAGGCCATTGCTCGTGGTTGCCCTTCTTTAAGAGCTCTTTCTTTGTGGAACATATCATCAATTGATGATGAAGGCTTATTTGAGATCGCAAATGGGTGTCATCTGCTGGAGAAGCTCGACCTTTGTCGATGCTCAACAATTACTGACAAAAGTTTGCTTGCTATTGCAAAGAGTTGTCCTAATCTGACCTCGGTAACAATAGAATCTTGTTTGAACATTGGGAATGAAAGCCTGCAAGCTTTGGGTTGTTTTTGCCCCAACTTGAAGTCCATCGCAGTTAAAAACTGCCGACTTGTTGGGGATCAAGGAATTGCAAATATGTTTTCATCTGCTGGTCGTGTCTTGACAAAGGTTAAGCTTCAGGCACTCAATATCAGTGATGTGTCTCTTGCTGTGATTGGATATTATGGACATGAAGTGACTGACCTTGCACTAACTGGCCTCCAAAATGTGAACGAGAGGGGATTCTGGGCCATGGGTAATGGACAAGGTTTGCAGAAGCTGAAATCTTTTGCGGTAACCGCTTGCAGAGGAGTGTCCGATGTGGGGCTTGAATCCATTGGTAAAGGTTGCCCAAACCTAAAGCAGACTTGCCTCCGAAAATGCCCACTCCTATCAGACGAAGGATTAACTTCCTTTGCGAAAACTGCAGGGTCGCTTGTAAGTCTTCAATTAGAGGAATGCCACAGGATTACCCAGTTTGGATTTTTTGGTATTCTTGGAAATAGTAAGAAACTGAAGGCATTTGTCGTGGAAAACTGCTTGGGAATTAGGGATACAGATTTTGAATTTCCATGTATGTCTCTTTGCAATTCGTTGCAATATTTGACCATTCGAAACTGCCCTGAATTTGGTAATGCTAGCTTGGCCATAGTGGGAAGACTTTGCCCCAAACTGTTACATTTAAATCTTGTGGGGCTTCAAGGAATAACTGATGAGGGGCTTCTACCTCTTGTTCAGAACTCTGAAGATGGTTTTACAAAGGTAAATCTGAGCGGATGTGTGAATTTGACGGACAGCGTGGTTTCTGCCATTGTTAAGATGCATGGGAGCACTCTTGAGCTTCTGAATCTTGATGGCTGCAGACACATCACCGATGCTAGCTTGGTGGAAATTGCAGACGATTGCTTGTTGCTGAGTGAACTAGATGTCTCTGGTTGTGGAATAACCGATTCCGGGATAGCAGCCTTGGCTGGTGCAGTGCACCTCATTTTGCAGATACTTTCCCTCTCGGGTTGCTCATCGGTCTCCGACAAAAGCTTAGCTTCCTTGGCGATTTTGGGTCAGACCTTAGTCGGTTTGAACATCCAGCACTGTCACGGTATCAGCCTTGGCGCTGTTGATTTACTTGTGGAGCGGCTTTGGAGTTGTGATATACTTGCCTAAACTAAGTATCCGACTTGAAGAATCCTGATCACAGGCGAGGAGTAGATAAGGAATCTCAACTTGTTAAGTGAAACATCGTGGTAATAGCAGTAGTGAGCGTAGTTTTTGGGTCCATCACCATGGGTCTTCACGAGGTTCGGTATCCCAGTCAACTTTTTCCAGCAAAGTGTGGCCAGTAACTCTTTTTTTAGCAGCTTTTTTTTCCATTGTAAAGCTGTTTCAAGAATTTTGTCCTCATCATTGGAGACATTTTTCTTCATGGTCATGCTTTGCCGAGAACAAAGATTTGGGTTCTGGATCTTTGGATTCTTTCAAGTGGTCCTAGTTTTATGTTTTTAGCTTCTGCTGTCTTTCTCTTTTTGGGTCTCCCGACTCTAAATTTTACCAAGTCATCAACATTGCTGAATACTTGTGTTTTGTACCTGGAGTTCGGGTCTGTTTCTAAAGTGTCGTTTCCCTCTATATTGGTTGCTTTTGGCAGTTCTAGGTTTGTCACCTTGCTTTTGTGGGCGTTGGCCGTGGCAGCAGCTTCTTTTATCTGCCATGACAACCTAATCTCCTCCGGAGGGGTTGTTTTTTCTTCCAAAGCCTTAGTTTTGCAGGTTCTCTAGTCATGAACTGTCCCGTGCAACCTCTTGTGATGTAGTACATGTAACCGTATGGTTTAATGTCTATGAATAAAATATTTTAAGGAACTTCATTTGTTAACATCTAGCATGCTGTTGATTACAGATTCGTTACATTTTTAGATGAATGCCTGCATATCCAAAAGAAAACGGACTTATATCATGCATTGGTACGATTTTAATGCATGAGTTCTTGTTGTACCCCTCTTTGTGGTTGTGGGCGTGGCCGTGGGCGGGGGCGAAAGACATGGTATAGAATTGTGGCCAGCATAAGGATAGGAGAGGAATGTGGCCAGGCATAAGGATATCTTGGATTCATTCCCATGCTTTATGAGATACTGAAAAATGAAGAATCATGTGCTCTCTGTAACCTTGCTATTTCAATTCGGTCCTTGCTATTTCAATTCGGTTAAGTATAGAACCATGCTTTTGCTACTATGATCCCGGCTTAAGGGAAATGCATATATTTAGACAGAATAAGTGCAAATAGCTGAATCTCTTGCAGTAACTACAGAGATCTTATAGCTTTAGAATTTGAATGTCATCATGCTAACTTTTATGGGATGTTTGGTGTGCTTGATTATATAGTACTTGACAAGATTATGGAATAAAAAAAGTGAAAATTGTGTTGAAGTCTACAAATGTTGTCATGCTAAATTTCATGGGTGAGACTTTATAGCTTTACAATTTCAAAAATTTTCTTTTATGGGAATTTTGGCGCGCTTACTAGACAAGATTATGGAATAGGAACATATTCAAATCTGGTCATAGTCTTAAACACGTATTGTCTAGTACAAAGTACAATATGTGATGCTAACTTCTTATGTCATATGAAATTTTATAGAGTTAGAATTTCAATGTTGTATTTTTATGGGATGTTTGTCGTGCTTGATTGCATAATATTGGACAAGATTATGGATTAAATAAATTCAAATTTTGTCAGAGTCTCATCCGGTATTGTTGAGTAATGCTCACCAAAAGTTGTCACGCTAACTTTTATGGCACCTTCTTTGGGATGTTTGGCTTGCTTGATTGCACAATACTAGATAAGATTACATAAGAAAAAAGTTCGAATCTTATCGTAGTATGGTATTGTCCTCTACGATGTGCCAAAGGTTATCATGGTAACTTTTATGGCATGCAAGATCTTGTAGCTATAGAGTTTCAATTTTGTTACCTCATGGAATGTTTGTCGTGGTGGATTGAACTATACTGAAAAAGATTACGAGGTAGGAAGTTAATATCTCATTATAGATTTGTAGATGAGTTACATGAAACTAACTCTTTCAAAACTCTTCTGCAGAGAATACAGTATAAGTTGTCATATCTGGTGTTGGTTTGTTGTCATTTCCACCCTCAACCCCCAAAAAATAAAAGCAGTGAAACATCTCTGTTAAAGTTTGTGTGGTTTACAAGATACTTCGTAGTTGTTTGGTGTATGCAAGCTAATCCTGATTCACAAAAATCCATGCACTTGTATTTAATTTTTTTTCCTTGATACATTTGCTTATGCACAAGAACCTCAATGACAACCACAATCTTGAATGACAGAGAGATTTAGAGAAATAGTTTCTAAGAGACTTGAGTAGATTGAAAAAATCGTGAAGGCTTCTATCTAGATTAGAACTGGATCGTGTCAAGACAACATAACTTAGTGCACGGGCCAGTGTTCTGACGCGTCAAGCTACAAAGTTCAAGGGTCAGGACGATCAGTATTGGGCACAGCCAAGCTTATGGCCATTGCTCTACTCAGTGGTTTTCCGTTAGTTTTTCATAAAAAGTTTGTCTGGCATAGCCTCTAGGCATGGCGACATATTTTGACACCTCTAGTCTACATATGCATATACTCCAACTGCTATGATGCTCATAGGCAGTTGGGTTGCATTTAGGTGAACATCAACTTCACCTAATAATTCGTTAACCATATTCTGACTCCGAGTCATTACCAACTTTAGAAAGATACTATCCACCTACTATAGTTATATGCAGTTTTCACACACACACGTTTATTAAATAAAATTTCCAGTCTGTAATTTTGCCAATTACACATCAAAATTTCCTTGAAATGTAACTTCACCAGATTCCCAGACTAGAATATATTTACTCAAAAGATTCAATTGCACAGAACATGGACAAAACAATCCTAAAAACTTTTCATAGTACATTGCTTGTCTGAAAGGGACTTTTCTTCTGCTACAAAGAGAGATTCTGGAGATGAGGTTAAATTGAGGCTTAAAATTATAGCTATGTTCTTCATATGATTATTTTGAATATCAACTTGATTATAATTTAATTACCATTTTAATTATTTTATTTTCAAATTTTTCTTGATGGATTTACGGAGTGTTAATTGAAATATCTGTCAATAAATGATAGAAGTTCAAAAATCAGGTAATGATCCATCAACTTACCACTTCTTTTACGAGATAGCAACGGAGGAATTTATCAAAGCAACTTGGTTGTCAATCAAGAGATTGACGAAAACACATGGCGTTGGTAAAATTTATCCACAAGAGTATTTCGATAAATGAAGATACATACCAACACAATAACTTCCTTTTGCCCAAGAATTTTACCATATGTAGAAGTGTATTACATATTGGAATCAAGAATGATAGAGCTGGACTGGATTGCGTTTTCCTATAGCCAATTGTTGGAATTTTGAATTCTATTCGAAAGCTTAATCCACAGGTGGAGTAGCCTGAGCCTTTTTTATACTCGTTATCAATCTCATGTTTGGTCAATGTGAGACTTTGTTTACACTCTATGAAGTACGTACCACATCATCCCAGTCCCTCGAAATCGATAACCAATCCGTTATTCTTCCTCAAATCAGGAAGGATCACACGATGTATAAAGCCTAACTCTTCAGCTTGAGAGTTAACCACGAATATTTTTTGCATTGCAATCTATTGCAACTCGAGATCACTCTTGTGAGTCTACACTCTACATGGCTATGTTTGGAGGTTAGCTCCTTATATCACTTATTGGAACGTAGGATTGGATCCCAAAAGGTGGATTTAATAGGCGAAGTAATTCAAATCCTTATATACTCATTATCTACCTCATGTCTAGGCCTACATATGACTTTCCATAGGAATGCAAATCAAGTAAATTTTTGTTACTAACAATGTTTTCAGATTACAAATGCAGAATGACCTCTTAATCTAGACCTGTGTGGTCAAATTTACCCTAAAAACTCCTGCAATAAACTTGTTGCAAGGACTGTTATGACAATGATTTTAGTGGTGTCCTAATGTGTTCCTGCAGTTCTCTTGCACGTACATAATTTTAACTTGTACAGCAGAAAGGTAAATTCTTAAAGAAAAAATTCAGTTTTGAACATGTATCAGATAACTCATCAGCTTTTTTCCACTTTAATATCGATTCTGATTCCTGAACACTTAAAAACTTTTTCTGCACATGCAATTCTTCTCTACAAAAGACAAGATGCAAGTTTCTAGGGTTTATATATAGCCATCTGCTTTCTTTTCCTTTTATCCTTATACAGATTCTATTTTGCAAGACAAGTTAGGTATTCCCATTAAAGGTTTGATGATTATGGGTTCATCAATTAACTACTTTAGGAAGCTGAAAGTTGCATTGAATGTTGGACTCATCATCTTTTGCATCATTTGTCTTCTTTCTATAACAG
The DNA here is from genome assembly GCA_030279155.1 of Forsythia viridissima. Lineage (NCBI taxonomy): Eukaryota > Viridiplantae > Streptophyta > Magnoliopsida > Lamiales > Oleaceae > Forsythia > Forsythia viridissima. The sequence continues at coordinate 27,949,273 of CM059033.1, forward strand.
GTAAGAAAGATTTACAACCACTTTTAACTAATAATCTTTTTTCATTTTTTCTTCTTCATTGTTCAAATTCTTCTTTTTCACTTCCATTTTGCCCAAATTAAAACTTCATTTATCATCATCTTGTCATATACGACAACAATAATTGTACGTGCAAACGAAGATAATTTCAACATGCCTATATTACACCTAGTTCATTCACGAGACAGTTGGACGCACGAGTAACGCCCCATCCAACCTATGACTATTTATATTTCTTTGTAGGGTTTAAGGTGACTTTCATGTTTAGAGAGATTGATGTGTTCGTGTGGGAGCGTTGTGTTAAGTTAGTTTTCTTAGAGAGATTGATGTGTTCGTGTGGGAGTGTTGTGTTAAGTTAGTTTTCTTACACGACCCTTCTCTATGACTCTTATGACCGTTATAGTAACTTTTTCAACATTGCAATTCATGAGAACTCGATTTAGAGTTTGTTCGGTGCCCATTTTTTGGCAAATGGTGGCTGAAATGACTAAAAATTGTCCTTTCTAAAAATTGTTACATTTTTCAAATTAAGGGCAATTTAGTCATTTTAGCCACTATTTGATTTGAAAAGTCCAAAATCGTAATTGAAAAAATTGATTTTTTTGCTAAAAAATGAGTACCGAACAAGCTCTAAATTGAGCAGTCACAAAATGTCTTATTTTTTAGCAGTCACAAAATGTCTTATTTCCGTGCTTCCTTGTTTAAAGAGAATCTAACTTGTATGTTATATGGAGTGCCCAGTGTTGGCAGTTGAGGTAGAGGTTTTGAAGCAAGGAAGTCATGATGTGGAAGCAAGAAAGATGATTATAGGTTTAAGGCCTCCAAGGTGTTTGAACAAGTGCTTGAATTGTAAGCCTTGTATGGCTGCATTAGTTATAACATCCCATCACAACAAAGGTTCAGACACACCACATAATCGTGACAACCACGGTGACGATAACTATTACATCCTTGCGTGGAAATGTAAGTGCGGAAATAAGTTTTTTCATCCTTGATGACTTAATATAGTAGCGGTATACATATTCACTAATTCGAATTGGACAGTAGTGAATAGATTTTAAAAAAAAAAAAAAAAAACTAAAATATTGTCTATTCTACTTTTCAGTCATATAATGCTCCTCTTCCAGGTTGTTTGTTCTCTTCTTGTTTGTTATTTTTGAATTAAGAATGAAAAAAAGTGTTGGCAAAATTTGAGATTCTTTTATATATTACTGCTACATACCATAATGAACAGAAAAGAAAATAAAAGCTTACGAAAATTAAAAATTAGATCAAAGCAAGAGTTCGACTATTTGTCCTGCACAGGTACACACGATTGAAAAGCAATCGTCTTGTGTACAACTATCACTTCTTGTAATAGAAACACTTCACAAACCAGAATATGAAAGACGGAAAAAGATGAAAAGTTTTTCTGCTTCAATGAAAGTCATGTCATGTTTGAACTGGAAGGTCCAATTTAATAAATAAATAAATTATTTCATCAAAAAGAATATATAAGCTCACCCCAAGCCCAAGCCATAGTCCAACTATTTACAACCTAGATAACACGCACACGCACACGGACTTTGGACCATAAGATCTAGGTCCTCTCTCTTTCAAAGACTAGTGGATCCCATTGAGGCCAAAACTCTAATCTCGAACTAAGAATATATAAACAAGTCACAAATATATTCTTTTTTCAATGTGAAACAGTTTGTCTCTTCGTTTTCCAATATAATTATGTTCATTTCCAATACTACACTTTCGACTTTAATTTTTCATTCACCCAGAAATAGTTTTGAAGATCCAAATATACTACAAACATCTACTCATGGAGAGAACGTGTTCAACTATTGATGCTTCTTAAAACAAATTGTGAGACCTACTTTAATATTTGATCAAAATTTGGTAAAAACCAACTTTATAAACATATTCCGAACAAAAGGAACTTGATATTTTGGCTCTAGATCTTTGTTAACTCTTGAGTTGTCTGTCTTGCTCACTTTACATCAGTTTATGAATTCTTCGATTTCTGTATTGAATAACCATCCGGGGCAAAATTTTATATCTTGATATTTATATCTTTAACACTCACCAAAAACTTGGCGATTGAAATTTTTATAAATAGACGATAAAACTTGAACCCTCTTATAATAAAGACGACTATACATTTAAAAGCTTAAGTTTTTATGATCTAGTTGAAGAAAAGAATGTTTTTGAATTATGATCATGTTTGGGTGGGGCTTATCAATTAAGTACAAAATGTAGAGAGAGAAAGTATGTGAAAGGATATTTATAATAATTATAAGAAAATATTGAAATTTAAAAAAAAAATCTTAACCTTAGACGAGGATGTCTATATATGCACTGTTGAACAATGGTTACATTTTTAATATTATTGCGTAATTGTCTTATTTAACTTTTTTTTCTATACTTAAAATATTGGCTCTGCTCCCTGGAGATGCTTAAATTATAATTTGGGTAATTAGCACATTTCGTCCCTATCATTTGAGTCTATTGTGCAAATCATCTATATCGTTTGAATTTTGACATTTGAGTCCTTAAATCACCAATTCTTTGTACAAAAGGTCCTTACCGTCTAATTATATCAACTGTTGCTGTTAAAGACAGTGGGTCATCTGCAAAGTCTCATTCTTTGAGGGGCATTTTCGTCAACTTACCAAATATATTATTCACGCCAAATCCAACCCATGGCAAGTTCACTATTTCCCTGTAAGAAACTGAACCCATCATTTTCTTCATCTTGATTTTGCTTCTTTTGAACTTGTTGTGACCCTTCAAGCGGCGGTGGTTTTCCACTGAAACTGAACCCATGGCCTCCTTGTCTTGGTTTTCCAAATATTCTTGAAGGTTTTCACTTTGGAAAACTGTAGATGGGTCTCAAATTTCATTACTATCAATCAGATCCATATACCCAAAATTCTCCATAACATTCATGCAATCAACATCACATATGGCGTCCTCAGGCAGCGAAGGGATCTCCATGGAGGCGGTGGAGGACAAGGCGGTGGGCTCTGGTTTCACCTTATCACACTTATACTGCTGAAATTTTTCCCTCTTGAGTGTGTCTTCCTCGGCATCTGACTTCAGAAACGCGAAAGAATCCGATCTAGAGGCCGACGAGGCAGAGGAAGAAGACGTCGTGGCTGTGACCCTTTTTTTCGACTCTTGAGTTGACGAAGAAGACGAGGATGAAGACATGCATGGAAAATCAGGAAGAGGCGGAAAATCATAGTAGAACTGCTGCCTTCTCTCATCAAAATGAGGGTAAGTTAGAGCCTAGATCCATTAAATGTGTTTTTCTGTGATATGGGGAAGAAACAAAAAGGTACAGACTATGGGTGAAAGACAAAAGGGGTTATAAAGTCATAGTAAGTAGGATTGTGATCTTTAATGAGAACGAAATGCCCTGTTTGAAAAAAGGAAATTCTCATGTACCTGAAAAGGATAGTTTTGTCAAACAAATAGATCTGAACTCTCAAAATACTGATGAAACTATTCAAGAACCTCATACTGAGGTGGAGACAATTTAGCCTGATCTAAATCAGTCTGAAGAGGATAGAAGATATAAGTGACAATCAGGATCAAGTAGAATCAACTGACCTAACTGGTTACCAACTTGTAAGAGATAAAGAGAGAATGATAAGTCCTTCATCTAGGGTTGGTAATGAAGATTTTGTAACCTTCTTTACTGCTTTAGATCTGATTAGTTCAGAATCAAACTCTTATGAAGAAGCTGTGACTAGAAAGAATTCAAAGTTTTGGCTTGATGCAATGCAAGATGAAATGAATTCTTTATTAAAGAACAATACTTGGACCTTAGTTAATAAACCAAAGGACCAAAGAATTATAGATTGCAAATGGGTCTATAAGATTAAAGAAGGAGAGTATGCTTCAGATAGAGTAAGGTATAAAGCAAGATTAGTGGCTAAGGGGTTCACTCAAAGGGAAGGGATTGACTTTAATGAAATTTTTTCTCCTGTTGCTAAATACACTTCTATCAGAATTCTTCTTGCTTTAACTGCTCAATTTAATTGGAAATTGGATCAGTTAGATGTTAAAACTGCTTTCTTGAATGGTGATCTTGATGAAGTCATTTACATGTCTCAACCAAAAGGTTTTGAGTTGAAAACTAAAACTGAAAAAGTTTGCCTATTAAAAAAAATCCTTGTATGGCCTTAAGCAGGCTCCTAGGCAATGGTATATAAAGTTTTAACTCTTATATTCAAACTCTAGGCTTTAACAAAAGTAATTTTGATCCTTGTTTCTTTTATAAAAGCCTCAATGATAATAACTCTGTGTTTCTACTTTTATATGTTGATGATATGCTATTAGCTTGTCATGATAGGAAAGAAATTGAACTTATTAAAGAAAAATTGAAAGCTGAGTTTGAAATGAAAGACCTAGGAGAAGCTAAAAGGATTTTAAGAATGGAAATCAAAAGAGATAGAGTAAATAGCATCCTTTACTTAAATCAGACTTCTTATGTTTCAAAAATTTTGGAAAATTTTTCAATGAATGATGCTAAACCTGTTACTTTACCTTTAGCAAGTCATTTTAAACTTTCTAATGAGCAATCACCTAAAACAGAAAAGGAAAGTGATAGAATGAACTTGGTACCTTATGCTAATACAGTTGGCTCCATCATGTATCTTATGGTTTGTACCAGACCTGATTGGCTCATGCTATAAGTATCTTAAGCAAGTTCATGGCTAGAAACACACTGGATTGCTATGAAATGGATACTAAGATACTTAAAAGGTTCAGGTAATCTGAGTTTAAAATTCAGTAGAAATGATGACGGGGTTATCTTAAAAGGATATACTGATTCTGACTTTGCAGGTGATTTGGATAAAAGAAGATCCACTTCCTCTTATGTTTATACTCTTTGTGATGGTTGTATAAGTTGGAAGTCCCAACTGCAAAAGATTGTAGCACTTTCTTCTACAAAGGCAGAATACATTGCTACCTGTGATGCTGTAAAAGAAGGACTTTGGCTGAGAGGCTTACTTGGTGAAATTGGTTTCAGAAATGAAACAATCAGGTTGTATACTGATAATCAAAATGCTATTCATTTGAGTAAGAATCCAGTATACCACGATAGAACCAAACATGTGGACATAAAATTCCATTTTGTAAGAGATATGGTTGAAAAGAATATAGTGGATTTGATTAAAATCCCTACACAGTTCAATCCCTCTGACATTGGTACGAAAATTCTTTCCTTAAATAAATTCAAGAATTGCTTAAATATCTTGAATATCTCTGATGTTGAGTTCTAAAGGTAATACATCTTTCTTTGTTTTTCTGTTTATTTTGTTTTAGTTCTGTAAACTGACTTCAATTTTATTTTTTCAGGTACAATTGAGCAAATGAAATCAAAACATGATACAACTTCATGCACTAAGGAATACTACACTAATGGTTCATCCATCTCTTCAGCAAGGTGGAGTTTGTTAAGATATCTGCTTTCAGAGTTGGGCTTAATGAGACTGGACTTCACTGTTCTATTTGCGGCCCAAGCTTATATCTGGACTAGCCTTCTTACGCAAGTGGGCTTCCTAAATTCATATAGCAAGTGGGCTTCCTAAATTCATATAATGACAAGTGGCTGTGGAACTACCGTTGGATCAAAGGTTGCTGAATGTCTCCTTTATATACCATCTTTTCTCATTCTGATAATCAATCCGAGAGAGAGAAAACCTAGAGATAAGCTATGCCTCTTTGATACTTTGAGTTTTTCATCTTCATCTTCATCTTCTTTTCTTTTTACTCTGTGTACAAAATCTGAGTGATTTTGTAAGGAATGCGGAGAGAAGGTTGTTCATAATAGTGTGAACAGTAACTGTGATAAACTCTGGTTTTGTATGATTTCTGTAATCTGTAATGAACCGTGAAAGTGTGGTATTTTTAGTGCTGGAGCCATATCTACTTTTGGTAGATGCTCAACGGGTGATTAGCGTTTAGAATACGTGAACATCCGGACCCTTCGTGGGTGAAAAATCTCGTGTTCTTTATTGTTTTTGCTATTTGCGTGCATGCATGCAACAGTAGGAATTAGGATAGGTAATCCATAATCTTGTCCATGAAGATTGTGGAATCAGGAAACTAATTAGAAGGGTATTAGGATTCCTAAATTTTCCTCCTGACATTTGAAATTAAATTAATTTTTTTAAGAAAAAATTGATGTTGGAGTTCCCAACCTTTTCAAAAAGTACAAAGGGTTTAACTTACTCGGTGATTTTGCCGTTAATAAAAAAAACATGTGCAGTTCACCTGAGGCTTAAATGTAGGGATGGCAAAAAACCGTCCAAGACCCACTCCGCCTTGCCCCGCCCCGTTGGGGGTGGGGGTTGGTGCCCCGAATTCTCCGAAACTGCCCCAAATCTTTTTATTTTATTTTATTTTTATGTTTTATAAATTTAAATTGTATTTAAAAAAATAAAAAATTATATTAAAAATTAATTAATTAATTAAACGGGGCGATAAATAAAAATTTTCAATACCCACTCCGTCTCGCTGCCATCCTATCGTGAAGTAGAACTGAATTTGCTAATATCTTGCCATTCTTAAAGGTTAAAGATAAAAATACAACGAAAAATTAGTTAAGAACAATATCACAACTTACTAGAAAAGTTGGAGACTAAATATGCGTTTATCATGGTTGATTTTGTAATTTTCGGGGCATGAAACGAACTTCATATAGCCCCCAAATTGTAGTATACATTTAAAATCCACAAGTATTTTACAAAATTAATTGTTAACTTAAAACTAAAAAATCAAACAAATATGGGCCAGAATAATAAAGATTGACCCCCTTCAATTTTTGGCCATGTTTGCACAAATATTTTTTTTGGACCAACTTCAGTAATCGTAAATAAATTTTTTTTTTTCTAATTTTTTCCTTCGGTTTTGAGCCCAAGACAGTTGCCTCACTCATATCATGTCAAAACCAGGCTTGGCATTTACCATTCCTATTGTTAGTCTGACTAAAACAAACTTAATTATCGGTAATACTAAAAATTGAGAAACGTAGGAGGAGTGGTTAGACAATCATTTCCCTCGAACAAAGATAGGCATCACTAAATAATATGAAGTCTCACCTTTCTCGCTGTTCAAATTGCCCAACATATAGCGCAATGAGGTCAGCGCATCTGTTTCGATTACAAAGGCCATAGGCCTCGCTGAAAAAAAAGAGTGCAATGCATAGAGAGAGACCATACCTTTACAAATGCTCTAATGAAAATAGACTCTGAGTCAATGTTTCCATTTAAAATAAGAATAACTTAAAAAGATGAAATAAATTTCTAGCATTTGAACTGTGGACGATCATAGTCGGAAGAAATAAGTCTCAGCCAAATCCAAAGGATTAACCAGCTGATTGTTCTTTTCATTGCAGCCTCAGACAAAACAAACAATACATATCAATTTAATTCCTTATCAGTTTAGCTACAGCCTACGAGTGACCTAATTCACGCTCATGAAGGCTACAATCAAGATTAATAAGATTTGATTACCAGACATGAATTCCTTTGTTCTAAAAATGTCTGAACCCGAGGTAAGACGAACACAAAGACAATGAAGAAAAAAATTTATAGAGAGAGTTATGTAAACAATATAATACACCTTAACTAACAAAAGATACCCATTTGTTTAATCTGAACATCAAAAGTAATACAAGCCCAAAAAAGTTGCCAAACTAAAATCCAAAACAGTCCAACACTTAGAACTTGAACCATTTGAACGCAGGATTCCTCAAAAATTTCGACTTTTCAACATCAGACAACAGAAATGTACGTAAATATAAATTAGGACAACAAATTGACCAAGAGTAACCATATATTGCAGTAATCATCTTGCAAGTTCTAAAGACCAATCTTGAAAAGCACATCAGATTATCAAACCTTGTCGGCAACTTTGGATAATACGACGCATCAACCTTTAATACAGTGTCCTTCATGCCCTGGACGAATCGAATCTTACTCAGATCGAGGATGAGGCAGCTGAATAGATTTACATTCTGGTTCCGTGCTGTTGATTTAGTATCAGACTACAGCGGGTTCCTGCATCTCGAGGTTTGTCTGAGCTTGAGTTTCAATGACAGGCTCGTCATCTTTGACAGATTCGACCGCCTTTTCCGCCTCATGTTTTTTTGTGTCTGATTCAGCTTCGCTCATTTCCCGGGATAAGTTGCTCGGCTGAGACTTAGATTCACTTGTTTCCTTGGATACAATTGTCTTATGAGATAAAGCTTTTCTCTTTTCATTGGATAAGGTAGTTTTCTCAGATGGCAACTGAGGAAGAGATTTCCGTGAAGAATTCTTGGCATGGGCGAGAGGTCCCTTCGTAGGGTTATTTTGTGACACTTTATCGTCCAAGCTTAGCCTACCTGGGAAAGCATTGGAACCGCCATTTTCTTCAGATTTAGCAGTTGGTGAACTCTTTTTCCGACCAAGCTTTGGAGATTTAGGTCTTGTTGTAGGTATCTACATCAAAGTAGGATATCAATAAAAGGACATTAAACCAAAGGTACCACATTGTAACTACTGCTTGAAACCAACTTCACAGGTAAGTTCAAGTTATCATGAAGAGGGAGGGAGAGGGGGGGAGAGAGAGAGAGAGAGAGAGCAAACTAACATACCTTATTCTAGTGTCAATATACAGTTTTGATTCTTTACATTTTCATGTAACAGTTTCTAAACACTCATTTTTATAGCAACAAATCTTTCACCAAAACTGTTCATAAAATAATTAGCTTAGCTACCACGGCACACCTACACAGATAAGAAAACTTCCTCACTGGCCCGGCTGTTAGAGCATACCAATGCCATTATGGTACCGTGTACTTGGGAGGATAGTAAAGCATTGGACAATATTAAAGAAGAAAAAAAAAAGCTAAAACTTGTTAATTATACTATCTAGCATTGGTCAATCCTGTGTACCAAACATGCATTTGATGTTTTATTTGAAATTCCAAATGACTGTCTTTGCGCCACCAAATATCAAACTAACAGCCTTCAAATGCCACCATACCACCAGCTCCATTGGGAACAATCACCCATGACAACAGCCACAGGTTATGCCACCATCAATATTAAACCATCACAAAATGACCTTCTTTGCCAACATAGAAATCAAGAATGCCTTGGCCAACACTAACAAAACCCCACACCAATTCCACAAAACTGTCATTCCTTGCACATACCACATAGAGCCACCACTATTCCAACCTCAATGTTGGGAGCAAAATCATTCTACTCAAATTTGGACAAGGCCACACATAATTTAGATGAATATTAGATCTGTGTTAAGATGACAGGGGTCTCACTATATGATATTTTGGGTAGAAGAAGATCAAGATTTTGTGTGTCTCATTCCCAGTGGGTGGAGATCAAAGATCTAGTAATGATGGGGTCTCTAAACATAGGGGAAACTTTTTCTTTATTCTAAGTTGAGAACAGCACGAGGTTTCTTGCTACTTTTCAGTAACAGATGGATCTTTTTGCTTTTCATCCTTTATTCATATCCAAATGCAATTGTACCAAGTTCTAGCATCAATGACATCTTATCAGTATATATAATATATCCAAATCCAATCAATGAAGTTCAGAAGTCAAGAGACCACAATAGAGAGACAGAAGAGGGGGGGGCCTAAAAAATATGTTTGAAATTTACCATACAACAGATTCTAGTTTAGTAATTATATTTCACACAGTATTCCATAGGTAAAAGATTGTGCTTTTAACATTTGTGTGCCAAGCAGTATGGTACCTTCTTTAGTTCCACCTTCGGCGGTGGAGGTTCCTGATAGAAGCTAGGCATTGGTGTTGCTTTGAATGTCAGACTTTTCCTTAACATTTTAATCTCAGCATCCAGCGTTTCCTATTTATAAGCAAAATGAGAAAAGATCAAGAAACTCATTTGCACAATCCTAATTACCATTTTAAATCCAAAATCAGCGCCAAAATCTCACCTTAGTCTTCACTTGCATATTATTCTCCTCTTCTTCCTTTGCATGGATCTTTTCCTCAAGTTTTGAATAGAACTACTCGAAAAATAAAGGAAAATCTCAGGACCAAATCATGAAGAAAAGAAAGAATAGTCAGTACTTCTGATGTTAAAGGCAAACCTCTCTTCTCTTTTCGGCCCTTTCATTACATCTAAAACTGAAACCATAGCTCGGAAGAGTACCCAATCTGTGAGACTTGGCATCTGCAGCAGTAGGACTTCTATCAAGTACTTAAGGATTAACAATACTCAATCTTTCATCATAAAGTAGCAGTGCGTGTGTGTGTGTGTGTGAAACCCTTTATATAAAAAGGAGATACTATGTAAAATTATATAATAAAAAAGGATACAACGATGACTTTGAAGTTTCTTCATCTTTACTTGTGGAGCCTTTTTTCACTGCCTTCAGTTTTGGCTTCTCCCTGCAGCCAGGAAATTACTGTTCACAGACCTCAGAGGAAAGAAGCTATTATGATACATAAAATTCCACTAAAAATGCTAAATAAATAGAAGAACGTGACTTCATAAATATCATCGGAAGTTCCTACCAGAGACATTCCTGCATTCTATCACACAAAAATATAGGTACAAAAGCTAGATCAAAATATCATAGAGCTCTATCGGAATTAAAGAAAAATTAACCATTAGTGAAATACAACATACAGAGTTCCTTCAAGCTGTGTGCCGCTCGTGGAAGACAGTTTTGCATCAGAATGTCCAACCTGCTGCGAGCAAATAATTACAATAGCCAGTTCGGATAAAGATTATATAAATGGTAATATTTTACTAAATATTTATTTAAGATGGAAACAGTCACTTTTTACCTTAGAATGACAAGCATTATTTTTAGCAGGAGCCGGTTTTGTGCTCTGGTCAGCAGCTTGCCTCTCATTTGATCTGTTTTTTGTTCTAAGAGAAGTATGTTTCGACTGTGATTCTGAAGCAAGGATGCCATTGGAAGCAACAGAAGATTTTGACACATCTTTTCCATCCTTTTTCTTGTTTGTCCCGGTCAATGAAGAATGTCTCAGACTTGAAGGCTTCCCATTCTTAGCCTTGTTCATGCCCTTCAGTGGTTTGGAATTCTTAGACTCTTCTAATTCTTCGACACCCGGTTCCTAGAAGTAAATAATTATTACATACTGTGGTTTGGAACCAATTAGTAGAAAATATTTCACCAAACAAAAGATTCAAAATCCCCTACCTTGGGGATTGTTACAGAATTGCCATCTGGTGGCAATGTAGTTTCATCCATGATTTCTTGTACAGAAAAACTAAGGGTTTCATCGTCATTCGGTTTCACAAGATTTTCAAGATTCTCACTCAACCCACCAACTTCGAAACTTCCATTGAGAATTCCATTCACTTTTTCAGAAGTCACTTCTTCTCCGGAGGCAGGGAGTTGCTGGTGAACACTGGTCTCCATCCCGTTTCCAGAATCAGATATAATATTATTGGCATCCATCTCACTCTAGCACCTAAGAACATAGTAAACCCAAGTGCCACAAAGCTTAGAGAATAACAAAATGTGCCTCGACTGAAATGATTCCTTTAGTATGCTACAGAAATATCAAATGTTCCTTCATTTCTTAAAAGTAGTATCACATATGTGTAAAAGAAATGTTCTTTAGTAACAACCATGTCGATTTCAACAGGTACTGAAAATTAATTAGTTTGAATCAGAGCATCAATGGAACAAAATCCACTTACGTCATATGAAATATGACTTAAACCTCCGTCAACAGGATAGCATGCGGTCAATTCTAAACAGAACACAAAATTAAATCTTCTTTAGCATTAAGAAGAATTAATTGACATAGATTCATTTATTCCCAATTTTCTGGCAAGCCAAACAAAACCCTTTTCCATAAAATCATCAAAATGAAAAATAAATCTGATACTAATAACAATACATAAATAGCCTTACCAAATGTTTTAACCAAAAATCTCATATAACCTCAAACACGGAAACAAAAATCTAAAACAAACCCAGCAATTGACAAAAATTAAAAAAGAAACAGAATAACAGAATATACTCGCACCAGATCTTCAAAGCCACCCCAAAGATCCAATCTTTACCCATTATAAGGTTCAATTCTTAAAAAAAAATCAGAAAACCCATTTCCATTTCGCAACAACCCATTATTATCTCCAAATAACTGCACACATACCACGTAATATCTTAATAGCAGTAATGAAACAATTTATAGAAATGCTTTTCAACAATTGAAAAGACTTACCCAGAACAGAATATGGAAGAAGAAATCAAAGATCCATTAATCAGCAAAAGGATTGAAAAGATCAGAGAGATTCTTGAATGGTTCTGGTCTGGTGTTTGAACTTTGAATTTTGAAATGATTTTCGGATCTGGAAGTTTTTTTTTTTTTTTTTTTTTTCCTTTTGGGAGTTTTTTGTTATTTTTCTTCCTTTTTGGTGTTTCTTGAAATTGAAATTCTCTCTCTTGTGTCAAAATCAAAATAGGAAATGGGAAGAGAGGCAAAGGTGTGTTTGTTTCTGGTGGTATTTGCGTTTATACCAACACTATTCAAATCCATTCCAGGTCACTACCTGGTAAGCGAGAGAGGGGGACATAAAAATATAACAATGTGTACATATATATATTTTTTAAGTCACTTTCCATTTATTGGTGGTTCTATTGTAAAAAAATAAATAGAGATTAATAGTAGAAAAAAAATTTGGAGAAAGATAGTGAAGAAAAAGAGAATTAAGAAATAGAGAATAGAAGAAAATAAAGAAAAAAAAAATTAGAGAAGTAAGGACAGACGTAAATAATTTTTTTAGGTTTGTAGAAGAGAAATTTTCTACAATCGTGATAAATCAAACTTATATTTGTCAAAATTTAAATTATAATTTAAGTTGATCAAACGAATTAAATATATATTTTATTCACATATTTCGTTAGAACCACAATTTACTAGACATTTATTATCTACACATTTTATTAAAGGGGGACGAAAGAAGGATAAGTACAGTTAAAACTTCCCTTCTATATGCGATATCATTATGTAAAGTTATTACTCTCGTAGTTCAATTTTTTAAATTGTCAGTTTGAAAAACTTCACTTTTATAATGAGTATCATTGTGCTATGTCGCAAAGATTAAATTAGAGCGTCTTAATATAAATGAGAAAGCTATTTCTAAATTGATCATTTTTAGTACAATGTATTGTTGAGGACTAACACATTAGACGATAGGTGCACGATTAAAAAAATGTGCTTCGTGACTATTAAAAAACAATGCATGCAAAGATTTAAATTTTTATGATAATACGATCCATGAGTTTTATGGAAATTTTGTTCAAATCAGAAGATGTCTAGAGGACAAATAGAGAGATAATACATTATACATATATATTGCCAAATTTAGTAAATAAAGTTTTTCTAAGAAATAATTAAAAGGCAAATTTGATTCTTTAATTAATATATTACAAAAAAGCTATTATAATATTTAGAGGTGGCAAATGAGTCAGTCCTACAATAAGATAGGTCATACATGATACCAGACTGAGCCCAGTTTTACAGTGGCCAATAATTTGCTAAGCCATACTAGTCCAATTTTAGACCACTGAATCAGCTCATCTTAATGTTTTATATATTTTTAAAACAATTAAATAAAAAAAAAATTTCCTTCTTCCCCCCTCCCTCCACCCCATCCTAAAAACGTCCCCACCTCCAAAGTCAACCAAATCGATGGGGGGTTTCTCTCCCGGTTTCCGACACATTCTGACATAGTTGTCGAAAACCAAGGGAGAGATATCCCCCATTTGGTCTAGGGATGACAACATATTCCTCCTTGCCCTGCTTTGTTAGATAATCGAGGCGATGACAAGGATCATGGTCTCCGTTCCGAATTCTTCGATCCCGCTCCGAAATTTTCAAAGCCGCCCCGAATCTTTTTATTTTATTTTTAAGTTTAAAAATTTAAATCATGTTTAAAAATAATTAATTAATTAAACGGGACGGTAAATGGATATTTTTCAATCCCCGCCTCCGTCCCGTTACCACCCCTAAGTTGACCTTAGATATGACAGATTTTGGGGGGGTGAGGTGGAGATTTATGCCAGATTTTTACAGGCATTTAAAAAAAATCGGGTCAGTCAAAAATAATTGAACCAGCTCAATATTTGCCCCATTGACCCATTTTTTTGCCAGATTTTTATTGGACCAGTCCAGTCCGAATTTCAAATTATCTAAACTAGCCCTCCCACCATACTTATTTTGCCACCTCTAGTAATATTCATTGAAATTTGAGTTCTAATCATGTGTTTGTTAGAGTTGAAATTTTACTATTAAAGGAAAAAATAAAATGTAAGAAATCAAATTTACCTACTTTTAATTTATCAAAGATTTTTGCCTTTCCTCCTCCTACCATTCTAATTTTATATGTTGTACTTCCATACTAACAATAAAATTTTACTTGCTTCAAACATGTCATTACTTGTAAGTTGAAATTAAACGTGAGATGACTCTATGGGTGAGTGGGTGGGTGGAGATTTATTTTTAAATTTATCGTCTAGAATCCTTCTTCAAAAAACATCAAGAAGAATTAGTAAGTATGAATAACAACACTTAAAAAACATCAAGAAGAATTAATAAGTATGAATGACAACACTTAAAAAACACAAGATTTTCGTAAAAAAAATTTAAAATCGAAGAAAATTGATAGGCCGAAATATAGAATTTCTATAATTTGAAAAATTGCTACAACACACTATGTCTCACAAACTCAAAACCCTCAAATACACCCAACAATACTATCATGCCAAGCTTCACAAAATAATAATTAATCCGAGAAATAAGAAGAAAAAATATTCCACACCCCCCAACCCCACCCCACCCCACCCCACCCCATTCCATTTTGCCTTTCTATTTTCTTTTCCCATGTTATTGGAGTGTTTATACAATTTTTCAATAGCTTAAGTGCTTGTTTGGTAGGGATTAAAAATTCATTTTGATTTTTTTTAGTCGTAATTTTTGACTTTTCAACATATTTTTAACATGAAAAATCAACAATTTCAACTCAAATAAACCAATATTAGTTTATAAACTGTTTATAATCTCTATCAAACGCACTCTAAACACTCTCTTTCCCTCTTCACTTTTCAGTTAGTATTCAACATGGGACCAAAAATATGAAGAAAAAAGGAAAAGAAAAGAAAAAAAAAAAACTAACAGATTTTAACTCGATATTTTTCTTTATTATGTTAAACTCATTTTGCTTTTAAAAGTTGTTAATTGTTTTATTTGTTTTTGAAATAGATTATATGTACCCTTACAACATTTTCAAGACATTGCATGTTAATATATTTGTGTGCGCAAACAAGAAATGGTCTTGTTTTAGGTAGGTATATAATAAAATGATTAATAGTGCTCCAAAAAATGTGACAAATGACACGTGAGAGAGGAAGCAAAGCACGTGATGCAACTATAAGGTGAGGTTGCAATTTGCATGGGTGCATGGCCAAGAGGTGGCCAGTGCTTGATGTATTGCACCTAGTCTTCCAAAACATTCTTCAACACTCCACGTGTGAGGTATGCCCCACTACTCCCACATGTATCTATAAATACTTGATACATACATATATGTGTATGTAAATATGTAATAATTTATTAGTAATGGTCATGTAATAGTGGCCTTGAAAGTCATGTAATAGTCAAGTGCTTGTAGTCAATAATTTATTACTAATAAAGAACAAGTGGCCTTGAAAGTCATGTAATAGTCAAGTGCTTGTAGTCAATAATTTATTATTATATTCAAATTGTTATGGATTTTTCGTGACCAAGTCATTGATGTTTGGAATAAATGAGTAATTGTTTGTGTTTGCTTAAATTATAATTTTTACTGGTTAAATTAGTTAAAAAGTTCTGATCTCTTGTTCTTTGGGAGTAAAAAATTCTTGTCCACCTGCTGACATCTCAGCAGGTGGGCAAGAATTTCTTGCCTCCAAGGGGCAAGAGATCATTTCTTATTAGTTAAATATATTTTTTATCTATATATTTTGTAAAATTTACTAATTATTTATTATTCACACATTCTATAAGATATATACCACAACATATAAACATTTAAAAAATAAAGACATTGTAATACTCGATTTAATATGTTTACTTTTCATCCGAATTGATTAGTTGCATAACTTCATTATTCCTACGTGGTGATTTGGAAAAAAAAAAAAAAAAACCATTTCATTCCTTATAATAAAGTTTAAATGCATCAAATTTGGGGGGAAAAACTTTCAATAAAATAAGAATTGACTCATGTCTACACTTTATTTACTAACAAAACAAACTAACTTATTATCGGTCTCGATCAAACCTTACATGTCTAGTTCATGACGTCTCGTGATTGGGTCCAATAACCTACTAGTGATACATGTAATGTCCTCGTAGGGTAAGGGCGAAGCCCATGTCAACTCACCATCACCATAGCCTAAGTTTTGATCTTGTTGTCCGGAATTGATAGAAGTGAACAAGTGGAGAAAACTTACATTTGACGAAAATAATATCTGATAATAGTTTGAAATAATATAAATTATTACTCTACAAGTGAAATTAATACACATTTTTTTTATGTATTAGTTGACAATAAAATATACATCAAACTAATTTCTAATACCACATTAAACTATACTATACAAAGTACATATTAAATATCGTATTTACAACAGTCTTAAAACGAGATACCATACAAGCATTACATTATTGTGTTGCAGTCACCATCGACTATTGCTTGCGACCACCACCCACCGGTCATCAACCATCATTCTTTACGAGTTATTGGCTATATATATAGTTTGTTTATCAAAGCTTAAATTATAATTTAAGTTAGTCATATTAGTCAAACATATTTTTTATCTACACGTTTCGTAAGATTCACAATTTACTATTCACTTATTATCCACATATTTCATAAAACTCATAAATTATAAATACCTAAAAAATAATTGTATAATGCTCCTTGAACATTAACTTCAATCGAAAGTTAGATCACTATTGAAAAAATGTTAAATATATCATTCGCAAATACATAATTGAGAATTTAGATTATTTCTTTGCAAATGACGTATTTGACATTTTTACAATAGTAGTATAACTTCCTGTTAAAGTTAATATCTAAATAGCATTACTCAAAATAATTTGGATACTATCAAACAGATATTTAAAAAATATAGTAGATAAGGAAATGAGAAAGAACATATTTTCTCATCTATTTGTCCTATGTTTTTTTTTTTTTTTTAGATGACCCAGGAATCCGCAGTTGCTACTGACGGAGCCCCAACCACTCTTAGAGCGGAGGCTCGACCACCAGTGCGCGCTATATGTTGGATATACCTCTCTACTAAAAAGTCCTCTATAGGGTCACCTTCAAGGACCCTCAAACTGTCTTCCTTTGAACATGGGGTTTTTTTCCCTTCTTTCTGGTTTCTACATACTCCCGAAAAAAATAAAAAAATTATAGCATCTTGATTTACTATACTTAGTCTCACGATGTATTTAACTAACGAATTTGATGTCTCTAAAACTCTCTCTTTCTCTGATTGCGATCTTTGTGTGGGCCTCAGATGGAATGTTTTGGTTTAAGTATCTGTGCCAAAATATACAATCTTATATTATTTGAAAAATTAATAAAAAATTATGCATTGGAAAAAAAAAAGTTGCCGGAAACCCAACAGGACATGGACAATTATTTGAGGACCACAAAAGAAATTTTGAATTTTTGAGGTTGGGGAAAAAAAAAAAAAAAAAGGATTTTATTGTCCTTTTACTGTTTTGGTGGATAAGCTTTGATTTGGACACCACATATTAAGACAAGAAACAAGCGATAAGAATAAGAAACCTTTTAATAGCAAAGAATTGCTCACATCACAACTCATGTTGTTGGTTTTTTCCTACTTATTTTTCCTTTCTTCTTTTTTTTTTTTTTTATTTTATACTTTAGGAATTTGATATATGTGTGTATCATCAATAGTAACTTGTATGGACGGATCCAAACGAAAAATAAAAATATTTTAAGTTGGGCTAACATATAAGAAAAATAAAAATAAAAATTATTATTTCTTATACTAAAAAAGGAGTCCGTCCAAAGGTAGAGCCAGGATACAACTTAAGACTAGGCTGGGAGATGAGGGAACTGCACTTATGGGGGTTCGGGTGCAGCGCCCCCGAATTTTTTTTTTTTTTTTCAAACTACAATTACTTAGTCCATTTTTATGATAATCTAATATTTTTTTATAAGTCATATTCTTTAAAAATCTTACAAAAAGTCATTACACAAAAATATTCAAGATATAAAACTAGCTAAATAAAGTTGTGTCCAACGATTTTTTACAGTTGCGAATTCTTATATAATAGAATCTATATTTATTTTATTTAACAAGGTCCTCTCAACAAAAATTATTATGTAGTCAATGTATAAAGATTGTTTTATAATATAATCTATATTTATTTTGTCTAAAACTAAGCTATGTAATCGATACACAAAATATTTAAACCCTTTAATAGTATTATATATATGACTGAAGCCTAGGAAATTCAATGACTACATTACAAGAAAAAAAATGCACAAGTACATTTGGATTTGGGTTTTTTTTTTTAAAAAAAAATACAACATTGGCCAAAGTTTTGGGCAGCCCTAGACTTTAGACCAGGGCTGCCCCTCTGATTCCGCCCCTGAATCCGTCCCTAATAACATGTTATGACATCACGTATTCGTTTATTAGTATGAAATATCATAAAAATAAAAATAGTATTAGATATCACACCATGTAAAATAAAAAACAAAACTAATTGAATTAGAATAAGATGTCGTAAATGAAGATAAATAATTTTTATATTTAGATTAGACACCTATTTTTACTTAAGGAAAGATTTTGTTGTGAAACTCGATAGATTCACTATTGGATACTTCACTGCACTGAAAATATTCAATTGATGTCGAAGTTAACCAGCAATGTTATTAAAAGTTTAAATTGTTAAATAAACGATACATTTATCTATTTAAATTTGTTTCCAACACAGCCCTTTCATGAGTATGCCGGATTTCATTTTTAATCAAATGCTTGTGACAATAAATTTTTTTATAAATAATTACTCGACTTTTCTATGTTTTAATTACACGTTGAACTACTTCATCTAAAAATTTAAGTTATTTGAGAATGAACACATTTATTTAAATTTTATATTCAACACAATGTACCAAGTTCTCTTCACAAATCACAATTCCGTGATTGCATTATACTCATTTTCCAGTTTAACAGAATTAGAAAATTTGCACCAACATTCAGAAATCCACCTAGCTAGGGCATATTCGATATGTTCCTATTTTCCTATGTAAAAGATGGTCAATCCTATGTACTAGTATATTCCGCTTATCTGCAGTGGAATCCGACCGTAGGATTACAATTCAAATTCAAATTCAAACAAATGGATTTTGTAGAAGAGAGGAGAAGATGAGGAGAGGAGATTTGAGAGGATTGTTAACTTTGATGAAAACAGACGTATATTTTTTTTTTTTTGTGAGTAGCAGTGAAAACTTCATTACGGTTGGTGACTACATATACAGTTTGCCCCCACTTGCACTTACAAACGGAAGTGAATTGGACTACCTGTGCCTCATCCCTTTAGACTCGATCCACTCAACCTGGAAATCCAAATGAACAAAATTCTGTATCGAGACTTTGAGAGCAAGGCAACCAGCACTACACTAACTAGTCGAGTGGAGAGGAGACGAGACTAAGTTACAGTACAGGTCCATGAACTCCTCCTTGCTGGCAGGCTATGTATTGAAACTATCTCCCCTCAAGCCAGAGAGTAATGAAAAAGAAAGATTAGCAACTTTTAGGTGTTCCTTTCAAGACAAAGTCAGTCAACTCATTCAGATTTACAGTTGTATAAGTAAAAGATTTCTCATTATAATTTATAATTAATAAACAAATATATTATGCCTTATTATTTCGTGCGGTAATGTATTTAGTGCTTGATTGTTTACATGAAGAAGTTAAAACCTCCACAACAATTAATTATAGCAGCCACGTAAACAATTTATGGCTAAGAAGTTAAAATTATGTTTAGTGTAATGTTGAATATTGCATACCAAACATGTTCTTACTGAAACGAGTCAAGACTACAAGTAAGAATTCAAAGAAGTACCAAAATCATATTTCTGAAGAATATTGCTGATTGCATCCAAATCAGAAACTATAAAATTCCTTATGATTTGTATTATCATTTAACAGATCAAGAATACAAGTGCAATCATAATACCATGCTTTAATTAAGGCTTGTATTGCAAAATTTTCTACTAATCTAAATAATATACAGAAAAACTGCAAAAGCACGGACCCGATGCACACGTGAGCCACTCCTTCCGCAGCTGCTATCTCGGTCCTGAAAGGCGAACTGCAGAAAGATAGGTGCCGCTGTTACAGTCCGATGGACCCCCCGACGAAGTGCCCTCCTCACTGATTGATTTGAAGAAACTTGAGTAAAGCCGGGACCCAAGTTGCGAAGCAGTTGGTGGTGGAGGCACGGGACTGACACGTTCTAGCATTTGCACGACTTTGGTCATCGATGGTCTGAGGTACATATCGTCCTGTATGCACCACAAAGCAACTTTTAATGCTACACCGACCCTCTCGTCCTCTTCATCTATTTTCAGCTTTGCATCAATAATGTCCTTCAATTTCCCTTCTTCCATCATCTTAAAAGCATAGGACGGAAAATGGGATTTCTCTGAACTCTCAGCAGGATCGTAGTTTTTTCTACCCCCAATTATCTCAAGCAACACCATCCCATAGCTATAAACATCGCTCTTTTCTGATATGGCATAGTTTGTGATCCACTCGGGTGCAAGGTACCCTCTCGTGCCACGTAAAGTGGTGAAAACTTGGCTCTGCTCTCTAGTCATAAGCTTCGCCAGACCAAAATCCGAGACTTTGGCCATAAATTTGTCATCAAGAAGCACATTCTCGGGTTTTATGTCACAATGAACGATCTTTACATCACAATCCTCGTGGAGATAAGCCAAGCCTTTGGCAGTGCCGACTGCAATATTAAATCTCGTATCCCAATCCAACATATGTTCCCCTATGTTTTTCCTGAAAAGCCATTTATCTAAAGATCCATTTGCCATGTACTCGTATGCAAGAAGCCGGTGGGTTCCTTCAGCACAGAAGCCTTTGAGCCTTACAAGATGAAGATGATGGATACTGCCGATGATACTAACTTCGGCTCGAAATTCTTTCTTACCCTGACCAATGCCTTCCAATTTTTTGACCGCAAGTTGAGTCCCGTCATGGAGTGTCCCCTGATAAACCGAACCAAACCCTCCTTGGCCTAGTTTCACCCTGAAGTCACTCGTTGCTGTCTGAAGATCTTTGTAGCTAAACCGGATTGGCATCCCAGACAAACTTTCCAAGAAACCATCCTCGTCTGAACTTTCTTTAGGAGACTCAGGCAATTTCTTGCTCTTCCGGTGGAAAATGAATCCCGTATAAAGAAGACCAAATATAACAAATATTGTGACAATAATAATGATAACGACAAATGGGAAGCGTTTCTTGTCACCGCCTCCTGCGTTTCCATCACTACCTCCATTTCCCGAGACTTTGATATATGAAACATAGCCACCCTCTTCATTGGATCCTTTCAAGCTTCCTATCTGATCAAACAAAAAGCAGTTCCCTGAACTCCTCTCGAAGAACATAGCACCACAAGAGCAATTTCTGAGACAAGCATCTCTGCAACCATTTAAATCTGTTTTGGAAAATGGTTGAGCATATCCAAGTGCGAAATAGCTGAGGCCATCACCTGCATTTACGAGCTCCACGGGAGCCTTTGAATTGTTACAAGATGGAAAAGTCCCCGATTTGCAAGAAGGAAGGGATGGTGGACACTGGCACTTGTTGCCAGTATAACAAACAAAATACGGATCACAAGCTGCAGGCAGGCTACACTGATCTTGTGGAATTCTTACTGTTGAGGGACCAGTTGAACCTCCTTGAAGAAGAGTAAACGTGATGAAACCGTCTTCTCCCAAAACCGCCACCCAAGTTGCATTTGCTCCGGCATCTTGAGAAAATATAAACTGCCAAAGCAAGACTTTGTTTTTGTCAAAGAATCGCCAAGAATTAGCAGTAAGAGTTGCAGAAACGACATCATCACCATCCTTATTGATCGTTCTTCTGTTGTCTTTTCCCATAGCCCAGTATGGTTGTTGGGGTTGGAAACCCGCATAAAGAATCATATCCCCGGATTTAATCTCAAGGGAATAGCTCAGGTTATTGGAACTGGGACTGCTTACAAGTTTCATTCCTTCAGTCAACTCCTGGTTCGTCAGGAGAGTATCTGTGGGATGGCTAAAACTCTGCCAAATTAAACTGCCATCACTCCCACGCAAAATCAAATTTCCTGAGTCCAGCAATTCCAATGTGGAAACTCCTTTGTTAGCAGTATCTGAGGACCAAACTTCCGATCCCCCACTTTGTAAGTAAGCATTCCCGGAATCATCAAACACAAAGTTGTCTGAATTCTGAACCGGAAAATCCCTATTAGCAGACCAAACTACAGTTGAGGTACCCTTGTGAATCACAGCAAGCAGAAACAAAGTGACATCTTGGGTAGTGATGAACCCAAAGGCGAAATTTGTATTGTTGGATACTAAAAACAGCCCATCGTTGTCAATCCAATTCATTTGAGATCCTTTAAATCCCGGAGTCAATTTCCCTTTACGTTGAACACTAGCCATACAGATTTGTACCAGAAACAGAATAAACGAACACATCATTGTGATCTTCAGAATCCTCCAATTCCCCATGATCACATCAACAAGCATAATTCATCTAATTCAAGAATTTCAAAGCCAAGAATTGGAAGAATGAAAAGAAAATTTGCTCTGCTACTGTCACGT
Organism: Forsythia viridissima; assembly: GCA_030279155.1. Classification (NCBI taxonomy): domain Eukaryota; kingdom Viridiplantae; phylum Streptophyta; class Magnoliopsida; order Lamiales; family Oleaceae; genus Forsythia; species Forsythia viridissima. The sequence goes on from CM059033.1 coordinate 27,972,226, forward strand.
TTGAACTAAAAAACCCCCACAAAAACTAACTTCTAAAAAATATCAAACATTTTTTGGCAAAAAAAGTCACTTAAAAAGTAACTTTTAAACTTAGCCAAACATGCATATAAGAGAACCCATAATACCAAATCTGAAGTACCTGGATTTACAACTGCAAAGATCAAATTTCAAGACTCAAAATATAACCCAAATCATTGAATATGATAAGGGCCAACTGAATTAGGAATATGGGACAAGAAAAGAATATCATGAATTGACAATACACAGGTACTTATTATTCACACAACCAAGATAAGATCGGTGACCGTGAGAACATGGGTTCCAACTTGAAATTGAACAAAGAATAAACCAATAGAAGAATAGCCCACAAAAAGTAGACAAGATTTTGCAGGCAAAACAAGGGAGCTGGTGAAATTATACGTACACAATACATACATACCAGTACTGAAGGGTAGCTATCAAGAATTCAAATCTTGCCGAAGACTGAGAACCCAAAAGGTACAAGTGGATTTTGAAGACATTGGTTTATACCGTGTAATTACAAACAGAATTCAGATGAATTTGATTTTGCTTATGTCAAAGAATTGGAGAGATCTGAGGTGGGAATTTTGTTATTTCACTGGAAATGTCAAGAACAAGTTGACAATTAATATATGGGTCGTGACTCATCACCCAAAAAAACGGAAAAACATAAAATTAATGCGTAGGTGAATGATCCATTGTTAACTTCTTGAATTGATTAAGGAATTGTTTACTTTTTTTTTTTTTTTTTTTGATCGTAAATTGTTTACTTATTTTATTCAATGTGTATGCATGTGTGTATAATTTGTAATCGGGTGAGTGTGCTAGTGCATGTATTGCCGGATGCGGGGTGGGGTGGGTAGGCGGGAGGGAAATGAATGCTTGTTGGATAATTAATTGAAGTGGATGGACGATTGTGACGAAAAATATTTTGAGTCGTACCAAATGACACCCGCCGGTTCAGGGCATGTAAAGCCACACAATTTTTATCTAGTTTGATTACATTTAACAAGACCGTTCCATCTACTAAATTATTTGACAAACAAATTTAATAAATAATTATTGTTTTTAATTTAAATTAATTTAGCAGTGTATATGTATTAAAACTTTAATGAGATGTGTTTGAACGTTGATAAGTGCGTTTTATGCACTTATTTTGGCCTTTGAATTAATCATTTATGCCTCATATAAGTGCTTTTCTACTCACTCTGGTTTATTATCATTCTATTGCAGTTTTGGACTTGTTGGTGAACAATTAGAGAAGATTGGGTGAAAAGAGCAATAACTTAGAAGATATCTCATAAGGTCGAGGACTCAATTACACTCAACCCAAAGTTGAGGGACCAAACTGGAGATAATGCAAAGTTGAGGGACTAAACTGGTGATGATGTAAAGTTGAAGGACCAAAGTTGATGTCATGAAAAGATGGAAGACTGAAATGATCAAGACTTAAAGTGGAAGGACCAAATCAGTGACCGTTGAAACAAGAAGGACCAAGTTGCAAACTTACAAAGCAACCAAGCTGGGCGATCGCCCGGCTTAATGCTGCCCAGCAACCAATGCAAGAAGCAGAGAGCAAACATGGCTGCCTGGGCGATCGCCCGGGAATAGCCTGGGCGATCGCCCAGGCCAAACTCGGCTGCGGATTTTTCGTTTTATTTTCTTTCCTTTTTTGAGTCCCAATTCAACTTGGAAACGTTTTGAACGAGTTTTTAGGTCTTCTTGGGATATTTTGTGGGACAATAAGAGTAGTATAAATATGAGATACATTCTCTTAACACGGGTTGGATTTTGGGGAGAGCAAATCAAGAGAAGACGGAAGAGAAGACGGAAGAGATCAAGAGAACAAGACTCCTCGACTATCAAGACTTCTTCGAAGATTTCTTCTCCTTGAATCCATGCCGGGTTTTATCATTTATTGTTTTTCTAGTTTAATCATGTTCTTCTAGTTTTCTTTAGCCAAGGTAGACGATGAAATCTTGTTTTGATTAAGTGATTAATCCGTTATTCATTTAATTCCTTTTAGAGCTTTAACGTTTATGGCTTGTTCTTGACTAAATTAATTAAATATGATTTCTTTCATCTTAAATATCATGTATTTTTGATAGTTAGATGTTGATTTAATTAATCCATGCTTGGTGATATAATATGATCTATTAATTGCTTTTGATTTTTCGTCATCTTCTATTCGAATTGGGATACATAGAATGCTTAGAACTTCTTTGATTCTTTGTTTTCTTTCAATTGAGCTTGATACGAAAAACGCTTAAGTGGTTTATGTTTGAAGCATAAGGGGAGCCTATATTTGATATTCTTCTTCTGGACTTGATTGATAAATCTTTAGGGACAACAATAGATTGATTTCGGGTTGTCGTATGTGTTTTTCTTGGGAATTAATGAATGATTGGATAATTGCTAAATTAGACAATGGTGGATTTTGAAACTCTGGTGTTTTTTACACAACTTGAATTCTCAATTCATTTATTAGCTTATTTAATTAATCTTTCGGTTAACTATTTCTTTCAACAAAACTTTTGAACTCAACTAGCCTAGAATAACATTTAATTCGGATTAAATTACACCTTCCTCATAGCAGTCTCTGTGGGATCGACCTCGTTTTTATTTATCTATATTCCAAGAGATTCGTACACTTGTGAGTTAATTAAAATTTGACATCAAGTTTTTTGGCGCCGTTGCCGGGGACTGCGTCTGAAGGTTAATTTAATTTTAGTTAATTTTATTCTTGACTAGTTATAATTTAGGATTTTATTTGTTTCTTGTTATTTTATTAAAAACATAAAAAAAAAGATTTTCATTGTGCATGCTTGGTCGTAGATCTTTGGATATTAAGCTAGAGCCTCTAGATAGTGAGATAGAAAGAACTTTTCACCAGAGATCTCGACCTACCAACTTAGATAAGATTGGAGGAACCGAAGCAGTAGTAGTTATGGGGGATGAAATTGAGGAGAGACCTTTCAGGGACTATTTTAGTCCATTAGCTAACTTGAGCACCTCATGCATACAATACCCTCAGGTCACAGCTAGGAATTTTGAGCTTAAACCGAGTGTGCTTAACTGTCTTCCATCTTTCTATGGTTTAGATAGTGAAGAACCTTATAATCATCTGACTGATTTTTATGCTGTATGTGAGACATTTAAATATGAGAATGTGTCTCCTGATAATGTTAAACTTCGTCTATTTCCTTTTTCTCTGAAAGATAGATCTAGATCATGGTTTAATACATTACCTGCAAATAGTATTACATCTTGGGAACAAATGGTTGCTAAATTTTTGAATAAGTACTTTCCTGTTCACAAAATTAATGCTATTCGCAGGGAAATTTCAGAGTTTGTGCAAAGAGACGATGAGCCTTTCTATGAAACTTGGGAGAGATTCAACGGGCTTCTTATGAAATGCCCACATCATGGCTATGAAAAATGGCATTTATGCCAATACTTTTTGGAGGGCTTGCTACCACATATTCAAGAATGGTTGATGGCCACGAGCGGTAGAGAGCTTATGTCTAAGAATGCTACAGAGATCTGGACCTTCTTTCAAAAACAAGCTGACAATTCACAACAGCGGAGCAGATCCTCTAGAACTGAACCAAAGAAAAGGGGTATCTATGAAATTCGTAGCAGTGAACCTAGCTCAGAAATCAAGGAAGTCAAATGCATGATAGAGGACATCTCTCGCAAATTGACCTCATTGACAGCCAATAGTCCTACAGAACCAGAAGCAGGTGTTGAGCAAGCTAATGCCCTCAACATGATGAGGAAGCCTCCTTACAATCCTTACTCCAACACCTATAACCCAAGTTGGAGGGACCACCCCAATTTTTCTTGGTCACAGGGTAACCGTCAACAGGACAACACATCAGGTCAAGCCCCTCAGCAGCCTAGACAGTTCAACCAAAACTTCTCACAGCCTAAACCATGGGAAGAGGCAATTCAAAACTTGACAAAAGCTACACAAGCTGCTTTGGAGCATCAGAATCACACCATTACTGAGTTCAAGAAGGAAGTGCGCACTAGCCAGAACTCACAGGCACAATCCATTTCCAATATGGAGAACATGATGGGGCAATTGGCTTCATCAGTACAACAGCTGGCAACAACCATTGAAAAAGGTAAATTCCCTAGTCAGCCATTTCCTAATCCTAAAGGGGTGTACAATATTGGAACAGATTCAACCAACCAACATGAAGAGGCGAAGACCATTATGACTTTGAGACGGGGCAAACTAGTTGACAACCAAGTGGATCTTTCAAAGCACAACACACCTCAACTCATTTCTCCAGGTAATACCTCAACTGATGATTCAGTCCAAGAAGCTCACAAAGAAGACAATGAGCCTTCCTACATCCCAAAAGCCCCATTTCCTCAGAGGCTGACAAAGGTAAAACAAGGTAATTCTATCAATGACATGATGGACATCTTCAAGCAGGTAAGCATAAATATCCCCTTACTTGATGCTATTAAGCAAGTTCCTGCCTATGCTAAATTTTTTAAGGACCTATGTACTAAAAAGAGACAATTACATGTAAGTAAAAAGGCATTTTTAACTGAACAGGTTAGCTCAATAATTCAAAGCAATACCCCTCCTAAATTTAAAGATCCAGGTTGTCCTACTATCTCTTGCATCATAGGAAACCATAAAATTGAGAAGGCATTGTTAGATTTAGGAGCTAGTGTCAATCTTCTTCCTTACTCTGTGTACATGCAACTTGGACTAGGCGAGTTAAAACCAACATCTGTTATTTTACAACTTGCTGATAGATCTGTGAAAGTACCTCGTGGCATTGTTGAGGATGTTTTGATACATGTTGATAAATTTTATTTTCCTGTTGATTTTATTGTACTTGATACTCAACCTGTTCGAGACTCCACTAAGCATATTTCTGTGATTTTTGGTCGTCCTTTTCTAGCAACATCTAATGCTATTATTAATTGCAGGAATGGAGTCATGCAGCTGTCCTTTGGCAACATGACAATTGAATTGAATGTCTTCAATGTCAACAAGCAACCACATGACAACGAGGATGTTGCTGATGTTGATATGATAGAAGCATTGGTTGATGACTCTTGTATTTCAACTAATTTTGATGATGCTTTAATGAGGTGTCTAACTCATTTTGGTACAGATTTTGATGTTGATAGTGCTATAGATGAGGTAAATGCTTTGCTTGAGTCAACACCTGTCATGGATACAAGTAAGTGGAGACAGAAAATTGAGCCACTCCCAATAAGTGAGAAGAAGAACATCCCATCAGTTCAACAACCGCCCAAGTTAGAGCTTAAAGCATTGCCTGACACTTTGCAGTATGCCTTCTTAGGAGAGGCAAAAACTTTACCTGTAATTATCTCTTCTGCCCTTGATGATGCACAAAAAGGTAAGTTGTTAGGTGTTTTAACTGAACATAAAGAGGCGCTAGGATGGACCATTGCTGACATAATAGGTATTAATCCTGCAGATTGCATGCATTATATTCATCTTGAGGAAAATTCTAGGTCCACTAGAGAGATGCAACGTAGGTTAAATCCTAACATGAAAGATGTTGTGAGAACTGAAGTCCTTAAGTTGTTAGATGCTGGAATTATGTATCCTATTTCTGATAGCAAATGGGTAAGTCCTGTACATGTTGTCCCAAAAAAATCAGGTATCACTGTAGTTACTAACGCAAACAATGAATTGGTTCCAACTAGAGTAACTACAGGATGGCGTGTGTGCATTGACTATAGGAAATTGAATTTAGTCACTAGAAAAGATCACTTCCCTCTTCCATTCATTGATCAAATGCTTGATAGACTAGCAGGGCATGATTATTATTGTTTCTTAGATGGTTATTCGGGTTACAATCAAATTCCCATAGCTCTAGAAGATCAAGAGAAAACTACTTTCACTTGTCCTTTTGGAACCTTTGCATATAGACGAATGCCGTTTGGTTTGTGTAATGCACCTGCTACCTTTCAAAGATGCATGCTTAGTATATTTTCTGACATGGTTGAGAGGTTTCTTGAGGTGTTTATGGACGATTTTTCTGTGTATGGTGACTCGTTTGATGATTGTTTGCGCCATCTAACTTTAGTTTTGCAGAGATGTGAGGAAAATAATTTAGTACTAAATTGGGAAAAATGTCACCTCATGGTGAAACAAGGTATTGTTCTTGGCCACATTATTTCTAGCAAAGGTATTGAGGTTGACAAAGCCAAGGTTGATCTTATCTCCAATCTTCCACCTCCAAAATCTGTGAAAGAAGTAAGATCATTCCTCGGGCATGCTGGTTTTTATAGACGTTTCATTCAAGATTTTAGTAAAATCTCTAGACCCTTATGCAATTTACTTGTTAAGGATGTACCTTTTATCTTTAATGATTCATGCTTAGAAGCTTTTGAACATCTTAAGAAAGTGTTGACCACTGCACCTGTTATTCGACCACCTGATTGGACTTTGCCTTTTGAACTTATGTGTGATGCATCTGATTATGCTATAGGAGCAGTTTTAGGACAGAGATTAGATCGGTTGCCTTCTGTTATTTACTATGCTAGTAGAACTCTTAATGATGCACAATTAAATTATTCTACCACAAAAAAAGAAATGCTAGCAGTTGTATTTGCTTTGGATAAATTTTGATCTTATCTTGTAGGGTGTAAAGTAATTATCTTTTCTGACCATGCTGCCCTCAAATATCTTCTCACTAAGAAAGATGCTAAACCTAGATTGATTAGGTGGGTCTTGCTTTTGCAAGAATTTGACATTGAATTTAGGGACAAAAAGGGTTCTGAAAATGTTGTGGCTGACCACTTATCTCGAATTGTGCTTGACTCTGTGCAGGATGAACTACCATTAAATGAGTTATTTCCAGATGAACAACTCATGAATATTGATGTTGTGCCTTGGTTTGCTGATATTGTTAATTATCTTGTTACAGGCAAAATCCAGAACATTGGACTAAACAGGATAGAACTAAGTTCCTAGCTGAAGTGAGGAATTTCTTTTGGGACGATCCTTATTTGTTTAAATATTGTGCTGATCAAATTATCGTCTGTCTCACACTTTCCCTAATATCTCTTTCTCGCTCAACACACAGTGAGACTGCGTAGGCGAAATTTCTTTTTAACCGAAACAAATCCTCAATTATGAGTTTGCAATTTTGATGTCTATTCTTCCAGTTAATGTTTTATATCTTTCATAAATTGTTTTAATATCTAACATACTTTAATGTTAACGGGTTTGTAATTTTTAATTTTTTTTCAAAACATATTGTCAACTAAAGATTTTTTTTAAAAAAATATGTTATGGGTAGAACCGAACTAGAACCGGAACCGACGGGTCCGGTTCGGGTTTGGTCCGGTTCGGGTTTGGTTCCAATAATTACATAGAACCAAACGGTTCCATTTACGAAATACCTGAACTGTAACGGGTGGTTCCGGGTATTGAAATACCCGAACCGACCCACCCGACGCCCAGGCCTACCTGAAATCAAGTCAATCCGTGGTTTCGTCCCAATTATTTAATATACAATATTTAAGTATATTTGAACAAAATTCGACTAAGTTCTCGATTACTTTGGCCAACTGGTTATGTCGAGCTGGTATTGTAAACAATAATTCTTTAACGGTGTAATTTTCATTTTTAATCATGGTATAACTTGACATATTTGGTAAAATTAATTATTTTTTTAAAAGGTAAAATTAAAATCATGTTCATCATGTTGTGTATATCAAAAGTTTCCAATAATTAGTTTAAAACATAAACAATAACATTAATAGTTTTGATGCTTTCATTATGCTCTTTTTATAATCATAAGAATGATATTTTGATCTTTGTGATTCCTCCAACTAGTCTTCCTACATAAATATTCTAGGAAAATTGCAGATGGGATCTAAAACTTTCAAAAAAAAGTACAACTAAGTCTCACACCTTCTATTTTTGCAAATTTTTAGGATGATAATGCTAAAAATAAAAAGTTTGGGATCTCAATTGCAATTTTTACAATATTATAATCTTGTAATGCTAAGCTGTATTAATGGAGGTAAGACAAATGAATATTCTTAATAGATTTGAGATGAACTATTTATTTATCGTTGTGTTTATCGAGAGAGGTAATTAAATTAGTATACCATTTTTTTGCAGTAAAATTTGACAGTATGCTCTATTATGATGATGGATTCAGACAGTGAACAGAATTTAGAGATAATTGATTAAGATAGATGAATTGAGTATGTTTGTATATTTTGGAGATGATCGGTTGAGGTGATGGATTGAAGCGGTCATCTATTTTGGAGGAGATGATTTTGTGAGGGGTAATTATATTCACACTACAAAATTTATTTGTTGCACCACATTTTAATTGTATTTACGGTTCTCAATCTTTATTCATTATAGCACTTATGTTATCAACTTTTTTTCGTCGTTTTTTTATCTTCAATCTTCTATTAATTAGCACATCTTGTCATAAAAGTTCACGTCCAAAAATTCCGTTTGTAAGGAGTAAAACTACTTATTTGCCTATCATATATATATATATATATATATATATATATATATATATATATATATATATATGATAAAAAGAATAAATGCAAAAGTATGACAATATTTTTATCTCATTTTAAAACACGTAAAATAGAATATTTTAACAAATATCATTATTAATGACGAGATGTGCTAATTAATTAACAGGTTAAAGATAAGAATTTGATGAAAAAAATGTTAGAGATATAAGTATTACAATAGGCAAAGATTGAGGACCTTAAATTTAATTAAAATGTGGTGCAAGAAAAAAAACTGTGGTGACAATATAATCACCCTTTTGTGAAGGTGGAATTTGAAGGCGTAGTGACACATGGACGTTTAACTACTTTTTTCTTCTCGTAGCGAAGAAAACTCCCAACGATCGTGATAAATTAAATCTTTATACTAGGATTATGTCATTTTCATTGATACTTTTTTTTTTCAAGTATACAAGATAAGTCCACTTGTGAATTAATGATGGATAATTATTCCAATAAACTCTAAACAAAACTATTGTAGTCTAATTTGCATTTTCACGTGATTAAACATAAAGGAAGGAGTATCAAATATCAATCTATGAAAAAAAAATGGAAAATGGGTAGCACACTTGTTTGTATTTATAGGCACAAAAGCCACATTTTTGGGCATTTTTGTTTTTATTCTTGAAAATATGACAACTCCAAAATATTATATATTTCCACAAAGGACATAACATGTGGACTCGCTGATGAAATAACTTTTAAATTAATTATTTATTGTTTATTATGTATATAAACATTACTGTGAATTGGATGAAGCTACATTTCATAACATTTTCAAGTAAATTTGAATTTATATTTTGTCTTCGTTTGTATGTATTACGTATAGGAGTAGAAATTTTAACTAGAATCAAACCGAAACTTTGGGTTCAAAAAAAAAAAAAAAAAGACATGGAATCGATAACTGATTAGGTCCAGGTCTAAATCAATTCTTAATTCTTGAACTGAAATCGTTGGTACCCGAATTTGTTATTTTTATAAGTATTTTATTTTTTTATAATTTATTTACCCTAACCCAATAACCTAGCCAACACAACTATACTAAAGACAATAGTCTAACTGTCTAATACCCCAAACAAAAACCTCAAAACTCATTACCCCTAAATCCAAACTCAATTGATTCAATTCCAAATATCCAAATCTCAAATTCTCAATCGTTATCGCTCAATTACACAATATAAACAATGACATCTCTCTCATTCAACACAAATTGCGATAGCAAATGCGAAGATCTTTTGTAACCATGACGAATCCTCAATTTTGAGAGGTAATTTTTCTCTTTCTAACTATAATTTATGGAATTGCAATTTTGGTTTCTATTATTCCAGTTAATGTTTATTTATTTTAGAAATTGTTTTAATATCAAATGTAAATAGATTTGCAATTTTTTTTAAAAACAAGTTGTCAGTCTACGATAGGGGCGGATTTTGTGTGGGGGCGGGCCCTGACTACAGCCCGGCCAGCCCGGGAAAAAGTCTTTTTTTTTCAGTGTAAAATATTTTTTTTCTTAATAACAGTCCGTACGAAATTTTTTTTTTTTCAGTAGTAGTCCGGATTCAAAAAATTCCTGGATCCGCCACTAGTCCACGATATATATATATATATATATATATATATATAATGAAATTGATAGTTGGAATTCCGATTCGATTCCAGTAATTATATAAATCCAAGCATAAATATTAAACCATCACTCTTGGAGCAAGCATAATGGTCACTGTTGTCAAGAATTTTTGTTTTTTTGTTTTTAAAAAAATTCACGGTGATTTAAATCATGTACATGGTTTCCAACGCTCTACACTTTTCCTTTCTATAGTTTGCAAATTATTATTAATGAATTATAGAAAAATCAAAATTTAAAATTGAAGTACTATGTAAAGTACCGATCTTCTACCCCAAAGGCAGGAAATCATTCTTCTTGATGAGTATCGATCTCCTGCCCCCAAGGGAACAAGACATCTTGCAATAATTTATTAATCTTGTATTATCCACCTATTAGCAGGTGGGCAGGAGATCATTATCCTTAATATCTATACATAGTACGAAGAGGCAAGACATTTTGTCCACCTGTTGAGGTGTCAACATGTGGACAAGATATCCTACCTCTTTGAAGACAGGAGATTGGTACTCATACAAAAGAATGATCTCCTACCCCCTACTCTAGATTTCAATTATCAAAATAATTATTGAACAATGGGGTCGTTTCATATATTGATGCTTAAGTAGCTGATTTTTTATTTTATTTTTAAATAGGCACGAAAAGGAGAAAGAAGGTCGAATGTCACATACATCAATTATTTAATTGCACCTCACTACCACTCTAGGTACTTTAACGACTTGACCACTAAGGGTAAATTTTATATTAAATAAATATACAATACAATCATAAATTAAAAAATTACTATATAAGAAAAATAAATAATTTCTAAAAATAAAATTACTCTCCAATACAAGTTATCAAGACTTTATCAAACTGGCGTGACAAAAAAAAAAAAAACAATATCTATAGTTCTATCTAAATTCAGAAACTACTTACTCAACAAAATTTAAATTTCTTATGTAGATTTTAATTTTGTATGCATATTTTAATGTAATCTTGTTTTTATTTTAATAAAATAAAATGTACCAAGATAAATTCATATAATACATTAAAGACCAAATTTGAATTTGAATTTCTATTTATTAAACATTAATGTCACATAAATTAAAAATCTTTCAACATTTGTGCTACATAAATAGCAATCCATTGGAGATGCTCTAAGGGATTAGGCTAATATTAAAAGTTGATATTTTAAAATCGAACACAATTTTCTAATATGGTATGATAGTCCATTAAAATATAGAAAAATGCTTGTTTAACTAAAAGTTTGATCAAAACTTAGACTACTATTGATAAAATGTTAAATATGTTTGAGAATTTAAATTGTGTCTTTTCAAAAAACATATTTAATATTTTATTTATAATTGTCTAACTTTTAGTCTAACTTTGTAGACTTTGTAGCATTACTCTAAAATATAATATACACTAATACACCCACATAATTTAGTAGCACAAGGTAGGGTCGTCACATGGTGAATGCATGTGACAGTCAACATGACATCCTACGACAGGCGACTATGTCTCCGCTGCATGGGGCCAACAGCCAACTCATGGATCACAATTCACGTTTTTTAAAACCAAATGATTTGTAATCGCAGGTACCAAACACGATTCTCCTACCTCTACTTTTCATGCTTCTCTTTCGGGATTTGCATCCCATTCAACACACAATAATCAATATCCACTTGGATTGAATCTTTGGGATTTTTGACTTATCTTTTTATAAGTGATTATTGTCTGTAAAACTAATTCTTATAAATTATACGTAATTTGAACTGTTGAATTTCACGTGAGATCATATTCAAATGCTGTACATAGGTAACAATAAAATGAATTCCGTACATTGTTGTATCCTTCGACTAATTTCCAATGAATATTCATCGAACTATTTCATTTTCCTACATATTTTTTCGAAAATTGTACATTTTTTTTATTCATGGTCCTTCATTTGCCAATAAAAGCACTGATTTTGGTGTGAAGTACACTGTACATAGTCCTTTTAATTTTTATTTAAATTGTTGAAATTATAAATACAAATTATTAAGTAAGCATGTCCTAAGCATGATTAAATCCTAGTACAACTGTCATATTAATAAAATAATTTAGAATAGTTGGATTCTAGTACGTGTCTTGGGAATGCAACCAAAAGATTTATTTAATATTTATTCTTTATGTCAAATAAAGTAACCATCTTTATGATTTATTAATTAACAAAAAGTTAATTGAAATTGTCTTTTTGACTTAGGAAGATACATCCAAATATAATTATTTTAAAGTTTTAACCATGGAGCCAAGTGACTACTACAGAAATTGATAAAAGAGAAGATATTTATAAATATTGTTAATAATTATAAATAATTTTATTCTAAAATTTGCGAATGAAAAAAACAAATATTAATAATGGTTATCGAGAGATTCGACAAAAAATTAATATGTGGAGATACTAAAAGAGAGAGAGAGAGAGAAAAAAAGTTTAGATGAAAAATAAAAATAATAATTAATGGATTGGTTGCACATGAATTAGCCGCTGCTCTTAGCTTGAGTCGTGGTGAAGCTGGTATAGAATTCGCCGTTGAAAGAATAAGCAATGTTGGTGGTGAGACTATTAGTAGATTGAGAGTGGTCAACCTGTGCTCTTAATTTGAAAAATAATAAAATAATTAAATATAAATTTTCACATAATTTAATATATAGAGAGTGATTTGTTATATTTAAATTAGTATACCGCTTTTATTTGCAGTGGAATTCGACTGTATCGGATTTTAATGGATTGAGGAGTTGAGAAGAGAGAGAGAGAGTTTTGTTTGAGAGGAGTTTGATTTTGATAAATATAGAGAAGAATATGGAGAAATAGAGGAATTGAGAGAGATACATGAGTTTTGGTTTGAGAGAATGAAGACGTAGTGACGAATAAAAAAGTACTTTTTTGTACTTGTAGCAAAATAAATCTCCCTACGATCGGTGATAATAATATTTTAGTATGTATATCTATTTATAATATTTCACTAAAATGCGTCTTTTGTTACTCTTCAATAAAGAGTAATAGGTAATAAAAAATGGAGAAATTGGCCAAAAATGTTCCTAACGTATGGACTCGGTACGCAAATCATCCCTACCTTTCAAATTTTGGTAATTACATCCCTTACCTATCCATGTAGGCCCAAATCATCATTTTGAACAAATTCATCAAATATTCCGTTAAACCTTTGGAATTTTAACGCAAATGGTCCCTAACTTTTGTCCTTATGGTAGAATTGGTCCCCAGCGTTTATGTTTTGACAAACAAATCTCTAACCTACGTGTTTTTGTGCGAAATTGGTCCTTATAGAATGAAAAAGACAAATATACCCTTAGTTTAATTAGAAGAAATTGTATGTGGATTACTAATCATTATAAAATGTGCAAATAAGTCCAATACTTTTATTTTTTATAAAAAAATTTTTTAAAACTAATGAGTATTTTTTTTGAATTAACACTTTAGTAATAAACATGTCAAATAAATTTATTATTTTTATTATTAAGTAATAAAGAGAAATCATTTTTCTCCCTCTTTACTTATAAATTTTTTTCTCCCTTTTTACTTTAAAAATTAAGTTAAATAAATAACAAAATGACGTATATAATTTTATGACATTGAACTAATCTTATTACATTTTTATTTATCATAAAAATACTAATAAAAATTAATTTACACATTATGTGTTTTATTTTTGAATGAAAATAAAAGGATAAATTAAAATATAAAGAATATAGTTGGATTTCTAATATTTGTAGTTAATAAACATATAACTCAATGAAATAAAAGTATTTGAACATCAAATTTGTGACAAAGTTATTTTTTTTATATAACAATAAAATAAAAGTTTTAATTTTAAATAATATATTTATTACTTCATAATAAAAATAATAATTTTATTTGACATTTTTATTTTTAAAGTGTTAATTAAAAAAATCCATTAGTTTTCTTTAATTTTTTTTATAAAAAATAAAAGTATTGGACTTATTTGCATATTTTGTAATGATTAGGAATCTACATACAATTTCTTTTAATTAAAACTAAGGGTATATTTATCTTTTTCATCCCATAAGGACCAATTTCGCACTAAAATACATAGGTTAGGGACTTGTTTACCAAAACATAAACGTTAGGAACCAATTCCAATCTAAAAACAAAGGTTAGGGACTATTTACGCCAAAATTTCAAAGATTTAACGGAATATTGGATGGATTCCGTTCAAAAGGATGATTTGGGCACTACATAGATAGGTAAGGGATGTAATTGCCAAAATTTGAAAGATAGAGATTATTTACGCACTAGGTCCATACGTTAGGAACGTTTTTTGACAATTTTCCTAAAAAAAAACGTGATATATATATAAAGTGTAAATATGTTTTGTAGATTTTTCTTTAAAATATGATTTTGGAGATATGGAAAAGATTCTAAAAGATTCTCTATAGTATTTTCCGATTCTCGGATTATTTGATTCAAAACAAGATCAAAAGCCCAGATTTAAAAAAAAAAAAAGGCAATTATTAAGGAAGATTTGAAAAGACTCTTTGAGAAATAAATAATAATATATATTCTTTTCAAGATGGTGAACCATTATTATATTAAATAATTTTACTGTCTGGATCGGGTTTTTATTTATTTATTTATTTTTCATTTTCATCCATTAAATAAATGAGTAATTTAAATGAAGTATTTAACTTGCATTTTTCATTTTGTTTTGCAAATGGTGTATTTTTAATTAGAACTCAATTGAGCGTTCGTTTGGTAGGGATTAAAAACCCATTTTAATTTTTTTTAGCCGTAATTTTTGACTTTTCAACCTATTTTTAACATGAAAAGTCAACAATTTCAACTCAAATAAACCAATATTGGTTTATAAACTGTTTATAATCTCTATCAAACGCACTCTGAATTTAATCCAAAATATTGTTGGAATATTTTTTCAAAACTTGCCAAAATAAAAAAATACACCAATTGTTGAAAAGTGAAGATATGATATAAATTTGGTGGTTAAAATTGGACAAGTTTTCAAATCTTAGACACCTTGGTAGTTGAACTTGGAAAACATCTAAGTCATTCGTTAACTATAAATTGACGTGGTTTATTCTCTTTTGTAGTTGTGACTTGAGAGTTTTCTGAGAAAAAAATTGTAAGTCTAGTATCTTAATTAGTTGTTTTTCTTATTTTCTTTGTGGGTTGTACAAAGAATAGAAATTAGTGGGTGTGGTAAAGATTTGAATATTATTTTTCTTGAGATTCTCGAGAATTTGGGTGAATAAAATCTATATGATTATAATAATTTTTCATATAGTGAAAGGTTTGACAGTCCATACACATTTCTCTATTGTTTATATTTTTTTTATTTCGTTATTTCTTCTAAACAAGAATATTGTGGACAATAAAGTAATTAAAAATCAATTCCCAACAAATATAACTTCATTAATTGAAATTTCGTGTGTATATATATATATATATTACCCCCCGAATTGGGTATGAAATTTCGTATATATATATATATATATATATATATTTTACCCCCGAATTGGGTATGGTGAACTTGTTTCTAACAACTTTTCATATCTTGTACAAGTGATTTTCAATTGAGCATGCACATGTCTGCATTTTCATAAACAAGTACGTTTATATGTGGTATAGTTATAAATGTGTGTCTGGTTGTATGTTCTATTAAATACACAATCAATAAAAACATCATCTTCTCTCCCTCATGGAGGTAGACACATTACCGAACTACCTTAACATGTGTTAGTGCTTTTATTCAACATTATGTCTATTCAATTAATCATAATATTGTAAAATAATCTTATTCTTTGACACATAAATTTAATCGTAAAAAAGATGGAAATATTCTAAATATCATGGGTGGCTATTAGGATCAGTGATAAGTGTAGTTTTACATTTATCTGGGTCATCAAAATTGGACGATTTATAGCACTATTGAGTAAATATTTACTTAATTATGTGTTGATTTGATTGTTTTAAGTAAAAATTTGAGTTCGGATGGAATTAGAAAAAACAAAAAACAAAATAGGCAAAAAGGAATTGAAAGCGTACGAAAACTTGGAATTGAAGACCTACGTGTAAGCTCGTGAAAGTTGAAGGACCTAGATTGCAAATAAAAAAGAACGAAATTGAAATAAAATAAGAAATATAGGGACTAAAGTTAAGTTATTAGAAAGATAGAAGACTTACGATGCAAAAAATCAAGGACCTAGCCACAAAATTGGAGAAAATTTTGGCCATGTGACCAGATTGACCATAAAACTTCTGATCGCAAAGTTCATCTTGGACACATCAGCAGCCCATCATCCATAATCTTGCTATCGCAACTAATTACCTATTGCGACCGCCGACCACAACGGCTTCCGTGACCAGAATATTTGCTTTTCTTATTTTAGTGAAACTCTATTTTGGTATACTTTTGAGATGTGACTTCTGTATGAAATTATGGCTCTTTTGAGACTAATGGTTTAGGGTTTCAAGTTTTACAAGGACGGGATAGATTATTGGTGCGAGATCTTTATTTAATTTTTGTTAGTTTTTATTCTTTATGATGTGTAACTAAATCATAGTTGGGATAAACGATGTAACATAATTTTGATGTAACTAAATCATAGTTGACTATGTATTGATTTTACTTTTTTTCGTAATACTTGAAATAATTGGTCACTATTTTTTTGAATTGTGGATTGTAATAAATCGAGTGGTGAGTTATTAATCTAGACCACGTAGTAAAATCTAGCAATTGAACAAAAGATAAAGATACGCTTTTGTTATTGTTGCCGTCTTAAATTGATTTCTTATAAGATTTAATTTATCTATTTAAGGCTTATTCTAACTTCACATAGAAATATAGTAAATTGACTTAATTAGACAAGTCTAATTTGAACTTGAAAGTGGTAAATTATGTTAAATTTGTAAATTTGACATAGTACAACGATATGAAGAAATTTTGAGATGAGAGATTAGAGATGATAACTGTAGTGAAATTGTGAGTCCCGACACTTTAACCATCACATTTGATGAATCCTTGATGTATGTTTCGCTTGTGTTATTACATTGTTTTTCTAAATTGATAGTTGTAGGTTAATAGTTAAAATAAAATTATTTTCAATAGATTATGATTAAGATTAATTGAGCTTATATCTAAATAAAATAATTTTTGTAAAAAACGATAATCCAGACTCATTAGATCCACTTTATTACTTGTTTGCGATATTGTGCACTTACAGTTATTTTCAACGACTAGACTTCCCTTTATAAAACTAGTATGTAAAACGTGCGTTGCACGTGATTTAATAATAGTGTTATGAGATATATGTTTATTCAAATATTTAAATAATTATAATTTAATTTAATACTGCATTAAAATACAAAAATCTGATATTAGAAAATATGGTGAAATATAATGTTTGTTGTTGTATTCAAATAAAGTACTTTCTACAATTGTGTGGCCAGTATTGAACATCTATTTTTTAAGGTCTATAATATAGTCAAATAATGTCAATTAAAGAATACAAACAAAAAGAATAAAAAATTGTGTACATAAGTTCTTAAATATATCAAGCACTAAACTCATTGAATTTTCTTGTTTTTTGAGATGACAAATGACCTACAACAAATCTTTGTAATTTAATATAAATTTTCAACTATGAAGATGTTTTAACACAAAATATAACATGCGATTTAGACTCGTAGCACCTCAAGTTAGATAGATTTATCAATCAGTATATAAAAGAAAACAAAATAACATTTACATTAGAAATTGACAAAATTAAACATTCTCATTTACACAATTCAGTGCCTAGATGTCTTCACGTGAACTTATCCAAATTATAATGAAGAAATAAATTAATATTACCAAAACTAAATATTTTAGCGAATTAAACGTCTTATTCACATTGGATCATATATAGTTAAGAAAAATTAGTTTAAACAAAATAGATAATAATTCAATTTAAAATCATAAAAAGGAATAATAGAAATAAGATACATATCAATAGTGGATTGAAACCATTATTGAAGTTAGCCCACAAAGTTTTTTTTGTCTAGAAAATTTGAAGTCTCAAGTTAATTAGATATGTAAACAATATACAAATACGCATGAACATGCACAATAATTAAAAAATACACCATAACCTTTATAGTTCAACGCTAATTATTATTTTTTTGAAAAAAAGAAGAGCATTGAAAGAGGATTTTTCACATTAACTAACAAAAACCACAATCACAAATACGAATCTTCAAATAAAATCTTTATGGATATCACAAACTGTATAATTAACTTCAAATAAAACAACTTTAAATTTCAAATTAGACTTTAAATAAGCTGAATAAATTGTTGATGGAATGTCAATTACTATTAATCTGTAACTGACCAAATCCGTTTTCACAATTCAAAGAAAATATTTTCAAAATCTAATAATTAAATATAATAAATAGATATTTAGCCTTTTCAACTTCTAATGACTATATTTGATTATAAATGCTAAATTAGAAGTTCAATTATAATATTAACTCAAGGACAATTTAAAAAATATAAAATATTAATGAGGATATATTCGTCCAAAAATATTTCTCCATTTAACCTCCTTTTAGATTAGTATAGATAAAGGCTCTTCATAGTATATGGGCTGGTTGATTGTTGGGCCGAGAGTTGCTTATCAAATGGGCTCCAGGCTATGTGGGCTGAATATAATTTGAAACAAGGAAGTCTACTGTATATAAATAGGGAGAAAAAAAAAAAAAAAAAAAAAAAAAAAAAAAAAAAAAAAAAAAAAAGAGGGATCGATTATGTATAATTCTTGTCATGTATTTCAAGAGAAATTGAGCTTTTGATTTTAATTACACAAACCAAAATGTTATTCGCCTATCCTTGATTACTAATCACGTGTTCTAATTTCGGGATGAAATGTTTTGTACCCAAATAAAAGAATAGTTATAAACGAGAGGATATAGTTTGCAAAAATATTTGCAAAAGATATTTACTTAGAGAATGTGCATTTTATTTTTTAAATAATCATGCTAGATGGTATGTTTTATTAAGGGTTAATTACACTAATGGTCCCCATTCTTTCAGGTTTGTAACAATTTCATTTCCATTCTTTTTTTTTTTAGCAGATATCATCCTCATTCTTCCATTTATTCTCACATAGGGTCCCTAAATCACTATTTTTTACTATTCTGATAATTTTATGACAATTTTACCCCTATACTTAAATAAATTAAAATAATAGAAATAAAAATACAATGAAAACATTGCAATTAGGCCCTTAATTTTTTTCAAAAGTACAAATAAAGCCTAAACTATTTTATTTTATACAAATAGGTATTCTTCCCCAACAAAAAAAATAATCTATATTTTCCCCCCACCCCCACCCCCACCCCCACCCCCACCCCCACCCACTTCCTTGCACATACCATATCACCCATATGTATCTATCTATCTCAGATTATTTGAGCGTGAATCATCCTTTGTGTTGTTGGATTGAATTTTAGATATAAAGAATCCTCATTTATGTTGTTAGATTTAGATTTTTCTTAATGAATGTTCTTGAATCGTTGAGCATGAATCATCCATTTGGTTGTTGGATTGGATTTGAAACAAAAAAAAATTCGGAATGAAGCTGCGCTGGGCGCTGCTGGTTGGTACAGCGCCGCGCGCTGTTTTTTCGCAGCAGTGTACACGCTATCGGTTTTACAGCGCCGCTGCGGCGCTGCTGCTGTTTGCACCACCGCGGGAGGCTCTTCTGTTGTTGCACCGCCCGCCGGCGTTGCTGCGCTGCGGGATGGTACAGCGCCGCGCGCTGCCTTCTCAGCAGCGTGGCGCTGCTGGTTTGCAGCGTCGCCTGAGGTTTGCAGCACCGGGTTCGGGTCTGGCCCTGCGGCTGATCAGATCCGGCGGTGGCCGGCTGCTGGAGGCGCACTAGGGTTTTTTAAACCCTAGCTACGCAATGTTTAAGAACGGGACCTTATATGTAAATTAGATAAATTCAAGGATTGGGGTGCAATTTTGGAGATTTAGGTTATATTGTACATTAAGTCCCTATAGATTTTTTTTTGATTGGGGAAGAACACCTATTTGTATAAAATAAAATAGTTTAGGATTTATTTGTACTTTTGAAAAAAATTAAGGGCCTAATTGCAATTTTTCATTGTATTTTTATTTCTATTATTTTAATTTATTTAAGTCAAGGGGTAAAATTGTCATAAAATTGTTAGAATAGTGAAAAATAGTGATTTGGGGACCCTATGTGAGAATAAATGGAAGAATGTGGATGATATCTGCTAAAAAAAAGAATGGAGATGAAATCGTTACAAACTTGAAAGAATGAGGACCATTAGTGTAATTAACCTTTTTATTAATAACAAAAATAGAACGTATCACAATAAAAGTGATAACTAACTTCATTTGAAGATGGGGGAATGTAATTAGAGGTGGCAAAATCGGCTTGATCCGTAGGCTAGCTCATATAACCCGATTTTTTGGATTGGGCTGGCCCTGACCCAAATAAAATCGGGTCAATATAGCCCGACCCATCTAGCCCGTGGGCTAGTGGGCAGGCCCGATTTTGAATATTTTTTTTTTCCTTTTACTCCTTAACACTAATCACTTATTTTGTGAATAGTCCCAATATATAATTCAAATAATATCAATCTAAAATTATTTAAGCCTAAGTCACCAATAAACATTAGCCCAAAAATTTCAAGATCCAATATAAAATTATTTAGATTTAATTAAAATTTAGTTTAATTTAAGTTTCAATCCAAAATATATTTGGTGTGACAAGTAAATTATTTGTTTTAAATTTACTTATAAGTACATTTTTTAATTAAGCCAAACATGCTTATATCTCAAACCAATAAGACTAGCATGCTTTTAATATTTGTATTTTAAAAAAAAAAGTGTCTACAATTAACAAAAAAAAAATTATTATTTTGAGAGAAATTGACATTTATCTATTGACTAATACATGAGAACCCCAATTTTATAAATTATACTCTTTAAAAATCTCAAAATATATAGTCTAAATTTATCTAAAATTATATTTGATGCAATGTATTAGATTGTATAAAAAATTTATTTTAAAAAAAGAAAAAAAAATTAAGACCAAGTTGGACCAATGAGTTGGACTGAACTAACATATTTTTGGCTCATACAAAACTGGATTGAGTCAGCCCAGTCCAATTTTATATGTAGCTCTGCTCTGGCAGGTTGGACTGACCCAACCCAACTCATTTGCTAACTCTAAATGCAACTATGCTTCATGCACTATAGCCATATTATTCTGTCATCATATCCTAATTGTAGATTTGTAGTGTCCTCCAGTCTGTGGTGACTTTCAAATTCACTAGCAGGAGATTGTGTAAATTTATTACCGCAACCCAAATTCAAGAAGTCCGCCATTTCCTCATAGTTTTTGCATGAATGTGTGAAAAAACGTCCTCAACATATTTATGTGTCCTCGGATAGAAAGGTGACGCATCCACTCTTGCATCACTTGTAATCACAACCTATATAGCATATCACTTTTTCATATCCAATTCCATATTGTTATTATTTTTCTTTTCTTTTTTTCAAATCAGAGAAATATAATTTGATTGGATAACAGAAGTATCAATTATAATGTCTAAATTTATTGTACTGAAATTTACGAAAATCAAAAACTACGTCTAAAAATGAAAACCCTCGAATGCCAATAGATCATAGACCAGAAAAGAAAACTATTTAGATCTCTGTCTCATCCTTTGACGCTACCTCTTCAACCTTCTCGTCACTTGTTCTTTCCCTCGGCTCTCATGATGAAAATAGATAGAGAATTGTCGAGTTTGAGTACATTTTCCAATAAGATATTATTCAAATCATTTTTAATTAGTTGTTTGACTTGATTTTGTGTATTGTCTCTCTCGAGGAATGATTTACTCTCTATGGTGAGGAGTAGATATAAAAGCCACCGCACATATGTCCAGTGACTACGTGTCCAGTGGTCTTTATATCTACTCCCTACCATGAGGAGTAGATCATTTCTCAGTCTCTCTAATACCAAGTCTAGAATCAATCTGTTCCATTAATGCCTTAAAGTCACATTCAAGCCCCTTAGGTACCCTAAAAATCAACTAATTCTTGCCATGACTTCCACACGGCCTAGTTGACCAAGATAGCACCATAAAGTGACATGCCACAAGACCCTTAGGTGCCCCAGAAATCAACACATTCTTACCATGACTTCCACTGGCTTGGTTGACCAAGTTAGTCTTTGATTTATTTATTTGTTGATCCTTTTAACTTTTAGGCGATCCACTAATAATACTTACAACTAAATTCTCCACGGCGTATCGAAGTTGCGTGCTAAGCTTGCTTCTGTAACTCTTGAAATGATCCACTATCTTCACTTAGCAACTAGAGAACTTGACAGAGGATTTCATCAATATCATGTTCATGGAATAAACTAGTTTTTAACTTACAAATTTAAAAATAGCTAGTACGTTTTTTATTGTAATATTTTATTTTAAGAGTTGTAAAAAGAGCAACTCTTTTAGGCGAATGGTGAGAATTTCGACAAACAACAATGATTTCAATTAAAAGATTAGTAACTAATGTACAATTAAATATATCTAAATCAAATGTATATCACGTATTCTATTTTCAAATGTGAAAAATCCTTCGAACCAATACACCAATCACTACACTTAGATTTATTGGATTTGTTGCTAAAATATCGGTATTAAATTCGAAACTCACTACAAGAAATTTCATTTTTAACAACGAAAATTTTGGTCTTGTAAAATCTCTCGACGACCATTTTTCGACAAAACAATCTAAAAATAACTTTCTACGACAAAAAATTTTATTGTTAAAAGAGAAATTTCTTGTAGTGACTCCCGGCAGATGGCCAATGGCCCAAAGAAAGGAAATAATCGGTTACATTTTTCATAGGATCTCATCTTATATATAGACTCAAATATCGATCAGAGTTCTTTTTGTATCACTTTGCCTATTTATTCTTTCTTTAGAGTGTCAAAGTGGGTAGCTAGAACCATAATTTACTGAGGTGTGGATCGGGCTGATTTTTATTTATTTATTTTTGTTTTCTAAAGGATTTTTAGTAGATTCAAGAAAAAAAGGCCTACATGGCCCATATCTAGGGAACTAAAAGATGTTACGCTCGCGAGTTATTCTCATCTCGAAGTTGGACTGTTGTGTTTACGTTTCAGTTTTTATTTTTGAGTTTTGAATTTATTTTGAGTTTTCTATTTTGAGAGTCTATTTTAAAATTGCTGGTTTGCCATTCTAAAAAACTCTTTTTGAAAATAGTAACTGAAAAATACGTTCTATTTGGAATTTTGAGAAATTGTTTTATATCATTTATTCAATGAATTTAATTATTTAGTAAAATAGAACAGTTTTATGCTAATATATGATAAAATAATATATACATTTTAAAGTAAGTAGATCTTACAATATTTTAAAAAATAATAATAAATTAACAAAATAGGAATTAAAAAAATAAAAATTACTGACGTGGATTGAGAATTTTAATCAATTTTCATCTAAATTAATTTTTTAATTTTTTTAATTTAAATAACCAATAAGGGGGCTTGAATTATTTTTTAGTGCTTATAATTTTTTTTTTTTAGAATTTAAAATTTTTTATTTTTTAAGACTATAGAATTTTATTTTTTAAAATTTGTATTTAAATAAATTTTGTTTTCTTTGTTTTGAATGTTTTCCACATTTTCACTAAAAACACTCAAAACGTCAAAAATGTGTTTTGAGTTTTGTGTTATAAATTTAACTTTGTTTTCGAAATTAAATTTTCAAAAACAACATATTAAACAAGTTTTGGTTGTTTTGCAAGACCGAAAACTAAAAACAATTTGAAAATAGCATATCTTTGTGTTTCAATTTTGAGTTTTGAGTTTTTGAATTCATTTTCAATTTTGTGTTTTGAGATTACTGAAATACGTTCTTTTTGTCATTCTGAAAAACTGTTTCTCAAAACAGAAAACTGGAAAACGCGTTTACTTTGAAATGTTGAGAAATTTTTTAATATTATTTTATTTAAAAATTTGATTATTCAATAAATTTTAATAATTTAACGCTAATATAGTATTAAATAAAATATAAATTTTGAAGTTATTGAATCTTGAAATATTTTTTTCCAATTACAAAAAACAAAACATAAATTAAATTTGATAAAAATTAGAAAATATAGAAGTAAATATTAAAGACAAACTCAATTAGAATGAGAATATGTAATTTTTCATGGTAAATGAGATTACATCAAACAGTTCAATAGAAACGTGATGAGTATGTTTTATACGCTTATCATAGCTTATAAACTTGATGTTTAATTGTGATTTGAGCAGATTATTATTTAATTCCGTATAGATATTATAATTGTAGGAAAAACCCAATAATAAAGGTTAATAGAACAAAAAAGAGACAATTTGAGCTTAATTGAAGTTGATCAAAACTATTTGAAGATTGACTTGATGACATGGAAGTGATAAGAACCACTAAGAAAGCTATTGGAGGAATTTCACAAGTTTCAAAAGTGGAAGGTTTGGGGACCAATGTTGAAGTGCTTGAAAGTTTTGGGATGAATGTTAAAAAAGTTTGGAGCAAAAAGGACCAAAATGCATAACATTGAAAGTTTTTCGTGTTTTGGGATTTAACTTTGTTTTGTACACAAAATAATGAAAATGAATTTTCATCATTTTCCATTTTGTATAATTTTTTTTGGGTATTTTGGACAATGCATTTTTTAAAATGGTTAAGTAAACACGTTTTCACTGTTTTGAAAAACTAAAAATTGAAAATAGCTTGAAAACAATAAAGAGAATGTGATCTTTTAAAGAAAATTAGGGATGGCAATGAGACGAGTCGAAACTTTGAACTGCCAACCGCCCTGGTTAAGGGAGTTTTTTTTTTTTTTTTTTAAAATAAAAAATAAAAACAGGAAAAAAAATGAGATAGGAATTTGTTATACATATGTAGGAAATAAAACAAAACAAATATAAGATTGGAGTTGTGGTGTAGTGGTCAAGATTTATAATTTCATAACTACAACCTAGGTTCGATTCTTGTTCAACCCATTTTAAAAAAAAATGACTTGTAAATTGTAATTTTATTTTATGATTTACCAAAATAAAAATAAAAATTAAAGTGGCAGGTCGCGGGGCGATGTTGCCTCAGATCCTTTGCATGGCGGGTATTTGTGCCCTGGACCCGCCCCTATTTCCCCTAATGGTCGGGGCGGGACAGCCTAGGGTGGAGTGCAGAGCAGGTCCAAATCGGCTGGTTTTTTTTTTCTTGCATTGGGCCTGCTTGGGAGTTTTTTTTTTTCACCAGTTTTGACCGGTTTTGGATGGTACCGTTTATGAGGAGTTGAATAAACCGGTGCTTGTTAGTTTTTTAGAGCACCGTTTTTGGGCGGTTTTTAAACCGCTCAGAAACGGTGTAGTGTAATTTAGAGTCTATCTCCCAACCTCCCAAATCGGTGGTTCTTGACCGTTCTTCAAAATTTCTTCCAATTTTATTCTTTCTCAAACAATTATTTTCAAACTTTCCTAAACTTAATATTTGTAAAAATAAAACATACGAACACATAAAAAAAAAACATATGCAACAACATAAATTTAATTTTATATTTTCAATAATAGGTTCATATATAACATTTTCAAAATTAATTTTTTTTTAATATATGGGCATTTACGTAATTTGATTCTTTTAAAAACTTTTAGAACTGCTGGATAATAAACTCTCAAACATGGGTTGGACCGTTTTAAAAGCCGCTACTAAAAATCACCCAAAGCCACTCTACTCATAAACGCTCAAAATTGGTACTTTAAAAAATCTTCTTAACCGATACCCTAAAACTCTCAAGCAGGCCCTAAAAGAAGATCTTGATTCAAATTGTTTATTTTGACACAATTATAATAATTTTCTTATTTCCTTCATGTCAATTTCACTTACATAACATACGATAATCATCATAAGGAAACAAAAGATAACCATTTATGGTAAGGAGTCAAATTAAATCAATCTAATTTATCTATCCATTTTCTACCCTTAATGTACCCAAAACTCCATCACAATCCAAGCAAAAGAACACGTATCAAAATCGAAGACCAAGTCTTTCGTTTCTTGGAAGTTGGTACCCTTCAAGAAATGGCGACACTCAAGAATACTTACAATCCCGTATGCGTATATCCTTCCTCGTAAGATTTCCCTTATCTTACGCGTACACCACGTGTTAAAATTCCTGTCCGAATTTACGTGTCGCAAAAGGATTTGTTATATGACAATTGCCGTAAAACAACAATACCAATTAAAAACGCTTTGAATTGGATACGGACTTTTTCAATTTGGGACAATTACAATATGGGTCCCCCTCAATCTAGTAGCAAATAAGTCTCCCACTTTTAAAATGAGCAAATTGGTCTCCAAATTTTTATTTTAAGGGTGTGTTTGATTAGTTTGATTTTCCATGGAAAATGAAAAATTTTCACCCATTTTCTAGCTTTGGTCTGTTTGATTGGTAAAATTTTCCCACTTATTTTCTATCTTTTGTTTGATTGAAACTTTTGATTTTCCATAGAAAATATTTTCCATGTTTTCTACTTTTGGCCATATTTTCCTTGTTTTCAAAGAAAATATTTTCTTGGTGGGATAGGAGAATTTATTTTCCATGGAAAATTTGTTAACCTTTTCCAACCCATTTATTTTCCATGAAAAATTTGTTAACATTTTCCAATCCAAATTTTCTTGGTAATTCATTTCCATGAAAAATATTTTCTTTCCACCCAAATTTTCCACTTGCAATCAAACACAACCTAATTGTAAAATCAGTCCCCATTCATAGAAATCATCCAAACCTCTTTCAAATGATCACACGGTCTTCGCATGTCAAATTTTATGAAGTTAACTTTTGTTTCTTAATTTCAACTACGGCTAGAAAATTTAAAGCAAAGCATGTTTTTATTAATAATTTAATGAAAATTTGGATCGTTTCAGCAATTATAGTATTTTAAAAAGTGTGCTTAAGCATCGACTAGGTTCGAGTTGCGACTTCCACGCCTCGTTTAGATCCTAGACTTGCAATTAAGCAATCATCTATTTTTTAATTAAAAAGTGTGCACCTAGTCGCACACTTTTTGATTTGAATTTTTTGTTTTATCTTTTTTTTTTTTTAAAAAAAAGAATATTTAAAATGATATTAAAAATAAAAAAACGATTTTTCACATTCTGCCTTCACCCAGGCTTGAAAAGTTTGAAATTCAGCTTCCACGTCTCGTCACACTTTACGCTTTTTAAAAGACTGATTAATAGTCACTGATTGTACAACTAAAATAAAATATTAAGGACAAACTTGCTCTATTTTAAAACTTTAGGACCAAATGGATAATGAAGTAAATAGGTTGGGGATCAGATGTGAAATTTTCCCTACCTGTTTCGTCATTTCCTTATTTATTCGGATCCATTTGCATTTTATATCGCTTGCTAAGGAATATTTCTCTCTAATTTTTTTTGGGTTTAAGAAAAAAGTTGAAAAATGGTGGTGAAGATGAGGAAATGGTCAGCGTGGATGGCGGCGCCACCGCCAGCGGCAGCGGCGACTAGGAAGTTTCTGGTGAAGATGAAGCCATTGAAGCTAGAACAATTAGAGGAAGGTGGCGAGGATGAAAAGAAACAAAGGGTTGTTTCAATCAAAGTGAAATGGAAGGGAGAACCCAAGTTTGCACCAATGTCATTTCATAAACATAAAAAAGATTTTTTGAGAGAGAAAATTGTCAATAAAGGGGAAGCCATTGAATGGGATGACGACGATCAGATGGTTCATATATGTTGCTTTACAATGGTCTCCAGTCAAGATCAAAAGTTTGTTCCTTGGGACGTTTCCTTCAATATCCTATATGTACGTTTTACACACAAACAAACACTCGAATGTGAAAATTTTATCTTTTTGTATCCTTTCTGTAATTCGGCTGACAGATACTTTAATTAAGCTTCAAACGGGTCCAATGGCTCGTTTGAGTTTTGTAAACTCTCAATACCGTATTTAAGTATTGGAGTACTGTCTAAAATATTAACTTGTTAAAAGGATTAGTTCAAACCCGTATGTTTGACGTAAGATTTTCCTCTTAATACTATTTATATATTGTAGGGGGAGAAGATGGAATCCAAGAGTAAATTGGTGGTGATTGGGAGAGGTTGTGTTAATTTAGCTGAAATTGTTTCAAAAATGGATTCCCAAATTGAATGGAAAATTCCTATCAGTTTGCAGAATGCTGGGGTTGGTAGAGAAGTCTCCCTCACGGTAAGCTATTTTTTCAACTTGTATTGAAGGAACACGTTTTTACTTTTTATTTTGCGCTTTAATCTTTATTTTGTGTAATGTTCTCTCATGAACACATTATGAAAATTGTGCATCTATAGACCTCTGATGAATCTGGCTTGCACGTAGAAGGACGTGTTGAAGCAATATAAATGAATGACTTTGCCCACCTCCTAAGAGCTAAAACTTTTAAGGAGTGACAAAACAACATCCGTACAGCTGATCCTAAATTTATTGAGAATCATACTTTAGTTTGTTGTTCTTGTATCATGTTATCAGTTATAATTTGTACATGGTGTAAATTTTGTCCTAATTTGATATATATATATACCTTCAGGTGCTACTGAACTTTGTTGAAATCATAGAATCTCATGACACAGCAAAATCAAATGGGGTGAATAGTGTATCAGGCAATGTATATCCATACTATTTGAAGGAAAGAGAAAAGGGATTGAGCCAAGAAGAAGAAGTACTGATGGATGAATCCGAAAAATCAGCCATTTTTGAAAGAAAATCCTCAGAAAATTTGTTGGATTCAAACAAGAAAATGGGGTGGTTTTCTTGGAAGAACAGGCACTTCAGTTTAAAAGCAGTCAAAACTAGGATTGATGTTGATCCTCAATCCAATGATTCTTCTACCTTGGACACAGTCAGCAGTAACCCAATGCAGGTACATATTTTATATCATTTCTACTTTGATAGATGTTTTGTGGAAGACATTGCTATGAAGTGATGTGATGCATGTTTTGTTGAACAATGTGGAGTTTAATTATATTGTACGATTAACTAGAGTCGAGATAGATTAAACAGGTATACTAGACATTCCATAGATGTATTATGTTGCTCTAATATTCCTATTCATATATAAAGTTTTTGGCCTGATTTTATGTGAGCAAAAAATTGTGTTCTTCCTCTCCACTACAGTGAAGACATGTAGTGCTGCGCGAAACTAGACATTTTTTATTGTGGAGGCAAAAATTAAGTTGTAAATCTTTTTTTTAATCAAACTAATTGATGATTTGAACAAAAAGTCATGCAGATAAAAAAGAGGAGAAATAAAAGGTTAAATTTTAAAAAATAAAAAAATATGTGGGGTTAGTGGCCCCCACATGACCTCACGTGGCTCCGCCACTGAGGAATAACTCTCAAATTGATTGTGCACGACATAAATCTATATATGCTTTGCTTGCTTTTTTTTCATTTAGAGTAATACTATTTTATCATCGTCAGTGATAATCATCAGTCTGTGTGGCACTGAGTGATAGATCCAATAAATGAGTTTCATATCTCCATATTTTATTGAACGTATCGTTTAATGTCAACACAGTTACCGCATGATAATCACTAGTGTTGATAAATAGCGTTATTCTTTCATTTATTATTAAGCTTTAGGGTAGAAAATAGGTTTAATCCTGTAACATATACATTGTTTTGTTTGATATTATCAGTTTTTTAAGTCTGCAAAATTGATTTAAATCTCTAAGTAGATTCATATAACAATGGAACGAGCATACAACCAAAATAAGAATCATGTAGTTGATCTTAAATATATTGGAAATAAGGTTAGAGTATAATATATTGTATGTGGCCGCAAAATATATGAAGATTAATCCCATTTGTGATGATGCAGTAAATGTTGAAAAGGAAATAATAAGCTAAAATGATTTGTATATAGTGTTCTATTGATTAGGTATGGTCCAACAATGTTTTTATAATGTTTATCTTGTTGATCATGTTGCAGTGGATAATATATTTTCTAGTTCAGCTGACTATGAGAATTAGTCTTTCTTCTGACTTTTTCAACATATATTTAGTTGACTAAGGCCTATATGATTGCTATTTAATTCAATTTTAGTTCTTGTTTCATAGGTCGCTTTCTTGTAAAAAGTTTGTTACTGTACTGTTCTACTTGATCTTGTTGTGTTATACGTAAGAAAATACGTCTTGCCAAAGCTCTTCTTGCGCATTCTCGCTCAAAAAAGCGAGGGTGGCATTGAGGATTCAGGATGTAAAAACTCCACTAAGGCCACAATTACCAACGGTAGAATAGGGCCTTGCCGGTCCAGCGTAGGTGACAGCAAGGTACGGGGGCCTGTTTTCCACTAGGCCCTACACTGGCCGGGGCGGGAAGCTTTACACCTCTAGGGTGACGGCAAAAGACTATTACTTTCTATTGCTAACTATAAAACTGTTCTAAATGCCATTTTGTATCGGGTTTCTGATTGTGTAGCATATCATTTGATGGAGCACAAAATTCATAAATTCTGACAATGTTGTACTTTTGTATACACTTTCAGAGAGTAGATGCCACTCAATGTTCTTCAGAATCAGAGCCCCATTATGAAGGTAACAATACAGGTTCTTGGGAAGAAAAGGAGATCGTCAGTAGAGATGGGCAAACAAAGCTCAAATCCAGTGTTTTCTTTGCTTCGTTTGACCAATGCAGCGATAAGGCTGCAGGGGAGAGTGCTTGCACAGCATTAGTTGCTGTGATCTCGCACTGGCTTCAGTCGAACCCTTGTGCCATGCCTAACATGTCAGAATTCGACAATCTCATAGTTGAAGGTTCGTCAGAATGGCGAAAATTATGTGACAACGAGGTCTATGTAAATGAATTCCCGGACCAGCATTTTGATCTTGAGACCACTCTAAAGGCTGATGTTAGGCCTATAGCTATTTCACGTGAGAAATCTTTCGTGGGATTTTTTGGTGCTGAAATTTTCGAGTCACTGAAAGGAGTGATGTCTTTCGATGAAATATGGAACGAGATCAGCAGAAACAGTGGTGAAGATTTTGATCAAACAAGGATATATATAATAAGTTGGAACGACCATTTCTTCGTGTTGAAGATGGAGTCGGATGCTTATTATATAATTGACACATTGGGGGAGAGGCTGTTTGAGGGTTGCAATCAAGCATACATACTACGATTCGACTCTTCAGCTTTGATGCATCGAAAGGCAGAAAATGAAGAGAGAATTTGCAGTGGAAAAGAATGTTGCAGGGAATACATCAAAAGATTTCTTGCTGCAATACCACTCAAAGAACTTCAGGAAGAAGAAGAAAAGAAGGGTGTTTCGTATTATTGGCTCCATAATCGGCTACAGATAGAGTTCAACTTTAGCTACTCGACTTCGCCTACACCTTCATCTTCATCATCGTTAACATCATCCCCGTTTTCTTCTACGGCCACTTCTACATCCCCCCATTTCTCAAGTGAAGAGTGTGATTGACAAATGTAGAAAATGTAAATGTGTATCTATGTAAAATTCTAAGATTAAATAGACAAAATTTTGAATAGTTGGCAGTCGTTGAATCTTCATGGGAAAAATCCAAGTATTCGGTTAACGATAGTACATGAATCAATGAACACAAAACCTAGTATTAGCGAACACAATTCAAATCTGAAAATCGAAAAAATGTACATTGTGCGAAGCATAATGAAGCTTGAAATATCAGTAGATCCCACCTGGAACACGCCTAAGATATCTTGAGCCACAAACTTATCGACTGATATAATTAGGGACTATGTTAAATGTAGTCAGTGTTTAGCTTAAGATGGGATATGTTAAATGTAGTCCATAAACCAACAGATACTTCAGTCCATTTACAAGTGTGACAGACTTACAGTAAGTGGTGTAAATCAAGACCGGACCGCCTAGGATGAGGCTCGGCACAGGTTGTGCTGTGAGCTGGCCCATCCTGGCCTTAATTTAAGAAAACTTTTTTTTTTCCCGGAAACCTAGTAAACCAATTTCTTTTCGAGTTCCTTAAAAATGGGTTAAAAAAAAAGAAAAGGTCATTTTTGGAGAGAACCAAAAGGCCCTGTGGACCGGATCAGACTGTCTTTGTCCATGCAACCGGTCTGATCAGCTCGTTATATGCCACACGGGCCATTTTACTCAATGGAAAACAGGAAAAGATTTCCATGTAACTTAAAAGTTGATCCATGTAACATAAAGTTGATCTTGTTCAGTCACCATCACAAAAAATTGGAATTGTCATTAGCAAAATGAAGACCCACAAACTAAAGCACCCCCACCCCAAAATTCCTTCCCCTTATCTTCTGCTAAGTGGACGAGACAAAATCTACTCAAGGCAAAAGCAATAAATGATGGCAAATTACCCTTCTATGGGCATGCTCCTTCACAAGGACCCACTAAGAATGGTGCATAAAGACATTATAATTGCCCACTTCTTTCGTCGTGTCAAAAGATTAAACCAGACGTGTTAAAATGTGTTGGACTACAGTTTAGGCATGACATGCACATGCTGTGGGCCAGCTCGTCCATAAAGTTGGGTCACGCCAAGCCTAGCTCTAGAGACTTGTGCCGACTGATGCGGACATATAATTAAAAAAAAATGAAGAAAAAAAAACTTGTGCAATAAAAGGTATGAGCCCGTAGGCCCGACACAACCCAAAGTGTGTTGTGCCAGCCAGATACCTAAAGAAAGGGTTGTAAAAGAATGTTATAAATTATGTAGTAGAGGTGTCAAAATGGACTAGCTTGCCTCAGCACCGGGCCTGCCTTTAACAGTGGCTCGGGTCGGGATTGACAAATGATTCGAAAGAGGGAGAGAAACACAATCTTTTTTAAAATAAAAAAACTCTGGCCCTGCCAATTTGACAGCCCTAAGGTTTAGTCAATCTTCAACAGAAAGAAATCAATGAAATTTCAGATCTGCTCTTTTCCTGTGGATGGTTTGATGGAAACCAAGAATTTCACAAGCATTTGCCACCACTCAAAAATGAAAAATAAAAGAGGAAACCCTATCCAGTCTTTTACTTAAAAATCATATTCACCCTTCATAATCAAATTAGAATGGGGTTGATGGACCCCCTATATGAACTACAAATAATATTAGATTTTGTAAAGGACCCCCCCTTTGTTCCCCACTTAACAAACAAGCCCTATCCCCACTTCAATAAGTAGACTCTGCCTTCAAAAGTATGGACCATTAGTTTTACATCCATTATCGTAATCGTATGGCTTTGAAGTAACCATATGGACAGTCTGCCTTAAGGCTGCTCAGCTATCTAGTCCGTCTTACCAAATATGTCATTAGTCTCTACTCAGCTCGTGCATGGAGAATTTCTGTTTCCACCTCAATCAAAGCCGAAATGCCAAGTTTCAGAGGACAACCAGCTTTAGGAACAAGACAGACTAACTAAGAATAGGAAGATGGATCCTAAATAGCCAGTAATGTTTCATGCAGTTTTTCTTTGTTACAACTCAAGAATAATACTCAAAACTTAAATTGCACATCAATTTTCCCCCCCTCACATCTCAGTGTAGTAATTTATAGCAGACCCCCAATCTGAAGTGGAGGAGGAGGTTTGCGGCAAGTTGACAACCAACGTAAAATTTTACCAAATCTTAAGATATGAATCCTAATGCAAACGTAGTGAGAAAAAGGGATTCATGTAACTTATTCCAATTTATGGGGAACAAGACTTATTGTCACAATAGATATTCATTGACACTTGATCAAGACCAACCTAGAAAAGATTATAGAACACTAGGTCTACTGCCCTTAAAGATATTATCCTTATTGTTGATTCACATATTCATTTCTCTAAATCACCTTTACCGAATCAGAAGGGGGGGTTTGAACTTCGTGATCTTCATCGTATCAACAATTTGTCGTCTCAGGAATTCCTGTTTTATAGCAATTTTGAAGAACAATACGCAAATTGCACTATCATATTGTCAAATACTATTACATATTGAACTCATTGGATATCTACACTTCATATTTGCAACCACGAGCTACTCGCTGATAAAGGATTTCAAACATAGCCGCATAAAGCAAAGATTGCAAGAAAAGTACAAGCTCAGCTTGTGATTCCAAAATTTAGAACTAAATAAATCTAAGTTAATTCATGGAGGTCGACTGCTCATTCTTTCATTGAATTGAGGCTCAACTTCCAACAAACTTGCTTGTTCTTATTCTGAAGAAAGAACGAGAAATCCTCGCTTAACTTTCTTCTTCCCTCTCGAGCATTGCCCAAATCGCCATTTTCCTCTTCTTGGGGGCAACCGTTCTCCATACTTGTGCATGAAATGGCTGGAGAGCCCAAACGTAGTGCCAAATCACATTGGATTTCAGAAGGGTTATTGGAATCGAGTTTGACTGGTAAAGTAATGTTAGGAGGATCTGGTTTACAAGAGGAACGGTTTTGTATGGCACTGATTTTATCATTCTCCGTCGGGTGAGAATATGAATTGGAAGGCTGCTTTAAACTGAACCTTGGGTCATCAAATTGAAGTTGATTTGCATAATACAAGGGGTAAACTGACCATGAAGCTTGTATTGGCTCACTTTGGTAGCTACCACTAGGAATCAAATTCTTTGGTAAAACAGGAAATTTCACGTTATTACAATCTTTGTATCGGACAACCAAATTGTCAACATTTGTGCAGGAAAACGAGGAATTTATGGCAGTGGAGGTCATAAATTTCGAATATTGTAACATCAGTTGGCTTTTAGATGTATAATCGCCAAGAAGCTTGCTGTCCAAATTGCTAGGAGGAACAGAGGTGGCATCTGGAGTCTCGGGCCTAAGGTAATACCTAGGTATGTCGTTTCGCTGACTTCTTGATGATCTTCTTGGAGTGCAGCCCAAATATAGAGCAGCTACCAAAGGGGAAACAAAAGAATGAACACTTAGATATCAGTTGTTCAATTTGGTTTTAATATCTTTTATAACTGAAAGACTTCCAATCCCAAATTAATAAATTATCAAATTACAAAGCTAAAATAACAAAATCCTTAAGAGATTGTTTGGTAGATAATACTAAACGGGACTGCTGGTATAATGGACGACATTTTAGCTTTTCTCCTTCAAGAATACCGTCTAGTACTTACTAGTACACCTTATCAAAGGCCCGCTAAATGCAAGAGGATTCACATATACACACTAGAGAGATTCAAATAGACAACATGACTCAAATTTATACTATAAATTGATCTTTACCTGCAAGAAAGGAAGATTTAAATGGATGTTACCTTCAATACAAGGCTGCAAAAATTTCCCAGTTTCCGAACTCTCGTCTCTTCGAATTATAGTGTCAATAGCCTCATTCACTCTGTGCCAAAGAGTTTTAAGATCTGAATACTCAGCCTGGGGAAACAAATACATGCCAAACATGAACAAGAAGCAACAAGTGCATGTTTGCTACGCAATATTGAACGTGACTACTGGATTTTTTTCTTAATCCTCCCTACAAATACTTGTAGTAAAAGAATAAAGTTTAACTGAACTATGCTTCAATAGAGGAGAATTTGAGAGTTGTAGGGGCAAAAACATAACCTCAGAATTGGCTTTGGAATACATAATTTCTTCAGCTTTCAAGACCACAATGGGCAGATTCTCTTGCCACTCTTTGTTCTTCTTAGTAGTTGAACTATGAACCTCATTCACAATCCTAACAAAACAATATGACATAAAAAGGACGAAAATTAACATGCCTTTATTTATGTATACATACATATGTTCTAAATTAAGATGATTCTCATTCAACCTTGCTGCCAAAGTCGTCGTAGTCGAGAAACATAAGTGTACACTACAATTAGATACAACACAGAGTACCTGAAGATTTCTTGAATTAGAGAACCTCTAATGGGATGGTGTGTATCACTGTGCCAAGCTCTTCTAACACACTCATAGGGCCTTGGGCCAGGTCTTGGCATCTTCAACAGCTGGGAAAAACAGAATAATCTGCTACTTGAAGAAAATAAGTGAATTAAAATACTAAATACTGTGATCCTGGGAAAC
Organism: Forsythia viridissima; assembly: GCA_030279155.1. NCBI lineage: Eukaryota > Viridiplantae > Streptophyta > Magnoliopsida > Lamiales > Oleaceae > Forsythia > Forsythia viridissima. Next base: position 28,008,552 of record CM059033.1, read on the forward strand.
TTTCTTTTTTTCTCTTTTTTTTCTAGACTTATGGTGGGATTGTGGTGTCTAAATTCAGGGAATGAAGCTGACAAAAGTATTCAGAATGAAGAGCATTATTGATAGTGAGGGATGAGAAAAAGATGATAGAGAGGGACTGTGCCTTTTACTTTTAAATATGATAAAAACTTTTTATTTCCAACAAAATAATCACTTAATTTTTTTAAAAAAGTAAAAGTTACTGTTCTTCACATCCTTTTTCTGTTGTCTCATTCATGCACTCAATTATTCATGGATTTGTGATGAGTTTGGTGTGTCCCCCATTCTGCCACATGCCTGCTTCCCCATGCTCTCTTTCTCTCTCTCTCTATACACACACATACATATATATTATATATTATGGACCCATTCATCATTCATCATTTATGTGGTGGGGGATAAAGGTTTGATAATGTAATTGCCACTGTCGGTGGCAATTCTAAGCAAAAACCAGTTTTCAAACTGTATAATACAGACTATTAAAATCGGCAAATTGTCTTTGGAAAAAAAAAAACAAAAAAGGACGGGGTGTGGGGGGAATTGCTTAGAACCTATCAAATTAGGTCAAGGAAGTAAAAATCCCGTATAACTCACTATTGAAATTAACTTCTATAAAAAACAGAATTTTGATCTCTTGTTCTTAGTGGACAGGAAATCTTTGTCCATTGCATCAATAGCCCATATGCTGACAAGTCAGCACGTGGATAAGAAATTACTACCCACTGAAAACAACAGATCAAGACTCATAAAAAACATGTCCAACTAAAATATTGTTAAGAGTGTTTATAGTTCACTCCTCGTCTTTATATCATTCATCTTTTAAAAATTGATATTCACATCATCACATATTTTTATCTAAATTTACATTTCACCTCGTCTTTATATCATTCATCTTTTAAAAACCCGACATATTCACATCATCAAATATTTTCATCTAAACAAAACTAGCTTTTATTGAAAGTAATCATCTTCAATTTGTCATCTACGATCAATATTCTAAAAAGCGTAAAACGTGATTAGACGGGGATGTCGAATTTCAAACTTTTCGAACATAGTCGAAACCTAGACGAGAACAAGACAATGGTAAGACGGAGACAAAGTGTAAGACATAAATAGACGTGGATGCTGAACATTTTATTTAGACAAACTTTTTAAAACATAGTCTACAATAAGAGTGTCCCCACAAAAGCGACACCTCTTATATTAATTGTGCCAACTACATAAGGTAGAACTCACTCTAAGAGTCAATTTGTAGAGAAGGCGGATCCTGTTGCATGTGAACCTATAAATAGTGTCTTAACTTTGCGACACATGTAAAGTTAGTTTTTAAGCAAGTAAGTGCTTGTTTGAAGATATATAAATTATAATTTCAACTTTTAAAATTGATCAAACATATTTTTTATTTACATATTTTATAAGATCTACTTTTTATCTATACATTCATCTACAACTTATAATATAAATACTTAAAAAATATTTCAACACTGTCAAACATATGTTAAGTCTTTTGCTCTGTTTGTGATTGATTTTCAGATCCCAACTTCACATTGTTAAACAATAAGAAGTTGTTTTAGTTTATTGGTAAATTCTTAAAAAAAATTAATTATAGAAGTAACTATCTCACAACATATTTTGAGAAGGCTTATCAAATTATGCTTTTAGCTTATTTAATTATCTATATCAAAATATCGATTCAAACCATAATTAATTAAATTATTAAATTTCTACTATAATGACTACGATTTTATTTTGTAATTTTATAAAATTTGAGATTTAATAGCTATACCTTTCATTTTAAAATAAATATAGTTAACATATAGTCTTAGGATAATATTAAAAACTATTATAAATTTTTTTTTTATAATATTACCAATGATAATAATAATAATACAAAATGACATTATTACAATTAATGTCGATTTTAGTAATTGTATACAAGAACAATAATAAATCACTTTGTGTTTACCAAATACTAAAATACTGATTTTGAAAGGAAAATGATACTTGTACCCACAAATCTTACACCCTCCTTTACCTCATCCCACTTGTCAAATAATGATTGGACCACTTTATTTATTTGGCCAAGTAAATAATAATTTCAACCAACTAATTTTTGACACCTCAAATGTGGTAAGTGTGTTGGTAAAGGAGATGGTACATATATCATGGTCCTGATTGAAATATATAACAATGTTGAAATAAAAGTTCACTAAATACTTAACTGAATATTCTCGCAGCTAATTCTTTCTTCAACACAACAAATGTTGATTCTTTTATAATCAAAACAATATCATACCAATGCTTGACTTAATTTTTAAATAACTAAAATTTGTTTGAGATAAAAGTAATTTTGAAAACTATTTTTGACTGAAAAAAATTAAATTAATAGTAATTTTTACCTTAATTTAAGCACGGTTGAACATGTTTTAGGGGAATGTTAAAATATTTTTGGGATAATTTCACCAGATATTATAAAAAAATAAAAGAATTTAGAAAATACTATTTTATATTTTTTATTCTAAAAATACTGTTTTTACTTTTTGTAACACTTGTCATTTGTTACATTTCATACAAAAAAATATATGTTACATTTTTTACATTTATTACTTTTAAATTTTAAAATATTAAAAAATAATTGTGAAATCTTAATATAAAATTAAGTATGTGGCAAAATTATCTCCATATTTTTTTACCAAATTTGAATTATGACTGAGTCCAAACAAGCCACTAAGGTCTCAATGGGCCAAGCTTCAACTCGCAATACATGCAAGCGAGGCCCAATAAATGATGAGACAAGTCGTATAGAGAGCACTAAAATTGATCTTGTAACGATTATTGTAAGTTTGTAACACTTTTTCTTACCACTTTTACTTTTAAAAAGATGAAAATCACATAAGTTTTGTTCAAATAACTTTAAAAACTAAACAATCACTAATAAAATAAACAAATGCACCTTGTAAAAAAAGATACTTGTAAATTTCCTTTTTAATAAATATAATTTTAAAAAAAGTCAGAAACTTACTTTTTTAGATTTACTCTTTAATAGTTTGTTTGTCTAAACTTAAATCATAATTTAAATTGATGAAATTGGTCAAATATATTTTCTATCTATATATTTTGTAAGTTCACAACTTACACATTTTATAAAACTCACAACCTATAAACACTTAAAAATTTCAGCACTAAAAAATAACTTTTAAATATAACTAAACATTCTATAATGCGAACTGGAAATCAAGAGATATGATATTGTAATATTTGAGTTTGGTAAAGATCGAGAAATATTTTGTTGAGTCAATATGTCTAACAGAGTTCTTGAATCTAGAGGAAGTTCTATCACAATCTCTATTTTTTTCTTTGTTACATGAGCTTGATTGTCATGTTGTATTTGAAAAAATTGGGGATGCTCTAAGCAGAGAGAGAGAGAGAGAGAGAGAGATATTTCAAAAATCTCTTTATTTTGATCATTGAAGTTTTTTAATTAAGCGATCTTTTGTGTGTGTGTGTGTGTGTGTGAGAAAGAGAGATTGCAAAACTATGTAATGGTCATTTTTGTGTCTAGTTTAGTTGTATGCAAGTCGTACATTGATGTAAATAAGAATAAGACAAAATGGCTAACAAATTTTGTTTGATTTTTTTTTTCCCCTTAAGTTTTATCAATTTTAACGTATCAAATATGTACTACTTTTTGGTAGTGTTTAATTTAATGTCTAAGTACACATGCAAAATATATTCTAAAAATTTTATGAAAACGATGCACTATTTGGTTCCTAATATATTGTGCTGGTAGCACTTGGTTTCAACTTTTAAAATATAGATATCCGATTTCTAACATTTTGTTATACCCACATAATTACTCTTTGATGATTGAAAATATTAAACTTCACACGGTCTTCATATGTTAAATTTTACGACATTATGTTTTGCTTCACAAGATTGACCGATATATATATATATATAAATTTGAAGTGAGATATACTTTTATAAGAGTCGCGTGGTATAGTTAACTTCAAAATTGTCTTATAAGAAGTTTAAAGTTGACATTGTATTTATTTGATTTTTGTAATATTTCATGGGAAGAGTGAAGGAAGAAGAGAATGAGAGATGGAAAATGGCATATTCAATGCTTTAAAGACCCTACTTTCCTTTTTGTCAATTGTACCAAAACTTTGATGACGCGTTTGGTACACCTCTGGGGGATAAAATTAAGAAAATGTCGGTTATATTGACATTATTACTTTTTTTTAGTTGCACTAAAAATTTACAATTTTTGTTTATTACCACTTTTATCTTCAATATGCTATCAATTATCCCGCTTGGTCTTTGATGATAATTTATATCTAAATATTCTATAAACTACTCTGAAATAAAGGGTAAATATTATGTCATACTTTTGTATTTTATATTTTTTGCTAATTTAAAAATATTTGAACAGAAACGTCATTATAGACTAGATATTCTAAGTAATGGAAAGTTGTGGAAAAATTTGCAAGGAAAAAAAAATTAAAGACATAAATACGAGAATAAGCAAGATCGAGGAGTTTTAGTGCAATTAAAAAGTTGTGCAACTAACCAATATAATCACCCTTTTAGAAGACATATAAGTATTGAAAAATAAAAAATTCTATAAACAATTTTTTTGGTAATTTTTTTTTTTTAAAAAAAAGTAAAGTTACTATTAAGTAACTTTTTGTCTACAAAACATGTTTATATAACTAATTTTTCCTACTTTTTAAGTTATAAATTTCCCTTTTTAAAAACAACTCTTATATTTGATCAAAATAAGTGTTTGTTTGGTAAGGATTATAAACTAGTTTATTTGACCAAGAATAGTAAAAAATGATAGCTACCAAGGCAAATTTTTTTGTCAAATAAACTGATTTATAAACTCTACCAAACGAACTCTAAGTAACTTACTTTTAGTTTTGATTAAAAAATGTTATTTATTTTTAAAACTTACTTATATACTGATAAGTAAATTTACTTATTTATTTGTAATAAATTTTATTGTTTGCCTACAAAATGTTTGATAACTTACTTTTAAGTAAAAAAAAACTTCTTTTTTAAAAATAACTCTTACTTTACCATGAAAATAAATAACTCGTTTTTTTATAATAAAAAAATTATTTAATTTAGAATTTACTTATGTACCTATAAGTAAATTTACTTATACAAAAAGTTAAATACATTAACATTTTCTTGAAGGCAAAAGTTATTTTCGATTTTTTCCTTCCAATCATAAATTTTGTTGTTATTTTTCTTTTATTTACATTTTATTAAGGCTTAATCCCTCCTTAACCCATGTGTTTGAGAGGATTAAAATAGTCATGTTGGTCTACGGTTGGATAAGCACCTCGTATTAATTTAGTACAAGTGTTAATTGCACTAAACGCCGAATATAATTAATTTAATCTTTATCATGTTTAATACATTGCATAATCAATAAAATATTATACAAACATACCAAGAAAATATGTATTTTTGAAACCTTTAAATTAACCGTGAATATAAGAAAAATAAAATTAACCTTTATTTTCAATGATTTCACTCTATTAAATAAATTTTATTTTCATAATTAGTTTCCTAGAGTTCGATGGCTGGTGAAACAACTCAATCACCATTCCTCCCTGCTGACCAAGAGATGTGGCGGAGGAACTCCTATCTGGCATCTGAGAAATCTACAGAAAAGGGTTTGGGGGCTTTGTCTCCCGTTGTAACTCTGATGTGATAATCAGTTGTAACAATGTAGAAATATATAATGGATAATATACGTATATGTTTCTATAACAAAATGGTGAAAAGAGAGTTCTTTATTTATAGGCATTCTCAAAGGTCTACGTGGCTTTCGTCCCTGCAAGTTAGAGGAACATACGTCCTCACCCTCAAAATTGTGTGGGTAAAGGGTAAAAATATCTCACTGTTATAACTGTCTAAACACAATCAAGTGGGCATGTCACGTGCTTATCAAATAGTATTGAGTGATGAGTCGACCGATCAATCGTTACCCACTTATCAAATCGATCGATCACCTAATCAAATTGTAGAGATCAATCGACCAACCCAAACTCCCACTACCTTGTTGTTTCTTCACAACCAGTGAGCGGCTCTTGTCAGTCGATGTTCTGGTCCAAGCCACATGCAATTTAGTTGATGTGCTCGTGTAACAATAAAAATGTTGTCCTATTGGAATCCTATTTTATGAGATAAGTATCATTTCCTTACCTAGCACCATAAGAGCATCTCCAATGCAACAATGTCTAATATGCATATGTGGCAAAAAAACATTGACATTATATTAAAAAACTTCTCCAATGCAACAATGTTCATTGTGCAAATTTGGTAAATTATTATTAGTTTTTTAGAAAAAAGAAAGAGAGAGAAATATATTGATTGGATATAGATTTTGAAATTAATGGTGGACATTGTTAAAGACAATGTCTAGAATTAGACATTGTGCTAGACACTTTCTAGCATTAATTGTGCCACATAAACACTTTTTGGCCATTTATCAAAAAAAGTACTAGACATTGTGCCTTGACATTGTTGCATTGGAGATGCTCTAAGTCTCTATATTTCTTAGTCATAATTATCATTGATGAGTAGCACCATGATTCTCTAAGCACATGTTTAGAGCATCTCCAATGCAACAATGTCTAATATGTATATGTGACAAAAAACATTGACATTATATCAAAAAACTTCTCCAATGCAACAATGTTCATTATGAAAATGTGGCAAATTATTATTAGCTTTTTGGAAAAAGAAAAGAGAGAGAAATCTATTGATTGGATATAAAATTTTAAATTAATGGTAGACATTGTATTTGACAATGTCTAGAACTAGACATTGTGCTAGACACTTTCTAGCATTAATTGTGCCACATAAGCAATTTTTTGCCATTTGTCAAAAAAAGTACTAAACATTGTGCTTGACATTGTTGCATTGGAGATGCTCTTAGTAGTGTTGAAATTATTGTTTAAGTCTATATATAATAAGTTATTGGTGAATGTGTAGATAAAAAGTAGATTGTAAGTTGTGAGTCCTATAAAATACGTGCATAAAAATTATATTTGACCAATTTGACCAAGTAAAATTATAATTTAAATATATCCAAACATGTGCTAAGATTATTGGTCGACCTTGTAATTGATTCCAATATTACATACAAAGGCCTACACATCCTAATTAACTTTGCTTATTTTTGTAATTGTAATTTATTTACATAAACATGTATGCATAAAATATATCTATGTATATATTTTTATATCGTTATTATTTCAAGAGGAATTGAGAATCTCAAAATGAAAGGGAAGCAAAACTTTTTCTATTAAATTCTCAATTCACCAAATACATAATGGCTAGTATTGGCTTGTAAAGTCCAAAACATGTACCCATGTGACACTTACTATTAGCAGACCCATGTGCTCCTCTATATCAAAATATAGATATTATTATTTACAAATAATTACGTATCAATTAATATTTAATAGTTATGTTATGCCCCATCCTACGTGGTGCTTTATGTGACGGGGTTAAAATCAAACTTGCCTAGTAGATTGTAACCTTATATTTCGAGGAGGTTAAGATGAAGAAGCTGTTGTTTTAGGTCGAGGAGGTTTAAGAAGAGGGGATTGAGAAAACTAAGCGGTCAAAGACCGACCTTAATTGCGTGTTGAAAAAGCCTCTCCTGACGCTCTGCTAGTCAGGTTTGAAAAGACTGATTGGATAGCCTACTAATGCGGATTGTCACAGTTATAGTATCCTAGCATGAAGATGAAATGGACCTTTTCATTAAACCATTGACATGACGCCCATGATGTGACATTAAAACCCTTGAGATTGAGACACGGATTGTACATCAAAGGATAGTCGACCAAGTGCAATTCACCTATGAATAACAAACTAATTTCTATAAGAAATGATGTTGAAATTTAAACTCTCCCATAAAAGAAAGCACAAAGTCCTCTATACTAATTAAAACTTAAGTGTTCATAACCACTTAGAAAATTATTAGTTAGGGACCCTTAAGCTAATACATCGTGTTCCTCTCACACACAAGCATCACACCCACCCGATTCCAAGTTTTCTAGGTATATCTACGTGGTTGATTAAACCACGTGGTGGTCTAAGTGTGTAGGAAAATCACACATAGGAAGATGAGGAGTAGAGTTCTTGTTGGCAACTATTTTTTGAAGTTAACAAGATATATATATACTAGTTTTTGGCACGTGCATTGCACGTTTCGTATTTGTAATACTGTATTTTAAATGTCAAGATGTTATCGTCATGATAAATTTTCAAATTAGCAGTGTAATGTAGACTAAAAAATTTTGTTTTTTTTGTAAACATGAAAGTATATCTTAAGAAGATTGTATTTAAAAAACAAAAATTACAACCTCACGTAATAGAAATGGAAGTAGAAATTATGGCTAAGGAACATTATGAAAAACAAATGGAGCATCAAACTATGAAACGAAAACAAAGAGTGGCCATAGTAACCTGAAAAGTGGCTTCAAATCTATGCTAAATTAACACGTGGCTTCAAATTTCCCATTATACATAACATAAATGATATATCATGCTTAAAGAACCTTTTGAAACAATATCTTGTCAAAAAAAAAAAATTAATAACAATTTACAATTTACATTATGAATGAGTCGGTGCCCCCAAATGAAAAAAATAAAATATAGCAATAGAACCTGTAAAACATTGAAGTGAACTTCCAAAATATTAATTGTTGTAACACAATAAAAGATGCTTAGAAGGAAAAGGTAAGGATATACATTGCTATCATCAGCTTTAAACCATCTATCCTGATTATTCCTTATGTAAGATGTTGCATTCATAACATCCAAGTGTACTACTATAGTACTACTCCATATGGTAAATTGGGGATTTGTCACTTGTCCTGCTCACATACGAGGCCTATTTAGAATTTGTGGAAATGTAATTCTCTTATTCAGCTTCTCATTTGTCTGCCTGTAATACAAAAATAGTAAGCAATTCGTAGGACTTTGAAAACAAATTAAACACATTTGATTCAAATAATAAGCTGAGATCTATTTAAAGTAATAGTGATGACATTAGGGGCCTCCAGTCCTTTCTATTTGCATATATGTTAAAAAATATTATATTAGTCAATTTGAAAACTCTTAAAAACTTGCATGAAATGATAAAGAACAAAACACATTTTTCTGCTTGCAATTGATACAAACCAATTAGGATCCACTTAGGTGAGGATGCCCCATAAGTGCAGAACTTCGGATCTTTAAACACAAGTTGTTCATTTAGTCTAAAGTTATTAAACTAAAAAAATCATGCTCTCATCTTACCTCTAGACCAAGAAATGATCCTTTTGTTGGATCACATTTTTTTTTTCTTTAACTGAACAAAACAGATTCAGTGAATAGATAAATCTGAACAGACCATCATTAGTTCATTTTAAATTAAATGGTGATTAAACAAACAATAGTAATTATCTAATGTAGTTGGTTATAGGGCACATATATTTATACGCTGGAAACCACTTAAGTAGTTGCGGTTAATGATGTAAATTTTTATTTACTTATATATTCACCTGTAAAAACATTTGTTATCTAACATTTAATGTCCCTTTTATTTTTATAAAAAGTACTTACTGTCAATTTATAGGAGTCATTTTCCAAGCATTCTAATCAAACCATTAATCATATTCACCACAAACAGTGCCAAGCAAAATACTGAAAAAACCTCATTTGAATTAAATACTCAAACAAAATGGTAATATACAAAAGTAACACTTGTTACCAAGAATTTTTTTATTGATGTAAAATTATTGACTATGATATAGCACAAATATGATATGTAGAGATATTGCATAAAAATCACCAAAAAATACAAACACGATGGAGAAATACAAAAATACCAACTTGGCTCCCAATAGATGCATGTGGTGTGTTTGTTTTATCTAAAACAGAAATCATCCAGTCATCTTTTTTTAACTTCAAAAACATGCAAAATTTTGTTACTGGAAAAATTACAACATGACTGTGATATCAATTCCATATTCTTTCGCACTAGATACAAATTAACTTGTTAAAGTTAAGCTAGTTATATGTTGAGAAGCAAATTGATGCGCTTGCATTCCCCGGTCTTTTTCAATGGTGCACTAAAAATTGTACAGTGAAGTATGATAATCAAGTATGAAAGATTTGCATATTAGGTACACAAATATCAATAATTATAGAAAATGCTATAAGCAACGATCAAACATTACCTCATGTTCAGTGAGATAAACCAACACGGATGATATAGAGGTACCAAATTCTCTTAGAAGTAAAATCCATAAATAAAGAAAGAGGGAGAGAAGAAGAGAGTTATTTTTCAATGAACTCACATTATTTGTGCTCCTTCTCATTTGTAGTGCAACAATTGCAGAAACATAATTGTAGAGGTTTATAGAAAGAACTCATTATAAGGATCGACAAAGTCATTAAAAACTTAAAGATGACCGAAAAAAATCCTGGTGGTTGAAAAATCTCGTCTGAAATGACTCTCTAGTTTACTTAGATATGATTTGCAAAGCTGTGACATGCAATCAAATGATTTACAAAACTGCAACTTCTTGAAAGAAGATACATAATTTATTCTCATACATAATAATTATTTTCATAAATATCAGAGTTCTTGTAAACAATTTGTGAACTCTAACAGATGATGGCCGTTTTTCTCCGTGATCCACTACGATAATTTTTATTTTTCTCTCATAAAGGACTTATACTCAATCATATTGCACCGTCTCTTCAATGGTCACAACGAGAAATTCACTAAACTAAAAATGCACCAAAGATCGAATAGATAAAATCCAATGACAAAAAATTCAGTTGAAATTTTAAATAATTAATGATCCACTCCAATAAGTAAAAAGACACTTAAAACATCCCCTTCCAGCTCATTGTTCTTTCTTCTTGTGATCACATAATTGCCAGTCATTTTATTCATTCAACATATACTTGTGACTTAGAGTTCTATATGCTAGAAAGGAGTTAAGAATCTCAAGACTTGATAGTTCTCACATTCTAGAACGGTGAAAAAGTTAAACAAAAACCAAAGTCCCACAGAAGATAGTATAATTGTATGATATAAACCATATGGGGAAAAAATCTTAAGCCACTATATTTTCACGTCTATAACGGGGCTATCACCAATATACTTTCATTGTTGCAACTTCAAAGGCTAATTCTTTAAAATGGAAAATTCACATTCAGGTAGGAATGTTTAAGCAACTAATACAACATAGTCACATTCATAAATAATGTCTCTCAAAAAAATTGATTAACTCTGGCAAATGTAGAATTTGGTGCTATAACACCTTTCATTGAAGCAAAAATTGTACGAATTAATACAAAATCTTGTTAATTAATTTATCTGCTTGATATTTCCTTTAAATCATTTCTTTTTTTCCCCCTAGTTTTATTTGTTTCCATGGGAAGTGGTGTTTCCAAGCTTGGATTACATGTAAACAACAATCAAAGTTTCAAAAGAGAATACACAAAGATGCGTACAACTTTTGGCATTCCAGGCTTTGAATTAGTATATAACGTAGCTGAACATGTAGACATACACATACACATACACAACAAAAAATACTAACTTAAACATCATGATGACAAAACACATCTTCATTCCAACCACCACAAGAATAATTGACTAAATGCATGCATAAGTTTCGTAATATGAATTAAGAAGGAAAATAAGATTTTTCTACTTTACTTTGATGTGAGATATGTTAATTTACCTCTGGAACATGGATAAGAACCAGTCTTTCTTCTTTCTTCAACCTTACTATTATTCCTTATGTTCTCCTCCTCTGATTCACTTTCAATACATATAATCTCCTCTTTGTCCATCATAGTCTCACCCTAATCCGCTGCCAGAATTGCTATATATATTATCTTCTTTATTTAATTAGAGTGTCAATGAGAGATCCGCATTTTCGAGGTCTTTGCATGTCCAATGAATCAAACCTTCTCTAGTAATATCAATAATTGCTCTAACATCTCTAAAACTCAAGAATCAATACCCTGCAACAAAGAATCAAAATAAATTAATCAACCCGTAAAATATTCTTAAAGAATCAAATCTTAATTTGGGCATAATCAACTAATTACTTAATTGATAACTGAGAGCCATTTAAATGTACATAATAAGCACAACAAGAATCTAAGGATTTTTAATCAGTACAAGCATTAATTTGGGTAGTGGAAACAGAAAACTGGATAAAATCGATTTAAACTTTTTAAACCTCTAAATTCATATCCAATTAGGGCTTAAATAACATAACAATATATAAATATATTGAGATAGTAACATGCACAAGCAACCACATATATAGTCACAGAATTCATCAGAAGATATATTAGAAAACTGTACAAGATCATGAGAATCAAATAGTTAAATAATAAATTTGGTATGATTCAAACATATACAAAGACACGAGAATTCAATACCAAGGACTCTTTATTAATGCACTAAAATTAGTGTGTGGATATAGATGTAGAATAAACACACACAAGTATGAGACTCTTCTAATTATAGTTCGGATAAAAAATCAAACGGAAATTATAAAGAAAACGAGATTCCCAGCAAAACATTATTTATCGACAACAATAATCGAAAAAAATAAAATGAAAATCAAACATTAATTAACAGCAACAAATATCCAAATAGAACATAGATCGGAAGGAAAAAAAAACCCCAAAAACGGGGAAAAAAAACTCTAATACAAAAAAAATCAACCTTCTCTAAGTACCAAAAAATAAAATCCAATGAACTTGAATCGAAACAATTGAGAGAAAACAAATAATCACATGTCTTTCCTTTTCCTGGAGAAAAATAAGTCATTCCATGCAAAAAAGAAATCCACAGACTTGAAAAAAACATATAATACATAAACCATGCCAAATACACAATTTCATATAGTTTTCCAACAACAAAAAAATACCTAAAAATCATTTGAATGAAACCCTAGGAACACGATCTTGACAAAATGACATCCTACCAGAAATTTCAACACTACCGTCACCAAGAAGTGTATTCCATTAATAATTCTTTTTTTTTTCCATCTTTTTCTTCAATTTTGTTCTCTGATTTTTGGACGGTGAGAGAAATGAAGCTAAAATAAGGGCAGTTTGCAGGAGAGAGAAATAGAGATTTTGCGTGTGAAAAGGAAAAGAAGAGTGGGAGTGTCAGATGGTAAGTGAAAATTCAGAAGACAAAATAAGGCTCGACCAAAAGTGAGTTCCAAACGACGTCGTTTTACGTTTGGAAAAGTAAAAAAAAAAAAGACATCGTCATTCACCAAAACGCACCGTTCTGGTCGAAAATGTGAATACAAATTTTTCAAAGTGACTCTTATATGTTTGTAATGATGTATGTTTTTTAAGAGTGATGTGTCAACTATTGCTTTAATAGGTAAAGCAACTTTTCACTTTCTTTAGTCAACTCCAAAATTGTTAAAGCCCTCAAACACCTTAAAAAATGATGTCCATCATCCGCAGCTGTACTCACGAATCTGTCTAGTGCATCTACTCATTTATTCTAGTAGGGCTTTTAATATCTAATATAGCCTTTTTATCTTGTTTGGGTTTGCCTCTATTTCTCCTTTTGTAATCATGAAGCACATTAATTTTAACACTTGTTGTCCTAAATACTCACCTATCGGGATTAAATTTGGCTTATGTTGTCGCGATACATCAAACACTTTCTGTAGATTGAATACATGGTTGAATGACTTGACACTCTTGATAACCATGTAATCAACATAAGCCTCAATCACCCGACCCATCAACTCTCCAAAAATCTTATTCACCATTCTCTAGTAGGTAGCTTTGGCATTTTTTAATCCGAACGGCATTGCAGTATAACAATAAGTCCCAAAATCGGTGATAAATGATGTTTTCTCTTTATCTCTTTTTTCTGCCAACATGACCATCCTGCGTGGCCACTTGACTACTTTCATGTCTCGAATTTTCATCTGCGCATTAGTTCGTGAAGTGTTTTCAGAGAGGTATAGGTAAACCTATCATCATTATTCTACCTGGTCGGCCGACCTTTGCCATGGTGGTTGACCTATTGCATCCATCTATTACTTTTCGAATTATGCGTGTCATCTTGAGACTTTCTATATATGGTACTGTCTTTTTACGATATCTCAGGTTTTTGGTAATTGAGAAGCCTTCATTTGCATCTACCTACTTATGTCATTTCCTCAACAATTAATGCATTGAGTCTGGAGGATCTTTTGATAAAGATGTCTTAAATGAGTGATTCCAGGCACCGTGCATTATGGCTTTGACCACAACGACATTTATAGATCTTTGATCCCCAATGTGGCTATACTAAATCTGGCCAAATAGTCTTTCAATGGTTCATTTTTACCCTGTACAACCTGCATCAACCCAATAGTTGTCTTCCTTGATATTTTGCTTGTTGCAAAGTAAGATACATCCAAAGTGATGATAGATTTGAGTGGTAGAGTAGACATCCAACCCCTAGCCCATTTCCTTGAAGTGGAGGGAATTCTCGACGCGTGACCGCATCGTGGACGTCGTATACCCTCATCATGTCGACTAAGGTCTACAAATGATCGAGTGGATGTGTAACTCCATCGTACTCTTCTATAATTGGATGTCTACGTATGTCCCTTTTCGTGGCCAAAGTGTCATCTACTTTTCGAGCCATATTTCACTAGGTTGTTGCTCTATGTCCGTCATGTGAGGTGGCACGGGGATTGTTGTTGAGTATTTGGAACTGCGATGGGAGGATGTTGCTCTATCGGGACGGTAATGGGTTATGCAAGGGGAGGGCCAACAAGCCGAGCCGCTAGCGGTTGCGGTGCAAGCTTTTGTGTCCTTTGAGGTTGTTTTTAAATGAGGACAATCATTGCAGCCATTTGAGTCTGCAAGGTGCAAAACTAATTTACAGTAGCATAGACCGGTGGCGGGGGCTCTTGGTCTGGGCCTCAAATTCTGACATAGCCGTAAGTATGGTCGGTGGACTTCTATTTATGGTTATGGATCTTACCATAGCTTTCTAGTTTTGCACTTCCCACATACGGCGTCAATGAAACAACTCAGTCATTGTTCCTCCTTGCTAATGTAGAGACACGACAGCGAAACCCCGATTTGGCAGCTGAAAAACCTACAAAAAAAGGTTAGGGGCTTCCTCCATTGTTTTAACTCTAGGGGATCTGAAGATATATAATGAACAATGTATGTATATGTTTCTGTTCAAAAATGGTAAAGAAAAACATAATACTGGTAAGAAGCCCACTATTTATAGACATTCTCGCAGGTCCACGTGACATTCATCTCTGCAAGTTAGGGGGGACGATCGTCATTAGCCCCAAAAATGTAGCGGGAGGGTGAATATATCTCACGGTTATAATTGCCTAACCAAAATCACATAGATAGGTCATGTGCGTATCAAATAGTAATGAGCGACAAGTCAATCAATCGATTGTTTTTCACTCATCAAGTCGATCGATATCAATCGATCAACCCAAACTCAGAGTGCCTTGCTGCTTCTTCACGACGAGTGAGCAGCTTTTGTTGGTCGATGTTCTAGTCCAAGCCACAGGCAAGTCGATCTATGTGCTTGTGTAATGATACAAATATTGCCCTATTGAAATCCTATTTTATGACAATTAATATCATTTCCTTACCGTCGGTCCAAGGTCGGATCTTGTGCGATTTGGTACTGCACCAAACCGAAAACTAGCTAATTGCAATTTTACGAATACTACCAAACAGTTCCATGTACTAGTTGTAGTTTGGTCAAGTACAAGGTTTTTATACTTTTAAGGAGAAATTATGAAGTTTAAATTAACTATTAAATATTCTAAATACATATTAAATTATGAAATTGCATTAATTAACTTAATTATTAAATTTATTGAGAGAGATTATAAAAATATAATATCAAAATCAAATTGTTTAACCGACTATCAATTAAATTTCAATTGAAACCGAATCAAATCGATGTTAGTCCAACCAACCCTAATTGGCCATCTTCCATGACATAAAAATATATTTTACGAAAAAGGATCCTTTATAACACGATTTACTTTAAGAAAAAGCATAATAATGCCGTGTTTAAAGTTCAATCTTAATTACTAATTTTAACGCCCCCATCATTCCTAAAATGTCTCAATCTCCGTAAACCGTACGCGTGGATCTTGTAATAAACTATTGAGTGATTATATTTAAACTATATATAATTTTTTTATTATAAATTTATATATTTTAATTGTAATAAAGATCTTCAAAATTTATTCATTATCATATTTATGTTTTTAACTTTTTTAACTGTATTCTTATTCTTAACATTTCATTATTAACACATCTTGTCTCTAATGACTATTTTCATCCAAAAATTCTATTAGTGTGTTTTAGAAATAAAAAACATAAGTGTGAAAGGTTATGACCATTTTATATAATTAATTATAGTGTACTTATTAATGGTTATTAATGTAGTGTCAACATATTTAGCTCAAATATTTATGTAACCAACAAAGAGGTTGCATGGACATTCAATCAATTGTCACGTGTGCGTTTGCATGGGCATTTAACATTTAAATAGGTGGTTTTCCATTAAGTGGAGATACCGTACACATAACGCTAAAAATTTGAAGAGTATTACCAATAAAAAGTACGAGACATGGTTGTCACAAATGAGAAAGATTGGGGATGTGGCTGTTATACTTGTGAAAAGTTGGAAACCTCTAAAAGAATGGTAAATAACACTAGGGGTCCCGAACTTTTGAAAGCTGTAACGATGGAGTTCTGAATATTTGTTTACTAGTAGCCGAAGTTCCGAACCTATGAAACTTTAGCGCCTGAAGTCATTTTTTGACAGAAACCGTCAGTTTGACCGTTAAATGGTCAAAATTTTGTTAAATATACCATTTTACCCTTAAATTGAATGGTTAAAAAAAAAGAGAAAGAAAAAAATAATAAAAATTGCAACTAAACTCCAACCAACGAAATAAAAAATTACAACTAAACCCCAAAACACTTCTTTTTCTTCTCCAAAATACCATCGCCAACCACCACCTACCACCCACCGAAAAATTTGCCTCTGCCGCCGCATATAGTGTACAAAATCACCTACTATCAAGAAGAATACCACCGGTATTACTGCTAACACTGCGATTAGAAAGTGACGAAGAAGAAGAAGAAGAAGAGAGTCGACGATTGTCCCTGTCAGGCCGGAGTTTGACTCTCAACCGACAACCTAAACCTGACATCTGAGCCCCAACCCCCAGTGGAGAACGTAATTAAACCCTCGTACAGGGAATATTCAAGTCAATACCAAACAATTCCAAGAAGAATAATACACAAAAAAGAAAGAATTTTCAAGAAAACCATTATGGTATTATCTCTGAAAGAATTTTCAAGAAAACCATTATGGTATTATCTCTGAACATTAGCCATATTACACAGTTCACTGGTTTTGGGACAAATAAAAGCTAAAACCATTTCTTCTAGATGCATTGGAACCAATCACAACCCACATCCCAGCTTGGCAAAATTTCTGTCTAAATCAATGGGTAAAACTTGAACCAAAATCAAACATCCAAACACCAAAACTTGGGCTGTTGCGCGGTGGTGACGGTGTGGAAGTTGGGCTGTTGTGCGGTGGTCGCTGGTTGTGTGGTGGCGGTGGCGGTGGCGGTGGCGGTGGCAGTGGCAGTAGTGGTGGCTATTGGGCTGTTTCACATTATATATTTCAGATTGTGCGGTGGTGGCGGCAATAATCTTGAAGAGGTAATTTATACCCAGAAGTTGGAAAAGATGATACTGGACAAGCCCACGTCGGGACTGGACTCAACGACGACGTTCCGGCTGGTGGAGACATTGGTGGCGGAGAAGAAGAAGACAGTGCCTTTGAGCTAGTTTTGATCTGGTGCTGATGTTTGATAAAGGAGAAGACGGTGGCTGATGTTTGATTTGGTGCTGGTATTGTTGGAAGAGAGGTGTATTTATCAGATGTTTGATCCGATGTTGGTTTTTTTTGGGCGAGTGGTGGGTGATAGCGATTTTGGAGTAGAAGAAATTTTAAGATGGGAAGTTGATTTCAATTTGTTTTTAGTTGGTTGGGGGCTTGGTTGGAGAAGAAGAAGTGAATGAGGGTTTTGTTGTAATTTTTGTTTTTTTATGTTTTTTTTGGAGTAATTATATTGCCACAACCATTTTTGTTTATCCTGCCACACTTTTCTTATTTACTAAAATAGTTTTAAATAAAACGACATAAATAACCATTAGATTTATTGTTTTTATTTCTTTATTTCTATTATTATTTCTACCTACACCACAAGTCTCAAATCTTTTAATCAACAGATCAAAGGTTTTTTCACCTTTACACACAAATTTTCCTCATATATGATTATCTTCAAATCAAAGAAAAAAAATCTGCAACCGATCCTCTTCTCCCAAGTCACTCATTTCTCCTCAAATCTCCAATGTTTTGAGTTGCCGTTAGTTTGATAATCCCAAGAGTATACTCTCAACCAATTCTCTTCTTCCAAATCTCTCATCTCTCCTCAAACCTCCAATGCCGTGAGTTGCATAATCTCCTCATGAGGTTTGAATTTCATCTTCTTCTTCTTTTCCAATTATTTATCCAATCGATTAATTCGACAATGATGATGATTATATTTTTTTTCCTCAATTTTCATTCCCTCGATTGGGATAGGGCGTACACCACATTTTAATCTTTTGTAATGGTTTTTTTTTTTAATTTTTTATTTAGCTAGGACTATAACTGTAAACTAGTTGTGGTGTATGTATTAAAAATATATTTTAGTTGGGGTGTAATTATAATATGGTGTAATAAATAAAATATGTGATGGTAATATAATTATCTTTTTTTTTTATTCTTTTTCTTTTAATTTAAAAAGGATAAATTGATCATTTTAAGTAAATTTTGACCATTTAACGGTCAAACTAATAATTTTTTTAACAGAAGGATTTTACTCGTGCGTTTTTTTAAAGGTTAAGGACATGTGGGTTAAAAATGAAAGATTCGAGACTCCATCGTCAAAAGGTTTAAAAGTTCGGGACTCCAGTACTATTTACCCCTAAAAGAATTTACTCTAAATTTTACATTAGAAGTACAGTAAATAAGGAAAAATTAGGTTTCTTAGAATAGATTTGCAGAAAATGTACTCACTCGACCAGGGAAATAAAGAGTACATGAGTGATATAGCACCCACAATTGGTACCAATTGTCATGTCCACTGTCCACGTGACATCGACACATATGTTACTTTTCAAAAAGTTGCAAACAATTTTGTTAATTTTTTAAAAAAAATGACTTATGTGGCGATACCATGTGGACATTAGACATCATAATTGGTGTTCACTGTGGGTGCTATGTCACCCACCATTAGAGAGTAATCGAAATATAACTAAATAAGTATAAAATGACTCGACAAGGAAAATAATTTTTTTAATTATAACTTCAAAAAAAAAAGTAGCGCGAAACTCATTTTCAATGCATTATATGGATTGCAGCATACGTGGTATTGATACTCAATGAATAGACAATCAAACCTAAAATTAGTCTTTAGTAGGTTGTATCTAGAACCCATTATTATCTAAGTACTTTTTATCCACATAAAATTAAAAAAAAAAGGAATAGAGGGAAACTCAATGCTCTAAAAATAGAAACATAGTCAAATGAATTGTTGAGTCACCATTTTTAATAGAGCATTTGAATCCTGATAGAGTTCTAGACAATGTTTTTAACCATATCAGAAGCTCAATTAAAACAAAATTATTGAAAGAAATAGAATTGAATTTGAAATACACACAATGAGAATAGAACTATAAAAAATAGTAAACTTGATCAAATAAATAGAAGATCAATTGAAACAAAATTTTTGAAAATATTTTACGCTATACCTTTGTGGTTGTGGTGGGCAAGAGGAAAAGTAGACGAAAAAATAATATGAAGAATTTGGATATTTTTCTTTTCATTCTAATTGGAGAAATAAATAGAATAAAACTAGTCGAAAATGCATTTTATTTTTTGTTTTTTGTTTTTTAGTAACTATATAAATTATTTTTAAAATTCCTAAAATGAATTCTTTTAATTATTGTACTCAAAAAAGTAGAGAAATGAAAAGATAACATCTAATTGCATCTCTAATGCAACCGTATATTGCTAAATTTTTTGGCCACAAAATAGATAATGTTTAAAAAAGTTCCTCTTCAATGCAAACTGTCAAAGATCTTGTCAAACTAACGTAACAGGGGAAAAAATAGAAAATGTCTAGAATCTGCCTAAATTTAAAAGCTCCATTAGACATATTGACTCGGCAAAATTTGAATTTCATAAGTACATTTAAATTTTATATTTATTTTAATAAAATAAAATATACATAGATAACGATCTATAGAATAGATTGATGATCAAATTTGAATTTAAATGTTTATTCATTAAATATCAATGCAAAAAAATTTCAACTTTTGTAGTTTGTACTACCTAAATAACAATTTATAAAATGTATTGGATATGCTCTAAGCTTGTGTGTCATGGGTCGACTCTTGAAGCCACGCAGCATGACTATTTTTTGCCTCGTGCGACAATAGTTTCACTCTATTCAACTACCTTCCGTATTTTCCATCATGAGTCTAGACATAACACGTTGTTCATTTTACCCACAAAGCTTACTAGCCTGTAAACACTCGAACGCATCCCTGCGCTGCATTTGGTACCAAAGCGCTCACCTATTCACAATGCACATCATCATCAACTCTATTGGACCCGACTTAGTTACCTTGTTCGCATGCTCAAGCACAACATATGGTCCCCTCAAAGCATACTCGATGAATGGGAGCTCTCATAGCTCCGTCCGAAGCATTAAGGGTCATTTGTATGCCTCACAACACAAACATTGTGCTCGTCCATTCGTACAAACATATTGGCTTATTGCGTACCGCAGTGTCCTTCGTTAAGGCCTCGCCCAAGCAGGGCCAACTGATAATCTATAGCTAACTTGAAGTGCCTTCATAGCATACTCGTTCCAACAACAACGGTATCTTGCCATAGTCGCCCAACTATGCGGTATCTTCCTATGACTGTATTTCTAGCCAATGGACCTTCGTAGCAAGGCTAAAACCTATAGCCAAAGCGCACGAGTTAGCATACGAGGCCTTTAGAGTATTTTCCTCGATAGCTCATTCGGCCTAAAGGTGTTACCGTATCCTTAACGTAGCCCTCGGGTATAGCAATGCTCCATCAGTAACCTCATACTTCTTCCGGGTGCCCAACGAAGGCCCCGAAAGTCAATGATGCTCAATAAGTTCCCGAACTTAAATAAGTACTCTAGCCCTCTCTTGAAGTGCCCAGCAGGCCATTGGTTGCCCATTGTAGCCCCTAAAGATTTCGCATTTATTGCATATGGTTAGCCAGTAGGCTGCCCCTTTGTTAGGACGGAAGCACATGAGAGGCTGACTGACTGCTCAGTAAGCATGACCCCTTATAATAGATACGGAGAAATAACCTAAGCAACACCATTCGACATCTTTTGGCCGAAGAATCATAATTTTCATAACCAGTGTTCTCGTCCTCCAAATGATGCTTCGTTTGATCTGTAGCGAAATTAACATCTTCAATATCAAGTCCAATAAGTTTCAACCCCAACGGATACTCAACCGCTGAGCTATTGTCCTTGCAATATTCTAAAATTACGATAATGCTACTACCCGACACTGTCGCCTTCAACCTCTATGTTTCATAACCAAATGAACTCCGCTTGTCGTCAGCCTTGGTAGGAAGCTTCCTAACTCTTTAGAAAAGTTCTCCATAAAACGGCTTCTCCAAACTCATATTTTTAAGGTTCTCTGCTTATCACACGAAGTTGCTACCATTACAGCCACCTATAGTCTCATATCAAGTCAACTTCTCTTATCATCCTCGATGGTCACGGATATTAGCGTTAAGCTAAGATACGATCTGTGACATCCTCATCCACTCAATACTGTCAATGTCCTTGTTGACATAGAGTATACTGAGAATTTAGTATACGAGATCTCCACTTCAACTGTTGTGCATCCTGTAGAGTCTCGCTCTTTTTAGTATCTCATCAATAACACTAAATCAACTCAGAACCAATTCATCCCATACTGACTAGTTATCACTGATAAGCCATTCCATACTGACTAGTTGTTGTTGATGCAATGCCCTCCAACACACGTACACAGATCTATATGTGACACCCTTCTCCACTTAAAGGTGTTGACATCCTTGAAAACATGCCAACATATAAGAATTCAGGTTTGTCCCATTTTGATGCATCCCCTCCAGGTGTGGTTATCCTAACCAACCACGTCTTTTGTAGCACCGCAACAAAGAATCTCATATTATATTCAATCCCAATATTTACCCTATGTCCGAAGTATTAGATCTTCGACTGAACAAATACATATGTACGTAGTGCCATGTGTCACATACCAAATTAAAATCCACATTAAACTCTCAACTTGGACAAATTTTGAGCACAACGCTCTCTTGCTCAAAGTTTCTAAGTTTTTGGAAGCATGATGCTTTGTTGTTGTCTATGTTTAATCCATTCGTAAAGACACAATTCTGTTCTCCCTAGGAACATTTTTGACACAACTCAATTTTCTGCTCAACTCGTACCTTGCATGTCTGCAAAGGTTCTCAAATCATTGGCACATTGTGCCTAAGAGCTCAATAGCTCAATCTTCAATTTCTGCACATGCCTTACTTGTACGCTAAGACTCTCATGGATTGGCGCCCAACTCCTAAGGTAGGGACTAACATACTTCTTTTAATTATGCAAATCTATGTTCAATGCCTTGCCTGTTTGCTTTAGGCGTCAGACGCCAATGATTTGAAAAAGCTTGTCTAGTGGAAGCAATTTAATCAATCGCTTGGTTTAACACCAACTCCAGCATGGCAATTAGCCAACTGGACTAATGTCTCAATTCGATATGGGTAAGAGATCAATCGTTTAACTCAAACTGCATCTCGATAAGAACAAGCAATCAACTCTTTGATTCAAGTTCGATCTTGAAACTTGTGATGGTAATCGCTTGCACAATATCAAAAACGCCTCTTTGCGTCCATAATGTGACTTTTCACCATTCTATCAGAAGCTCATCCTCTAACTTCTTGGAAGGTTCTCAACAAGGTGGTATTTTACCATCGCATGGCAATTCATTGCCTTCATCTGTCTCTAAAAGTTTAGTCTTCCACAGCTTGGAAGATTCTCACGATAGGGTGGTATCCTACCATCATACGGCTACACTACCTTAGATTGGTCTTCTGACTTGTGGTCTCTCCACAACATGGTCACAGTAACTTGCATTCGTGCACTATTGTTTACCCGACCAATCATCATGTCCTTCCTTGAAAGTCAAGATGTATGGATACATTAGATTCTGCCTTTCGTATCATTTAAAAAAGGTTAACAACCATCTTCTTGGCCTTATTAACTCAAAGCTATCATCAACACAAGTTACTTCAGATAGCTAAGCTTTTTGCTCGAACCTGACTACCAAACTGAAAAGCTAACAATTCATTGCAACCTTAATAACACAACCATCGTTTGTGTCAGACTTCTGATAAAGATCGTATCAAGCTAAACAAACTGTCAACTAAAGCTGCTTATAGATCCCCTCTGATGCTATCAACAAGCTCATCATAAATTAGGCTAACAAACTTCACCCAATCAATAACAAACAATAACCGTAAACAAAGCTTCACTCAGTCTATAGCCGTCAACAACGTAGTAAGACAGTGCTCTCGATACCAAACTAATGCACTATAAGCTCTATCTCTAAAGCCAACATTTGCTGCTCTTATAAGGATGCCAACTGATACTCAATCGATGCTTGGCATCCCCAAAATCATGCACAATCCACAATATGAACTATTAAAGCAATTTAAAGCTCATAGCAACAATCCATCACCTTCGTGTTGCAAACCGGCACAATTCTGTTTTCTAAATCTAGGTTTCAATCGCCGTCCTCTGATGAGATCTTTCAATCATTTCCATATTACAGTAGTATCGGAGTTTACACAAAATACTCTGATAATTTACAAATATGTACTCTGATAATTTCTTCAAGCTGTGCAACACGATTATTTTTTGTCCCGTGCGGTAGTAGTCTCACTTTATTCAACTATCTTCCACTTTCTCCACCACAAGTTTAGACATAATCCGTTGCTCATTTTACCTACAAAGTTTACTAGTGTGTAAACACTCAAACGCATCACTGCGCTGCACTTGGTGCCAACGCGCTTGCCTATTCACAATGCAAGTCATTATTGATCTTCTCTAACTCTATTGGACCCGACTTAGCTAGTTTGCCCGCATGCTCATGCACAACATATGATCTCCTCGAAGCATTCTCAATGGATAGGAGCTCTCCTAGATCTATCCAAAGCATTGAGGGGCACAAACCTTATGCTTATCCATTCTTACAGACATATTGGCTTATTGTGTGCTGCAATATCTTTCGTCAAAGACTCGCCCAAGCAGGGCCAACTGATGATAAACAATGGCTAACTTGAAGTGTCTTCATAGCGTACTCGTTCCAACAACATTATCTTGCCATATTCGCCCAAATATGCGGCATTGCCCCACGATTGCATTTCTAGCGAACGGACCCTGTGGCAAGACCAAAACTTATAGCCAAAGCGTACGAGTTAGCATACGAGGCCTTTAGAGTGTTTTCTTTGATAGTTCATTTGGCCTAGAGGTGTTATCATATCCTTAGCCATTGGGCATAGCAATGCTCTATAACCAAGCCTCTTCCAGGTGTCCAACGAAGTCTTCGAAAGCCAACGCTGCCTGATAAGTTTTTGAACTCAAACGAGTACACTAGCCCTCTATTGAAGTGCCTAAAGTAGGCCCTTGGTTGTCCTTTGCGGCCCCTAAGGATTGTGCATTTAGTGCATAAGGTTAGCCGGAAGGTTGCCCATTTATTAGGACGGAAGCACAAGAGAGGATGGCTGACTGCTCACCAAGCATGCTCCTCTTATAATAAATGTGGAGAAATAACTCAAACGACACCAATAGATGTCTTTTGGCCAAGAAATTATAATTTTCATAATAAGAGCTTCCGACCTCCAAATGACGCTATGTTTGATCTGTAGTGAAGCTAACATATTCAATACCAAGTCCAATAAGTTTCAGGCCTATGTTTCATAACCAAATGGACTCTGCTTGTCGTCTACCTTGGTAGGAAGCTTTCTAACTATTTAGGGAAGCTCTTCGTAAAACGGATTCTCCAAAATCTATTTTTAAAATTCTATGCTCATCATACGAAATTGCTACTATTACGGCCACCTATAATCTCATGTCAAGCCAACTTCTCTCATCATCCCCGATGGTCACGAATATTTTTTTTATTGAAAGGTAAATATGTATATAGATCAAAAGAAATGTACAAGTACACAGGGCATCCTCAGGCAAGCAGGCAAGAAAGTAAAGCAACTAAAAGTGCCCAAGTCATCGATGCAAAAGACTAAATATAAAACAAAACCACCGGACATTCTCCAGCGAGCAAGATATATGACAAAGTACAGACATGGTACAAAATAATCTATGGAACAGACTCAAACGAAATCAAAATATTAGGATACAAAGAAAACAAAACTTTTTTTGAGATCACTATCCAGGTTTTGCTTGAGATCTTCAAAAATCTGCCTGTTTCTCGCCATCCATATATGATAAACTATCGCAACAAGAGCAATCAACTTTCCTTTGCTATGCCACATAGTCTCTCTAGCCTTTTTCTTGATCCATTTAAGAGAACTGGCAATAGTGGACATGTACATATGAATACCCAACCATTGTTTAATCCGATTCCAAATAGTAGCACTAAATTGGCATAAGAAAAATAGGTGTTGGACCGATTATTCCTCATTTGTACAAAGACTGCAATCCCTATTAATATCCATATAATGAATTTTATCCTTGGTGAATAATTTCAAGTTCACACTTAACCAAAGGATAAACGAGTGTTTCAGAGATATGTACGGCCTCCACACTTCCACAGACCAACAATTTGGAGCTCCTTTGATACGGAAGTAGTCATAAACATTTGCCAATCGAAAAAGCCCTGGAATTCCACAAAAACAGCCTTCGGATTGCTGCCATTCGATTTTCCTCCAGCCTACAAATTTTGTCTATAATAGAGCACAATATTTTGAGAAGCAGAGAATAATCTTTTTTTGGAGTCCAGTCCCAAAGCGAGCTCCCCCTCAAATACACATGATTAATCCATCAGATCTATAGTGTATCATTTTTAATGTGAAAGTTCCATAAAGATTTGGCAAGCAATGTCGTATTCCAGCACTTTATGTCACGAAATCAAATACCAGCTTCAGTTTTAGGAAGGCACACTTGTTTCCATGTGATTAACAGCTTTTTGTATCCCCAAAGAAAGTTACGGCATAGACGAATAATACGATCTTTGACCCCAACTGGAATGGTGAAGATTGAAAGCTAAAAGCACTAGACCCCTTGTAAAACAGCTTTTATAAATTCAGCCCATCCAGTGTAAGAAAGTGAAGCACTCGTTCATAAATTACTGTAATGCCACTTTATCAATAAAAAGAGCGAAATGCAAGATTTTTAGCTTCGCCACAGCAAATGGGATACCCAAATACCGAAATGGCATTGTTCCAAGTAGAAAGGCAGTGACTGCCTTTATTTCATCCAACTCCAGCCCATAGATGCCGGCTGTATACAGAGAAGACTTGGAAACATTGGCTTTCAGCCTCGACTTCGATCCAAAGTCGAGTAAACTATCTATAAGAATTCCAACTGGCAAAGGATCTCCTCTTGATAAAAGCATAAGATCATCTACAAATGCCAAATGGGTCATCCGAAGCAACCCGCATTTTGGATAAAAATTGAACTCACTATTTTCGGTGTTTCGCTTGAGAGATCTCGATAGGTATTCCATGCGTATCACAAAAAAGAAGAGAAATAAATGATCACCTTGTCGAAGTCATCTCTCCCCTTTAAATAACCCAAACAGCCCTCCATTGATTGAAACTGAAAAAGATGTAGATGAAACACATTCCATAATTCAGTCGGTGAAAGTCGAAAGAAAATTCAGCCCCTGCATCACTGCTCTAAAAAAATCCCAATTGACCGTGTTATAGGCCTTTTTTAGGTCGATCTTGAGCACGCATCCATGAGAAACACGCTTCCTATTGTATTGTCTAAGCAATTCTTGCACCAAATGAATATTTTCTGTCATACTACGACCTTTAACAAAATTCGACTAAGCCTGGTCCACAATGCTATCCAGAATTGGTGCCAATCTATTTGCAAGAATTTTCGAAATGACTTTGTAGACCACGTTACCACAATGGTCATATAATTCAATTGTTTGAGAAGTTTTCCAGATTCAAAAAATTAAAAAACAGCTCCACACAAATTGTCACCGATCATACTTCATGCTTTATTAAAAAAACAGGAAGAGAACCCATCCGTCCCCAGTGATTTATCTTCTCCAATATCAAAGAGTGATGTCTTAATTTCCTTGAAGAATAGAAACCGAGGGCCCAAAATTCATCACTTGCGCATCAATAGGTTTGCAGTCACTATCTAACCCCAGTAAATCCATGTAGTAACTAACAAATTCATTTGCCAGCTGCTGAAATGAAGTGGTTGAGCTGCCATCCTCTCTTCGTACTACCGTTATATATGATTTCGTTTAGTATTTCTTTTGACCAAGGCATGAAAAAACTTAGTGCATTTATCCCCATTAGTAATATACTTGGTCTTAGCTTGCTGGAAAAAGAAGTTCATTTCAGCTTCGGATAAGAGGACAACAACTTTCCTCAAACGGGAAACTTCAACTTGCAAAACTTGATTGTGTGGCTGATCGTGCAGCTACAATTGAGCTTGGGACATATCATTCCTTGCAATTTCGGCCTAGAAGAGATGTGTCCAAAATGCACCTTGTTAAGTGTGGTAAGTGGACCTTTCAATTGTTTAAGTTTTTTACAAATGATGAATTGTTTGTTTCCATAAACTTTTTCAACAATTTTGCCAAACAATGTCACTGAAATTTTGGTGGGCACCCCACATGATAAAAAAAAAACTTGAAGTGTCTTTTTCTAGTCTCTTGGTAGTGAAAAAGCATATGATCTGAGTAGCAACCCGGAGTGAGGAACTCTGCCTTGGCCAAAAAATCTATAAGCAGCCATCTACCGTTGACCATGGCTCTATCAATGTTACTGCAAACGGAGTTATTATTCCAGGTATAAAGCACCCCGAGGACTTTAAATCGGTTAATCCCGCAGACATGCAGCAGTTAATAAGGTCTTTAGTTTCATAAGGCGGAACCTCTGACCCATTACTCCTTTCATCATGAGATATAATGCTATTAAAGTCTCCAATGATAAGCCAAGGTACATCATTTGTGGCAGTGCAATCTTTAATAAACTCCCAAAGAGGCATTCTGTTTACAATAGAATGAAAGCCATATACGAAGCTGATTTGAAAGGATATCGAAGTTACCTTACAAGTGACGTTGCAATGAATGACTTGGGACATATTAGCAAGCACTTCGAGATGAACTTTGGAAGCATCCCAGAAAACTAAATTTATAGCAGCCTCATGAGTAATGAAGTTATTCACCTGATGCATTCCCTCGAATTTGTTCTCCATGATGCGCCCGAGTTTGTAAATACTTAGCTTTGTTTCTAAAATCCACATTAAATCAATGTTATTCCGATTGATGAGGTCCCCTACCCCATTCTGTTTTAGGGGCATATTTAAGGCCCTAGTGTTCCAGCTAGAAATTTTCATGACGACGCAAAAAGGGCCTTTCTCTTCTTTTTATTGGATTTGCTAAGTTTTTGTAGCTGTTCTGTTGCGTTACACGCTGCTTTGAAGAAGAGACAGCTAGATGATTGCGAGCATGCCCCTTAATATCCAGCACCTTCAACGGGGGCAGGAAAAGAGATAAGGGGCCGGTTTTTTTGTTTATTCTTCTTCTTAACCACCTCGAGAAAAGATCTTTCAATCTCCGCTCCCTGCTAGAGATGTGTCTCACTTTGCTTTCTCGTGCAAAACCTCCACCAAAGGGACATCAGATGCTGTTTCGTTAGTTAAAACAGCCTCGGTTGACAGAGCAGAGATAGGAATGACCGTCTCATTAACCTTGGCCGCATCATCAATATTCTCATTGCCTTTAACATGCTTCTTGTTAAATTTGAAATCCCAAGACTTGTGCCCTAAAACTTTACAAGTGGAACAAATTTTCGGTTCATATTCATAGAATACCTTTGCTCTCTAGATTTCTCCGTTGAAGTTTCATACGAACTTTCCTCACCAACTCCAATGACGCATCAACTTCGACTAAGACCCTCGTATATAACAATCTTTCCTTCGTGGAGGTAAGTTTGTCGATACCAATCGATTTTCCAATTTTTGAGGTGATCTTCCCCAAACCAACAGGATTCCAACAATCTAACGACAAGCCCGGAAGAGTAACCCAAACCGACAAGCTACTAATTTCTTTATCGTCAAACTCGAAGAAACGCGGCATGTTTTTTAACATCAATGGTTGTCCGAAAACAAAGTACGGTCCCCGTTAAGCACTTCCTCTCTATCAACGCAATCTTCGAATTTGAAAACAAGCCATCCGCTTCTATAGACGAAATATTGGTAATGAACTCTCCACGTATCACAAAGTTACAAGAGTACAGTTTTCTCCGGAAATCTGCCAGCGATATAACCCACCAGGCAGCACCCCCATGCTGACTCAACATTATCAATGTCTCGATGTTCCAAGATAATTTCATCTAGGTTAGTTTTTGAAGAGCGGGACCTTAAGTCCTTTGTCTTGGTTTCTATTGTCTTTAAACAAATTGACCCAAAGAGCTTTTGCAATTTCTGGTTCAGAAATTTCATCAAGCAGGTTGTCTTTGTCAGCGATTTTATATCTTTAATAATTCCGCAAGTGCACGGATCGCTCAAGTAGTAAAATAGATTTTGAGTCCAAGTATCGATCTCACGAGGATTTAGATAATTCAGTTCAATTACAATGACCTTAATCGAATTTATTGAACTTTTGATGTTTGGTATTTAAGAACTAATAAACTAATTATATTTCAAATAACTAAAAATTAGATTAATAAAGATTTACTTTAAAAGTGAGGAGAAGAGTACTAGGATCCCGAATCCACTTATAATCGTTAATTCCTCTATCTTGATTCTTGGTCTTGACAAATTACATCAGTTATAAAGATCAATATCCCTAGATTGTTCAACAGTTTCTCTTGAATAAAGTTAAACCTATTCATATGCATGACTAGACTATATTTCTATGACGAATGCGAATATAAACAAATGCATTAAATTTCTGTGGATAATTAAAGATCACCTAAAACATAGCGGTATATTTCTATCCCCTATCGGACTTTAAGCTAATTAAAATAGCGTCTAGCGTACTTTCGATCTTTCAACAGTAAAACACACCACAACAATCATACAATTATTGCGCATATAATTGTAGATTCATATAAATCAAAATTAATTATTCAAAACTATCATGAAATAAATTGTCAAAAACCAAGTCTTAAGATGGAAGAATTTAGATTACAAACTTCATCGTAATCCTAACACAAAATAAACTAGCCTAACATACTAATAATAAGAGAAAAAAGGGAAGAAGAAACTATGGAATTCATAACCCGGAACGAAAAAATCTTGATCTTGATCTTGATCTTGATCTTCGTTCTTGGAGAGATGAATCTTGGTCTTCCGTTTTGTATTTCTTATAATGTTCTCTTTCCTCAAAACTCAACAACCTATTATGAGTTAATAACTCATATATATACTACCCTAATGATACCCCAAAAGATGCCAAAAAGACCTAAAAATCGTGGGCCAAAAGTTACCTAATCGGAGTCGAACTGAAAAAGGAAAAAAAATCCCATAGCAGAAAATTAGTTAGGTTGTTGGGCGCTCACCTAGATTGATTTCTTTGAAACTACGGCTTTTGTCCTTCAACTTTGGATCTTGGTTTCTTTAGTCCTCCAACTTTTTATAACATCCCATGTGGTCCTTAAATTTTCAATAATCTCTAATTTGGTCCTTCAACTTTCAATAATCTACAATATGGTCCTTCAACTTTCAATTGAGTGTAATTGGATCCTCATACTTTCAAAATATCTTCCAATTTATACATATTTTCATCAATTCTTCTCCAATTGCTATTAAACAGGTCCAAAACTAAAATATGAAGAATAAAATACCAAATTAAGTGAGAATTCAATAAAATGACAGAATAAAAGCTTAGTTTAAATGTCTTAATAAGTGCACAAAATGCACTTATCAGTCTTCACCAACCTTTGTTGTACCTTCCGAAAATTTCTGAGATGAATAATCAGACTCAGTGTCTTTGTCCCCAAGAGTTCTGGAAATAGAAGGAGATTTAGACCCAATCCAACCTTTGAATCCCTGGCCCATTGCTTCGAAGTTTCCGATAAGGAAGAAGAATGGTTGTCTTCCTTACCGAGAACAGCCACTGCATTTTTCTTCACTAACGTTTGCACTTTATTAAGTAACCTAGCTGAAGGAAATGGTTGATTTATTCTTCCCCATGGAGTAAAACACAGGAAGAAGAGAACGCACTGTTTACGATGAAGCTGGAAAAGTGACTCCCGTAACCTTCAAACTGCGAATAAAGGTCTAAAATCCACTAACCCAGCTAAATCACTTGAACACGCTACTGGGGCACAATAAAAATAATTAAATTCCTCAATGATAAGCAAGAAAATGAAGAAAATCGTTCAAGAAAAATTGAAGCAAGAAGCAGTCCAAAGAGGCTTCTCCCTCTAGGTTGAGAACATATCTTTCTAACTTCACCTGACTTTTTCACGTTCCATATTATATTAGGAAATATTAGCATTAGGCTAAGATGCGATTTGTGACACTGTAGCTCTATGAAACCTCCAAGCAGATTCTTGTTCACCGCCCGGATCCCGCATGTTTTAAAGGACACGATTCCAATCAACCTTTTGAATTCTACTCCAGCTAATACAAAGAGTGTGGCACTTGTAGCCACCATTTATCACTTGTGGACAACCCGAAGCAGAAAAGTTTTTGAAGACCTTAAGCCGATCCTAGATTCCATTGTTAAAGGAATCAAAACACAAGTATATAAAGTCATGTTTTCCTTGTATCATAATGTTTTGATTCATTTTGAATCTTTAGCATTGTTGCCTTGGTGTGCATTTCATTGTAATACTTGCTTGTTTCCTCGGGATGCTCGGAGTACTTGTATTGTTTTGAGTCATTTTTGTCGCTAGCATTGATGCTTTAGAGCGTACTTCTTTGTAACACTTGTTTGTTTTTGCGGGGATGCCCAGATTATTTGTACAAATCTATTTTGATAAATACATAATTACATTTCGATTAAAAAAATACTTCATAATCATCACCAGAGGATAGAAAGAATTTATTTAATATTGCCCCTACGGGCATAGTGTAGTGGTAAAGCAGGAGGGTTCTCTACAGAGTATTGAGAGTTCGAATATCTGTGGCAGCTGGAAGACTACTTTAAAAAAAATGTTGGAAGGCTTCTGTCCACATGGAGAAGAATCGTCGAATGTCCGGTCCAAGTGTGTATAGGTTGTGACCGTATTTAAATTTACCTGGGTGGCGAACCAGGAGGGAAGGTCGATACTCCTCAAGATTAGTCGGGCGAAACTTGGAAGCTATTAAAAAAAAAAAAAAAGAATTTATTTAATATTAAAATTATTTTTCCGCTCATCTTTCAATTCCTCGTCCCTTCCTTCAAACAGCACCAAACTCCTCCATTTCTCAGATCAAATCCAACGGCTCAGATTGTTCCGGAACCCAATTCTCCATTTAATTTCACCTCTTTATTCGCTCTTTATTTCCATTTACCTTTTCTGTACCTCATCTCTTTCTCTCCCCAAGGTTGCAGCAAATCTAGCGAGAGAAAAAACCGGCCTCTATTACACCCCAGGCCCCAGCCCACCTAATAATCTCTTATCGCTTAAAATAATCAGCTTAATTAAGTTCAGATCTCACTTTTAAGAATTTTCTGTCGTGTATTTTTACACAGATCCATTATTGTTTTTCCTTTATTCATAGCAGATCTAGGATACTTTGATTGCAGAAGGTATAAATTGCGAAACTTTTTTATGGGTTCTCATTTTTATAGTTAGATGTGTTTTTTGCTAACTGGGTTGTTGAAATTTTTGTATATCAAGGTGAAGCTGAGCTAAAAATATTTTTTTATGGGTTCTCATTTTTCTAGTTATGAGTTTTTTTTTTTTTTTTAGCTAACTGGGTTGTTCAAATTTTTAAATATGAAGGTGAAGATAAGCTGAAGCTATGGCTCCGAGCACAATACGGAAGGCGATCGGGGCGGTGAAGGACCAGACGAGCATCGGGATTGCCAAGGTGGCGAGCAACATGGCGCCGGAGCTCGAAGTTGCCATAGTCAAGGCCACGAGCCACGACGATGACCCGGCATCGGAGAAATATGTTCGGGAGATTCTGCACTTAACATCGTATTCTCGAGGATATGTGAATGCTTGTGTGTCGTTGATATCTAAAAGGCTTGGAAAAACCCGGGATTGGATCGTTGCCCTTAAGTGTTTGATGCTTGTTCATCGTTTACTTAATGATGGAGATGCTATTTTCCAACAGGAGATCATGTATGCTACTAGAAGGGGTACTAGGTTGTTGAATTTGTCGGATTTTCGTGACGAGGCTCATTCTAATTCGTGGGATCACTCGGCTTTTGTGAGGACTTACGCTTTGTACTTGGATCAGAGGCTTGACCTCATGGCATTTGAGCGGAAACAGAGTGGAAATGGAGGTGAAATTGAGAAATTTGGGTCAAGAGAGGAGAGGTTTAATTACAGATCGCCTCCCGGTTCAAATCGGGGTGTTGATTATGATTATAATGAATTTCGGGATGAGCCTGGGTATGGGATGAGGAGATCGAGGTCATCTGGGGACGTGAGGGAGTCGACAGAGGTGGGGAAAGATGTGACCCCGTTGAGGGATATGAAACCCGAAAGGGTTTTTGGGAAGATGGGTCATTTGCAGAGGCTTTTGGATCGGTTTTTGTCGTGTCGGCCTACGGGTTTGGCCAAGAATGAGAGAATGATTCTGGTGGCTTTGTATTCTGTTGCGAAGGAGAGTTTTAAGTTGTATGCTGATGTATGTGAGGTTTTGGCTGTGCTTTTGGACAAGTTTTTTGATATGGAGTATCAGGATTGTGTTAAGGCTTTTGATGCCTATGCTAGCACTGCGAAACAGATTGATGAGCTGGCAGGTTTTTACAGTTGGTGCAAGGAAATAGGTGTGGCAAGGTCATCGGAGTACCCAGAAGTGCAGAGGATTACTAGTAAGTTGTTGGAGACTTTGGAGGAGTTTGTGAGGGATAGGGCTAAGGCAACAAAGAGTCCAGAGAGGATTGTGGAGAGCCAACCAGTGGAGGAGGAGGAGCCGGTACCAGATATGAATGAGATTAAGGCATTGCCACCTCCGGAGAATTATTCCCCACCACCTCCGCCTGAGCCAGAGCCTCCAAAGCCTGTGGTTCAGGAGACTAGAGATTTGGTGGATTTGAGGGATGAAGGTTTGACAGCAGATGATCAAGGAAATAAGTTTGCTTTGGCATTGTTTGCAGGGCCGGTGGCAAACAATGGGAATGGCTCCTGGGAAGCATTCCCATCCAATGGGGAGCCAGAGGTGGTTTCTGCTTGGCAGAATCCGGCTGCTGAAAGTGGTAAGGCTGATTGGGAACTGGCCTTGGTGGAGACGGAGAGTCATCTGTCTAAGCAGAAGGCGGCAATGGGTGGTGGGCTCGATCCTTTGTTGTTGAATGGAATGTATGATCAGGGAATGGTTAGGCAACATGTCAGCACTGCCCAACTGAGTGGTGGCAGTGCCAGTAGTGTGGCGTTGCCAGGGCCAGGGAAGAACACAGCTCCTGTGTTAGCACTCCCTGCACCAGATGGTACAGTTCAGACAGTAGGAGGAGATCCATTTGCTGCATCATTGAACATTCCTCCGCCTTCATACGTGCAAATGGCAGATATGGAAAAGAAGCAGAATTTACTAGTGCAGGAGCAGGTAGTATGGCAACAGTATGCCCAACAAGGCATGCAAGGCCAAGCTAGTTTGGCCAAGATCAATGCCGGTGGATACTATGCTCCTGGCATACAGCCCGTGATGCCTTATGGAATGCCACCTGTAAATGGAGTGGGACTACCCCCAGCCGGGTATTACTCCACTCCTCACTAATATTTATTTTCGTTAAATCTTTTCTATACATTAGTTTATTTTGTTACGTTTCTTGTTTTTCCACTGTATTTTATGTGATCTTATCTTACAATATGTGCATGAGAATGTGATGGAGAGGGGATGGGGGAATGAGAAACTGAGCTGAAGATATTGGTTATGTGGTGGATTTTGAAGCCTGGTGCTCTGCAAATCTCTTGTTATGTCTCTTTTTGTGTGTAATATCATGTGGAACTTTTTTGACAGCTAATGCAATGCTTGTTTTTTTATTATCAAATGATTCTGTTTAGTTTAAAGAACTTATGTCATAATTGTTTATGTTGAATTGTTGATGAAGGGGAAAATGGAGAATCAATTGACTAGAAAGTATGTTCATCTAGCCGTCTATAGGGAGTGTGTATTGCAAGCACCTGTGCTTAGATAGCATAGTTTATATTGCTCAGTAGGAAGTTACTCGACTATTAGACAATCCCAGTTGAAACTAGTTCGATACAAAGCTGAAGAAGAATAAAATTTTAGTGCTGAAAATGACCTAGCCTTGCTTTTCGCGATAGCCAATAAGTGCTAGAGTTTCTTTGAGTGCTTAGTTATCCTGTATTATATTGCTTGATAGAGGGTTAGTAGACTGTTAAGACAATTCCAATAGAAAACATCCAATACAAAGCTGAAAAATAATACAATTTGAGCATTGAAAGTGACCTATACTTGCTTCTTGCGTTAAGTACTAAGAGTATTTTGTTGTCTCTTTGCATGTTTCACCATAGTTATCCAAATCTGGTGTCATTGTTGACGTTAAGAGACCTTAGAAGACAAGTATGTTTAGTTGTGCTTAAAACTCATTTTTACGGACTTCCGAGAATAAGTTAAGATTTGCTTTATAGATAAGTAAGTTCTGTTGGGAAAGAAACTAAACATAGAAAATCTTGTTAAGCAAAATAAGTAATTTTGACTTTTTATTTTTTAAAAAAGCATAACCAAACAGGCTTGTTGATTTCTTGAAATATGGTACGTAAAGATTCAAGCATATCTATGTCAAGACAGAGACAACCTTCCATATTCTCGAACCTTTTCACTTTTGTAGTGTCTTGTTCTTGAATCGAGTACCTTTTGTCAGGTCAGGAATAAAGATCCCCCTGGTTTTCCTCCTCTGCTAAGTTTTTGTTGACTCACAACGCATACGCTAATATTCTTTGAAATTCAATTGAAAAAATCATTCAATTTTCAAATATTGATAAGTATACAATACATGAAAATTAATTAATCTTGTTATTGTGTAATTAATCACAAAACTGTCAAAAATATAATATAATTTTCTAATTGATTACTCCATTAAAGCACTGTGAAAGAAGAATAAAAGTATAACAGGAAAATTACAAAAAATGAAAGTTTGACCTAAGAATTGTGTTAGTTTCAATTATTGAGGTTGGAATAAGTCAATAAGATAATTGCAACATGTGAAAATTTGACTAGCTTTCAAAGTCTAGAATTAGTTGGTCCAACCACATTGCCAGTTGCAACCAGCTTGTATCCAGTTTATTATTGTTGGAAAATTTAATGTCACGTTACATCATTATGTAATAAAACTTGTGTTTTATCATTTATGTCTCCATTCGTGCATCGCGTGAGGCTTTCATCATATGTCTCAAAGCTTACGTCTTAAATGCTAAACTTGTCTATTTATCAAAGCTTATCAAGTCTTCAAATGTTTTGAAACTTACTCCTCTCCTTGTATAATTATAACTTTTTGGTACATGACAATATTAAGAGCCCGTTTGGTAGAGTTTATAAATTAGTTTATTTGACCAAAATATTTGTTTTGATAGTCTGATATTTTTGACTATTCTTGATTAAATAAACTATTTTAGTCAAATAAACTAGTTTATAAACTATACCAAACAGGCTCTAAAACGGAAAAAAATTGAAATCTTTTTATATGAATGTGTCGAATTTGGTTTTCTTAAATGTGCCAAAAATGCCTTTAGAATATTTAAATTAATTTGTTGGCTTTAATTTTACTTGCATTTTTTAATTTTTTTTTTCTAGCTGTCACTTTATGACAAAGGGAAAAGGTTTAACACTAATCTGTAAGGACAGTTCACCTAATTAATAAAATAAAGTCTGTGATAAAGTCTTTTAAAATAAAAATTTACAAATGTCTACAAAAATCTATTAAAATTTAATAAAATTAATAAAAATCAACCATTTAAAAAAATATCAATCAAAGATTTAAAAAGTTGAAATTAAATACCACCCCTAATTGTTTTTCTTCTAAAAAATTCTTAGTCATGTACATAAAAAGAGAAGGTTCCAAAGATATGACCTAATTCCTTCAATCAGTTCGGCTGAAACAGTAAGGATATTGTTAAATTTCCTTTCCAACCAATCACGGCATCTTTTTGGGAGCTTTACCAGATTCCACCACTTTTATTTCTTTTCCTTTTTAAGTCAATTTATTATTTCTTCATTTTTTAATTGTATTCAAGTCATCAATCTTTAATTATTATTGTACTTATTTCATTAAATTTTTATTTTATTTTATTTTTTCCTGTCGCATGCTTATATTCAATATTTCATTAATTAACACATCTTATTTCTTATTACGATTTCCATCCAAGAGTTGGTTAGGAGGGCATAAAAAAATTTATTTGTTCCTCATATTTCCAAATAAGCAAAATGACAACAAGTATGAAAGTGTAATAAAATATTTGTCCATTATTTCGAAGCATTCTAACAAAATATTTATATTTTAGACAGTGACTATCATCAGGACCAAATGTGCTAATTAATGTAAGTTTGTAGATAAAAATGCTACGAGAATATCTAAAGACACAAGTGTGACAATAAATAAAAATTTAATAATAAAAGAAAATTATCTTTAGGCTAATATCTTCATTTGTTAAATTACTAAAGTATCCTTTTTCAACTGTTTCAGTTTTGCCTAACAAATTTTGCTGTTATGATCTCTTCTTCATGAGGAGGAGTTATAAAGGCTATAGGAACAAGTAATTGACATTCACTTTTTTTTTATCTAATGGTCATATGACACGTGTTATGTGGCTTTTATAAAGCCTCTCGTGGAGATGAGATCATTACTCCTAAAATATACTTGTTTCTAAAATAGTAGGTAGCAAATGACGTGCATATAAATATTGTACTACTTTTGTTAGATAAGTTCATTTGACAAATCACAAATTTGGTCAGCCATGTTATGAATTACGACAATTTTGGTAATGTTTATAGATAAAATAGTTAAAATGAAATATAAATATAAATTGGATGATGAAATCAACCAACATGAAACAAACTTATAAGTTAAGGGACCCCCAATAAAATTTTCCCCATCAATGGCATGTGGCACTGATAAACTTTTTTCGTAGTAAACGGTGTTTTTAGACCGTTTCTCTCTAAAAAAAATTATGTTTAAGAAATAAAGAAATAAGAAATAACTTTACCCTTGTTGGGTTGCTTGTACAATGGGCTCAATCTTTTTTGGTTTGGTCCAAATACAGAGTCCATTGGCCCAATGATGACCAAACCCAGAGGCCAAAGAGATGCTTAATGCGATGTGAATATTACACCTACTACTTATGAATATTAAAATAATTCTAAATCTAACAACTTAGTTTATTTATTTCAAAAATACTACATTCTTAAATTTAGATTAATTAATTTAATATTGAATTAATAATGTATTAAAGCCATTTTAAAACATTTAATAATTCATTGCCGCTTTTAACTTTCCTAGGTTACCACACCCATTAAATTGAAAACTCACAAACCAAAGAAACTTCCCTATTTACAAGCTGGAATGAAATCTTTCAAAATTTTAGCAAATATTATCCCAAAATCTTGAAATCGCAGTGCATTTTTCACAATTTTTTATCTTGGTTGAAGAACGGAGACTCCAAATCGTGAAAATACAAGGTTGAAGATGGCGTCGCCTGGAGAAGAAACCATACCGGAGTCAAACACTTCCAGTCACCGGCAAATAACGTTTTCTGCACCCACGAAAGCACCCAAAACGAAAGAGACAATAAATTTGTTGAAGTTTAGAGTTAATTTTGTATTTGTAACAGTTGTAACAGTCTAGGATTTGATTGTTTTCTGTATGAAATATTTTTTATGATATAATATGTATATATAGGTTTTTTACAGTACATTGTATATATTAATAGGAATTTGTTGAAGTTTAGATTTGGTTTTGGTTGTTGTAACAATTGTAACAGATGCTCTTTAATATCAATGTCTAATGCTGTTGTCACAAATGATATTATGTATGAATGTTTGATACAATGTTATGGATGATGTTGTGAATCAAGTTCTGATACAGATGTTACAATTGATATTTTGTATCAATTAATATGTTACTAAATATGTTACAGATTAAGTTATGTTACAGATTGAGTTATGCTATTAAATCATGAGTTAAATTTCTTCTCATTGTTACATTCTGATGTTACAATGTGTCAATTTGTTTTAAAGTCCAGTATGTATGTAAATACGAAATTGTTGAAGTTTATAGTTGGTTTTGCAAATGTAACATTTGGAACAGAATTTTTTTAATATCATGGTCTGATATAGTGTTACAAATGCTATAGTATATCACTGTTTGATACATATGTTACAAACGATATTTTGTATCACTGAATATGTTACAGATGATATAATATTATTTTACCCAGCCCATGTTACATGCATTGATATTATCTACTACTGACGTTACATATGTTACAACTGATATTGTCTTGAGTTTAATATGTATCATTGATGTTATATATCATACTAAAATGTAACATACGCAGACGTTTTAAATGTAATAAACATCTACGCAAACCAGAAACTTTCAAGTGTTACAAGATCAAAACAGAATTATAATGTAACATATGTAAATGTTCTCACTGTAACATAAACACAAAATATCATAAATTATGATATTTTTTTGTAACATTTGTTTTAGAGTGATTATAACATAAAATATTATGTTACCAACATCTAAATGTAACATATATAAATATAATACACGCAAACGTAACACACGCAAATGTAACATACGGAAATGTAACATGCGCGATTGTAACATATACAAATGTTCTAAATGCAATAGACGTCTCCACAAACCAGAAACTTCCAAATATTACAAGATCATAAATGAAATATAATGTAACATGTGCAAATATTCTCACTGTAACTTAAATATAAAATATCATGAATTTCAAAATTTTTTTGTAACATATGTATTCAAATAAAGAATTTTTTGAACTGCTACATATAATCACATTTATTCAAAATCAAATTACATATATTTGGATTGATAAACAGGTTACAATAATTAACATTATGTAATTTTTTTGATCATTCACGTTCTGATTTTCTTCACCGCACTTTCTTCACGCGCGAAAGTTTTTCATGGACTGATGTTCTTCGTGGATTGATCTTCTTCGCCGAATGATGTTCTTCGTGGATTGATCTTCTTCGTCGAATGATGTTCTTCGTGGATGGATCTTCTTCACCGAATGATGGAATGATATTTGCCTGATTTTCTGAATTTTTTTGTTTTCTATTTAGACAAAGAATCAATTAGGATATTCAATTTAATGGAAATAACTGAAAATCCCCTTTTTTTGGGCTAACTGTTACAGCTGTTAATTAATATATGAAAATAAAATAAATATATTTAAAAAAACAGTATTTTTGAAATTTATGCAACAGAATAAGTCTTTTAGAATTATTTTCAAAACATGGCTCATTTATGAAAACATCCCTAATGCGATTCCTTTGTGAAATGTGCGTGCCTTGTGATGCTTACACGTGGGCTGTTAATCTTCAAGACTCCTCCATTCCCATCTTGCATATAGTCAGTTAATACAATATACGCTATTCTTCTTAAATTATCTACTTCAACCTCTGTCTTTTTTGTGAGATTTCTTGAGTGAAACTTGTAATTTTGAGTAGATATGGTTGTGTTGTATTTGGCGAACAATAACTATGATTTAATATGTTTTTGTGTTAGACCTGTTTGAGAGGGTCTAAGGTTTTGGAGAATGCTTTGTGTATTCTGATTTGTTGTAATTTGTTTAGGCTTGTGCTAGTGGAAATTGACTGTAAACAATCCGGTGGACGCTCAACTAGGGGTGAAAAAAATTATCTAATCGAATTGAACCGAGCGATTCAATTCAATTTTTCTTAAGTTTAAAATCGAGTAATGTGTATTATAAACTGGAATCGATCGTTTATGGTTCAATTATTGATTTTAGACTCAAAGTTGAAGAATTAAACTGATAGTTTCATTTACAAGATACTCATTGATTCTTGATTCGATTTAGTTCTATTTGAAATTGAATCAAACTGGACCTAACTCACCCCTAATGCTCAAAGGAGATTAGGCATCACGGTGAACTATGAGAGTACGAGTCTTGTGGCAAAACAAATCTTTGTCTTGTGTTTAAGTGGACCAATAGCCCTCACATTCAAATAAGCAAGGATTGAAAATTGAGGAGGGAAAAAAAGGAAAAAGGAGAACTTAAAAAAGAAATGAAAAA
The DNA here is from genome assembly GCA_030279155.1 of Forsythia viridissima. Taxonomy (NCBI): domain Eukaryota; kingdom Viridiplantae; phylum Streptophyta; class Magnoliopsida; order Lamiales; family Oleaceae; genus Forsythia; species Forsythia viridissima. The sequence goes on from CM059033.1 coordinate 28,050,445, forward strand.
TCACACCCCTCACTTGATGATCTTGGCATATTTGCTATAGTGTAATGACAACTAGTACATCATCCATGCGATGTATGGAGTTGACCGTTTCTAATTTAATTACCTGAATCGAGGAATAATATTTATTACATTTGTATATAAACATTAATTCCAATAATTAAATTGTACACAATAAGCATGTTGTTGATTACAATATATATGAAACTAAGAAACGACAACAACACTATTCTAAATTTTGTGGTTTGTATAGACAGATCCTTAGTCTTCAGGGTATTTTTGGTAACAACCTCGCCAATGATGTCTGGTTGCATATATGTTAGTTGTATTTAGCAAATTATTCAATAAATTTGACAACAAAATGTAATAATAATAAGAATCTATAAGAAACATTGTGTACTGAAAAAAAATATGTATACTATCAAGTATTAACGAACAATTTAGTATAATCGAGATTTGTCGAAGAAAGAATGTCATTGAAAGCCTTTAATTGAAAAATATGGTTGGGGAACCTATCATCGCCTATGTCATAGATGTGAGTCTTGGTCATGAAGTTGATCTTGTATTTATGGCAAGTAGTTTTGTACTTCAAGTTATTGACTCCGATGTCTTATCACATAAAAAGTCCCTTCCCGAAGCAAAGACATAAAGGTATGTATCAACGATTGCTTTATGGACGTGTAAATAAGTTCACCCTAGAAGCAACACGTAAATACAATGACAACAATTTAAAAAAATATATATAGAATTGTATTAATTTTTATTAAAACTCAGAAAATGTACGAATCAAGAAAAAAAATTATATAAACTTGTACTAAAAGGCATATTACAAATAAATGAAACATATAGTCTAAAAATTAGAAAATGTACAGTCTAAATTATTTCTAAATTATTATTGAAATTTACGCAATATTAAATTGTAATGGTAAATTTAAACTACAAAATAACAGCTAAGAAATGTAAATACAATTCAAAAAGTAAATTAAAATTACACAGTAATAGTAAATATAAACAAAAACCAACATCAAATATTTCAATTATTTATGTAAAAATAAAAATGCATATACACAACTGTTTTGTTTCTAAAAATGCGTATATGAAACGCATATTTAAGAAAGCATAATCATGTACTTACCAGAAACTAGTTCTCAATAGGGAAGTACAATAAACTAAACAATATCGTGATTCAAAAGTAAATTAGGAATAAATCTTTTATATATAGCTCAAACACAATTGCACGTTTTACAAAACGAAGTATAATTTTCAGATGCACAATCACACGCAAGCCGATGCAGTGATGCCTTTTCAAAAATGTCAATTAAACTGTTTAAATACCACAGAGAAGGCCAAAAGATGGTTTCATAAAAAAATATGATAAGTCCAATTGTTAGTTATTGAAAAATTGTTGCATTTATCCATATTTGAGTGCATTTCGCAAAGTTAAATTAAACAAAAAACAAAACAGTATCCGAACACAGAATAAAAAAAAAAGTAAAATTCGAAAGTACAAATAATTTACAGAAATGATTTTAAAAAAAAAAAGAAACAAATAAACTGTTTGAATACTACAAGAAAGTCCAAAAGACGGTTTCATACAAAAAAATGAAGATGATGAGTCAAACGCGTTTCTGAAAAGTTGTTGCATTTATCATTTAATATTAAATGTTACACTTCATTTTTTGCAAGAAAAAGAGAAAAAATAATAATAAACAATCAATGTCTGAAAGCAATTAAAAAATCTGAAAATTTGTTGCATTTATCATATATAATATTAAATTTACAATTCGTTTTTTGCAAGAAAAGAGAAAAAATAAATAAATAAACAATTAATATGTGAAACTAATTAAAAAATATGAAAATTCGTTGAATTTATCATATATAATATTAATATTACACTTCATTTTTTGCAAGAAAAAGAAGGAAAAAAAAATAAACAATCAATGTGTGAAACCAATTAAATAAAACAAACTCCAATGCAGTATTTATGGCGGGACTTACCAAATTAATGTGTGAAACCAATAAGAAAATAAATTCCTATGCATCATTTATGGCAGAACATACCAAATCTGGAAAGAAAAAATGGCAGGAAAATGTGTGCGTAAAATTTTCGACGATTATCGTATTATAATATAAATAAAATAATATAGATATATAGATATATAGATTAGATCAAAGAAAGAAAGATAGAAACGGAAAAATCTTGTTCACATTTCAGTTTTTTGTGAGTTGGAAAGTGATGGTGGTAGTTTGTGATATGCAGTGACTCTGGTAGTTTTGTAGTGATTAAATTTTTTGGCGGTCATTTATGGTAGGCGTCGGTGGCGTTATATTGTGTGTTCTAAATTTAATATAGTTTGTTATAAGTGGTGGCGACGAAGACAATATAACAGTACATATTACATGTGGTGGTGGCAGCGATGGAAACAAGTAAGTGAACGTGCATAACATAGCGTGTGATAAGTGACAAGTATGTAACAATTGTTATGCAAGTATAACACATGGTGTTACAAAGAGTGTAAAACTTTTGTTATAAAGAAATAATGGTGTAAAAAGAAAAATAAATTAAATAATATTTTAATAAAAAAAGATTGAACATTATTTCAGAAATTAATTTATTTTTTTAGAGTACTTGTGGAACTATCCCAATAAAATTGAGTAATATTAGAATATCTCCAATGCAAATGTGGATTGCACTAGAAAGTGTGTCACGTCATCCTAAAATGTTTACATTACAATAAAAATGTAGATATTTGAACAATGTGCTAGACATCTTTTATTTTTTCTTTTTAATTTATGTCTATCGAAATGTATGTTAAGCACCTTTTATTTAATTTTTTATAATTTATTCTCATTGGGATGTGTGCTAATCATTCTTTATTTAATTTTTTATAATTTATCTACACTCCTTTTCTTGTACAATTGGACCCACAACCTCATTGAATATGCTTCTCTCTATCTCTATTTTATTTGTCACGTGTACAATAATCTACATTGTTGGATTAGAGATGCTCTTCTCTATCACAACGGGTGATAATCATCGGTCTATATGACAATAAATGATATTAATAAAATAAGTTTCATATCTTAACATTCTATTGAACTTTTTATTTAATGTCAATACAGTTACTACGTAGACTAATAATAATCACGAATAAAATATCATTATTCAATAAAATTACTTGAACCAGCTTTAACCCATACCAAAATCTCATCCATAAATTGATTGTCCAAGAGAATATTAGGTCATGTACTTCTTGCCATTTCAAAATTTGAAATATACATGTAGATATTAAATTTTTCCATATTTACACTTAAATTGTTGTAAATACATTTTATTGCAATATTTTAAATAATAATTATAACCGAAATTTCCCATTATCAAAGGATTTGTTCGCATCTAGATATCTTCATAAAGAAAATCACGCACATTTCTCCATTATCCATCAATTTGAAACCCTATCATTCTCTAATCACCATTCCATAAAAAAATTCAAGGTCATTTTTATCTGCGTCATTCCTAGAGTTTGCAACTTTGAATGTAATCTAAAAAATATTCTCAGGGAACATAAAGAAATGGTCTGGTAAGAAAGACAGAACAAAGTCGATGAAAAATAAATACAGTGTTCTCGTTCTTGAACAAACTAAGGTAAGTTCAGGTTTGCCATTTACCTTTTTTATTTTTAGACATTATTTTGTTTTGTTAGACAATATTTCTAAAATTTCGTTATTCACTATAGCAGATTTTGTTATTGTGAAAAATATCTTTCATTAATTGATGTTAAAACAGATTACGAAACCGTCGCATGTTAACTGAAACTATTACATTAGTTTCGACGTATACAAACAATAACTGTTACATATACTACCTTTAGTTACCTCACGCTGTTAACCTATACATACTTCTTACAACACAATGTTAATGCATATTTTCCAATGTATGATTATTTTTTAGTGTTTGTTACATTATCAACTCATGTTGGTTACCACATTATGATATAAAATATGATATAATTGTACCCATTTGAGATTATTTGATATTAACGCATACATTTACGTAAACTTGTGTACTCAACTTTTTTTGTTGCGGTCTATTGAACTCTATTGTGAAGTATTTAATTCAAATGATATCCGTTATTTTGCAGCAATGATTGTGACATTTTCATTATCAAATATGCAACGAAAAAGCCTTCAAACGTGCCACCGATAAATATTATAGATGACTGTGATTTCATGAGGAAATGATAGACAGAGAATTAATATTGATAAACTCTATATTTGAAAATGAGAAATTTATAGGATAAAATATTTATCTAATAATGATATAATTCTATTATTAATTAAGATAACAATGCATAATAGTAGGACTCTTTACATCTCATCAATAATCAATTTATGTTATCATTTAATGGTATATATATGTGAAAAAATTAATAGTAACCAGTAAATTTCAATTTTCTATTTCAAAGTAGGTTATATGTGTAATTTTCCCACTGTCCAAACTATATATAGCCCACGACTTTACGCTTCCATCAAGGAGAAATTGACACAAATAGCCCTATATAGATCTCATTAACGATTTGGGAGCACAACAAACTGACCGAAATTGCAATTATTATAAGGGAAACGCTACTTGAACATCAAGTTGAACAAAAAGTTGGACTACCATTGTCAAAATGTCAAATTTGTTATTTGAAAAAACATAATTCACAAAATTGATATTTTAGCAATGATAATTCAACTTTTAGTCTAACTTGTTGTTCAATAAGTATTTTCCTTATTATAAAACGAAGTGCTAATAGTTGTTGGTCCCATTTAGAATTATTATTTTTTTCAATTCCCTTTGTCAATCCAAATAGAGATTTTTAGAAGAGTTGTTTTTTAAGAAATAACTTCGGTAAATGTTGTAAATGGTATTATTATCTATCGTTAACTCCATGGTAAAATTAGTTGAGGATTTGACACTAGTAAGCGGTCAAATGTGTGTACTCAACTCTTGATATATCACGTTGTACATGACATTATTGAAATATTTTCGTTTTTAAGAAATATGAATGCTTTATAAAAATAGTGTTAAGGTAAATCATATGTCGAATAAAGATAAAATAAATACAAAATGTATAAAAGTTTGAATTACTACTTTTAATAATGTTGACTTTTTAAGATGTAACTTCAAGATTTAATATAGTATCAGAGCAATTGATCTTCCACGAGCACTTCTTTCCTATTAAGACTCAAAAACGAATATACAAACTTCAAGATTAGTGCAAGCAAGACACCATCTTAATGGGCATGTTAAAGTCAATACAATATCGAATAAAGGTTAACAAGTCTGACATTTTAAAATAGAGCATCAAGTCTTAATAAGCCCTACTTAAAGTGGTCACGTGCATGTCAAGTGAACATTTAATAGAATTTTGGATGGTTTCCACCCAATTGGCCCGACATGCACTAAAAATGATATTTTGATGAGCTGAATGCCAATTTTTTTTAGGAGGACCGTGGCTGCAAATTTCTATTTTTTCTATTGTTTCATTGTTTGTATAATTAAATGTTGTTGGTTCAAATCTTCTTAGAAATAATCACATTTATCCCATTAATTCTCCATGAAAAAAGAAACATTTTTTCAAGTTTATGAAATCAAAGTTTAGAGATACAAACTTACAATGAAAAATTGTAATAACAAACGAGTCCACTTATTTTTTGAATGTCTATTTTCTGCCCCACTGAAAACCACTATATATTTCTTAGGTACAATCCCTAAGTCAAGCTCCGTTGTTCCAAATGTATGTCTCTTAAGCCGTATCACCAATAAAAATACACACATCATCAAATAAATATTGATTATATTTATTTGATGATGTGTAAATTTTTTATTGGTGGGATAACTAATGAGACGTGCATTTGAGACAACAGATATCGACTCACAATCTCTCCACTCAATTTCACAAATTATATCCTCCTCAACTCCATTAGCTGTCATTCCTTAGTATCTCCATACGTTGCACAGACTCCATAAATGTTCTGCAAAATTATTACATTCAAATATATTAGAATAATATAATTCATCTGATTATAGATAAATAATTTTTTTTTCCATTTTTAAAGTAAAATTTAAATATATATACTTACTCCCATGGAACATCTCCTGCAAGCAGCCAGTCTCCTTCTTTGTCTTGATACAAGACTGTATACTCAGTGCCATTTCTGTCAATTTTCAAGTCTGTGCATTCAACAAAAACAAGAAAACCTTAAAAAAAAAAAAAAAAAGGAAAATGGAGAACAGCATATATAAACAAAAATCCTGTAAGTGTTTTTCTTAATAACTCGAAATAGAATCTTACATTTGCTAAACATATGGAGCAAGGTGTGTTTTAAGGCTTGATAAGAATTAAAAAGCCTTAAATCAATCTTGCGTCCAATGGCAACGCCTTCCATCTTCACCTTTACTAACAAGCTCATTCTGTTTCTTGCGCCATTATTATTATCTCTTCCCGGAAAGCGAGCAATCCAATTGCCACCGTGATACTGCTGGTGGTGGTGGTGGAGCAATTCTTTCCTCATTGAGTTGATGGGTGGCCAACCCACTATTATATTTTCTTCCTTGTTAATCCTCCTGTGTCACAATACGTATTTGATAATTGTTAGTATAAATTAATATATTTTATATGTAATAATAATTAAGCAAAAAATCAAAGCTCACTTATTGTCTGTTCTTTGTGATCCCCTGCGATCATCTTCTTCCTCGTTTGGCTGTCCACTCCATAACAGTAAACACAATTTCTTATTTTCAATTTCACCATTATCAAAAGCTTCTGCAGATTCACGCTTCTGTTTTATGTGCCTCTTTAGTTCCACGGGCTGGTTTGGAAGGGCAAGACCCAGTTCAAGCTCCATCTAATTACTATAAGCAGAAACACTTCAAGAAAAAGCTAAAAAGATCAGAAATATATGTAGGGTTTCCTTAATTCCAGTGGATCAGTCTATATATATATATATATATATATAAATTTATAAATACACACATAGATGTGTATGTGTGCGTGTTGATTTGTGGGGAAGAGAGGAAAAAGAGGATTGTCGGATGGGAAGGAGGAAAATTAAAAGACCGCATTGAAGTTGGGTCGGCCAAAAGAGGAGCACTGATTCGGACAGCTGAGAAAAACGTTGTGCTTATAACGTCTTAGGACCCTTTTTCCCGCCTTCTTTTCAACCTTTATCCCACCTTGTCTCTTTGTCCCCAAGGTTACAATTCCCTGTTTATGTGTAGAAACGAAAGTCGACCTTGGTGTTCTAATCTGATTGGGAGAAAGTTTGGAAGAACTGTCGGCCATCACCCGACGGATGAAATTTACTCTCGAAAAAACATCGATCTTTCCCATAAAAACTTAAATGCGCAATTTAAATTAATATATCGCTTTCTTGCAGTAAAATTCGACCGTAAAATTTATTATGACGATGAATTGAGATGGTGAACATATTTTAGAAATGATCAGTGGATGAAGATAGATTGATAAGGTTATCAGATTTTAGAGATGATTAAACCAGAGAGATGAATTAAAATAGTAAGCGAATTTTAAAGGAAATGATTTGTTGAGTGGAGAAATTGAAGATGTAATGACAAAAACGAATAGTAAAGTATCTTCTTTTTTTCCATAACAAAAAAAACTTCATACGGTTGTGATAAATAAATTTATCACCTTTTTAGTAGTTCAATGTTTTAAATCGAGTGGTTATCGTAATATTAGTAGGTGAGATGACACGTTACTAACATTGTGTTGACACATTTGAAAAATGTCTAAACAATTAAATTTTTAAATAAAGTAATTATTCAATTGACTTCACTAATTCATATTTGTATCACGTTTTGCAGCCATTTACTATACATAGAAAAAAATGTAAGAATAATTAATTTATTATAATATTGTGATGCATGAATGCATGATGAAAAACATAAAGACCTTAAATTAATTAATAATACAAAAGTTTGATTTGATGAACATTGTAAGTTGGGTAACTGACAGACAACCTTAAACAACTCGAACCAAAATATTAGTTTCGAAATATTGGGATAATTGAATACTATTTATATTTAACAGACTGGTATATTATCATATTAATAAATAATTAATTTAAAACTCAGAAACAAATGACCAATCTACACATGTTATTGGCACATTTGTGAGTTGAAAACAACAAAATTTAGACACGACTATGAAAAAATAAAGTTAAAAATTTTATTTATTGTATTGTAAGTATTTATTTAGTACTACAAGTTTTTTTTTTTTTTTTTTTTTTTATGGTCAATAGTTTATTTGGTAATAATTAAAATAATTATTTAATTATTTAATCAAATTTTTTGTTCTCATAAATAGTTAAAATGGCATATATGTTTGTAAACAGACTTGGAGAGTGTGAAAAGCCCTCTTTTGTTCGTATATTCATTTGTTGGCCTTTTTTCTTTTCTTTAACATATTCAAGATTATAGTGTGAACATGAAATGTAAATATTCCATTAATTACACTGCAGATATTAATAGTTATTGATCACGATAAAGTCGATTAATGTTTTGTTTTCATGTAAATTTGACTAATTGGTTCAATTCGATGTGGGATTAAAAATCAATAAAAAAAGCTCCCATGGCATAGTTCAACTGGTGGAACAATCAGCATAAGGCTTGCTTCTAGCAGGAGGGTGGGAGTTGAATTTTATTCGGTATGGAACAATTATTTTGGGGACGACTCTTTGTGCGCAGAAGTGTACAATCAGATGAGGGGAACTTGAGAGCCAATTGAGGCATAACCCGCAATTTACCTCTTCCAAAATTCTAAGGGCAAAAGTGTTGGAGATCCAGAAAATAGTTTGGTTTAAAAAATTGGGATACATGGGTATAAAAAAAAAAAAAAAAAAAAAATCAATAAAAGAATGATGGAATGGTCACATCACTTTATATTTCTACTTGAATTTGAATACCATGTTTGACGAAAGTGGCACAAAGATTAATTACTCATTTTCTATGTGCAGTCTGTAGAGGCAAATGAAATCTTTGCAATCAATTTCAAGATCCTTAATTAATCTGATTGGTTTAAGGATTTCTAGATAAACTCTGTCTTTACACGTTTCTATTAGGATGACAAAATGATGATTCATGTTTCTTAATTTTCAATCGAATGCAAAGTGTAATTTTGATTTTTAAACATGTTCGACGTGTCGAAATCTTATTGTCAACCACCTTGTGATTAGTTACTTGCTTTTGCATACCCTAAATTATAACTAAATTTCTAATTTGGTCCTTTTCAATATTGAGTTCATTGTTTTCTACCTCCAAAAAAGAAAAGAAAATATGACTTCCTCAATTTCTTTTATTATTTTCGTTTTTTCTTTTTACTAAGTTCTAGGGTAAATAAAAACTACAAAAAACACGCAACCAGCAGATGATTTCAAAAATTTCTTGACAAATTTTGTCGTCTATATCTTTTGGTGAATAATTTCACAATTTCGTCCATCACAACAACATTTTGTGTAGCTATTTTTTTGTATGTTTTATAAAATAAGTGAGGATTTTTTGGAGAATTTCAGAGAGGTAGATCACCCACAAAATCCGTTGCCAATTATCTTAATTTTATAATTTTTTATTTCTTTCGTAAAGTTTTAAAAATTGGTAAACAAGTACTTGAGGACCAAACTCAAAATCTTAATATACTTATGGGAATGTAGAAGAAATTAATCCCATAAATCATGCTAATCTATCATCTTAGATTTTAATGATATCAACTAAACCAAAAAGCATTCCCTTGATTTTCTTCATTAGGTTAAAAACTTTATTGTCATCAAACTTTTAAAATGTTCACTTTTATCACTAAAGTTGTGGTCACCGAAGTTAAAAAGTTGTTTCGATTGTGCCAGTATTTTCATATTTGTTAGTAATTTAACAGTGTTGTTGAGGCATCTGACATGCATTGATTAGGTAGCCGATGACCTTGGTGAGATGACATTAGTAATCTAAAAAAATGTGATTTCATGTGCGATTTTAGTTTCATAGCACCCATTTAAATATTTTAACTTTTTTTTTTAAACACTTCAATTTATTCACTCAACATAGAGATCAAATCGATTGCAGAAATTAATTAATTGAATTTTGACCCTATAGTGATAAGTCTCGCAGTCCAACACATTACCAAATCTATTAAATCAACTAACGCATTATGTAGTTAGTGACTCGATTGTGACAACTTTACAAGTTTAATGACTATTTATGCCAAAAAATAAGTTCGGTGACTAAAGTGACACATTTTTAAGTTTAGTGACCAAAAGATTTTTTAATCTCTTGATTAAACTAACCTTAATTCCTTGCGTCAGAGTAACAATATCATACCAATAATATAATTATTTAAAACTTTTACTTTTATTCATTTTTCTCAACGTCTTGTCTAATCCCCGTTTAAAATGTACTTTACATTCCTATACCAATAAATTTCACATCTTCGGCGATGATTCGAAAAATACATATACATATACACACACACATAGAGATGTCAATCGGATAAAACAGTCTGAACCTCTGGTAAAAGTTTGTACTACTAAAATTTTGAATTCCATTTTAAAATATCAATCTTAGAAAGAGAAATGACTCAAGCCATTATATGTTGTTTATTTATTCATCGTTATTCAATATGGAATTTACTTTTAACATGCATTCGCAAATGGTGACTTGTCTAAGAACGTTAATCTTGGAATTCGTGTGTTCATTTGAGTCGAATTGCTTGTTGGGGCTTAATGGACTCTAATACCATATTAAGATTCAAGATTTTATCTTAAAAAGTCAACATTGTTAAGAGAAGTAATTCAAACCATTATATGTTTGTATATTCATTTCATCGTTATCCAATGTGTGATTTAGTTAATATCGATAACTAGCATGCTTTTGAGATGGACCAGCAAGGCAGTGGCGGAGCCATATGGACAGTGAGGACGGCGATCGCCCCTACAACGTTTTTAAATGTTTCTCGATGTATACTCAATTTATATAGAATTTTTTAATATAAACATTATACATTATATATTTTGCCCTTCCAGCATTTTGTCGCTCGTCTTACGTGAAAATCTTGGCCCGCACTGCAGCTGGCAATCCAGTCTCACCAAAAGAATTTCACTTATTTTGGCCATGCGTTGACTAGTCACTAAGCGCATGTTTAGTAGTGATGAAATTAATTTTTAATTGTTTATAATTTGCAGTTTTATTGAATGTGTGAATAATAAATAGATAGTAAATTATGAATCTTACGAAATATGTGAATAAAAAATATATTTGACTAATTTAAATTATAATTTAAATTTTACCAAACATATTATAAAACGGATGAGTGCAACTGGGACTTTAATTAAATTCAACTTGTTTATTTTGACACTTGTACACAGACATAAGTAGGATAGGGTTGGGTGGGAGTCTACGAGAAAGGTGGGTATGTGGGTGGGGATACTAGGGGGAATAGCGTAGACAATGCAAACCAACAACTTGTACATGCGTTTAGTATATGTTTTTAACTTGCATGATTCTTTAGAAAATGTGAGTTGAAATTGTAGGGTACTATTATTGTGATTGTTGAGTACTTTAAAGGGCTGGCTTGTGAAGTTCACGTGGTTACACTTCATTAAGGCACAACATGTCTGTCCCAGAATTTCCATCATTCTTGTACGTAGGCAAAATTGGGTCGTTGGTCGGCGGTCGCCAAGAATTTGTTCAAAGAGCAAATTATTTTTTAACTTTTTAATGTAGTTATACAATCAATCTCAACATTAGTAACAATTCAAATCTCTGTTAAATCGCCACAAAATCTTTATGAAAACGTGTTTTCAAATTTTAGAACATCACAAACAACGTACTACTTAGGTAAATATAATTAAGATTGAAAATTCAATTTGTTTATTATTAAAATATATTTTTATTCAGCCACATATTTGGAAGTACACTGGACAGAACAGGTGCAACCCCAATGGGACACTAGTGGATATGATGTCTCTTAATTTTGTTGATCCACAGACTACAGCTCAGTGAAATAAAAGAGGAAGATATGGGCAACAAACATTGTGGGAGGTTCACTGCCCATCCCCTGCTGTCGACCGACGGTTTGACATAGAAAAAAATATATTGAATTTTGCAGCCATTTTTTCATGAAAATTATTGTACGAGTGCATCTTAAATTCAACGTGATTTTTACAGTAAGTTAAGATATATCTCAAAATTGTTAACAGAGTACAAAAACACGTTTAAACTTAGCTTGAAGTACTAGATCATTTACATGGACCCAAAAGAAAAAAGCAAAAAGGGAAACTCATATTTTTCCTCGCCTATAGTCTATACGTTGGGTCTAACAAATTTGGTATTATCGCAGTATAAGTATATATAGATCGCTTGGGTCCCGTGTATTAGCCATTTTATGAATATTTCTCATTTTTCATTAGTAAACTCCAACTCAAAATGTGTCGAGTTGCTCTGGTTGAGTAGCCCAACATGCTTTGAGTCTGACAATAGGAATTAAAGGATGACGTCTGACGTGAACCTGTATTTTAATTTTACTTTTAAAAAAAATACCCGATTTATACCTCAACATGAACTGAAAAAGACATAGATCCATATATTTTGAAGATTGATAGGGATGTCCGAAGTAAAAGGATCATGTTCTTATCTATATATTTATCCATTAAAGGTCCCCATTCTAGCTAGAAATCAAAGTGTTCAAATGCAAATGAGTGTATTCCACTAGGGTTTTGAAGATAAGAATCCTGCTGGATTGAAAATGAGACTAAAGTGTAGTTCAATATCTTGTCATGTCTCATTCATTCACTGATCATATATATCACTCACTCCATTCCAACTTATCTTTTATATGTACATAAACATACCTTTTGAGATTATGATAGGATTGTTATGTCTTCATTAATACAAAGCCAACACGTGGGGGGCATGATCTCATGAATCCCCACACATTAAGGTGAACACGGCATTTCCTATTGAGACATGTTGTACTCTTGGTATTAAATTTGGGACTAAACGATTTTGACATGTAACAATGTTAACAATGAAAACTACTAGATTCACCAAGTCATGCATATGGTCAAGCATTTGAAGGTTGAAATTCCTAAATGATGTGTATTTTGAAGGTTTTCTAGCATTTTTAGGTTTATGATGTCGACATAAGACCTCTGGTGAAATTTTGTTGAACTACATCATTTAAAAGTTAAAGTTGTTGAAGAGAACCGTTTATTATTCAAAAATCATTAAAAGTCTAAATCGTACACATTTTTTTATAAATCGGTGACAAACTGACATCGAATCATAATTTCAACAAATCGAAGGCGACAAATTTGTTTTTAAAACCACGCGTCACATGAATATGATGCCCATATACAACATGGGTCTTGGATCCTAGTGCATGATTGCTTTCATTGTATTGAAACAAGAAAATGGGAAAAAACGAAGGTACCCCAAATGCTTCCTCAAATGGAGAATCCCACAAACTCACTCATTTCCAATTGTCGAGCCATTTTATGAATTTGGTTGATAAATATGGTTCTTGATTTGATTTTACAAAGGTTTGCATGCATTCCAAAATCAGAAAAGCAGATTCATGAACCATTTATACCTTTTAATTAGATTCACTCCAATGTTGTCTTGACCCATTGATGAATTCTTTCTAGTCAACAATGTATTTTCCTCAATCAAACATTCTTGCAAATGTGTCCTTACCAATTATTTCAAAAGTGTCTTTAAGTACATTCACAATTATTTCGAACTATAACAAATTAATTGAAGAAAATTATATTGATTGGAAAGTGAACTTATATATATATAGTCATAGTTAAAAATATTAGATAAAATTTGTCTTAACTTGTTTGGGCAAAATTAATGTCTAACTACACTTTTATTCGAATAACAATTTAAGTAAAAAATAAAGATAAATTTTATCATCAGAAAGAATAGCACAAATTTTTTATCCGAATAAGGATTCACTCATTTTTTTTCTTCAGAAAAACGAACTTATCTCTATATAATATAGAACAAATCTATTTTTGAACATCCACGTCTTATGATAATCGCAACTACCCTCTGCCGCCACCACCCCTCCTCCCATTTTTTCTCTTTTAGATTTATTTTTTAATTTTTTAATTTAATTAAGAATAAAGGTAAACTTGTATATTTTACGAAAAACTGATAAAGGTAAACTCGTATATTTTACAAAAAACTGACTTATGCGTAGATGAATGAAATAAGATAATGATAACATGTTATTTGGATAACTATTGTCCAGATAAATAATTTTATCCACAAATCAAACGGCCATATGTATTGTTTTTATGGTATAAGCTTAGGTTTCTATTTAGGGGGAATTGATCGATTATTCGACTGTTAAATCTATTATAGATACTAAGATTACATATGTTAAGTCATCTGATACCACATTATTGGAAGAATAATGTTATTCATAGTCGCTTACTACCAATAGTGAGCCTACGTAACATTATTCAGTTGGAGTAATTATTCATTCCAATTGAATAATGTATTTATAGTCAACAATTATGAATAATCACTCCAATAGAATAATGCTACGACGTAAGCTCACTGCTGGTAATGGCAACTATGAATAGCATTACTCATTCTGAAATTCATGTCAAATGTTTTGCAATAAAATCATCATTCACTATTGTGATTATAGCCGCAATCATAGTACATGAAATTCAAAGAAGATAAAAATGGCGATTCTCTCAAAATTCAACGTTTCTTTTCTAGTAAATCTTGACTTTTATATATTAATTAATATGTTTTTGTTTCAATCCTTGATTTGATTGTTCATTAGCTTGGAGTATTATAAATACATTCGATTGTAAGGTTCATGAATCTAAAGTATCATTATTTGTTTCTTTTAATTCCTTTTTAGTTACTTTCATATAACCAGCCAAAAGTATGATCAAACAAATTAAATATGGGGTGATGAGTTGGAACAATTTTAAGACAAAGATGGCCCAATGCATTATTACTGTTAAATATGTTATATTTAAATTTATTTATTTTTAGTAAAACCAAAAGCCTAAAAAAAACAGCCCAAGACAGAGCCGAAATAAGGTCCAACCGAGTCCCAAGACCACAGAAGTAGGAATAAGCTTTAGAGGCCCAAAATACCAAAAGCACAACGACCCAATGCCTAAATTGGGAAGGTTTGATAAATACAATTTTGTACTTATTTGGACTCATAAAAAAGGATGATTATGAGTACTCTTATTTGTTTTCAGTATAATTGTGTGTTGTTTTTGTTCATTATAGGATAATAATCAAATTCAAGTATCAATCTGACGAAAAGACGAAAAATAGAGCAAATAGAAGAAAATGGGACTCAAACTGCTAAGAAAAGATACTTCAGGGGCTTGACATGCAAATATCAAAGGAATGAACCAGGAATTCAAATAAACTAACCATGCGATCGCATGGTTAGTAATGGCTGCGATCGCACAAAAGGAAAATAAACTGCAGAACCTTAACCACTTGAACCATGCGATCGCAAGGTTATACGCGGCAGAATTTAGGCAGTTTCCTGATAGAATTGAAACACTACCAACTTCAGATTGATTCAACTACCTAAATCACGTCTTGGAAGGGTTGGAGAACATTGTAAATAAAGCAGATAATAGCCAGAAGAAGGGAGACAAATTTTGGAAACAAGATACAAGAGGAGAATCGAAGATCAAGGCACGAGACTGAAGATTATTCAGCCAGATCACGGGTTTTATCTATTCTTTCTTCTTCTTTTTTCGCCGGAACATGATTAATACAATTCTTGTATTATTTTACGTAATCATGTCCGGATAATTTATTTATTTCTAGGATGAACGATGAAACCTTATAATTTTAATTAATTAGAAGTTTTTTTTTTCTGTTTTAGTAATTAATTGCTTTTTGGTTGATTATTCTTTATTCATTATTTCTATTATTTTAATGTTTGATCACCATTAGAATATATTGTGATCTATATTGAAGTCGAGAGATTCAATATAGATTAAGCACGTGGTATTGAATAACATATGGTCCAATAATAGATAGAGATTACTATTATGTTCTGTAAAATACATTTAGGTGTTCTTGAGATTTTAATGCATATGTTTATGTTCGAAGCTTAATTAGAAATAATTAGGTTCACACATCGTATAAAATTGATTGAACATCGAGAGAGGCTTTTGATTATTTTAGGAACACCGATTTTCAATCTAATGTAATTAAGAGCTAAAACAATTAAACGGATAATTAATTAAAGAACATGTAGGTAGATTTGCGAATTCTAGTATTGGTATAATTCGAATTCGTTCTCACAAAGTTATTTTAATTGTTTGATAATTTAGAAATTAAAATAGTTTTAGAATCACAAAATCATTAACAAATCTGTGTTTCTTTGCATTGTTAAAATTTAAGTTGTTAAATTAATTAGTTAAATTAATATCTAGTCCTCGTGTGTTCGACACTCTATTTATCACTTTATTACTTGTAAACGATCCATCCACTTGCGGGATTTAAATCGTACAACAAGGTTCATTACATATACACCCTAGTCGGTGACTAGATTTTGAAAATTATTGGACTAACCAAAATTTAGTAGAAATACCCAATTTGAAAATTAAATTTGTCATTTTACTGATGTTACAATTTGAGCAAAAAATTAGGTAAGATAACAACAGAAATTTGTCTCTATAATGTTTCATATACTTCAAATTCAAATATCAAAATGTTTCCCGATCCACAATTATTTCGGTTGACGTTCACTCTTAGGTATTCCGGTTGCAATTACAACGCCATGAAAATGTAACAACATTTAGTACCCACCATCAATATAATAAAATGAAATAACAATCTACAACAACATAACCAGTATCCATCAACAACTTGTTCAATTTTCATAATTCATAATTTTATATGATTCAACTTTATTAAAATATTTTTACCATGCAATTGAGTCCGGGTCAAATCCATTTTCAATGGCCTACCATGTGTATGGGTCATCAGCTAGACCTCCGGTGGGAGCTCTTCTCGTTGTCCCTCCTTCCATGTACGACAATGCCATTTCTTCTTATCTCGGGTCCGAATCTAGCCCAACCAGAAAAGGGCTCGAATCTCCTCTTTAGAGATTTTCCCACTGAGTTTTTTCATTTCATTTAGGATCTGTGAAAATTTTGACAATAATGGTAAAGACTTTATGAATAGAACTTGACAATAATGGTAAAGACTTTATGAATAGAACTTTCTTTTGTTAATTTTCTTGAAATCTCAAAATTATAGATGATGTTTGTGAACAGTGTAAATCTCTACAAGGATTTCTTTGACTGTTTCTTCTTCTGATGATGGAAGTGGAAATTTGATGGTGATTCTCTTATTTTGTAATGGAGATTTGTTGCTAATTCCCTCATTTACTATTGGAGATTTGAATTTTTAATGGTGGCAGAGTGGTAGTGGATGACAAGTTGGAGGGAGTGGCGAAGCTTTTGAGTTGGAAAGTGAAGTGAGGCGGGGTTGGTTTGGGAGAAATACTCAAGACGTCTAATTAGGATGCATGTTTGGGAGTGCTGAAATTGTAGGTCTTGTGAAATGTGTGATTAATAATTTGGTGGATAAAAAGTATACTTGACCAGTTGAAATTATAATTTAAATTTGACCAAACATGTACTTAGTAACATAATTTTAAATGGAAAAATTAATTCCTTAATTAATGAAAATAGTTGAATTTTAAAATTTTGAATATCTATCTATTATCACTATAATTTACATGGATTCAATAATCTTCCAAAATTTCAGACAACTTAGTATATTTAATTAAATATTTTAAAATTAGGTACTGAATCTTATTATTGCAAATTAGAACAGCAGCCACAGCAAAGATGAAAGACCCAAGCAACAAAGGCAACCATTTGACCTATTTAGCACCTAACCCTATATTACTTTTCTTTTCTCTACTTCAACGAAAAGTGAGATACATTGACATAATTATTATTGATTCGAAACATATCGATTAAAGATCGGTGATGATCTAGTGATTACTGTGGATATTGGACAATTAAAAAGTGTTTGACATTAAAGTTAAATACTTATTCAATGTCTACTAGACAAGTGTCCAGTTGACATTGTATTTAATATCCACTGTGGACATTTGATCATTTTTCGAATAAAGATGCTAAAATCGAAATTAAACAAAAATCTTTAAAAATGGTTAAATGACTCAAATTAGTAATGTTTGTGTCAATATTGACCAAGTCTCTATACATACACAACAAGTCAATATGTGCAATTAACCAAATTTGACCAATAATTTTCTTTAACCCCTACTCCCTACCTTTAGGGGTGGGACGTTTCTAGGGTTAAAGAGTAATTGCAGATAAAATTATGTAACCCTATTTCTTTTATATATGTATGTAAAGTAGATGCTTAAATATATTTATTTCCCTTCAAGTGAGCAATAAAACATTTCAAAACTTCTTTAATAATCTAAATTAGTTTATAATTTGATTTGATCCGACTATAATAAAGATTCTTCCGGCAAAATTATTGTAACTCTAGTTTAATAAAACACAGTTTTATTAGATGTAATCATTGTTATTTATGTAGAATTTTAAAACAAAATCTTATCTATGTATAAATAGGTTGGTACTTCAGATAAAATTTTAATTGTCAATAATAAACTTTTAACATATTTAACGTGGATTAATTTCAATAACGGTCATTAGAGTTTGTTAATAAAATAGTTATTAAAATAATTTTCTTACAATAATAGTCACTCAAATTTTTAAAAGTTATACTAATGATCACTTGATTAGAAACGTTAATATTTAACCCTAAGTGTCACTGTAAAATTTCAACATGGACACAAACGATGTTAACTAGTATGACGTTAGACAAATTTATATTAGTTGTAGCAAAATACGTAATTGTCAAATACGTTTTTTCTATATTTTCTTCTATTTTAATAAACTGTATAAAACTTCACACTTTAGTTGGCCAATTTTTAAAGGTACTGTATTTTTGTTTTACTTGGCGTACTAATTAATATAGTTTGTGCGTACGTTGAAATTTAACAATGATACTTAAGATTTTAGGTTAACGTTTCTATCTGAGTAATTATTAGTATAATTGTTAAAAATTTAAGTGATTACCACTATAAAAAAAATTTTTTTTACTTGAATAACTATTTTGAAATTTTTAATAAATTTAAGTGGTTGTTGCTAAAACTAACCTTATTGACATTGAATATATAACTTTCGTCATATGTTAATTTTTCTTAATCTTATTAAGTTTTATTATTTTATTTATCAAACATGCTTGAATATTTTTACTTTTCAACAATCAAATTTGATTCTTCAAGATCTAGTCTTATCTATTTCTTTAAGAATAAATTTATCACATACTTGATTTTATATTAAAATTTTAAATTTTAAATGTAAGAAATATAAGGTATTATTTTTTTTTTTTGTAAAAATAAAATAAACTTAACAAATGTTACAAAAAAAATAAAAATAATATTTTTGAAACAAAAAAAGTGAAATAATATATTTTAAAATATTCATTTTATATGGTATATGATAAAATTATCCATTAGTTTAACTAATTCGAGGTATTTATTATCCTTCAAATTTCATTAATTTGGTAAATAAATTGAGTTCACAAAAGCAAATTCCATCTGACCTATCTATCTCTAATCATACAAAAACAAAAATTCCCCATTCTTTTCTTGGTGGAAAAAAATTACACACAAAAATTATCAGTCAACTCTTTTGTCCAGTGTACCTTCTTCCCAGAACCCAATTTCCTCCTACTAAAATCGTTTGCAATTCAGAAGTAAAGGAGAAAAAACTGAAAAAAAAAATCTGCTTGCAAAATTCTGATACTCAGAAATTTGGAGGGAGGGGGATGGGTACAAACACAACGATGAAGAGCAGTTCGATTCTACCAACTGCGGCAAGCGATCCTCCGCCCAGAATGGAAGAAAAGCTCTTCAAAGGCTCCGCCATGACCAAACGCGGTGCTTATGCTGCCATTTCTTACATGATCTGTGCTGGTACGACTTTTTTTTCATGCATGTTCTTTATGTATATATCGGTTTTAATTCTTTTTAGTTCTTTAGAAAGTTGACCCAGAATTCCGTTTTTGGATTTTTTTTTCTGAAAGTTGATTTCTTTGTGGATCTTGGGTTCAGAGTGATTTCTTGTTTAGTGAATTTTTTGGGGTTCGGTTTAATTCTTATATTTATTAAGTTAAATTGGAGTTATTTAGTCAGAATGCTCAAATTCCTGATAATAAACTTGTTATATGCAAATGTATGTAATGATGTTGTCCTTTCTTCATTTCATTTTGAATTGGAGTTATTTTAAACTTGTTTTCTAAGTTTCTCAGAATTGATCATGATTCTTTTTCCTGTGCTTATCCATGGTTGTTAATCCTGTTGCCTGTTCTTTACCTTTTTTACTTTTTTTTCCCTTCTTTTTTAGCTATATGTTTTCACCTGGAAATGTCTGGAAATTGAAATTACAGGACATGTTTATACAAGCACGATAATTGATAATTTGTAATTATACATAGAATTCCATGGCAATTGCTATTGATTTCAACTAATCGTATTTAAATAAAGTTGCATTTTTTGAAATATCTGAAATCTAGAGTGTGAGTCTTACTGTGCGGCAAAGTTTCAGAGGCATAATGCATATATTCACCTTTTCATCAAGACTATTGCTGCAATTTTAGCTGCATAATCATTTAGGGAAGACAATTTTTTTTTGAACATTGAAGTCTTAGTTTCCCTTAGGTTGCTGGTTTGAATCCAGTGGGTCAGACTTTTGGAGGTGTAGCCAATTAAGGATAAATTAAGGAATGACGATATACATAGTTAGAACATGGTTGTGAAGACCTAAAGATACTCGCGTGTGATCTCAGTAGAATAAGTCGAAAGAGGGTGGATTAGCCAAAATTAACACAACCTTTTGTAGTTGCAAAGAATCTAGTTACTTTAGATCTTCAAGTAGATGTAGCAATGAATTTAATGGAGTGCAGAAAATGGATTCATGTAGCCAAAGCCAAATTTATTGGTAAGAACTACGAATTCTTAGATTTTTGTTGCAGTTTTTGTTGAAGTCTTAGTTTGAAACTTTTGACGAGCATATTGAATTCATGAGAACTGTAGCAGTCACTATAGGGGTTCTTGCCTCATGTTAAATGGCTCTTCACCTCCCTGCCTGTATCCAAGTCTCACTCTTGACGACCACATGTATCAGAGCATTGGAAAGAAAAATTGTTACTAATTCTTTAACAGATTTACAGGAGGGTTATTGTTGGCCAACGTAGAATTTTGAGAGTGACTGGTCCATTGTTGGGAATTAGAAAAAACATTGTTCTTTTCACAAAACATCAGAGATTCCTTTGGCTGATTTTGGCATACATGCTTAAGCTATCTTGATCATGTTTGGTAAGCTTAAAAAAATAGTAAAAGTTACTATTAAGTAACTTTTTACTTCTAGACATGTTTGTATAACTTATTTTGTTCTAAGTAAATAAAGTTACTTTAATAAATAACTTATTTTCAATTTTAACCAATAAATATTTATAACTAAACTTTTTAAGCTTACCCAAGCATGCTCCTTGTCCCACCTGCTACTCGAGCTTCCCTTTAGAGCTCTCCGTTATTAATGAATTTGCTACACTCCTTAGTCTGCTTGCAACATTTATATCAACATGTCTTGACTCTGATTTTGCAGTGCTGTTGGTATTATTCAACAAAGCAGCTCTTTCTTCGTACAACTTCCCTTGTGCCAATGTCATCACCCTCTGTCAGGTAGAAATTATTAGCCCATTTTACATCAATGGCTGATTTTGTCTGATGAAATTCTAGTTGCAAGCCTAACTTAACATGTTTGACCTGTCTTTTGATTACGGAGTTTCAATTTGCCTAAGAAACTTAATTAATTCTCTGTTCAGTGGGTGAATTATTCAACATTACTGAAGAAATAAAAAACGAGGATATGCATTTAGTTCTTGTCCAGAACTCCAATTTTTTTATGCATCATATGTCAACTTTGACCTCAATTATGTCTATTAACCCGTTATTGTAAAATAGAAATTTTATAGGTTGAACATCTCTGTGACTTTATTTCCATAAATATAAGACTAGTGATGTAACAACAAGCAATGCATCTTAATTACACAGCAATTTGCAGAATTGCTAGACTTTATTTCTTTTGTTTTTCATTTTTGAAAAAAATAAAAGGCGAATCTATTTTCTTTTACCACCTCTTTGTTTACTCCAAATATGTTGGTCTTTATGATGATCATTTCTTTTCGGATGGATAGAAATGTAAAGATAATACAGAATATTTTATATACTAGATCCAGCAGTGAATGTGTATGCATCATTTATTGTTTTTTTCTACTCAGTTACACTATTACTGTTCATCATGTATATTTTCAATTCTTTTCTCATCTTGAAATACGGAGTACAGATTCATTACTCCCAGATTCAATGCCGAAAGACATTATGTGGATCTCGCCTGTTGCATTGATCTAATTAATTTGCACTTTGTATTTGAGGCAGATGATATGTTCATGTTGTTGGCTTTACATGTTACGACGCTGGAAGCTTATTTCTTTTAATAGCAATGAATCTCTTGCCATCAGCGAGAGTTCCAAAACATTGGTACCGTTAAAGACATTGATTGACACTTCACCCGTTGCTTTGACCTATTTGCTTTACATGGTATTTTTTACATTCATTGCTATTTAGTTTACTCTTTCTCTTGTGGCTTCTTCATGTTCGAAATTGTTTACAAGTTCTTTTGATTCGCTTGAAAGCTAGTTACAATGGAGTCTGTTCGAGGAGTAAATGTACCCATGTACACAACCCTTAGGAGAACAACTGTTGTATTTACAATGATCGTGGAATATGTACTTGTGAGGCAGAAGTATACCCGTCCTATTCTGGGAAGGTATGATTTTCCGTAACAAGCATACTTCCCTAAACAGCCTGTGATATACTATTAAGTCATGTTTGGTACACAGTGTTGGATAGGATAGGACTGGATAATATAATGAACAAGATTTTAACTTATTTTCTTTCTTAATATTGCCCAATGCTATTGAATCCTCCCTACCAAAAATGCTATTACTTATTCTAAATTTACTCTCTCACTCTCTACTTAAACTTATAAATATCCCTATAATATGAGAGTTTAAATTCATTTGAACAGAATCATGGTACCTATATATAGATAGTGGATTAATACAACGCAAATATATTTTGAAATTAACAATACACCACATAAAATCAGAGTAGATTAACAGTCTTTGATTAAACATCTAATACCAAAAGAAAAACTTCAAAGTTTCGTATTGAAAACAATCTGAGTGCTTAAATTCATATGAACTTTTGGCATAAGAAGTTACTGACTGACAAATGATCTGCAGCTTTATTTTTCTTGATGTTATTTTTCCTTTCTGGGTTCTGATCTAATAAATATTATCATCAGAAGATTTTAGTACAATCTGCATTGATATTTTTTGAACTCCTTTACTTAACAAAATCGTTGAGGTGTTGACAGTGTGGCATTGATTGTGCTGGGTGCTTTTATTGCTGGTGCTCGGGATTTATCATTTGACTCCTATGGTTATCTTGTTGTTTTCCTATCCAACATCACCACAGCAATATACCTTGCTACAATATCCCGTGTTGGTACGGAATCGACTTCTGTTCACAATGTTTTATTTTAGCTTGATTTTTCTCTTCGCTAATATGTTTTCACTCAGGAAAATCCAGCGGTCTCAATAGCTTTGGCCTCATGTGGTGCAACGGTAAGTAACCATTGTCCTTGTAGTATACATCGCCTAAAGTATTTGATATTCACTTAGACGTTATTGTGTGTGAAATGATTAGTTTATTTTCACAATATAGGAATTTTGTGTGGCCCCATTCTACTGCTGTGGACACTTTTTCGAGGCGACTTGGAGATGACAATGAATTTCCCATATTTGCTTTCACCTGGTTTCCTGGTAATATTGGCTACAAACTGAACTGCCCATATGAATATTTTGATACAACTTGACCATATGAATATTTTGATACAACTTGATGCTTTGCTCCGAGCTTGTTATACCATGTTATAATGTTGTATGTTTTTCCAATTTCTGATTATGGGTTAATTTTCGGACCTTTTGTTTTATTTAAAACATTCCCCTTGTCGTATCCATGATCACCGGTAAGTTCAATATGTTTCTCCCAGATTCTGCTTCTCTTTTCTCCTTTTGTACATTGCAAGTTTTACCATTTTGATCTAATCAATAGTTCAATTCATCATGCAATGCTATTATCATGGTTTACAGCTATGATTATTCATGCATTATCTTGTGTTTAGCCTTGGAAATGTTCATTTAGAGGTCATCACGATCAAGCAGTTAACTACATTGCTCCTGGATGTTTTTATTATTTCTTACTTTTTACAGCCTAGACATTAGATTCAATTTTGTCAAACATCTAAAATGCACCATAAAAGAGTTAAAAATTTCATTTTATTGATTTACTGACGACTTATGACGATATCTGAACTGGCTATCTTGTGTGCTCGGGTTTTCAGATTCAAATTTTCATCGTTCTTGAACTTGTATGTTACATGTTTTAATCATAGTTTATGTTTTCAAATGTACAGATCGTATTGCTTCTCTCCTGCGTACTGGCTTTCTTTCTGAATTACAGTATATTCCTGAACACAACCCTGAATTCAGCACTCACTCAGACAATCTGTGGTAATTTAAAGGTTTGTTCGTTAACATATTCTTTAGTTGGTTTCCATGAATGTGTGTTACGTGCATGATGCTCAAGGTAACCCCAACCAGTGGCGGAGTGAATTAAATTCACTGGGGCAGGATTTAACTGCAGGTTTATTTTTTTCAATAACACAATAACATGATAATAATAAAAATGTTTCAATGTTTTTAAATGTTTCCTTCTCATGCTATAAAGACGTCTTATAATGACTTTATTATCAATTTTATTAATACGTCTTTTTCAATATACATAACCAAGTTATCATTCATCAATTGATCTTCAATTCGATTGCCAACAATAATCTAAATTCTAATTTGTAAAATTTACACAAACTCATACACAACAAATTAGTAAACTAAAATTGTACTTTAGCCAAATTTCAGTTAAACAATTTATAATTTTAAGACAACAAATTAAACATAACCACATACTAATTCAAATTGTAATTCATCTAATTGTTGATCAACATTTCAAAACCTTATATTCAAAAATTTAAATGTTTAATATTGCTATAAATGTTTACAATCAACAGATAAATCAAATCCAAAAAAATGTACATTTATCATTTATCAACGACAAAACTTAAATTTTCATTTCCCTTCTTTGCAAGGACGCTCACGCTCGTACATGCTGACCTGAGAATTAATACACTAAGCAATAAGCTCAACACATTTAGAACATTGAAAAAAGAAAAGAAAAAAATACGGCCCGATACGTTTGACTTTTTAAAACAGTGCACAGTGTGTGATTTAACAAAAATGGAAAAAGCATCTTTAGAAGGATAGGAAAAAAGAGAGAAAATACCCAAACTCATTTCCATTTAATTTACGAGATTTAGAGTTTTTTTCTATCTTTTTTCTAACCTAGGCCTCAAATGTAATTTCATTTTTTCATAAAATCTTGATAGCAAATGGCATTGCTACTGGTGCCCATCCTCTTGGTGTTAACTCGGTTTAAAGTTTTAGGAAATGCATGCTGCCATAAGTCAGCAGCATCAACCCCCACATTTTGGGTTAAGATCTTTGGCCATGTTTGTTAAGAAGTATTGTACCGGACCAGGCACAATATTATGGACAAATTTTTAACTGAACAGGAGAGGACGGTATAATGGGCAAAATTTTGACTTCAGTGTTTTGTTTTAGATGTCCAATCCACCTTACCAAACACGGTGTTTGTGTGTATGTTGTGGTGTTAAGCTGCATGCTTATATGTTTTATACATTGCACTCCGTTATAAATATTTGCTTCTTTTTCTGCTTATGTAGGATCTTTTCACAATTACACTAGGATGGATGATATTTGGTGGGCTCCCATTTGATTTGGTGAGTTCAGTTTCTGTGCTGTTGTCTTCCTCGACCGAGTATTTATGCACTCTTATTTGTTTTTTTTATTCTTTCCAACCTTATGTATGAGTGTCAAATCGACTTTGCTTGCAGTTGAATGTCGTCGGGCAACTTCTAGGTTTCATTGGATCGGGATTGTATGCCTACAATAAACTCATTGGAAAGTAGCTGCTAAATCTGTTCGTCAGGAGATGATCATTTGCAGCTTTCTATTTATACATTTTTTTGAAATTAAGATGACAGGTTTTGAAAGAGACGACGATTTTCTAGGAAGCCGCACTTTTAGCGTTCCTCCAAATCCCGTATTTAACTTAAGAAAGCTTGGCTGCATTTTAGATACTGATACAGAATACGCATTTAGATTGTTGAGGCTCCACTTTTTGAGATAATTATTTTTTTTTTTTTTTATCGAAATGTAAATATATAGATCAAAAGAAATGTACAAGTACAACCGGGCATACCCGGGTAATCAAACAAAGTGAAAACTAGAAAGGGCCAACATCCTAGGCCCAGAGGAAAAGGAACAAACTAGATAGTGGAATCAACTGAGATCAAAACATTATGATACAAATTAAATAATACTTTGTATATATGTGTTTTAATCTCTTTGACAATGCTATCTTGATTCGGCTTGGAATTTTCAAAAATGAACTTGTTTCTTGCAACCCATAAGTGATATACTGTAGCTGCGAATCTAACTCTTTGGCACTTGCTCTGCCATCCTGAACCCCTTGCTTCTTTCCTTATTCACTTAAACGAACTTTTGAGATAATTTTTGTTCCATTGGACATTGTGAATTAGAGTTATTTTTTTCCTCTGAATACGAACTATGGAGGGTATTTGAGGGTCTTGTAACAAAAACTATTGCATAGAATTTCATAGAATACAACTTAGATTTTTTTATTTTTTTGGTCTTTTTTAAGGTTTCTTATCTAGGATCTAAACAATGGATGATAACTGTGTATTCCTTCCCCCTTTTTTTTTTTTTTTTTTAAGAGTCCTCGTGAAACATTTTGTCAACTCACAAGAAAAAACCTGATTACAGATAACATTGTTGGCATGCAATGTAAGGTGGACTGAACTCGACTGGGTTTTCAAATGTGAGCTAGTGCAATCAAAGTTATACCGATTACATTATTAGAAATATGCTAAATTTGTTCGATTGAGTGTTAGATTTTACTTTAAAATGTTATCGTGCAAGTTATAAATTGAATATAAATCCCACATTTATAACATAAAATGAATTATTTATATTTCCTTTTCAAATGTCAAATTATTGGTTGAAGAAGCCAAGAAGGTATAATGCCTTGGGAAATTATCTATTCAACATTTTCAAAAAAATACAAAAACGATATTGTTTCTTGTACGTGTCTATCGACTAACTAATCAAAACCATATAAATCCAAAAAGGAAAAAGTGAGAAAATTATTATTTCATTTATTTAAGGCTCCTATTATCCTACTCATTACTTTTTCTTTTTTTTTTTCTTTTACTGTTACCAAAATATTTCCATTCAAATTAAATTTATTAAATTATAAAACATAATCTAGTAATTTCGTATATTCACCTAGAAAGAAAAATAAATATTTGATTAAAAAAAAAGGAAAATTTGAAAATAAAAATAGAACAAAATAGGAAAATTATTTGTTGGGAAAATATGGCAAATTATATTATTTTGTAGAAGATAATAAGAAGGTCACTTCTATTGAAAGCACCCGCCAAATAAGCTGCCAACTGCACCCCAATTATTTACAGCCACGTGTCTATAAATTGCTGGCCTGGCATCTACGTAAAAATCAAAATTAATATAAAAATTTTCGTATTAAACTCGCATTCATATGCATATACACATATAAATAATTTAAAATGTTTTCGTATGTAAAAAAGTAGGAAGTATAAAATATAAATTCATAAAGTAAAAGTATATGTAAAAATACCAAAGTAAAATATTAAATTACATCATCTTGTTGAATAAATGTTTCTACGTTAATTTTTCAAAAACTATATTTACAATCCATTTTTTATTTACACATTCATCAACAACTTATAATTTTAGCACTACCAAACATACGATTAAACATTTTTTCTTACTTTTTGCACAAGAGTCCTAATCTAGTGTCCCAGTGGGCAGCAATTTCTTGCCCACATGCTGATTGTGGGCAAGTATTTCCTACCCACTGGGAACAGGAGATCAGAATTCTTTTGCACAAATCTAAGCATTCATTATCATCAAAACTAGACAAAGTTAATAGAGTTGACTCAATTTTAAATCTATTTATATACTTAAAATATATTTTAATAAAAAAATATTAAAATTATTTTACATTACTTAATAGCCATATTTAATAAACTTTTTGATAGAGATAAATTTTTTTCTACAAAAATAAAATAAACTATTTAAACAGTTTTCTACGTTATGCGTTGTAATAGCTAACAAATTAAGTTAACAAATTAGTATCATAATTTATGACAATTAATGATGATTAGTCATTTAAATAGTATTAATTGATATATTATTTTGAATAAAATTTATATTTTTATATTTAAAATAATATATTAATTAATACTACTTTATTGTAAAATTATAGATAATGATGAATGACTATTTAGTTGTATCTAGATGTCTATGTAGTTATCTACTTACTCCAGAAGAGTGTATTCTAATCAGGTTGTAACTCCCTTTGGAACCCTATAAATAAGGGTCATTGTTCTAGTAAATTAACAGACTTGAGTTTTGACTCTCTCTATTCTTCTCATTTTTTCTCTCTATTTTTCTAGTTTCATAACACGTTATCAGCACGAGATTCTAGCCAACTGAGTTAGTAATTAGATATTATTTTCTTTTATTCAAAAAGAAAAAGGAGCAGCAAAACTAGGCAGCAAAACGGTGATATCAAAACACCATAAAGAACAAACAAAAGCTTAGTGGCCCAAAGTCCACTTTCTCAAGCGTCAATATCCCAAAAGAAATTCAAACGGTACCAACTGGTTAGTGTTCATATCTCTATCCTTGCTTTGATTTATGAGTCCAACTCATATTATACTTTTTGTTATAACATTTTTATGAGAAGCAATTAAAAGAAATATTCATGCTTTAATTAGATATAACAATGCTTTAATTTTTATTCAACGGCAATGGATAACAAATCAGTGTGTTTATTGTTCTAAAATATTATTGAACAAGATTTATTTATTTTTATATTTTCCTGAAGAATTATAATTCTATCAATATTCCAGAAGAATATTATGTTATATTTTATAACCTAAACATATAAATATTTTAGAAGAATATTTTATTATTTTAGTAGAATATGAACTATTGCTCCTGAAGTAGTAATAGTTTACATATATCAATTTCATATTGTTGCTTATGAATAAGTACAATTTTTTTATATATATTAATATTCCAACAGAATATTAATTGCTTTTGAAGAGCTTAATTCTATAAGATATAATATTCTATAAGAATATTATAATATAGCTCCTGAATAAGCACAACTTTAAAATATTCAGGAATAATGATTTATAATGATTTGTTTTAATTGTGCTTTTCTTGAAGAAACACAATTTTACAATTCTATCAATATTCTAGGAGAATATTGTATTTTATATCACAACCTAATATATAAATATTCTAGAAGAATATTTTATTGTTGCTTCAGAATAAACAAAATTTTATATTATATTAATATTCCAGTAGAATATTAATTGCTCCCTAAAAGTCTAATTTTATAAGGTATAATATTCTATAGAATATTATAATATTACTTATAAATAATAAATCTTTACTTCAGAATAATGATTTGTTGTTGTCCCTGAAGATGCACAACGTTATAATATTCTGACAAAATATTAGCTGCTCTTGAAGAGCATAACGTTACAATTTAAATATTCTAAAATAATATTAATTTTTATGACGTTATAATTTTTATATTCCAGAAGAATATTGAGCTGCATTCGAAATAAATATTTTATTGTGTTCTAGAAGAAGCACATGTCTTAAAGAATATATCATATCACATAATCAACTAATGCTTATTCCTGAAGGAAAGCATATAAATCATGTTATGTTGATTAGTGTGAATTATATGATTATACAATGTTTAATAGAAAATTAATTATATTTTCTTGTTCATTGTGTAGTTACTCAAATAAACGAAAAATATATTTGCTAAATTGTATGGAACCAGAAGTTTAATACTTCGAAATTTTATTGATTGGCATTGCCGGTTAGACCATCCCGGATCAATATGATGTGAAATATTAATGGTTCATCTATTGAAAACCAGAAGATTTTTCAATATAATGAATTATCACGTGATGCTTGTTCTCATGGTATATAAACCAGTAGACATTCACTAGCTAAAATCGGGACTGAATTCTCTGCATTTCTGAAATTTATTTAAGGTGATTTATGGGGCCCCATCACCCTCCATGTTGACCATCTATATATTATTTGTATCTGATAAATACATCTATTAGATGATTGTATGGTGTTATTATTGGCAACTTGAAGTTTGCAAGATTACTTGCTCAAATATTAAATTATGAGCATAATTTTCAGATTATACAACCAAGACAGTGGTGTGTCTTGTCAATACTAGTGAGTCTAAATCTCAAACTTTTAATAAATATCAGTTGAGATGATTTTAAATGGTTTAGCAATATTGTTTTTCAACACCTCCAATTAAATTCTAAACCATTACTATTGAGAACAAAGCACTTCCCATTTTTGTCTAGGGAAAGCTATTTTATATGCAGTAACACTTATACGCATCATGCCAACATTAAAGTTACCCCTGCTATAGTTGGCTTATGGTCAGAGCCTAATATTATCCATCTAATGAATTTTTTATAGTGCAATATATGTATAATCGGTCCACCATAGTGCACTGAGATGGACTTTGAAAAATGTTGAGAATACATGTTTAGTATGGAATATTATAAAATATCTTAAGTCTTAAATGGTGATATTTTATAATAAGGTCTTTCGAATGTTATTTTGATAAGACAGTTTTTTCAACATTAGGGGAGAGAAATTAAGTAGCTGGAAAGAATACATGAAATTGCAGTATATTATATTTTCTAGATCCTTGCACAAGACAATATGAACCAGAAGTTCGACAAATAACTCATTTGTAAGTTATATAATTGACAGATGCATTAACTGACCAAAGAGATTAAATCAAATCTCATATACCAGCTCTAAATGCTCCAATTTATATTAGCATCCTTGAAGGACAATCCATTAACATTATATCAGGTAAATTAATGACACGCCTGAAGCGTGGTGACATTTGATTCCAAATAAATTCTCAAATAAAAAATGGAGCCAATTATAAGGATGGTCCTATTAAGGAGGTGTATACTCTTGAAGAGTATATAGACATAACTAATTATAAAACCCCAGAAGAGGTTCAGCTAGCTGAAATAATAAAACGAAAAGATCTCGTTAAGTTATGTCGTTATGAGAAATAAATGGATTCAAAAAAATAAATGTTGTTGACAACATTGTTGCACATCATGAAGCGCTTCATATTATGAAAGATAGCAAGGATATTGAAAGAAATCTGTCAAATAATAAATTGGCCAAATAAAAGGATGCAATCCAAATAAATTGAACTGACTAGAGAAACCTGAAGTTTCTGGACCTATAGTCAGAGCACCTAAAGGTGTATATTTATGCGAAAAAGAAATAGAAAAATGAAGTCGTAACATGTAATGCACGACTTTTAACAGTATAAATTTTGCAAAGGCTTATGTAAAGCAATCATAAGTCGATATCTTATTAGTCTGTCAATGCATGACATCTATGCATATAATGAATATTGTTATAACCAGCTCATCTGGCATGACTAATAAAACAATGTATGTAAATCCCTGGAGGATTTAATATGCCTGAAGTATATGGTTCAACTTTTCGAGAACTCAATCGATCAAAGTACAGATCTGAACTAATATTATAATGAGGGGGAGTAAATACGCATTGTACTCTTTTCCTTGACTAAGGTTTTGTCCCATTGGGTTTTCCTGGCAAGGTTTTTAATGAGGCAATTTGCATGGCGTATTAAAAGAATTATGTACTCTTTTTCCTTTACTATGATTTTTTCCCACATGGTTTTTTCCTAGTAAGGTTTTAATGAGGTATATTCTTTGTGTAAATGATATCCAATTAGAAGTGTTATAATTTTTATAGTTATAGATGTCTATAACCTATAAAATATTTACTTTCATCATAACTCTATGGTTATACTCCCTTGTATTATAAATTGAGACCCCTGAAGGGAACAACAATAAGATCTATTTTTAATATAATAGCATCAGACCATCATGCTGATTACAGTTAACCAGAGATAGTGTATGAAGATGATATTGCTGGAGGTTATAACATGGAGCACATTTCACCAGAATTGTTTTATACAAATTCTAAGAAGATAGCGACATTGAAGACATTGACGCACAAGATATAGATAGTTTGATACAATTTTTTTTCATTGATTGAAATCAGTTGGAGTAGCTGTACTCTTTTTCCTTCGCTCAGGTTTTGTCCCACTGGGTTTTCCTGACAAGGTTTTAATGAGGCAGCATTTGAGTACTCCAATTTTTGATAATTTTTCTTTCTATTGGTATTTTTGTCCCATTGGATTTTTGTCAAATAACGAACCAATTATTGTGTAATAAGTCATTCAAGGGGGAGTGTTGTAAAATTATAGATAATGATGAATGACTATTTAGTTGTATCTAGATGTCTATGTAGTTATCTATTTACTCCAGAAGAGTGTATTCTAATCAGGTTGTAACTCCCTTTGGAACCCTATAAATAAGGGTCATTGTTCTAGTAAATTAACAGACTTGAGTTTTGACTCTCTCTATTCTTCTCATTTTTTCTCTCTATTTTTCTAGTTTCATAACATACTTCATTGTCATATAAATTACGGATTTTTAACTAATTTGATAGATAACATTACTCAAATATTTTTGACTTTCATTGGAATAGATGGGGGCAGGGACAAAATGGTCTATTAAGAAGAATTGACTTTATTATTAGGGAAACTTGCATGTTGGTCTCTCTATCCCATTTTCCCATTACCAAGCTCGTACTCAACTTTTGAAAATGAGCAAATTAGCTCTCAACTTTTAATTATAATTACAAAATCAATTTTCAATGACATAAATAATTTAAAAGTTTGTTTAATTTTAATTAAATTTTAAAAAAAAAACTAAAGTCAAAGTCATTAATAAATTTTCAACCACACATTTTATCAAATTTTGTCAAAATTATAGAAAATTTGATTTTTGGCAAAATCAAACTGACATTGAATCTTCGTTAAATTATTACACCTCCCCCGTGGAAATGCCTTTCAAATTCTTGAACAACACAAAGTTGGAAAAGGAAAATCTAAACTTCATAAAAATTAGACATGCAAGGAACACGCGACAACTTAATAAATTGGATGGTCTGGTCTCCATCATTAATTAGCTCGTAATTGTACAACATAAAATATTATATTAGGGATCAATTTTCTATTTTTTAAAGGAAAGTACCAACTTACAACTTTACTAATAGGTGGAGGACCAATAGTGAAATTATCCTTCTTGTTGCTGAAAAATCCTTCCAATAAAAACTGAGGGAAAAAAAGATGACTCCTCGCACTCACTTCTATTGTTTACTTTCTCTCTCTATATATCACTTTGTTATCAATCTTTAATTTCGTTTTCACAATTAATTCTTCATTTTTTTAGACCATAAAAGCATATAATTTGTTTTATTTATCCAAAGTTCTTTTAATTTCCACTCATCACGTAATTCGTCGAAAAAATATATATTTATTTATTTATTTATTTGCAGTTTGATTACAATTTTAGCTCTTTCTCTACCGTACTATCAGAAAGTGTAAGTCTCATAATTCTATTTGCTTTAGTATTTGATTATTTCTTGTGCTTTTTTTTTTTTTTTTTTTAATTTCCTGTGCTGTTCTGTGTTTTCTCTTGTAAATGGAAATTAAAATCATGCGATTTATTCTTTATTGTTATCATTTATTCCTGCACAAAATTTGATTTTGTGAACGGGAAAAAAAGAACAACTCGAGTTGGAATTGATTTTCATGTTTTCTTTTAGTGAATTGAAAGAACTTTCAATTTTGGAAATTTTGTGCGTGCGTCAGAAGGTGAATTGAGTAGTGAGCAGGCTAAATCTTTCAAATTATACTAATTAGAATTTTTATTTTGATTGTTATATTTTCAGATGATCATGGATGGTTCTATATTTCTCATATATTGTTATCTAATTATTACTATTGATCAAAAGTGATCGCAGTTTGAGCTGAAGACTTAGTTGTTGAAGATGTTTAATCTACTGTTTTTCAACTCTCAAGAAGTAAAAATGACATCTCTCTTGCGGTTTTGTACACAAATTCTGGCAAGAGCAATACTATTTTAGTTGGGCCACATACAATTTTCTCTTCACATATCTTAATTTAATGCATCGTCAGTGAAGTCGATGTGCTTTTCGTTTGTTGTAGCATCATTAGGGAAGATCATACCTGTTGAATATACTTTCATCTGAGTTTTTGTCCCGTGGTACTAGTAATTGTCGAATTTGCAATTATTGATGTAACTTAGTATTTTTGCCATTTTGCTAATATTGCCTTCATATATTCATTCTCATGATTAGTACGCAGTTTAATTCTCCAATGTTGCATTTTCTTTTCTATTCGTTCCACGCTGTTCAATATTCCTTAATGATTAAGTTGTGGGAACTCAGGAAAAATGGCTGGACAAGTTATTGCCAATCGACCAATGTCTATTTCTGACTTTGAACTTGTTGAGAGAGATTCTGGTGACAGTTGTGGTACTGCTGTAGCGTCTTCTAACCAGATCCATCCTTGGATCGACCCAGCAACAATTAAACTCAAGCACAGGATTGGAAGAGGGCCTTTGGGTGATGTTTGGCTGGCAACACATCACCGTTCAACACAAGACTATGAAGAGTATCACGAAGTGGCTGTTAAAATGTTGCATTCCATTAAAGAAGATGACATTAAAGATATCTTGGTAAAGTTGGATGATTTACTTTCTAAATGTCGGGGTTTAGACAACGTCTGCTGGCTGCATGGTCTTTCCGTTATAAGAAAGAAAGTGAGTGTGTTGTTTGAATTTTTTTACGATTCTGAGAATCTGGATATCTTTCCACTTATGTAAAATAAACAAATTCTGGCAACCCTCTTCTGAATGCTCTATATTTCCTTCTAGATATGTATTGTTATGAAATTTTACGAGGGCTCAGTTGGGGACAAAATGGCTCGCCTCAAAGGGGGAAAGCTCTCTTTGAGTGATGTTTTGAGGTGACTTTTTGCTTAATGTGTCTGAGAAACACATCGTTTGAGTATTTTCTCTAGTTAAAATTTTTATTTCATATAAAGCTTGTAATCTTCATGCTGTTGTTATGTTCACAGGTATGGAGCAGATCTGGCTCAAGGAGTAATGGACCTACACTCCAAGGAGATCCTTATTCTCAATCTTAAGCCTTTTAATTTCCTTTTGAATGAAAATGACCGGGCGATTCTTGGAGACATAGGAATTCCGTATGTGTTGCTTGGCGTTTCTCTGCCAAGTTCAGATATGATTCGGAGACTTGGTACTCCTAACTACATGGCTCCAGAACAATGGCAACCCGAAGTTATTGGTCCTCTATCCTTGGAGACTGATTCATGGGGGTTTGGTTGCAGCATAGTTGAGATGTTGACTGGCGTTCAGCCTTGGAGTGGTAAATCAATTGATGAGATATACAAATTGGTCGTAAAGAAGCAAGAAAAACCACATATTCCCAGTGGGCTCCCTCCTGCTGTTGAGAATGTCATTATTGGCTGTTTTGAGTATGACTTTATGAGTCGCCCTATGATGGCAGACATATTACATGCATTTAAAAGGTATTTTTTTTTCCTTCTTTGTATTTAAATTTCATTTAGAAGAAGAAAAATACTATTGTGGAGGAATTCGTAGGTTGCCGTGCATTTAGTTCACAGTTTGATCATTTTACTGGTCATTAGAACGGAAATGGAAGGCAAATCTTTGCAGAGAAAAAAATACATTTCCAAGGGATCAAATACTTATAATTTGTTGAACTTATCAAGGGCAAGAAAATACCAAAGTATTTACGAACAAAATTTACAAATGCAGCTATGCCGGGCAAATTCATTGTTTTGATATCTTCACGTTAATTTCTTACCTGATTAATGCAAGTATACGTAAATTATGGGGTTATTGTTAGTGTTCTGATTGAATCCATTTTTTTGTAAAAGATGATTTTAATGCAAGTATACGTAAATTATGGGGTTATTGTTAATGATCTGATGATTTGCTGATGTAAGCATTATGGGGTTAATGCAAGATGATTTGCTGATGTCAGAACCTCTAAGTTTACCTCAAGAATCTTGACCATTGAACCAACCCCTTTTTGGTTCTGCACTATTTTCCAGATATGTGCTGCTACTAGACATCCTGTCACTGTATTCTTCAGGCTTCAAGTGGCTTGTGCATGTATTCTTAAGCTAACTTGTATTGTTACCAATTTGCAGTTCACAAAATGCAGTTTACCAGGATGGAGGCTGGACAGGTCTTGGAAGTAGAATTATAAGAGAAAAACCAAGTGGTAGTAATTATACCGAGTGGTTCCTTGCGAAGGATCATCTGCAAGTGGGTGACATGGTACGATCTAGAAAGTCACCAAACTCGTGCAAACTTGAAAACATGGACATTCGGGAGGGCAGTGTAGTTGGTTTAGAACATGATACAGATCGAGATGGACTTGTTTTGGTAAGGATGCGTGGACTTCATGACCCAATAAGAGTTCATGCTTCTACATTAGAACGTGTCACATTTGGATTGGCTGCAGGAGATTGGGTGCTCTTGAACAAAGAAGACAAGAAGCATTCGCCTGTGGGTATTCTTCACTCCATCGACCGTGATGGAAATGTTGCCATTGGATTTATAGGACTAGAGACCCTTTGGATGGGCAATTACTCGGAGCTCGAGATGGCAAAACCATACTGTGTAGGGCAGTTCGTAAGGCCAAGATCAAATGTTTTCAGCCCTCGTTTTGAATGGCCATGGAAAAGATGTGGTGAATGGGCAGCGGGTAGAATTTGTCGGATTCTTCCAAATGGCTGCCTTGTGGTCGAGTTCCCAGGTAGATTGTCGCTCAGTGATGAAAACAAAAGCTTCTTGGCTGATCCAGCTGAAGTCGAACTTGTGTCATTCGACGCTTGTCGGGGCGTGGTGAAGAAGTATCAACATCTCGAGGATTTTCACTGGGCAGTCAGGCCATTACTAATAGCATTGGGTCTGTTTACCGCCATGAAACTAGGGCTTCGTGTTGGGAAGAAATTGAAGAGGTCAAAGGTGAAGAAGGGAGGTAATCCTGTCATACAAAATGATGGTCAATATGTCGATGGCCAAACTGGTGAAAACACTGCATGGCGTCCTCCAAAAGTTACAAACATTTTCAGATAAGGTATTGCAGAAACTGAGTTGCCATGATTCTAAAACTTGGCCTGTCATTGAAAGCTGTAAATTTGGTTAAAATCCGTGTCAAAATCTGGCGCACTCTTTCTCCAGTATCAATGTCATTGTAAATAGATGGTTGTTCACGGACGTACTGTGTATATAACATGTATGTTCAAATGATATTGTGTATATAACATACATTTATGTTCAATGATATCGTGTATGTTGTTTGTTATGTTGAATATTATTTCAAGGGAAACCTGCACTATGATTTAAGTGAATTAATCCCAGTTATCACTCAGAGCAAGATGTTGGCTTTGAAACTCACTGCCTGCCACGCACCACCGCCCTCCCCACCCCAACGCATAAATGACATATTGCTGTGGACAATTGGACGTTATTTGTCGAGTACTCTAGTTCATCTTTTTTGGCCTTGGATGCTTGCATTCTCCAAGCTGATGTCCTCAGTGGTCGAACTCTAGTCACTCTTACAATGAGCTTCTTACTGCTTACGGTACCACGCAAACGAAAACTGAAAATGAGAATACCTATAACAGATAGTGTCCCAACAAAACCATTGACATTGTTGTGATAGCGTATCACTCGCCATTTGTTATGGATATGCTATTTGGGACTGAAAGTCTCACCACTCATAAATGAGCTTGTGAGTGCTTGGTGTTAGGGAAGTAAAAAGGAGAATGAGAGTAGACAACAATTGACAGACTACTCCATCACAAAAACGTCCGCATTTTTTGTTTGGACTCTAGTTGTTGTGAATACAGAATACTTTCATTCTCTTTTCTTTTTTTTGGCTGAGTGGTCACTCGTACCAAGACACTCGTAAGCTTGTTATAAAGGCAAGTCGAATTTTGGAGACACTACTTTGCAACTAACAGTATCGAGAGCCAAAAGAAAAAGAGTGAGATTACCCCCATTTCGTACATACACAAAAGCTTCTTGAAATCCCAGTATTCCAATTAAAATAACCCGAATCAAGTTCTGGTGGAACCAAACATACCGAAAAAGGAAAGAGTAAATTACTTGTTCAACTCTCATGTCCACAACGCAATCAAATATGATACAACCAACAAGGCTACATTCAAACAAACTACAATCATGATGGACAAATATACCCAACCTACAGCAACAACTGGTGTAAATACAATTACTGTCTGGTCAACAAATTAATCATTACCTCCTCTATTAGCTCATGCTACCAATGACACCAGCCTCATCAACAAGCTGAGAGGTCAAAGACAAAAGTCGAGCAACTTCTGTTTTAATTTCACCAGGACAATCACTGCCGTTTATCATATTCATTTTAGTGTCGGAACCATTGTGCTCAAAAAACTCAGTATCATAATCAACATCAATGCTCAAACTAGATTTATGTAGAAGCTCCCGACTCATTTCTGTGAGTTTATAAAGTGCACCAGTTGCAGCTTCAACCTCCAGTTGTGCTGCCTCCAATTGGAGTTTCTCAATTGCTAGGTCCCCAACAGTCTTTTCACCCATTTTTTCCTGTGCCAAAGCATAAAGCTGTTTCAGATCATCTCGATCTCTGATCATTTCGTCCTTCAGTTTTGTTAGTTCCTGCTCTCTGGCATCCAATTTTCCAAGAACCATCTTTAGTTCCTCGTCCTTAATGGTAAGGGCCCTTTGTGCTGCAAGAACTTCCATTTCCTTCGTTCTCAAACTTTCTCGCGTAAACTTAAGTTCAGTTTCCATCTGTTTCTTCTGCCACTTAAAATTATCAGCTGATTTCTCTTGTGACATTTGGTGATTGGTATAATCATGTGCGCTCAAAGCATCATAATTTTCATTCTTTACAGACAGAACCACTTCGTTAGTCACCTCTACAATCCGTTCCAACACTGCTTCAGCTTCAGAGAATTTATGTTTCGTATCATTTAGTTCATGTTGCATTGCCTGAACATGTTCATCCTTTTCCTCCAGCATGGATATCGCTTGAATAAGCTGATTTTCTTTACTATTCATAATCCCCCTCAGCTCAACTATCTCCCAGTTTACTTCCTCCAGCAACTTCCTTGCACTTGAGAGTTCCAGATCTTTTTCTTCCAAAATAAGCTGAAAGGAAGTTAGCTCAGACTTCAAATGCTGGATCTCCAGTCTAGCTTCCACCAATTCCGACTCTTTAACCTGAAGAAGACTCTGTTTCTCTCGAAATTCATCACTCTTGCGGTCTAGCTCCTCCTGGAAAGCTGACATTTCCTGAATTGCTTGTTGCAAGGAAGATCTCTCCATATCTAATTTCTTTTGTAACTCTCCAACAAGCTCTTTCTCCATGGATAAATCCCTTTCGAGCTCCTTGTTTCGAGCTTCAGCAACCCTAAGTTTTACTCTCTCACTCTCCACTTCAATTTTCGCGTCTTTCAGACTCGTCATATAGGACATAACACTCCTCCTCTGCTCTTCGAGATCAAGAAGCTGCTTCTCTAGTAGCTGTTCCCGATCTTCCGTTTCCTGTCTAGAGGAGGCCAAAGCTTTCTGAGACGAAACTAACTCAGACCTCACATCTGCAAGAAGCTTCTTAACTCTTCCAAACTCCTCCATAGTTTCATTTGCTTCCCCAAAATGCTTAGATGTTTCCTCTGCAAGCTTCTTCAATTCTTCCTGTGCCACTAGCCAATCCATTGCTTGCTTCTCCAAATTGGCCTCTGCAATTTTCAATTTCTCTGCTTCAGTTTTCTGAATACTCGTGGAAACTTCTAGCTCTTCCTCTTTCTTTTGAATTGCTCTCCGAAGTTCTTGGAGTTCAAATTCTTGTTTTTTCACAATTTCATTTGCTTCATCCAGGAGCTGGGCCTTGGATCTGAGTTCTGATTCAGCATCAGCAGCTTCCTCACTCTTCTTTGCCAGTTCATTTCGCATTTTTACAATTTCCTCTTCTTTCAAAGATAGTGCAGATCGAGCAGCTGAAATTTCCTGATCCCTCTCCTTGAGATGAAGCTTAAGATCACCAATTTCTGTAGCTTGCGAAGCTAAGCTTATATTAGCTTGCTTTAACTCTTCTTCTAGCCTTTCCTGATTCAATCTAGCCGCTTCTATTCCTTCCTCACGCCGCTCTAAGTCCTCTTTTGCACGATTTATTTCATTGTATTCCAACAAGATCTTTCTTTCTGTATCTTGTAACTCTTCTTCTTTCTTCTTCAAGGCCACCAGTGCCACCTGAAGATCCGATTCCAGCACACCAAGATTCAAACCTAGCTCAGAAACTAGAGGCGAATGAGGATCTATGCCTATCTGTTCCTCCAGTTTCTGTGTTTGCGCAAACAACCTCTCCAGAAGAATCCTAGCAGGTTCAGTTGCCCCATTGTCACTAATACTTGAAGAGCTCCTGTTATCCAAGACTGACTTGACAATCCACAAGCATTGACTTCCCTTTCTTTTGCACCCCGTCAAAAACAGTAATCTCTTCTTATTAAATTTGAGCCCAGAATAGCACATCTGCAAAAAACAATTGACAGATACAAGTTGTACAACTCTTTAGCTATCTATTTGATGTAACAGACAAGAATCTTTCTTTAGTTTTGTCCTTGTAAAAATTAGGTTTGAATCCAAATTAAACAGTGCATCATAAATTTTTGTAAATCAAATTCATGGACAAAATAGATTCCAGAAAACATCGAACAGAGCTGAACTCAGGACCTTTGATCAGTCCACAAGATTATTAATCAAAATATATACATGTCCAACTCTATAAAGATATATTTATGTATTTACAAAAGTTTCCTACATAAGAGTAATATACGAGTTAGAAACATGAAAAGGGAGATAACTATTTTTCCCTAATAGCTAACTAACAAGGCAAACATGTGGAAAATAATTCAGCTAATACCCAAACAATTATGCCCCTTTACCAGGGTTAAAATTGTTGTATAGATACTAGAAAGAACTGCATCTTTCGGAATATTTATTCACTGTTTATTAGTTTGCACCCCAAATTAATCAAAGAATTGTGAATATGCATTTTCAAAAACAATTATCTTCAAAGATGAAAGCATTGAACATCAATATAACTAAAATTTCAGTTATTAATAAAAAATCGTCGGCAAAAAAAATATTGAAATACGAAAACATACCCCAAAAACATTTCATGATAATATATTGAAGCAGATATAATTATGAATAACAAAAAAAAAAAAAAAAAACTAAAATACTCGTGCGGCGCACACTAACACTTGTATATTAGAGAGATAAAGAACCTGAGAAAGTTGATTGGGTGCGAAAGAGGCAGAGAGCGCCATGCTTCATTTCCTCAGCACATCTGACCTCAACAGGATCTTCACATACATTTATATATATTAATAGGATGATAAGAGATATGTGTGTGCGTGTGTATATATATGTAGAGCAAGATAGAGAGAGAGAGAGAGAGAGAGAGAGACTTGAAGGTGCGGTAAGGGATTGCAATGGAGGGAAACAAACTACAGTAGAGAGAGAGAGGCGCAAATTAGCATCGTACTGAAATGAGGCTTGTGCACGAGTCTGTCTTCCTGGCCGGTAGATCCACTACAGTACTATCCAATTTCAAATAATGTCGTGCTCCACTGGGACACGTGCGATTATATATGTGTGAGAAAATAAATTGTGGTTCTCCCCGATTTCTATCTTCTTTCACCCTTTTATTTTTAACTTTTGTCATTAAACTTCTATAAATTGATGACCATCGTTTTGCTAATTCATTAAAAGTTGAGAATAGAAATATTAAAAATAATTAAAAATAAAAGTGCAAAATGGATTAAAGATTATAAACAATTTAGTTGAGAAAAATTGTTACTAGCACAATGTACAAGTGACTTGCTAATTGTTACATAGAAATTTATTGGCATTGATGATATAAATAATAATATTAGCTATATGTTATTTAATTATAGTGGCATGTCCGTCTCAACGATTCGTCTGCCTCACCGACTTGCCAACTTGTTGGTCTAATGAGCACGCTTCTGAAAGATAGATTGCAATAACCTAACTGTCATCAAATTTGCCAGGCAGGCGACCCATGAAATGACGGTTACCACCAGTTATCAGGAAGACGAAACATCTCTCAACAATTGGAAAGATGAAACATCCCTTATTAACTCCTAATAATGAGGGAGACGAAAGGACACCAGTTATCAAATGAGGGAGATAAAGGGACATCCATCATCAATAAGTATAGGTCATCCCTATAAATAGAGGTCAAACCTCCACATAAAAACAGAAGACACAGAACTCTTATACACTCCATATTGCTATTTTGCACATATGTTTTAATCATGTACTGATTATCACACCGGAGTGACCACGGGGGAAAAAAGTCCCGCAATCTTTTGCAGGTCTCTACCACTGTCGCTGCCGTGCTCGAAAAAGGAAAAAAAATATTTATCATCAGGAGG
Source organism: Forsythia viridissima (assembly GCA_030279155.1). Lineage (NCBI taxonomy): Eukaryota > Viridiplantae > Streptophyta > Magnoliopsida > Lamiales > Oleaceae > Forsythia > Forsythia viridissima. The sequence continues at coordinate 28,093,518 of CM059033.1, forward strand.
CATGATCTTCCTAGCAAAAAATGATGATTTAAAATCAAATTTTGGAGATAAATAAATTGTTAAATATAAAATTATTCACAAATTTATTGTAACAACAATCATAAAAAATCACACATCAATAAAGAAGAAGGCCATACAATCCTAATAACACAGCGTCTAGAAAAAAAGGTTAGTTATTTATGACTAATGTCTTTAATTTATGTGTCTATGCATCATGGTAGAAAAACTTTGGCTTCATCGTGATTTCAAAATGAAAACTGTTATTTATGTACTTCAAAATAGCACAAAAATTAAAAGTCAATGCGGAGAATCTCTCACTTAAGCTAGAGTCAATATTTCATTAAACGTTGTAAGACGAGAATTTTTGTCTACAGGGATTTGTTTGGTTTGTTGATAAAATTATTTATCTGAATAAAAGTTATATAAATAAAAGTTATTTAAATAAAATATTTATTATTATCTTGTTTGGTTCAGCGAAGTACAAAAATGAAAAAAATTCGCTTTTCAATAAATAAAAAAAAGACAATTATAATATTATTTTTAATTAAAAGAAAAAAGTAAATAAAGAAACTACAAGAAAAAAAATAGAGCAGCAAATGGCGATGGTCGGAGGACGATGGTGGTGGAAGTGGACGATGGTCGGATGATGGTGGCAGCAATTGGCCAGAGTGACCATTACCATCTCCACTCTGATGGAAATTTTTTGAATGCAAGGTGGGGATTAAAAAAATTCTCATTTACAACCGTTTAATTAATTAATTAATTTTTAATATTATCTTTTATTTTTAAATACAATTTAAATTTTAACTATAAATATAAAATAAAATAAAAAGAAATTTGAGACGAGTTCGAAAAATTTGAAGTATGGACCATGATCCCTGTCTCTGCTTTGATTACTAACAGGGTGGAGTTGGGGTATTTTTTTCATTCCTAGGCGGCGGGCGAAAGCAGCAATTATCTTATGTTATAGATATTCAAAAGTAGTTTTTTTTTTTTTTTAAATATTATAAAGGGTACATCTCTTTTTAAAAAATGAATAAATCATTATGCGGATAAAAAATTTTGTCATCTTCTTTTTTAATACAAAATTATCTTTATTTTTGGATTAAATTGTTATAAAGATAAAAATTTATCTAAACATCACTTCTGATTAAATAAAACAAGATAAAATGTATCCATTTTTTTTAATATTTATCTATATACCAAATTGGCTCAGTGTTGATTGAACTCAATAGAAAACTCATAAATAAGTGACAAAAATGACACTTGGCATAGCAAAAAACCAATGTTACACAAATTTATACCATTCTGGTAATGAAAATGTAGATATACAGTGTTATTATTTGTCAAAAATTAAATTATAATTTAAATTAATTAAAATAGTTAAATATATTTTTTATTTATACATTTTGTTGTAAGATACATAATTTATTATCAATTTATTATCTATATATTTAATAAAATATATAATTTATAAACACTTAAATAATAATTTTATCACTATCAAATTTACGTTAATTTTTACAAAATACAAAAGGCAGTTATTGGATAGCAAGAAACTGCACCAATACGAAAGATGCTATTTAGGGTATGGATTTGTGGAAGCGTGAGATGCTCACACGTGTAGTTTGTTATTACCACCAGAATTTGAGAAGGTTCAGTGGAAGGACAGCTACTCGGTGGGACCCACAGCATCTTGATCTGTACACATGACATGACATCACACTATCACAGGATGAATGGGCCTACACTTTATTAAAGGCTTTTTTGCACAAATGGTCTTTTTGCATTTCCTACTTATTGAGGACTTATTATTTCATTTTTAGCAGTTTAACCTATATTTTAAATATTTTTGACGAAAATGGTCATTTCTGTTCAATTCTGTCAAATTTAACAGTTAGTTATGGTTTTTTTGCACAAATGGTACCCACGTGTATTCCACACTCTTTATTTCATAAGAATATTTTCAACATTCTACTGTTTATAAATAAAAATTTGCAGCATGAATCATTAACTTAAGAAAATAAAAAATTACTTTTTTGCACAAATAGTCCACTCCAACCCAACCCAACCCAACCCATAAATATGAACTGTCCCATTGAAAAATCTGAAGCCATTGCGGCTTGACGCTCTTCTTGACCACATATTCCAACACCAACATCCGCCATTTGGATTATGGAAACATAATTAGCCCCTACAAATACAGTGTCAGTTAGATGAAAGCAAGTCAAAAACCTTCATGTGAGATGCAATCTTGCATATAGCTTGCAAACACACCGCACATTTTTGTGCATGACATTCTCAGTTGAAAAAACAGCACAAACATATAAACAAATGCAGGCTCCCAAGGATTAATCATAACTCAAATGCAACTTCCTCTAGCCAATGCCACACAAATCCTTAAGTTTGCTACCAATACATACTTCTCCCTCATGAATCTCTTCAAAATGGAGCGGTTCCCGTATCTTAAATTCAATATGCATTTAATGGAGACTGCAAAACTGGTAGGGGTGGGGTGGAGAAGAAGATAACCATTTATGCACAAAAAAACTAATTTTTTATTTATTATTTTCTTGCTTTATTATTTTCTTAAGTTAAGGACCTCTGCTTCAAATTTTTATTTATTAATAGTATAATGTCAAAAATACTCTTATGAAATGAAGAGTGTGAAATACACGCAGGGATCATTTGTGCAAAAAAGTCATAACTAACTATTAAATCTATCAGAATTTGATGGAAATGACTATTGTCGCAAAAAACATTTAGAATAGGAATTAAATTGTCAAAAATGAAATGATAAGTCTTCAATCTGCAATAAATGTTAAAGTTAGGGACTATTTGTGCAAAAAAAAGCTCTTTATTAAAGGCGTTTTAAAGACTATTGGCTTATTGAATTTTTTCATGAATGTTATCTATAATGATCTAAAAAGGGTTTAAAGAGGAAATATTTTTTGACAAATATGTGCTTATTAATATTTTATATTTTTGAAATTGTCTTTAAGTTAATGTTATAATTGAACTCATAATTTAGTATTTATAACTATATATAGTTCTTAAAAGGTGAAAAGGCTAAATCTCCATTTATTATATTTAATTACTGGATTTTGAAAATATTTTCTTTGAATTGTGAGAACGGATTTGGTCAGTTACAAGATTAATAGTAATTGACATTCCACCAACAATTTATTCAACTTATTTAAGGTCTAATTTAAAATTTAAGGTTGATTTATTTGAAGGTAATTATGTAGTTTGTGATTTACATAAAAACTTCATTTGAAGACTTGTATTTGTGATTGTTGTTTTTATTAGTTAATGTGAATAATCTTCTTTCAATACTCTTCTTTTTTCAAAAAAATAATAATTTGTGTTAGACTATAAAGGTTATGGTGTATTTTTAAATTATTGTGCATGCTCATGCGTATTTGTATATTGTTTATATATCTAATTGACTTGCGGCTTCAGATTTTCTAGACGAAAAAAATTTTGTGGGCTAACTTCAATAATGGTTTCAATTTACTATTGATATGTATTTTATTTATATTATTCTTTTTTATTCTTTTGAATTGAATTGTTATCTATTTTGTTTAAACTAATTTTTCTTAACTATTTATGCTCCAACATGAATAAGACGCTCAAATCACTAGAATATTTAGTTTTGGTAATATTACTTTATTTCTCCATTACAATTTGGATAAGTTCACGTGAAGACATCTGGACACTGAATTGTGCAAATGAGAATGCTTAATTTTGTCAATTTATAATGTAAATGTTATTTTGTCTTATTTTATATACTGATTGATAAATATACAAAATTTGAAGTGCTACGAGCCCAGATTGCATATGATATTTTAAGTTAAACCTCTTCATAATTGGAGAGCTATATTAAATTACAAATATTTGTTATAAGTCATTTGGCATATCATAAAACAAAAAAATTCAATGGATTTGAGTGTTCGATAGATTTAAGAACTTATGTACACTATTTTTTATTCATTCTGTTTGTATTTTTTAATTGACATTATTTGACTATATTACAAACCTTAAAAAATAGATGTTCAATAGTGGCCACATTGTAGAAAGTACTTTATTTGAATACAACAACAATCATTATATTTTACCGTATTTTCTAATGTCAGATTTTTGTATTTTAATATAGTATTAAATTAAGTTATAATTATTTGAATATTCGAATAAACATATATTTCATAACACCATTATTATATCACGTGCGACGCACGTTTTACATACTAGTAACTTTTAAACGTCGATAGAACGAATTGAGATTGAAGTGGTAATTAAAAAAATAAATAAATAAATTTGATGTGAATAGGCTGATTTACCGTTTACATGTGAAACTGGATGGTTCACAGTTGATTCGGTTGGTTCTTGCTTTGTTTTTAAGTTTTTAGTCAATACACTATCACATCTTCAGTGTGGTTGTCAGGTATCCACCAAAAAATGGAGAGTTCAAATACCCTAATTATATATAAATAACTCATAAAAAATATATAGGAGGGGGCATAAAACTTGACCTCCAATCAAAAGTGCTAAATCAAATAAATAAATGAATAAATAATAACGCAATAAATAAGGAAGTACTACCTCTTAAATAATAAGTCTTAAAAATATATATAGACCCCTAACTATTGGAAGCTCATGTCTATCAATCTGAACTAAAAAATCTTGCTTTGAATTTTACGGTTTGCAATTTTCATATTTTATTTAAAATAGATAAAAAAAATTGAATGATTTTCATAGTACCAATACAGTTGTTAAACTTTAAATCATACTTTGTTAGTCCTTCAATTAAATATCGCAAACTCCGTTAGTTCCTTCGTATGTCTCTACCGTTCCAACTAATGAAAATAATAAGTTGTCAAACAGAATTGTCTACGTGTCCGTTAATTTTTTAACTCAGAATCTAAAAAACATAGTTAGTCCCTAAATTATATACTTTGTGCGCAAAAAGGTCACTAAACTTTAACAATATGATCTTGTTAGTCATTTCGTATGTTCACTTAGGAATATAGAGACTTTTTTCCATACCAAAAATTTTATATTTAATTAATTAATAAAAATTTCTTAATTATAATTATTATAAGATTTTTTTTACAAAAAATTAATAATAACACAAACAAATACTAAATCGATATACCAATTTTATGACAACTTTGAATTATTCCTCCATTTTTGTGCTTTATTAGATCTGCTATTTTCATCAATTGCAATAACTTTTTTTTATCTCTTCATGTTATTTAAAAAATAAAAACTAGATTGTTTAGATGGAAGTCAATCTCGTTCATTCTTTTTCAAACTATCGAAAATGATTAGTTGATCGGAATTACTTACACGAAGCTTAATTCTGTTCAACTCAGCATCCACCTTGACCAAAAAATTAAAATAAAAAGAAGACAAGAAAGGGAAAAATTAAAAAAGAATTAAAATCTTCTTAATATAAACAAGGAAAAAAAATATGGTGCACGTAACTCTACCATCCGTCTCCTTCTGCTCCTTACGAAATCCTTTTACCGCCCTCGTAAGTAATTCCACTTAGTTAGACAAAAAATTATCCTTTTATTTTTTTTTAATCAAGACAGATGATGAATTTGACAAAACACCACGTAAGTAATTGTGTTGGCCAATTCATCATTTATTTTAGTTAGAATGGCAAAAACAAACTAATGGACTAACAGAGTTTATATTATTGAGTTGAAGGACTAAACATGTACGTTATTGAAGTTAAGAGACCTTTGTGCACAAAGTGTATAGTTCAGGGGACCAACATATTTTTTAGATGCTGATTTGGATGAAAATCAATTTTGTATGCCAAGTCATCATTTTCATCAGTTGGAATGACAGAGAAAGAAGGAGGGACTAATGAGTTTCATGATATTTAGTTGAAGGACTAACTTAGTACGATTTAAAGTTTAAGAACTTATTCACACAATATATAAAATACGGAGACCATTCATGCTTTTTACCTATTTAAATTCGAACCATTTTTTGAATAGGTTCTCAGTTTTTCAGATCTGACCAATCTATCTGGTCAATTTTAACTACATTAGTTTTTGTTTTTCCTCTTATTATTATTATTAGAGAAAATTATAGACATTCTATGAGTTTACTGACTATTACATAGACACGACATTTGTTTTCCAAAATTACCGAAGCCCCCCATGACATTTACTTTTCGTAACAAATTTTCCCAATCAATAATTTTTTTTTTCTATTTTACTATTTACAGTATATTGTTATGAAAGTCTTATTACATTATATTTAAAATTCATTTTCATTTATATCTTCTTATTTCTTAAGATATATTTTTCTATACTTTTGAGTTAGATAAAATGATTAGTTTTAGTTAAAAGAAATACTATTATAAATATTGTTAAAATAGTTAAAAACTTATAAAATATGATTTATTTATTAAAAACGTTATATGCAAATACGATCCATAAATAATTAACAAATCAACAAAATACATGTTGTAGAATAATTTAATAAAGCTATTAAATATTTTATATAGTTTGATTTAGTAGAATTTTCTCAAAATTGTAATTTTTTAAATACATTTAACAATTATATTATAGTAAGTTTAAAAAATTAAAGTAATATTGTCATAAAAGAAAAAAATTGAAATAAAGTAGGCATAAGAGGTTTGAAGATTTGATTTCTTTTTTAGTTATTGTTTAAAGTAAGTATTTTAGATCATGTCTTGTTTCACTTTTTTAAAAGAGATTTTGGCGCAAATGATCTGTAACGTATGTTTTTTGTGCGGTTTTTGTCTTTAATTTTTTATTTTTTGTTAGGAGGCCCTAACCTATGCTATTGGATGTAAAAGTTGTCCCTAAGGACAGATTCCGTCCAAATTTTTCGTTAGTTGGATGCGTGGAGTAGACTGTCCTTTAATTTGTTTTTACCTCTAATTAATTAAACTAATTTCTTTAATACCCATTTGAGAAACCGAATTGATGTAAGTTGGATCATTAATTTTTGCACTATATATGACTATACTTTTATTTTGTAATTTTTATAAAATTTGAAATTTATTAGGTTTTTATTATTTTTATTTTAAAATAATAATAATGAATGCATTGTCTTTTTAAAAAATATTTGAATAGGAAAAAAATGAATTTTACCACTCGTAATAATAATAATACAAAATAACATTATTAATTTATTATAATCAATGTCTTTTTTAGTAATTTAATACTGTTAGAGCAATAAATTATTTTTGTTTACCAAACGCTTAAATATTGCTTTTGAAACATACCGCAATTTTGAAACAAGAGTTTACCAAACACTTATCTGATTCTTCCTATAGTTGATTCTTTCTACAGCCAGCATAATCTGATTTTCTTAAAAACACAGTAATACCAAACAAAGCCTAAATATACTTAGTTTGTCTTTTTTTTTTTTTAAATTAGTAATGTTATTTTTTAATTACAATATATATCAATATACCATAACTGAAAGCTAATTAATAAAGAGTCGCTGTAATCCAAGATTGTAAAATATTTAATTATAGGATAACTGTTTCAATCATCCAAATATAACTTTGATATATCTGTTTGAAAAAAAAAATTTATCTCTCTTCACAAAAAGAAAAAAAAATCTCAGTCATTAACCACTTTTATAAAAATCAACTCAATCATAGGCCAAGTTGAGCTATCCATGAGCCAACTCCCTTTTTGAAGCAAAAATTTTAAACAACATCAATTTTTTTTTATAAAAAAATCTAAAACACAAGCCGACTCGTAAAAAAAATAGAACCTGGACCAGGCCTCGTCCCTTAACGAGCTCAAGCCGGCGAGCTCATGGGGCCACCCCTATATATGACTTGTGAAGTTATAAGAAAAGAGACATTCACCTTATCAGAAGAAAAGAGACATTTCCCTTATCAGAAGAAAAGAGACATTCACGAGTTTCACTTCCACACAACTCCAACAATCATGTACTCTGATGATATAAATAAATATGTTATTTAGCTATGATGGCACGTCTTGACACGCCCGCCTCAACGATTCGCCCGCTTCATTAGCTTGCCCACCTTGTTGGTTTCATGAGCACACTTCTGACAGAAAAACTGTAATAACTCAACTGTCATTAGATTAGCCAGGCAGGCAACCCAAGGGATGACAGTTACCACCAATTATCAGGAAGACGAAACATCTCTCAACAAATTGGAAAGAAGAAACATCCCTCATTAACTCCTAATAATGAGGAAGATGAAAGGACACTCGTTGTCAAATGAGAAAGATGAAGAGACACCCATCATCAATAACTGCAGGCTATCCCTATAAATAGAGTCCAACCCCTCAGGTAAAAACAAAACACACAACTTTTATTCACTCCATATTGTTATTTAGCACAAATACTTTAATCATATACTGATTATCACACCGGAGTGGACACGGGAGAAAAAAGCCCCGCCACCTTTTACAGATCTCCACCACTGTCGCCGCTGTGCTCAGAGGAGGATAAAAATATCTATCAGCAATTGGCGCCGTCTGTGGGAACCGCACAAGAAGTTATGGCTCGAACCAGAAGAGTTAGGAATGTAACCGCTCCACCAGCCCTTGTTGGGGATATAGGCACCGTGTCCAACGCCGCCACTAATCACCCACAACAAGAATTTGCCTCTGCCGCTCAACTTGCGGCACTGCAAGCTCAGGTGGCGGCCTTAACGGCTCTACTCCAAGATCGAAACGCTACGGTTTCTTAGCTACCATAGGGTCCTAAGCCTCTGCCGGTAGGATCTTTACTACCAGGGGCTCTGCCCCAGGGTCTTAGCCATCCATCGATAGAGCCCTCACCGCTAGGGGCTCCTCCACAGACTTCTAACTTTTCAACAATGGAAACATCTTCAATGGCAGCTCCACTGCAGGCTCCAGTTTCTTTAGCTCCACCTTCCGTACCCCACTTCCATTCATTGACATCTGGCCTAAATCCAAACTGGGGGCAACCGTCATGGATGCCCGCGCCTACGCTGGTTGAGACACCAGTATTAAGCCTGGAACAGAGATTAGAAGAAATGATGGGTCGCCAAATAGTTGAGGCTATGTCCAATAAAAGTAGTCGGCAACAATCTATGGTGTTGGAAGAAGACTTTTTTTCTCTAGAAGTGATGGCAGTCCCCTTGCCACGAGACTTCAAACAGCCAAAAATGAAGAAGTACGACGGATCCTCTGATCTTGTCGATCACCTCAGGTCTTTTATTGACTTCATGAGGTTGCAAGCCATCCCAGATGCGATTATGTGCAGGGTTTTTTCGCCAACACTTAGGCACGAGGCCAGGGACTGGGTAGCCACTCTTCTCCCAAAATCGATCCATACATTTGACGATTTTTCCAAGAGTTTTGTTGCCCACTTTGCCAGCAGCAAACGTGTTAAGAAAACTACCATCAGTCTGATGCAATTGACACAGGAAAAGGACGAACTGCTAAAAAAATTTATTGCTCGATTCAATAGAGCAACACTGGAAATCAAAGATCTGCAGATGTCTGCTGTAGTCACTGTCATGATGAGTGGAACTAGAAGTTGTCCTTTCAAGATGTCACTCTCCAAAAACCCGCCGAATACAATGCATGAGTTACTCAATAGAGGAGATAAGTATGTGGATGCTGAAGAAGCATACTTCATTACTAAAAGTATGAAATATCAAAATGAACTTGAGTCTAACAAAAAGAAGATTCAGGACGAGCCCGAACCTCGAAATAATAAAGGCAAGCTCACTCAAGACGAGGCGACCTCGCCCAAGCCGAGGTGAGTCAACCAGGAGAGCTCACCCAGAGAGCCGAGATAAAAAAAAAAAAAAAATCCAAGGCGAGCTCACTCCAGGCGGGCGACCTCGGCCTAGCGTGCTCACACGAAAAAAAAAAAATTTCCAAGGCGAGCTCACTCTAGGCGAGGCAAACTCACCTCCAAGCGGGCGACCTCTCCCAGGCGAGGCGAGCTCATCTCCAGGCGGGCGACCTCGCCCAGGCGAGCTCACACGATATTTTTTTTTTAAATGACAGCTGCTACTGTCTGAAAAACAAAACTAGCTGCCACTGTCTGAAAAACAAGGCTAGATGCTCAAAAACAATGACAGATGCTACTGTCTGAGAAATAAGGCCAGCTGCTACTGTATAAGAAACAAGGCCAATGAGCCTCTGTCCGAAAAACAAGGCAATGAGCTTCTGTCAGAAAAACAAGGCGATGAGCCTATGTTTAAAAATCAAGGCGATGAGCCTCTGTAAAAAAAACAAGGCGACGAGCCTATGTTTAAAAATCAAGGCGATGAGTCTATGTTTAAAAATCAAGGCGATGAGCCTCTGTCTGAAAAAGTTAGAGAAGAGCAGGTGCAGTAGATTATTTCTACTTCCCATTGACAACAGTCTATGAAAAGTAGTTTATGGGAAGTAGAGGGGCTTATGATGATGTAAATAAATATGTTATTTAGCTATGGTGGCATGTCTTGACACGCCCGCCTCAACGATTTGCCCGCTTCATCAGCTTGCCCACTTTGTTGGTTTCATGAGCACGCTTCTGATAGAAAGACTGCAATAACCCAATTGTCATTAGATTAGCTAGGCAGACGACCCATGGGATGACAGTTATCACAAATTATCGAGAAGACGAAACATTTCTCAACAAATTAGAAAGACAAAACATCCCTCATTAACTCTTAATAATGAGAGAGATGAAAGGACACCCGTTGTCAAATGAGGGAGATGAAGGGACACTCATCATCAATAACTGCAGGCCATCCCTATAAAATAGAGGCCAACCCCCCAAGTAAAAATATAATACACGACTCTTATACACTCCATATTGCTATTTAGCACAAATACTTTAATCATATACTGATTATCACACCGGAGTGGACACTGGGAAAAAAAGCTCCGCCATCTTTTGCAGATCTCCACCACTGTCGCCGCCGTGCTCAGAAAAGGAGAAAAATATCTATCATCATACTTCATATGTACTCTATGTCTGGTTAAGTGAAAAGCAAATAGAGTAATATGTTATCCAAATACACGATATATTAACAATTCAGATTATCGATTTTAAAAGGGTTGCGGAAGCTCCATGCAATTTTTTATTTTTTTGCAAGAAACTCGCAAATGATATATCTGAGTAGAGTTTGGTTTAATTTTTTCGAGTTACATTTTTGTACAACAATGCATGACGAGAAGAACAATGATCAAGTGCTGAGACCCCGTTCAATTCAACTAACTTAGCGCATGTTTGGTAGTGATGAATTTCTTTTTTAAATGTTGAAATTATAAATTGTTGGTAAATGTGTAGATAAAAAGTGGGTTGTAAGTTATGGATCCTATATAGTATATAATGTGTGAATAAGAAGTATATTTGACCAGTTTGAATAACTGAAATTATAATTTAAGTAACCCAAACAAACATGTGACATGGGGAGTAATTCTTCGGCAATGTAGATTTGATTTCCGTGTGAGACAGATTTTCACTGAAATATTGTAGGGGTCTGTCCTGGGGATTGGTCTGTTGGCTCTCTCCCTCAGGTCTCTGCCATTCGTGCACATCCTTCGATTTACAACCTGCCTGATCAAGAAACCTCTGACATAAGTGGGAGAGTTTCAACTTCGGAACTTTCTCCTTAACAAAGAAATAGGTACGGGGTACCTGTACATTGAAGACAATCTTGCCCTTGGCCTTTCAAGTGCAATTTGTGGCTGGACCCCAAGCATCTAATCACCATGCAACTAAGCTCTCCCACCACACGTAGCAATCTGCAGTATTATCATCAAAGGTTTCACTTGGCGCCTTTCCTTATAATCCTTGTATTCACTATCCCTTCATCTTCCCAAATACTGAATTTCTGCAGGCCCGCCCCTTCATAACAAAAATGGTCTATACTCTTCCAGGGGTTCGTTTCACTGCATTTCCTTGGAGCCCACATGCGGAGCAGAGGAAAATTCCCCATCTCTCTTTCTTCTTCAATGCCAACTCGCATTTTTCAAGTAATGAAAATTACTCTATCTGTCTTTCTAATTCTCTGTTGTGTAATTTTGCATTTCTATTGGTTAATTCAATTGAGTATTGTAGCAAAGATTTTCTTCTTCTTTGAATGTTACTTTAGAATCGGTTTCATACAGGATTTTCCCTAATATTTGGATGATAAAATTTTCTTAAATGGGCCGCATTTTCATTTTCTTGGTGCTGTAGTAGTGAGTATTTTTTCTATTTAAACTGGGATTGATTGGAAGGTCCAATCTGCCTTGCGGGTTTGTCTCCAAAATTTCCTGTTTGTCTTTAGTTTCTGGAGCTTACAGTCTGTTCATTTGGCAAGAATTCAAGTCTCCAGAATTTCAAATTCTTAAGAGAATCCATAGAATCGGGGATTTTAACTTGCAGGAATATAAATTCATTTGCTTTTTTGTAATTAGAATTAAGTATGAAAATAGAGGAAAGGGTGGGGTTACATAAACGGGCCCTCATCACTAATCTTTTAGCGAAATTTCATGTTGATCACTAAACTTTAGCTCGTTTCAAGTTGTAAACCGGAGTTAAACTCTGTTACAATTTGATCACTCCATCTATATCTTTAGTTTGATTAACCGAAAACATGACGCGACAGTCTAGTTGGTTTGTTTTCCATTAGCCAAACTAATAGACTTAACAAATGTTTGAGCTCAGTGATCAACTTGGAACAAAGTTAAGTTTAGTGATCACCAGTGTTTTTAACGTGGAAAGACTGTAATTTAGTAAAAATGTCTCATCCCACTAATATTATGTACCTATGAGGCTATGAGATTTTCGAAATTAATAAAATCTAATAACCAGAAAACATAATATTCCTGAGAAATTCTGGTTGGTTAGCAATCCCCTATTACCTTCCCCACTGTGATGAACTAAATATATATGACAAATTTTAGCTTGTGTAATACCTTTCTCAATAAGATGTAGCTAATTTGTTGCTTCTTCGTAGGGAAGATTTTTGCTGGAAAGTCTTCTTGTGATTCTCGGTTCCCATCTTCTACAGTCAATGCATCAAAGCAGGTTGAGATTAAACCTTCATGCACTAGAAAAGGTGCACCGCCATGCACATGCACACCGTTGTGCAGTACCTGTCCTTGTTGAAGTCAATTTGAAAATCTCTCTAATAACTTAAACTTTTAAATGAGGCGGTTAAACATGATATAGAGTAGGCAGAGGTCTTGAATTAAAGTCTTGCTGCCAATGTGCACATCTTAGGCATTTGATTAAAAAAAATGAGACGTGCTAATGAGGGATATGTTTAAGGCAATTTGAATAAATAAGATTGTGCTTTCTATAATAGTTTAAGCTTTTAGATGAGGTGGTTCAATAATGGTTATATTTTGTTGAAGATATAAATATATATAAAGAAATTTCTTTGTTCTCTAACAATGTAAGCTTTTAGGGGAGATGATTTAAGACAACATCGCAACAGCCTAAGTTTTTGTGGTTTGAGTCTCAATGCCACCCAATTAGGAAATTTAATTGATAAACTTGGAGAGCTTTGAGCAAAATTATGTTTTATCTCAATAGAGAATTCCCATTATATAGAAAGAATACAATCTGATATGGAAAGAATAAAGGCTGATCTTCAGCCCTTAAAATAGCTAAACTACCATATACAAATATGTCTAAAGATAGTCTATAACTAGTATATTCTAATTAAGGACAGAGATTTACAAATATAGAAGATAGCTATCAAAGCTGTACAAGGCATAGAGCAGGCTTTAAATGGCTAGCTAATTTCCTTTGACATTAATGTGTCACGCCTTGAGTGGAAAAATGAATTGACGTGTTGAAGATATAAATATAAAGAAATAAAATTCATTTCTTCTGTAATAAGCTTTCGCACAAGGTGATTTAACATATACATGATTTCTTTGATCAAAGCTTCTTAGAACAAATACCATCTTCATTTTTGTTGCTTTTCATTTTATCAGTTTTTGTGGATTAACTATATTTTTGCCAAAAGCTGTTTAATTTTTA